>BSWB01000008.1:80150000-81400000 GCA_033239125.1 Fagopyrum homotropicum
ACACTTTTGGACTCATTAAGGAGCAAGCTAGGAGCAAAGGAGAACACATAGGACCTTGTTGGTACATGCCTTGCACCAACTCATGGCTTAATGCTCCAAAGGGAGTTGTTCATGTAATTCCACGGCCCAAAGGCCAGAACAACGCCCGCGGTTTTGGCCGTGGTTTTCTCTAGACAGCTATGACAGCTGTCCCACGATCTCCTTGCCCGACCCTTGCTCTTGGAGGAGAATATAAGTGGTCTTGCAAGCTGTTGCTAGGGGACTCTCCCACATTCTCTTACACATTATCACCATCCACATTGGGAATCCTTGGAGGAGAGAAGAAACACTCTCATTTTGGAGAAAGAACAACACACCAAGATAGAGATTTAGAGTGAAGTTTTTGAGTGATTTTGAGTGACTTTTGTTGAGAACAATTGAAAGCATTGTAAGGAACGTTTTGGAGCTGTATTTGAAGGGTTGTAAGTCTTGTTTCATCTTATATCAAGCTAAGATTACTTGTTTCTTTTCATTTTCATTTCATTCACTCGCTATGGAAGTCATGAATGTTTGCTTGTTGAGTTTGAATCTTCAAATGCATGTTGTTGGCTAAATAGTTGTGATTCTAGGGTAATGGAATGATGGTTATGGCTTGGACTATGATATAATAGACTTGAATGTACCTTTGGATGATTTGCTTGCTCGAACCTACCCTCTGATGAAAACCACGGTCTGTTCATGTGATTCCACGGCCGTGGTTCTATATGATCTGCCCGTGGTTTGTTCTGTTGTGCTTGTATTGATGAATCTGAATGTTAAGATGTTAGATTGTTGAAATCCTAGTGTTTGTTAAGCATAATCTAATCTAGCATGACCTAATGCTAGCAAACTAAGTGAGGGAAGAGACCTACCCGGTAATTCTCGATCTTAGATACCAAAGACGACGAGTACTGAGCCTCACAAGCCGCTATTGGATTGAGTGTGCTAGGATTGATGCTTAGGACTTGCCTTTTCGAGACTTACCTGGTAAGGAGAGGTTTGACCACTAGATAGCAATCCGGTTTGTGTAGAATTCCCAACCCTAGGCTCCTAGAGACTTATCTGGTAATAGGACCTTAGGTGCGGGATTAGTGGACCATGAGACCTACCCGGTGATTGATCCCATTTGAGAAACACACATACCGTAGCTTATCCAAGGTTGATTAAAAGCTTGATCCCAATGCAATAAACGGAAGTCCTAAACCCTAGAATCCGCTTTTTTGTCTTTGATTACATATCTTGTTCTTGTGTTGTTTGTTTGTGTTGCTAGTTTGATTTATAATATTGCATGATTTGTGATCTTTGCTTGATCACCACAAAAACCCAACCCAAAAATATCATGATTTTCATTTCTTTATTTCCTCCTCTTTTCTTAGACTAGATTTGCACTTTTCATGATCACTTGTTTGATTTGATTTCACCTTAGTCTTCGTGTTCGTCCTCGAAATACTATCCTTGCTACAAAACGACCCATACACTGTGGGTTCGCTAGGAGTTAGGAAATTAGATCGAGTTATAAATTGTAAGACTCTTGTGCTATACGTTTCTAGCGTAACAGTACATTAAGATGTCATCGATGAAAACAACCACAAACTGGTTTAAGAAGTCAATGAAGATGCCATTCATCAACTCCATGAAGACATCAGGAGCAATGGTGAGCCCGAATGGCATCACCTCAAACTCATAGTGACCGTATCTGGTCCGAAATGCCATCTTCGGTACGTCCTCCTCTCGCACTCTCAACTGATGGTACCCTGACCTCAAGTCAATATGCGAAAACACAGTAGCTCCCTGTAACTGATCTAGCAGATCATCAATACGCGGTATCGGGTACTTGTTCTTGACGGTGACTTTGTTCAACTCTTGATAGTCGATACAAAGCCTCATAGATCCGTCCTTCTTCCTGGCGAAGAGGACTGGTGCACCCTAGGGAGACACACTAGGTCGGATGAATCCCCTCTCTGCCAAATTCTCGAGTTGCTTCTTGAGCTCAAGCATCTCGACTAGTTCCATGCGATATGGAGCCTTGGAGATCGGCCTCGTGCCAGGCTCCAACTCAATCCCAAAGTCTATGCTCCTTTGTGGTGGTAAGCTAGGCGGCTCGCCAAAGACGTCCTCAAACTCACAAGCTACTGGGGTCTCTGCTAAAGATGATCTCGTCTCCTCCTTCATGGCGTAACACAAGAAGGCCTCGCACCCTTGACCTATGAGATTTGCGGCTCGGACCGCACTAATAACCATCCCAATCTTTCCGAGGTCCCACCCTCGAAACACCTCCTCCTGCCCAAACTCCGTAGTGACCGTCACTGTCTTCTTATTGACGTCTAGAACAACTCGATGGGACGACCGTGAATCTCTCGAGTACCGTGAACCTTACTCTCATCGGGTAACCTTATAAGGAAAGCTTCCCCCTCTACTATATCTAAGGTCAACCTATCTATGCAATCATCAGATATGAAAGAGTGCGTCGCTTTAAATTTATAACCCTAGATGTAAGCTTAAAACAAGGATGCGAAACCGCAATGTACGGGTCAATCGTAGTAAAAAGCAAGAAATTCCAGGGGTCGATCACAGGGACTTAGTGAAACAAAGTCCAATTACGGAAAGCTTTAGCAATCACTAACCACAAAGCGATTAAAACAATCAAAGATGATAAAAGTCAATAAAGAAAACATGCAATTCGAGGGATTAAAGCATCTTGTTGTGGTTCCAACTCAAGATCTAAAGATAAGCGGACAAAGCTGAGATTTTTGCATAGGGAAGGTGTTACTAAAGTGGAATAGATCAACGGGTAAGTCTCACTACTCACTAATCCTAAACCGTAACTCCTATTACCGGGTAAGTCTCAAGGAATCAAGATAAAGAACTATAACCTCAAACTAACACACCATCTAAGGGAATAGAATCAACCTTTACCGGGTAAGTCTTAGGCTAACTCACAAAGATGGGATGAAAGCACACTCAAACCCCAATAAAGGATAAGCCTTTATTACCTACACTTATGATCTTAGGTAAACAAACTAAGGAATTACCGGGTAAGTCTCATCCTAAGCTTGCATTGAACCAGGAAAGGTGTAATAAGAATAGGATTTGGCAAACTCTAACACTTAACTCTCAGTTTCGGATCAGATAAGTCACCTCGGTCAGCCAAATTCCACCCCGGCCGAGATGTTCATCGACTGAGCGAGATGCTTAGGGTTAAGGTTAAAGACTCGAACTTTGAGGGTCCTATTGTGATTAAGATCATTCTATCATTGTTTTTCCCACAACCTTCAGCCAATCACCCTAGAATCACACAAAGAGATTAGCCACTCATCATCATGATAGTATTAATCAAATATATGGGAAGAAAGAGAATAATTGAACAAGAAAACCTTAAGACAAAGGCTTCAATAACTGAATCAAATATCACAACAAAAGCGTTCCTTGGATAGAAATCCAACAAGACAAACAACAATGAAGGGAATCTAAGATGATCTTACAAAAACCCTTCAAAAGCTATAAAAGCTATAAACTTCCTTCTTCAACCTTCGAAAAGGTTCTTCAAATCTCCCAACTGGAGTATGGCTGCAGCGGTGTAAGCGGGATCTCCAACTGTATGCGGATGATAGCGGATCTTCAGCCGTAAGCGGGTGTCGGATTTGTGGGAAATCCGACCCTTTTTATAGGAAAATTACTCTCCAAAGATAAGATATCTTAGAAAGATCTCTTCCCATAAAAATAGGTAAAATATATGATCTAGCATATCTTCTTCCTTCTAGGAGCCAAGCCCAAAAATATAAGATCTCTTTCCAAAGATAAAAGATCTCAGCCAAGAATAAAATATTCTCGCCGCGTCCCAGGTGTTCGCATCGGTCGAGTCGACTTCCCTGGATCACCTCGGTCGAGGTGACTCTGTAGTCAACCAAGGTGAGTCACAACTGAATGTAAAATCTCTCAAATCTGGTCCAAAGTGAAACTTTAATCCATGGATATGCTTCCTGGATGTTTCCTTATGTTCCTGAATGTAGCTCCAATGACTCCTTAGCTCCTTTTGCTCCTTTTTGATGCAAAACGTGCCATTTTACCTACGATTACAACAAAACTAGGTGTAGACCTCGATTCCCGCAAAGGTAGATGAAATGGTACTATAATCACATATTATACATACAAACATGCAGATTATTGAAGATAAAACGTCCAAACAAACCCCAAAATATAGACTATAATTCATGCTATCAAAATACTCCATACTTAGCCCTTGCTTGTCCCCAAGCAAGTTCCGCATATAATAGGCAAGATAGAATGGATTATAAGTCAAGAAAATCAATGAAAAAGTCTTTCAAAACATTTTTATGGTGTGCTACAATCATAGATCACTCTAAAAGAATACTTCATGGAATTTAAAATCAAAATATGATCAAAAAATTTTATAAATATAAGAAAGTTGTTCATCTTTGCATAAAATCATAGAATGCATAATAAGTCATAATTATCGAAATTAATCATGCATAATCCAGTTTAAACCACTAAGTCAATCAACAAGCTCGAGGTCTCAAGGGCTTCCCAAAAGAAAGGTCAAGAAACGTGTAGGGTAGCGATGTATGTAAGGTAATGTGGTGCTAGAATCCGGGAAAAGGATATACTTCACTTTCACTTTGATTTTCAACATCTTCCACCAATAAGCTTTGCTTATTTCACACTTTTTCTTTTACTTTACTTTTTGGGATGCATGGACAGAGGTGCACAATAACCGAAGCCTAGGAAATCAGCAATCATCAATTTCTTGAGATGCATCAAACCCTTGATGCACATACCATGACCCGTTAGGAATATCGCTCAATCCGACTTTGGCAAGACACAAACACCAGGCTATGTGAATGGTGCCGAGTTACTCATCATCATGATTGACTTCCCCAAACCTATTTATTTCTTTCTAACACTTTCACTTCCAGCCAACTTTTCAACTTTAACTTCACTTGCTTTCACCACTTCGCTTGCTTCCAAATTCTCGGATAGGTAAAGGGAGGCAAAAATGTATATGAGGGGCTAAGCATGATCAAGAAGAAGAAGAGAGAAGAATGAATTGCCTTGGTCTTTCCAGGAAGAAAGTGAGAGAACTTATCTTGCGGTGTCAACCTTCAAATTCAACATAATTTGGATAAAAACAAAGTATTAAACATGCCAAAAATTTCAAACAAAGCATTTAGCAACTTAAACATATTATAAAATCTTTCAAACACATAAAGATTTCAAAGCCAGTCAGTAAGCAAAATCTTCACTGAGATCATATCCAGATAAAAAGCACAAAAATCGTTTCAAAACTCTCAGTTAACCCACCTCGGTCGAGGTGTTCTTAGGTCAACCGAGGTGAAACACCTCGTTCGGCCAGAACTGCCCCGGTCGAGGTCAAAATTTTTTTTTTTTAAAACCAGATTTTTTTCAATTTCGACGTTTTCTCAATCAAATAACCTGTATGTATGCATGCAATCTCAGATAAACATATAGAAGCAAAATGAAACATAAATATCATAGAAGGTCAAGTCATACATCCATGAGTCAAATACTACATAAATACCCCATACTTGGGACACACTATCCCAGTGGGTCAAAATAAGTCTAAGGACAAGATACTCACCGAATATAAAGCTGAACTGCATAAAAAAATAAGAAAGAAAATCCTGCAGCTCTCAGTAGTCACGATTCGGTGGTGGTGGTGGTGGCACATATGGATACTGAGACGGGTCGAACGGGTAGCCTATGATGTGCTCAAACTGAATTTGAGCCATCATATGTTGGTAATGCTGCCTCTCCTGCATCTCACGGATATCTAGTGATAGAGCGGCATAAGAATCAATCTCTGATCCGTCAGATCATCGATCCGACGGTGAGCCTCTGGGTCTCTGTGTCAGCGTGCCCTACGCCTAGCAGGTCTCACTGGAGATGTGGCTGGTGCAGGCTCAGTATCATCATCAAGATCAATAACCGGTGCACTCGTCCCGGCAGTATCCGTCCCTGTATCCATCGGAACTCCATCATCCCTGTCATCAGCAGTCTCCTCATCTACCTCCTCCTCCTCAACTGGTGCAGCCGCTGCCTCTCTATAATCCTCCATCAGTGGGGCCCAAGCGGTCTGCCAGTAATGAGGGTTATAAACTATAAACTAGGCTGACCACCTGATCCCCTACGGTGTAGTCAACTCCCATGGCATAGCCACATATGGTATAGTCAGTCCTCGGGGAACCAGAATCCGCCGAGTGACCATCTCTTGTAGCCCTAGCGGCTTGGCAGCCGCCACCATAGTGCAAGCGCTGAGGTCCATGTCCTGATAGTTGGCGATGTGGGTCACAATCCCTCCGCAGCAGATGTCCCCCTTCGCCTTGGCCTTGATCTTGTGCAGGTCCTCTGCCAACATCAAGCCAAAGTCCGGAAAACCCCCAGTAACCATGCAGTATAGGCTAAAAAGCTCCCCCTGTTGGACCTTCTGGGGTGTCCCAGTACGCGCCAGAAGCGTCTCGTTGAAAATGCGGTGGGCTAACCTAAAAGCTAGGTGAAAAACCTGGAGTCTCCAGGGCGTCACCTGTCTGCGTGCTCAACCACGTGAGCAATCTGTCCCCAAAACTCCCTAGCTACAGTCCGGGAAGGGAAGTCAACAGCGGTCGGGGCTGGGAAACCGAAAATGTCTCTCCAATACTCTAATGGCACTATGAAGTTCCGGTTCATCAACCGGTACTTCACAGAACGCTCTGTGGGGAGGTAGGTGAAGGAGCTAACAAACTCTAGGGTGGGCTCCAAATAGGCAGGTGCACGGATCTCAGTAAACTGATCCAGTCCTACCGTCGATATCATACGTCTAAGGTCTCCGTCCACATGGAGACAATCAAAGCCGAAACGTCCAGAAAGCGAGGTGCTATGACTGGACGGGCTGCTATACGGTCATAATCGACCCGGTGTCGCTCGTGGATCACCGGTCGATAAGGTCTGGAAGAAGAGGAAGAAGGGGAAGGGGAGGATCTATCCCTAATGGCAAGTCGTCTGTCAGAACTCATTTTCAAAACTATTTCTGTCAGGTCACCTCGGTCGGTCTGACAACACTGAAGAACACCTCGGCCGAGGCACAACACGTCTAGACCGAGGCGAAGAACTGCGCGATCTAATTTCCTCAAAAATCCAGTTCTTTTCCCCCAAAATCACTACAACTAGTTCCTATGGGGTACTTAATTTATTTCTCAGCAAATGTGGGGTAACCAAAGCCCAAATCAAAGCAAAATCAGCGAGGTTAGGGTTTTGTTCTCTTTTTACCTCGTTCGGCCGTTTCGGTTCGATTTCTTCGCAGATCGACGTTGCACTGGGATCCTCTACGCTTTAATCGCAGTTTGGAAGCGAAAATCTTCGAAAATGAGCAAGAATCGAAGGGCGAGGTGAAAGAGAGCGCCGCGGTCGAGGGAGGGTAAAACAGAAGAGAGAGAAAATTAATCCCCTTTTATACGCTTTCTGGAACTGCTGTCACCTCGGTCGAGGTGGTCTCGACTGGACCGAGGTGGTACGGACCGAGGTGGCTCTTCAAAAACCCTAGTCGCCTCGGTTGCTCAAGAATCATCTCGGTCGAGGTGCTCTGACAGCAACCGAGATGTGCCTCAGTCAAACTTCGTCTTCTTCAAATTCTCGAACTTCTGTCCTTCCAGTTATGCTCCTGGTTTGTACTCCTTCCTTAGATGTCACCTGTTGTCTATCTAGAACGCCAAAAACAAAACAAAGCAAAGCAAAAGCAAAACTATCTAAGCTAGACGAGAAAAAGGAAAAAGAAAGCAATACCTTGGGTTGCCTCCCAAGAAGCGCTTGGTTTAAGGTCGCTAGCTGGACCATAATGCGTCTCAAACGAGGTATATTGGTGCAACCTCCTCAACCGGAATTTCCGGTTTGTATTTCTTGAGTATATGACCATTGACCTTGAAGCTTCCGCTCATTTCGCCCCATATCTCAACTGCACCATGAGGAAAAACATGTTTCACAACATAAGGTCCGGTCCATCTAGATTTCAACTTACCTGGAAAGAGGCGGATGCGGGAGTTGAAGAGTAGAACTAAGTCTCCTTCGTTAAGCTCCTTAGGGATGATACGCTTGTCATGCCATTTCTTCGTCCTTTCCTTATAGATTTTGGCATTCTCATAAGCGTTCAAACGCAACTCCTCCAGCTCGTTGATATCCAATAGCCGCTTCTCGCCGGCCTCCTTAATATCGAAGTTCAACCATTTGATCGCCCAATATGCTTTGTGTTCTAACTCCACGGGCAAATGGCAAGACTTCCCATATACCAAATTATAAGGGGTGGTACCAATGGGAGTCTTAAATGCGGTCATGTAGGCCCAAAGAGCGTCATCTAATTTCATGGACCAATCCTTCCTCGTCCTAGATACGGTCTTCTCCAAAATTGCTTTGATTTCTCTATTCGAGATCTCGACCTGTCCACTAGTTTGAGGGTGATAAGGGGTTGATACCTTGTGGGTTACCCCATACTTCGATAGAAGTGCCTTGAACTTCCGGTTGATGAAATGCGTTCCTCCATCGCTGATGATGATGCGTGGAGTTCCAAAACGTGGAAAGATAGTTCTGTTTAAGAACTTCACAACCACCTTGGCATCATTAGTGGGAGAAGCGATGGCTTCAACCCATCTAGACACGTAATCAACTACAAGAAGAATATAGAGGTTTCCTCCGGATGATGGGAAGGGTCCCATGAAGTCTATCCCCTATACATCAAAGATTTCCACCTCTTGAATGTTATTAAGTGGCATTTTGGTCCTCCTAGATAGATTTCCATTTCTTTGGCATGCGTCACAAGAGACAACAAACGATTGTACATCCTTAAATAATGTAGGCCAAAAGAAACTGGAACGTAATACCTTAGTGCATGTCTTATCGGTGCTAGCATGTCCTCCACAAGGAAGTGAATGACAATGCCGTATGACGCTATTAACTTCATCTTCCGGAATGCATCTTCGAAGCATCCCATCCGGCCCGTGCTTGAATAGCAGCGTCTCATCCTAGTAGTAATGGCGTACGTCCTTGAAGAATTTCTTCTTTTGGGAGTACGTCAATCCGGGCGGTAATTCCTGGCAAACAAGATAATTCACAATATCAGCATACCAAGGTCCTTTATTAACAGAAAGTTGGTGGATAGAATGTTCCACCAACTGAGGATGAATGTCAGAGAAGGGAGTAAGAAGTTTGTTATTCTCAGTAGTCTCAGTTGACATCATCTCGCCATCGACCTCGGTCGAGGCATAGAGGCGTTGACCGAGATGTTCTTCAGTCGCCTCGCTCAGTCCAGAAAGTGCCTCGGTCGAGGTACTGTAACAGGAACCGAAACTAGAGATCTTCGTCTCCTGGATTAGCTTCTTAGTTTTAGCTCCTGGATCTTCTTCCAGTGCTTTTAAGCTCCGTATATCTGCATCACAAGAAGCATCTATACCTTCTTCCATTAAACTGAAACTAATAACTCTTTTGAGTGGATCGTTAATAAGGATAGTGCTCACCAATTCCCTTGATTCTTCTTCATCGTAGATGTTGAAGATATCATCACTAAGTTGCTCTCCTTTCATGGCTGCAAGTAATGCGAACTCCACTTCATCGCCACCAATGTTGAATTTCAACTTGGCGTTCTTACAATCCACGTTGCAACCCGAAGTTACTAGAAATGGCCTCCCGAGAACAATATGAACTGGATAATCTGCGGGAATGTCAAGTACAATAAAGTCTATTGGTAAATAGAAGTTACCTAACTTGACCGGAACGTCTTCCAAAATTCCCACGGGATGGGTAATGGAGCGGTCCGTCATTTATAACCGAATCTTGACCGGCTTGGGCTCTCCAAGTCCGATCTTCACACATAGCTCCAGCGGAATGATGTTCACGCTGGCTCCTAGATCGCATAAGGCTTCACAAGTGACATCCCCAACTTGAATGGGAATGCAAAATGAGCCGGGATCTCTCAACTTAGGTGGCATCTTCTCCTTCATGATTTGTATAAGCTCCGAGGATTTAGATGTCATCCTTACTTCACCAAAGTCTTCCAGTTTCCTTTTCCTTGATAAGAGTTCTTTCAAGAACTTCCCATAGGCGGGCATCCCTAGAATAGCATCAAGGAAAGGAATGTTAATATGCAGTTTATTCATCAAGTCAAGGAACTTACCAAAGTGCTTGTCTAGATGTGCTCTGGCCCTTTACTGGGGGAATGGAAGTGGTGGTTTGTATGCTGGAGGTGGAACATAAACTTCAGTTTTCCCCTCCGCTTTCTGTGGCTCCACCTCGGTTGGCATCTCGGCCGAAGTGTTCTTCGACTGCACCTGGACCGAGGTGGTCTTCGTCGGTACTAGCACCGACCGAGGCATTGGATCTGCAGTTTTAAGTCCACTCCTCATAGTTATGGCCATGATCTGGCCCTTAGGGTTGCTCTCCGTCCTTGCTGGAAGCTTCCCTGGATCTCTTGGCGCTTTATTCGCCCTACTTGCAAGTTGTTGTTCAAAGGCCTTCTGGGCCTTTGAAAATGAAGTCATAAAAGTCTCCATAGCACTAAGCTTGATCAAGATAGCCTCCAGAACTCTGTCTTTCTTTTCCGGCTGAGACGAACTTGATCCTTGCCCCTGGCTCTTTAATGGAGTAGAAGAAGAAGAAGGGGAAGAGAGGAAAGGATTAGAGGAATCGTTAGAATTGGAGTTAGAATGATTGTTACCAGAATTTTGGTTGTTCGCCCTCCAATTGTTGCTGTTGGATCCTCTATTGTTGTTGTTGTAGTTGTTGTTCCGGGAACCGTTGTTGTTGTTACGGTATCCATTGTTGTTGTTCCTTTGTCCTTGATCTTCCTTCATGGTTTGAGCAACCAAGAGTTCCTTCAATTGCTTCACGTCATTCTTCAAAGACGTGAGTTGATTGTTGTTAGGTTGAGCCTCTTGAAAGTTAACTCTTTTAACTCCACCTTCAGTTCCTTGGTGGGTGTACTTCTCCATATGCAAAGCTTGCTTCTCGATGAAGTCCCAAGCTTCGTCAATCGCCATGTCCATAAAGGTACCGGCGGAGAGTAGTTGGAGGTTGAACTGGGTGCTTCCGTCCAGTCCCTTGAAGTATATCTCCAACAACTCTATCTTTGGAATCCCATGATGTGGGCAATCCAAAAGAATGTCCTTAAACCTCTCTCATGACTTGGACAAGCTCTCCTTGTCCTTCATAATGAAAGCATTGATCTTCCCTCTCATTTCAGCGGTTTTAGAGGGGGGAAGAATTTGGTCAAGAATTCCGTAGTCATCTCCTTCCAAGTGCTGATTTTTCCAGGAGGAAGAGATTGATACCAAGTAAGAGCTCTATCTTTTAAAGAAAAGTAAAAAGGTCTTAGCTTATAGTTGTTGTTTTCAATCCTTGAGGGTCTCAAGGTCTCCATCAAGATCTCATAGTTTTGAAGATGTTGATGTGGGGATTCCTTCTCTAACCCTACGAACTGGCATTGGCGAATCATGGAAAGAACTTGCGGTCGAAGTTCGTAGTCATGGTCCGCTGGATCTCCTAGGTTAACTCCCGGACGCCTCAGTTGTTGATTGGGGTCCATCCTTTGACCTAGGGTTTGCGGGATTCTTGTAAAAAGAGCGCCTCAGACTGGCATCCGAGGTGGAAGTACCTCAGCCGGGGCGTCAGGTACTGAAACCTGCCTCGGTCCAGCATCGGGAACTGGGTCTTCCCTCGGTCGAAGTAGATATTGGTCTCGTAAGGCAGCCATATCTGCTTCGATTTCTTCAGTCCTGGTCGGAGTTTCTTCTTTCTCTTGTCTTAGTTCTTCCCTACTGAGGCGTAGCAGCTCTAACGCCTCCTTCAACTCGGCCTCAAGATCGCGATTGTCTTGGTTGGCCATCTTCGCTTCTCTTAAGCGTCGCTTGTATGTCTTTTCTGGTTCGGGTTCGTAAGGAACGATTTCCTTCCCAGTGCGGGTTCTTCGCATAAACCTAAGAAAGAACCTGCAAAAGTCACTCAAGTAGAGTGGTTAGTAGACACGGGGGCAAGTGCCCCAAAAGCAAACCGTAACCCGCTCGGTCTAGACCAAGTCCCCGGCAACGGCGCCAAAAACTTGTTCGCTCCAAACGGTGTGTGCAAGCTTTAAATTTATAACCCTAGATGTAAGCTTAAAACAAGGATGCGAACCCGCAGTGTACGGGTCAATCGTAGTAAAAAGCAAGAAATTCTAGGGGTCGATCACAGGGACTTAGTGAAACAAAGTCCAATTACGGAAAGCTTTAGCAATCACTAACCACAAAGCAATTAAAACAATCAAAGATGATAAAAGTCAATAAAGGAAACATGCAATTCTAGGGATTAAAGCATCTAGTTGTGGTTCCAACTCAAGATCTAAAGATAAGCGGACAAAGCTGAGATTTTTGCATAGGGAAGGTGTTACTAAAGTGGAATAGATCACCGGGTAAGTCTCACTACTCACTAATCCTAAACCGTAACTCCTATTACCGGGTAAGTCTCAAGGAATCAAGATAAAGAACTATAACCTCAAACTAACACACCATCTAAGGGAATAGAATCAACCTTTACCGGGTAAGTCTCAGGCTAACTCACAAAGATGGGATGAAAGCACACTCAAACACCAATAAAGGATAAACCTTTATTACCTACACTTATGATCTTAGGTAAACAAACTATGGAATTACCGGGTAAGTCTCATCCTAAGCTTGCATTGAACCAGGAAAGGTGTAATAAGAATAGGATTTGGCAAACTCTAACACTTAACTCTCAGTTTCGGATCAGATAAGTCACCTCGGTCAGCCAAATTCCACCCCGGCCGAGATGTTCATCGACTGAGCGAGATGCTTAGGGTTAAGGTTAAAACTCGAACTTTCAGGGTCCTACTGTGATTAAGATCATTCTATCATTGTTTTTCCCACAACCTTCAGCCAATCACCCTAGAATCACACAAAGAGATTAGCCACACATCATCATGATAGTATTAATCAAATATATGGGAAGAAAGAGAATAATTGAACAAGAAAACCTTAAGAGAAAGGCTTCAATAATTGAATCAAATATCACAACAAAAGCGTTCCTTGGATAGAAATCCAACAAGACAAACAACAATGAAGGGAATCTAAGATGATCTTACAAAAACCCTTCAAAAGCTATAAAAGCTATAAACTTCCTTCTTCAACCTTCGAAAAGGTTCTTCAAATCTCCCAACTGGAGTATGGCTGCAGCGGTGTAAGCGGGATCTCCAACTGTATGCGGATGATAGCGGATCTTCAGCCGTAAGCGGGTGTCGGATTTGTGGGAAATCCGACCCTTTTTATAGGAAACTTACTCTCCAAAGATAAGATATCTTAGAAAGATCTCTTCCCATAAAAATAGGTAAAATATATGATCTAGCATATCTTCTTCCTTCCAGGAGCCAAGCCCAAAAATATAAGATCTCTTTCCAAAGATAAAAGATCTCAACCAAGAACAAATATTCTCGCCGCGTCCCAGGTGTTCGCCTCGGTCGAGTCGACTTTCCTGGATCACCTCGGTCGAGGTGACTCTGTAGTCAACCAAGGTGAGTCACAACTGAATGTGAAATCTCTCAAATCTGGTCCAAAGTGAAACTTTAATACATGGCTATGCTTCCTGAATGTTTCCTTATGTTCCTGAATGTAGCTCCAATGACTCCTTAGCTCCTTTTGCTCCTTTTTGATGCAAAACGTGCCATTTTACCTACGATTACAACAAAACTAGGTGTAGACCTCGATTCCCGCAAAGGTAGGTGAAATGGTAATATAATCACATATTATACATACAAACATGCAGATTATTGAAGATAAAACGTCCAAACAAACCCCAAACTATAGACTATAAGGTCAACCTATCTATGCAATCATCAGATATGAAAGAGTGCGTCGCACCCGTATCTAAAAGTACTCGGACTGGAAAGCCATGAATCATAATAGTACATGTGGTTGCAGGCGCTGCTGGCTCTACGACGCTCCTCAACTCAAAGACCCGAGCCTGAGTACCCCTAGTCTCTGAAGTGCCTCCACCATGCCCTCTACCTCTACCTAGAATCTGAGTAGAACCCTGTGAATATGCCTGACTAGAGGCTCGCTGTTGCTGACCCCGAGCCTGATACTGAGAGTGCCTTTGTCCTCCTCCTGAGGTACCAGCAGGCGAGGACCCCTGCTGTGATGTTACCTTCCCATGTCGGCAGAAGGTAGCTCTATGGCCCAGTTGGCCGCAAGTAAAGCATGTCACTGGTGGCTTCCTACACTCCGGCTTAATGTGTCCATCCTCCCCGCAGTTGTAGCACTGACATCCCCTAGAAACAGTTGGCGATACAACCTGGTAACTAGAACGGCCCTAAGACTGACCATGCCCATGACCTAAACCTCCTACTCCCGTGCTGGCTGGTCCGGTCCTCTATCTCTTGTCTGACCCTCCAGACTGCATAGCACTCTTAGGACCCAGTCGGTCCCTCTCATACGCTGAAGCCCGGTCCTGGTAATCGGCTAAGAAATCATGGCGGAACCTGCCACATAGGAGCGTGTAGTCTCCCTCAATCTCTGAGAGAACAGATACACGTGCTTGTCCACAGGTGGTACAGCAGGACCCAACAGTGACAGCTCCTCTTGGAACCTCCTGATCGTCTCAGCTATCAGAACATCATCAAATCCTGCCTCCAAGAACTCCTACACTCGGTCTCTCCTCAGCGAGGTAGGACAAAACGTCTCCCGCACGAGACTCAGTAACTGCTCAAATCGAGACACTCCGCCCCGCACGGTCCTCTACCAGAACTGTGACTGGTCTCTAAACAACGTCTAATCCAACTCCACCTTACGACTCTCAAGACAGCGGATTGCCTCCAGTCCGGACTCCACATAACTAATCCAATGCTCTACCTCAAGTCCAACGTTCCCGTCGAATGTGGGAACTCGCTGATAGTTGAAAGTCTTCAACCATTCATCCAGCCTTGGTACCCTTAGCTCGTCTCTCCCTCGATCTCCTCAACAACCCTCACTGGTGCAGCAACCACCGGTGGGACTACCACCTGGGTCACCCTCTAAGAGACCTCTGCCGACCTAGCTGGCACCGGCGGTGCTGGAGGTGGTGCCCCGGTCCTGTATGCATCTTGCACTTGCTGGACATACACTCGATACTCCGATGCTCCATTCGATACACGGCTAGAATCAGCAGGCCATGCACTCTGTACTCCGGACCTAGCAGCGGTCCCATCCCCAACCTCGGGAACAATGCTCTCAGCCACCTCCTCAACAGGAACATCCGCAGCTGGCGGATCTACAATGGGAGCACGTCCCCAACCTCTGCCCCTCTGAGGCCTACCAACACGTCCCGGTCTCGGAGATCCTGGAGGAAGGGGAGGTCGGCCCCCTCCTCGTCCAACGTAAGTTGTTGCTCTCGTACGTGCCATCTGGTAGAGATGTGATCGATATAAGACTACTTTTATTGCTAACAAAAACATAACTAACTTATTACTTTAGGTCACTTCTAAAGGTCAAAACGTAACTAACAAACACAAGTTATAACAAAAGTCCAATAAGCTATGCCATCGAGTTCTGTGGAGGTAGTGGTGGTCCATACATTCTATCCCAACCCGTTTATGCTCATGGTTTTGAAAACAAAATTTATTTTAAAAGTTCGGAACCCTTGCGGTTTCCGTTTATTTGTTTATTCGACCTTTTTGAAGATAGCGAGTGCCATTGTTGCCAACCTAGGGCTCTGATACCATATTGTAACACCCCAAATCCTAGAGGACTCGGAATGCTACGAACCGGGACCTCACAATGGGTCCCGACCCTTAGCTTGGCAACAACTTCATCGAACCTTACAACACGGCACAAATAAAAAGGCAAAACCACATGGTTTTATATCATGAGCGAAAGCAAATGTACAAACTCAAAACAATCCAGCCGAGTCTCCAAACCAAAATAAGAAACATAAGTCTCAAAGTCATAAAGATATAACAGTCCCGTCCTATAATGCACGGAACCCCGGATGCCCACTACCGCCGGATCACTCGATTGCCTATCTAACCTACAAAGGTATCTACAAGCGGTATAAAACCGTTAGCTAACATTCTATGCATAAGTATAAAGGTAAAATCACAAACACACAACATACACAATCAACATGCAACACTCAATCCTTTTATTATCTTTAATTAGGTGATAGGCCATTACTAATGATACTTATTTTGTGACATGAGGGATTCCAAAACCTCACCCTTGTCCCCGTTTACCAACGAGGAATGGTGTTAATGCATCTGACCGTCTACCTACCTGGGCTGGTAGCAGGAAACCTCCTAGCTCTCGCAAGAACTAGGCAATGATGTCACGACCCATTATCATACACTTGGGTCAATTATGTATTATAATAAAGTCGGCCTAATCCGGTTTCGTTGTTATTCTAACTAGCAAACAACACTCATACACATTACACTCATACAAGAATGCAGCTAAGTAAGTCTGTGGACTTACCAGTTTTTGAAGCGCAAATGATCACCTCACTCTCAAGTTCCCTCAGGAAAACGTACAACGCCTGTTCAAGACAAGACACACAATCAAACCCCACTCTAGTCCACTAGAAGTCTTTAGACTTCTAGGCTCAAAATCCTCAACAACTTAGTTTAAGAAGACTAAACTCTCAGTCCATAACCTTTCCAACTCTCAACATAAAGATACACACCAAGGTTGTTTCCACAAAGTTCTAATCAAACATTTCAACAACATACCAACAACGAGACTTAACCAACTCACACAAGACCTCTAAGGTCCAACCACTATATGGCATTCCAGTTCAACTACTCTAAGCCAGCCTAACATGCTTCTAAGATATATCGAATCTAAGGAATGGAAGAAAGAAAGGAAGGAACAAGATTCGGGACTCACTGGAGCAAAACCGCCCCCGCACCTTACTGAGCCCACCCCTGCGCCAATCTGGGTCCGCCCTTGCGCCTGACTGAATCCGCTCCTACGCCTCTGTGAATCGCCCCTGCACCTGTCTGTGCAGAACGTTCAGCTGTTGAGTTCGTCGATTGTGCAGTCAGTCCCTTAGGGTCTCCTTTGGTGCTATGAACGTCTTCCACTTCTCACACTTGGTCTTAGCCTCCCTCCAAGGTCTAGTTTTGTTATCAAACCAACAAGACAACGATAGATCGTTGAGCCAAGATTCTTAGAGATCTTCCATTCAAGCCATGAAAGAGGAAGGAACAAAGAAGAAGAAGAAGAAGAAGAAGAAGAAGAAGAAGAAGAAGAAGAAGAAGAAGAAGAAGAAGAAGAAGAAGAAGAGAGAGGAAGGAGTCTTACCATCGTCCCGTCACTACAGTTCCGGCCTTAAGGAAGGTGGATCCAACCTTGAGCAAGCCAAGAGAAGAATGGAGGAGAAGGATGGAGAAGAAGATGTAAGAGGGTGAGGTTGGAAGAGAGAAACAAGTGACGTGAAAAGAAAATGAGAGGAGGATGAGAGTAGGCTGCAATAAGGGGTAAGAATATCAAAGGACCTCAGCCATCAACTTCCCAAGGCAATTAAAGAAGGAGTTAAAAAGATCGGAAGGCGAACGGTTGCAAAAATGCTTCTACCCCGCCCTCGCGTGTCACTGTTCCTGAGGGAATCCTAGCCACACCTGCGGCCTACTCGACTGCGTCATCTAAGCCGCAAGGGCGTGAGCCCTTGTGCACGGCTTCTACCCTCCTCTAACCCTATCAAAGCGTAATGAAAAATCCGGTCGTTACACACAATTTCTTGAGGATCTTACTAAAAAAGATAGGGGTATTTCGCTCTCATATCTCGCTCGGTCTCCCATGTAGCCTCTCGAACTGAATTATGTCCCCATCTGATCTTCACCTTCGGAATCTCCTTGTTCTCAATCTTCGAACTTGCCTGCCTAAAACCTCAACTAGTTCTTCTGGGTAGGACAAGTTCTCAGATAATTTTATCTCAGGTTCAAGAATGATATGACTAGGATCTGACCTATACCTCCGTAGAACCGATACATGAAAGACGTCATGCAATCTTGATAACTCAGGTGGTAATGCAAACCTATACGCAAGTGGTTCGATTTTCTCAATGATCTCATATGGACCAATGTATCTCGGTGCTAACTTCCCATGCCTACTAAATCTCATAACTCCCCTCTAAGGAGAAACCTTCAAAAACACTCTATCGCCCATCTCATATGTCATCTCTCGTCTATGGCGATCAAAGTAGCTCTTCTGACAATCTTGTGCTGCCTTCAAACACTGCTTTACTACTTGTACTTTCTCTATTGTCTGTTGTACAAGTTTAGGACCCTCTATTTGTCACATGCCCTCAAAATCACAACATACAGGTGTGCGACACTTCCTTCCATACAAGGCCTCGTAAGGGGCCAAACCAATACTCGAATGGAAACTATTATTATACGCAAATTCGAGCAATGGCCGGTTAGAATCCCAGTTACCATTAAGCTCCAAAACAAAAGATCTCAACATCTCCTCCAAGGTCTGAATCGTTCTCTTTGATTGTCCGTCTATCTGAGGATGAAATATCGTACTGATATACAATCTTGTGCCTAAGTCATTTTGCAGACTTCCCCAAAAATGCGATGTAAATCTAGGATCTCTATGAGATACAATCGATCCAGGGACTCCATGCAGTCAAACAATCTCTCTCACATACAACTCTGTCAGTTTATCTAAGGAGTTATCTTGTCTCATCGGTAAGAAGTGAGCAGATTTTGTCAATCTGTCTACAATCACCCATACCGTGTAATTCTTTCTGAAAGTCCAACAACAAAATCCATTATAATGCGCTCCCACTTCCACTCAGGAATAGATGAAGATTGTAAGTTTCCTGTTGGTGCTTGGTGTTCAGCCTTGACTTGCTGACACACTAGACATCGAGCCACAAAATCAGCTACATCTCGTCTCATCCTGGGCCACCAATAGATCTTCCTCAGGTCATTAAACATCTTCGTACTCCAGGGATGCATGGAATACCTCAAGGAATGTACCTCTTCAAGTAGCTTCTTCTTTAACTCCTCAATGTTTGGCACGCATATCCGTGCACCTCTGTATAACACTCTTTGATCAAACAACTGAAAGTGTGTGGTGGTAGCATCTCCCACTTTAGCTTTCAACTTCTTCAGTGTAGCATCCTCATCTTGTCTAGTTGAAATCTCATCAAGAATCAACGGTCTAACCTGAATGTTCGCTATCAACTCGGATCGTCTTACATCCATCTCTACTCTCATAACTCTGAGAGCTAATAGATGCTCAACTTTGTAGTTTACCTTACTGCCTTGGTCACTGCTCTTTCTGCTAAGAGCGTCAGCTACCACTTTTGCCTTTCCTAGATGGTACTCTATAGTGCAATTATAATCCTTGAGTAACTCCATCCATCTTCTTTGCCTCAGATTCAGATCCCTCTGAGTGGGAATATACTTCAACCTTTTATGGTCGGTAAACACCGGAAATGTATCACCATAAAGATTCTGCCTCTAAGTCTTAAGAGCATGAACTATAGCAGCAAGCTCTAGGTCGTGTGTAGGATATTTCTGCTCATGAGGTCTCAGCTTTCTAGATGTATATGCTATTACCTTCCCTTCCTGCATTAGAACTCCTCCTAAGCCACTCCCAGATGCGTCGGTGTAAACCACAAAGTTACCCTTATCTGAGGGTACAACTAGAATAGGGAACGTAGTCAATCTTTCCTTAACTTCTTCAAAGCTCTCTTGACAACTGTTGTCCCATACAAACTACTGATTCTTCTTTAGCAAGTTAGTCAATGGGAGCACGATAATTGAGAAGTTCTTTACAAACCTTCTGTAATAACCCGCAAGTCCTAAGAAGCTGCGAATTTCCGTAATGCTCTTCAGAATTTCCCATTCTCTAATAGCCTTGATCTTGGATGAATCAGGTTGTATGCCATCTCGTGATATCACATGCCCTAGAAAGGCAATCTGATCCGTCCAAAACTCACACTTGCTGAACTTCGCCTACAATTGTCTCTCCCTCAGAATCCCTCAGATGTTCTCTATGAGTATCTGTATCTCGGGAATATATCAAGATATCATCAATGAAGACCACGACGAACTATCTAAGTAAGGTTGGAAGATCGAGTTCATCAATGCCATGAATGTTGCAGGTGCATTCGTCAACCCAAAAGGCATAACTGTAAACTCATAGTGTCCATACCGAGTACGAAAAGCTGTCTTCGGTATCGAACTCTCTGCTATCCTCAACTGTCAGTATCCCGATCGAAGGTCAATCTTTGAAAACACTGTAGCACCCCTTAACAGATCAAGCAAGTCCTCTATCCTCGGTAAGGGATACTTGTTCTTTATTGTGATTTTGTTCAGCTAGCGGTAGTCTATGCACAATCGTAAACTACCGTCCTTCTTCTTCATAAAAAGTATTGGTGCACCCCAAGGAGAAATACTCGGGCGTATAAAACCCTTCTCGAGCAACACTTCTAGTTGTTTCTTTAACTCCTTTAGCTCTAGCAGAGCCATCCTGTAAGGAACACTTGATATCGGTGCTGCACCTGGTAATGTCTCAATCTCGAAGTCTACCTCTCTACTCGGAGGTAAACTAGGTAAATCATCAAGGAAAACGTTGGGAAATTCTCTGACAACATCCACCTCAGATACTCTAGGGCTAACAATAGCAGAATTTGTTACACTAGCCAAATAAGCCTAACACCCTTGCAAAAGTAATCTAAAAGTTGTTACTGCAGATATGTGGCAAGTAGGAATAACATTCATCTCACCGGTAAAAACCACTTCCCTTAACCCATCAATATCCTTGATTACTTCCTTTGCATAACAGTTTATAAAGGCTCTGTGGGTGGATAACCAATCCATACCCAAGATCACATC
The DNA here is from genome assembly GCA_033239125.1 of Fagopyrum homotropicum. NCBI lineage: Eukaryota > Viridiplantae > Streptophyta > Magnoliopsida > Caryophyllales > Polygonaceae > Fagopyrum > Fagopyrum homotropicum. The sequence continues at coordinate 80,170,885 of BSWB01000008.1, forward strand.
AAACTCTCTCAAAGATAACGGTATAAGGTCAGCTACAAATTCTCGGTAAGCTATAACTATGGGGCAAGATCTCACACACATATCAACAGTCAAGGTCTCCCCCGCTGGCATCGAGACTCTAATGATATAACCTAAGGGTTCAGCTACCCTTCCCAATCTTAAAGCAAAAGACTCAAATACAAAAGAGCATGTAGATCCAGGATCAATCAAAACATAAGCTAACAAGTTAGAGAAAAGAATCCTATCGGTAATGACGTTTGTAGTCTTAGCTGCATCCTCGACAGCCAAAGCATATACTCGAGCTTGTGCCTGACCTTAAGGTTGTGGTGTAGGTGGTCTGGAAGATGTCTGTTGGAAACATCCACCTCGACCATAACCTCTGCCTCTACCTCAACCTAAACCAGAAGCTCTCTGAGCATTGTCTCCAACTCTACTAGTTGTACTCGGAGTCGGTAATCCAGACCTATTCCGACACTCTCGGGCTATGTGCCCAGGCTGGTGGCACACATAACATATAATCGGTGGACGATAGGATCCTGAAGCTGATGCGGTAGGGGCTGGAGCACTCGATCTACTGCCTCCACTCCATGAACCTCTATATCCTTGATAACCACCTCTCTGTCCCCTAGGTGGTCCACTTTAACTTCTGGGTACAAAAGATCACGAGCCAGATGGTGGTGCACTACTACTCTGTCCAGTCTTCTGTCTCTTTCCTATCAAAGCCTTCTTCTCCAAGACCATCTCCTCCGCTTGAGTGGCGGAATCAATGAGGAGAGAATAAGACAAAGTCCGAGTAGAAAACTTCTTCCTGATCTCCAAATTCAGACCTCTTTCAAACTTTGTTCTCTTCTTAATATCACTATCAACCTCCTCAGGAGCATAGCGAGATAATCTAGTAAACTTACCTCGTAGTCGGAAATGAACATGTCTCCCTGCTTGAGCTCCATGAACTCAATCTTCTTCTTCTCTGTATAGGCAGGTGGATTATATCTCTCTGCAAACTCCATAAGGAAGTCTTCCCAAGTCAGGAGTGGGGGTACATCCCGGCCGTCTGAAACTGTATCCCATCAATCTCTCGTTGCTCCCACAAGCAAGGACACCGCATATTGAACCCTCCTCTCAGTAGGGCATATAATCCTATCAAGAATATGATCCATATCTCTCAACCACTCATCTACAAGTAAGGGATCCGTAGTCCCCTCGAATGGTTTCGCCACTTGCCGGCGAATCTTCTCAAAATTCTTGTCCATCTCAACAGGAATAATACCATGTTGAGGTGCTAGCTGTGGTTGCGGCTGTGGTGGTATGACCTCTCTCAAATAAGCCACAAGCTTTGTTATGCCTGCTATCCCTGGGGTGGTGGTACTACATAAACTAGCACCTCTTCCCGGTGCTCCTGATCACCCCCTACAGACTTTGTGGACCCTTCATGGTTGTACTCCGCCATCTAAAAGAAAATCAAAGCATAATTTTCAGGAAACTTTTCTGAAAACTTCCCACAACTCCAACCCAAGGAATCATATCCCTGCTCTGATACCAACCAAATGTAACACCTATTTCATTTTTAGTTGATTACCAGTTAATTAACCCTGTTTAAAGCAATAAGCAAAAAAGCGGAAAACGTAAAATTTTAAAACTTTATCTTACAACCATATTTACAACATATATACATACTAGCATATGTCATAAAACCCTCTTCAACAAAACATAACTGTTTAAAATCACACAAAGCATCCTAGGCGGTAGCATCCCATAGCAGCCCACCTGATATGATCTCAAATCCAGGTGTTGGGTCCAACATCCTTGCCTTGATCAGGCCGAGTCTGAGTAGCTGAAAAATATGGATATAACAACAATGAGGTACAAGCTCAGTAAGGGTAGACAAATCGCACTCTACCAATATATATAAGTATCTAATATCCCGTCCCCAAAGGACACACTATACCCTTTCTCACATTCCAAAGCACACATACATATCCACATTCACATTATGTACACAACCATCCATAACACATAACATATAAGCATTCAAGCATGTTATCATACCACATATAAACATATAATCTCATATAAACATCTCATATCATACCATCATATATAAATAATCATAACATAACATATAACATACTAGACTCGATTGCATCGATGCATAGGTGATAATTAACTAACTAGCCCCAACTGATCGTACGATATATTTTCTCATGTGCTTTCATATTTCTTTTCTTTCTTTCTTTTTTTTTCCTTTAGGTTGGCCAACCCGATAGTGTCCTAGGCCCCCTGTAGATCAGGTAGCGACCTCGGCCATCTTTTCCTATGACCCCGTGTAGATCAGGTTGCGAATTTGGACTATTTTTCTCATCTTGAGGCCCCAGTAGATCAGGTAGCGACCTCTGAGGCCCCCTGTATATCAGGTAGCGACCTCATCCCCCGGAAACCCGTGCGGGACCCAGTTGGGCTAATTAATCAATTATCATCCTATATTATCACTTTCATATCATAACTCAATTTCATACTTTCATCATATTCTTTCATCATATTCTTTCAATTATCATCTCATGTACCTCATGCATGCATTCATAAATCATACCAATTCATCATCATCATTTCACTCATATATATATATATAAGCAAGCATAAAATCATGGCATAATAAATACATAATATAAATTAAGCAAGTGTAATTCATATACACTTACCTTGCAAGCAAGATAACCCTAATCCGCTCTCGATCCAAAACTAAGTCCGACTTTTCGCTGCGGACTATATTCCCTTTCTCGTACCTTAAAAAATATACCAATATATATCTTTATCAATACCTTATAACCAAACAACCCTTAATCTTTTCAAACATATGTAACATAGCCAAAAATGGCCTTTTTCCACCAAACTCAACCACAAAAATGAGATGTGCAATTCGTTGACTTAAAACCCCTGTAACTTTCGATCCCGCTGTTGGATCGACTCCAAATTTTAATATGATCTAGGAGGCTGTTAGTACTGAAACATATCAAAAATTCAGCAAGATCGGACCATGGGAAGATATTTTAAATTACACCGCAACGTAACAGTACATATCGAAAAATTCCGCAAAACAGATTTCTAGCCAGGACCATAACTTTTTACTCCGATGTCGAAGAGAAAATCGGAAAGTATGGTTGTGTTCCTTATCTCGAGAGGTACCTTCAGTTAAAATTTGGTGAGGTTTGGACGAAATTTGATCCCAAAAATGCTTCTTCTCCTTCAGCCTATCTCGATATCTATTTTCTTCCTCTGTTCCTGTTTTCTGCAGCTTCCGGCGACCTCTACGGAGACTTCTCCGGCCAACTATTGGTAGTGAATGATGGTGGAAGTGGTGATAAAGAAGTATGGTATGGTGGTTGGTACTTTACTCTACCTTTGAGCCCTTCTCTTCCTCCTCGATCTCTCTCATCTATCTCCTTCCAAAGCTTTACTTACATAAATATCTTGGCTTTAATACCCATGAGACAATGATGAAATTGGATGTATCAGCTTGAGTTTTAATTCCCCTCTCACACACGTAGCTTCCAGATTTCAAGAGATAAGCTTGTCAAATTTTCACTTTTTAGGCTCTTATTTCCATCTTTACGCTTTTTACACAAAGTTCCTTATAATAAATTACACCGACATACCAAAGTCGATATATTTTTACGGAACTTTCGAGAGTCCTTCATAACATAAAATAATGATTTTCCATCGCTTGACTTTCGGGAATTTATCCATTTTCCATTTATTTTATTTCTCTCTAGGGTTTAATTCTGTTAAACCCATTTAATTCCTTACAATTCCCGATTAGGCCATTTTTTATTTTTGACTGTTACAGAAAGAGTAAAGCAAGGGTACTATAATGCATTGAAGAAGGAAAGAGATAAAGGAGGAGGGAGGATTATATTTAAAGGAGGCATGTCAAATCAATTTATTACCAAAATCTTTTGAAATCATTTGAATTTGAAACCAAAATCTTTTGAAATCTCCTTCTTTAAAATAATTTAATGATCAATTATCTAAAAAGATAATAACCATTAAACTAATCCGTGATATTCAATATAGCCCTTGAAATCTGTTTCAAGACCTTGTATTGCATTTCAAGGCCTTGAAATGGAAAAGTGGGTTGCATTATAAGGAGGAAATAAAACGATTTACTCCCCCTAAATTAATGCTTCCTTGTTCAACATATCAAGCTCCAAACTTATAAAATTAAATCGATCTTCAGTCGACGCTTAGTAAATATATCTGCAAGTTGCATTAGTCGAAATAAAAGATATCAAAATATCATCTTTCTCAACATGATCACGTATGAAGTGATGTCTTACATCGATATGCTTTGTTCTTGAATGTTGCACAGGATTTTTAGTAATCGAAATAGCACTAGTATTATCACATTTTATAGGTATACCTTTGAGATCAAAACCAAGATCAGGAAGTTGTTGAGCTATCCATAGAATTTATGCACAATAGGCTCCAGAAGCTATGTATTCGGCTTCGGCTATGGTTAGGGCGACAAAATTTTGCTTCTTGGAGTGCCAACTGATTAGGGATAACCCTAACAATTGGCAACATCCAGAATTACTCTTTCTATAAACCTTATAGCCTGCAAAGTCTACATCCGAATAGCCAACGAGGTGAAACGAGTTTTGACGAGGATACCATAACCCTAAGTCCTTAGTGTCATTGAGATACCGAAATATCCTTTTCACAGCTATCAAGTGTGACTCTTTGGGATCAGCTTGAAATATTGCACACATGCACACACTATACATAATATCACATCGACTAGCGGTTAAATATAACAAAGAACCAATCATACCACGATACTCCTTTTGTACGACACGCTTATCATTCTTGTCCTGATCTAATGAAAGAGTAGAAATCATAGGAGTTTTTGCTACCGTGGATTGATCCATTTTATATTTCTTGATCAAATCATTAGTATATTTGCTTTGATTAAGAAAGATTCCTTTCTTAGCTTGAGTGACTTGAAGATCAAGAAAGAAATTCAACTCTTCCATTAAGCTCTTCTCGAATTACCTACACATAATATATGAAATTTCCTTGCATAGAGAATCGTTAGTAGCACCAAACAATATATCTTTTCAACATAGATTTATACTACTAATAAATCGTTGCCTCTGGTTTTGACAAACAAAGTATTGTCAATCAAACTTCTTTTGAAATCATTCTCAAGGATATACTTGGACAATCTTTCATACCAAGCTCGAGGAGCTTGTTTAAGACCATAAAGAGTTTTGTCTAATTTAAAAACATGATCCGCAAAATCATCATTTTCAAAACCAGGAGGTTGAGCAACTTAGACTTCTTTTTCTAAGAAGCCATTTAGAAAAGCACATTTAACATCCACTTCAAAAAGCTTTATGTTCATGAAAGATGCAAAATCAAGTAGCATATGTATGGCTTCTAACCTAGCAACTGGAGAAAAAGTCTCCTCATAATCAATATCTTCTTCTTGGTTATAGCCTTGATCTGCAAGTCATGCTTTGTTTCGAATGACCTACCGCTTTCATCGAACTTGTTTCGAAATACCCACTTTGTGACAATGGCGTATTGTTGCTTAGTTCTTAACGTAAGGGTCCAGAGTTTATTTCTCTCGAATTCATTCAGCTCATTTTTCATGGACATGATCTGATAGCATGAATTATTGTCTATATTTTGGGGTCTGTTTAGACGTTTTATCTTCAATAATTTGCATGTTTGTATATATATTATGTGATTATATTGTCGTTTCATCTACCTTTGCGGGAATCGAGGTCTACACCAAGTTTCGTTGTAATCGTAGGTAAAATGGCACGTTTTGCATCAAAAAGGAGTGAAAAGAGCTAAGGAGTCAATGGAGCTACATTCAGGAGCTTAAGGAATAATCCAAGAATCATGGAATTGGATTAAAGATTCACTTTGGACCAGATTTGAGAGATTTCACATTCAGTTATCATTCACCTCGGTTGACTATAGATTCACCTCGACCGAGGTGATCCAGAGGAGCCGACTCGACCGAGGCGAACACCTTGGACGCGGCAAGGATATTTTATTCATGGCTGAGATCTTTTATCTTTGGAAAGAGGATCTTATATTTTTGGGCTGGATTCCTGGAAGGAAGAAGATAATTTAGCCCATATATTTTACCTATTTTTATGGGAAGAGATCTTTCTAAGATATCTTATCTTTGGAGAGTAATTTTCCTATAAAAAGGGTTGTATTTTCCACAAATCTGTATCTTGCATACATCGTGCTTAGACAATTTGCATACACCGAAGATCCGCTACATCCATACTCTAGTTGGGAGATTTGAAGAACCTTTTTGAAGGTTGAAGGAAGAAGTTTATAGCTTTTATAGCTTTGTGAAGGGTTTTGTAAGATTCCTTTAGATTCCCTTCATTGTCGTTTGTCTTGTTGGATTTTAATCCAAGGAACGCTTGTTGTTTGATAATTGATTCAGTTATTGAAGCCTTTCTCTTAAGGTTTTCTTGTTCAATTATTCTCTTTATTCCCATATATTTGATTATTACTTTAATGATGATGAGTGGCTAATTTCCTTGTGTGATTCTAGGGTGATTGGTTGAAGATTGTGGGAAAAACAATGATAGAATAATCCTAATCACAGTAGGACCCTGAAAGTTCGAGTCTTTATCCTTAACCCTAAGGCATCTCGCTCAGTCGATGAACATCTCGGCCGGTGTGGAATTCTTCTGACCGAGGTGACTTATCTGATCCGAAACTGAGAGTTAAGTGTTAGAGTTTGCCAAATCCTATCCTTATTACACCTTTTCTGGTTCAATGCAAGCTTAGGATGAGACTTACCCGGTAATTCCTTTGTTTGTGTACCAATGATCATAAGTGTAGGTAATAAAGGTTTATCCTTTATTGGGGTTCGAGTGTGCTTTCATTCCATCTTTGTGAGTTAACCTGAGACTTACCCGGTAAAGGTTGATTCTATTCCCTTAGTTGGAGTGTTAGTTTGAGATTATAGTTCTTTTCCTTAATTCCTTGAGACTTACCCGGTAATAGGAGTTACGGTTTGGGATTAGTGCTTAGTGAGACTTACCCGGTGATCTAATCCACTTTAGTAACACCTTCCCTTTGCAAAATCTCAGCTTTGTCCGCTTATCTTTAGATCTTGAGTTGGAACCACAACTAGATGCTTTAATCCCTAGAATTGCATCTTTCCTTAATTGACTTTATATCATCCTTGATTGTTTTAATCACTTTTGTGGTTAGTAATTACATAAGCTTACCTATTCCGACTTTGTTTCACTAAGTCCTTGTGATCGACCCCTGGAATTCCTTGATTTTTACTACGATTGACCTGTACACTGCGGGTTCGCATCCTTGTTTTAAGCTTATATCTAGGGTTATAAATTTAAAGCTTGCACACACCGTTTGGAGCGAACAGGTTTTTGGCGCCGTTGCCGGGGACTTGGTCTAGACCAAGCCGGTTACGGTTGTCTTTTGGGGCTATTGCCCTTATTGCTATTAACTACTCTTTATATGAGTTTTGTAGTTTTCAGGATTTCCGATGACTACATTTGATCCAGCCTGGATAGCAAGACAAAATGCTAGGGCGGACCACTATGAATACTTGGAAGAGAAATACTCCTTTTATTGGCTTAACAATAAAAGGGAAAGAGAAAAGGCCATTAATGAGGAGCTTGCGATATGGGATAAGCTGAATATCCCTAGAAACACTTATGAGCAACCTCTTGAAGATTCTCTTGAATCAAGATTGGAGAAGATGATGAAGAAGGTGGAGGAGCTCAAGGAAAGCACCCTATCCTATGCTAAGCCGAAAGAGGAGCATAAGGAAGTACTGCAAGTTTCAAGCATTCCTCCAATCGAACCAGAAGTTTCTCCTGAAGCTTTTGAGGAAGAGGAAGATGTGGAAGACCTCGATCCAACTGTTGAGACTTCGGCCGAGGTGAAAGAGAGATCGGCCGAGGAGGAAGAGAGATCGGCCGAGATGGAAGAAGAATCTGTAGAACTGGAAGTGAAAGATGCAGAGAACCTTGGCCAAATTACTGAGAGTATGGCCAAGGTGGAAGAAAGATCGGCTGAGTTGGGAGAGATTTCATGTGTGGATTATCAACCTAACATGAAACTTGTCCCGCTATTTGAAGAACTTTATAAGGTACTTGCTCCTACTCCCTTTAAAGTTTTAGATTTCTTCCGGGATGCACCAAAGAGTTGGAGATCTCTTCCGAAAGAACCTCCTAAGATCAAGATGAGACCTCCCTTGAAATTGTTGAAAGAAGATGCTCCTTGGATTATAAGGAGTGAAGTTAACAAGCGCTTCACCGCTAAGGTGATGAAGTGTCTTTTGTTCAGGTATGGGGTCCCTCGCATGCTAAGGATCTTGTACCATCCCCAAGCTAAAGATGGGGAAGCTACTAGGATTCTCGAGAAGCTGTTTTCTCGATCCAGGATAGGATGGGACGCAAGGCTAGATTATGTCCCATTGAAGTGCACGAAAGCCAGAAGAATTCCGGTGAGAATCAAACCGTACAAGCTTGTACGTGGGAGATCTTACCATTTGCCGGTGAAACTAGAAACCGGAACCTTTTTGGAAGAGTTTTATGATGGATGTGAGGAGGACTCCAAGGTGTTCGAGGTACATTGAGTAATTCTATAGAGAAAGGTCCAGCTAGCGACCTTGAACCAAGCGCTTTTTGGGAGGCAACCCAAGATATTGTTTTCTTTCCCTTTCCTAGTCTAGCTTTAGATAGTTTGCTTTTGCTTTGCTTTGCTTTGTTTTTGGCGTCCTAGACAAACAACAGGAAATCTCTAAGGAAAGATTACAACCCAGGAGCTACACTGGAAGGACAGAAGTTCGAGAAATTGAGAAGACGGAGCTTGACTGAGATACGTCTCGGTTGCTATCACAGTACCTCGACCGAGATGCTCTTGGTCAACCGAGGCGATTAGGTCTGACATCCACTCTGACACCTCGGTCCGCCCAGAAACACCTCGACCGATCTGATGAGGATTGATGCATTTCTGAAGCCTATTTTCTTATTCCGCAACTCAGCTATGTCCGGTGAGTTTTCTGATTTTAGACTTTTATTTGACCCATTGGGACAATGTGTCCCAAGTGTGGGGTATTTAGATGTATTATTTGACTTATGTGGATGTATGACTTGACTCGATGGATATTTATGTTTTATTTTGCTCTATATGCTTATCTGAGACTACATGCATGCATACAGGTTATTTGATTGAGAAAAACGTCAAAAACTAGTTTAAGAAAAAAAAAATTTTGACCTCGACCGAAGTGATTCTGGCCGAACGAGGTACTTCACCTCGGTTGACTTAGAACATCTCAACCGAGGTGGTTTAACTGAAAAGTTTTCGAAACGATTTTTGTGCTTCTTATTTGGATATGACCTTAGTGAAGATTTTGTTTGCAGATTGGTTTTGAAATATTTATATGTTTGAAAGGTTTTATGATATGTTTAAGTTGCTAAATGCTTTGCTTGAAATTTTGGCATGTTTAATACTTTGTTTTTATCCAAATTATGTTGAATTTGAAGGTTGACACCACATGATGAGTTCTCTCACTTTCTTCCTGGAAAGACCAAGGCAATTCATTCTCTTCTCTTCTTCTTCTTGATCATGCTTTAGCCCCTCATATACATATTTGACTCCCTTTACCTATCCAGGAATTTGGAAGCAAGCAAAGTGGTGAAAGCAAGTGAGGTAAAAGTTGAGAAGTTGGCTGAAAGTGAAAGTGTTAGAAAGTAATAAATAGGTTTGGGGAAGTCAATCATGATGATGAGTAACTCGGCACCATTCACATAGCCGAGTGTTTGTGTCTTGCCAAAGTCGGATTGAGCGATATTCCTAACGGGTCATGGTATGTGCATCAAGGGTTTGAGGCATCTCGAGAAATTGATGATTGCTGATTTCCTAGGCTTCGGTTATTGTGCACCTCTGTCCATTTATTCCAAAAAGTAAAGTAAAAAAGGAAAAGTGTGAAATAAGCAAAGCTTATTGGTGGATGATGTTGAAAGTCAAGTGAAAGTGAAGTGATATCCTGTTTCTGAATTCTTGCACCACATTACCTTCCATACATCCCTACCCTACACGTTTCTTGACCTTTCTTTTCGGAAGCCCTTGAGACCTCGAGCTTGCTGATTGACTTAGTGGTTTAAACTGGATTATGCATGATTAATTTCGATAATTATGATTTATTATGCATTCTATGGTTTTATGCTAAGACGAACAACTTTCTTATATTTATAAAATGTTTTAAGCATATTTTGATTTTAAATTCCATGAAGTATTCTCTTAGAGTGATCTATGATTGTAGCACACCATCAAAATGTTTTGAAGGACTTTTTCATTGATTTTTAGGACTAATAATCCATTTTATCTTGTATTTTATATGCGGAACTTGCTTGGGGACAAGCAAGGGCTAAGTATGGGGTATTTTGATAGCATGAATTATTGTCTATATTTTGGGGCCTGTTTAGACATTTTATCTTCAATAATTTGCATGTTTGTATATATATTATGTGATTATATTGTCGTTTTATCTACCTTTGCGGGAATTGAGGTCTACACCAAGTTTCGTTGTAATCGTAGGTAAAATGGCGCGTTTTGCATCAAAAAGGAGCGAAAAGAGCTAAGGAGTCAATGAAGCTACATTCAGGAGCTTAAGGAATAATCCAGGAATCATAAAATTGAATTAAAGATTCACTTTGGACCAGATTTGAGAGATTTCACATTCAGTTGTGATTCACCTCGGTTGACTACAGAGTCACCTCGACCGAGGTGATCCAGAGGAGACGACTCGACCGAGGCGAACACCTTGGACGCGGCAAGGATATTTTATTCTTGGCGGAGATCTTTTATCTTTGGAAAGAGGATCTTATATTTTTGGGCTGGATTCCTGGAAGGAAGAAGATAATTTAGCCCATATATTTTACCTATTTTTATGGGAAGAGATCTTTCTAAAATATCTTATCTTTGGAGAGTAATTTTCCTATAAAAAGGGTTGGATTTTCCACAAATCTGTATCTCGCATACATCGTGCTTAGACAATCTGCATACACCGAAGATCCGCTACAGCCATACTCCAGTTGGGAGATTTGAAGAACCTTCTTGAAGGTTGAAGGAAGAAGTTTATAGCTTTTATAGCTTTGTGAAGGGTTTTGTAAGATTCCTTTAGATTCCCTTCATTGTCGCTTGTCTTGTTGGATTTTAATCCAAGGAAAGCTTGTTGTTTGATAATTGATTCAGTTATTGAAGCCTTTCTCTTAAGGTTTTCTTGTTCAATTATTCTCTTTATTCCCATATATTTGATTATTACTTTCATGATAATGAGTGGCTAATTTCCTTGTGTGATTCTAGGGTGATTGGTTGAAGGTTGTGGGAAAAACAATGATAGAATAATCCTAATCACACTAGGACCTTGAAAGTTCGAGTCTTTATCCTTAAACCTAAGGCATCTCGCTCAGTCGATGAACATCTCGGCCGGGGTGGAATTCTTCTATCCGAGGTGACTTATCTGATCTGAAACTGAGAGTTAAGTGTTAGAGTTTGCCAAATCCTATCCTTAATACACCTTTCCTGGTTCAATGCAAGCTTAGGATGAGACTTACCCGGTAATTCCTTTGTTTGTTTACCTATGATCATAAGTGTAGGTAATAAAGGTTTATCCTTTATTGGGGTTCGAGTGTGCTTTCATTCCATCTTTGTGAGTTAACCTGAGACTTACCCGGTAAAGGTTGATTCTATTCCCTTAGTTGGAGTGTTAGTTTGAGATTACAGTTCTTTTCCTTAATTCCTTGAGACTTGCCCGGTAATAGGAGTTACGGTTTGGGATTAGTGCTTAGTGAGACTTACCCGGTGATCTAATCCACTTTAGTAACACCTTCCCTTTGCAAAATCTCAGCTTTGTCCACTTATCTTTAGATCTTGAGTTGGAACCATAACTAGATGCTTTAATCCCTAGAATTGCATCTTTCCTTAATTGACTTTATATCATCCTTGATTATTTTAATCGCTTTTGTGGTTAGTAATTACATAAGCTTACCTATTCCGACTTTGTTTCACTAAGTCCCTGTGATCGACCCCTGGAATTCCTTGCTTTTTACTACGATTGACCCGTACACTGCGGGTTCGCATCCTTGTTTTAAGCTTACATCTAGGGTTATAAATTTAAAGCTTGCACACACCGTTTGGAGCGAACATGATCCAATCAGGTTCTTGAAGTGCTTGAACATAGTTCTTGGGCTCTACAAGAGACACGAACGCCGAAAAAGCACACAAGTTATTAACCCTAGATCGGGTTTGAACTCTTGTTTTTGGATCTCATATCACGTTTTCTAGTGGATGGTATGAAGAATTTTGAAATTTTCTTCTTTGGAAAGTCAGAACAGATCTTGAGGATTGAAGCTCATTTGCTCGACTAGATTCAGGTACTGTTGGATTATCTCCTTTGGATCCTATATCAAGGCCTTGAAGTTGGATTTCAAGGCCTTGAAAGTGACTTCTGGCAGAGCAATTTGTCGTTTCAAGGTCTTGAAGATGCGTTTTAAGGTCTTGAGATTGTTCTTCAGTATCTTGAATCTTTTCTTGCATATTCTTTTCTTGAGCTTTAGGATCTTCTTCACAGAATTATGATCTCCATGTTGATTAAGAATCAAATCTGCAAAACTTTCACTCAAAGTACCATCATTGCTTTTATCAAATTTAACATGAATACTTTCCTTAACAATTTTGGTACGTCTATTATAAACACAATAAGCTTTGTTGTTTGAAGCACTTCCAATGAAGATAGCTTCATCACTACGTGCATCAAACTTACCAAGGTTATCTTTGCCATTATTATGGGCAAAGCATGTACATCCAATGGGTTTAAAATAGGAAATATTAGGTTTTCTTCCCTTAAAGAGTTCGTAAAGAGTCTTTTTCAAAATAGGGCAAATTAAGCATCCATTCAAGATGTAATTAGCCGTGTTAACAGCTTTAGACTAAAAACTTTTTGGCAAACTATTTTCTAAAAAAGCATAATCTTAGACATGCATGTCCTCTAGGGTGCGGTTTTTATGTTCCACAACCCCGTTTTGTTGAGGTGTTCTAGGAGATGAAAAGTTTTGTAAAATACCATGTTTTTGCACAAAACAAATCAAACTTGAGTTGGTCAAAATCTCTACCACGATCGCTTCTAATAGAGACGATGGGTAGATTTTCAAAGTTTGTAACTCCTTACAAAGTTTAGAAAACTCAAACAAAGCTTCAGATTTTTCCCGTAAGAATGAGATCCATGTAAAACGAGAAAAGTTATCCACAATGACAAGGGTGTACTGTTTTCCCTTGGGAGATTTGACACGCATAGGACTACATAAATCCATATGTAAAAGTTCAATGGGTCGAGAAGAACTTACAACCTTCTTTGGTTTGATTGAACCTCTTGTTTGTTTACCTTGTGTACAAGCCTTACATAGTTCATATACCTTGAAGTTTAGGTTTGGTAAGCCACATACCAGATCCTTTGAAAGAATTTTTTTCATCGTATGCATGCTTACGTGACCAAGTCGTCTATGCCAAAGCCTTGGATCATCAGTCAAGGCCTTGAGACACGTTAGCTTAGTTCCTGAAACTTGGTTAGTACTCATTGAATAAACAATGTTACATCTAGAAGCAGTATGCACAACATCACCTGATATTTATCTTGAACTTCACATTTATCTGAATCAAAAATCACCTTGTTGTCTTTATCACATATTTGAGAGATACTAATCAAGTTATACTTTAAACCGTCAACAAGATAAACATCATCAATAAAATTAGATGAATTAATACCGATTTTACCAATGTCAATGATGTTACATTTTTCTTTATCACCAAGCGTAATGGTTCCAGATAATTGCTTCTTTAAATCTGAAAACAGTGAGTTTTTTCCACTCATATGTCTTGAGCAACCACTATCTAATATCCATTTATGCTCCTTAACCTTGGTGATATCCTGCAATACAGCAAACTTCAACCTTTTCGAAAGACCAAATGGCATATTTTGGTCCATATTCAGGTTCAACATTGTTTGGTGGTCTAGTGCCTTTATGAACCCATATTTGCTTAACTTGTTTTCTTAGACATAGAGGATAAGTGTTTCTAATGATGTAAGGGTTTTTTTTCTAGGAAATCTTACGTGATAACCTATACCATTTTTGGTAAGAGAAGATCGTTGCTCACCCATCATCCTTTCGAGATTGGCTTTCGAACGAGTGAATTGAATAAGTATAGCCTTCTGGTCTTGACACGTCACAGTTAGATCAACCTTCTCTTTCTCTAGATCAATATAGTCTTGATGGAGAGAAGAGAGATTTCCCTTGAGAATCGCATTTTCTGATTCCAAGGCCTTGATATTGTCATCAAGGTCTAACTTTTGAGTGTTAAGATTTTGAATTTCCAAAGACATCTCACTTAGTCATTTTTCTTGTTTGAGAAGCTTTTCTCTTAAGGAACTTATCCTTACCCTATGTACTCTATCACATATGACAATGTCTTTAAGAAATTGTGTGAGTTCTAGGTTAGATTGCGACATTATAGTACTTACCACACCATCAACATAGGAGTTTGGATCCTCTTCATGACCGGCCATTAAGCACCCATTTCCTTGTTCTTTTTCGTTTTCTGACTCATTGGTGAATCTGAGTCACTCCACGATGCTACCATAGACTTCTTATTTTGATCATTCTTCCTGAAGTTGTTCCTCTTCTTTTGTGGGCAATCCTTTATGAGATAATCTGCTTCACCTGTAACACCCTAAATCCGCAAGACTCGGGGCGCTACTAGGCTAGGATCTCATAGTGGATCCTGACTCTAGCCTGACAACAAGTTCACTGGATCTTACAGCAAGGCACATATAGATTAAAACCAAATGCATAAAATTGTATTAAATATACATCAAAAGGTTTACAAAACACAACCGAGTACATAATGGCAACACCATACACAAACTTATAAAAAGATCCCATAACCCTCGCACAACCTACTGTACGGAAGCCCTTTTGCCGATTACCAATCTGGCTCACTTTGCAGTCTTCCTAACCTACAGATCATCTACAACACGGTATGAAACCGTTAGCTAACAGATCATAGATAAGAATGAGGTAGTAGCATATATATCACATCATCATATCATATCATATCATACAATATTACACACACACAACCCTTTATTATCTTTCATTAAGTTATACCATTAATAATTCATTTCCTTGTGATACGCGGAGTAAACTCCCAACGCCTTTGTCCCCGTCTCCCCTCAGGTCTGGAATGGTGTCAATCATCACCACTTGGAGGAACGGTCGCAGAGAACTCCCCTAGCCACCCCATTTTGGGCTAGATAAGTCATCACTACCTGTTTATCATACTTTTGGGCCAATAATATTCATGTAAGGTCATCCTAGCCCAGTTAAGTTATAAATACAACACACATATGCACATACACACAACCACAACACACACTCAAACCCATAATTGCTCTCTAAGTAAGTCCCACGGACTTACCTAACACAATGTCGATCTATACCAACGGCTTCCCCTCAAATGGAAACGATCAGCGCCTGAATCAGCAAGGCACAAAAATATCAACATTGTCCCGAGGTTAGGAGATTCCACCTCCTAAACCTTATAATCATCCTCAACTCACAACTCGAATTCAAACCTCAATATCACATCATAACTCACAATTCCTCAAATCTCAAGGTAGCACCTAATCAACCTTCCTCAATATCAATTTTAATCCTAATTTAATGAATTAAACTTTAATTAATTAATTAAATTTTTCTAAAATAATGTTTTTCCCGTAGGCAATTTCTAAACTCACCTGTAATCAGATTTCATCAAACAAACAACCCATAAACACCAGAATAATATAACAACCATAATGGAATTTATAATTATCCATTTTGACAAGCCTAAGGTCAATTTAGGCCAAATCGCAGTATGGAAAACGAATAAATTCATAACTTATTTGTTACTAACCCGATTGACGATCTGAAAGAAGATTTGGAATCACAACGACGCATGCTACGCATGGACATAATCAAATTCACCGGAATCTCAGTGACGGAACCGTCCTGGTGATATATATGCTTGACCAGGTCTTCATATGCTTGGAAATGCAAAAACTCAGTACCGATATGAAGAGAACGGAGAGAGGAATCCAAAAACTCAAACGGAATTGAAATCGGATTAGAAACAAAGAGTAGATATGAGTTTGAAGGTTGAGAGAAATCAGAGCTTTTACGAGGAAACGTGAAACGAAATGAACTAATAAACGATTTTCCCCTATTTACAGTGATGACGATAATTATCCTTTAGCGAAGTCGATAATTATCCTTTAACCGATCCAAAGGCGGGTTGAACCCCCTTCTCCGAACTTCTCAAAATTGGCATAATAAATCTGCAATATTGTAGGGTTAATTATTCCACAACTTCCTCGGAAAACGTGTATTCCTAAGCCGTCTTTCTTAGCCGTTAAGAAACAAAATAGCGACTCTTTTGGCCGTTTTGTCTTTCCATGTTATTTCATATCTAGGACATGTTTGATGTCCTGATCATTTCTCTCAACTACATTTTTATTAAATGAAGCTCCCAAATGCTCCAAATAACACCGGAGGGTAAAAATAATTACTTGGGGAAAAAGCAAAAAATTCCTCACAAGCCCAAAATTACGTCAAAAACATAATGGTGGACTCATGCTCATCACTTACGCAATATTTGCGACTTATATATCAATTATTATCAATGATTAAGTTAATCAACATTAATTAGAATTCGAAAATCCTAGATATTACATCACCACATTCAAAACGAGTCAATACTTTAGTTTTTTTTATTAGGGTTAGAAAACTTACCTCGAGGTCTTGATGATCGTGGATATTCTTCATTGTTTGCGAATTGCTTCTTCATTTGATGAATTCTTGCAAGACCTCTTGACATCAAGGCAAATGGATCTTTCACATCCTCATCACTCTCTTCATCTTTTGATGGCATGTCATCCTTCTTAAATCTTAGGGCAAGATTCTTTGTGTTTGATGGGAGCTCTCCATCTTCTTCACCAAGAACCATTTCATGGGTGATTAACTTTCCAAGAAGGTCGTCCAGAGGAAGTGTAGTGAGATTTTGAGCTTCTTCAATGGGGGTCACTTTTGGTCCCCACTTAGCTTTAGGTAAGCTCCTTAGAACCTTCCTTACTTTTTCTTCCTTGACTTGACTTGTTCCTTCGTATGTGACAACTATTTTGTCCGATATTTCCTTTACACTCTTGCATGATGAGAGACGGTTGAATTCATTTGCATCTAATCCACAATAGAGCAAGTTCATAGCCTTGTAATTCTTTGAAACACTATCCATGATCGTTTGAGTGAAGTTAGCTTCCTTCTTTTCAACTTGGACTCCTTCAACCGTGGTGGTTGGGATTTTTGGGTCAGTTTGAATGATGCTCCATAGTTTCATCTTCTAATCAATAACAACATTTCCATTAGGGCTCTCCAATGGGAAAAGTTATTATCACGGAAGAGTGGTGGTCGAGTTGTGGATCTTCCTTGAGCAAATCCTCCATCACCTACAGAGTTCATGATTAGTCTCATTGATGGTTAAATCAATATACGTGAGTCTAGCTTTGATACCAATTGAAGAACCGTATAGGTGAATAATAAGGATATAAATACTCTAGAAAGGGGGATTGAATAGAGTATGGAAACTTTTCGCAATATCTTATATCAAGGCTTTGAAACTGATTTCAAGGCCTTGAAGTTGGTTTGTGCTCCTAGTGACAAAACTGGTTTTCAAGGCTTTGAAAGGGATTTCAAGGCCTTGACTTCAAAACCTACAAAGAAACGTTAGTCAAAATATGCGCAATATGAAATGCAGAATTAAAAGATCGACACGGTGATATGTTTACGAAGTTCAGCTCTAACAGCCAACGTCTCCGTCCTAGGGTTTCTTTAAACTAGGATCTAACTATCTATTATCTTATCAAAGAGTCATAGATACAACCTAGAATAAATCCCCTTCTTCTCTCACTGTAGCCTTAATGCTACGATCTAGTCAACTCTAACCTAGCAATAATAGTCTAGTTACTTCGTAGAGTAACCCATACTCGATTATAACACTCTCTAGGTATGCCAATGAAGCTCTAGTGTTTTTCTCACTCTAGGTATGTAAAGGTTTGTAAGCTTAGAGGAATAAAAACTTTTGGAACGAATGAAGATGTTTAGATTGCTTGAAGACTTAGATGTTTCCGTGTCAGCTTGTTGTTGTTCTCTTCAATCGCCATCTTCATTTATAGTCTTCTATGGAGAACTCTTGTAGCTGTTGTAAGATAGCCGTTGTAACGTTCTTCTTTCTCCATGGAAAATGGTGCTTGGTTTAGATGAACTAGCCTTTGTAAGATCTTCTATCTTCTTCATCTACTTCTTCTGTTTGACACATGTCGAGAATCTTCATCTTCGAGATCTTCTCCATGAAAGAGCCTTTGAATATCTTTGTCGTTGAAGCCCTTAGTTTAAGCTTTGAGATCTTCCAAGCCGTTGAAGATCTTTGTTGTTGAAGACTTCTCTCTTGAGGGCAGTTGAAGATTTTCCTTAGATCCGAGATCTTTGTGTGGGATCTGTTGGGAAGATCTTGTCTTATCCTCTTGTGTCGGTTGGTAAGATCATTGCGAGATCTTGTTGTTGTGGCCGAGATCTTATCTTCAAATCCGTTTCAAGATCTTCTTGTTGGCTAGCCGAGATCTTCTCCTAAAATATTGTTTGAATATCTTCTTGTTATCCTTGGTAGATATCCTTGCTTTGGTTGTTGAGATATTTGAATCTCATATTTGAAAAGCCATCAGCCAAATCCTCCTCTGTATTGCTTTTCAAGGACTCCAAGTTTGTCCCTTGAACTGCTTTCCAAGGCTTTTGTGATTGTCCTTTGTAATGTGTTTCAAGGCCTGCGTTCTTCCTTTGAAATGTTCTTCAAGGCCTGCACAGATTTAACAAACACAAACCAAAACATGCAATCTAGAAATACAATCGATATTTGTTAGTTTATAAAACCGCTCATAAATGTGTAAGTCTTCCATCATCCACATATACAATTCATAATCAAGGTGGAGTTATCACACCTGATCAAGGGACTTGGCTTTCAAAGTTCCTTATGCCACTTAGGGGCATTTCTATCTTCTCTCCTTTGTTTTCTACTTTTTTATCCACGTGATAGTGAATGGTATGTTTCACATAATTTTGTTTGTTTTCACTAGACAAGTACAAAGTACAATTAATGCATGGGTGTACACATTGTTTGAGCTTGACATTGATTCGGGGACGAAACAAATGCAAGATGGGGAGGATATGATCCGGACTACAAAGCTTGACACTGGATTTAACTCAAATGGGATTAAAGCTAAGGAGCTAAAACAACATTGTAGAAATTATAATATGGGTGATCCTTAGCTCCTTAGATTTATTCTCATTTATGTTAAATCCGGTGTTAAGCTTTGTAGTCCGAATCATATCAACATGACTACTATGGATCCCAAGTAGTTTTGACAATATGAACCACAACTTTTATAACTCTTTTTTTACAAAAAGTGTTATATAGTGTCAAATACATATCAAACATCGAGAGAGATCATAACATATTTGTAACACCCCAAATTTTACAACTTAGGGAGTTACTGGTTAGGACCGCACAGTGGGTCCCGATCTTAGTTTGACAACAACTTAACAAGATCTTACAACAAGGCACAGATAAGGAAAAACCAGAAATCATAAAATAGTTCTTAATAATGCATGAATGTGACCAGATCAACTACAGCCGGAAAACGTAATATAACAAGGTACGAAAGGAAACAAGATTCAACTGGAAAACCCACAAATGCAGAAACTGTAAAACGTCCTAAAGTACGACACCCCGGCTGACCACTACCGTCTGGATCACTCGGCATCTGCTCTAACCTGTGTCAAATCTAAACAACATATCAACAGTTAGCTAACTATCCAAATATAAGCAAAATGATAACAGCACAAACACACGCAGAAACAAAAATAAACAAACATCATGCTGGCACTCAACCGTTTATTATCTGTTCTTTAAATGATTCACATTATTCAATTTAAGTTGTGGCACGAGAATTATTATTAGTTCTCGCCTCCGTTCCTTATCCAACTGGTGTTGGTCTAGCTGACTTCCACTGGTAGCATCACTACAAACCACGTATGGACTAGTCCCGAAAGAAACCCCCAACGCCCGCAAGCTACTGAGCAGAATGCCACCGCCCGTTACTCTTAGGCCAAAATATAGGTCGGTAATTATATATCACAATCTATCTCCATAAACATTTCAATCACACACCACCATCATCATTTATACTCATATTTAGAAGTCAGCTAAGTAAGCCCAAAGGACTTACCTGTTATAACGCTCGACTCTTTATAAACCACTCGCTCTGTAACCTGTAACCACTCAGTTGCCTGCCAAAGGCGATAAGTGTATTAGCACACTCTCACGTAGATAGAAGTCTAAAACTTCTAAGATCGAATAAGGTATTAAGACATACTAGTTACAGTATTAGTTTAGGGTAAAATGACCATTTTACCCTTGGTTCCGATTTTCTCGAAAGCCCTAAAATTTATGTCTAAACTCCTATTTGAGGTTCTAAATTCATATTCTAACTCCCAAAATTTTATTTGGTTCCAAACTGACATTTTTCCTATGTTTCTATTTTCCGTAAAAACGTAAAGGTCTAACTTCGGTTCTAAATATAAACTTCTTAACAACTTAATATAATTCCGAATTAAATCTCTAGATCATCTATGAGGTTCTATCTAACCTTAGGAGGAAAAATTCCTCTAAACTGTTCAGCCATTAATTTTATAATAATTCACCAAGTTGACTACTTCACTTACAAATCCTATACTTAGCCAAAAACTTAAGTTTACCAAAACTGCTCAACTACCTAACTTCGGGAGCTCATAACTTCTAATCCAACCGTTCATTTCTTCCCAAATTTTAATATGCTAAACTACATATATCCGTCTACAACATATCCAAAATTCAACGGTGGATCTTCATCCAAACGCTCAAACATTGATCGGCAAGATGGCAGTTTATAAGTCAAAAGCTGAAGGCATAAAATTCAATTTTACAGCAGCCCTTATGTCTATCATTTTATTTATAACTTTCAGCAGCTACCTATTACTATATTAACTATGCTCAAGGCCGACTACAGCAGCTCATTAACCTAGCATTACGGAATTGGTATGCATACATAAGATTATACAATAACCTTCCCCTTAAACTAATCGGAAACCTATTTTAATCCAAGTTTAGGCTCTTACCGGGTTGCAGCTAGAAGGTTAATTTGTTGTTGGTTCCGATCTGCACCACTAATCTGTAAGTGTTGGTTGATCTCACTGCTGCAACCGTTGGAAATGTGATCGGAATAAAAAGAAGGGTAATGAGTCATTGTAGCTATGATATCCATAAGATAACAGATGGGGAAGGATCGTCTTACCAATAGGGACAGAAGGAGACGGCTCTGCAGTAGCTGTAACTCGATGGACTCAACCTTGCGGTTATGTAGGTGGCTGCAGTTTGAGACCTAGCAGTGCCGGACGAAGAACGAGTAGAGAAGGATGGTGAGTGCTGTACACAGATGGGTCGGTAGAGAGAATAAGGTGGAGACAGAAGAAAAAGATTGTTGCACTTACCTCTTGACGCTGCTGGGTGTGTGCAAAAGAAAAGGAAACGCAGAAAAGAAGGAGATAACGCAGTAGAGGAGAGAGAGCAAGATTTGTGGAGCCTTGATTGTCTGCATTGATCTCGTGTAACGGTTGCTGAGATCCTCATGAAACGGCTGGAGTTGCTGAGCTGGAGAAGGCGGAACAACATCCCTCTCCTGGGCTGAATTGGACGCTGGGCTGGAGAGGCAAAACAGCAACTCTTCTGGGTTGGAATGGACTGCGCTGGAGTGCTACTGCTGGGCTGGAGCTGTGCTGCTGCTGGGTTGAGCTGAAGGCTGCAGGGCCGAACTGGCTGAAGGCTGGCAAGCTGGGCCGCAGAGGAGCAAGGCAGCAGTGGGCTGCTGGAGTTGGCTAGTGGGTTGGGTCCGTTGAGGCTAAATATAGAGCAACCGATGGGCTGAAATTGGCTACGGACGGCTCCTTAAATTAGCGAGTTTCTGGCCGGACAAGATTCCGACATATAAATATACGGACTAGGCGGATAGGGAGTTTATTATAGATTAAGATCGGTTAAGGATTCTATCATTTTATGCGGAAGTAAGCTACATAAAATGATAAACTATTTTAAGGATTCTATCATTTTATGCGGAAGTAAGCTACATAAAATGATAAACTATTTAAAGGATTCTATCATTTTATGTGAATGAATCTACATAAAATGACAAATCCTATAATAATATGTCTAACTCAGTAGACGGATATGGGTCCATTGATCGAGATCTATTTTATAACGGAAATAGACGGAATAAAAATTCCGGATATTACAATATTCATGTTTAAGGAATCTACTAATCATGGTTTAACTTAAAACTCTACAATTTCTTTTGGATAATCATAATCTGAAGGTGGGTTTGTCGTACATGTATCATTCATACACATATATATAAATGACTAGACATCTCCATGTCTCTATGACCCACGAAATTTGGCACTATCAACCAACTTGCAATATAGTCGTTAATAAAATCACTTATTTCCTTGATAATGATTTAAGACTATTGAGTTACAATAACTCATAACTTCATTTCACTTAATGAGGTTACTTCCATCAAAACATTTAAGATGATCTCATTTCTTAATCACGCATTATTTTGATATATTACTTAAATTCGATCAAAACAATTATAAATAAGTATAAAATACCATATATCATAAAGTCATAAACTCAAACATAAAACTAGTTTCTAACATCAACTTAGAGAGTAATGTAATACAGACTCAAAACCATTCGATTTAATATATTTGAGACCCTTAGCCCTAATATGACTAGGGTAAAATGAGGAAGTATGTAGGTTTTATAACCATGAGCATAAATAGGGCCCCAACTTATACATGGGTATAAACTAGGCTCCTCCATATTTTATAAAAAAAAATTAAATACAAAAGAAGATATTATGGAAATTAGAAGATCTTTCTCTCTTTATTGAATAATCAATTAATTGTGGTAAAACGGGTAACTAAATATTTCCGTAATATGTTAATCAAGGGGAAGAATATGCTATTTTCATCGTCTAGTTGATCTTCTTCTCCGATCTTTTCAGAATATCCGCTCAACAAACATAGTTTAAACAAGACATATGTACATATGCTACTCGTAAACTAGACATATGTACACACGTAGATGTATGTGTTACATCACACCCCGTTTTACCAAATGTACATATCTTGCAGATTTGATAAATATATACACAAATAGAAGTTTGCATTTCATCACATCCCAAATACCAAATGTACACAAACTACAAATTTGATCTCAAATGTCAAATGTACACAAACTACGGATTTGATACATATAGAGTAAATATGCTACATTTTTCTAGTGACATATACACATAATCAATAACAGCTACCTACAAATGTACATAGAGTAAATCTGTGATATTGTCGTCTTCTTCAAAAACTTCTGTGAAATCGACGAAGATAGCATACATGGAAATGGCGATTGAAGATAGACAAGCCGGAATTCTGAGAAGGCGTCTGTTGTAATTGGTAACTGATTAAACCTGTTGAAGATGACTGTTGGAGCCTCGATAGAAGTTGGATGTTGACGATGAAGAATGAGTTGAAGAAGAGACCTCGAGAAGAATGGCGATGGAGAACCTGCTTTGACTATAGATTACGTTTTTTTGCTTTGATTTTGGTTTCCATTAAAAGAGCGATAATGGCGGATATAATAGATTCTGAAATCTCAAGCATACGGTTACCTTTTTTATGTTAACCGATTTTCTAATTTCTAGCATATTTAATTTATATTAGCAATTAATTATCTTTCATTAATATTATAACTGCCTAATTAAAATGCTCTTAATATCTAATTTACTTTTTTTTTAAATTGTTAAATGTTTGGGGCCTAGTTTGTTTTCTAAAAAAACAAGTTGTCTTAGTAGCTTAATTTTCTCATATGACTATCATGTAAGCCTTGATGTTCTTCTTAGAAGAACATCAAGGCTTACATTCAAGATGTATTCATCATAACATATTGGGTGTAGTACCCTTTGGCTTTTTGATCTACAAGTGGGTTCAACTTGTTCAACAACTAGATCTAGAACAATTTCCACAATTGTTTGTGGATCCTCAATTGAGTCTGATTCTTATGTAAATTGTTCAGATCATTGGATGACTTGGGTTTCTAGGCCTTCAAAAATGTCTTCTCATCCTCAACATCTTCTATGTCGTCTAGTTGCGGAGTTTATTTATCTTATATGAATTGGTTCAAGATAAATATTTCTCCTACTTGACGTGTTGAAAATAAATTCTCGTTCCAAAAAGATAAATATTCCTTGCAACAAACACCTTTTTTTGAGTGGGGTTGTAAAAGTAATATCCAAAACTACCTTTAAGATACCCCTGTAAAGTAGTATTTATTTGATTTTGGGAAGCTTGTTAGTTTATAAACACTTTACATAAGCTTCACATCCACATATCTTCATAAAAGACAACTTTGAAACATTTCCCGTCCATATATCATATAGAATCTTGTCTATTGTCTTATACAGAGTCCTTTTAATGTAAACAACCTATAGTGGTGAGGGCATATCCCCATAAAGATAACGGAAGGTTAGTAAAACTCATCATTTACCAGACCGTTCTAACGGGGTTTTGTTTCTCATTTTAAATACACTATTCAATTGTGGTGTTATTGGGATAGTAATTGTGTTACTATTTCACAATTTTACAAGTTGATAGCATCCATTGTAACGTCTTTTCCACCCTCATTCTTATCCATCCCTTGAACATTTAGAGTAGATTTTCATTGCATTTTGGTAGATTTTCTTTCCTTTTCTATCTTGAAGATCTACTCATGCTTTCATGATAATGTAGGCATTTCAGTCCTTCCCGAAGCTAAAATAGAGTTATTCTCGGAAGAACGCTTGCTACAAACTAAAGATCATCATGCGATCAAGGAAGTCGAGGTCAAGATTGAAAGGATATAGATATGAGAGTGAAGAATTAAACACCGCTCTAGGAAGATTGTTGATGTCATCTATTTATGCATCATTTTAGTGGTTAGATTCATGCATTTCACGTCTCCTTTTAGATGTCTTGCATTCATATATAGTGTTGAAAACATTAATATTTTGGTTAGATTCCTCCATCATTTTACTAATATTAACTTCTAATAGTTTTTTTTATTGATGATCTACATCCAATGTATGATTCATCACCATGCCTAAAGATCCAAAACTTTGTCTTTTAGTCTCTTGTTGGGCATAACCAAATCAAAGTTTATGAATCCCCGTATAGATTAACCTTCGTTAGCCCAAAACTATGAAAATACACTCACTTTTATAAAGATCTTCTAGCCAAAAATCTAGAAACATAGTGGATGATACGGAAAAGCATTTTACCAATTGTTCTTAGAACTTAAGTGGGTATTTGTCTTTTATTTATAAATGAAATAATGTCATAAGTAACATATAACAAAACTTAAAATAAAGCATTTTAGAAATGCAATAAAATTATGATATATATATATATACATATATACATATATACATATATATATATATATAGGGGTAAGTTCCGGTGAGGATAAGGCTTGTAGATAGGAATTAGGAGAGTTGTGAGCCATTGGATGAGATTTAAATCAACGGCTTACACACACTCATCATTAATGGCATCGTAGTAGTTATATAAATTTGAAAAAAAAAAAAAGAAAATTAGACACTAATTAATACGTTCAACCCTCCCTCACATTCTTCCTCCCACGTGTTGAGCCTCTCTCTCGCCGCTAACACGCAAACTTCATATCTGCTCCGATTTTCTACAAAATCAGAGATTGATTACATAAAAAATTGTGAAATCAAAGAGAATACAAAACGATTCAAGTATTATTTCTTCGAATTTCTACTCTCACTGTTAGGTTTCCATTCTTAAGGTTTAGGTTTCATTATGATTGATGTTTGTTTTCGAAATCAAATTTGTTTGAATCATTTTTGTGTTTGATAAGTTTGATTGAGAAAATACATGTATATACATAAGTTGAGTTGGTCTAATGGCTTCAATTGAACAATCTATATGCTCCTTTTAGTGTGCACGTAAACTGTTCGACAAAATGCCTTATAGAAAAATAGTTTATAATATTTACAAGAACAACGACGTAAAAAAATATGAACACCAATGAATAAAAACATGAACAATGACGTATAAAAGTATGAATACTGATGACTAATCTATAACTTTTACACATACATTATAAAATGAACACAGAAAATTAAATGAACATGACACTTTGATAAATAAAAACACTATGACCACCGATGTATAAAAACATGAACAATGACACATAAAAGTATGAACACTAATGACTATTTTTGAATGTAAGGGCATTGTTCCAGATTTTAAGTCAATTTACAAAAATATCATTAATGATGAGCGTGTGGGAGTCCTTGATTTATAATTCATCCAATGGCTTACAACCCTCCTAATTCCTATCTACAAGCTCTCTCCTCACTTGAACTAATATATAGGGGTCAGTTCCGGTGAGGAGAGAGCTTGTAGATAGGAATTAGGATGGTTGTGAGCCATTGGATGAAATTTAAATCAATGGCTCTCACACACTCATCACTAATGACATTTTTATTATTACATAAATTTGGAAAAAAAGAAGAAAATTAGACAGTAAAAAATACGTTCAACCCTCCCTCACATTCTTCATCTCAACCAAATCCGATATTGATTACATAAAAAATTGTGAAATCAAAGAGAATACAAGACAAATCGGGTTATGTTTATTCGAATTTCTACTCTCAATGTTTAGGATTTCATTCTTAAGATTTATGTTTCATTATGATTGATGTTTGTTTTCGAAATCAAATTTGTTTCAATCATTTTTTGTGTTTGATAAGTTTGATCGAGAAAATACATGTATATACTTATGTTGAGTTGGTCTAATAGCTCCAATTGAACAATTTATATGCTCCTTTTAGTGTGCACGCAAACTGTTCGACAAAATGCCTTATAGAAAAATAGTTTATAATATTTACAGGAAAAATGACATAAAAAGTATGAACACCGATGAATAAAAACATGAACAATGACGCATAAAAGTACGAACACCGATGACTTATCTATAATTTTGACACATACAAACATATTATTATCATCTTTTAATGTTTTGTGATGAGCTTTTTATTTTTTGTGGTTATAGACTGTAAATGAACATTTATACATTATCAAATGAATAGAAAAGAATTAAATAAACATGACACTTTGATGAATAAAAACACTATGGACACCGATATATAAAAACATGAACAATGACATATAAAATTATGAACATTGATGACTATTTTTGAATGTAGGGGTATTTTCCAGATTTTAAGTCAATTTACAAAAATATCATTAATGATAAGCGTGTGTGAACCCTTGATTTAAAATTCATCCAATGGCTTATAGCCCTCCTAATTCCTATCTACAAGCTCTCTCCTCACTTGAACTAAAATCTATTTATATATATGGATAGGTTTCGAAGAGAATCATTCTTACGGAGAGGAATGCGAATCTCTAAGAGACATCGGATTAATAGATGATCGTCCTAGATTGAACCAAGAAAATAATTCTATTATAGTAAGAAATTAATATTAAATATCCGTTCATTAATGTAATTGGCAATCATTGATAATTACAGAAAATAAACTATATCTTCCTTGTCTTTATTTGTCCCAATCATGTACGACGTTCATAGTTTCATAATTGACGTTCATCTATCTACAAGAATCGTAATGAGGATGCTAGTGTAGCGTGTAATATATTTTCAATGAGCGTGCAGTTTATGAACACGAGTGTTATGTTTTTAATAAACGAGCAGTTCATGAACATGAGTATTTAGCTTGGTTGTTTTCTATGACACGAATGTTTTGCTTGGTTGTTTTCAATGAACACGAGTGTTCTTTAGCATGGTTGTTTTCAATGAATGTAGTTTATGAACACGAGTGTTTTGCTTGTTTTGTATGAACACGAGTGTTCTTTATCTTGATTGTTTTTTAGATTTTTTATGAACAAGAGTGTTCATTAGTTTGGTTTTACATGCACATGATTAGTTAAGTGAATTAAATTTCTTTGAAATTTGCTAACCACGATCAGAATAGTATTCATTTCATATTAGGTAATGAATCTCTTACAAAAGATAATGTATTAACTACATACGGTCATTGAATTGTAAAAGTCATGTTCGATCTTACCCGTTGATTTATATAAATCAAATAGATGTGAGATGTTCTCATTCATCTCCGTAAAATTGGCTCACCCGAACTATATATATATATATATATATATATATATATATATATATATATATATATATATATATATATATATATATATATATATATATATATATATATATATATATATATATGTAACACCCGGGTTTTTTCACGTCACCACCCCCGCGGTGACGATGGCCCGCGATCACGGCCAAGTGCTACTTTCCGCGGTCGTAACGTGGTCTAGCCGCGGTTGCGGCTGACCCCAGATCGCGTAAGATCCGCTTTTATCTTCTTTCCTTTCTTAGAAGATCCGATCTTCTAATCTTGAGTCATCCTTCCTCTATCTTTTAACCTAGTTTTATACCTTCCTCTTCCCCCGCCCTACCTTTTTCTTATTCACGTTTTCTTCCTTGTTTTCTTCTTCTTGCTTCCTTGTCTTCTTCAACCGTGAGTCAAGCTGCAGACTTTGTTCCATGAGATCTGCAAAATCCTTGTAAGTTGTTCTCCCATACGTTCTCCTTTCCCTGTTGTGTACTCCTGTTGCATTCTTTTCTTCTTCTTCTTCTTCTTGGCAAGAATCAAGATCGAGTCTTGATTCTAGTTGACCGTGGTTTGATTGTTGTCTGTGTATATCCAGGCTCTTGTGGTTGAGTGTGTCATGTGAGGAATCACAGAGGAAAGTGTAACACCCCAAATTTTTGGAACTCGGGGAGCTACTGGTTAGGGCCACACAATGGGTCCCGACCTTGGTTTAACAACAACTTTACTAGAATCTTACAACAAGGCACAAATGTATTTAAAACAATTTCAAAACATAATATTTTAATGTATGAATGTACACATGTGACAGCCTTTTAAAACATATATATTTATATAACATGCATGCTGTATGGAAGACTCCTGTGTCCCCATCTAATGAGTATGTGGACCCGGCTGACCATCTTTTCCGGATCTCTCTACAACTGTCTATCTCTACAAAAACTACAACACGGAATAACCGTTAGTTAACAATCCAAATATAAATAGAATAAGGATAACACAAACACATCCAAGGTAAAATAAACACTCATCATGTTGGAACACAATCCGGTTATTATTTGATGGCTTAGGTGATTCACTTTATTCCGATTTAAAGTTGTGGCACGAGAATGTTAAGATTTCTCGGCTCTGTTCCTTATCCAACTGGTGATGGTTTGGCACACGTCCGCCGGTGGCATCATCGCAAACCAAGTATGGACTAGTCCCTAAAGAAACCCCCAGCGCCCTCGGGCTAACTAAGCAGAATGCCACCGCCCGTTACTCTTAGGCCAATTATGTAGGTCGGTCGATAATCAATATTAGATGCACTTATAAACACATCATTCAAACACCACTATCATTATTCACACCCATATCCGAAAGCTAGCTAAGTAAGCCCAAAGGACTTACCTGTCGAAACTCGATTCCCGTTATCTCAACTCGGTCCGCAACTGTTGGGACTCAATTGCCTGTCATAAGGGCAAGTAGATCAAAATAAATCGCATATTCTTAAAAGTCTATAACTTCTAAGATGTACAATCCCATCAAGAGAAATTACTAAAATGCCCTTCTAAGATAAAATGACCATTTTACCCCTACGAAACTCTCAAAGATCCTATAATATATGCCCAAATCTTTCTTTGGGACTCAATTTCATACTAAGAGTTAGTTTAAGTATAATTTACAAATTACACATTTTTCTTAACTTTTAAAAAGGTCACTAAGGTCCAACTTTAGCCTATAATATGAGACTCAAATAAATTTATAAAAATTATAAGAAAATTACCCAAGTCATCTATGATATGTATACTAATCATAAGGGCAAAGATCTCTCTAAAACACTAAACCAAACTCTCTATATAAATCCCCAAAGTTGGTTCCAACAGAAAGTAATTCATACTTAGCCAAAATAATCACTTCTTTTTCCAAAAAAAATTGTGTTACTACCCTACTTTTGAACATCATAAGTCCGAAACTATCTGTTGGATCATCCTCAAAACTTTACAAGATAAAGTACAGTATATGAACTCTAATCCCTCAAAATTTCATGTTCATCAGAATTATCTAACTCATTCAAATCTAGATCCAAAAACTGCTTCAACACACGTTTTCTCCAACACTTGAATATTTCAGCAACACTGGAAAAAAACAGTTTACTGATCCAACTTTATAAAATCATAACTCTTAAACCTCTTGATGAAATCCTCTCAAATTTTGATATACTCTAGTCTCTATTTTGTAATTCTAACTATTACAGATCCAAAATTCAAGTCGAACAGAGGTCACTAACCTATCCAAATCTATCTCACATAACTTCATCACAAGTAGTTTTTTTCTCAACACAGAATATTCAGCACAACAGAAAAAACTGTTTAATGTCCCAACTTCGAAAAATCATAACTCTTAAACCACTAGCTTGATTCCTCCCACATTTTAATATGTTCTACAACAATATGCCAACTATATCATATCCAAAAATCAACAACAAAGAAAGAGTCTAACTTACCCAAATCTGGATCACAAAACTGTATCAACATGCAATTTTCCAACACTTCAAAATTTCAGCACAACAGAAAAAACTGTTTACGACCCAGTCTTTGAAAAATCATAAATCCAAACCACTAGCTGGATTCCTCTCAAATTTTAACATGATCTACTATGTAATACTAACTACAACATATCCGAAATTCAGCCACAAAAGAAAAGTATAACTTACCCAAATCTGAACCCGAAGCTGACTGTTCATTACTTCCAAAAATTGGGAAAACGCATGCATCTTTACCGCTATCCTACAAAAGTTCTGAGCAGGTTTTGGAAACAACAAAGACACTCATTAGGCATGAATTACATGGTCGGAAGTGTAAGGAAGAGGAGGGTATCAACCTTACTCGATTCTAATAATATATATATATATATATATATATATATATATATATATATATTATTAATTTCATTCAACTATAATATTACAATCAATTAAAATCTCAAATTTAATCTTGCATACAATCCATGTATAATTCACACCAATTTAAATCAAGATTCTAATCAAAATTAGCTATTAATCGTTTGATCCTATTCATTTAGGCAAGATTGCTCTGTTGCCAATGAATGGAAATTGGATGTATATAGCGGAAATATTGATTTAATCAAAGAAGCTAACCACAAGATCTACATATACACTTAATAAAATCAATACAATATTAATAGGAATACTTGTTGATGTGTGGACGAGATCTATTCGAAGGGTAACAAAAGAAAATGAAAACCCAAAGTGTGACTTGTCTACTTGGTCCACACGATTTCAGTGTCAAGATCTCCTTTGCCTTCGACTACTCGGATGAAGATCGAAGGAGAGCAATCAAAGTGTTTCGGATGACGACGTTGAAGAAGAATATGACGATGATTGTGATGGGAATGGAGATGGGGATGGGGATGGTGATGTTGGCTCTAGTGATGAGGATGTTGACGATGACGACGGTGATTGTGATGGTGATGATGACAATGACGATGAGAATGAGGAGGAGGATGGCGGAGACTTTTTCAGTCATATGAACATGAACATAATTTTAGAGGGGTTTCTTGTCATCTTTTACCTTCAGCTAAAATAATATATTGTCACTTGGGCATTTTCTTATTTCCTATGAGCCCTGGGAAGACCCGAGAAGTGTCGGTGCACTTCTATTCATACACCTAAGTTGATCGTCCTAACCACGATCGGCTTTTCAATTATATTAACGAGCTTTCTAATGAACTCGATCATTGAAATCGGTGGTTAAATGATGCTAGCGTTATTGTTCTTGAGTCTTCAATAATTTATCTATTTAAATTTGTGGTGTTAAGAAACATCTTGATCTCGTAACAAGAAGCAAAAATATATATACCAAAAGTGAGAAAGAAAAATGCCACAGTGTTACTGTCATGTTTAAAAAACTTTGACACAAATAGATAATAAATAATAGTCATCATGTTATCTTGGAGAAGAAGAGGTAAAATGGATGGAGGTTTGAGACCTTAGAAGCGTGTAACTGCTTCTCCGTAAAAAAAAACTGAGACGTCAAATTTTCTATAATTGATAAGAATGCAAATCTTTCGTGCATATATGTGTGGAAGGCTTTAGATATGCATAAAACTATTCATCCAAGTTTTGATTGTTTAAGATAGAGCACGATGCCAAACAAAGATGGATAAAATAACGTGGATATATATGTCATATGTTTATCATAAAGGAGTGTGATTTAAAAGAGCTCGAGTTGAGAGGATAGTAAATAAAGAAAAATACTTGAGTTCCTAATCGTTGGCACTAAATAACATGGTGTTTTTTTTTTGAAATGTTAATTTGTATTAAGAAAGGGGATGTACAAGGGGAATACAGAAGCAAGATCAAGTACAAAGGGGATGCATGGACAATGCATGAAGAATGAGAAAATCAAGCAAGGTTGAGGTTAAGTATTCTAGCAGTGTGGAGCGTAGAGGGAGATCGATCTTTCCAGTTGATTTCAAAATGGAGTTTGGTGGATCTAATGATCATACCAGCGTAGTCCACGGCTCTTGTGAAGCAGTTGTTGAAGAGCATATTGTTCCTAGCCTTCCAGACATGGTATATGAAGGATAAGATGGAAGCAATCCGGATACAATCAATCAGTTTGGGCTTAGGATCGGTACAGGAGCTGAGCCAGGTCCAAAGGCAACCATGATAGGGTGCAGGATAGGGGATGTGAGTCCATCTGGAAATGATGTCGAGCACGAGAGAGCCATAACTGCAATGAGTCCAAAGGTGATCATCAATCTCGATAGCACTAGTGCAGAGTTTGCAGGTGTCATTAGCAGTAAGGTTCCAAGCATTGATCCTGGCCAGTGTGGGCAGCCTGTGGAGCGAGGCAATCCAAGAGATATAGCTGCATTTCGGAATATTTGATGTGAGCCAAATAGATTTGAAGGGATTAGGTAGGCTTGGGGATAGATGAGGTTTGAAGATAGCGTATGCTTTTTTGTGAGAGAAGGCACCATTGGGGCTGGACAAAGCATCACCATGCCTACCCAAGGGGTTAGTGAGGATGTCATCCCTAATCTTAAGTAGGTTCTTCCAAAAGGCACTGTGGTGAGGCTTGGGGCTGCAATTCCAGATGCACTCACCATTCTAAATCAGATGCTTGGACAGCAATTTGGTCCAGATGTTATATTCATCCCTATCGATGTCATGTATAAGCCGCGCGAGGGTAACTTTGTTCCTAGCGTGAAGATCCGTGAAGCCAAGCCCACCATTGGCTTTAGGGGAGCAAATCTCATGCCAGGCCATGAGGGATCTCCGACTATTCTCAATGCCCGACCAAAAGTAAGACCGAATGAGATTGTTGATCATACTGATGACCTTTGCCGGAAGCAAGAATACGGAGCACCAATATTGGCTGATAGAGAAAAGGACCGACTTGACCAATTGAGCCCTGCCAGCGTAAGAAAGTGCCTTAGCACTCCAAGATTGGATGCGTTTAGTGACTCTGAGAATCAATGGAAGATAATCCTGTATCAATAGTCTACTACTCCCAATGGGCACACCCAGATAGAGAAAGGGGAGTGTCCCTGTAGTCATGCCAGTGATGTTAGTCGCCCTATTAATTTCATCTTCATCCATCCCACCAGTGAATAGGAGAGACTTAGCAGTATTGATCTTTAGACCGGAGGCCATACCGAAGTCGTCTAGTGTGTCTTTCAGGATCTTTATAGAAGGGATATCACCTCTGCAAAGTACTAGGAGATCATCAGCAAATATAAGGTGAGTAATAGTGGGATTGGAGCACTTGGGGTGGTGATTGAATTCCGGGTTCATAGTGTTCTGTTGTATCATTCTTGTTAGGTACTCCATGGCAATGACAAAGAGTGGTGGGGAGAGAGGACATCCTTGACGCAGTCCCCTACTCCCAGCAAAGTGTCCACAAAGAGACCCATTAATGTTAACTGAGAACGTGGCAGTTGATATGCACTCTTTAATCAATCCAACCAAATGATCAGGAAAGCCCATTTTATGGAGGCAATGCAGTATGAACGTGTGATTCACCGAGTCGAATGCTTTTGAGATATCCACCTTCATGGCAGCCCTCGGTGAGATATGTTTTCTCCCATATTTATTAAGCATCTCTTGACAGATAAGAACATTATGCTTGATTGACCTCTTGGAGACAAATGCACTTTGGTTGGGACTGATTATGTTTGGCAAGATTGAGTTGATTCTAGCCGATAGGATCTTAGAGATTGTCTTGTATATGGTATTGCATCACGAAATGGGCATGTAATCTGAGGGAGCAAGGGGGAAATCATGTTTAGGTATAAGAGAGATAGATGCATGATTAACTTGTTTCAATAGTCTTCCATGTGAGAAGAAATCTTGAATAGCATTGATGAAGTCAGTGCTGATAGTTTTCCAAGCTGACTTAAAGAATTTCGAGTTGTAGCCATCCGGTCTTGGCGCCTTATTGTCCCCTATACTAAATAGGGCTTTCTTGATCTCATCCGGAGTCACCCCCAAACAAAGAGAAGCAACATCCTCAGGGGTAAAGGTAAGCAGATTGATTTCAGGTATGAGATATTGAGCCTGCTGAGTCGGTAGATTTAGTGTTTGCCTGAAGTGATTGACAAAGGTTGTGTCTATGATGCCAGGGTCATTTGTGGTGGTTCCATTTGTGGTTGGAATGTACTTGATGTGGTTAGTACATCTACTCGTTCTGATGCCTCTAAAGAAGAACGAGGAGCATTGATCTCCATGTGCAATCCAGCTAGCCTTGGATAGTTGGGCCATCGTAGTATGCAGATTGTTGTAACACTCAATCAAGTCAGTCGATTGGCGCTTTTCCTCCTCTTGAATTGTGGTATTATGGAGGTCCGATTGTAATCTCTGCTGCGTGTCCTGAAGAGTTCTTTGTTGATCTTGGATTTTAGTGTGAAGGTCTTCAATCTTGGCACTGGGGAACCTTTTGAGGAGCGGTTTAAGCAGCTTTAGCTTTCTAGTAAGTTTGAACATAGGATTGCCATTGATCACTGTGTCCCAAGTTCGCTTCACACAATCCTGGAAGGACTCATGATTAATCCATGCATTATTAAACCTGAAAGGGATATTTCGTTTGGCTTCAGGCGTCTCAGTAAACAGGAGGGCAGGCGAGTGGTCCGACACCTTCGCAAGGTCAAAGTGAGCCTTGGATTGTGGAAAGTAAGAGTGCCAGGCTTTATTTGTGATGATTCGATCCAGTTTGCTCCAGATTCTAGAACCAGTTTGCTTGTTATTCCATGTAAACTTGCAACCTGAGTATGGATGATCCAAGAGTTGGCGCTGCTCAAAACATTTAGCAAGTTCATCATATGCCTGCGAGATAGAAGGGATGTTATTTGTAGTCTTCTCATCCAGTGAAAGTGTGACGTTAAAATCACCCAGCAAGGCCCAAGGGTTGTTGTGGTTGAGTTGTTTCAGGGTAGAGATGGTATTTTAGAGGTTCGCACGATCATCCTGTGAATTATGTGCGTAAACGAAGGAAAGCTCAGCCACACAGGTTCGGTTCCGATTAGAAGAAGGGTTAGATATCTAGCAATGAATAAGCTGATCAGTTTTGATTAGGATAGATAAGTGGAGCTTGGCAGGGTTCCACCATACCCAAACACGGCAGTTATGTGAAATAGAACCATTAGAGACATGGTTCCAAGAAGGGAATAGGGATTTAGAGATGCGTTTTTCATTGTTAGAGCGAAGCCTTGTCTCCAAGATAGCCACACTATCTAAGTTTTGCTTCTTAGCAAGGTTTTGTATAGCTCTTTGTTTTGCAGGGTCATTAAATCCCCTGATGTTCCATGAACATGCTCTAATTATCATTGAGATTTTTGGTGTTGTCCATGGTAGCACTTGCTAACAATGGAAGGTCAAATGAAGGTGTATGTATACTTGTTGGGGTGGAGGTGTGGTTAGGAAGGGGGGTGTGGTAATGAGGGTTGTTGAATCAATGGGAGTGTGAGGATTTTGGCTGTGAGTTTGTTCTAGGAGAGGGGCTACTTGGCCTGAAGGAGAGGTAGTTGTGTTTTGAAGCTCAACGTTAGGCTCAAGATTCTTGGACAGGTTAGAAGAAGATTGGATTGTAGGCGGCTCAGGTATGATGTTTTCCAAGCCATCTGGTATTGGTAAAGGAGAGGGGAGAGGGATTTGGGTGAGCTCCGGTTCTTGGTGGATCTTCATATAATCTGGTGGAGTTGGCAGTATAGGATTAGGGTTAGGGTTAGGTCTAGGGGTTCGCCTTTTTGTGTGGTTAGAGAGTGTTGGTTTCTTGGCCTGAACGTAACCCGGATGTACCTTCGAACCACTGCAGTTGTGTCCAAACGTACCACGGGAAGAGCAACGTGAGGGCAGCCAATCATAGGTGATTTTCTGGATGAATGATGAGCCATCAGATCCAGTAAGAGTAACCTCGCGCAGCAGAGAACGTGATGCATGGATCTCCACCAGAATACGTGCATAACCCAGTCTGTCTTGGTTTATAGAACAGGTATCAGTAAGAATGGGAGAGCTTATGGCCGATCCAATCTTCTCTAGCATATGTTGAGACCAGAATCTGTAGTCCAGGTTATGTAGTGTGATCCATATTGGCAGTGAGCTGAGACTTGAGTAATCAAGGGGAAGGTCCTGAACCCATCTTTTCAGCAGCATGGTAGAGGAGCCATTAATAACCCAAGGGCTGCCAGCTAAAATCGTGTTGAGATCTTCTTCATTTGCAAAGTGAAACACAAAGATCCCGTTTTCATTGCGAAGGAATTTTGGCTTCGGGATAGAGCTCCAACTCTCCAAAATAAACTTATTCATCCGTTGATAGGATATGGGACTTCCCAGAGGGAATCCAACAAGAGACGTCTGCCATTTCAGGGTGTAATCAACTACATCTTCATCTGTGAATGGAATATGTCCCGATTCATACCCAGGAATGAATGAGAGGGGGACATGATTCCAACCGACGCTCCTCGTGATAATATCCTTGTAGTTAATCAAAGTGTCATTAATGTTTTCTTTTTGCTCTAGGCGTGCTGTTTTGGGAGGCTGACAGTCAGAAGACAAGGGGGGGTATCTGAAAAGACCCTCGTGTTAACGACCTCGGGAGCAGGAGGAGCAGACATAATGATGGCTTTATGATCCGGTGAGTCAGACACCTCCACCAGGGAAGATGGAACCCTTGGGTTAGATGGTTCGCATCTCCTGGGCTCTGGAACTTCATCCACTCCTTGTTCAGCCAGTAGGGGCTTATTCGAGGGATCAACATGGGCGGATAAGCTAAGAGGAGACAAAGGGGCGGATTTTAGAGTCATATGGTTGAGGGGTGGGAAGAGTATGTCGGATGATAGGGTTGGCGAGTCGATGGGTTTAGGGTTAAGCCTTCTATTGTTGGTGCGGATCATGTCATCAGGGATGGTTTCGATTGGGCTTTCCAGTGAGTATGGGATAGGTGAGTTTTGTGTGTTTTTGGGTGGTTGTTTTTTGTTTGGGCGAGGCAGCTCAGAGAGTTTGATAGTGAGTCGACGGGACCTCCTTGAACCAGCCATGGGGACCAGGCAAAGAGTGGGCGGGGCACAGCCGGGCAGCTGCGCTAGGGTGGTGTAAGCAAAGCTTACACCCAGTTGGGATGAGAGAGAAGAGAGCACAGGAGGTGTTTTTGAGAGTGAAAAATCTTTAAATAACATGGTGTTGTTCAGGTAAGGTTGTTAATTGTGGTAAGGTTGTGCGGCCGTTTAAGAGTTTGAGACGTGTCTAAATTTTATTTATTTATTTATTTAAGAAAATATATTCTGGATATTTTTAAATATAGTGAACTACCATGTTACAAGTTGTGCACTATTCTCTTATAAACTTTGAATTATTCTCATATAATTCATGAACTATTACTTTATATTATTCATGAATTAGTTTTTTTTATAACTATTAACTATTCACATATAATTTATAAATTATTCCCTTAGAATATGAATTATCATGATATACTATTAATGAACTACTCTTTTATATACTACATTGAGTATTCTTATGTAATCATGAAGTAGTACTTCGCGATAATCTAATCATGAACAAATATTATATCTCCAATGAACTACTCTTATAAAGTTCATCAACTACTACTTTCAATACTTCATTTTTTAATATATTATATCAAATTATTTATAAATTAATCGTTTATATGTTATGAACTATTCTATTATAATTCATAAATTATCCTTTTATAAGTATGTCAGTCTTTGGCTTTCCAAACAGAACAGACGCTGTGCCCATCCGCGTCTGACCTTGAGATGTCACTATCCCTCTATAAGTTTTGCATTATTATTTTAATTCGTTGTTGGAAGGAATAAGGGGGAAAAATTGGACATGTGTTACCTTCCAAGGCTACCTTGACGGCTTACCGTCTTACCGTTATGAACTATTTTATTATAATTCATGAACTATCCTTTTATAAGTTATGTATTATTCATTTATAAGTTTTACACAATTTTCATTCGTTTTTGGAAAAAAATTATAAAATATTTGGACACATGTCATCTTCCTAACTTGCCATACGGCCTTACTGGAAAAAGGGGTCTTACCTGAACACCTCTTCTAAATAACAAGGGATTCACAATTAAATATAAAACAGATTACTTAGATCGTAGTAATCAATAACATATCACACGGTATTTAGAAGACAAAGTAAATTGATTAGAATCCTCCTATACACATCCTACCGATAAAAGGAGGGAGAGAATATTCCATTTCTCCCACGAGCATTAATTTGTTTAGATCTTTGTGAATGAAAATCATGTATTACCATTTTAACATAGCAAAAGGAAATAATAGATGCTTCACAGCCATATGAAGCGCAAAAATCTATTAATTTGCATCTCATCTAACACCAAAGAACTACATATGTACGATTTGATCCCTACAAAAGATACGTATGAAACTCAATCTGATGATCGTTGAGTTCAATCGCAAATTCAAAAGATAGTCGAAAGGTTGAATTTAGAACTACGTTTGACTTGATTTCGTTGAAACGGATACTTAGGAAACTCGCCGAGTACATTCATACCCCAAACAAAAAAGAAGAAGATGAGAGATATATGTATTCCTTTTACACGTCTAAAATCGGAAGAAATATCTATTCATATTGGGTTAATATCTCATTTGTGAGTCGCTAAGATATTGATACGATGGTCACCAATCTACCCGTACGTAGATCCCTAACATAGTGATTTCACTATTTTAAAGATTATATTTGTATAATATGATTTGAGCTGAATTGTTAACTAAGTAAAAAAAAATTGATAATATTAAAAGTCTATTTTCATAATAAATTTAAAAACTTGGGGAAAAAAATACAAGATTGTGGAATGAATAAATATGATGATAAAATTTCAAAAAAAATTATGAAAATATATATAAAGTTGTCTTCGCATATATATATATATATATATATATATATATATATATATATATATATATATATATATATATATATATATATATATATATATATATATATATATATATATATAGGTAAATGTTCAGGTACAGCCCATATATTGCGGTACGGTCGTACGGCCGATCATACGGGCGACACGTGTCCCGAAATTTTTTTTTTTTTTTTTTCTCTGAAACGATTTTTTTTTTTTTTCGGAAACGAATGAAAATTTGTTTGAACTACCATGTTATAATTTATGCACTATTCTCCTATAAACTTTGAACTATTCCTATATAATCCATGAACTATTACTTTTTAATATAATCCATGAACTATTCTATTATAATTCATGAACTATCCTATAATAAGTTTTGAACTATTCTATTATAAACATTTCCGTTGTTAAGGGCTGCAAACCTGAAAGTACATATAATAACAACTAATTAATTTTATGAGAGTAGTTCACAATATACATAAAAGTAGTTCATCATATAAATTAGAGTAGTTCATAATTTGTAAACAAGTAGTTCATGCCATTTAAAAGAGTAGTTTATGCTTTTAAAAACAAAAGCTGTAAAATTATGAACTACTAGTTTATCAATGAGTAGTTCACATTACAACAAGAAGTAGTTCATTGTATTACAAATAATAGTGCACAGTATAATTAGTACTAGTTCGTATAGCACATCAGATTAGTTCAGCACATTCTCAACAACAACCCCAAATCAACCCATTAAATCAGTGAAAACTGCCATTGATTGCTAAAACACCATTGTTGGACCTTAAAACTCCATTGTTGGACCTTAAAATCTCAAGTTTGAAATAACATCAATCTAATGAAATTAAAGCTTCACAAACTCAATAAGAACTACAAATCAACAACTACAAAAAACGAAACAGTCATTTGATGTTTCCCTAATTTGTATTTTAGCAAATGCGGCCTAAAAAACATAGAAGTTTATTGTATGCGTATCATTTTATATTTTTTAACAACTTGTGTTATAATATTTAAAATTTAAAATTTACATTAATTATAAATTATATCATGTAATAATTAAATTCAGCACAATGTTACCAATTTTTATTAAAAAAAAGCTTCATAGTCTCAAAGACTAGTATGATTATTAATAACCGTAGAAGGAAAAATCGTAAGGCTTTGAATGCCTTAGATGCATACCAACGGTTACAATGTTAGGAGGGATTACCGATTACATAGCAATTAGCAATTCCATTCAACGCCTTGGACGCATACTTACGGTTACACCGGTAGGAGGGATTACCGATTACATAGCAATTAGCTATATCATTCAGTGCCTCGATCGCATACTTACGGTTACACTAGCTGTTAGGAGGGATTACATACAAGTATAATTGCATTTGTATTTAACAGAGTTACAAATATGTGTGAGGTACTACAACTTATATCCAAGGATGTGATTCCTACTCATCCACATTTATTTTATTACAAGCGTTGACACGCGGAGAAAAATCTTCTTTCTATCAAAAAAAAAATTATTATTTACAATGTGAGGATATTAGTATAAGATGACGTAGAGTTGTTATGTGAAAATTTTGTGGGTTCATTAATAAAGGATAAAATGGATGATTTGTAATTAACGGTTAATACCGGTTTGTTTTAAACTTTTGCAAATTACGAATGTCGCCGAGAACTAAATGGAAGATAAGATGGATGATTTGTAACTAACGGTTAATACCGGATTATTTAAAACTTTTGCAAGTTAAGAATGTCCAATTAAGTGGAAGAAGATTTGTAAATTAAGAATACCGACTTAGACACACGTGTGCCACGCCAAGAAAATCTTCTTTCAACCAAAAAAAAGATAGATGTTGTACAGTTGTTATTATTAATTAAGGATAAGATGAATGATTTGTAACTAACGGTTAATACCGGTTTGTTTCAAACTTTTGCAAGTTAAGAATGTCGTCGAGAACCAATTAAGTGAAATACCGAATTAGACACACGTGTACCAGTCATATATATGCGCGTCTGAGTTGGAAGTGTGTACGTTATTGGTGTTTGCGAGTACAAGATAATTTTGTCGGCAAGCTAAACCTAACGAATTTATTAATAGTGCCTTGTATTGTACTATCCTAAAATTAATAAATGTTATCGGCGAGCTAAACCTAACGAGATACGTAGAGAGTTTTGTCGCGACGCTAAACCCGTCGTCAAGATAAAGCTAAACCTAACGAGAGCCGTCAAAGTGTCTCTAACCTAGTAGGGAGGTGGGTTTGAAACCTGAAGTTGCACATCTCAAAATCATTTCCATTTTCTTGTTATTGTTGATAATTTAAAACACAATGGTAGAAGTGTAAGAAATTTGTTTTATTGATTAATGATCTATCTAAGAACCGAAGCATGGAGTCCTGTAAACGAGGTTTGTTATGAACACACAAGAGGCAGACTGGAGCACATGATCAACTCTGTGGTGAGTCAGCAGGAGTCATCATATATTAACCGTAAAAAGCATAATGTAGAGGGTAGTTAGCAGCAGCAGCAGAATAAGATTCCTATTGATAGTAGGACCCAACGCATTTCCATCAGATTTTTCTTTTAGTTTCATAAAGGCAAACATTCATAACAAACCCATATTGTAATCTAAACTTTTTAAGAAAAAGATATATTTAGTTTATTGCATCTAGATGATCGATGACGCGAAGACCATCCCCATCCACGCTCTGCGATCCCTTCCAGTTCCATATATGTAGATTAAGCTGCCTTCTACTTGTAGCTAGAGATAGATGTTGCCTACCATACAACCATATTCATATATTATATATGTTGTATGCTGCCTAACTTACCTGCACAAATAACATCAACACAAATTAGAAAAGGGAGAGCAAATTTTGCAGTTGAACATCCAACCAATCACAAACCTCATCAATAGTAGAATGAACCTTGCCACCATTCTCCTCTAGTAGCAGCGTGAGGATCATCATCTTCCGCATTTTTCTTGTACTGATTATATTTCATACACAAAATCATCAGTTTCATCTTTTCTGATATATAGTTTGAAGAAGTATCCTAAACTTACAGCGGAGGAGCCCTGGCTTGTCTGAGGAGTCAAGTACATGTCCTGCCCACCATAGTAAATCGAAGAGCTCAGATTGAAAGGTTGGTCCACTCGCCCTCTTTCTCCCTCAAAAATGTCGTCAAAGATCTTGTTTCTTTTGCTTTCTTCAGAGCTATCTTCTAATTACACGGAAATTTCACTTAATCAGATAGATCGTGACTAAACCGTATTTAAAACTTAGAGAACTAGTAAAACAAACCTGGTTTGCCGGTCACAGATTCATGTTTCTTCCCAGTCACCTCCGACTCTTGAGCATCTCTTCCCATGACCTAGTAACGGCGTAAACGAGTCAATTTTAAGCGATTCAACATTTTCCCCAAAGTGAAATCGGCCAAATACACGGAAGAAGAGTTACCTTAGAAGGAGGAGGGAAGATGGAATCAATGCTCGAGGATTCACCGATTGTACCAAACAACTCATTCGTAAACGAAAAAGAAGAGGACGATGGCGAACCGATTGGCTTCTTATCACCCTCCATTATATCTGACAGTATCTCTGAAAGTATTTTGGGGAGGGTTTGGGGATGAATGTAGACGCAAAGACAAATATTTAGAAAAGAAGATAAGAGTGAAGCGAAGACGAAGCGATTATAAAGCAAAGAGGGCGTGAAGCAAGTGAGTGTAGAAATGGCAAGGGGTTTGGCTTATAATTTATAGCCGCAGAGTAAATAAATTGCACCTGGAATTGATGAAAATTACACTCTTTGCCCTCCGAGGTTTTCTTGTGTTGCTTTCTTCAGTTTTCAGTTAGAGGGGGAGGGTGGTTGTTTGTATAGAGTGGGATACCTGTCGAGATTTGGAAGAATGGAGCGCCACGTGGAGAGAGCCATGTTGACAAGTGGGCCATTTCATGTGACTCCATTCCTGAATAGCCCAACCAACTGCTTCCACCACTCACAATCTGTAATTGTAACCTCCATCTGCTGCTGCCTCTGCCCCCACACACTCCAGTCCAGTCCACTCTTGTTACGGAGAACATATCGTAACCTCTTTCATTTTTTCTCAGCTGACATGGATCCTATGTGGCACTAAATACTAATTATTTATTTACTTAATTACATCAAAATAACTTTTACGTTTTATAATCCCACCATATCTAGCAACGATAGTGTGTCTTTCCTACCGTAATTCACCATGCAATAAATCTTATTATTTTAATCCTTTAGAGTGTCAAATGACGTAAATCATCTTCGTCCTGTCTCACACCGGACCAACTTATCTT
Source organism: Fagopyrum homotropicum (assembly GCA_033239125.1). Taxonomy (NCBI): domain Eukaryota; kingdom Viridiplantae; phylum Streptophyta; class Magnoliopsida; order Caryophyllales; family Polygonaceae; genus Fagopyrum; species Fagopyrum homotropicum. The sequence goes on from BSWB01000008.1 coordinate 80,215,143, forward strand.
GTCTTAGATTCATCGTAATAGCCATCAAATGAAAATCGGGTTGCATCTATTATATTTATTAAAAAAAAAAAAAAAAAAAGGTTTATATGGAAGGGTTCATAAATTGAAAATTTATGGGTAGTACTCGAAACTAAAACCTAGTGTTCACACATCCTTTGTATAGAATAGATCAATCATTTCCTCATCGTTCCGCAGATTACGTTGAAGTGTGGTGATTCTGTTCACATATGTAAACCCCAATCTAAAATACTTAATGTTCATAAATTGAACTTAATGTTCTAAATCCACCTCGATCCATTAGTAATACTCATTACTTCCTATGATGCACGGACACGGACACAGATACGGGAAACGGACACGGCGAGAAACGGGGAAGCGGCAATCCTCAAAAGTATAGGAAACGGGGACACGGCGAGTAAAATAATTAATATATTATTTTAAAGATATTGAAATATAGAATTACTATATCATAATGAGATACATATATATGGAAAAAAAATTAATGATATATGAGTTGATAAAAATATTAACATGATGATAAAATAATCGAAACAAAAGTTTGGAAACAAACATTTTCAGTCTTACAAAACATAAAAATAAACATATTTAGTTTTATAATCTGAAATAATCATACTTAGTATCAAAATTGAAGTATGAATCATTCATTTGCAAATCAACAATAACCGAACAACATGATCAACAAAGGAAAATAATAATAAATATTTGTGAATTATAAAAAGTGAAATAATTAGAATAACATAGTCAACATTCAACAAATAAAAATTACAAAATAAATTAATAATCAAAGATTCAAAATTAATTTATAAAATCATAAGAAAAATGGAGAGAAGAGTCGGCCGGCGGAATAACATTTCAACATTAGAGCCGGAGAAGAAGATCGGTGTCCTACTTCCGATAACCACAATCTCGCAGGTGGTCATGTGGAGCTAGATTTAGTCGGAAAAAATGGGAAAGAAGAAAAAATATTACGGTATATAAGTTTTTATTTCGTTGAACCTGTCTTGACCGGACACAATCCGCGTCCTCACCGTGTCCTAGATGTGTCCTACCTTGGAAACGTGTCTTGACCGTGTCCGGTCATATTTGACCGTGTCCGAGCCGTGTCTGGTTGTGTCCCCGTTTCCGACACGGCAGGACACGGGACACGCCGCCTTCTAGAAGTGTCCGTGCATCATAGATTACTTCATATTCTTTTTATTTGAGGTCGCTTTGCTTGTGTATTATTATTTATACATATATAAAGAAAATGGTCTATATTTAAATGTGGTCATCCTAATGCTTCTTTCTTTACGAGGCCTTCAACTTTTTGAGATAGAACTCTATCACCAACAATCGGAATATGACTATAAGGCGCAAGTTTACCGGTCATCTTGTTGACTTCTCTTAATACGTGGGATGTACGTACGTACCTAAGAAAATATAGAAATCATAATGGACATATTTGATACAATAAAGTCCACTTCTCATTGTGGTTTTCATACTCTATGATTGAATTAATGAGTGTGAGAGTATCTCCTTCAATTTCAATAAATTTGTGTCTCGTATTCCAAGCCTTTTGTAGGCCTTATCTTAAGGCAAAAACTTCAGCATGGAGTGCATTTGAGGCCCGCAGCTTCTCATGCATGTAGCAACTGTTATTGTGTTATGGTCGTGAATTATAAAACCATAAACAATATTTTGGTGCATAAGAGTATATTCATCAAATTATATTTTGACTTATACTATGCTAGATTTGTGGCATTTGATGTTCTTTGTTTTTCGTCTCTGGTTAGAAATATTTGTACCGGATTTTTTGGGTGTGGGATTAGTCTCATCTTAATCTCTCATTTGTTTAATTGTCACTCTAATTACATCATTTGGTAGGTTACTATTATTAAATATTACTTGGTTTCGTGTTAACCAAATATATATCCCACGTCCACCAGGTTGTCACTACTCGTATGAGTAGTATTAGATAACATTTTCCTTTTATATTCACAATAGTATCTTTTAATTTATGCCTTGTTGGATCAAAAATCTATAGATGGTTTCTGATTTTGTCGTTATCAATGATGTCTATTGTGTAAGGACGTTTACAAAAAAACGTGTAGCACTTTTTATTGGGTGCATGTTGACATAGTACATGACACATAAAGGACGATACTTTTTGTTTTTTTAGATTCTCCTTGTTTAAAAGACCGTCTAAGTTTATTTTCCATATGAAGTTTAGGCACTATGCTTATGTCCCGTATCTATGTTTTATTATCTTCAATTATGCCCTTTTCCATATGGACGAGTTCAGCAACTGATTTGGTAGAGAATCATCCCTTATCACAAGATGCCCAATATAACCTATCTTGAATGTCATTTATTAGCAGTGTGTATTTTTTTACTATTCGGGTGTGAAAATTTTATCTAGTCGGTTTAATAGTAGTTGAATCCTTTTGTTATTGACAATTAATGTATTTACTAATTCAATATCATTAATCATTGTTATATCCTTTACCAACTCTTGTTTTGGTTGTTCAATAATACATTGATCTTTCCAAAATCTAATGGTTTTCCTATCAACCTCATTCCATCAAGCCTTTTTCAAAGTCTTGTCTCAATTTCATTAGTCGATTTCATTTGCCACAAATTTATTATTCCTTTGTTTATAGTTACAAAAACATGCACCTTTGAGATATTTTTCTTTTATTAATTTAACCGAATATCATCCGGTTCCGTCATAACATTTTATAGAAGTTTCATTTGACGTATTTTGTTCAGGTATTCTACTTTCTGATTTTAGTTCCTCAAAATGCTTTAGGTTTGCAAATATTATCTTGATTAATTAGTGGGTTGAAATTCGGACCCTTATTCTAAGAGAATATTTTCACTACTGCTTAATCAATAATATACCTCATTAATATATCCCTGACGTACCTTTTACGGCGTATAAAATTATTTTTAAAAAGTGAAAAATATTTATAACGTGAATTTTCAAAGAACCTAGTTATTAGATACCTTAAAACCAATAAATACCTTGGGCGCTTTGAATAGGTTTAATATCCGGATTATGTAAAAAAAAAAACCGTTTGTTATAATTAATGAATAACTAAAAGGTGGCGTTGAGAGTAAAAAGGTTGTATAATATATTCTCTTCGATAGGTTTCAAAATATGCTTCGCAACAAATCGTTTCTCCCCTCCCAAACACCCCCCCCCAATAACATTCTTTGAGTCGAGAAATTGAGCCCTCATGAGTCCCCCAATGATTGATCCTCCTCCAAACCCCGCCTGACGGTGTAGTATCGTGTTCTTCCTTCAAAATTCGATGATGTTCTTAGAGCCTGTTTGGTTTCCATATCCTGATATCAGATATAGGTGTAGATACACTTATCTAATATTCGTGCTTGACAATTGGGTATATGAGTATTAGATTGATATACCCATATATCTTACTTTTATTTTTAGTGATTCTGATATCCCTAGAAATTGACCGATATCACCTCTCCTCCTCCACTCTCTATGTCTCCCTCCCACATCTCCCTCTTCGGTTCTCCACAACAACTCTTGCTCAACTTTCCCTTCACGGATGTATATATGAGTATTAAACATTTTCCTTTTATATTCACAATGGTATCTTTTAATTTATGCCTTATTGGATCAAAATTCTATAGATGGTTTCTAATTTTGTCGTTATCAATGATGTCTAGTGTGTAAGGACGTTTACAAAAAAACGTGTAGCACTTTTTATTGGGTGCATGTTGACATAGTACATGACACATAAAGGACGATACTTTTTGTTTTTTTAGATTCTCCTTGTTTAAAAGACCGTCTAAGTTTATTTTCCATATGAAGTTTTTCACCTTAGACATTACACTTATGTCCCGTATCTATGTTTTATTATCTTCACTTATGCCCTTTTCCTTATGGACGAGTTCTGCAACTGATTTGGTAGAGAATCATCCCTCATCACTAGGTGCCCAATATAACCTATCTTGAATGCCATTTATTAGTAGTGTGTATTTTTTTTTACTATTCGGGTGTGAAAATTTTATCTAGTCGGTTTAATAGTAGTTGAATCCTTTTGTTATTGACAATTAATGTATTTACTAATTCAATATCATTAATCATTGTTATATCCTTTACCAACTCTTGTTTTGGTTGTTCCATAATACATTGATCTTTCCAAAATCTAATGGTTTTCCTATCAACCTCATTCCATCAAAAGCCTTTTTCAAAGTCTTGTCTCAATTTCATTAGTCGATTTCATTTGCCACAATTTATTATTCCTTGGGTTATAGTTACAAAGACATGCACCTTTGAGATTTTTTCTTTTATTACTTTAACCGAATATTATCCGGTTCTGTCATAACATTTTTATAGAAGTTTCATTTGACGTATTTTGTTCAGGTATTCTACTTTCTGATTTTAGTTCCTCAAAATGCTTTACGTTTGCAAATATTATCTTGATTAATTAGTGGGTTGAAATTCGGACCATTATTCTAAAAGAATGTTTTCACTACTACTTAATCAATAATATACCTCATTAATATATCTGTGACGTACCTTTTACGGCATATAAAATCATTTTTAAAAAGTGAAAAAGATTTTATAACGCAGATTCTGAAAGATTCAGTTTATTAGATACCTTAAAACCAATAAATACCCTGGACGCTTTGAATAGGTTTAATTTCTGGACTATTTAACAAAAAAACCCGTTTGTTATTATTAATGAATAACTGAAAGGTGGTATGGGAGTAAAAGGTTGTATAATATCTTCTTTTCGATAGGTTTCAAAATATGCTTCACAATCAAATCGTTCCCCCCCCCCCCCCTCAATCTCATTCTTTGAGTCGAGAAATTGAGCACTCGTGAGTCCCCCAATGATTGATCCTCCTCCAATCCTTTCCCCACCACCTCTTGCCGTTGGCAACCCCGCCTGACGGTGTAGTATCGTGTTCTTCCTTGAAAAGTCGATGGTGTTCTTAGAGCCTATGTGGTTCCATATCCCGATATCATATATGGGTGTAGATATCACTTATCTAATATCTCTGTTTGACAATTAGGTATATGATACCCATATATCTTACTTTTTTTTTTAGTGATTCTGATATCCCTAGAAATTGAACGGTATCACTTCTCCTCCTCCACGTTCTGTGTCCCTCCCACATCTCCCTCTTCGGATCTTCACAACATCTCTCGCTCATATCTCCAAGGTACGATTTTTTAGTCTCCCTCTTCAGATCGTCTTTCAACACAACAACTCTCGCTCAACTTTCCCTTCTCGGAATATATTTTATACTAGGCTCCCTTCTTTGTTGATATGAATGTTCTCTCTATTGAATTTTGTTGATATGAGTCTTCTTCTGTGATGAATTTTTTTTATATGCATTTCCCTTCTTTTTTGATATGAGTGTAAAAATTGGTTTATTAAATTGTTATTTTACGGTGCTGCATATTTTGATCTCTTCATATCTTTGCTATCGATTTTTTTTCTCATCGTGCCAAACACAAGTATCAGATATCGATATCAATTTCATACTCATATCTTTGATATCGATACCGATACCAATATATGAGATATTGGTATCAGGATATGAGAACCAAATCGGCCCTTAACTTGCGGCAAGATTGCATCGACTCTTGGCACGTCCAATGCCCCCTCATTGTTTCCAAGTTCTTTATGTCTCTACGAATTCAGCTTCTACATCTTCAACCTGCTCACTATATCTTTCTCTCCTCCAATCAATATGAGATTAACAACCTTAACGCCGATTAACACGAAAAAGCTAATTTGATGTCAATTAACAAGAAAAAGCTTGTATCAAAGTGTCTTAGGGTTGTAGAGTTGATGATGCACTTAGTTTATAGAACTGACTAACTCCAAAGTTACTGATGAGATTTATATTGTGTACTATAAATGGGTCAGACTGTGAAGGGGCATATTGCTACATATGTTAGGAGCTGATGTTGAAATGGAGACCATAACAAATATGAGGGGCTTACTAGTGAATAGTTTCTATAACAAAATTTTTCTTGTTACTGTTTTCTTTGTTAGAAATGTGGTAATGCATCTTTTGCTTTATTGTTTGGTTAAAAATTGGGATAAAAGAGTTGGTTGACTTTACTTCTCCTTAAGGTATGCGCACCAATTCACCAACCAAGGCTGAGAAAACCAATGTTACTATGATATTAATTCTACACGAGGTGTGTATTCATTAGGCTATAGTTGATTTTTGTCTTACTAGTTTGGTTGATTTGTTTGTTGTAGGAAAAATGTTGCCTTTGAAGACTGAACAATTCTTTTAGATTGTAAATGTGGTTTGGTTATTGTTTGCCTTTCGCTTCTCTCATCTATTTATGTCTGTTCCTTTCCTTATCATTAGTGATACATTGTTCGCTATATAAGGCTTTTTCTTTCATGTATCAGTCTTCCTTGATCCATGAAAGTGTGCATACTTTGATTCCTCATTTCAAGAAAGTGTGCATACTTATTAATCTAATTCTATATATTGGCTTGCATTAACAATTAAGTTTCTTGTCCTGGTCCCCAAAATAGCATTGAATCTCAGCCTTCTGTTGTTAACACCACTGTATAATTTCCATAGTTCATAGTTATAAAGATTGTGAGATTCTTGATCGATTAAGAACTGATATAGTGAGTATTTGGTTGTTTTACAGATTCTACTGTCAGCTTTTGAATGCGGTCATTGTGGTAAAAGGTAATTGTTTGGACTATTTATGTTTGTGTGTTAATGTATGTATATTTATATCTTTTTAAAAAGCTTTTTCTTCTTACAAGAACAATGAAGTCCAATTTGTAAAGGGAGATTCATCCTTGTGGATTGTAGTATCCCACTTCCAGTGCCACACAGTTCATGAGAATTGGAGGAAATGAGGATATCTTGTTGTGCTCTTAGGAACATCAGTTTCTCCACATCACTTGTTAGCTGTCAATGAATCTACAGATTTTGCTTAGGATCAACCATTTCATGTCGTATGAATGCTCGAGAAACTGATGTTCCTAAGAGCATCTGTGTTGTCATCCTTAGTTCTGGGTCTCAGATCATTTCAACCTTGATTCATCATCTACCATACCGACAAGTAGGACCCAAACAATGGCTTCCATGTTACAATTCAAATTATTAGGAGTGGTCAGATTGATTTCTTATCTTTGAGTTACCTTTTAAAGAGGAAAACGCAGACAAAATCAAACTCATGTGATACCACCTAATTAGCTGTTTTTTATCCTAATCATATCATGGCCTCCTGAAACAAATTTTGGTTTTCAGCAAAGTTTCCACAGAAATCCACTGATTAGATGAACATTGATGAAGTGTAGAACTTTTTACTTTGTGTATGTTGGATTTAGGTCGAACAATTGGAAACATTTTGCTTGTAATATCGACGAGAAAAAATGATAAGAGAAACAAGTATGTAACGAGTATATCTAAGCGTTTTCTGAATGTAATAATGGCTGTTTGATTTTCATGTCTTAGTACAGTTAATTAGGGTTGTAATATGAGACATACTCGCGTTTGGCTAGTCAACTGCTAAGTTCGATCTTATTCATTTTTTAAACGAGCTGACTATGAACACATTTTCAAGCTCGTATAAAATTTAGGGTTCGGCTCGTTTATAAATTAGCTGAGATTGAGAATGTCAATGCTCGGCTCGTTCGGATAAAGCTCGGTTCATTCGGAAAAATAACATTATAGGAGCATTATTTTATCCGAGCTACTCTAGCTCGGCTCAGGCTCGGCTCGAGCTCGTTCACTTTCTAAACGAGGTGAATATGAACACATTTTAAATCTAGTATGAAATTTTGGGTCGGCTCGTATTACACCCCAACATGTGATGCATTAGTATCAACTAGCCTTGTTCGTCGTGGATATAAGTACATCAACTTAGGTTAATTAATGCTCAACTTTTCTTTGATTTTAAGTAGTAAGTACTACCAAATGCTGAACTTTTCTTTATAATGTAATGTGATCAAATAATTGTTTGTGGAGATATTAATAGAGATTCTAAGGTAACAACACAACAACATTTTGATTGCTTTCTTTCTTGCCACATTTGTTTCTTTCTTGTATGGCATCTGATTTTGATTTTGTGAGCGTTGATCAAGGGAAACTTGTTAGCAAAGGTGTCAACATTCCCCTTAGGAATCAAGGCTCCAGCAAATTTTGTCCACAACAAAGGACTTAGGCTTGGAATTCACTTAGACACAGGGTAAGAAAGCCTTCTTAATTACTCAAAACCAATTTTCATTCTTGTAAATATTGCCTTATTTTTAGAGGGGAAAAATAGTCTTACAGTGACATTTTTGCATTCAGGAATCTTACTTGTAGCATGAAAATGCCCAGCTCCCTACACCATGAAGAACAAGATGCAAGAACCTTTGCCTCATGGGTGTGAATTTTTGTTCCTATCTTTTTAGTGGTACACCAGACATAGACTCGTAATTTTAGCTTGTTATAATGTTGGTTGGCATTGATTCAGGGCATCGATTATTTGTATGAAAACTTGTAAGACTATTTTGGATATGATTTATACATTTTGGATATGTTGTCGGAGACACTTATTTGTTAAAGTTAATTAGAATGTTGCTTGGGTATTGATTGAAATGAATTTTGTTCGAATGATGTCACCTCTATTTCGTATATCGTATCTATAACAAACCATTTATTTCCAAATTGAAACAGGCTTTTAAATTTAACATTGAACAAATACCCCGGATATTTACATAGTAGATACCACATATATGAATCCTTGATATAACCAACCAAATACGCCGGGCAAGTGCTGGAAAATACATCAGATATATCAAATGTTATATATCCCGGATGTACATCCGCCATATATACTATCAATTATTCCGGATAAGTTCCGGGAAAATACCCCGGATATATACATGTCGGACGTATATGCCTTCAAATACGCCGTATATATTAAATAGTATATACCCCATATATTTGATCCCACGGTGGTTGGAGTTTTGTTCGAGATATAATGTCGGATGTACAAATGGAACGCCAGTGGTATATACCTTTAAACCAAATACAATGTTGACCATTACGCCAGATGTGGTCCGGGATATATACTCTCAAATATCCGGGGTATTTGACCTTTTTGTAGTAGTGTTTGCTAATGTGGTCCAATTCTTTGTGGATGTTTGTTGGAAACATGTAGTTTTGCAATATGAAATTTGTTTTTGCGTTTAGATTGACATTCATCAAGGTTGTTCGTTCTTCTTGTGAAAGGGAAGAGACTTTCCATTTTGTGAGTTGTTGTCTTGATTAAATGATTATTGAGTTAAATATATTTTTATTTACATGTCCATTAATGATCGAGTATTACAATTATTGCTCTAAAAAGTTTGACGATACAATCCGCATATTTAAATGAAGTACTCTTGTAGTTGCAAAGTCTAAGTTCATTGTCGTCTGATATATTGATTTGTGATACTTTACTACTTGTCCAAATATCTTAGTAATATTTAGGATACTATGTCCAAAATCTTGTTACTTGTTGGAGTTAATGCTTTACTAAAGATTAATATATTACAACAAATACCAAAATGGGAAAATAAAATCCACCTCTCAAAATAGGGAATTCGATATGTTTTTAATTCTCATTGCTCGTCTTTTGTATATTTATCGGGGGACATCAACTCCTAAGTAGGCTAAGTTAAATAACATCGGTGAGAGTGTGTCACCTTGCCTTAATCCGCTTTCTGGAAAAATTACATTTGTTGGGGAAGCATTGATTAGTAAGGAGTAGGAAACATATGTTATACATTCTTCAACCCATCCCCTAATTTTTTTCGCAAATTCAAATTTACTTAGAACTACTTTTATGAACGGTCATTCTACTTTATCATGTGTTTTCTCCATGTCTAGTTTGATTGTCGTAAATCATCCTTACCTTTTTTGGTTCTTAATCCATGAAATATTTCATGGGAAATAAGGAAGTTATCGTGTATTAATTTGTTTTGGGTGAATGCTCCTTGTAATGAATGGATAAGTGATTTGTTGTTGTTGGGTTATCTACTTTTGACATTAGAGAGATAAATTTATGGACAATTTGTTTTTAATATTTTTCTAGTTCTATATAAACTTTTGACCCCCTTATTATAGTTAGGTCAACTATAAGTCATTGTATTTTGGTAAAAACCTACCGGCATTGCATCTGGTATTGGTTGTTTATCACTACCAATGTAAAGAAATTGCAAGTTTAATTTCTCTTGTGGAAAAAGGTCCATTAGTTCTCTATTTTTACGATTTGAAATTTCCATTACATCGTTTATAATTGGGTTTCTATTTTTTCACGGTTTATTGTTGAGGCCTTGAATTGAGGTCATAAATATCATCAAAATATAGAAATTATTAAGTTGTCAAAACATAATCAAAACAATTGTATGTAGGAAAGGAAACACTACATACCAACAACTTTAATCGAAAGACGATAGTAAATGAAATTGAGAAATGAAACACGTACAAACATGAACTAGGAATTAAAAGACAATATTATACAACAACATAGAAAACCTATAATGGAAGACAAAACCACCGGGGGCGTCCTACTCAATCCGAGTTAACAAGATGGCTCATGGGTTCTTCTAGGCTTATCGGTGACCTAGGTAGGGCTATCCGTTGGTGCCACTCTTGTTTGTCATCTACATGGAGTTCCTATCAAGTATGATCAAAGTAGAGATTTCTAGGCCCGCGTTCCAGTTCAACCAATACTATGACGGGCCCACATTGCACACTTGATGTTTGTAGACAACATTGTGCTATTATACGAAGGTGACAAGGCTTCGAATGATATATAATTGGGGTGTTTGCGTCGGTTTGAGAGGATTTAGGGACTCAAGGTGACCCTCACTAAATCCTCCATCCACCTAGTCTTAGTACTAGATGGCAAGGCACAAATGATGGTTCATATTTTAAGGTTTATTGTAGATGAGTTCTCATTAAGATATATATTTTGGGAATTCTGATTTCCCCTCCTCAATTGAGTGTTTCCGATCGACAATTCATTCCTACTTGACCGTATTAGGACACATAAATTATGCATGGAACAAGAGACATAGTCATTCTCTATAAGACTAGACCATATCAAAGAAAATTTGTAAGTTACAAACAACTTTTGATTGCCACTTTTACCAACTCTTATCTTGGTATTGAACTATCTGATTAGGTTGTGTAGACATTTTTTGTGGAGTTTGTTATGGGTTGCTTGGTTCAAAGTCTATATGACTAGGAAGGAGGGTGATTTAGGGCTCATCGACATCAAGTGGTGGAACTTGGCATTCTTGTGTAAGTATTATTGGCACATCCATTTTAAGATGGGCAACTTGTGGGTGAGATGGATCCACCACATGTACTTTCAAGTGTTGGGGTTGAGTGAAGTGATGGTAGATCGATGGGATTTTCCTTTAGTAAAGGAAATCTTGGCTGTTGGAGACAAGGTTTTTACCTATATTGACAAAATGATGACCTTGATAAAGGTATTGGAGTTTTGTTCTCATGTTAAAAGATTCTTAGTGGCTAAGGGTTACGAGATGATCCAATAGCATGGGCAAGAGGTTGAATAGCACATGGTGGTGTGGGACTTGGGAAACACGCCTAAGCATTGTTTCATCCTTTGGATGGACATCATTGGTCATTTGTCCACCAATGATAGACTACACTTTTTGGATATCAACCCAACTTGTACGTCATTGGTGTCGGAGAGTGAGTAACATGATCACTTGATTTTCGGGTGGACATATGTCAAGGAGGTATAAAGTAAGATTTGTGAGGGTTTCAGGATGCTAGGTTACCTTACCACTATGACGGTTGCATTGAACTAGTTAAGACACACAAGATTGGCTAAGTGTTGGATGATTAAGTTGTAGATCAATGCTTTATCATCCACGGTCTACTACTGTTGTCATGTCAAGAATCTCTTGGTGTTTGACCGTAACAGGATTCCTATTGGTATCCTTATTAGATTGATCAACACCCATGTATATAGTTGTTGCATGAGGCCTTAACATCCATAGTTGATGAGAGAATTTTATAGTTTAGGTTTAATTTTCTTTTTTGGGTAAGGATAAATTCATAGAAAAAGGAGAAAATAGCATAACTAGGTTGTAAAATTTAGTTAAACTAAAGTAACAAAGTTTATGTACAAGCCTACAACCTGATGTCTACGGCCCAAAAACAGACATACACGTACAATATTCCAAATAAGTATGCAATCCTTCTGGACATACTAACAACCACAAAACCAATAAGTCATGATGATACATATAAACCCGGCACAACTCATGAGGCTCATTCACCTTCGGCAAAACTATCAACAAACATAAACACTCACACGCCAAACAAGTGCCCAAAAATGGCTAGTCCACCTTCGGTAAAGCCATCAGCAACCTGAATCCATGCCCGGTACATATATAGCTAAAAACATCAAAGTATGGAACAACATGTATGATGAGGGATCATCCGCAACACTACCTCAAGGACCAACTACTAGATCAAGGGCTAAGGCATTGAAGGACAAGACAACCACACCATCTTCAAGTCTCACTATGGAAGGATCCATCACCAGAACAAGAGCAAAGACCATCCATGAGGAAGTTGCTAGCTTATTAGCAACATGTACATTCAAAGAGATCATATTCACACTTAGGTCTCCTATAGTGACATTGTTGACTACCATGGAAGGACCAAGCAAGGGCCAAGAAGATCCAACATGATACGCCCCTGGATGGCGATGCCATCCGTACCTCCGGCTTGATATGCCCTTGGCTAGCCCTATGAATGGAAGACTTTTTCATTATATTTATTTGAATTATATTTTATATTCTTAGTAAATAAAGGAGATATTCTTATGAATATCTTCCTTTAAGAAGACAATGAATGCTTGAGATTATTCTTGAAAGATTCCATCAAATTCCTTCTTTAATGTCTAGAATATTTACTTTTAATGTCTAGACTATTTGCTTTTAATTCTGTATTTAAGTCTTAGAATTTGCCACCATCCTCTCCTATATAAAGGATGCTTTGGCTCCTTTGTAAGATATGTCTAATTTTAATCTAAGTATATTGAGAAGTAGTTCCTCCTACTTGGTTTAGGCATCACCTCCTCTTTCAGCCTCTTTAATATCTATCTTAGATCTAGTCTTTGATCCAAACCTTTTATATTCGAGGATTCTTTTTAAGGATCAACTCTATCTACTCCACTTCGTGGATGATTCGATCTAAGGCATCCGCATCCATCTTCAAAGCTTCTGCAAAGTCATATTTCATACTTTGATCGACCCGCAAGGAGTAGTTGAAGCTAAGCTCGATCTAGATCCGCACTTTTTCCTTGAACGTACCCTAGGACTACATCGCAACAAACATAGAAGGTGGATAGCACGAAGAAAGAGCTCCACAGAAGAAATCTTGGCCCTGAGGACCAAAATCTCGCCCGAGATTTTATAATATGGACCGAGATTTGGCTCTTGTCGAGAGTTATAAGATCTTGCCATGATCTTATTAGTTATAGATATTTTTTTTAAATTTTTTTAATACCTTTAAAGCTCTTAAAACATTATTAAAGGTATTTGTTGATCCTATCTTTTAGGATTATCTTTTAATTGTAGATTTTATCTTTTCTTAGAAACTCACCTATAAATAGCCTTAGAAGGTGAAATTATTATTTAGATTGAATTTGATTAATATTTCCACAATATTGTGTGAACTCGCATCTTCGCTTAAGAAGTTTGTGTTTTATTAAATTTTATTCAATCAAAGAGAGAGCCTTGATTGAATCGTTGTGAGTCCTTACTAGATTGTGCTTGTGTGTGTTAATCTTTTTAAAGGTTGGTGCTCCTGGTCAATTCTAGCCCTCCTTGTGCTTGTATTACTAGAAGACTTGTGTAAGGTTAAAAAAGTGTGGGTTAAGGTAAGCTCTTCGTTAAGGGATTTTGACACATAATTGATCAAGGTTCTTTGCGGGAATATCTTGGTTCGTATCTTCCTATATTTCCATTATTTTCATTCCATTAACCATCTTCTTATCTTTCAATTATCAATCCATCAAACTCACGTTCTTTGTTCAAAGTTTCCATAAATCTCGGCCATACATAGAACTCGATTGAGATTCTTATCCGAGATTTTTTCTCTAAGACTGTCTACGAACTTACAATCTAGGCAATCACGGCTTCAACCCCGCATCAATGTAGCTCCAGTATAGACCAACTAATGGAATGTAATCCTCTTTGTAGCTCTAGCTTCGTCTCCAACTACAGAGTTGTAGGTTGTTTCGTGTTATTAATGTATGTACCGGGCTTAGTTCTTATCTTCTGATGGTTTCCCGAAGGTAGACAGGCCTTGACCGTAGGTTTGATATTGTTTAGCTTGTATAGTTATAGTTTGTTGATGGCATAGCTAAATGTGGACGGACTATATGACTATTGTGAGGTTAATGTATGCATGTATTTGTTTAGCTTGTATAGTTTTAGTTTGTGGATGACATAACTAAATGTGGACGGACTATATGAGTATTGTGAGGCTAATGTATGCATGTATTTGTTTTGTTTTTAAAGGGTAGTTGATACATCTTTGGGGCTTTTATGCCTTCTTAGAGTACATTGTGTTGTTGTAATCTAGCCAATGACGTATGTCATGGCCTTTATATGTATAAACTTTGGTCCCACTTTCATAAACGCACACTCGACGGGTTCGTGCATGATTATTTTTTTCATGTATTAATTACCTTTACCCTCAAATACACTTCAATGTGAAGGACAATATACTAGTTTCAGCTAGTAAAGTATCACTCTCAATACCATTCTCACCATCACGCATATCATATTCATATATAAAAGTCAAAGCATCAAAAAGTTCAAGACCTCTACCCCAAGGGCATGTGTATAGCTCTCTCACATAAATGTATGTAGATATGCTAAAAAATCATTCAAACTGAACACATATATATGCAATGATTTAAATCATAAGATTACCAAAGTCATATCTCATCGCACACTTTCCTACAAATACAAAGGTGAAGAGTTATTTTGGCTTTGTGGTGCAAAAAATCCGAGAACTAAGACATATTGAAGATCACAATCACTGATCAATCTACCTAGTCGGGTTGATCGGTTATCTTTAGTCGTGTTGACTAGTCTTTTTGGTTTTGATTCGATAAACTCTCTTTTTGCACCAACCTGGTTTCTTTACACTTGAACTCATTACCATGTGTTACATTTTTCATTTTTTAGTACTTTGTGTTTTGTAAATCTTTCCCTTTTTATGGTTGTTGTCAAGCTGATACGGAGATAAGCCGTTAATGAGTTAAGATATTTCAACACCAATAGAGATAACGCTGAACCGATTCTTATAATAAGAATCGATTCAATGTAAGAGATATGGTGGGTAAAAATGATAGTAGTAGGGATGATGAGGATAAATGTAAGAGATGACCGATGGTTAAAAGGACAAATGATGGTGAATGGTCCGATGAAGATGAATGGATTGGTAGATGAATAGATTAAGATGGAACCCTATTAAACAACATGTAGCACACTAGGGAAAAATAAGGCCCTAACACACAACCAAGAATGATCGCAGAACCCTTCTATATATAATATTTGCCTAAGGAAACTTCATCCAAAGAACACAACAAGGAGACATGTGAATGGATTTAGAAGTACCAACTTGTAGGCACAATCAGAACAACATGAAACATTCCAAGCTATAAGGTCGAATGATACATTGAGCACTCACTATCTCCATGTTGGAAGGCAAGAATTTGTCCAACACAAAAACTAATATATTCGAAATTTTTTTATGTAAAGGGTCCAAAATTACTCTCTCAAATAGAAGAATACAAAATCTAGAAACCAATCTCTAAGATATAAGATCTATACTAGAATAGGACTAGATATATCTGAAGAACCGGTAGGTGAAATAAATAAATTAAATGATACTCTAGAAGGGGGGTTGAATAGAGTATGAGAACTTTTCGCAAACCAAATCTCAAGGCCTTGAAACTCCTTTCAAGGACCTTGATGCCAATCTATGCTTCTCGTGAAACTTAAATTTCAAGGGCTTTGAAACTCTTTTCAAGGGCCTTGACTTCTTGCTCCTGCAAAAAAAAGTTAGTCACAATAAAGTATATATGGTGCGGAATTGAAAAGATTGACACGAAGATATGTTTACGAAGTTTGGCTCTAAATAGCCTACTCTCCGTCCCAGGGTATATCCGTAGGATCTAACTATCTATTATCATCTTCAAAGAGTCCTAGATACAAACTAGAAGAAATCCCCTTCTTCTTTCAATGTAGCCAATGCTACGATCTAGCTCCAACTCTTAACCTAGCTATAATAGTCTAGTTACTTCGCAGAGTAACACACACTCTAGTATAACACTATTTAGATCTTCCAATGGAGCTCTAGTGTTTTCTCTCTCTAAGGGGATAAAGCTTTTACGTGAATGAGAGAAAGAAAAACAATGAATGAAGATGGTTAGGTTGCTTGAAGATGTAAAGATGTTTTCCTGTGTAAGCTTGTGTATTTGCCTTCTTCGACCATCATCTTTATTCATACTCTTCTATGAAAAGGTCTTTTAGCCATTGTAGAGATGACCGTTTTGAAGATGAATCTTCTTTTCCATGAAGATCGTTTCTTGTTTCGAGATAAGGTAGACGTTGCAAGTTTTCAGCTCCTGAGAACACGTCGAGTCCTTAACTCCTTGATCTTCTCGTCTTTTGTTGAATCGAGAGAGAGAAGATATTTTTGCCGTTTGTTGTTTAGAAAATCTTCTAGAAAAGATTCTCTATTCTTCGGTTGAGATCTTCCTTCGTTTAATAAGATCTTCGGTTGATAAGATCTTTGGTTGATGAGATCTTTATGTTACAGAATCTTCCAAGAAAATCTTCAACTCATTTTGAATCCTTGTTCCGTGCATCTATAATTCCAAGGCCCTTGATTTCATCCTTTTGTACTTGCTATACTCCTTTGTCCTTGAATCATACTTCAAGGTCCTTGACATTTTAATAAAACCTGCACTGAATTCAAACCAACCAAAATATCTAGAAATATAATCAATACATTGTTAGTATATCCAACTACTACATTTGTGTGAAGTCTTCCATCATCAACACCTGTAAACCATTTTAATCAAGGTGGAGTTTTCAATATCTACGATAATATAAGATCTAGCTTACAATAAGAAAAGATCTAAATAAAATCTACCTTCTATTAGATGATTTATAATAACATTAAACCATAGATTAGAATTTGGGCCGAAAATTCACATAAAAGGTCCAATACTTAAAAATATAATTCATAATTAAAGGTATTAATTATGGGCTGGAAAATAAGATCTAATATGATCCAATTTCACCTACAAAATTCGGTCATTCCCTTATTTCCTTCCTAGTAGGACTGAGCAGATTGCGGTCCGAACCGCAGTTAATCGGTTCGGTTTGCGGCTTGTAAGTTTTTGTTTTGCGGTTCGGTTGATGAAGCAAACCGCAAATTGCGGTTTGGCCCGTAAAACCGCAAATATGCGTGACACTAATAAAAATGACTAAGTGACTAACCGAGAGAAGGGAATGGGAACAAGTCGTCAAGTCTCCTTTGGCTTCTTGGTTTGGCAATTTCGCTTTCGCCCCGAGTCCCCAATGGCCGACGTTGAGTGTCTCAAGCCTCGCCGCCCAATCGCCTCCTCCACCTCCTCTCTAGTCTGGTCTCGTCACTCACCAGAAGGTATCACTTATTCACTTCACCATTTGTTATTAGGGTTGAGGATCTTCTATCGGTCTTCTGCTACTCAAGTGCTCAGTCTTTTGTCTTCTCTTCTCAATGTTTTCCGGTAGACTGCTCATTATTTTATGATTTGAATATGTTCTTCCCTGCTCAATGTTTTCATCGCTAGAAGGAATCTTCCCTGCTCAATGTTCTCATCGATGTGTTGAATGATTTGAATCCGTTCTTCTCTTCTCAATGTTTTCTGGTAGACTGCTCATTGTATATGTGTGTGCAAATCCTCAATCTGTTGATATGTTCTTCTCTTTGTATTGCAAATCTTGAATGTTCCTATAGTAGTAGACTAGTATGTTGATTTTTGAATGATGATATTGATTGTAGACTACTCATTTCTGTTCTTCAGTTTTGCGTGATAATATTTATTGTAGTTCAGTTTTCTAGTAGACTGATCCTTTTTGCTCATTTTTGTATGTTCCTTCAGTAGTAGACTAGTATTTTGTTGTTTGATTGTTTCAATATAGTTTAGTCATTTTTACTATCAATAGAGTTTTCTGAGTTGCTTTGATTGCTTATGGTATGATTTTATACTGTCAATAAAGTTTTTGGATGTTCTCTGATATACTGCTCATGTTGTTTTTGAATAGATGTCGAACTCCCAAGTACGAAGAGGAGGAAGAAAGAAATCTATCGCCAAAAGGATTCGATTATCTTCTCCAACCACTTCTACTTCGGATACATCAACAAGTTCTTATCATCCTCAACATGATGATGAGAATGAAGAAGAGATGTTCCCTCCGTCAATAGGGTTGAGATTGCGGTTCGATTCACCGAACCGCAATTTGCGTTCCAAACCGTAGTTAATCGGTTCCGTTTGCGGTTTGTATATTTTTGTTTTACGGTTTTTGGTTTGGTTGATGAACCAAACCGCAAATTGAGGTTAGGCCCGTTAAACCGCAACAATGCGTTTGATTAAAAAAATGACTAAGTGACTAAATGAGAGAAGGGAAGGGAACAAGTCATCAAGTCTCATTCGGCTTCTATTTTGGCAGTTTTGCTTTCGCCCCGAGTCCCCGACGCTGAGTGTCCCAAGCCTCGCCGCCCAGTCGCCTCCTCCACCTACGCGCCAGTCCGGCCCAATCGCCACCCAGTTGCCACTCGCCAAAAGGTATCACTTATTAACTTCGTCATTTGCTATTAGGGTTGAGCATCTTCTGTTCATCTTTTGCTACTCAAGTGCTTAGTTTTTCGTCTTCTCTTCTCAATGTTTTCTAGTAGACTGCTCATTGTTTTATGATTTGAATATGTTCTTCCCTACTCATTTTTCTCTGCTCAATGTTATCATCGAAGTTCTCATTGCCAGAAGGAATATTCCCTGCTCAATGTTCTCATCGATGTGTTGAATGATTTGAATATGTTCTTCTCTTCTCAATGTTTTCTGGTAGGCTGCTCATTGTATATGTGTGTGAAAATCCCGAATCTATTGATCTATTCTTCTCCTTGTATTGCAAATCTTGCGTGTTCTTATAGTAGTAGACTAGTATGTTAATTGTTGAGTAATGATATTGATTGTAGACTGCTCATTTATGTTCTTCAGTTTTGTGGAGCAATATTATTGATTGTAGTTCAATTTTCTGGTAGACTGCTCAATTCTACTCATTGTTGGATGTTCCTACAGTAATAGACTAGTATGCTATTTTTGCTTGATTGTTTCAATATAGTTTTGTAATTTGTACTATCAATAGAGTTTTTTGAGTTACTTCGATTGATTATGGTATGATTTTATACTGTCAATAGAGTTTTCTAATGTTCTATGATTGACTGCTGATGGTGGTTTTTGAACAGATGTCGAGCTCCCAAGTACGAAAAAGAGGAAGAAAGAAATACACTGCCAAAAGGATTTGATTATCTTCTCCAACCGCTTCTGCTTCGGATACATCAACAAGTTCTTATCATCCTCAGGATGATGATGAGAATGAAGAAGATATGTTCCCTTCGTCAACGAACCTACCACCACCGAGTACCGGTGCACCAACTCCATCGGCACCAAGTACCGTTGCACCAACTCCACCGACACCAAGTGATGATACTGTCAATAGAGTTAAGATCGATCTAAATAATAGGAAGAAGAGAAAAGGGCTTTTTTGGGATCACTACAAAAATATAGTGATGAGTACCAAAAATTAAGGGCCGAGTGCATCCATTGTCGCAAGACGTTTTCAACTGAACAAAGGACTAATGGCACAACAAATCTAACGAGTCATCATTGGGAAATGTGTAGAAAATCTGGCCAACAAAAGTAAAGGTATCCAATCTAAAATTGTCTTAGAAGAAATTGCTGAAAGTGGACAATGTAAAGTAAAGAGTTGAGTGCTGAATCAAGATGAGTCTAGGAAGTCTTTAGCTGAAATGATTATTATTGATGAATTGCATTTTAGGCAAATGGAATAATCTAGTTTTCAAAGATTTGTTTCTACTACTTTTCCTACTTTTGAAGTACCTTCGCGTCACACTACTTTTAGAGATTGTTTTGAGGTGTACTTGAATGAAAAAGTTGCATTGCATGGTTGGTTGAAGAAGAATTTTCAAAGAGTTAGTTTGACTACTAACGCATGAACTTTAGTTCAGAGAATTAATTACATGGTTGTAATTGTTCATTTTAATGATAATGAATGGAATTTGCAAAGGATGATATTGAAAATTTGTCACATAATTAGTCATAGAGGTGAATCACTTGCTAGAGGGATTGATGATTGTTTGATAGCATGGAGTTTAGATGCTAAGTTGTTTACCATCATTGTTGATAATGCTAGAGGGATTGAAGTTGCATATGACTTGTGTTGACATAGTGAGATACATTGTCCGGTATGTAAGATACTCTCCTACTAGACTACATATGTTTAAAGAAGAAGCTAAAAGGTTGAAAATTGAATGCAAAAGGAAGATAGTCCTTGACGTAGCTACAAAATGGAACTCTACTTATATGATGCTTGATGTTGCTTTAAAATACAAGCTTGTTTTTTTTACCGGATTGATACTCCAAGAGGAGGTAATGATGATTTCTTAGGGGCTATTACTACATATAAGTGGAAGAAGATTGACATTCTTGTGAAGTTTTTAGCTGAGTTTTATGAGTTCACTAAAGATGTGTTAGGATCATCGTATGTGAGGATCAATAATGTTTTCTACCACATTGGTCACCTCATCGATGTGTTGAATCAGTTGTTGAGGAGTGATGATATTGATTGTAGTTCAATGGTTGTTCAGATGAAGGTAAAATGTGATATGTATTGGGGTAGTTTGGAGAAGATGAGTATGTTGATCTTTGTTGCTATTGTTCAGAATCCGACACATAAATTGATTATGGTGGGAATGACTCATGATCAGATACATGGGGTAGAAAAAGGTAGAAAATTACACAACAAATCAAGGACTGCACTTTTAGATTGTTTGAGCAGTATAAGGTTTTGTATACTACTCAACGTTCTCAAGACTCAGGTACTCAAGTTTCATCAAGTTCTACTTCACATGGAGGGAGAGGGGGTAAATTACTTTAACTTTTAAACTTATATTATTATTATTTATTATTTATTAATTATTGTATTCTTATGACTATATGAAGACAATGAATTCATTACCTCAAGTAATACATTTTTTTATAACTATTTGTTAAACTTGAGAACAAAGAAGGTTCTGATGGTGAATTTGCTACATCTGAGCTTGAGGGATATTTGATTGAGCAGAGGTCTTCAGGTAAGATGACTGATCTATTAGGGTGGTGGAGAGTGAATGCAGGAAGATATCCTATCCTTGCACGTATGACTCGTGATGTGCTAGCCATCCCGGTTAGTACCGTTTCATTTGAATTTGCATTCAATATCGGAGGATATACTCTAGATGACTATATAAGTTCCTTAAATCCCAAGGTATGGTTAGTTGCTTATAAGTAATAACATGTTGTTGTATTCTGTTTTAACTTTTATTAATTATTATCTTCTTATAGTAGACAATTGAATGTCTTATTTGTGCACAAGATTGACTACTTGAAAAAATTAGGTCTACCTCTAACATAAATAATGACACTATTGATGAGGAAAATTAGAGGATGAAGATGAAGAGATGATGAAGATGTATCAAGTTAATACTTGAACTTTTAAACATTCATTTTCACTTAGTTATAATATTGTATAAAACGTTAGTTATTGGCAATGTTTGCTTATTGTTTTCATGTGTATAGAGTTGGAACAATTGAACTCATCAGTTAGTATTGAAAAGAGAACTATTATTGTTTGAGAAGTCAAGTCAAAAGGTATGTTGCCATAACCATTGGTCTTTTTGGATTTGCTTGTTGTCTTGATTGATCAATGGTCTTATTTTGCTTGTTGTCTTGTTGAATTTGTTGATAGGTGGTGGATCATGGAGTTTGAGTTTTAGTGCATGATGGAATATGGACGAATCATGTCTTATTTTGGTCTTTTTGGATGTTGGCATGTTGCCTTGGTCTTTTGGGATGTTGGCATGTTGTCATTGGTCTTTTTGTATGTTAGCATGTACTTTATAAGACTATGTTTATTATTTTGGAACCAAACCGCAAAACCGCAACCAAACTGCAAAACCGCAAAAAAAAAACCCGCAAAGCGCAAACAAACCGCAAAATGCGGCTCATTTGCGATCAAAACCACAACCGAACCGCAACAGTGCAGTTCACATTTTTTGGATTGCAGTTTGCGGTTCATTCCCGATGGTATGAAATATGATGTAGTTTAGATGTGCATATAGATAGTTTTCCCCCTTCTTTTGAGTATAAGGACATGCATTCATAGCATTTATCGAGGTTATTAGCCTATTGTCTTAGAGACGAAATCTACACAAGTTTTGTTGTGATATTAAGTGAATTGGAGCTGAAATGAAGTGGAAAGGGGCCATTCACTGAGAATTGGTCGATGAGGATTTCATTGGGAAGCATTGGAACGCCATTGGAAGAAGTATAAAGTGAAGCAAATGTGAAAAGCATCGAAAAGGAAGAACCACGGTCAAGAAAGAAGTTCCACAGCCAGGGTTTTGTTGATTAATTGAGTTTCACACGTGGAAACGAAGGTCGAGAGTCACCACAGGAGGAACCACGGCCGTGGTTTTGTGATGTCACCTGTGGTTTTCTTCGAGAAAGACCGTTATGTTAATTGCCACGTCACCAAGAAAGGAAGGAGTCTTTTAACCTAACTTTATTTTATAAAAGGGGGTTGACGGCTGCATTTCGGATATCTCGCTTTGGACGAAGATCACGCTTTAGGCCGGAAGGACGGTGTTCTTGGATTCCATTTTCCATACATTGGAAAAGATTGCTTCACCATTAGAGGAGATTGAAGAAGTTCTTGGTTCTGCTTTAGAGATTTGTGATATTGCTCTAGTCTTTGATTTTTGTCTTTGAGAACACATTCTGGGATTATCCATCATTTGATTGAGTAATTGATTCTTTGAACATTGGTTTTATTCATATTTGTGTTCTTGATTGCATGTCCTTCTTGATTTCTTTTCTTAATCTTGATTTGATTTCTATGACGATTGTTGGCTAAACCCCGATTCTAGGATGAAGGGTTGATTGTTGTGGTACAGATGATGATTGATTGAGCCTTAACAGATCAGACCCTGAGAGTTGTGAGACGAAACCCTCAAACGAGGATTTCCACGGCATGTTCTTAAGGAACCACGACCGTGGTTTTCCAAGATCTGCCCGTGGTTTCCTTTATCTTGCACGTTTCGCTTTTGCCTTTATCAAAAGTTCAAGATTGCTTAAATCCTACCTCTGTTAACCTTTTTTGGCCTTTGCTTTGCCGATTGTGAGTGTTTACGAGCTCTAGGTGATAGAGGATTCAAAACCCTCTATTAGGTGAGAAGAGTGTCAAAGCCTTTTCCTTTATCTTTCTTTTCCTTGGGTTTTGGTTGGTATAAGAGCTAAATCCTATCTTTGTGACCTCTTCTTGATGAGACTCAACATCCGTTAAGTAGAATCCTTTGGTTGGGATAAATGGAACTCGGATCTTCACCGGACGACATCCTACCGAAAATATATATAACTTGCTATCCAGCTATGTCCGTACACATCCTTATACATCTTGAATCGAAAACCGCAACCGGATACTTGGATATTTAGAATCTGCATTCCCATTATTCTTGCTTCTATATTCTTTATTATGATCATTTCATTGCTTGCTACCTAAGTTGGATTACCTTTACTATGTTCTCACCGATTCCCTGAGATCAACTTTGGAATATCAGCCCATACTACGATTTATTTATACACTACGGGTTTGTTGTCCTTAGGCTTAATTCTTGGATATGAATTTAAAGCTTATTTGCGCAGACACCTTTTGATGCGAACAAGTTTTTGTCGCTGTTTCCGGGGAATTGGTCAAGATCAATCCAGTGCTCGATTGTCTAGCTTGGTAGCTTCTGCCTTTGCTACTAATTACTCTTGCTTGAGTGTTCTTATAGATCTTTTATAGGTTTATCGAAGGACGCGAACCGGTAAAGAAATTGTTCCTTACGATCCTGAACCGAAAAAGACTTACAAAAAGAAGTTGAGAGAGGCTAAGAAAATGGCCGCTAACAACAACCAAGAGTTGGAGGATCTTATAGCTGAATTACATGCAGCTCGAGATCAGATAAGACAACAAGAAGAAGCCTTGAGGAAAGAGAGGGTTTATCAAGCTATTCTACAAGACCCACTTCGAGCCGAAATGGCCGACATGATAGCACAAGCACAATTGGCAAACCTGGAGAGAGACGCAAATGCTAGAGTTGTGGTTAATCCACCTCCACAGCACCCGTTAACATCTTACCACCACCAGTTTATGTGCCACCACCACCTTCACCAAGAGTGGAGCCAGTCCAATAAGCCCGCCGTCCGGGCGTGCACTTAGGAGATCGAGCTGATCGTGACTACGAGTTTAGACCTCCGGTGATTACTATGATCCAGTAGAATCGCTTTGGAGGAATGAAGAGAGAGTCACCACACCAACACCTTCAGAATTATGAGATCTTGTTGGAAACATTGAGACCTTCAAGCTGCGAAAATAACAATTGTAAGCTGCGTGTTTTCTTTTTCTCTTTGAAGGATAAAGCACTAGCATGATACCAATCACTTCCCTCCGGAAGAGTGAACACATGGGAAGAGATGACCACGGAGTTCCTTATCAAATTCTTTCGGCCATCGAAGACATCGGAATTTAGAGCTAAGATCAACGCATTTGTGATGAAGAATGGTGAAAGTCTCTTCACCTCATGGGAAAGGTTCAAGGACCTCTTTTTGGATTGCCCACATCATGGGATTTTTGAAGATTGATTTGCTTGTGATCTACTTTAAGGGCTTGGATGCGGAAGCGCAATTCAAGCTACAATCACTTTCAGGTGGAAATTTTTTGGACAAGTCGGTGGATGAAGCATGTGAATTTGTTGAAAAACAAACTCTTACAATTGAGAAGTACTCACATAGAGGTGAAGATGCGGGAGCCAAAGCTCAAGAGTCCCGGTGCTGAATCTTACCACCTCTAGTGTCAAAGAGCTGAATACTCTAAATAGTAAAATGAAGGCTTTGAAAGACGTTTTGACAGCTCATGTGAAGCAGCCCAAAGAGCAAGATGTGGGCTATGTTGGAAGAGAAAACCAACAAGGGAATATGAACAACAATTGGAACAAAAACAATAACAATCCGAACTACAACAACAATTGGAGATCCAATCAACAAAATCCCGGCAATCCTTATTCCCATGCTGAAAATTCACTAACCCCTCCTCCTCCTCCTCCTCCTCCTTCTTCTTCTTCTTCTTCTTTGAAAAGTCAAGGGCAAGCTTCATCAAGTTCAAGCCATCCGGAGAAGGACAAGCTTGAGGCGATGATAGAAGCAATGACGGGGAAGATGCAAGGGTTAGAGAATTCCGTAACTTCACTTTCTAAGGCACAAAAAGCCTTGGAAAATCAAGTGTTTAGTAAGGCGAAGAAGCTCCTATAGATCAAGAGAGACTTTCCGAAAAAACCGAAGATAACCCGAAGGGGCAAGTGATGTCGATTACTACAAGGAGTGGCGCGAAGACCACCAATCCTACACCAAAGGAGAGTGATAAGAGCAATCAGCCAATAGAAGTTGAGGTTCCGGTTGAGAACGAAAAGGAGAAGGTTCCCGTTTACGTTCCTCCTCCAACCTACAAACCTCCGCTCCCGTTTCCACAAAAAAGAGCGAGAGCACATCATGATAGCCACTTTGGTAAGTTCATTGAGCTCATGAGCAAAGTGCATATTAACATACCTTTTATTGATGCAATTTGAGGAATGCCATCCTATGGGAAGTTCTTGAAGAAAATCCTCTCTAACAAGAGGAAGCTAGAGGATTTTGGTGAAGTGAAGATGACTTCCGAGTCATCGGAACTCATCAAAACCATGATGGAGAGTATGCCACCCAAGCTGAGGGATCCGAGTTCGTTTTGTGTTCCCCTTGGAGATGGAGAAGGCGTGTACAATGCACTTTGTGATCTTGGAGCAAGTGTAAGCGTCATCCCGCTTGAGCTATGTGAGAAGGTTGGTTTAGTAGAGCCTATACCGGTAAAGATAAAACTCCACATGGCTGATCGATCCACTACCGTACCCGTCGGCTTATTAGAAGACATTCCCGTGAGGCTTGGTAAGTATTACCTTCCAATAGATTTTGTGATTTTGGACATTCTTGTAGATTATCCAACGTCAATCATCCTTGGGAGACCGCTCCTAGCAACGTCGGGTTGTCAAGTTGATTGCAAAAATGCCAAGCTATCTTTCAATATCGACGGGGAAGATGTGGAGATTGCTATCCAAGAAGAAGAATCAAGGGAAACGGTGAATTCCATATCACCCGACATTCTAGCAAAAAGAGGCAAGAGAAGGAGCATCGTGAAGGAAGAACGGAGAAACTCAAAGGTTGGCCAAAACCACGGCCAAAACTAAGGTTCCACGGGTGCGGTTTTTACTAATTACCCCGTGGAAAGACAAGTCAAGAGCAGCCACGGTTGGTTCCACGACCGTGGAAGTAGCAGTGAACCAGTGGAATCCAAAATTCCCGATGTTTCTTCCTCTCCTCTTAGAAACGTTCTTAAACAATGTTTCACTTTTTCTCCATCCTTACAAACATCTAGAGATGACTCAAGAAGCCATAACAAGGTGACGAGCGCATTGAAAAACGTCCAAGCTTCCAAACAA
Source organism: Fagopyrum homotropicum (assembly GCA_033239125.1). Lineage (NCBI taxonomy): Eukaryota > Viridiplantae > Streptophyta > Magnoliopsida > Caryophyllales > Polygonaceae > Fagopyrum > Fagopyrum homotropicum. The sequence continues at coordinate 80,242,101 of BSWB01000008.1, forward strand.
ATGACAAAGAGGTGGCTCAACAAGCACATCGTTCCGAAGGATTTGAAAGAAGGCAATCATGTCCTTCGCTTCAACTCCCGTCTTCGTCTATTTCAAGGTCAATCGTTTTCTTTTCCCTTTTTCTTAGATTAGCTTAGTTAGTTTGTTTATGTCTTTTCGTTGGTTCGTTCCCGGTTTTTCTTGTGTCTTTGGATGACAGAAAACTAGGAAATATCTAAAAAGATGTGAGGATGAATCGCAAAGTCGGAATTGTCAAAAAATGACGCAAAAAGGGGATTCCACGGGCATAAATAGTTTTCCACGGCCGTGCTTTCTTATTTTGGCCGTGGAAGCACAAGTCGAGAGGCACCACGGTTGGTTCCACGCTCGTGATTTTCCCAGGGGGTCGTGGTTTTCCAAAATTCAACGTAAGTATAAATAGCCACCTCCACTTTGATGATGATATTCGCTCTTTAGCCGTTCTATCGAACTTGTGAGTTTTTGTACTTTTACCTCTACCTTTATTACACGTTGGGGACAATGTGTGATTCAAGTATGGGGTGTTGAATACCTTTGGTCTGTAATAACTTTGAGATAGTTGCTTGCTTTTACGACCATTGTACTTTGCATCTTTCCTTATCCTTGTTGCATTTTTCGTTATTGCATTGCATTTGATAGTTTTAAAAAAACCAAAAGAAATTGAAAATTTTAAATTTTTGTGCTTCTAGGATTGGAGATGACCTTGATGAAGAAAACTACTTGTGAATTGGATTTTTGATGGTGTTTATGTGTTTAAAATGAATTGTGATTTGTGAAGGATTTGAATGTTTTGCTGAATTTTCTTGCAAGTTTTATAATTTGGAATTTGATTTAAATCATGTTGAGAAATTGAAGGTTGAAACCACTTTTATAAGTTCTTACGCTTCTTATTGATATGATTAAGGCGTTTCGTTATATTCCTTTTTTCTTCTTGATCACCTTTTAGCTCCTCATGTATATCTATATATTTTACCCCTTCTTACCTATCCGGGAATTAGGATGTAATTGTGTAAAAGTTGTGAAGTTTGAAGTTGAAAGTGGTGAAGTGTGTTACAAAATAGGTTTGGGGAAGTCAATCATGATGATGAGTAACTCGACACCATTCACATAGCCGGGTGTTTGTGTCTTGCCAAAGTCGGATTGAGCGATATTCCTAACGAGTCATTGTATGTGCGTTACGGTTTGAGGCAACTCGAAAAATAGAGTTAATGCTGATTTCCTAGGCTTCGGTTATTGTGCACCTCTACCCTTGATCTCAAAAAGTAAAGTCGAAAAATTATGGTGAAAAAGAAGAGCAAAGCTCCTATTGGTGGAAGTTGAAGTGTGCTTGAAAAAGTTGTAATGTTATTGTCCTCTATCTTGGATTTTGCACCACATATCCTATACATATCCCACCCTAACACGTTTCTTAGACCTTTATTTGAAAGACCTTAAGATCTTTTAGATTTATGTTTGGCTTTGTGGTCCAAATTGGATTTTTTTCATGATTGGTTTTGATCTTGCTTCAGGTTATGATGCTTGTTTTGAAACTTTAGAAAGATGTGATTGTTCTTTTCAAGACATGAGTCTTTTTGTTCACATAACAATTTTTGAAAGCTATGAAACAAGTGAATAAAGCAATCTTTGAATATAAGCACTAATTCAAAAATATTGTGTTTTTATTTGTCTTTGCATTCATATTTCATACATCTTTGTATTCTAAGGTTTGGACCTTGCTAGGGGATAAGCAAGAGGCAAGCATGGGGTATTTTGATGGCATGAAATATGACGTAGTTTATATGTGCTAATAGGTAGTTTTTCCCCATCTTTTGAGTATAAGGACATGCATTCATAACATTTATCGAGGTTATTCACCTATTGTCTTAGAATCGAGATCTACACAAGCTTTGTTGTGATTTTAGGTGAATTAGAGCTGAAATGAAGTTAGAAAGGGGCCCTTCACTGAGCATTGGTCAATGAGGATTTCATTGGGAAGCATTGGAACGCCATTGAAAGAAGTATGAAGTGAAGCAAAGGTGAAAAGCGTTGAAAAGGAAGAACCACGACCAAGAAAGAAAATCCACGGCCGGGGTTTTAATAATTAATTGAATTTCACACGTGGAAACAAAGGTCGAGAGTCTCCACGAGAGGAACCACGAATGTGGTTTTGTGATGTCACCCGTGGTTTTCTTCAGAAAAGACCGTTACGTTAATTTTCACGTCAGCAAGAAAGGAAGGAGCCTTTTAACCTAATTTTATTTTATAAAAGGGGGTTGACGGCTGCATTTCGGATATCTCGCTTTGGACGAAGATCACGCTTTAGGCCGGAAGGACGGCGTGCTTGGATTCCATTTTCTGTACATCGGAAAGGATTGTTTCACCATTGGAGGAGATTGAAGAAGTTCTTGGTTCTACTTTAGAGATTTGTGAGATTGTTCTAGTCTTTGATTTTTGTCTTTGAGAACACATTCTGGGATTATACATCATTTGATTGAGTTATTGATTCTTTGAAGATTGGTTTTATTCATATTTGTGTTCTTGACTGCATGTCCTTCTTGATTTCTTTTCTGAATCTTAATTTGGTTTTGATAACGATTGTTGGCTAAACCTCCCTTGTGATTCTAGGGTGAAGGGTTGATTGTTGTGGTACAAATGATGATATATTGAGCCTTAACAGATCGGACCCTGAGAGTTGTGAGACAAAACCCTCGAACGAGGATTTCCACGGCATGTTCTTAAGGAACCACGACCGTGGTTTCCCAAGATCTGCCCGTGGTTTCCTTTATCTTGCACGTTTCGCTTTTGCCTTTATCCAAAGTTCAAGATTGCTTAAATCCTACCTCTGTTAACCTTTTCCGGCCTTTGCTTTGCCGATTGCAAGTGTTTACGAGCTCTAGGTGATAGGGGATTCAAAACCCTCTATTAGGTGAGAAGAGTGTCAAAGCCTTTGCCTTTATCTTTCTTTTCCTTGGGTTTTGGTTGGTATAAGAGCTAAATCCCATCTTTGTGACCTCTTCTCGACGAGACTCAACATCCGTTGAGTAGAATCCTTTGGTTTAGATAAAGGGAAGTCGGATTTTCATCGGACGACATCCTACCGAAGATATATATACCTTGCTATCCATCTCTATCTGTACACATCCTTAGACATCTTTAATCGAAAACCGCAACCGGATACTTGGATCTTTAGAATCTGCATTCCCATTACTCTTCCTTCTATATTCTGTATTGTGATCATTGCATTGCTTGCTACCTAAGTTGGATTATTTTTACTGCTTTGTTCTCACCGATTCCCTGAGATCGACTCCAGAATATCAGCCCATACTACGATTCATCCGTATACTGTGGGTTTGCTATCGTTAGGCTTAATTCTTGGATATAAATTTAAAGCTTATTTGCGCACACACCTTTTGGAGCGAACAATTCCGGTTGCGGCTTTGAGGTTTTAAACCGATGCTCAACCCTAATTCCTAGTCGCGAGAAGTAAATCCAAAGTTGTCGTTGCTCTTCTTCGATGTATTCCTTACTTGTTATCGCCCTTCCCAGCCGTCGCCTTTCCTCACCGCCACCCTTGCAATCTTCCTCGCATGAATCGCCTCTCAGTCGTGAGAAGTAGAAAGAAGAGTTGTCTCCCTTCCTCATTTCTCCTTCCTTTTTGTACTTTCCTCGTTGTTCCCTTTCTTGTCATCACTCTCGCCGGAATTGCCTCGAAGCCTCCCAAGCTCCCAGTCGCGAGAAGCGGAAGAAAGTGCTCTCAAAAGGCTTTGAGTCGCGACGAGAAGCAGAAGGAACAAAAGAATCTTTCCTTTTAATTTTTAAATTCTAACTCCTTTAGTATGAGTTCGGTTTTTATTTTTTACCTTGGTTTGAACCGAAAATCGAACCGTGAACAAAACCAAAAAACTGAAAACTTAAAATATCCAAACCGATAACTGAAACTACATATGCGGTTTAAGGTTTTGTTTACGTCGACTATTGCGGTTTTGGTTCACGTGAACCGACCGAATGTTTCTCAGTCCTAGCATAAACTAGGTAAAAACCAATACTAAAACATCATTAGTAGGTATAAAGTCATAGAGTAGTATATGATTTCCAAGAAACTCAATAACATCCTACTCAATCTACACTAGACAAAATATCCATGTTGACATAAAATGCTCGATCAATCCGATCCAGAGGAAGAGTCAGATTGATCGGAAATTTACGAAGAGAAAAAGATAACAAAACAAAAAACAAACATGGATGGATAAGGTTTTGATCCAAGGGAAGAATCCATGAAAAAGCCCAAGTTCCTTGGCGGCTCAACAAACACAAACAACCCAATAGCGACATATCCGACCCATTTTCCTTTTTTATAAGTAAACGCTCCAGCAGACCCTGTTAGGCAAAAATATTACAAGAAAATAAAATTGCGTAACACATTTCATTTTAAATATGTTTAGTAAAGTTTGACCCTTATTCGTGTCTTCTCGTGATTCTAAAATAATATTGATACACTCTTGATGACCTCTTCAACTTTTCTTGAGTATTTGGGTTGCACCCGTCGGGTTGCCTACATACCTTCCCTCAGAAGGATCAAACCTTACGTAGTTCATACATCTATTTTTGCGGACTAAAATCATCATTTGTCACATGTCGGATCCAAACTCAACTTTTAAGACGGGTTGTCTATAATCCGCACCAACTATCACTTGTATTTCTCCACTTTTATACGCATCACCGGAATCACTCGGACTCACCTTCTATGAAGGGTTTTTCAAATTATCCGACTATCATGTGCGCATGAGAAATTCTTAGTTGAGTATCTCCTTCTTTTCTTTTTTTTTCTTTGTTTGGGGTATGACTGTACTTGACGAATTTCCTACAATTCTATGTATCCGTTTCAACGGAATCAAGTCAAACATAGTTCTCAATTAACAAATCCTGAGATTTTGGGTGTGACCGAACTCAAAGAGCGTATCGCTTTATACCCAGTTTCCTACGTATCCGTTTGAGACGGAATCAAGTCACCGTAGTTCATCAATTTTAACAAATCTTGAGATTTAGGGTATGACCGAATTCAATGAGCGTATCACTTTATACCGAGATTCCTACGTATCCATTTGAGACAGAATCAAGTCACCGTAGTTCACCATAACTTAGAAAATCATTAGCTTGGTATCCACGAGTGAACTCGACGATTAATTTGGTCATGTTTCCTACGTACCCTTTTGTAGGGATCAAATCATACGTAGTTCTTTTCTCCTCTTGAGTTTTTCTAATCTCTTTTTTGAATACCTTGCAAGTGAAGACCATCCAACCCCTTTTAACGCTTGATGTTGTGGTGTTGAGAGTTATCCTCTTTTGAATCGATTATAGTCTCGAACGTAGGGAATATCTTGATTATCCAACTACAATTTGGGTATGCATTTCCCGCTCGATCATTGCAACACCTTCTTTGTTTTACTTTGATTTTATGAACTTTGCAAAAATGAAGACCATCTTTTTTGTTATAACAATCGAGTTTATTTAACCTTATTCTTGTGATCTTGACCTCCATCTTATTGTAGTGTTTGGGTCCATGCGGATTTTGTTTTCTTTGGTCTAACTCTCATTTTGTGCTTTGTCTTAATTTCATTCCTGGTCAGTTTGTGTCTTTTGGTTGAAGTCATTGTTTATCACCCTCGTTAAAATCCTCCCGGCTTCTATTTGATTGTACTTTCCCATGGAATTTGGCACATTTTTTACTGTCTCGCTTCTTTTCAATAAGTAGTGGGTTTCTTTTGTGAACTCAACAATACTTGTCTTGCACTTGCTTAATTATGTAAGTAATGTCTCACTTTATAAATCTTGCATTGCCTACAACTATAAATATAGGTGGTGTTATCGCCAACTCAAGAGTTGCTCTTGGCGAGAAACATGAACAAGAACATTTACGGTTGGTAGAAACAAGTAGACACCGCTTCATTAAACGACACAAACCCGTCTTCTTCTAAATTCAATTAAAGTAATCTTTTGGGATTAACTTAACAAAACTTCACTAGCCTTCCTTTCAATTTGGCTTCACCCAAAGTTGCCAGGACTTTTCTCATGTATGGAATCCTCCGGACATAATTAATATTTATTCCGGATCACATTTTTTGACTTGGTGCTTCCATGTATTACAGATTCCACCGACTTGAAACAAGGGTTGATTGTCTCAATGTTGATTAAATAAGTCTTTTTTTCTTGCATATCTTCTAATAGACTCTTACGTGGCACTTATTGCTTCTTTATATTGGTTACAATTTTTTTTCACTCTTGGTCTTCATATAGCGCATTAATCGACAATTCCAAATACCAAAAGGATCCGCTTGAAATTTGAAGAAAAGGACTTTTGTGGGACATTTGTTGCGCGTCCCATTAATTTGTAACCACCATTTGAAACTTTAGTCACCTATTTCAAGGCAAGACTCGAATCCATTTTGAAATTTCTTGCTGTAAATTCGGCATCGAGCTTGCTACAACGTTTTTTTTGTCCATTAGCTTTTGATTTTTCTGTTCCTTTTGATGTTTGATTGTGGTATAGTTAAACTTCTCATTCCCTCTGATTTCTTTTCGTACAGCCTTCTAAGCTTACCTTCTTTTTCCTCATAAGACTTTCTCCACATCTCATTTGTACCTTTTGATTTGGATCGTATATAGCATTTGAAAAAAAATAATATGGATATATAACCATTTCTTTGATTCCTTTCATCTATGACACGGGCCCTAGATCGCAATTGTGAAGACATCGATAATGGTTTGACCGTAATCCTCTTTTTCCTTTTCTCTTATGTTTTTACATTCGGCGTACTTGTCTAACTCTCACGCCAACGTTTTGAAGTTTTTGGAAACTAGGGTAGGACAATGACTATCACATCTCGGAACCATTTTCCTATCTCTTGATTGAAATGTGTATATCCTTTGTATCTCCTCGCATCAGAACTCCAACATATCGAAGATGCTCTTGAACCTCACACTCTATATTTGATGTAGCCTTCAACTCCACTTTCGATTTACACGACTTTTGGTGTTGTAGAGGGTAGAAGCTAACTTGTGATCTTAATTTTCGATTACAATCTTCAAATTTCTGACGCTAATTGCTTCTTCGTTGTTTTTGTATTCCTTGAGATCTTTAGAATGTAAAAGCCCCTCGCCATTTCCTTTGCATTTCACTCTCGTTCTCGTCTTTATACTTGTTGTATTTGTCCAGCTTTTTTGGGTTCTTTTACAGAGAATTGGCCTCCATGGCTTAGCTTGGTGTTGTCTTCAAATGTTAGATCATTTTGTTGCCTTCTTTCCTCAACATTGACCTCCTTCTCTCATTTTAGCTTTTACCTTCTTATTTGAAATTGCTGGTATGGATGATGTGAGAATGTGAATAATATTCCCCTTGGGGTTTCCATCGTCAGATGGGTAATATTAATATAAACGTATTTACAATAATTACAAAGGCAGACCTCTATTTACGTTATTTACAATAATCTATCATACCCCCGCAATCGAAACTGGTGGAGGATGAACAGTGAGACTGGACCGAAATTCTAAGAATAACTGTTGAGGCAGACCTTTTGTGAAGATATCAGCATATTGGAACGCAGAAGGCACGTGGAGAACCTTGATGTGACCTAGGGCAACCTTGTCGCGAACAAAATGGATGTCGAGTTCGATGTGCTTGGTCCGTTGATGTTGAACCGGATTGTTGGCAAGATATGTAGCTGAGATGTTGTCAATGTAAACAAACGTGGCCTTGGATAAGGGACAATGTAGTTCCAACAACAGATTACGTAGCCAAGAACACTCAGAGACAACATTCGCAACCCTGCGATATTCAGCTTCAGCACTAGACCGAGAGACCACAAATTGACGTTTTGCTGACTAGGAGATAAGTGTGTCATTGAAGAATACACAGTACCCAGAAGTAGAACGACGAGTATCGGGACAACCTCCCCAATCAGCATCTGTATAGGCTATAAGATCCGACTTGGGAGAAGGGGAAATGGTAATACCGAGGGTGGAAGTGCCGGCAACATAGCGAATGATACGTTTGAGGGCAGCAAAGTGCGGTTCACGGGGGTCATGCATGAAAAGGCAGACCTGCTGAACAACAAAACTAATATCGGGGCGGGTGAAGGTAAGATACTGAAGTGCACCAGCGAGACTTCTGTAAAGAGTGGGATCATTGACTGGTGGTCCATAGGATGCGCTGAGCTTAACTGATGTTTCTGCAGGGTTGATAGCAGGTTTACAGTTCGTCATCTTTCCTCTGTCAACTATATCTCGAGCATATTTGTCCTGGGACAAGAACAATCCAGTGGAGATGTGATGAACTGAGATGCCCAAAAAATAAGATAAAGTGCCCAAATCTTTGAGCGCAAATTCCTTGCTTAATAGCACGATCAGATGAGTTCTCAGCAAATCAAAAGATGCAGTTAATATGATATCATCAACATAAAGAAGAAGATACGCAATGTCAGTACCATGTCGGTAAATAAAGAGAGAGGAGTCACTCTTACTGCCGATGAAGCCAATTCGAGTCAAGAAACCAACAAAGCGTTGAAACCAAGCGCGGGGAGCTTGTTTGAGACCATAAAGAGACTTTTGAAAAAGACATACATGATCAGGATGAGAGGATTCACGGAAGCCTGGAGGTTGAAACATGTACACCGTTTCATTCAAATGTCCATGGAGAAAAGCATTTTGAACGTCGAGCTGGTGAATGGACCAGGAACGAGATACTGCAATGCTAAGGACCATGCGGATAGATGCCGGTTTAACCACTGGACTAAAAGTCTCATCACAGTCCACTCCAACCTGTTGAGAGCACCCATTGGCAACGAAATGAGCCTTGTACCGTTCAAGAGAACCATCAGACCTGTACTTATGTTGAAAAATCCACATACATCGCACAATATTAGCATCATTTGGACGAGGAACCAGAATCCATGTCTTATTTCGCATAAGGGCTCGATATTCATCAAGCATGACATGGTTCCAATACGGGTCCCGGAGAGCGAGGTTGTGTGATTTTGGTATGGGTGAGATAAGACGGGAAGAAGGTGTAGTGGATACGGATAGGTCGAATATAGGTTTGGGTTTCACAATACCGGAGCGAATCCGGGTCTAAGGCCGAGTGGGCAAGGAAGCTGGTTGGTCGGAGGCCGAAGATATAGACTGGGAATTGGTAGCGGACACATCATTTAAGTGATGTGGGAGATTAATTGGACTAGGGAGATCAGGTGGGCCTGGTATAGGAAGTGGGCTGGAGGTAATAGGCGGGCCTGTGGAAGATTGGATTGGGCTGGAGGAAGCATGAGCAGGCTGGGGCAATACGGCTGATTGGTGGGGTGATGCGGCTGTCACAAGGAATGGGCCAGATGCAAAATGGGCTGGGCCAGACACAGGATCTGTTGGGCCCGACGCAGTAGGGGATGGTGGAGAATGCTCCTCAAGGCTCCTAAGGAAGGCAGTATGATACGGTGAAATTCCGTCGTCGGTAAAAAAATCATAGGATTCCGGGGAGGGTTTGTTCTGGTTAGAAAACGGAAACTGAGACTCGACAAAAGTGACATGGCGGGAAAGAATGATTTTATTGGAACTTAACTCTAGACATTTGTAACCCCGATGATGAGAGGGGTACCCTAGGAAAACACACTTTGTAGTGCGAGGTTGAAGTTTGTGGGAAATGGTTGCACTTTGATTGGGATAGCAAAGGCAACCGAAAACCCGGAGATGACCTAATGATGGTGTAGTGTGATATAACACTTGTGTAGGAGAAAGATTTTGAATGGTGGTGGAAGGAAGAATGTTGAGAAGGTAGCAAGATGTCTCTAAGGCGTGAGGCCAATAGGAGACGGGAATAGATGCATGAAAAAGAAGAGATCTCATCATGTTATTGGTTGTACGAATAATACGTTCAACTTTGCCATTTTGAGGAGAGGTATGAGCACACGAAAATCGAAAAAAGATGCCATTAGTAGCAAAAAAATTGTGAAAATTCGTGTTGTTAAACTCACGCCCCATGTCATATTGAAAACTTTTAATGGTTGTACGAAATTGTGTTTAACAAATTTGTGAAATTGCCCAAAGAGATCAAAAACTTGAGACTTAAATTTAATTGGATAGATCCATAAAAAATGCGAATAGTCATCAAGAAATAGCAAGTAATATTTAAAGCCTTCCCGGCTAGGGATTGGACAGGTCCAAATATCACTATGAATAATATCAAAAGACGCAAAAGTACTAGTGGAAGAACGATCAAATGCAAGTCTATGATGTTTTCCAAGTTGGCACACATGAAAAACAGGAGTAGATGTCTCCTTAACACTTTTAAAAAAAGAAGAACTGCGAAGAAAATTAAAGACCGGCATGCCAAGATGACCTAGGCGAGCATGCCAAGTGGAAGAAGACTCTACTGAGAGGGCATGTGGTGAACTGACGGGCGAATTTGTGACCGGATAAAGCTCCCCGGAGCTATTACACCTCAGACGAACGTTCCCCGTGTGTAGATCCTTCACAGAGAAACCAAAAGGGTCAAATTCAACGGAAGCAAAGTTATCAGTCGTAAACCGTCTAACTGACACGAGGTTTTTGACAATTTTGGGTGCTATAAGGATATTTGATAAACGGAGAGGTTTGTTTGTGGTGGGTAGGATAGCATCACCGAGACCTGTAGAAGGAATACACATACCATTACCAACAGTTATCGAATTTAATGGACCATTATGCGAAAAAGACGAAAGATTACCGGAATTATTCGTCATGTGCGAAGTGGCGCCCGTGTCCATGTACCATAAATTATCTGTCGGATTTAACGTCATTGTAGCAAATGACTGGTCCAGTGAAGTGGGCTGAGTGGCATATGGAATATTGTCCTGTACGAAATGGGCCTGAGAAGAGCTGAAAGTTGGGCCGGCACCCATAATCCCTTGGTGACTTTTTGGGTAGGGGCAAGGCGGAGGTGGTACTGGGCCAAAGGTGCTGGAGTGGGCCGGAATCCAGGAGTGAGCAGCAGATGGCCCGCCAGCAAATGGGGACAGGGGGATCTAGCCATAATTGGGCCGGAAGACAAACCTGTGGGCTGAACCAGAATTGTTGGGCCGGGGAGTTCGCAGAGGACGAAGCTGCTGCAGCGGTCAAAGCCGACGAGGGTTTTCCGGTGCCCGTTTGTGCCGCCAGCCGGGTTTCTTCGAGAAGCAGTTGAGAACGTGCTTTGATAAAACTCGGAAGAGGATCTGTTTGCTGAATAAAACTCGCCACAACATTATATTCAGAAGGGAGACCCGAGATTAGTTGAAGGACTAATCGAGTTGCAGGAACCGGTGATCCGACACCTTTTAGTTGATCTGCCAAGGACTTGAGATGTTGACAAAAGGAATTGACGGAGGAGAAACCGGATAACTTACAGTTGGAGAACTCGTGTTCAAGATACACCGCCCGAGTATTCTTGTTATCTTGAAAAATATCCTTGACGCGATTCCAGGCCTGAAGCGCGGTGTCGTCGGAGTCAAGAATCTGAAGAAGAATGTCATGGGAGACCGTACTGTATATCCACTGAAGAACAGTGGCAATAACTTGAAGCCATAAGGAGTTGTCGATGTCTGTAGGTCGCGGAAATGATTCATCAATATGATCAAGAACATTATGGGCTTTCGCAGTAACGCAAAAAAGGGTTACCCAAGATGTATATGGAGTATCATGATCCAACACAAGGGCAATGATGTTCTTGATGTTGGAGATTCCTAGAGCAGAGTGGAATGAAGGCTTTTTGTCGGCCATTGTAGCAAGATTGCCGGAAAGAGAACGAGGTGAAGAGGAAGGAGCAACGGAATAGGGTTTAGAGGAGAGAAACCTCTGATACCATGTGAGAATGTGAATAATATTCCCCTTGGGGTTTCCATCGTCAGATGGGTAATATTAATAGAGTAAACGTATTTACAATAATTACAAAGGAAGACCTCTATTTACGTTATTTACAATAATCTATCAGACGAGATAACTTCTTTTTGTTACGCTAATTCATATTTTCAAATATAAATATTGTAATAATGGGTCACTCCGGAAGAAAGAGGAACATTCTGGAAGGTGATGGAACATTCCGGAAGGAGATGGAACATTCCGGAAGGATGTAGAATATTCTAGAAGATGGTGGAACCTTCTAGAATGATGCGGAATTAACCGGAACGTGAAGGAATCTTCCAGAAGAAGGCGGAGCTACCCGGAAGATGATGGAGACTTCTAGAACTCCATCAAGAAGAGAGTAGTAAAGGCTTTTAAAATAAGCTTGTAAGTGAGGTTGGTGTACAAGTGTGAGTGCGCAACAAAACACCCGTTTATAGATACTCGGTGTGAGTCGGGAACGCGGAGTTTTCCCCAACAACTGGTATCAGAGCCGAGGTTATGGTGGTGGTGTTCGGGTATTTGTTGCTTACAGAATCTCGTGTTGGCGTGATGGCGGCCGAAGCGATGAGGGCGTTCGAGATTCCACTCTTTGATGGGAAGATCAACTTCACTTTGTGGCAGAGTACAATTCAAGACCTATTGGTGCGGTAGGGTCTTGACCAAGCTGTAGAGGAGGAGAAGCCTAGATTGATGAGCGAGGAGAAGTGGCGAGGCATCCAGAGGAAGGCAGTGAGTACAATTCGGTTGGCGTTGGCTCCCGAGATCAAGTACGGTGTGTTGAAGGAGACCACGCCGAAGGCGTTTTGGGAGAAACTCGAGAGCATCTACGCGTCGAAGTTGTTGATCAACAGGTTGTGCTTGAAGATGGAGCTTTACTCGCTCAAGATAGAGGAAGAAGGTAATCTTCATGAACACATTAACTCGTTTAATCAACTAGTATGTCCATTGTTGAATGCTGATGACAAGATTGGAGAACAGGAGCAAGCGTTGTTGTTGCTAGCATCATTTCCGAAGTCCTACAAGTCCTTAGTGCAGACGTTACTTGTAGGAAGGAAGTCTCTCACTCTAGATGAGGTGACCGCTGCTTTGCGGGAGAGTGAGAGAATGATGAAGAATGATGAAGAATGATGCTACCGACAAAGGAGGGGATCACATACTAGTTGCGGGGGAGCGAGAACGAGGGAGGAGTCAATGGAGGAGGCATGATGACCAGAGGCAGAGAACATGCTCGCGACGAGATTTGAGTGAGGTCGAGTGCTTCTACTGCGGGGAGAGGGGTCACATGCAAGCCCGGTATCCTCGGATGAGGGAGGACTTAAATAAGTTGAGAGAGATGTCGCCGGGAAAGAAGAGAGAGGACTCCCGTACAAATTTGGTTAGTGAAGTTGAGGGTGAAGTTGATTACAGAGATGTTTACTTGACGACGTGTGAGGAGACCGCCAAGTTAAAGTGGTGATGGATAGTGTCGCCTTGATGCATGTATGTAGAGACCAAGCATTATTTGACACCTTGAAGGTTGGTGGAGAGTTTGGTCACTTCAACTCGGTGAGTGGTGAGAAGTTGAAGGTTGAAGGTACCGGAAGCGTGAAGATGAGGCTTCATAACGGTACAAGCCATACTCTAGACAATGTGAGGTTTGTGCCATCGGCGAACGTGAATGTCATCTCGTTGGGAGCGATTACGATGGAGGGGTATAGGTTCTTCGGCACGAGAAAATGGTGCAAGGTGTTCAAGAGGAGACGCTTGGTGATGCGAGGCTGGAAGGATAAGAAGAATATTTGCTTCTTAGATGGAAGAGCGGTGCGTAAAGGATGTAGTGCACCGGAACTAAGAAGCAGACGAAGGTGAGATTTTCGGATGTTGTGGAGATATTTGGAAATATGAATTAAGGGAGGAATTGTTAGGCTAATTCATATTTTCAAATATAAATGTTGTAATAATGGGTCACTTCGGATGAAGAGGAACATTCCGAAAGGTGATGGAACGTTCCGAAAGGATGTAGAATATTCTAGAAGATGGTAGAACCTTCTAGAATGATGCGGAATTGACCGGAACGTGAAGGAACCTTCCAGAAGGAGGCGGAGCTACCCGGAAGATGATGGAGACTTCTAGAATTCCATCAAGAAGAGAGTAATAAAGGCTTTTAAAAAGAGCTTGTAAGTGAGGTTGGTGTACAAGTGTGAGTGCGCAACAAAACACCCGTTTATACATACTCGGTGTGAGTCGGGAACGCGGAGTTTTTCCCGACACTTTTGCATCAACAACTTTTATACTAGTCATTAAGAGTCTCATTACAACTTTAATGTGGTCGAAGCTTATCCGGAAATGAGCTCAGCATCTCCATGAAGTCCCTTTCAGACTTTGGGATGAAGTTTTCAAACAGTATTCTCATTACCTTTCTTCCTAAACAGTTCAGTGGTAGATTTATAGTCATATTCTTCCACCAATCTTTGTTGCCTAAGATTTTCTGCAACAGGCTCTAATGGTACTTCTTCACCTAGTGTTGCATTTTCCCCCTTCTTTTCTGTTAGTTTCTTGGTGGTCTTTGAGGTGCTGGTGCAACTATCAACCATTTCCGATCGCTTTCTTGGATACGCGGGTTAAACCTCCATACAACTGAAGTATCGTCCCGGCTCTCAACTTAGTTAAATCAAAGGAAACGGATGCTAGATTGCTCAAACAAAGTTGATGAAACTTGATTTTGAACAACAGTTTCCTTTCTTACTTCTTTTAATGTGTGCTCCTTTTGTAAATCACCTTGAGGTTCTTGGCTTTGCACCCCGCAAGATCTTCGATTCCTTTGTTTTTGTTGTTGAGTATGGATTTGTCAACTACGCTTCTATATTCTTCTTGTTGAGTTTGGGAAAGCTTTGAAACCCCCTTATGATTATATAATTCAACGTTTGAGAAATAGTCTCCCATGAAACATCCACCCCCCATTGAGACGGAAGAATGTTGAATTTGAAGGGCAAAGATGATGGCCCCCTCTAACATCAATTTGGTAGCTCTCGTTTAATAGAAGTTGGTGAGAATATTCAAAGAGTAACCGACGTAATTCATTGATCGCATTTAAAATCACCATCATTATTGTTTTGTTTGAATTTCTTCCAAAACTTTCTTTTTAATCATAACTCACCACTTTCTACTTGACACCAAAGAAATGATGAATCTGAAACGCTTGTGGAGATGCACCATTTGGCAATAATTAATTACCACCTTTTTTAGCATCATCTACACGTTTCAAAGATCAATTTAATGGAGAAAAATAAGCTGATTGCAAATCTTAGTAATTAACTGTGGCTATTAAGATTAATAATAACTATGTAACACCCGAAAATTTAATTTCCGGATTTTCTTCCGAGTCCACCGGTCGGAGACCGGTTTGCCCTTCTTTCAAGTTTATATTCTTGTTTACATCTACCGGGCCCATCATGTAGGACAACTGGGGCCATTAGGGTTAAAGGCTAGATCTACAGCCTCCTTCCCTCTCCTGGCCTCAACCGTCACCTTCCTTCTCTTTGCTCCTCATGTAAAACACAACAATCCTCTTTCACGTAAACCCTAGAGAGCAACCTCTCTCCTTCACCCCTTTTTGTTCACATGGATCCATGCCGGCTACTACTCCCTCACGCACACCATCAATCTCGTGGAGGTTTACACCGGCAATCAACAACAACACCACCCTCCTCGTCTTTCGATCTCCACCACCAAGCCGGCGAGCTTCTTCCATCTTCGGCTGAGCAACAACAGCCTCCCGATGCATCTTCTGTCACGTAACAAGGAGCCGAGGAGTCTTTGTTGTCCTGTATCCTGGAGCCAAAAGTGCGAGGCCTTCGTCCTCGTCAGTTACGCCAGCAACATCTAAGGGCATCCTGACACCCTCTCCTCAAGCCCAGTACACCGGAGCAAGCCTCCTTGAGTCTGATTCAGACGGCCCTCGCAGACAGCCATGCAGCAAGGGAGCCTCGACTTCTTGTGCATCTTCGACCGCAGGTGCGCTAGAGGACAACCGTAGGGGCGGTCACGAGCCCAGGCCGCAGGGGCGGCAGCGGCAAGCCGCTGGTGCGGCTCAGGAGCCGCAGGTGAGCTCTACATATGTGACATCCTTCATCTTTTATTCTCGTGCACGTGAGCAGATCGGGTTTGGATTTTTGGGTAAGGACCTCTCTTCCCTTCTCTACATTGGTCTCTCTAAAGATGTACTAATGAGAGTACCCATGTATGTCTTTAGACTCTCCATAGCCTCCATGGAAGATGACTATAGAGCTGTTATGTTTCCGAGTTTTCGGAGTTGACGAGCAGTCAATTTCGGGTCCAGATTTGGGTAAGTTAGACTTCTTTATTGCTGAATTTCGGAAATGTTATAGTTGGTATTATATAGTATAACATACTTAAATTTGAGAGTATTCCGAGTTACAGTTTAGGAGATATGATTCTCCAAAGTTAGTTCCTCATGTAGTTTTTAGGATGTGCTGAAATATTCTAATTGTTGAGAAAAACTGCAAGTGATGCGTTTTTGTAAGATAGATTTGGATGGGTTATTGACCTCTGTTGGACTTGAATTTTGGATATGTTGTTTATGAATATACATAGTAGCATGTGGTAAACGTTGAGAGCGATCCATTGTTTTAATCCAGATTTGTGATGCTCCGAAGTTGGGTGTAAGTATAGTTTGGCTTAGAATAAATGTGTTAGGACTTAAGTGTCAATCTATCTTATGCGTTATGTTCTTGTGAGGATGTTGAGCCCTAGAAGTCTAAGGACTTCTAGTTGGCTAGAGTGTTGTTATTCTTGTGAAGGTTGTGAGCACTAGAAGTCTAAGGACTTCTAGTTGGCTAGAGTGATGTTGATTCTTGTGAGGATTGTGAGCACTAGAAGTCTAAGGACTTCTAGTTGGCTAGAGTGATGTTGATTCTTATCAGGGTTGTGAGTACTAGAAGTCTAAGGACTTCTAGTTGGATAGAGTGATGTTTATTCGTGTGTCTTATTTTGAATAGGCGTTGCGTGCCTTCCCACGGGAAGCTGAGAGAGTTTCGTTCGGGTTTTGCTTTGGAACTGGTAAGTCCACGGACTTACTTAGCTGGCTGCTTCGTATTAGTATGTTATGTTTTGGTGGTGTGTCATAGCTATGTTAAACAACGAAACCGGAATAGGACGACCTATATATATATATTATGTAATTGGCCCAAGTGTATGATAACGGGTGGTGACATCACTGCCTAGCTCTTGTGAGAGCTATGAGGTTCTCTACGACTAGCCCAGGCAGGTAGATGGTCAGATGCATTACTACCATTCCTTGCTGGTAAACGGGATAAAGGCGAGTTTCAGGAAGATTCTCATGTCACAAAACTGAAAATTGAATTAGTAAGGAATATCGTAAATAAAGATAATAAACGGACTTGAGTGCTTGTATGTTGTGTGTGTTTGGCTTCTTTATGTGTTTATGTGCCTTTACCTTTATTTTAATACTTAGAATGTTAGCTAACGGTTTTATACCGCTTGTAGGTGTCTTGCAAGTTAAGATGGTTGTAGAGAGATCCGAAGAGGATGGTCAGCCGGATCCACGTACTCATTTAGATTGGGACGGGGGTTTCTTCAGTTTCTTCATATTCGTCGTTTTTGTATCTTTGTCTTGTAAGGATGATACATATCATTCATGAACATATTGTTTAACGTTTCAAATAATTTAAATACGTTTTTTCCTTGTTGTAAGATCCTAGTAAAATTGTGGTCAAAGTATGGTCGGGACCCATTGTGAGGTTCTAACTAGTAGCTCCCCGAATTCTATGAATTTGTGGTGTTACAATATGGTATCAGTGCGAGGTTGGCAATAATAGCACATAGAATCTTCTGAAAAACCGAATGTATAAAATGACTAGAACCCGAAAGGGGTCTAAGAATTTCAAAACAAAATTTTTTTATATACGCGCATACTCGGGTTGTTAGGATAGTAGCACATCGGACCACCATTGCTCTTCATGAATCTCTGCAACTTGGATCGATTGGAGTTAGTATATAGACTTATTATGATGTGTATTGATGTATGTTATATATATATATATATATATATATGTGTGTGTAGCATGTTAGTATCCTAAAGGATATTTTATATCCTTTAGTTGTGATATCATAAAGCGATTATCGCCTCATGATAAATTGGTAGAGGACTTGAAGAGTTTTCAACACGAGACAATGGACTCGGACCTTGGATTGAGTAGTATACTCTGGTGGGCGTCTTGGCAACCCATATATATCATCCGAAGAACGAGTGGACAAAGAAGTAAAGATGCTAAGATAAATTCTCACCCCAAAGACAATCAGACGAGGAAGAAGATCCCGAGTCAACTCGGATAGAAGAAATAGAAAGTCATACAAGGGACTTGGATGTATGAAGCCGACAGATGAATTAGAAGAATCATGCAAGAGACGACAATAGATTGGAGTAGAGATAGCAATCTTGGAGCAAGAACCAAGTAGAACGGAGTACAACCAAGAATTGCAGAATAAATGACGTTACGATTGAGGTGGATGCCCCCTAGAAAATTATGGGTATAAAAGACTAGAAGAGTTAGGGTGTCGACCCGGGTATGAGGATCTAAGGTGCACGGAACGAAGACCTACAATTAAATATAATAGCGAAAAGGTAGACCCCACAAGTGTGGAGAGGTTTTGATCTCCTTAGAGATATAAGAAGTTTGAAAGGAATTGCGACGCCAGTATTAAAAGAATGGAAGCCTATAGCAGGGTCTACAGAGTTTCATGAAGGCGATATTAACACCAACACCAGCGAAGAAATGAGTATGTGAGAACGGCCTAGGTGGACTCGAGAGTCCAGGGTAACCCCAATTATCACGGGACCTAAGTTATCAACACACACGGTCCATGCAAGAGGAACTACAAGTGGATGATAATTAAGGTCATCAGAACTGCAAAGACGCTTACAAACTATCATAGAAGACTTGAAACGACTATTGATGTTAGATGAATGACCCAGTGGGACTCGAGAAAGAGATTTAGCCCTAAGGAAAACGGAAGTGTGGAAGATAGAACGGACTAACGAAGGGTAACCGGATTAACCGAGTAGGTGATGCTCACCAAGAATTTTATGCCAATAGAGGTATGAGAAGAGTAAGTTTGGGATAGTGAGATAAGTCAACTATAGACTGATCGACGTCAATGGAGGACGTGCAAGTGTTGTTTGGTATTGACAACTTATGTACCGTTAAGAAGAGACATTTGTGACTATGGATTTATGAGGTAGCTTTACCGACACCTTGGAGGATTTCCTTAAGGAAGCAGCAACAACCTTATTGGATGAACTAAAGGTATAAAGAGAATCGTGTTAGAGATTTCTTACTGGCTGGTTAAGATCAAACTCCAGTCGAGTCAAGGATTTTGAATCTGTCTTAGAAAAATTAAGAAAGTAAATGGAAGAGGTTGTTTTTTAATCGTTATTATATTTCAGGAAGGCGAGTAAGGAAAGTACTTGGTACTTCATCCGGATAAGACTAATAGTATAATTGGGAGAAAGAGTTTTGAGTTCAATCACTTTGGACTCACAAAAAATATTCTTATGATTAATGGATGAGAACAGAATTATAAGAGTAGCGCAGCGGAAGCATGGTGGGTCCTAATCCACATAGAAAGAAGCTCAAGGGTACAAAAAACGACGTGTCGAGTTTATGATGATGATGGTTTGTGAAATGCGTTTTGTTGAGAACAAACATAAGATTGGCTACGCGGAGTGACTATAAATTTTGTTGAAGAACTGTACCACCATCAAGGTAGACGAGAAGTGTAATATCCGGAATTTTTATTCCGTTTAATTCCGAATCAAATCGGATTTCGAGCCGTTGACGGTTTCCCATTCCATCTAGTATTTCTTTCTTCACAAATTTTATCATTTTATGTAGAATTTAATTCACATAAAATGATAGAA
Organism: Fagopyrum homotropicum; assembly: GCA_033239125.1. Lineage (NCBI taxonomy): Eukaryota > Viridiplantae > Streptophyta > Magnoliopsida > Caryophyllales > Polygonaceae > Fagopyrum > Fagopyrum homotropicum. The sequence continues at coordinate 80,261,938 of BSWB01000008.1, forward strand.
TCGTATCAAAGCCTAATTCTTTTAATTGGTGCTTAATGACGACTTGTGACGAGACCGTGAAAAAGCTGAGACGAGGTCATGACGAAGCTCGACAACTTTGTGACAAGGTCATGCATGGGCCTGACAAAGCCATGACGAGTTTTTGACAAGTTTTGACAAACCTTCAACCCACTTATTTCTTGTCTTGTTTCAGCCCATTGTTTCTTAATTGGATTTAATTTTCCTAGCCCTTGCCTTAGACCTTGCTAGAGGATCGAAGCAGCCCAAGAGGCCCAGCCAAAAGCAACCCGAATTCATGCCCAGAACTCAGCTTCCCTCTCCAGCCCAATTGCTCTTGCTTGTGTGATGGCCAGCTACACGTTTCAGCCTAGGAAGATGGTAACAACGGGCCCTTCCTCTCCCTTTTGTTCACACGTAACTGTTGCTGAGTTGAAGGATAACCTTCTGTAACGGTTCATTAAATCACGCAACAAGGTCCATTCAGCCTGCACGTTTTTTACTTCTTCTGTATCGACACTCAGATCTCAGCAGCCCCATCGAAGCACCAACATTGCACAGCAACAACCCCATCGAAGCACCAACATTGCACAACAACAGCCCATCGAAGCCCTTTGCACTTCTGCTGTGTGGTAGTCGAATCCTGGTTGCGGACGGCCTTCAGCAAAGCATTGAGGACGTTCTGCACACCCCAGTCGACTCCAGGAGTTTGCTTCTGCATACGTTCGGGTGGTCTCTTACTCCCTAGTTGTTCTCTTTCTATTCAGTCCAGTAAGTAAAATCGCTATGATGATAAGCTGGCACAGTAGTAGATTAATCATGTATGCATACAAGGATGACTGCACTAGAAAAGACCTTAGGATGTTAGATTTAGGTTGATGTTTAGATGGTGCCTTGAAAGATATGAACTAAGGACATAGGGGTAGTGTAAAAGGGTGATTTATACTGATAATAGGATTCGAACTAGAGACCTATAGGAGTGTGTTGTGGCTGTAAAGGTGAACATCCGAAATAGAAGTGAGAAACTTTTCTTAAACATTAGTTTGATAGGTCAAGAATGGTCACTGTTGTGAATCAATGTTTAAAAGATTGGTTGAAGATTCACCGTTGAATTTTTGATAGATCATAGATAGATATACGTAGTTTACTGTGTTAAAATTTTAGAATAAATGAACGGTCGGATTGAAAGTTATAGGGTCTCAAAGTAGAGTAGTTGAGCTGTTTTTCCAGCAGTGAATTTTGACCAAGTATGAGAACATATTTAGTGTTGTAGCCAACTTTAAAGATTTTTGTAGACGTAATGGTTGAACAGTTTTAAAAAATTCTTGCTCCTGTGAGTAGATTATATATCATAGATAATTTAGAAATTTATTTTAGAATTTTTATAAGTTTATTTTAATTTCATATTTGAAGCTGTAGTTGGACCTTAGTGACTTTTCGGGAAATAGAAAAGTGAGTAGTTTCTCTAGTTTTTAACTAAAATCATTCTAGGGAGTAGAATGTGGTTAGTTAGCCTCAAGTTAGAATTTAAGTACGTATTACGAGTTTTTAGAAGTCTCGGGATCAAGGGTAATATAGTCTTGTTACCTTAAATAAACATTGTAATAACTTCTGCAAATAGGATCTTACGTCTTAGGAGTTTTAGACTTCTAAGTACCTAGGAAAATGTGTTGACCCACGTTCCTCCTTTGACAGGCAACTGAGTTTCTGCAGTTACCGATTGAGCGGTGGTTAAGAGAGAGTCGATATTTGATTCTGGTAAGTCCACGGACTTACTTAGTTGGCTTCTTGTATGAGTGTAATGTGCATGAGTGGTGTTTGTTAGTTAAGATAAACAACGAAACCGGAAAAGGCCGACTTTAGTATATTGTGTAATTGACCCAAGTGTATGATAATTGGTCGTGACATTATCTGCCTAGCTCTTGCGAGAGTCTAGGAGGTTCCCTACGACCAGCCCAATCCGGTAGACGGTCAAATGCATCCGCGTTGGTAAACGGGGACAGGGACGAGGTTTGGGAATCCCTCGTGTCACAAAATAAGTATCATTAGTAATGACATATCACCTAAGTAAAGATAACAAAAGAAATGAGTGTTGCATGCTGATTGTGTTTGTTGTGTGATTGTGCTTTTACCTTTATACTTATGCATAGATTTTTAGCTAACGGTTTTGTACCGCTTGTAGATGCCTTGCAGGTTAGGGAGGCGATCGAGTGATCCGGCGGTAGTGGGCAGCCGGGGTTCCGTGCATTATAGGACGGGACTATTATCTTTATTTCACGACTATTGAGACTGATGTTGTTATTTCGGTTTTGAGACTTGGTTGTATTGTTTTCAGATTTGTACTTTTCCTTTTGCTCATGATATAAAACTCTATGTTTTGCCTTTTATTTGTGCCGTGTTTTAAGGTCCGATGAAGTTGTTGTCAGGCTAAGGGCCGGGACCCATTGTGAGGTCCAAGCTCGTAGCATTCCGAGTTCTCTAGGATTTAGGGTGTTACAATATGGTATCAGAGCGAGGTTGGCAACAACGGCACTCACTATCTTCAAAAAGGCCGAATAAATAAATAAACGGAAACCGCAAGGGTTCCGCACTTTTAAAATGAATTTTATTTTCAAAACCATGAGCATAAACGGGTTGGATAGAATGCACGGACCGCCACTACCTCCGCTGAACTCGATGACATAGTTTATTGGACTTTTATTATAACTTGTAATTTTAGTTACCTTGTGACCTTTAGAAGTGACCTAGAGTAATAAGATAGTTATGTCCTTACTAGGAGTTTTAGACTTCTAAGTACCTAGGAAAATGTGTTGACCCACGTTCCTCCTTTGACAGGCAACTGAGTTTCTGCAGTTACCGATTGAGCGGTGGTTAAGAGAGAGTCGATATTTGATTCTGGTAAGTCCACGGACTTACTTAGTTGGCTTCTTGTATGAGTGTAATGTGCATGAGTGGTGTTTGTTAGTTAAGATAAACAACGAAACCGGAAAAGGCCGACTTTAGTATATTGTGTAATTGACCCAAGTGTATGATAATTGGTCGTGACATTATCTGCCTAGCTCTTGCGAGAGTCTAGGAGGTTCCCTACGACCAGCCCAATCCGGTAGACGGTCAAATGCATCCGCGTTGGTAAACGGGGACAGGGACGAGGTTTGGGAATCCCTCGTGTCACAAAATAAGTATCATTAGTAATGACATATCACCTAAGTAAAGATAACAAAAGAAATGAGTGTTGCATGCTGATTGTGTTTGTTGTGTGATTGTGCTTTTACCTTTATACTTATGCATAGATTTTTAGCTAACGGTTTTGTACCGCTTGTAGATGCCTTGCAGGTTAGGGAGGCGATCGAGTGATCCGGCGGTAGTGGGCAGCCGGGGTTCCGTGCATTATAGGACGGGACTATTATCTTTATTTCACGACTATTGAGACTGATGTTGTTATTTCGGTTTTGAGACTTGGTTGTATTGTTTTCAGATTTGTACTTTTCCTTTTGCTCATGATATAAAACTCTATGTTTTGCCTTTTATTTGTGCCGTGTTTTAAGGTCCGATGAAGTTGTTGTCAGGCTAAGGGCCGGGACCCATTGTGAGGTCCAAGCTCGTAGCATTCCGAGTTCTCTAGGATTTAGGGTGTTACAATATGGTATCAGAGCGAGGTTGGCAACAACGGCACTCACTATCTTCAAAAAGGCCGAATAAATAAATAAACGGAAACCGCAAGGGTTCCGCACTTTTAAAATGAATTTTATTTTCAAAACCATGAGCATAAACGGGTTGGATAGAATGCACGGACCGCCACTACCTCCGCTGAACTCGATGACATAGTTTATTGGACTTTTATTATAACTTGTAATTTTAGTTACCTTGTGACCTTTAGAAACGACCTAGAGTAATAAGATAGTTATGTCCTTACTAGGAACTAAAGTAGTCTTATATTGATCACGTCTCTACCAAATGGCACGTACGAGAGCGACAACTTACGTTGGACGAGGAGAGGGCCGACCTCCCCTTCCTCCAGGAGCTCAGAGACAGGGACGTTTGGTTAGGCCTTAGAGGGGCGAGGTCGGGGACGTGTTCCTGTTGTAGATCCGCCAACTACCGATGTACCTGCTGAGGAGGTGGCTGAGAGTATTGTTCCAGAGGTTAGGGAACGGACCACTACTAGGTCCGGAGTATGGAGTGCAGGGCCTGCTGATTCTGGCCGTGTATCGATTGGAGCGTCGGAGTATCGAGCTTATGTCCAGCAGGTGCAAGAGGCATACAGGGCCGGAGCACCACCTCCAGCACCGCCGGTGCCAATTAGGTCAAAAGAGGTCTCTCAGAGGGTGACTCAGGTGGTAGTTCCACCGGTGGTAGCTACACCCGTGAGGGTTGTCGAGGATGACCGAGTGAGAAACGAGCTGAGGGTACCAAGGCCAGATGAATGGTTGAAGACTTTCAACCATCAGCGAGTTCCAACATTTGACGGGAATGTTGGACTTGAGGTGGAGCAGTGGATTAGTCTTGTGGAGTCCGCACTAGAGGCGATTCGCTGCCCTAAGAGTCGTAAGGTGGAGCTGGTTCAAACCTTGTTTAGGGACCAGGCACAATACTGGTGGAGGACTGTGTGGGGCGGAGTGTCCCGATTTTAGCAGTTGTTGAGTCTCGTGCGGGAGATTTTTTGTCCTACCTCTCTGAGAAGTGACCGATTGCAGGACTTCTTGGAGGCAGGATTTGAGGATGTTCCGATAGCTGAGACGATTAGGAGGTTCCGGGAGGAGCTTTCAATGTTGGGTCCTGCTGCACCACCTGTGGACCAACACATGTATCTGTTCTCCCGGAGACTGAGGGAGACTACCGGCTCCTATCTAGCAGGGTTCCGCTGTGATTCCTTAGCCGATTACCAGGATCGGGCTTCAGCGTATGAGAGAGACCGACTGGGTCACAGGAGAGCTATGCAGTCTGGAGGGTCAGACAAGAGACAGAGAACCGGACCAGTCAGCAGTGGAGTAGGAGGTTCAGGTCATACGCGTGGTCAGTCCCAGGGCCGTTCTAGTAACCAAGTAGTACCGCCGACGGGGTCTAGAGGACGCCAGTGCTACAACTGTGAGGAGCATGGACACATTAAGCCGGAGTGTAGGAAGACACCAGTTACATGTTTTACTTGCGGCCAGCTTGGCCATAGAGCTACCTTCTGCCGATAGGGCAAGGTAACATCACAACAGGGGTCCTCGCCTGCTGGTACCTCAGGAGGAGGACAGAGGCAATCTCAGTATCAGGGTCGGGGTCAACAATAGCGAGCTCCTGGTCAGGCATATTCACAGGGTTCTGCTCAGATTCTAGGTAGACGTAGAGGGCGTGGTGGAGGCACTTCATAGACTAGGGGTACTCAGGCTCGAGTCTTTGAGTTGAGGAGCGTCGTAGAGCCAGCAGCGCCCGCAGCCACAAGTATTATCACGATTCATGGCTTTTTAGTCCTAGTACTTTTTGATACGGGTGTGACACATTCTTTCATATATGATGATTGCATAGATAGGTTGACCTTAGATAAAGTAGAAGGGGAACCTTTCCTTATAAGGTTACCCGATGGGAGTAGGGTTCGCGGTACTCGGGAGATTCACGATTATCCCATCCGCTTGGGAGGTCGTGACTAGTTTGCCGACTTCTATGTCATGCACTTAGTGCATGAAGAGGTCATACTTGGGATGGACTGGATGGACCGCCATAGAGCTGTTCTAGACGTCAGTAAGAGGACAGTGACAGTCACTACGGAGTCTAGGCAGGAGGAGGTCTTTCGAGGGTGGGACCTCGGAAAGATCGGGACAGTCATTAGTGTCGTCCGAGCCGCAAAGCTCATAGGTCAGGGATGCGAGGCCTTCTGGTGTTACGCCATGAAGGAGGAGACGAGATCATCTTTAGCGGAGACCCCGGTAGCTTGTGAGTTCGAGGACGTCTTTGGCGAGCCGCTTGGCTTACCACCGCAGAGGAGCATAGATTTTGGGATTGAGTTGGAGCCCGGCACGAGGCCGATCTCCAAGACTCCATACCGCATGGCACCAGTCGAGATGCTTGAGCTTAAGAAGCAACTCGAGGATTTGGCAGAGAAGGGATTCATGCGACCCAGTGTGTCTCCCTGGGGTGCACCAATCCTCTTCGTTAGGAAGAAGGACGGATCTATGAGGCTTTGTATCGACTATCGAGAGTTGCACAAAGTCACCGTCAAGAACAAGTACCCGTTGCCGTGTATTGATGATTTGCTGGATCAGTTACAGGGAGATACGGTGTTTTCACGTATCGACTTGAGGTCAGGATATCATCAGTTGATAGTACGGGAGGAGGACATACCGAAGACGGCATTTCGGACCAGATACGATCATTATGAGTTCGTGGTGATGCCTTTCGGGCTCACCAATGCTCCTGCTGTCTTCATGGAGTTGATGAATGGCATTTTCATTGACTTTTTAGATTAGTTTGTGGTAGTTTGCATCGACGATATCTTGGTATACTCCCGGAGTAGGGAGGAGCACGCCGGACACCTCAGGACGGTGTTGCGGGTTTTACAGGATAGAGAGCTTTATACTAAGCTATCTAAGTGTGAGTTTTGGATGCTAGAGGTTGCCTTCCTTGGCCACATTGTCTCTGCCGAGGAGGTCAAGGTGGACCCGGCGAAGATAGAGTCAGTTGCATCATGACCGCTTCCTAAGACGGTCAAGGAGGTACGCAGTTTTCTAGGTCTGGCCGGATACTACCGCAGGTTCGTGAAGGGTTTTTCCGTGATTGCCAGGCCACTCACTTCCTTGCTAAGGAAGTTGTTAGTATGAAATATGACTATATTTTAGGCGCTTGTTTTAATTGTTTTTTCCTCTTTATTGTGTTCTTAGATATGAGTTTGAAGCAATTGTGAGCTAGTTCACCCACTTTGTCGATATAGAGATCTACACTAGCTTTGTTTTGTTTTTAGGTGAATAAAGACTTGGATTGGAGCAAAATGTGGAAGGAAAGGAGTGTTTGATCAAGCTTGATGCCAAGGAGATGCATTGGAGAGGCTAAGGAAGGAGCATGGATAAAGGATGTCACGAACCAAAGGCAACAACCAAGGATCTGAGGAACGACGCCCTGAATTACGGTCGTGGAGAAGTGATTTGGAGAACCACGCTCTAAACCACGGCCGTGGATTTGGCAACATGATCGTGGACGAGAGTTTGGAGCAAAATAGAGAGTTACACGGCCTAAATCACGGCCGTGGAAATTATATGGTACCGTAATTGGGTTCCACGCTCTAAACCACGGTCGTGGAAAGTTGTTCATGACCGTGATTTTGGTGATTTTGTGACGTATCATTATTGCCACGTCAACCACGTCATTGGGCTTTCTCGTAACCCTATCTCGTCCTATATAAAGGCTTGAGAAGAGAGTTTTCGGGATCCCTGCTTAGCGCCGCTTAGAGTTCCGCTTAGAGTTTGGAGATGGCCTTAGGGTTTCATTTCGACCTTAAGGATTGGAGATTCATGAAGGACATATTTTTCGGAGATTTTGTACTTTTCGAGATATCTTAGGGTTTTCATTGAAGGACGGATTGACATCCCGTTCTTTGTGGTTTCTCTAGATCACTGTGAGGGTTTCTATTCCTACTTTTTTGAATTCATAAACATACGACTTTGTGTTTGGATTTCGAGATTGACTTTGAGTTATTATTGAGTTTTCGAGGGTTTTCATCTTTCATTCTTCCGTATTTGATTATTGATATCATAATGATGATTGTTGGCTAATACCATTTAGCAATTCTAAGGTGAAGGGTTGATAGTTGTGGCTTAGATGATGATAGATCGATCATAACTAGATTGGACCCTGAGAGTGTGAGAAACCTCGTCGACACCCTAAATTACGGTCTGTTCTTGATTTCCTTGGCCGTGATTCTCAAGATCTAGCCGGTATTTCCCCTGGTTTACGAAATTTGCTTTTGCTCTGATCCAAAGTTACAGATTAGCTTTAACCTAGCCTTGGCTTGCCTTTCCTAGGTAGTAGTGAGACTCAACATCCTCTATTTCGGTTTCGAGTGTCACAACCTTAACCATTTGCTTATCTTTGATTCCTTTGGTTTGGGCATGGGTATTTGAGATTAATTTTTACCTTTAGATCCTTTCTATATTGCAGCCTCAACAACCTTTATAGAGAGAGTCTTTGGGTTAGACATATAGGGTTTTGGAACTTCGCCGTACATTACCTTACTTTAGTTATACCTTTGCAAGTTTCAACTCTGTCCTTACATCTATAATATATCTTGAATCGATTGCCACAATTGGATACCTGGATCTTTAGAGTTGCTGTTTTCCCCAATTATTTGCAAAGCTTCTACATTTTTATTGCTCGATTACTTGAAACTGATTTTGTTTCACCAAATCCCTGAGTTCGATACTCTAGAATACTTGCTAATCTACGCCGATCCGTACACTGCGGGTTCGCTTGCTTTTGTTCTAGTTTTATAATTAAAACTTATTTGCACGCACGCTTTGAGGCGAACATAAGTCCATCAGATTTACATGGTCCGAACCTTGTCAGCGGAGTTCTAAGAAGATGAAGGAGAGATTGACTTCCGCTCCTGTGTTAACATAGCTAGAGGGTGTTGAGGACTTCTTCGTTTACAGTGATGCATCCAAGCTAGGCTTGGGATTCATCCTAATGTAGAGGGGTAGGGTCATTGCGTACGCGTCTCGACACCTGAAGACGTATGAGGAGAATTACCCTACTCACGACCTTGAGCTAGTTGCAGTCATTCATGCCTTGAAGATCTGGCGTCATTACCTCTACGGGGCCGCCTGTCAGATCTTCACAGACCACAAGAGTCTGAAGTACATATTCACTTAGCGGGAGTTGAATAACCGCCCAAGGAGATGGCTAGAGGTGATTAAGGATTTTGACTTAGAGATCCTTTATCATCCGGGGAAGGCGAATGTGGTCGCTGATGCTCTTAGTAGGAGGACACCTCGCGAGGATGCGATAGCTAGATTGACTGTTCAGATCCAGTTGTACAGAGATTTTTTTGGTTGGAGGTAGACATCCGGTTTCCGGATACTGACGGTCATTTGTCCGCATTAGAGGTTTCACCGGATCTGACGGAGGAGATCCGGCAGAAACAGGAGGGTTATCCCGCACTGACGAGGATCATGGATAGGATGCCCAAAGGGGAGGCACCACAGTTTATGGTGGGTGTATATGGGATTTTGAGGCACCAGGAGCACATATGTGTACCCTCTGACAGAGAGTTGAGGCAGCATATACTGCAGGATGCCCATTCTACACCTTACTCCGTCCACCCAAGCGGGAGTAAGATGTATCAGGATATACGATGATCTTATTGGTGGGGCGGGCTCAAGCCCGACATGGATAGATATGTAGCCCAGTGTGCAACCTGTCAACAGGTCAAGATCGAGCACCACAGGCCCGGAGGAGAGCTCTAACCACTTCCGGTTCCACAGTAGAAGTAGGAGGACATTTCCATGGATTTCGTTACCGGCTTGAGGTTGAGTAATGGCTTTGATGCCATATGGGTTGTAGTGGATCGGTTGGCAAAGACGGCACGATTTATTCCTATTAAGGAAACGTGGCCGGTGTCTCGTTTAGCCTAGGAGTTTACCCGATAGATTGTGAGGCTCCATGGAGTGCCGAGGGCGATCATTTCAGATAGGGATGGGCGTTTTACCTCGAGGTTCTGGCAGCAGGTAGACGCCGCCTTAGGCACAAGCTTACAGTTCACCACGGCATACCATCCTCAGACGGACGGGCCGTCTGAGAGGACTATTCAGACTCTTGAGGATATGTTGAGGGCATGTGTGCTTGATTGGGGTCAGGTATGGCCCGACCGTCTTCCTTTGGTGGAGTTATCTTATAACAATAGTTGGCATGTGACTATTGGAATGGCTCCTTATGAGGCACTATATGGACGGAGGTGTCGTAGACCTTTGTGTTGGGACGAGCTTGGAAGGAAGAGTGGTGTGGAGCCCGAGCAGGTGCAGGATGAGATAGCTCGGGTAGCATTGATTAGAGAGCGGATGTTGGCCGCATAGAGCCGTTAGAGGTCTTATGCTGATAAGAGGCGCATGCCTCTAGAGTTCAGGGTTGGAACCCAGGTATGGTTGAGGGTGTCACCGACGAGGGGTGTTCGACGTTTCGGCATTAAGGGGAAGTTGAGTCCCCGATATGTCGGGCCCTTTGAGATCCTTGAGCGGATAGGAGAGGTAACGTATAGATTGACATTGCCACCACGATTGGAGGGAGTTCATCAAGTATTTCATGTGTTGCAGCTGAGAGAGTATGTGCATGACCCGAGACACAAAGTGAGCCATGAAGACCTAGTGGTCGAACCGGATCATACATTTTTAGAGCACCCAATAGCAGTTTTTGAGAGAGGTACGAGACGCCTTCGATCGAAGGTAATACCCATGGTGAGAGTGCAGTGGTCGAGACGAGGGTAATACCCTCGGATAGTTTCCGGCGGAACTATCCGAGGTTTTTTTTGCGGATCAAGAGACGTCTATAGGACTGTCAGGTAGTTCTACATCCTTGTTTGGTTGCTTTCTGTGATTGTATGTGTGATATGTTTGATGTGCTGGTGTGTGAACCATAGGTGGCCTTGATGTAGTAACTTGTTAGTCATAGGGCTTGCTTACGTTTTATGATCTCGGGAACTACCCCTAAGTTTCGGGACGAAACTTATTTTGAGGGGGATTTGATGTAATGACCAGTTTTTTTTCGTTACGCTTTGATAAAGTTAGAGGAGTTTAGAAAACGAAATTAAAATTTAGTGAGACTAGGATATACAAGTTTACTTATGGAAGTCGTTTGATTAAGTACCTTGTTTTAAGTTTTGGGACAAAACTTATTTTAAGGGGGGACTGATGTAATATCCGGAATTTTTATTCCGTTTAATTCCGAATCAAATCGGATTTCGAGCCATTGACTATTTTCCATTCCATCTATTATTTCTTTCTCCACAAATTTTATCATTTTATGTAGAATTTAATTCACATAAAATGATAGAATTATATCAAACCCTAATTCTTTTAATTGGTGCTTAATGACGACTTGTGACGAGATCGTGACAAAGCTGTGACGAGACCATGACAAAGCTGAGACGAGGTCATGACGAAGCCCGACAACTCTGTAACAAGGTCATGCATGGGCCTGACAGAGCCATGACGAGTTTTTGACAAGTTTTGACAAACCTTCAGCCCACTTATTTCTTGCCTTGTTTCAGCCCATTGTTTCTTAATTGGATTTAATTTTCCCAGCCCTTGCCTTAAACCTTGCTGAAGGATTGAAGCAGCCCAAGAGGCCCAGCCAGAAGCAGCCCGAATTCATGCCCACAACTCACCTTCCCTCTCCAGCCCAGTTGATCTTGCTTGTATGATGGCCAGCTACACGTTTCAGCTTAGGAAGATGGTAATAGCCGGCCTTTTCTCTCCCTTTTCTTCACACGTAACTGTTGCTGAGTTGAAGGATAACCTTCTGTAACGGTTCATTAAATCATGCAGCAAGGTCCATTCAGCCTGTACGTTTTTCCCTTCTTCTGTATCAACGCTCATATCTCAACAACCCCATCGAAGCACCAACATTGCACAGCATCACCCCCATCGAAGCACCAACATTGCACAGCAGCAGCCCATCGAAGTACTTCGCACTTCTGTTGTGTGGTAGTCGAAGCCTGGTTGCGGACGGCCTTCAGCACAACAGTGACGACGTTCTGAACTCCCCATTCGACTCTAGGAGTTTTCTTCTGCATACGTTTCTGCATACGTTCGGTTGGTCTCTCACTCCCTAGTTGTTCTATTTCTATGCAGTCCAGTAAGTAAAATCGCTATGATGATAAGCTGGCACAGCAGATAGATTAATCATGTATGCATACAAGGATGACTACACTAGAAAAGACCTTAGGATGTTAGATTTAGGTTGATGTTTAGAAGGTGCCTTGTAAGATACGAACTAAGGACGTAGGGGTAGTGTAAAGGGTGAGTTATACTGATAATAGGATTCGAACTAGAGACCTATAGGAGTGTGTTGTGGCTGTAAAGGTGAACATCCGAAATAGAAGTGAGAAACTTTTCTTAAACATTAGTTTGGTAGGTCAAGAATGGTCACTGTTGTGAATCAATGTTAAAAAGATTGGTTGAAGATCCACCGTTGAATTTTTGATAGATCATATATCGGTATACGTAGTTTACTGTATTGAAATTTGAGAATAAATGAACGGTCAGATAGAAAGTTATAGGGTCTCAAAGTAGAGTAGTTGAGTTGTTTTTCCATCAGTGAATTTTGACTAAGTATGGGAACATTTTGTATTGTAGCCAACTTTAAAGATTTTTGTAGAAGTAATGGTTGAACAGTTTTAAGAAAATTCTTGCTCCTGTGAGTAGATTAGATATCATAGATAACTTAGAAATTTATTTTATAATTTTATAAGTTTATTTTAATTTCATATTTGAAGTTGTAGTTGGACCTTAGTGACTTTTCGGAAAATAGAAAAGTGGGTAGTTTTTCTAGTTTTTACCTAAAATCATCTTAGGGAGTAGAATGTGGTTAGTTAGCCTCAAGTAAGAATTTAAGTACGTATTACTAGTTTTTGGAAGTCTCGGGACCAACGGTAATATAATCCTGTTTCCTTAAATAAGCAATGTAATAACTTCTGCAAATAGGATCTTACATCTTAGGAGTTTTAGACTTCTAAGTACCTAGGGAAATGTGTTGACCCACGTGCCTCCTTTGACAAGCAACTGAGTTTCTACAGTTTACGATTGAGCGGTGGTTAAGAGAGAATTGAGATTTGATTCTGGTAAGTCCACGGGCTTACTTAGCTGGCTTCTTCTATGAGTGTAATGTGTATGAGTGGTGTTTGTTAGTTAAGATAAACAACGAAACCGGGATAGGCCGACTTTAGTATATTGTGTAATTGACCTAAGTGTATGATAACGGGTCGTGACATCATCTGCCTAGCTCTTGCGAGAATCTAGGAGGTTCCGTGCGACCAGCCCAGTCCGGTAGACGGTCAAATGCATTAGTACCATTCCGCGTTGGTAAACGGGGACAGGGGTGAGGTTTGGGAATCCCTTGTGTCACAAAATAAGTATAATTAGTAATGACATATCACCTAAGTAAAGATAACAAAAGAAATGAGTGTTGCATGCTGATTGTGTATGTTGTGTGATTGTGCTTTTACCTTTATACTTATGCATAGATTGTTAGCTAACGGTTTTATACCCCTTGTAGATGCCTTGCAGGTTAGGGAGGCGATCGAGTGATCCGGCGGTAGTGGGCAGCCGGGGTTCCGTGCATTATAGGACGGGACTATTATCTTTATTTCACGACTATTGAGACTGATGTTGTTATTTTGGTTTTGAGACTTGGCTGTATTGTTTTCAGATTTGTACTTTTCCTTTCGCTCATGATATAAAACTCTATGTTTTGCTTTTTTTTTTGCCGTGTTGTAAGGTCCGATGAAGTTGTTGTCAGGCTAAGGGCGGGGACCCATTGTGAGGTCCTAGCTCGTACGCGCATGTAGAGGTTATGGAAAGAGATTGGTACCCTATTATGGATCCCATTGAAACATGACAACTTTGTCACATGTTGACAGATAAGTAGTTTTGGGAATTAATACCTAAAGGAGTATTCTATAGTGTATTTCCATTGGAGGGAGAAAATAATTAACGATATTATAAAGGTATTGTGCAGGGTCGGCATTAGGAAGATCAAAGTGAGCAACTATCTGACTGAATCGAAAGTCATATAAGAAAAAGAAGCTACGGGAGTATACTTGCAACCCAACAACCGTGCAGAGTAAAAGCATAATCTCGGAGTAGAGTATACGTGGAATTTTATATCGGAACGGAGTCGAGTTGCATTTTGAGTCACAAAGATATTCTCGGTTCCGGGAAACGTAGTGGATATAAGAGTCCCATGCTAATGGTGTGTTATTAGTTATCGAGTAATTATGATCAAACGACGGTGATGTGAGATCATCTTGGGTCTAGTGTTGTCATTGTGGACACATTCTATGTCATCTAATATCTTGGTTACCGTGTAAGAAGTTTGAGTTGAGTTAGAGATCTATAAAATAATATGATGACGTCGATAGCATGTAGAGATTGATCACCGGATTTTGATTGTTAAGTTATATCAAGTTTAAGACCAAAAATAAGTAGATGATGATTCTTTAATCGAGGAACAATACGACTGAATCATATTAGAAGACAAGACCAAGTGAGTCGTGATATTAAAAGCATTAGGTACTTGGTAAAGTGCCGGTGGATGTCTAAGAACTTTGGCCCTGGGTGTGTAGTCAAAACCTTTTCAGAAGGCCAGAAGAAGTAGGGCAACGAAAGGGAGAAAGTGGGATAAATTATCCACCGTAAACTCATCAGGAGATCTAGAGGTGAGTTATGTAAGGCAGCTTTGGCAGATCTTGAAAGCGGTTTCAAAAGTGATTGATGGATAGTATTCATAACCCTATTGAAGAGTGTAACCCCGGTTTTCCACGGATTCAGTTGGATGGATACCTACCAGACCCGGTTAGGTCATCAGATTAGAGGATCGGATGGTTGAGCCGGATGATACTGGTGAGATAAGCGGTAACTACTCTAGAGCATAGTAGCAGACGCTGTTGATGTAAGTACATGAAAAGATTTCGGAGTTAGTGGTTTTATGAAAAGACCAGGCTACTTGAGATATTGTAAATAATATGAGACGTAACCTTTAAGAGACCCATGTTGAGATAGTTGTAAGGCAGCTTTAGGAGATCTAGAGGTGAGTTATGTAAGGCAGCTTTGGGAGATCTTGAAAGCGGTTTCGAAAGTGATTGATGGATAGTATTCATAACCCTATTGAAGAGTGTAACCCCGGTATTTGTGTGATATTTTTGACTACGTGCTTATTTCATGCTTGAGTACTTAGTCAGTGATGTGTGTTGTTTTTGTAACCTTTGATGTGCGGGGTACTGGGATATGGAAACGACGAGACTTTTGGTGTAGTGATTAGATACACTAGACTTGTACCTTTTTTGTGTCTTGAAGGCCGACCTTATGATTGGCGTATTTTAATTTTCGGGGTGAAATATTTAGTGGGGATTGATGTAATACCCGGAAGCTTTTTCTTCCGATCTCTTCATAAACAAAACAAAATTTGACCGATTGTGACTCTTCCTGGCATTTTAGTTCTTTGGTATGGTTTCCGACTGTATCTGTTCTTCTTTTAAGTTTCGGGACGAAACCTATTTTAAGTTTCGTGGGAATTTCTTCCAAAACTTTCTTTTGAATCATAACTCACCGCTTTTTACTTGACACCAAAGAAATGATGAATCTGAAACGCTTGTAGAGATGCACCATTTAGCTACAATTAATTACCACATTTATTAGCATCATCTAGATGTTTCAAAGATCAATTTAATGGAGAAAAATAAGGATATTGCAAATCTTATTCAATGGTGCCATTTAGAATTAATTGTGGCTATTAAGTTTAATAATAACTATGCAACACCCGCAAATTTAATTTCCGGATTTAATTCCGAGTCTACCGGTCGGAGACCGGTTTGCTATTCTTTCTAGTTTATACTCTAGTTTACATCTACCGGGCTCGTCATGACAAGCCAAGTGAGACCATTAAGGTTAAAGGCGGGATCAACAATCTCCTTCCTTCTCCTTGCCTCAGCCGTCACCTTCCTTCTATTTGCTCCTCACGTAAAACACAACAGTCCTCTTTCGAGTAAACCCTAGAGAGCAGCCTCTCTCCTTCACCCCTTTCTATTCACATGGATCCACGCCGGATACTGCTCCCTCACGCACACCAACAATCTCGTGGAGGTTTCCAACGGCGATCAACGAGAACACCAACCTCCTTCTCTTTGGATCTCCGCCACCATGCCGGCAAGCTTCTTCCATCTTCTATTGAGCAGCAACAACCTCCCGATGCATCTTCTATCACGTAACAAGGAGTCAAGGAGTCTCTGATGTCCCGTAGCCTGGATCCAAAAGAGCGAGGTCTTCGTCCTCGTTAGTTACGCCAGCATTAGCTAAGGGTATCCCGATGCCCTCTCCTCAAGCCCAGCACACCGGAGCAAGTCTCCCTGAGTCCGATGCAGACGACCCTCACTAATAGCCACGCAGCAAGGGAGCCTTGGCTTCTTCTACATATTCGACCGCAGACGCGCTAGAGGCCAGCCGCAGGGGTGGTTGTTCGCCCCTAAAGGTGTGTGCAAATAAGCTTTAAATTTATAAAACTAGAATCAAGTAGCGAACCCGCAGTGTACGGATCGACGTAGCTAAGCAAGAATTCCAGAGTATCGAACACAGGGATTTGGGTGGGAATAAATTCGATTGCAGATTATCAAGTGAGTAAATATCAGAGTTTTGCAAATATTGGGAAAACAACAATCCTAAAGATCCAAGTATCCAGCTGTGGCAATTGATTCAAGATATACTTAATGATATAAAGACAGAGTTGAGATATGCAAAGGTATACTAATGTAAGGTAATCGTACGGTGAAGTTCCAAAAACCTTATGTAACTCACCTACAAGGCACTCTCTATACAGGTTGTTGAGGCTCAATATAGAAAGATTCTAAAGGCAAGAATTTATGTCAAATACCCAAACTTGTAACCCAAGGATCAAGACTAACTAAACCGATTGAGGTTATGACACTCACAATCGAGGTAGAGGTTGTTGAGACTTCATTACCACCTAGAAAAGACAAGCCTAAACTAAGTTAAAGCAAATCTTTAACTTTGGATTAAAGTAAAAGCAAGTTCGTAGACTTAAGGGAAATCACGGTTAGTTCTTGAGGTTCCACGGCCGTGGACTCAAGAACAGGCCGTAATTTAGGGTTGTCGGCGATTCTCTCTAACTCTCTGGGTCTAATCTGTTTACGATCGATCTATCATCATCTAAGCCACAACTATCAACCCTTCACCTTAGAATTGTTAAGGGTTTTTAGCCAATAACAGTCATGTTGATATCAATTCAAGAATTAAAAGATAGAAAGATGAAAACTTTCAAAAACTTTCAATAATCTTCAAACCAATCTCAAAGTCACAAAGAGAACAAGTATTGTCAAAGGATTCGGAATAAAATAAACAATCACAACCTTAGGAAAGAAGGGAAAACGGGATGTCAATCCGTTTTCCAACTCAAACCTAAACAAGAAGCGAGATCTCCTTGCAAAATCTTCCAAGAGCTTCGATCTTCCACCAATCTGGAGATGAACGATCCTAAGCGTCGATAAATGCCGCTAAGCAAAGATGGCGGGTGTAAGCGGTGATGACGAAATCTTGCTTCGTCCGTCTTTTTATAGGGCAAGATAAAATATCGGCCCGGCCCAATCTTCAAAAGATCGTGGCTTCAAAGTGTGGCGAAAAGATTCGCCAAGATCACGGTCGTGGAAGTTTTCATGACCGTAATTTAGGGCGTGGATTAGGTCACGGTTTGTACCATATATTCCACGGCCGTAATAGTTACTGGAATGCATCACGCCTCTCTTGCAAGGTTCCACGGCCGTGGAACTGAACGTGGTTCGTAGTACGGCCGTATTTTAGAGCGTGGTTTAGGGCAAGAACGTGATTCTTCCCTAGCCTCGTGCATTCCTCAAGCTAAAACTCCAATTTGCTTCCTAAGAATTTCCTCAATCTATGGACATATCAAATCAACTCTCCTTTGCTCGATTCCGTTCGGAAATAGCTCCAAATCACCTATAATCAACATAGAACTAGTGTAGACATCCATATCGACAATATAGGTAATACTAGCTCACATATGCACAAAGTTCAATCAAAGACTATCAATATGAATCAAATACGTTTAGAAAACGTGCCTAAAATATCACAATATTTCATGCTAACAAATAACCCCATACTTAACACTTGCTTGTCCCTAAGCAAGGTCTTTCAAAAAGTTTTAAACAAGAGTTAGGATGAAATATGTGTACCTTCTTTTTGGGTGAATGTGACTTCTAAAGAATAGATCATTCTCAAACCTTGCTTCAATCGTTTGTCAAATGTTCACAAACTCAATTAAAGAGTAAAAAGCAAAGAAAATTCATGAACCAATTTGACTTCTAAACAAGCATTATAACCTTCAAACATTATCAAAATCAATCACAAGAAACTTCAATTTAGATCACCAAGTCATATAACATTCTTTTGATCTTAAGGACTTTCAAAGAAAAGGTCTAGAATATGGAAGGGAAGGGAAAACTTTAAGGGAAAGTAGTGCATAGATCCGGGAAAGTGGACAACTACCTTCTTCTTCTTATGCGGTTCCCGCAACACTTCAACTTAGAGCTTCGCTCTCTCCTATTCATTTTTCGACTTTACTTTTGGAGTTATGGATAGAGGTGCACAAAAACCGAAGCCTAGGAGATCGGCGTTTCTCAATTTTTCAAGAGATGCCTCAAACCCTTAGCGCACATACCATAATCCTCTAGGAATATCGCTCAATCCGACTTTGGCAAGACACAAACACCCGGCTATGTGAATGGTGCCGAGTTACTCATCGTCATGATTGACTTCCCCAAACCTACAATTTCTTTCTATTCATTTGATTGCAAATAATTTCTCTCATGGCCCTCCCACATCAAACATGCCTTTTTCTCATTCACTTCTCCAAATTCTCGGATAGGTAAAGGAGGCTAATATTTCAATGAGGAGCTAGATGATCAAAGAAAGAAGAAAGAAAGTATCGAATTGCCTTAATCATTTCAACAAGAAGTATAGGAACTTATAATGTGATTTCAACTTCAATTTCCTAGCATGATTTAGGTAACATTTTCACATTATAAAACTTGCAAAAGAGGTAAAATTCATTCATTCAAGTTCTTTTCGATTCACAATCCTTTTAAGCATGCAATTGTCATCAAACTCAATTCACAAGTAGTGATTATCATGGAAATCATCTCAATTCATTAGAAGCTCAAAATTTTCAAAATTTTTCAATTTTTATGGGTTTTTCAAGTCACTTTTCATGCAATGCAATAAGGAAACGTGCAACACATAATGAACATGCAACGATAGTCTCAATTGAAAGCGAACATAGTAAGTAGAGTTATTACAAACTTTTTAGTACATCCCACCCCATACTTAGGACGAACATTGTCCCTAATGTTCAAAAGAAAGAAGGAAAAGAAAGAAAAGAAAAGAAACTCACAAAGTGGTGGCGGGAATGTCTAAAACGAACGGTCATGCATCGAATCACTGCGGCGCCGGCGGAGGCGGGAATGGGGAGAAGCTGGAGTCGTAGTGCCGCCCAAACTGCTGGCGGTAGACGTCCCTCATCATGTGGTCGAGGTCGTCGAGGCGTCCGTCTCTAGCGTCGGCCCGGATCTCCAACGCTCCAACTCTCTCTGAAAGTCCGGTAGCCCAATCCGGCATCTGCTCGTACCATCCCGGGGCATGACTGTACCATGCTGGGGCGTCGGATGGTGCTGGTGCTGGTGGTGGTGGTGCTGGCTGCTCCGTGGACCAAGGAGGGGGAATGGCATACCATGTGGGAGGTGTGGTCATCCACGTGGGCCTCTCACTCACGCTAGCGCGGCGAGATGACGAGCCTGAGGCTCTAGCTGGACGTGGAGAGCGTCTAGGTACATCTGGAGCCGCCTCCGGCTGGTCCGGAAACGTGCCAAACTCCTGCTCCGCTCCTCCTCCACTCTCAAACTGATCTCCCATATCCTCCTCCTCGACAACCGGTGGTGGGACGTAAGGGCGAGCTACTATCCTGTTCGCATGCATCGCAGCGAACGTCTCCTTCCAATTATGGCGTCCCGCCATAATGGAATACTCCGACAGCCACTCTATACCCCTACCCGTCCTAGTCTCCCAAGGCATGCCCGCATAAGGCGGACCTCCATGTGTGGGGAAAATGAGACCCCTAACCATGAATGCATGTAGCCCTAAAGGAACGGCCGGTATGCGGGTGCAAGCAGAAAAATCCACACCAAAACTCCTAGCAATGTGGGTAACTATCCCACCATACCCGATGTTCCCCTTCTTCTTGTTCTTGAGCTTGCTCATCGTAGCAGCCAAGAGAGTAGCACAATCTGCATGGCGTCCATAAAGCATACAATAGAGCAAGAATAGCTCATCCGTCTTGATCTTTTGGGGCGTCTCCGTCCTAGGAAAGAGACACTCCGAAAGAACACGGTGAGCTATCTTCAAGGCTAGATGGTACATCAATCTAGCCTTGGTATCAACGGGTTGCCAACGGTCCTCGTCGGCATAAACCATAGCCACTTCCTCCCAAAAGTCCTTGGGGTAAACTCCGCTCGGAAATCGACCATTGAAGGTCTCATGAAATCCAAAAATAGTTCCAAACTCAACAATACTCAAATGGTAGTCTCTTTCCATGAGACGGAAAGAGACGGTCCTATCTACGTGGCTGTGCTCGAAAGACGTCACAACCTCCCGTGTAATCTCCTCATATGCGTCTTCACGAATGTTCGTGAAGACAAGTAATCCGGCTCTATCCAAGATCCATGTAAGGTCATCAACAATGTTGAGAGGAACAACAAGTATCTAGGGCCAATCACTGCCCTCTCCGTGATCCTCTCAAATGCAGTAAGATGGTTCTCATGTATGGTCGGGATTCTAGGGTGAGGAGGTGAAGATGGAGGTGAAGGTGAGGATGGTAGTGAGGGAGATGAGGATGGTGGTGCCCTAGAGGATGAGGAGGTGGAGGGATTGCCTTTCCTTTTCTTATTCTGCTCTCCCTTCTTCTCTTTTATCCTTCCCGACATTCTCCTTACGAAATCCATTCTGCACCAAAAATTACGGTATGTTCTTCAGGAATTACGGCCGTGGTTTACCCAGAGACCGTGATTCGTCTCAGAATTTCACGAATCTCAGCAAATCAGCAAGCAATCACCACAACAAGCAGTCCTAGTCTAATTCCTTCCAGTCTCTATCAGTT
Source organism: Fagopyrum homotropicum (assembly GCA_033239125.1). Taxonomy (NCBI): domain Eukaryota; kingdom Viridiplantae; phylum Streptophyta; class Magnoliopsida; order Caryophyllales; family Polygonaceae; genus Fagopyrum; species Fagopyrum homotropicum. Next base: position 80,282,851 of record BSWB01000008.1, read on the forward strand.
CTTCCTAAAAATTTATAGCAAAAACGAACCAAATTGGCGAGAATCAAAAAGAAAGAATAAACCTCTTTTTCGGATTGAAAAATCCGAAATGCGCATTTGTTGATGAATTTCCGTTCGATTCGTCGCTTGGATATTGTTTGTGGTTGAATTTGCTGCAGTTTAGGAAGAAGAATCGTTAGAAATAATTAAGAAACGAGGATTTTGAGGAGGTCGTGGAATTCCGGCAATTAGGTCGTGGAAAGAGGGGTTTTTGGGATGAGTTTTGTGAAGAACGTGGCTTATATAGTTGCAGGCAAAATTTTGAAAATCACGGTCTGTCGGGGTGTTCCACGGCCGTGGAAGTGTACAGAACCGTGGTTTTGGTGATTTTTCAAAGGCTTTTGAGAATTACGGCCACTGTAGCTATGACGACCGTAATTTAGACCGTGGAACCTTCTGTAAAGCTTCAAAGTCCAAATTTTGTCACTCCTCTTCGACATCATCTCCCCTTTTCTTTTTCCATCGATCCTGCAACCAAAAATACGAACATACCGGAAGAAATCGAGGCAAAATAAAGCGAAAACATTTATTCTAAGCTAAACTATGAATCGAAAACAAAAACGAAAATGCAATACCTTGGGTTGCCTCCCAAGAAGCGCTTTGTTTAAGGTCCGTAGCTAGACCATTCTCGCACTTATTCGAGTGCGGTAGGCGGAAACTCCTCAGCTTGGAGTTCCGGCGTATACTTCTTGAGTCGTTGGCCGTTCACCTTAAAACTTCCGCTAGCTTCACCCCATACTTCAACTGCACCATGGGGGAAAATACGTTTAATTAGAAAAGGTCCGGTCCAACGGGATTTAAGCTTACCTGGGAAGAGGCGAAGTCTTGAATTGAAGAGGAGAACTTGATCTCCTTCTTTGAAGTCCTTTGGAATGATATGCTTATCATGCCAACGCTTTGCCCTTTCCTTGTAGATTTTGGCGTTTTCATAGGCGTTCAAGCGAAGTTCATCCAGCTTATTGATGTCTAGGAGACGCTTCTCTCCCGCTTCCTTCATGCCAAAATTCAGCCACTTGATAGCCCAAAACGCTTTGTGCTCCAGTTCCACCGACAAGTGACAAGACTTCCCATACACAAGGTTGTATGGTGTGGTTCCTATGGGAGTCTTGTACGCAGTCCGGTACGCCCATAATGCATCATCTAGCTTCAAGGACCAATCCTTCCTAGTCCTTGAAACCGTCTTTTCTAGATCTCCCTATTTGAGATCTCAACTTGTCCACTAGTTTGTGGATGATAAGGGGTAGCGATCTTGTGAGTAACCCCATACTTAGCTAGAAGAGCTTCAAAGCGACGGGCTATGAAGTGAGAACCTCCATCACTAATGATCGTCCTTGGTGTTCCAAATCGCGGAAAGATGGTCTTGTTGAAGAACTTAACCACCACCATGGCATCATTTGTGGGAGAGGCAATTGCTTCCACCCATCTAGAAACGTAGTCTACCGCCAATAGTATGTATTGGTTTCCACAAGAAGATGGGAATGGTCCCATGAAATCGACTCCCCAAACGTCGAAAATCTCCACCTCTTGGATGTTGTTGAGGGGCATCTCGTTCCTTCTAGAAATATTGCCTGTTCTTTGACAAGCATCGCAGCAAGAAACAAAGGATTGCACATCTCTAAATAAAGTAGGCCAATAGAATCCGGATTGCAATACCTTTGCGCTAGTCTTGTTCGAACTAGCGTGTCCTCCACAAGGTAGTGAATGACAATGGCGGATGACACTTTGCATCTCATCTTCCGGCACACACTGCCGAATGATGCCATCCGGACCTCTCTTAAAGAGGAGAGGCTCGTTCCAATAGTATTCCCGGACGTCCTTAAAGAACTTCTTCCTTTGTGCGTAGGATAGTCCGGGCGGTGTCTCCTGGCAAACCAAGTAGTTAACAAAATCAGCAAACCACAGTTCGTTACCTTCGGAGATCACGTTGATGCACTCCTCTATGATGTGTAAGTGTTCGTCTGGAAAGGAGTCATCAATGGGCAGATGGTCGTCTCCTAGATGTGTTAGGCGACTCAAATGATCCGCAACAGAATTTTCTGAACCTTTCTTGTCGCGGATCTCAAGATCGAATTCTTGTAGGAGAAGAATCCATCTAATCAGCCTTGGATTCGCATCTTTCTTCGCAAGGAGGTACCGGATCGCAGCATGATCCGTGTAGACAATCACCTTTGCACCTACAAGATAAGAGCGAAACTTGTCAATAGCGTAGACAATGGCTAGAAATTCTTTCTCGGTAGTGGCGTAGTTGAGCTGCGCTTCATCTAGCGTCTTGCTAGCATAGTATATGGCATGGGTTCGCCCTTCCTTTCGTTGTCCAAGAACAGATCCAATAGCTACATCACTAGCATCGCACATAATCTCAAAGGGGAGAGTCCAATCCGGAGGTTGGATAATAGGTGCTGAAATTAGAGCTTGTCGAATGGTGTTAAACGCATCTAAACATTCCTGCGAAAACTCAAAAACCGCATCCTTCATCAATAGATTAGTGAGAGGTTTTGATATCTTAGAAAAGTTCTTGATGAAACGTCTATAAAATCCAGCATGTCCTAGGAAACTTCTTATCCCTTTCACCGAAATTGGGGGAGGAAGTTTCTCTATGGTCTCTATCTTAGCCTTGTCTACCTCTATCCCTCTACTAGAGACTAAGTGACCTAATACGATTCCTTCCTTAACCATGAATTGACACTTCTCCCAATTAAGAACTAGGTTAGTGTCTTCACATCTTTGTAAAACAAGAGAAAGGTTAGAAAGGCAATCGTTAAAAGAGGAACCGTATACGGAGAAGTCGTCCATGAAGACTTCCATGATTTCCTCTACGTATTCGGAGAAGATGGCCATCATGCACCGTTAAAAGGTGGTTGGGGCGTTGCAAAGCCCGAACGGCATTCTTCTATAGGCGAACGTACCCCAAGGGCACGTGAATGTGGTCTTCTCTTGATCATCCGGATGTATCGGAATCTGAAAGAAACCACTATAACCGTCAAGGTAGCAAAAATGTGAATGTTGTGCTAACCTTTCAAGCATTTGATCGATGAATGGCAATGGAAAGTGATCCTTCCGCGTTGCGTTGTTGAGCTTGCGGTAGTCTATACACATTCGCCATCCAGTCACGGTTCGGGTAGGAATGAGTTCGTTGTTCTTGTTGGTGATGACCATCATTCCTCCCTTCTTCGGAACTACTTGAACCGGGCTCACCCACTTGCTATCGGAGATAGGATAGATGATACCTGCATCAAGAAGTTTAAGAATTTCCTTCTTGACAACCTCCTTCATGGTCGGATTCAACCGCCTTTGAGGTTGTCTTGAAGTTCTAAAGTCCTCCTCCATTAGTATCTTATGCATGCATAGGGAGGGTTTAATTCCTACTAGGTCCTCAATAGTATAGCCTATGGCTTTTCTATGTTTCCTAAGGACAATCATGAGCTGCTCATGTTCATCTATGCTCATTTCGGAACTAACGATAACCGGAAAGGTAGAATTAGATCCTAGAAAAGCGTACCTTAGATGAGTAGGAAGTGGTTTGAGTTCCATCACTTTCGGAGCTTCCAATGATCCTTGAGGAGCATCCGACGTTTCCTTAGAAGTTTCTAAGGGTGTTGAGTGAGTTGGAGAAGAATCAAAAGAAGTTGAAGAAGTATGCCGATCACCCCCTTCCACGGTCAGAATTACGGGCCTTCCATATGTTCCACGGCCGTGTAATCCACTGGAATGGAGGTCGATTTTGGTTGTGAAATCCACGGTCGTGGAATACAGGGTATGACCGTGGATTCTAACATTCTCAGCCTCATCGTGGAGTTTCTCAAACTCCACTTCATGCATCTCTTCTTGTGCTTCTAAGGCTTCAATTTCCTCTTTGCACTCTTCTTCTTCCCCTACATCTGTTAGACTCATGGTAATGACTTTTTGTAAAGGATCGTTAAAGAGAATCGCACTTACCTCTTCCCTAGATAAACCTTCTTCATCTTGGATATCGTAAATATCCTCGTCGAAGATCGGTTCCTTCACTAGAGTGGAAAGAACGAACTCTACTTTCTCTTCTCCAATGTCAAAAGCGAGTCTTCCATTCTTACAATCGACCATGCAGCCGGAAGTTGCAAGAAACGGTCTTCCGAGTATGATCGGGACCGGACTATCTGCAGGAATGTCAAGCACGACAAAATCAATGGGAACAAAGAATTTACCTAGCTTGACGGGGACGTCTTCTACAATACCGACGGGGCGAGTGATGGATCGATCCGCCATGTACAACGTCATCTTCACCGGTTTAGGGTCGCCTAAACTGATCTTCCTGCACAATGCAAGTGGTATGATGCTCACACTTGCTCCTAAGTCACATAAAGCGTCATATGTGACATCTCCCACTCCAATGGGAATGCAAAATGACCCCGGATCCTTCAACTTTGGGGGCATTTTCTCCTTCATGGTCTTGATGAGATCCGAAGAGTCCGAACTCATCTTGACCTCACCAAAATCTTCTAGCTTCCTCTTGTTGGAGAGGAGCTCCTTCAAGAACTTGCCATAAGCCGGCATACCTACAATAGCATCAATGAAGGGTATATTAATATGTAACTTACTCATGAGTTCTATGAACTTACCGAATTGTTTGTCTAGGCGCGCTCGCGCTCTAGATTGAGGAAATGGTAGGGGAGGTTTGTAAGCTGGAGGAGGAACATAGACATCTTCCTTCTCCTTCCCCTTTTCTTTGTCCTTCTCTACGGGGACTTCAACGAACGTAGGCTGCGGATCGGTAATAGTCACTCCGCTCCTAGTTGTAATCGCCATCACCCTTCCCTTAGGGTTGTCCTCCGTCTTTCCTGGAAGTTTCCCTTGATTTCTAGGAACTTCCTCCGCGTGGTTGAACATTTGGTTTTCCAAAACTTTTTGAGCTTTGTCAACCTTAGAAACTTGATCATCAACCTTGATGAGGCGGCTCTCCAACCCTTGAAGCTTTCCCAAAATTGTTTCCAACATGGGATCGGGCTTCTCCTTTCCCGTATTGTTTCCTCCATTAGATGATTGCCCCTGACTTTTCAAAGGAGTAGAGGAAGAGGGAGGTGGAGTTAGTGAATTAGAATTGGAAGGATAAGAGTTACCGGAATTTTGTTGATTGGAGCGCCAATTGTTGTTGTTTGAACCCCTATTGTTGTTCCAATTGTTGTTCCGGTTGTTGTTGTTTCCATTCCAATTGTTATTCCGGTTGTTGTTCCGGTTATTGTTATTGTTGTTGCGGTTGGTGTTATCACCGCCATTGTTGTTGCCCAAATAGCCAACATCCTTCTCTTGTTGCTTTGGGAAGTTGGTCTTGATAGCCTCCTTCAACTCTTTGATCTCATTGTTGAGGGAGAAGATCTGATTTTGAGCTTCATGTGTGAGCTTTGCTCCTTGCTCCACACGATTTCCCGCCACTTTCCGGTGGGAATACTTCTCTATGACTCTTGCTTGCTTCTCGATGAAGTCCCAAGCGTCATCTTCTCTCATGTCCATGAATGTTCCACATGAGAGGGATTGGAGGTTGAATTGCGTTCCCGCATCCAGCCCCTTGTAATAGATCTCTAGCAAGGCAAGCTTGGATATGCCATGATGAGGGCAATCCAAGAGCAAGTCCTGAAACCTTTCCCAAGATTAAAACAAACTTTCGTTAGGTCTCATGGAAAAAGCATTAATCTTACCTCTAAGTTCCGCCGTTTTGGAGGGCGGAAAGAATTTGGTGAGGAACTCCGCGGAAAGGTCTTCCCACATATCTAGTTTCCCACTAGGAAGAGCTTGATACAAAGATAACGCTTTCCCCTTCAAGGAGAAGAAGAAAGGCTTGAGCTTGTAGCTGTTGGTGGTAGCACTCTTCGGTCTCATCGTCTCCATCATACACTCAAAGTTTTGCAAGTGTTGGTGTGGAGATTCAGCGCTTGTCCCGCCAAATTGGTTTTGGCGAACAAGAGTAATAACTTGAGGGTTAAAGCTAAACCCTTGCACGTCTTCAGCATCAAAATTCACGCCCAAGCGGCGTGGTTGTTGTGTTGGATCCATCCGCTGGCCAAGAGTTCTTGGCTCATTATCCACACGTTCAATCCTCACATTCCTAGGCGGAATGCGGCGATTAGTAGCTCCTTGTGGATGGAAAGGATTTACATTGATCGTAGGATCAATCTCCTCCAGCGGAGGCATGGAAGAATCACTATCATCAGCGGATGAGTGACTTTTTCTTCTAGACCTTGATGCTTTCCTTGAGGATTTCTTGCTTCCCTTATTCTTAAGGTCGCTCATCTCTACCCTCATCTGGAAGATCATGTCTTGTAAACTATTAACTTGAGATTGATGACGATCCATCTCATCCTAGCGGAGAGTCTCGTTCCATCGGAGTTGAGCTTCCTTCTCCGCCAACTCTGTTTGAAGATCACGTTCCTGTTCTTCAGCCATTTTCTTTTCCTTGCGCTTTTGCCTCAAGGTTTTCTCTAGCTCATGATCAAGAGGTAAGAGATCGTCGGTGTTCCTAGACCTGCGCATGCACTCAAAGGAATATCAAATAACGAGAGCAAGCTCCCAAGCTTGACAACCGGCAACCGGATTCGGCCGAAACCAAATCCCCGGCAACGGCGCCAAAAACTTGTTCGCCCCTAAAGGTGTGTGCAAATAAGCTTTAAATTTATAAAACTAGAATCAAGCAGCGAACCCGCAGTGTACGGATCGACGTAGCTAAGCAAGAATTCCAGAGTATCGAACACAGGGATTTGGGTGGGAACAAATTCGATTGCAGATTATCAAGTGAGTAAATATGAGAGTTTTGCAAATATTGGGAAAACAACAATCCTAAAGATCCAAGTATCCAGCTGTGGCAATCGATTCAAGATATACTTAATGATATAAAGACAGAGTTGAGATATGCAAAGGTATACTAATGTAAGGTAATCGTACGGTGAAGTTCCAAAAACCTTATGTAACTCACCTACAAGGCACTCTCTATACAGGTTGTTGAGGCTCAATATAGAAAGATTCTAAAGGCAAGAATTTATGTCAAATACCCAAACTTGTAACCCAAGGATCAAGACTAACTAAACCGATTGAGGTTATGACACTCACAATCGAGGTAGAGGTTGTTGAGGCTTCACTACCACCTAGAAAAGACAAGCCTAAACTAAGTTAAAGCAAATCTTTAACTTTGGATTAAAGTAAAAGCAAGTTCGTAGACTTAAGGGAAATCACGGTTAGTTCTTGAGGTTCCACGGCCGTGGACTCAAGAACAGGCCGTAATTTAGGGTTGTCGGCGATTCTCTCTAACTCTCTGGGTCTAATCTGTTTACGATCGATCTATCATCATCTAAGCCACTACTATCAACCCTTCACCTTAGAATTGTTAAGGGTTTTTAGCCAATAACAGTCATGTTGATATCAATTCAAGAATTAAAAGATAGAAAGATGAAAACTTTTAAGAACTTTCAATAATCTTCAAACCAATCTCAAAGTCACAAAGAGAACAAGTATTGTCAAAGGATTCGGAATAAAATAAACAATCACAACCTTAGGAAAGAAGGGAAAACGGGATGTCAATCCGTTTTCCAACTCAAACCTAAACAAGAAGCGAGATCTCCTTGCAAAATCTTCCAAGAGCTTCGATCTTCCACCAATCCGGAGATGAACGATCCTAAGCGTCGATAAATGCCGCTAAGCAAAGATGGCGGGTGTAAGCGGTGATGACGAAATCTTGCTTCTATCGTCTTTTTATAGGGCAAGATAAAATATCGGCCCGGCCCAATCTTCAAAAGATCGTGGCTTCAAAGTGTGGCGAAAAGATTCGCCAGGATCACGGTCGTGGAAGTTTTCACGACCGTAATTTAAGGCGTGGATTAGGTCATGGTTTGTACCATATATTCCACGGCCGTAATAGTTACTGGAATGCATCACGCCTCTCTTGCAAGGTTCCACGGCCGTGGAACTGAACGTGGTTCGTAGTACGGCCGTATTTTAGAGCGTGGTTTAGGGCAAGAACGTGATTCTTCCCTAGCCTCGTGCATTCCTCAAGCTAAAACTCCAATTTGCTTCCTAAGAATGTCCTCAATCTATGGACATATCAAATCAACTCTCCTTTGCTCGATTCCGTTCGGAAATAGCTCCAAATCACCTATAATCAACATAGAACTAGTGTAGACATCCATATCGACAATATAGGTAATACTAGCTCACATATGTACAAAGTTCAATCAAAGACTATCAATATGAATCAAATACGTTTAGAAAACGTGCCTAAAATATCACAATATTTCATGCTAACAGTGGTCACGAGCCCAGGCCGCAAGGAAGGAGCGGCGAGCCGCGGGTGTGGCTCAAGAGTTGCAGGTGCGGTCCTGTACAGCCGCATGTTCTCCCTACATCTTTGGCATCTTTCCTCTTTCATTCTCGTTCACGTGAGCAGGTCGGGTTTGTATTTTCGGGTAAGGAACTCTCTTCCCTTCTCTATATTGCTCACTCTATAGATGTACTGATGAGAGTACCCATGTATGTCTTTAGATCCTCCATTTCCACCATGGAAGATGACTAGAGAGCTATTACATTTCCGAGTTTTCAGAGTTGACGAGCAGTCAACTTTGGGTCCAGATTTGGGTAAGTTAGACTCCTCCTTTGTTGCTGAATTTCGGATATGTGCAGTTGGTATTATATAGTATAACATACTGAAATTTGAGAGTATTCCGAGTTATAGTTTAGGAGATATGATTCTCCAAAGTTGGTTCCTCATGCAGTTTTTAGGATGTGCTGAAATATTATAAGTGCTGAGAAAAACTGCTTGTGATGTAGTTTTGTGAGATAGATTTGGATGGGTTATTGACCTCTGTTGGACCTGAATTGTGGATATGTTGTTTAAGGATATGCATAGTAGCATCTGGTAAAAGTTGAGAGCGATCCGTTGGTTAATCCAGATTTGTGATGTTCCGAAGTTCGGTATAAGTATAGTTTGGTTTAGAAGAGGTATGCTAGGTTTTAAGTGTCGATCTATCATATGCGTTATGTTCTTATGAGGATGTTGAGCCCTAGAAGTCAACGTACTTATAGTTGGCTAGAGTGATGTTGATTCTTGTTAGGGTTGTGAGCACTAGAATTCTAAGGACTTCCAGTTGGCTAGAGTGATGTTGATTCTTGTGAGGGTTGTGAGCACTAGAAGTCGAAGGACATATAGTTGGATAGAGTGATGTTGATCCGTGTGCCTTGTTTTGAACAGCCGTTGTGTACCTTCCCACGGGAAACTGAGAGAGTTTCGATCGGGTTTTGCTTTGTGACTGGTAAGTCCACGGACTTACTTAGCTGGCTTCTTCGTATTAATATGGTGTGTATTGGTGGTGTGTGTTAGCTATGTTAAACAACAAAACTGGAATAGGGCGACCTATACATACATATATATATATATATTACGTAATTGGACCAAGTGTATGATAACGGCGGTAACATCACTACCTAGCTCTTGCGAGAGCTAGGAGGTTCTATGCGACTAGCCTAGGTAGGTAGACGGTCAGATGCATTACTGAAGAACCGGTAGGTGAAATAAATAAGTTAAATGATACTCTAGAAGGGGGGTTGAATAGAGTATGAGAACTTTTCGCAAACCAAATCTCAAGGCCTTGAAACTCCTTCCAAGGACCTTGATATCAATCTATGCTTCTTGTGAAACTTTGATTTCAAGGGCTTTCAAACTCTTTTCAAGGGCCTTGACTTCTTGCTCCTGCAAAACAAAGTTAGTCACAATAAAGTATATAAATGGTGCATAATTGAAAAGATTGACACAAGGATATGTTTACGAAGTTTGGCTCTAAAAAGCCTACTCTCCGTCCCAGGGTATATCCGTAGGATCTAACTATCTATTATCAGCTTCAAAGAGTCCTAGATACAAACTAGAAGAAATCTCCTTATTCTCTCAATGTAGTCAATGCTATGATCTATCTCCAACTCTTAACCTAGCTATAATAGCCTAGTTACTTCGCAGAGTAACACACACTCTAGTATAACACTATTTAGATCTTCCAATGGAGCTCTAGTGTTTTCTCTCTCTAAGGGGATAAAGCTTTTGCGTGAATGAGAGAAAGAAAAACAACGAATGAAGATGATTAGTTTGCTTGAAGATGTAAAGATTTTTTCCTGTGTAAGCTTGTGTATTTGCCTTCTTCGACCATCATCTTCATTTATACTCTTCTATGGAAAGGTCTTCTAGTCGTTGTAGAGATGACCGTTTTGAAGATGAATCTTCTTTTCCATGAAGATCGTTTCTTGTTTCGAGATAAGGTAGACGCTGCAAGTTTTCAACTCCTGAGAACACGTCGAATCCTTAACTCCTTAATCTTCTCGTCTTCTGTTGAATCAAGAGAGAGAAGATATTTTTGCCGTTTGTTGTTTTAGAAAATCTTCTAGAAAACATTCTCTATTCTTCGGTTGAAATCTTCCTCCGTTTAATAAGATCTTCCTTCGGTTGATAAGTTCTTTGGTTGATGAGATCTTTCTGTTACAGAATCTTCCAAGAAAATCTTCAACTCATTTTGAATCCTTGTTCCGTGCATCTATAATTCCAAGGCCCTTGATTTCATCCTTTTGTACTTGCTATACTCCTTTGTCCTTGAATCATACTTCAAGGCCCTTGACATTTAGATAAAATCTACACTGAATTCAAACCAACCAAATATCTAGAAATATAATCAATACATTGTTAGTATATCCAACTACTACATTTGTGTGAAATCTTCCATCATCAACACCTGCAAACCAATCTAATCAAGCTGGAGTTTTCAATCTCCCCCTTGATGGAAGACAACACAAATGTTTTATCGTACCTGCATTTGTTTGTTTAGCAATGCATATGAAAATCTCAAAAAAATGCAGAATGCTATATATCAAAATGTCTGGATCATATTTCTCCCCCTTTGTCGTTTAACAAGGGAGAAAAAATAGTCAAAGCAAGGAGTCTTAAAATACGATTAAAAACCCAAAACAGTATTTTCACAAACCACATAGAAAAACCAGTCAGCTTAAAACTCCTCATAGAATTCCTCTTTCCTTTGGATGAAGTTTTCTTATAACGCCAATCATTCATTTCAGCTACCAAACGTCTTCTCTTTTCTTCAGCTATTCTCTGTTTAACTACTTCATACTCAACTTTGGGCAAGAACATTGGTTTTTCATGCGTTGGATACAGGTGATAGTGGGTGGTGATAAGGCATTAGGAAGGAGAAGCTGTTCTTTGGCTAACCTTAAAGTTCTAGAAGGGTTTGAATTTTCTGAAGCATCATAAAGAGGAATTCCAAAGATATCTGCCAAAATTTCAGAAGTAAGGGTAATTTTCTTACCTTTGATAACAGAATCTAGAATCCATTCCCCTCTCTCACGTCTTGCCGTTAAGTTGGCATAGAACAATCTGGTTTTCGTGGATATGATGATTCTCCTGGATTCAACATAATCCAAATAGAGCTTGCTTGGAGCACTTCAAATCCCGGCATAGAAGAGCAGGTAAATAGTTCGCAATAGACTCCTTCACACATACACTGATAGCGATCATCATACTCCATGAGCCCTTTCTTAGCTGTTGTTGGGTTTGTGAACCAACTTGATGGAAACCCTGTTCTAGCAAAAATATCCGCGTCGCTTGAGAACCCTGATGAACTTGAACTCGACCCAGAGTCGGAACTTGAGTCAGAGTCAGACGATACTTGAACGACCCTCTGTCGTTTCGGAACTGAATATGTTGCTTCGTTATGCCATTGAGAAAATTTTGAGAAGAAGATGAAGAGGGTTTGGAAAATCAGAAGAGTAAAGCACCGTTCTTTCAAACGAAAAAGGAGGCGGAAGAAATAAAGAGGGAAGAGAAGAGGTTTTTATGGGAAGAAGTCTTATCAACTTAAGATCAAAAGATTTTTAAGATCTTGGGAAAATCATAGATGATAAAAATTCCTTCCATTAATTTTGGTAACCACTTTTCAAAATCCTTTGAATCTGAAAACAAAACCTTTTGAAATCCCTTTTAAAGAATAAAAATTAGATAATTTAATATCTAAAAGATATGAATTTCTAATTGATCCGTTTTATTTATGTACCCTTTGAAATATGTTTCAAGGCTCCTTGAATTTTATTTCAAGGCCCTTGAAAACATCAATTGGGTTGCATGCATAGAAACGATTAAAACTCGTTTACTCCCCCTACATTAATGCTTACTTGTTCAACATACCAAGCCCCAATCTAATAAAATTAAATTGTTACTCAGGAAGATGCTTGGTAACGATATCTACAAGCTGCAAGTTAGTTGAGATAAAAGAAATCGAAACATCACCTTTCTCAGCATGATCACGTATGAAGTGATGTCTTACATCAATATGTTTAGTCCTGGAATGCTGCACAAGATTTTTGGTTATAGAAATAGCACTAGTATTATCACATTTTATAGGAATACCTTTCAAGTCAAAGTCAAGGTCACGAAGTTGTTAAGCAATCCAGAGAATTTCAGCACAACAAGCTCCTGCAATTATATATTCGGCTTCAGCTGTGGATAGGGCAACATAATTTTGCTTCTTGGAGTGCCAACTAATTAGGGATGACCTTAAGAATTGGAAACATCCAGAAGTACTTTTTCTATCGACCTTATAACCTACAAAGTCTGCACCTGAATAGCCAACAAGATAAAACGAGCTTTGATGTGGGTACCATAACCCTAGATCCTTAGTGCCATTGAGATACCGAAAAATTCTTTTCACAGCAATCAAGTGTGACTCTTTAGGATCAGCTTGAAATCTTGCACACGCTAAACATAATGTCAGGACGACTAGTAGTTAGATACAACAATGAACCGATCATACCTCGATACTCCTTTTGTACTACACTTTTTCCATTCTTGTCATGATCTAGCACAAGTGTTGAACTCATAGGAGTCTTTGCAACCTTAGATTGATCCATTTTGTACTTTTTAAGCAAGTCTTTAGTATACTTGCTTTGATTGAAAAAAATTCCTTTCTTTACTTGTGTAACTTGAAGTCCAAGAAATAAATTTAGCTCTCCTATTAAGCTCATCTCAAATTCCCTGCACATAATATCTGAAAATTCCTTGCAAAGGGAATCATTAGTAGCACCGAATAATATATCATCAACATAGATTTGTACTACTATAATGTCGTTGCCTCTAGTTTTGATAAACAATGTTTTATCAATCAAACCTCTTTTGAAATTGTTTTTAAGAAGATATTTAGACAATCTTTCATACCAAGCTCGAGGAGCTTGCTTAAGACCGTAAAGAACTTTGTCTAATTTAAAAATATGATTTGAAAATTCATCATTTTCAAAACCAGGAGGTTGAGTAACGTAGACTTCTTCTTCTTCTAAGAAGCCGTTTAGAAAAGTACATTTTACATCCATTTGAAAAAGTTTTAAGCTCATGAAAGATGCAAATGCAAGTAGCATAGGTATGGCTTCTAACCTAGCAACTGGAGGAAAAGTCTCCTCATAATCAATACCTTCTTCTTGGTTATAATCTTGTGCTACAAGTCGTGCTTTGTTTCGTATGACTTTGCCACTTTCATCCAATTTGTTTCGAAAGACCCATTTCGTGCCAATAACTGATTGATGCTTTGGTCTTGAAGTAAGAGTTCATACCTTGTTCCTCTCAAATTCATTTAATTTATTTTGCATGACAATGATCCAGTCTGGTTCTTGAATAACTTGAATGTAGTTCTTTGGATCGACAAGTGATACAAAAGCGGAGAAGGCACATAGATTATTAACTTTAGATCTAGTTTGAACTCCAACATTTGGATCTGAGATCACATTCTCTTGTGGATGATACGAGGAGTTTTGAACTTTTCTTCTGATGAAGTATATCCAAAAGGCTGAACTGCATATGTTTGACTAGATTCAAGTACCGTTTGTGCATTACTTGTTGTTCCAATCTTAAGGCCTTGAAGTTGGATTTCAAGCCCTTGAAGTGGAGTTCTGTTATCACAGTTTCCAGTTTTAAGGTCTTGAAGGTGTGTGTTACGCTAGAAATGTATAGCACAAAAGTCTTACAATTTATAACTCGGTATAATTTCCTAACTCCTAGCGAACCCACATAGTATGGATCGTTTTGTAGCAAGGATAATATTCCGAGGTCGAACGCGAAGACTAAGGTGAAATTAAATCAAACAAGTGATCATGGATAATGTAAATCTAGCCTAAGAAAAGAGAAGGAAATAAAGAAATGAAAATCATGATATTTTTGGGTTTGGTTTTTGTGGTGATCAAGCAAAGATCACCAATCATGCAAGATCATAAATCAAACAAACGAATGAAGCTAGCAACACAAACTAGCAACGCAAATACAAGATATGTAATCAAAGAGAGAAAAGCGGATTCTAGGGGTTAGGACTTCCAGTTATGGCATTGGACTCAAGCTTCTAATCAACCTTGGATAAGCTACGGTATGTTGGGAAAGGGTGTTTCTCCAATGGGATCAATCACCGGGTAGGTCTCATGGTCCACTAATCTCGCACCTAAAGTCCTATTACCGGGTAAGTCTCTAGGAACCTAAGGTTGAGAATTCTACACAAACTAGATTGCTATCTAGGGGTCAAACCTATCCTTACCGGGTAAGTCTTGGGAAGGCAAGTCCTAAGCATCAATCCTAACACACTCAGTCCAATAGCGGCTTGTGAGGCTCACTACTACCTAGAGTTCATCATCTTTGGTATCTAAGATCAAGAATTACCGGGTAGGTCTCTTCCTTCACTTAGTTTGCTAGCATTAGGTCACCCTATGCTAGATTATGCTTAACAAACACTAGGATTTCAACAATCTAACATCATAACATTCAGATTCATCAATACAAGCACAACAAAGAAAACCACAAGCTGATCATACAGAACCACGGTCGAGATTCTACAAGAACAGACCGTGATTTTGGGTATGGGTCAAGATTCGAACAAGCAAACCATCTAAGAGTACATTCAAGTCTATTCTATCATATTCCAAGCCATAACCATCATTCCATCACCCCTAGAATCACAACTATTTAGCCAACAACATGCATTTTAAGATTCAAACTCAACAAGCAAACATTCATGGCTTCCATAGCAAGTAAATGAAATGAAATTGACAAGAAATAGTAGTCTTAGCTTAATATAAGATGAAACAAGACTTACAACCCTTCAAACACAGCTCCAAAACGTTCCTTACAATGCTTTCAATTGTTCTCAACAAAAGTCACTCAAAAACACTCAAAAACTTCACTCTAAATCTCTATCTTGGTGTGTTGTTCTTCCTCCAAAATGAGAGTGTTTCCCTTCTCCCCCAAGAATTCCCAATGTGGATAATGATAATGTGTGAGAGAATGTGGGAGACTCCTCTAGCAACAACCTGCAGGACCACTTATATTCTCCACCAAGAGCAAGGGTCGGGCAAGGAGATCGTGGAAATCCCTATTCAGCTCTCTTTGGATCATTAAGCCACGAGTTGGTGCAAGGCATGCACCAACAAGGTCCTATGTGTTCTCCTTTGCTCCTAGCATGCTCCTTAATGAGTCCGGAAGTGTGCCATCACGAGGAATGATCCTCGAATGTATCGATTAAGCTCCAAAAGCTCCCAAAATACCTACAAAACCGAAAAGAGTCCGTGTAGACGTCTATTTCGACAATATACATGATTTAAGCGTAAACGTCATGAACTAATGCCAAACCATGCATGAATAACGGGAAAAACTATCTAAATGAATGCCTAAAATAACATCATAAATCACGTCATCAAAATACCCCATACTTAGCACTTGCTCGTCCCCGAGCAAGGTCCAACTATAGGCTACTAGATGGCATGATTTATGAATGCAAAAAAACAAAAAAATATTTTTGGAATTGTGCTTCTAAAATTGGATCACCTTCATAGTCATCTTTCATGGCAATGGACAAGCAATTATGTTTTAAATGAATGAAAGCATGGAAAGACAATTATACTTAACTCGAAAGCATGCATGAAAGGTGAAAATGAAGAAGTCAAGATGATCATGAGAATATCCAATCTAGATCACTAAGTCATACACATATGCAAATAGGTCACAAGGACTTAGGAAAGAAGAGGCGAAGAAACGTTGTTATAGGTGGGAATTATATTTTTTAGGTCATGTTATGCTAATCCGGGAAAGGAACTAACTCCACAATTTCATTTTTGATCAACTTTCCCACAAGTGTATATTTTTCTCCATCTTTTCTTTCTTTTCTTTTTTCATTTTCTTTTTCTTTCATTTATTTTTTAGACAATGGCTTTGGTGTACAAAAGACGAAACTTTGGTGATTAGCGGACCTTGGGATTTTTCCAAGGTGCCTCACACCGGCACACATACCAAGGCTCGTTAGGACATTCGGTTTATCCGACTTTGGCAAGGCACAAACACCCGATTATGTGAATGGTGCCGAGTTACTCGTCATCAAAACCAAAGTCCCCAAACCTATATTTTTTCTACACTTTTCACAACAAATTCAGCACTTCATTCACAACATGTATTCATCAACAACTTCACCCCACACTTGCTTTTCACACACTCAACACACTAGCATGCTCCTATTCCCGGATAGGTCAAAAGAGGTCATATTTTATATCAAGTGAGGTGCTCAAACAACATGATCAAGATGAGAAGGAGAGAGATGAATTGCCTTAATCATTTCTAGATGATGTGCAAGAACTAGCATGTAATTTCGACTATCAAGTCTCAATCCAATCAAGGCAAGCATCATAATCACAATTCATAAATAGGATTCAAGAGAAGTATTTCAAGTCCACATATACATAAATCCATTCAACACACAAGGCCATCCATAGCCAATTCACAAAACAATCTCATCATAAGGGTCATCTCCAAACTAGGAAGCACAAAATTTTTTTTTTAAAATTTTCTAATTTTTTTTGAATTTTTGAGATAAATATGTATAATGCAAGGACTATTGAAACATGTGACAATATGAAACTATCCTAGATGCAATCATGCAAATGATTATGAAAACCTCACCCCATACTTAAAAACACATTGTCCCCAATGTGCAAATTAAATAAAGAAGTGAAAGAGAGTCCTCACAATGTAAAAATGGTGTTTTCGGTATTTTGGTTCACTCATGTGGAGTGATGGTGGATAATCAATCAAAGGTGGTAGAGAGCTCTTGATGTTCATTATGGCGTCGGGACCCGCGCTAAGTACCGCAAGCCGTCCAAGTCCCACATCTGCTCCACCCACGTTTGATGCGGGATCATTATCATCATCATCTCCATGCTTTGCAAGACTTCCATGTTTCCTAGACTCTAGCACACAAACACCAAACACACACAAATACACCAAAACAAAAACAAAAATCAAAAACGAAAACAAAAAATCAAAAGGGAAAGATATGTACCAATGGGTTGCCTCCCATTAAGCGCTTCTTTAAGGTCATTAGCTTGACCAAATTCAGGAGCGTTTCACTCAAGGTGAAGTGGGGCAATCATATCCACCGGAGCTTCTGGGATATACTTCTTCAACAGGTGCCCATTCACCTTAAAATCTCCACAATGCTCCCCACTTATCTCAACCGCTCCATGAGGGAAGACCTTCTTCACCACATAAGGACCCGTCCATCTTGACTTTAGATTTCTGGGGAAGAGCCGCATCCTTGAATTGAAGAGAAGGACTAAGTCACCTTCCCTCAACTCCTTTGGGATTAGACGTTTGTCATGCCAATGCTTGGTCCTTTCCTTGTAAATCCGGGCATTTTCATAAGCAACCAACCGGATCTCCTCAAAAGCATTAATGTCTAGCAACCTCTTCTCACCGGCTTCCTTGAGGTCAAAATTCAGCCACCTTATTGCCCAATATTCCCTATGCTCCATCTCCACCGGAAGGTGAAAAGACTTGCCATAAACTAGCTTGTAGTGAGTGGTGCCAATTGGTGTCTTGAAGGCGGTTCTATATGCCCACAAAGCATCATCGACCTTCATAGCCCAATATTTTCTTGTCCTAGAAACCGTCTTCTCAAGTATTCCTTTTATCTCCCGGTTGGAGATCTCCACTTGACCACTAGTTTGAGGATGGTAAGGTGTGGCCACCTTATGAGTCACCCCATACTTAACCAAAAGTGTCCCAAAGTTCCTATTGGTGAAATGCTTCCCTCCATCACTTATGATCACTCTTGGTGTTCTAAACATAGGGAAGATGACTCAGTTGAAGAACCGCACCACTACTTTGGCATCATTTGTGGGAGAGGCGATTGCTTCCACCCACCTTGACACATAATCTACCGCCAAGAGAATGTAGAGGTTTCCACATGAAGCGGGGAATGGCCCCATGAAGCCCACACCCCAAACATCAAAGATCTCAACCTCTTGTATGTTGTTCAAGGGCATCTCATTCCTTCTTGAGATGTTTCCTGTCCTTTGGCAAGCGTCACAAGCTACTACAAAATTCTGCACATCCTTAAACAAGTTAGGCCAATAAAAACCAGATTGCAATACCTTTGCACACGTTTTGTGTGAGCTAGCATGGCCTCCACATGACAAGGAGTGGCAATGACGGATTACACTCTCCACCTCATCTTCCGGAATGCACCTCCTAAAGACTCCATCCGGTCCTGTCTTGAACAAGAGAGGCTCGCACCAATAGTAATGCCTCATATCTTTGAAAAACTTTTTCCTTTGGGCATATGATAGACCGGGTGGCACCTCTTCACACATAAGGTAATTCACTATGTTCGCATACCATGGCTCACTCCTTCTAGACACTTGAAGTAAGCACTCCTCCATCATTTTCAATTGCTCATCCCAAAATGAGTCATCAATCGGAATGTCATCTCTCTCAATCTCCAATGGTGGTATCCTACTAAGATGGTCCGCTACTGAATTTTCAGAAACCTTCTTGTCCCGAATCTCCAAGTCAAATTCTTGGAGGAGAAGGATCCACCGAATGCGGCGAGGCTTGGCATCTTTCTTTGTGAGGAGATAACGGATCGCAGCATGATCCGTGTACACAATAACCTTTGCTCCACGACATATGACCGGAACTTCTCAAAGGCATACACCACCGCTAGCAACTCCTTCTCGGTTGTGGCATAGTTGAGTTGGGCATCATCTAGCATCTTGCTAGCGTAGTAGATGTCATGTGTAAGCCCATCTTTCTTTTGTCCTAAAACAGCCCCAACGGCCACATCACTCGCATCACACATTACTTCAAATGGTAGGCTCCAATCCGGAGGTTGCATGATAGGGACGGAGATCAAAGCATCCTTCAACCTACAAAATGCTTCAAGACAATATTTGGAGAAAACAAACTCAACATCTTTTATTAGTAGGTTAGTGAGAGGCTTAGAAATTTTAAAGAAATCTTTTATAAACCTCCGGTAAAAATCGGCATGCCCTAAGAAACTCCTTACCCCTTTCACCGAGGTAGGTGGTGGCAACTTCTCTATCGTTTCTATCTTTGCTCTATCAACTTCAATGCCACATTGGGAAACCAAGTGTCCCAACACTATGCCTTTACTCACCAGGAAGTGGAATTTCTCCCAATTCAACACAAGATTAGTTTCCTCGCATCTCTTCAACAACAAAGATAGATTAGCCAAGAAATTATCAAATGAAGAGCCATACACCGAGAAATCATCCATAAACACTTCCATAATATTCTCAATTTATTCAGAAAATATAGCCATCATACACCTTTGAAAGGTGGAGGGTGCATTACACAACCAAAATGGCATCCTCCTATATGCAAATGTTTCCCAAGGACATGTAAATGTTGTTTTCTCTTGGTCATCCGGGTGAATAGGGATTTGAAAGAACCCACTATAGCCATCTAGGTAACAAAAATGTGAATGTTGAGCTAACCTTTCTAGGATTTGGTCAATAAAGGGAAGAGGGAAGTGATCTTTCCTAGAGGCCACATTGAGTTTTCTATAGTCAATACACATTTTCCACCCCGTAAACGTCCTAGTTGGGATTAGTTCATTGTTCTCATTAGTTACTACGGTCATACCTTCCTTCTTAGGAACAACATGTATGGACTAACCCATTTACTATCCGAAATCGGGAAAATGATTCCCGCATCTAGAAATTTTAGGATCTCTTTCTTGACTACCTCTTTCATAATAGGGTTCAATCTTTTTTGAGGTTCAATTGAAGGTTTATGCTTGTCTTCCATCAATATATTATGCATGCACAAGGAAGGTTTAATGCTAACTAAGTCATTAATGGTGTATCCAATAGCTCTCCTATGCAATTTCAATTCATTCAACAATCTATCAAGCTCATCATTCAAAGATGCATTCACAATCACGGGATAAGTAGAATTTGAACCAAGGAAAGCATACTTTAAATGAGAAGAGAGAGGTTTGAGATCAAGTTTAGGAGGAACTTTATCGGTTGGATGTGATCCATATAGCTCCACATTAGATGAATCCAAAGCCATTGAAGACTCTCCAAGACTCCTTGAAGCTTGATCAACAACTAAGGGACTTTCTGGAGAAACCACGGGAAAAACCACGACCTCTGGTACAACCACGGGCGTGGAATTGGAAGAGCTGGCACAATTGGACATTACAGAGAGTTCCACGGTTGAAACCACTAGTGTGGTTCTTGGTGCCAGGCCGTGGAAGTTTATGTATTTCAGCACTCCTTTGTGCACTTCAATTTCAGCACTTGTCTCCTTTTCTAATGCATCCAAAGCTCGGATTTCTTCATTGAAAGCTTCCTCAACTCCTTCCTCCATGATGCTCAAGCTAAGAACCTTCTCAAGTGGATCCTTGATCAAGATTGAACTCACAACTCCTCTAGACTCCTCTTCCTCAACAATGTTAAAGACATCTTCACCAAGGGCTGGCACCTTCATCATTGTGAACAGCTTGAACTTGATATTCTCTTCTCCTATGTTGAAGGAGAGGATCCCATTTTTGCAATCCACTAAGCATCCGGATGTGGCTAAGAATGGCCTCCCTAAAATGATAGGAACTGGGTAGTCCGCCGGGATGTCCAAAATAACAAAATTGATTGGCACATAGAACTTCCCAAGCTGAACCAATATGTCCTCTAGGATTCCCACGGGGTGAGTGATGGATCGGTCCGCCATGTAGAGGGTCATCTTGACCGGCTTTGGTTCTCCTAGCCCAACCTTATTACAAAGTGCAAGCGGGATAATGCTTACACTAGCTCCAAGGTCATATAGGGCTTCATATTGCAGTTCTCCAACTCCAATAAATGTGAGTCTAGCTCTGATACCAATTGAAGAACCGGTAGGTGAAATAAATAAGTTAAATGATACTCTAGAAGGGGGGTTGAATAGAGTATGAGAACTTTTCGCAAACCAAATCTCAAGGCCTTGAAACTCCTTTCAAGGACCTTGATGTCAATCTATGCTTCTCGTGAAACTTTGATTTCAAGGGCTTTGAAACTCTTTTCAAGGGCTTTGACTTCTTGCTCCTGCAAAACAAAGTTAGTCACAATAAAGTATATATGGTGCGGAATTGAAAAGATTGACACGAGAATATGTTTACGAAGTTCGGCTCTAAATAGCCTACTCTCCATCCCACGGTATATCCATAGGATCTAACTATCTATTATCAGCTTCAAAGAGTCCTAGATACAAACTAGAAGAAATCCC
This sequence comes from Fagopyrum homotropicum, assembly GCA_033239125.1. Classification (NCBI taxonomy): domain Eukaryota; kingdom Viridiplantae; phylum Streptophyta; class Magnoliopsida; order Caryophyllales; family Polygonaceae; genus Fagopyrum; species Fagopyrum homotropicum. The sequence goes on from BSWB01000008.1 coordinate 80,304,476, forward strand.
CTTCTTCTCTCTATGTAGCCAATGCTACGATCTAGCTCAAACTCTTAACCTAGCTATAATAGCCAAGTTACTTTGCAGAGTAACACACACTCTAGTATAACACTATTTAGATCATCCAATGGAGCTCTAGTGTTTTCTCTCTCTAAGGGGATAAAGTTTTTGCGTGAATGAGAGAAAGAAAAACAACGAATGAAGATGATTAGGTTGCTTGAAGATGTAAAGATGTTTTCCTATGTAAGCTTGTGTATTTGCCTTCGTCGACCATCATCTTCATTTATACTCTTTTATGGAAAGGTCTTCTAGCCGTTGTAGAAATGACCGTTTTGAAGATGAATCTTCTTTTCCATGAAGATCGTTTCTTGTTTCGAGATAAGGTAGACGTTGTAAGTTTTCAGCTCCTGAGAACACGTCGAGTCCTTAACTCCTTGATCTTCTCGTCTTCTGTTGAATCGAGAGAGAGAAGATATTTTTTCCGTTTGTTGTTTAGAAAATCTTCTAGAAAAGATTCTCTATTCTTCGGTTAAAATCTTCCTCCGTTTAATAAGATCTTCCTTCGGTTGATAAGATCTTTGGTTGATGAGATCTTTCTGTTACAGATTCTTCCAAGAAAATCTTCAACTCATTTTGAATCCTTGTTCCGTGCATCTATAATTCCAAGGCCTTTGATTTCATCCTTTTGTACTTGCTATACTCCTTTGTCCTTGAATCATACTTCAAGGCCCTTGACATTTAGATAAAACCTGCACTGAATTCAAACCAACCAAATATCTAGAAATATAATCAATACATTGTTAGTATATCCAACTACTACATTTGTGTGAAGTCTTCCATCATCAGCACATGTAAACCATTTTAATCAAGGTGGAGTTTTCAATTACTACCATTCCTTGATGATAAACGGTCACAAAGGCGAGTTTCGGGGAGATTCTCGTGTCACAAAACCGAAAGTTGAATTAGTAAGGAATAACGTAAATAGAGATAATAAACGGACTTGAGTACTTGCATGTTGTGTGTGTTTGGCTTCTTTATGTGTTTATGTGTCCTTTATCTTTATTATAATACTTAGAATGTTAGATAACGGTTTTATACCGTTTGTAGATGTCTTGCAGGTTAAGATGGTTGTAGAGAGATTCGGAGGGGATGGTCAGCCGGGTCCACGTACTCATTAAGATGGGGACGGGGGTTTCTTCAGTTTCTTCATATGCGTCGTTTTTGTATCTTTGTCTTGTAAGGCTGATGCATATCATTCATGAACATATTTTTTAACGTGTTAAATCATTTAAATAAGTTGGTGCCTTGTTGTATGATCCTAGTAAAATTGTTGTCAAACTAAGGTGCCCATTGTGAGGTTCTAACTAGTAGCACCCTGAGTTTTGAGAATTTGGGGTGTTACAAAATACATATCAACCCTCAATATTGTGAGATGTGTTTCTTTGAATCTCACTTCCGCCTCATACTTTTCTACTTTTCCACAATTAAGTTAAAATAATTTTTTTTTAACAAAAAAATTTTTAGCCCAGCAAAGTATCTAACTTTTCAAATTGTAAATTTAGTATATTTAAGCCTTAAGTCTAAACCATATCAATAGCTTAAAATTAAGTTTTTAAGTAAACGCAGCCGCTCCCTTGGTGGCTGGTGCGCTACTACTTCTCCTAGCGTGGTCCGCATGCGCACGGAGCAACTTCCCCCTTTGTTGTTTTCTTTCGACCCAAATCCAGCGCATCGTCTTTTCGGCCCAACACTTGCGGCAGTGGATCTGCTCTTCCATCCATACTCGATCCAAGACTTTCCATCTCCAGATTTCAGTTACGATCAATTTTTTATAAGATTTCTAATCTTTTATTATATAATATAATTTACATTGAGCTAGAAGGAAGACGGACTACAAGTTGTGCCACCAACCCTTTTTGAATAGTTAATTCGATCCTCCTAAAAACAACATCAAAAGACCTAGGAGACATAGCGTTATGCAAGACCTGTTGCACCCTCTTGAGAATTTCAATAGCATCGGGCACAAGAAAACCAAAAGTGTGGAAAGTGAACGGAAGAAACACATGTTGGTTTTCTATACAAGCTCTATCATGTTTGACCACCTTAGCGGAAGCCGCATCAAGTTGTTGTCTAACCCACCATAAAAGGTCCACTACCCAAACAAACCAATGGGGAAACCCCAGTCAAGAAGGATAGAGGCACAAAAAATCACATACCACATCATGCCTATATTTGAAGTCAGGGTGCTCTTTACAATGAACAACATGCTCCCCAACACATCGAAAACTCTTCAACAATTAAGCATAGGATAAAACTCATCAACAGGGTATAGATGAATCATAAGGCAATCCTTAAGTACCAAGCGATATTCAACCGGGGACATACATTGCCCAAGTCTATCAATGGATATGACAAGAAGGAAATCTTTGCTATGTGTTGATTATAAACACTTAAAAACTACTTTTTGTCAATTTTCAAATCAAAAGCAACTTTCATCTCCTGCACGGTCTTACTGAAAAGAGCTCTCATCAAAGCTTGTTAAGCTTTAGGGGGAATGCTGTTCTTGACAATAATGATAGAAAGAGCGAAACTAGGAATAAAAGCATGAAGATTACCCAAAGCTCCATGAAACTCAGAGCCCATATCCAAAACTCCAATGTCCCTAAAAATGTGGTCTTAAAGCACCCAAGACTAGGCCCAAGAGGAAACAAAAGCAAAGGAAGATGTCTCCATAGCAGAGTATATTCCAAGCCCCTCAATCCGAATAGGCATAGAATCAAGCCTCCACTGAAGATCTCCAAAAAAGACCCCTCAAACCACAATATCCTCGACTAATGTACGAAGCCAAATGTCAAAATAAGCTGATGCACTCTCCCAATGCTCCAAATGACAAGTCTTCGTGCCACAAAATACATCTTAGCAACACCCATAAAAGAACGAAGTAGAAGAAGCTCACTTTGCGAGTTCCTCAACTGTGGAAGAAGATGCATCAACTCAACCGCCTTAACAACTATCTACATGACAAGCTCTCTAACAAACCCCTCATCTCTACTCATCGCCCCACCCAATAACTTAACATACAATGCCAACCTGGCAATGTCATGTGGAAGTAGACCATCTCTATGTATCGGTCCATCACACAAAGGCCAAAAGAGCTCAGTTTTGCAAACATTCAACTCAAAGCCTAAACCCATACCAAACTCTCAAATGATATCAAGTTCTATAGCCACCTCCTCAGACCGACCAAAAATTGAACCATCATCAAGATAGCAAGCATGTAGAAGAGGCTAGCAATTGTCCTTCATCCAATGCAAAAGCGGGTGCAAGACAAGATAAAAGAGGAGTAGCCCTAAAGAGTCCCCTTGTTGCACACCATTAGCCGACCAGATAAATCTATCTCCAATGCACAACCGGGCGGTCTAAACATACAAGAATTCAACCCATAAGGAGATAGATGGGCATCTCTCTCTAACATCCATAAGCAAAATAGTCTTGTTAACTAGATTTAAGGCATTAAAAAAATCCAGTTTTAGCATAGCCAAAGAACCATCGGCATAACGATCACTCAAAAGCCTATTAACACTATAGAGAATAACCTCTGCACAACCTAAAACATCCACTCCAAACTGGAGATCTCCCAGATATTCTCCCATATCCTTACACACTCCATTCATGGTAACTTTAGACACTTACCTTCTCCATATAGTATCCACTACAATGGGTTGAACCCCATTGTCAGGCTCCAGTAACGGCATCAGAGGAGTCGAAGCAACAAACTCATCCAAACTCAGCGGACACCTGCCTCCCAACCACATATTAACCATTGAGGTAATCCCTCTCAAAAGGCCAGTGGCAACCGAAGAACCTTCACCCCACATAGTTTCTAAGATGTTTTGTGCACTCAAGTCATCTCTACCGCAACAAATACCTTTGGGAAAGGACTTGATGCATTTAAATACAAAATTGGTATCAACAACGAGGAGTTGTTCATGAAAGGTAGTGCAAGGCTTATAAGGGGGAGGCTTGTAAGTATGTTTAGCCAATAACACCTTCAAAGTATCCTCACTATAAGGAGAAACTCTAAAAGAACACAAAACCTTAAGAGCGGCCGTAAAATGCCCATTTGAAACCTTGTAGAGACATTTCTTGATATTAGGGTTTCTCTCTAAACCATCTCTATCACCCGAGACACCATCAACCATCCCAAAATTCTTATGCTCCTAAGTTTTTAACAAGAGCTACAAAGACTCGAAACAATATCAGTCTCTCCTCATGTACACAAGGCCTTTAAAATCTGCTCATGTTGTATCGACTTTCTACTTCACGATTTTCTGTCTCGCCTGCTCAGAGGTCTGAACACCTGCAAAGTGCACCGAGTGAGTAAAAACAACATAATCCAAGAAGCTACACACCCAGGATCAACAGCCACCTTCAGGAGAGCACCCAACAACGTATGAGAGAAGCTAAAAAGACTACTATTCGGGGTGTTTTTAAAGTAGTAATAGAAACACACATAACCCTCTCCAACAAATCTGCATCAAACACCATATTCCCATCGCCAACCACAACTTGATCTCAATCAATCATGCTCGAGATAGCCACAACCGGCCTCAAGATACCCACGATGTATCCACCATCCTCATCAAAAGAAGAAACAAAGCCATAAGGGTGACGATATTCATGACTCACAGCATAAAGACCCATACATTGGTCACACAACCACATCTTGAGAATAACCAACACCTCTACAAATGCCATGAAAACATCAAAATCATACTCAAGGGTGCCCAAACCTCATTCTTGTGTTCAACTGCAAAGAGATGTTACCTTTTCAAATGACTTACCAAGCAAGATTTGTAACACCCCAAATTCACGGGACTCGGGATGCTACGGGTTGGGACCTCACAATGGGTCCCGACTCTTAGACTGACAACAATTTCACCGGATCTTACAACAAGACACAAATAAAGGCAAAACTGAAATATATTTTTATGCAAATGATATGATCCCCACAAACAAATAAAAGACAACTTCAGCCGAGTTCTCAACTCCAAAGACTCGAACATCAAAAACATAACAATATACAAGAAACAATACTCAAGTACAACTCCAACCATACCCCTCCTATAATGTACGGACCCCGGCTGCCCACTCTTCCGGATCTCCCGGCCGCATTCCTAACCTGCAAGGCAAACTACAACAATCGGTAAAAAACCGTTAGCTCATATTCGAGGCATTAGAATTAAGGTGAAAGGAACAAACACAAGTTAATCATCATAAACACCCAATACACTCCAAAACACACAAGTCTGGTTTATTATCTTATTATTATTAAGTCATATCCCGTTTTAATTCAACTTAGGTTGTGACACGAGAGTCACCGAAACTCGCCTCGGTCCCTACTTACCGGCATGGAATGGTACTCATCCATCTGACCGTCTACCAGCACGGGATAGTAGCCGAGAACCTCCTAGCTCTCTCGGGAGCTAGGCAAGTTGTCACCGCCCATTATCATACACTTGGGCCAAAATAATATAAAAAGGTCGGTAATCCTATTCCGGTTTTATAAGTTATAATGAAAGCAATAAAACACACACCACCAAACACGCATCGAATTTAATACATAGAATATGAGCTAAGTAAGTCCGGATACTTACCTCGTCACCACACTCAATTCACATCACTCTTGCTTCCTTAGGGAGGAAGCCCATAACCTACTCACAAGAAGATAACTATATCAACAACAACCCACTCCCAATAGAAGTTATAGACTTCTATACAAATGATCTACGGCAAGACCATTTGACTCTAAATTCTAGGACCGTATCCTAGAATCCCTCATGCTCACATCACACTCAACACAAGCTAGAAGTCCTAAGACTTCTAAACCCTCGGATCTCGCAAGATCATAGCTCATAATGCAACTAGGATAAGCCAAACCTAAACTCCAAAATCCCACAAGATCATACAACCCCACCTCGAGCCTCAAAACACTCACAAGATCAACCATATAACTTAAAGCCTTATAACAACCTCACAAGAGAACCAACACCTCAAGTTTGGAATCAACATCGATCCATCAAATAATATCAAATCCTCGAAACTCACCTAAGGTTCAAAGCCACTACTTGGCATTAACTCTAAGTTATGCTAGATCTATCCTAGCATTATACTAAAACTTAACATAACTAGATTGAGGGGAAAGAATACTCACACGATGTCAAAAGACGGAAGTCATTCAACGGATGTCGACTTGGACTCGTTAGGCCTTTATCGGGGCGCTTCCGAACCTAGCACCAAACTAATCAAATTTAGCTTATACGCTAAATTTGAACGGAATAAAGAACATATATAATCTAAGGAAAACCCCCCTTTTAAAACTCAAGTTAAAACCGTAAATATATATTCCGGGCAAATTGTATAACATCATAAACCCAAGGTAAAACTCATTTTCAAAGGCAACGTTAAAATCCCGTAATTTAATCTTTGAGTCATAACCCCGAATTAATCCAACATGGGCATAACATATATGGTATATATAAATAATAATATAATTCAAGTAAATCCCAAATTTAAAACCCATAAATACATTTTCCGAAAATAAAACCTTGGACCATAATATGTAATTAAATCCAGGAGGGGCATACTTGCATAAAACCTAAATCTGAGCCATTAATTGTAAATACAAAAGATGGGTTCCAATCTGTAATTATACCATAAATGAGGGAGACCGATTTGAATATGGAAATTAGGGTTTCTTTTTCACTAGTAACAACACGCAGGGGGAGAGTATTGAGGAAGAGGGGCGGCAACAGCCATGGATCCGGCAAGGCTCCAGGCGGCAGTGAGGAGCGTTGGCAGCGGCTGCAAGAAATCCGGCGGCCGAATGGGGTCTCGTTTCCCCCGGCGTGGCTCTCCCTGGTGGCTTCTAGGCGGTTGCAGACTTGCAGCAAAAGTAGTAAAAGGCTGGGGAAGGGGTGGTTTCTCATCTCCCTGGATTCAGACGGGTGCGAGGCGAAGGTGGCACGAGGCTGGGGCATCTTCTCTCCGGCGTCGACTGGTGAAGCAAGGTCGAAGCAGGCAAGGCGAGGCACCCTTTCCTGGCGACGCAGGTTTCACTCTGGCTTCTGGTGACTGCTGCAACAATCGAAAGGGAAGGGCGGGTAGAGGTGTTGCTCTAGTACTGCAGAGTATGTTCGTGGACGGCCGTGGTAGAGAGTTCCGGCGTCGCTCCTGGCGGATTCACTTCCCCGGTGGTTGCAGTGGCGGCGACCTCTAGTGACGATGATAGCAGGGGGCTTCTTCAGTGTTGGCTCGATCCAGAGGAAGAGCTAAGGGTGAGATCAGGAGGAGGCTGAGTGGTGACATCGGGAGGTGGGAATGCAGGTTGCAAATTCAGGCGAGGCTCCAGGAGAAGGTTGTTACTGCTTGTTGTTGTAGGTAAAGAGAGGAATGCAGGGGAGTTACTGCTGCTTGTTGTTGCAGGTGAAGAGAGGAATGCAGAGGAACTACTGTTGTTTGCTGCTTCCTGCTGCTTGGTCCGATTGGAAACAGAGGAGACACATGGTGAGAGATAGAGAGTTGGAGGCTACACATAAAAGAAAGAGTGAGGAGACGAGGAGATGGGAATCGGCTAAGGCATAGAGGCAAGATGGGAGAACAAGGGGTCGGGTGTTCGCCACTTAGTGTGCGTGCAAATAAGCTTTAATTATAAAACTAGAAATCAAGCAAGCGAACCCGCAGTGTACGGATCGATATAGTTAAGCAAGAATTCCAGAGTATCGAACACAGGGATTTGGGGGGTTAAATCCAGTTATAGATTATCAAGCAAGTGATTGTATGAAGCTTTTCAAATTATTGGGAAAACAACAATCCTAAAGATCCAAGAATCCAGTTGTGGCAATCGATTCAAGATATACTAAAGGTATAAGGACAGAGTTGAGGTATGCAAAGCTATACGAATGTAAGGTAATCGTACGGTGAAGTTCCAAAAACCTTATATGACCCACCTAAAAGACACTCTCCATAAAGGTTGTTGAGGCTTCAGTATAGAAAGGATCTAAAGGAAAGAATTAACGTCAAATACCCAAACTTGTAATCCAAGGATCAAGACTAACTAAACCAATTAAGGTTGTGACACTCATAATCGAGGTAGAGGTTGTTGAGGCTTCACTACCACCTAGAAAAGGCAAGCCAAGACTAAGTTAAAGCAAATCTTTAACTTTGGATTAAAGTAAAAGCAAGTTCGTAAACTGACACAAAATTACGGGTAGTTCTTGAGTTCCACGGCCGTGGAAGCTCGAGAACAGACCGTGGATTAGGTTCGTCGGCGATTCTCTCTAACTCTCAGGGTCCAATCTGTTTACGATCGATCTATCATCATCTAAGCCACAACTAGCAACCCTTCACCTTAGAATTATTAAAGGGTTTTAGCCAACAACAGTCATATTGATATCAAATTCAAGATTTAAAAGAATGAAAGATGAAAACTTCCGAAAACCTTGAATAACTCTCAAGTCAATCTCAAATCCACAAATCAAGAACAATAACGTCAATAGATTTGGAATAATGCAAACAATCACAATCTTAGATAAGAACGAAGAACGGGATGTCAATCCGTCTTCTAATCAAACCTAAATGAGAAGCGAAATCTTCTCACGAACAATCTTCCGAATCTTCAACTCTTCCATCAATCCGGAAATCTCAATAGCAAAGCGCAAATCTCTCAATCACAATCTCCGCAAAGATGCGAAATTAGGGTAAATCCAAGTGTAAGCGGAAGTGCGTCTAAGCGTAAGCGAAGGTGCGTCTAAGCTTAAGCGAAGGTGCGTCTAAGCGTAAGCGAAGGTGACGGAATCTCTCTTCGTCCGTCCTTTTATAGTGTAAGATAAAATATAAGCCCGGCCCAATTGCGTAGAAGATTGTGGCTTAAAATATTGCGTAAAAGATCGCCAAGATCACGGTCGTGGAAGGGTTCCACGCCCGTAATTTAGAGCATGGAAGTTGGTCACGGTTTGTTTCAATCCTTCCACGGCCGTAGAAGTTGCTGGAATGAACCACGCTTCCCTTGCCAAGGTTCCACGGCCGTGGACTTGAACGTGGAATGTAGTACGGCCGTATTTTAGAGCGTGGTTTAGGGGTAAACCGTAATTCTTCCTTTCCTCGTGCTATTCTTCAAGTTAGCACCTTCCTTAGCTCCTAGAGATGTCTTCAATCCTTGGACATGCTCGATCAAACTCCATCCTCGCTCAATCCGTTCGGAATTAGCTCTCAATTGCCTACAATCAACATAAAGCTTGTGTAGATCTCTATTTTGACATTATAGACAAACTAGCTCACAATTGCATCAATGCTTAATCAATGACTATCAATATGGATGAAATATACCTAGAAAACGTGCCTAAAATATCACAATAAATCATGCTAACAAATAACCCCATACTTGCCACTTGCTTGTCCCTAAGCAAGGTCTTTCAAAAAGCTTTTAAAGCACAAGTTAGGATGAAATATGTGTACCTTCTCAAAGCAAAACTTCTTTTTGATGAATGTGCCTTCTAATCAATAGATCATTCTCAAATCTTGCTTCATTCGTTTATAAGACTTTCATACACTTAATCAAAGAGTAAAGAGTAAAGAAACTTCAATTTAGATCACCAAGTCATATAACATTCTTTTGATCTTAAGGACTTTCAAACAAGGTCTAGAATGTGGAAAGGGAAGGAAAACTTTAAGGAATGTGGTGCATGAATCCGGGAAAGTGGATAACTACTCTTTTCTTCTTCTCTTGCGGTTTCCGCAGCACTTTCAACTTAGAGCTTCGCTCTCTTCTTTTCATTTTTCGACTTTACTTTTGGAGTTATGGATAGAGGTGCACAAAAACCGAAGCCTAGGAGATTGACGTTTCTCAATTTTTATGAGATGCCTCAAACCCTTAGCGCACATACCGTAATCCGCTAGGAATATCGCTCAATCCGACTTTGGCAAGACACAAACACCCGGCTATGTGAATGGTGCCGAGTTACTCATCTTCATGATTGACTTCCCCAAACCTATAATTTCTTTATATTCCTTTGAATGCAAAGTATTGCTTTCATGGCCCTCCCACATCAAACATGTCTTTTTCATTCAACTCCTCCAAATTCCCGGATAGGTAAAGGAGGTCAATATTTCAATGAGGGGCTAAATGATCAAATAAAGAAGAAAGAAAATTGAATTGCCTTAATCATCTCAAAAAGAAGCATAAGAACTTGTTATGTGATTTCAACCTTAATTCCTCAACATGATTTAAGTAACATTCATCATATTATGAAACTTGCAAAAGAGGTATAATCAACTCATTCAATTTCTTTTCAATTCACTATTCGTTTAAGCATGCAATTGTCATCAAAACTCAACTCACAAGTGGTGATTATCATAGAAATCATCTCTATCCTTAGAAGCACAAAATTTTCAAAAATTTTCAATTTTTATGGGTTTTTCAAACTCTTTTTCATGCAATGCAATAATGAAACGTGTAACAATATAATGAAACATGCAAGATAGTCTCAATAGAAGCAATCAAAGTGAGTAAGAGTTATTACAGACGATTAGTCACACCCCACCCCATACTTGGAACAAACAATGTCCCTAATGTTCAAATAAAAGAAAAAGAAGAAAAGAAAGAAAGAAAAAGAACTCACAAAATGGCGGTGGAGCGGCTAAAGCTGTCGGTCATCATCGTCAGCACTGCGGTGGAGGCGGGAACGGAGAGAAGCTAGGATCATAGTACCGCCCGAACTGCTGGCGGTAGACGTCTCTCATCATATGGTCAAGGTCATCCATACGTGCGTCTCTAGCGTCAGCTCGGATCTCGAAGGCTCCCACTCTATCTGAAAGGCTGGTGGCCCAATCTGGCAACTGCTCATACCAACCAGGCGGCTGGCTGTACCATCCCGGTGCATATGAAGGTGCTGGTGCAGGTGGCGGCGGTGTCTGTGTAGACCATGGCGGTGGAGCTCCGTACCACGCAGGAGGGGCCTCCATCCAAGTGGGCCTCTCGCTGACACTGGCACGGCGAGAAGAAGATCCTGAAGCTCTGGCGGGACGTGGAGAACGTCTAGGCATGTCAGGAGCTGCGTCCGGCTGATCCGGGAATGTGCCAAAATCCTGCTCAGCTCCTCCTCCTCCTCCCTCATACTCATCTCTCATCTCCTCCTCCTCAACTACAGGTGGTGGTGGTGGGACATATGGAGGGGCTGCAATCCTGTTCGCATGCATAGCAGCGAACGTCTCCTTCCAGTTATGACGTCCAGCCATAATGGAATACTCTGGGAGCCACTCAATGTCTCTCCCCGTCCTGCTCTCCCATGGCATAGCAGCGTAAGGTGGACCTCTATGGGTAGGGAAGATGAGGCCTCTAGTCATAAGGGCCTGGAGTCCTAGGGGTACAGCAGGAATGCGTGTGCAGGCGGAGAAATCTACCCCTAATGTCCTAGCAAGGTGGGTGACTATCCCACCATATCCAATATTGCCAGCCCTCTTATTCTTTAGCTTGCTCATGATAGCAGCTAAGAGGGTGGCACAGTCAGCAGGTCGTCCATATAACATGGAGTAGAGGAGAAAGAGCTCATCCGTCTTGATCTTCTGAGGTGTCTCCATCCTAGGGAAGAGACACTCAGAAAGTACCTGGTGAGCAATCTTCAAGGCTAAGTGATACATCAACTTAGCCTTGGTGTCACCTGGCTGCCAGCGGTCCTCGCTGGCATAGATCATAGCGACCTCTTCCCAGAAATCCTTGGCGTACACGCCATTGGGGAAACGACCATTGAAGGTCTCGTGGAACCCAAAGAAGGCTCCGAACTCCCGGATGGAGAAATCATAGTTTATTTCCATCAGCCGGAAAGAAATTGTCCTATCAACATTGCTGTGCTCAAAAGATGTCACAACCTCTCTCGTGATCTCCTCATATGCGTCTTCTCGGATGGCCGAAAAGACGATAAGACCGGCTCTATCTAAGTGCCAAGTAAGGTCCCCTATGACATGTAGAGGAGCTAAATCCTCTAACAGTAGGTACCTAGGTCCTATAACGGTCCTCTTATGGATCCTCTCTAAGGCGTCGAGATGATCCTCGTGGATGGTAGGGACCCTAGGGCTAGGAGGTGATAGTGATGAAGGTGATGATGGAGGTGAAGGGGATGAAGGTGGTGGTGCTCTAGAGGAGGACGAGGAAGAGGGGTTGCCCTTCCTCTTTTTATTCTTATCCTTCTATTTGTTCTTGTCCTTATTTCTCCCGGACACTCTCCTCACAAAATCCATTTTCTGGCAGAAACCACGTTCTTGGTGTTCCACGGCCGTGGAAGTTACAGAGACCGTGGTTCGTCTCGACTTTTCTCAAAACTCAGCAATCAATCACCAAACTCAGCAATAAATCAGTCCTAGACTAATTTCTTCCAATTCCAATCAGTTCTCCTATAATTTCTATCAAAATTAAGGCCGAATCGACAAAGATAGAGAAGAGCGAAAAAACCTAGGTTTTCGGATTTTAAAATCCGAATTCTGCTTTCCTTGGTGATTTGCCGCTCGAATCGTTGCTTGGATCTCGTTGGTGGTTGGATTTGCTTCAGTTTGGGTCGAAGAATCGTTAAAAACGATTAACGAACGGAGAATTGAGGTGAAGGGCGTGGAATCGGCGTTTTTGGTGTAATTTGGGTTTTGTGTGTTGTGTTTTTGTGAAGAACGTGGTTTATATAGTGGCCGGCAAAATTTTTGAAAACCACGGTCTATCGGGGGGTTCCACGGCCGTGGAAATGTACGGAACCGTGGTTTTGGTGATTTTTCAAAGGCTTTTGGAAATTACGGTCACTGTAACTGTCACGGCCGTGGTTTAGGCCGTGGAACTCTCTGTAATGCTCCAAAGTCCAAGTTTCGTCACTTTTCTTCAAAATTACTCTTCCCCTTTTCTTTTCCACTGTCCCTATATCCAAAAACACGAACATACCGGAGGTATCGAAGGCAAAACAAAGCAAAAACGTCTAAACTAAGCTAAACTATGAATCAAAAACAAAAACGTAAATGCAATACCTTGGGTTGCCTCCCAAGAAGCGCTTTGTTTAAGGTCCGTAGCTAGACCAAATTCGCACTTATTCGAGTGCGGTAGGCGCGAACTCTTCAGCTTGGAGTTCCGGAGTGTACTTCTTTAGTCGTTGACCGTTCACCTTAAAGCTTCCGCCCACTTCACCCCATACTTCAACTGCACCATGGGGGAAAATACGTTTGATTAGAAAAGGTCCAGTCCAACGAGATTTAAGCTTACCTGGAAAGAGATGAAGCCTTGAATTGAAGAGGAGAACTTGATCTCCTTCTTTGAAGTCCTTTGGAATGATATGCTTATCATGCCAACGCTTTGCTCTTTCTTTGTAAATCTTAGCGTTTTCATAAGCGTTCAAGCGGAGTTCTTCAAGCTCATTAAGGTCCAAGAGACGCTTCTCTCCCGCTTCCTTCATGCTCAAATTCAACCACTTGATGGCCCAAAACGCCTTGTGCTCCAACTCTACCGGTAAGTGACAAGACTTCCCATACACAAGATTGTATGGTGTGGTTCCTATGGGAGTCTTATACGCAGTCCGGTACGCCCACAATGCATCATCAAGTTTCAAGGACCAATCCTTCCTTGTCCTTGAAACCGTCTTCTCTAGGATTCCTTTGATCTCCCGGTTTGAGATCTCAACTTGTCCACTAGTTTGTGGATGATAAGGGGTGGCGATCTTGTGAGTAACCCCATACCTAGCTAGAAGAGCTTCAAAGCGCCGGGCAATGAAGTGAGAACCTCCATCACTAATGATAGTCCTTGGTGTCCCAAATCGAGGGAAGATGGTCTTGTTAAAGAGCTTGACCACTACCATGGCATCATTGGTGGGAGAGGCAATTGCTTCCACCCATCTAGAAACGTAATCCACCGCCAAGAGTATGTATTGGTTTCCACAAGATGATGGGAATGGTCCTATAAAGTCAACTCCCCAAACATCGAAAATCTCCACCTCTTGGATGTATTTGAGAGGCATCTCATTCCTCCTAGAGATATTTCCTGTTCTTTGACAAGCATCGCAGCAGGAAACAAAGGTTTGCACATCTCTAAATAAAGTAGGCCAAAAGAATCCAGATTGTAATACCTTAGCGCTAGTCTTGTTCGAACTAGCGTGTCATCCACAAGGTAGTGAATGACAATGGCGGATGACACTTTGCATCTCATCTTCCGGCACACATCGCCGAATGATGCCATCCGGACCTCTCTTAAAGAGGAGAGGTTCATTCCAAAAGTATTCCCGAACATCCTTAAAGAACTTCTTTCTTTGTGCGTAGGATAATCCGGGTGGTATCTCCTGACAAACCAAACAGTTAACAAAATCAGCAAACCATGGTTCGTTACCTTTGGAGATCACATCGATGCACTCCTCTATAATGTGTAAATGCTCGTCCGGGAAGGAGTCATCTATAGGTAAGTGGTCGTCCTCTAGATGTGTTAGGCGACTCAAATGATCCGCAACAGAATTTTTCGAACCCTTCTTGTCGCGGATCTCTAGATCGAATTCTTGTAGGAGAAGAATCCATCTAATTAGCCTTGGCTTCGCATCCTTCTTTGCAAGGAGATACCGGATCGCAGCATGATCCGTGTACACAATCACCTTTGCACCTACAAGATAAGAGCGAAATTTATCAATAGCATAAACAATGGCTAAAAATTCCTTTTCCGTAGTGGCGTAGTTGAGCTGCGCTTCATCTAGCGTCTTGCTAGCGTAGTATATGGCATAGGTTCGCCCTTCCTTTCTTTGTCCAAGAACAGCTCCTATAGCTACGTCACTTGCGTCATACATAACCTCAAAGGGAAGATTCCAATCCGGAGGTTGGATAATAGGTGCTGAAATTAGAGCTTCCCGAATCATGTTAAACGCATCCAAGCACTCCTGCGAAAACTCAAAAACTGCATCCTTCATCAATAGATTAGTTAGCGGCTTTGATATTTTAGAGAAATCCTTAATGAAGCGTCTATAAAATCCAGCATGTCCTAGGAAACTTCTTATCCCTTTCACCGAAGTTGGGGGAGGAAGCTTCTCTATAGTCTCTATTTTCGCTTTATCCACCTCAATCCCTCTACTAGAGATTAAGTGTCCTAATACAATTCCTTCCTTTACCATAAATTGACACTTCTCCCAATTAAGAACTAGGTTAGTGTCTTCACACCTTTGTAATACAAGAGCAAGGTTAGAAAGGCAATTGTCAAAAGAGGAACCGTATACGGAGAAGTCATCCATAAAGACCTCCATGATTTTCTCTATATATTCGGAGAATATGGCCATCATGCACCTTTGAAAGGTGGTTGGGGCGTTGCAAAGCCCAAACGGCATCCTCCTATAAGCAAACGTACCCCATGGGCACGTAAATGTGGTCTTCTCTTGATCATCCGGGTGTATCGGAATCTGAAAGAAACCACTATAACCGTCAAGATAGCAAAAATGTGAATGTTGTGCTAACCTTTCAAGAATTTGATCGATGAATGGCAATGGGAACTGATCCTTCCTCATCGCATTGTTAAGCTTGCGGTAGTCTATGCACATCCGCCATCCCGTCACGGTTCGGGTAGGAATGAGTTCGTTGTTTTTGTTGGTGATGACCGTCATTCCTCCCTTCTTCGGAACTACTTGAACCGGACTCACCCATTTGCTATCGGAGATAGGGTAGATGATACCTGCATCAAAAAGTTTAAGAATTTCCTTCTTGACAACCTCCTTCATGGTCGGATTCAACCGCCTTTGAGGTTGTCTTGAAGTCCTAAAGTCCTCTTCCATTAAGATTTTATGCATACATAGGGAAGGTTTGATTCCTACTAAGTCTTCTATAGTATAACCTAAAGCTTTCCTATGTTTCCTAAGGACAGCCATAAGCTTACTATGTTCATCTATGGTTAAATCGGAACTAACAATAACCGGAAAGGTAGAACTAGGCCCAAGAAATGCGTACCTTAGATGAGTAGGAAGTGGCTTTAGTTCCATCACTTTCGGAGCTTCCAATGGTTCTTGAGGAGCATCCGATGGTTCCTTAGAAGGGTCTAAGGAAGTAGAAGATGTTGGAGAAGAATCAAGAGAGGTTGAAGAAGTGGCACATTTGTCTTCGTCCACGGCCAAAATTATGGTTTCTCTGGCTTCTCCACGGCCGTGATTTTGGGCGTGGAATGTAGTTACGGGTGCTTTGTTTCCTCCACGACCGTGTAACCCTCTGGAGTGAGCCACGCTTTGGTTGGTGAAATCCACGGCCGTGGAATATAGTGTATGGCCGTGGATTCTCACGTTTTCTGCTTCGTCGTGGAGTTTCTCGAACTCCTCTTCACACACTTCTTTTTGTGCTTCTAAGGCTTCAATTGCCTCATTGCACTCCTCTTCTTCCCCTACATTCATTAGACTCATAGTAATAACCTTTTGCAAAGGATCTTTGAAGAGAATAGCACTTACCTCCTCTCTAGACAACCCTTCTTCATCTTGGATATTGAATATATCCTCATCAAAGATTGGTTCCTTCACTAGAATGGAAAGAACGAACTCTACCTTCTCTTCTCCTATGTCAAAGGCGAGTCTAGCATTCTTGCAATCGACTATGCAGCCGGATGTTGCAAGAAACGGTCTTCCGCGAATGATCAGGACCGGACTATCTGCAGGAATTTCAAGCACAACAAAATCAATGGGTACAAAGAATTTACCTAGCTTGACCGGGACGTCTTCTACAATACCGACAGGACGAGTGATGGATCGATCCGCCATGTACAACGTCATCTTCACCGGTTTAGGGTCGCCTAAACCGATCTTCCTACATAATGCAAGTGGTATGATGCTCACACTTGCTCCTAAGTCACATAATGCATCATATGTGACATCTCCCACTCCTATGGGAATACAAAATGACCCCGGATCCTTTAGCTTTGGGGGCATTTTCTCCTTCATGGTCTTGATGAGATCCGAAGAATCCGAACTCATCTTAACCTCTCCAAAATCCTCTAACTTTCTCTTGTTAGAGAGGATCTCCTTTAAGAACTTGCCATAAGCCGGCATACCTACAATAGCATCAATGAAAGGTATATTAATATGCAGCTTGCTCATGAGTTCTATAAACTTACCGAATTGTTTATCTAGACGCGCTCTTGCTCTAGATTGAGGGAATGGTAGGGGAGGTTTGTAAGCCGGAGGAGGAACGTAGACATCTTCCTTCTCCTTCCCCTTCTCTTTTTCTTTCTCAACGGGGACTTCTACAAACTTGGGCTGCGGGTCGGTAGTTGTCACTCCGCTCCTAGTTGTGATTGCCATAACCCTTCCCTTTGGGTTGTCCTCCGTTTTTCCTGGAAGTTTCCCTTGATTCCTAGGAACTTCCTCCGCATGAGTAAACATTTGGTTTTCTAAAACCTTTTGGGCTTTATCAACCTTAGTTATGTAATCATCAACCTTGATGATGCGAGTCTCTAACCCTTGAAGCTTTCCCAAGATCGTCTCCAACATGGGATCGGGCTTCTCCTTCCACGAAGTGCTTCCTCCATTAGATGTTTGCCCCTGGCTTTTCTAAGGAGTAGAGGAAGAGGAAGGTGGAGTTAGTGAATTTGAATTGGAAGGATAAGAGTTACCGGAGTTTTGCTAATTGGAGCGCCAATTGTTGTTATTTGAACCCCTATTGTTGTTCCAATTGTTGTTCCGGTTGTTGTTGTTGTCGTTCCAATTATTCCGGTTGTTGTTCCGGTTATTGTTGTTGTTGCGGTTTGTATTCTCACTACCGTTGTTGTTGTTGCCCAAGTAGCCAACATCTTTTCCTTGTTGCTTTGGAAAGTTGGTCTTGATAGCTTCCTTCAACTCTTTAATCTCATTGTTGAGGGAGAAAATTTGATTTTGAGCTTCATGTGTGAGCTTTGCTCCTTGCTCCACACGATTTCCCTCTACTTTCCGGTGAGAGTACTTCTCTATGACTCTAGCTTGCTTCTCAATGAAGTTCCAAGCGTCATCTTCCCTCATGTCTATGAATGTACCACATGAGAGGGATTGGAGCTTGAATTGTGTCTCCACATCCAGCCCCTTATAATATATCTCCAATAGTGCAAGCTTGGATATGCCATGATGAGGGCAATCCAATAGAAAATCCTGAAATCTTTCCCAAGATTGAAACAAACTTTCGTTAGATCTCATGGAAAATGCGTTAATCTTACCTCTTAGCTCCGCTGTTTTGGATGGCAGAAAGAACTTAGTGAGGAACTCCGCGGAAAGGTCTTCCCATGTGTCTAGTTTCCCACTAGGAAGAGCTTGGTACCAAGACAATGCTTTCCCTTTCAAGGAGAAGAAGAAAGGCTTGAGCTTATAGTTGTTGGTAGTCGCGTTCTTCGGCCTCATCGTCTCCATCATACACTCAAAATTTTGTAGGTGTTGGTGTGGAGATTCAGCGCTTGTTCCGCCAAATTGGTTTTGGCGAACAAGAGTAATAACCTGCAGGTTGAAGCTAAACCCTTGTACATCGTCAGCATCAAAGTTCACACCTAAACGGCGTGGTTGTTGCGTTGGATCCATCCTTTGGCCAAGAGTTCTTGGCTCTTCATCCACACGTTCGATCCTTGCATTCCTAGGTGGAACACGGCGATTTGCAGCTGGCCGTGGATGGAATGGATTCACATTGATCATGGGATCAATTTCCTCTAGCGGTGGCATGGAGGAGTCGCTATCCTCATTGGATGAGTTGGCTCTAACCAATCTTCCCGGTCTCCTCCTTTTCTTTTTCTCCTTAAGGTTGTTTATTTCCAACCTCATTTGGAAAATCATGTCCGTTAGATCATCAACTTTCATTTGGTGAAGATCCGTTTCTTCTCTACGTGTCTTCTCACTCCATTGGAGTTGAGCTTCCTTTTCCGCTAGCTCCGATTGAAGATCACGTTCTCTTTCTTCAGCCATTTTTTTTTCATTACGCTTTTGCCTTAAAGTCCTCTCAAGCTCTTGATCAAGAGGTAAGAGGTCTTCGGTATTCCTAGACTTGCGCATGCACTTGAAAAGATATCAAATAACAAGGGAAGAGCTCCCAAGCTTGACAACCGAAAACCGAATTCGGCCTAGACCAAATCCCCGGCAACGGCGCCAAAAACTTGTTCGCCACTTAGCGTGCGTGCAAATAAGCTTTAATTATAAAACTAGAAATCAAGCAAGCGAACCCGCAGTGTACGGATCGATATAGTTAAGCAAGAATTACAGAGTATCGAACACAGGGATTTGGGGGGTTAAATCCAGTTATAGATTATCAAGCAAGTGATTGTATGAAGCTTTTCAAATTATTGGGAAAACAACAATCCTAAAGATCCAGGAATCCAGTTGTGGCAATCGATTCAAGATATACTAAAGGTATAAGGACAGAGTTGAGGTATGCAAAGGTATACGAATGTAAGGTAATCGTACGGTGAAGTTCCAAAAACCTTATATGACCCACCTAAAAGACACTCTCCATAAAGGTTGTTGAGGCTTCAGTATAGAAAGGATCTAAAGGAAAGAATTAACGTCAAATACCCAAACTTGTAATCCAAGGATCAAGACTAACTAAACCGATTAAGGTTGTGACACTCACAATCGAGGTAGAGGTTGTTGAGGCTTCACTACCACCTAGAAAAGGCAAGCCAAGACTAAGTTAAAGCAAATCTTTAACTTTGGATTAAAGTAAAAGCAAGTTCGTAAACTGACACAAAATTACGGGTAGTTCTGGAGTTCCACGGCCGTGGAAGCTCGAGAACAGACCGTGGATTAGGTTCGTCGGCGATTCTCTCTAACTCTAAGGGTCCAATCTGTTTACAATCGATCTATCATCATCTAAGCCACAACTATCAACCCTTCACCTTAGAATTGTTAAAGGGTTTTAGCCAACAACAATCATATTGATATAAAATTCAAGATTTAAAAGAATGAAAGATGAAAATTTCCGAAAACCTTGAATAACTCTCAAGTCAATCTCAAATCCACAAATCAAGAACAATAACGTCAATATATTTGGAATAATGCAAACAATCACAATCTTAGATAAGAACGAAGAATGGGATGTCAATCCGTCTTCAAATCAAACCTAAATGAGAAGTGAAATCTTCTCACGAACAATCTTCCGAATCTTCAACTCTTCCGTCAATCCGGAAATCTCAATAGCAAAGCGTAAATCTCTCAATCACAATCTCCGCAAAGATGCGAAACTAGGGCAAATCCAAGTGTAAGTGGAAGTGCGTCTAAGCGTAAGCGAAGGTGCGTCTAAGCGTAAGCGAAGGTGACGGAATCTCTCTTCGTCTGTCCTTTTATAGTGTAAGATAAAATATAAGCCCGGCCCAATTGCGTAGAAGATTGTGGCTTAAAATATTGCGTAAAAGATCGCCAAGATCACGGTCGTGGAAGGGTTCCACGCCCGTAATTTAGAGCATGGAAGTTGGTCACGGTTTGTTTCAATCCTTCCACGGCCGTAGAAGTTGCTGGAATGAACCACGCTTCCCTTGCCAAGGTTCCACGGTCGTGGACTTGAACGTGGAATGTAGTACGGCCGTATTTTAGAGCGTGGTTTAGGGGTAAACCGTAATTCTTCCTTTCCTCGTGCTATTCTTCAAGTTAGCACCTTCCTTAGCTCCTAGAGATGTCTTCAATCCTTGGACATTCTCGATCAAACTCCATCCTCGCTCAATCCGTTCGGAATTAGCTCTCAATTGCCTACAATCAACATAAAGCTTGTGTAGATCTCTATTTCGACATTATAGACAAACTAGCTCACAATTGCATCAATACTTAATCAATGACTATCAATATGGATGAAATATACTTAGAAAACGTACCTAAAATATCACAATATTTCATGCTAACATCGGGTAGGAAGACGTCTGTGCAAGGAAGACTAGGTTGCAGCTAGCTTGGGCGGGTAGGCTACAACTCAGACAAGACAAGTCTCATAAACAATGAGCTGACACCAAAAACAGTTAAAGAAGGGAAAGGAAGGAAAAATAAATATAAATAAATAAAAGGAAAAGGGTAATAGAATAAACTCGATCAAAATGGTTCGGACAGGATTATAGGATCGGAGAATTTTTCGAATTCTTCCGTAAAATAAAGTAATACGGTATCCAAAATATAAATATACTCGGAAATAATTACTTCACCTCGTGAAAATACTTTTAATAAAAATATTTATCATAGTACATTATCGATAAAAGTCAGAAAAATAATTATCGAAAACGCGCCAATATTTTGGGCGTTACAAGATTAACGTCTAATTGTCTCCCTATCATCACCACCCCCATGAAAAGATCTAAGTGGACAATGAAAGAAGCCATTTCCCTTCGTTGTCATAAAGAATCTCAACTCAACAAAAAAAATGTAACACCCCAAATTCTCAGAACTCGGGACGCTACTGGTTAGAACCTCACAATGGGTCCCGACCTCAGTTTGACAACAACTTTACTAGGATCTTACAACATGACACAAATAAAGAAGACCGAAATTTATAAAATGATGGTTTAAATGACATGAATGTAACACAAACTTCTAACAGCCAACAATACTTAAGGAATAAAAGTCTAATTGTCATCATACTATAAAGGAAACATCAATATAAAACCCAACCCCATTCTAGGGAGTACGAAGACCCGACTGACCACTACTTTCGGATTACTCAGTTGTTGCTCTAACCTGTGGTAAATCTAAAAAATAACATAAATTTGCCGTTAGATAGCTATCTAAACGTTAGATAAATGAGAATAGCACACACACACACAATAGAAAAACTAAACACATATCATGCTTTTAGAGAATCCACTTTTATTATCTTATTTAGGTCATTCACTCTTACTAATGATACTTAATTTGTGACACGAGGGATTTCCAAACCTCGCCTCCGTCCCCGTGTAACCATCAAGAATGGATCCGATGCATCTCACCTTTTACCTGCATGGTCAGGGTATAGAGAACCTCCTAGTCTCTTGTCAAAGCTGGGCAATGATGTCACAACCCGGTATACATACACTTGGGCAATACAAGTAATAAAGGTCGTCCTATGCATGTTATAATTATTAAACAATCATCACACACCACTATCATCACTCAGCTAACAGATGGAAACTAGCTAAGTAAGTCGCAAGGACTTACTTGAATCAAATCTCAAATCTCTTAATCTCAACTCGGTCTGCTACCGTAGAAACTCAATCGCCTGTCATAGGAGGCAAGGGAATCAATAATGTATCCCACTTTCTTAGAAGTCGATAACTTCTAAAATATTCTATAACCTAGTTTCAAACTCTTCTTTCGAACCTATTTCCACAATCTAGCTCTCAAAAGATAGTTCGCTAAAGATTTAGAAGAGTTAAACCCAATCTTGATTTTCATAAAAAGTCACTAAGGTCCGACTTTGGCTTAAGATACGAGGCTCGAATAAATATATAAAAATTCCAAAATAATTCTCTAAGTCATCTATGATATTCATGCTACTCATAGGATCAAAGAACTTTCAAAAACTCTAAACAACAACTCCTACACAAATCTCTAAAGATGGTTCCAAAATCCCGAAATTTCCATACTTAGTCAAATTTTGAGTGCTTTCACAACTGCACAACCAGCCCACTTGGAGCGCCTATAGATCAAGATCTGACCGTTGGATCGGTCTCAACTTCTGATATATTAGACTATGCATAACCCTCTATCTCATACTAATAATTGAACGGTAAATAAACAGTTCAAGGCATCGAAAATTGGCCCTAAAGATGGCTACTCAACACAGAATTCTGGATTTAAAACATGAGTATAATTGGTCCTGGCTTCGAGACTCACTTTCAGTGTATGGTAGGAGCAACCAGGAAAGCCACAGGTTCAAGGTTTGATCCCCTGTGATTGACAAAACAATCTCTTACATCTCTTTCTTCATGTGCAACTATAGAGGAGAGGGAAAAAGGTTTGAGTTCTTACCAAATGATGGACTGCAGAAGGTTGTTACACTTGGAAGAAGTGTGAGGCTCGGACGGCTAGCTTCTATCAACACAGGAGGAGGAGGGTGGTTCGACAAGGGTGACTGCGTAAGTTATGAGATGGTAGATACCACCCATCAGCACTTAAAGTTCAACAGGAGGGAAACAGAAGTGAGGAAGGAGAGACTCACCCGGTTGTGGAAGATCTCAACTCCCGATCGAAGGTGAGGGACGTTTGCTGGTCAATCTAGATTTGCATATGAGAAGGTCCATGCAGCAACGTGTTAGATCCAAGCCGGGACACGAGGGAAAGGAAGTAGTCACTACTCACTTGTGGAGACGACATGGCGTGCAGCACTTAGAGCGAGGGGAAGTTCCTGGACTAGAAGGGGGTCGACACCCTTGTTGCCGACTGTACACAGAGGAAGCGAAGGTCTTGCTTGCGCCTAAACTGGAAGATCAAAAAGAAAGAACGACCTGCTGCAAAAGAAGATTTGGAGAGCGTCTGAATCTGGACGGAACGAGGAGCGTGTGCAGCTTACGGAGAAGCCAGGGTGTAGGCGTGCACGGCTGCGTGATTCCAGGCCGTTACATCTGCAGATCTTCACCCTCTCCAGCTCAACAATCCTCTCGTGGAAGTAGTCTCCTTGGTTTGGGCTGGCGTCTAGCTGACTTTGTGGATCTGTGGCCCAATGTACAACAGGAGGAAGATGGGCCAGGACAAGCAAGTAAGGAAGGGGAGTTGGGTTGAGATTGTGCGGGCTTGCCAAAAGGTTGTCTTGGCCTTGTCAAGGTTAGGTCATGGCCTTGTCAAAAGGTTGTCGGACATCGTCATGGTCTCGTCAAAAGGCTTACACTTGTAATTGTAAGAATTAGGGTTCAATAAATAAAATCATCATTTTATGTGAATATAAAACTCACATGAAATGATAGATTTTATTAGGTAACATAACATTAAGCATCCTACAGAAAATTCACGATCCCACATCGGTTTGACTCGGACATATCCGAAAAATTTTCCGGATATTACAAAAAATTTTGTAGGACATATCAACAAACCCTTGGCGGACCTATATCCCAAAACTGAAATTCCTACCCACAATAATCTAAAAATATCTTCTACAACTAGGTGCCTTCCAGTTCCTTCATAAGGATAATTATAAAGAGGGTAACAACACAAGATTTCAAGAGTCTTCGTTCAAATAAACAAGCAGATTTTGTCTTCCAAACTCCATTTTTGTTCTCAAATTTCATTCAAAATTTACACTAAAATTGATTGAAAATGAAAGCTCAAAGCACCGACAATGGAGATTCAGACGGTGATCGACGCCTAGTGCTTTGCGAATTCTGCAACGAGCGGAGCATAGTGGTCTTTTGCAAAGCCAACTAAGCTAACTCTATTTGGTGTGCGATGACCAAGCTCACTCATTTGTTTCGGGTGTGAATCCAACAGTCCTCTCCGGCTCGAGATTTGGAGGTTTCTTTGTATTTCCACTGCTAGCGTTTTATGCCTTTTGCAGAACGGAACCTGCGAGAATCTTGTGACAATGTGTTTGTCAAATAATTTTTGTAGTCAAATACTTACACTTTAGTCAAATAATTATATCTATTATTTGAGATAACTATTTTTTTCTTCGTATCTCCACACTAGCGTTTTATGCCTTTTTCTGTAATATTTACATTTTAATCCAATAATTATATCTATTATTGGAGATATCTCTTTTTTAATTTTTTTTATTAGTAAGGCTCATGTTATGCCCAAACTAAGGTTGTGTTTGTCGAAAATGGGAAAAACACTAGTGTTAGTGTTTGGAAGTGTTTTTGATTGTGTTTGTGGAAAACATTAGTGTTACTGTTTGAAAAACCATAACGAGTGTTTGGTTGGATTTTATAATTTACGCAAGTCGGCTAAATCTTCCTCAATTGATATAAAGAATCTTGTGTGAAAATTTGTTGAAGCTAAAGTCGGGTAAATCTTCCTCGGTTGATGTTTTCCTTTCTTCGCTATCATGGACTGAGTAGTTGAGAATCGAATCATCGCAAGATATCACATTGTACATTTTCACATCCGCCTTTTGAACTTTTCTTTTGCAAGTGAACCATACTTGTATGAAAAGCAATCATTTTGAATACCATCATCAAATTCTTCTTCATACAAACCAAGCAACTCGAGCTTTGGAAAACATAATCATCTCATTATTGCATATGAGCCCTCATCATCCATTTTTTAGCAATCTTTGTTCACGCTTCTTTCACTCTATCTATATGATATTTATCCTTCTCAAGAGTTGTAACCGATCTCTTAAACATATCCATCTTATTTGATAAATTCTTTAACGAATCATGTTTATTAGTCAATTCCATGAGTACCTTAACCCTTCTAAATGACACATTACTCGGCTTTTGTCCCTTATCCACCATCTCCAAAAAGCACATATATGCTTCATCTAACTTCACCAAATCACACAACAAATCAAACAACACATCCAACACAAGTGTATATGACCCGAATCCATTCTCCACCACATCATTCGACAACTCGAGTGCCATATCAACATTTTCATTCTTCTTACACAACTTGATCAAGAACGTACACGATTGTGTCTTCGGCAAACATCCCTCAACTTTCATCTTCCTATACAAACCCCAAGAATCCTCCAATTCATTCGACCAATAATACACTCTAAAGGCATGTTCCTTTCCCATATCCTGATATGGGATATGGGTATGGATATCACATATCCGATATCCACGTTCACTAATTGAGTATATGGATATCAAAGTGATGTGCCCATATATCAATACTTTACTTTTTTTAACGATTCTAATATCCCTAGAAACTGACCAGTATCACATTTTTTCCTCCCATGTCTCCCTCTCAAGTCTCTCTCTTCAGATCTCCTCAGCAAGGTACGATTTTTTTCAAGGTAATAGTCTCTTCTCTGTTGAGTTTTTTCAAGATACAAATTTTTTTACAAAGTCTTCTTCGTTGAATATCAGTTTCCTGCACAACAAAGAAAGAATTCTCCGTCTCCCTTCTCTGCTGAGTTTTTTGTGTGAATTACTGTCGTCACTTGTTGTCCTAGTAAAGCTAGGTAATGATGAGTTTTTTGTGTGAATTATACGTTTTTACTAGATTGCATTTAAGGATTTACTTCAACTCACATCTATGTGTTTAAGCACTTAAACAATGAGTTTGCTTTGATATCTAGTATACCTCACCATCTTGCCAAACACAGGTATCAAATATCAAATATCAATCTCATACTCATATCCTTGATATCGATACTGATACCGATATTTGATATACTTATGTTAGGATATGGGAAACGAGCAGACCCTAAAGAATAAGTTATAATTAGTTTAATTAGAACTCAATCCCTTGATAATCATCTCATTCATCGATCACCTCGAAAGCATCATTCATCCTCTGAAGGATTCTTAGAAGGCCGACAGTTACATTGGCGAGGGTGCTAGAACCATCACTATTACAAAAACCAATACAAGCAACGAGCTCGGAGGCGGCAAAGTCGAAAAATCCGTTCTAGCATAGAACCCACCAATAAAAAGGGATCGGGCCTGGTGCCGGAGTTGAAATTGGTAAGGCTCGTTGTAAGAGAAACCAAATCGCTATTAACCCAGTTAATGAATCAAGATTTGCTCGTCTTCAGGTCCTTCACGGGCGTGGTGCCGGTGGAAGTTAAGCTTGGGCAAAATGAGTCAACTCTTTGCCCCGTTTCAAGATCCGAACTTCACTAGGAGAATCCGGGATTTTGGGGTTCGATTGAGGAGGGGAAGGGAAGCTAGAATGAGACCCTTGTTTCCGGCGACCAGATCTAGTCTGAGCCGGGTTCGGGTTGTCGTTGCCGCTAACCCGCCGTGGTTTGGAGCGAGGAGGGGAGACGAGGTAGTGGTGTTGGTGGAAACCATTGTCATGGAGACGGTCTTGAGGAAAAATAACATCTACACCCATGGAGAGAAGAGATGAATGAGAGCTCGGACAAGAGAGGGATGAGGTGGGAGAAGGTTCTTTAAATACCTGGTTCATTAATGTAATTACTGGAAAAAAAAAAAGGGTAATAAGGTCCTTTTGTACAAGAAACGCTAGTGTTAGGAGGATAAATCCTTGCTCTCATCAGTGTTTTAAAATCACTCCTAGTGTTTTTCGGTTTACCAAACACTCGTTAGAATTGCTACGCTCCTAAACACTAGTGTTTATGGCAAGCCAAACACAACCTAACCCTATAAATAAGGTCTCGTATTCATTGTAATTCCTCAAACACACTAAGATAAATAAGTTCACGGGTAACCATAATCGTAAAAAGAGGGGTGATTGTCGAGGTTCAAGTGAGAAAAGGGAGAGTGGTGTCAGGTGAGAGACCGAGAGGACAATGATCGACTAAGAGGTGGATGCCGGTCAATGAAGTAGTTGGTGGTGGTCATACAACATATATCGTGAGATAGGAGAGCCCTTGAGAAAGGGAGATCCACAAAAGTAGATGAGAGACTAAAGAGGTGGATGCCGGTCAATGTTGACCAATTTTTAGTGTTTCAAAAATGTTTCCTAGTGTTTTCCAAACTGTCTTTCACGTTTAAATATAAGGTACGCTTCTACAAAATATTTCCTAGATATCCTAGCTAACGTGGGTCCAAGAGAAAATTTACAATTTTTTTTAAGAAACTTAAAATATAATTTCTAAAGGGAATGCTCTATTTTAAAAAAGAAAACACAATTACACATTATAACTACCAATTGCAATGATCTTAAGGATATCAAGCATATAACTCGAAGGATTATTAAATATTATGTCACTTGTGAGGGGTAACCTTCTCCTAATGATGAGGTCTTAAATGTGAGTCTCAATTCTCACAAATAATTTACGGTATCGAATTGTAGTTTAGAGGTTAATATCTAACGTTAGGAAAATAGTGTGATGATTTGATAAATGATTCGTAAAACTTGAATAAAATAACACAAAGTAGAAAAAGATGAAAAACAAAGGATTCGGATGATCGAAGGGGACTGGTCGGCTAGCCGAAGCAAAAACAAAGGAGTAAGAAGATGAGTAGAAGAAATCACAAATAAGAGAAAACACACACGAGTCGGTCGATTGGTAGAAAATAACATATAATAGATTCATAACAATTACGAGAGAAGAAAGTTTTTTTTTTGCTTGATCCATAATCAATAATACCACAAGGAACCTAGTTCGTTTGTATCAAAGATTAATAAAAAGAGTTTCAAGACCAAAATCACCACAACGTGATATAAAATCTCAATCGATAATAACCAATCCAAATAGAACACTGATAGTACTCTATTTAGCGTCTTTCTCCACCCTCGTTCTACTCCATTACTCTACTCATTTGGGCAAATTTGCATATCTTATTAGCTTATTTCTTTCCCTTTTGTATTTTGGAGATATACCGGTTAATTTATGTCATTGTAGGCATTCCATGTATTTGCGGAGCATATATAATACGATTTGTGACAAAATGACCTCATACACACTAAGGATCTCTCTTCGGTCAAATAAGTCAAGATCAAGACGAAATGTTTGAGATCCGAGAGTGAAGACGAAGATTACCTCGGAAAATGCGAAGGACAATCAATGGGACCCACCTAGGCCGAACAATTGAAGTTTATTCACCAATACATGACTCGCACATGACTACTAGTCAAAGAACATGTATTACAACACAACTTCTGAACCAGACCCATCGACGGGCCCATTGACGAAGCTTGATTCGACGTCTATATTTTTTCTCTTGTTCCCTTTTATTTCAGGCTATATTTTAGCCCATTCAATTGGATTTTTTTTCTTTGTAGTTATCCATTAGGGACAAATACTATCTTATTAGAAAATATGATTTGGTAGTTATGATAGATCTTAGTAAATCTTAAGGGAAGATGTTAGATTTCTTCTCAATAAATAGGACATTCAACCTTAGGGTTTTGGTGTCTTTTTATTCAAATTTCGACACTTTTTGGTCGTGATTACTATAGTTGACCTATCGACCACCCGTATGAAGACCGATCGTTTGGATCTTTTGTTAACGATTAATAAAGTTCTTCAGTTTTATGTCGGTACGTTTGATTAATTATTATCTCTTCTATGGCCTAAAGAGCCCGACTATACTGATTTATGATGTTAATGTGATTCCATGAATATTGAATGTATATTAATGAGAGTTATGATAGTCGTTGGATTGTTCCTTGCAAAATGCAAGAGCTGAATTTGAAATTTTCCATGGCTATATGTTCTTCAAGGTGTTGATGACAAAATGCGAGAGTTGAGTCACTCGTCTCCATAATACTCCACCGTCTTTGGTACATGAAAATCAACGGAGGTGACAACCGGCAATGTAGGCCAAGCAATGTCTTAACCACATGACAATCAAACGAAGTTATCTCCCACATAATATGATTGAGATCTATTATTATGCATGTTGTGCTTATTTTGATCATGTAATTGCTTTATTAATTGTTGATAATTATACTTATCTCTCTATTCTCGAATTATTTGATTTTGAATCCTAGAAAACATAATACTTTTCCCCTCCCTTATTGTTAAGGTTTTATGTGATCTTTTTGTGGAGGCCAACCAAGTGTCACACTGCAAATTCTCAGAACTCGGGAGCTACTGGTTAGGACCTCCCAATGGGTCCCGACCTTAGTTTGACAACAATATTACTAGATCTTACAATATGACACAAATGTTAAAATAATGAAAATAAATAAAATAGATGAAATGTCAAGATAACAGACTCTCAGCCGAAAATAATACTAATATCCAACTACGTTACTAGAGTCAATAACAAAGGAAACAAATGAACCACCACATGTCCTACAACGTACGGGAACCCCAGTTGACCACAACATCCGGATCACTCAGCAGCTAACCTATCCTGCAAGGCATCTAACACCACGGATAAACCTTTAGCGAACCATTCATATATAAGAAAACGCATAAGCTCAAACACACATAAAGCAGGAATTTAAACAAAGAGCATGCTATCACAAAATTTGTTTTATTATCTTTTTAAACATCTTAATGCCGTACACTCATAATCTAATTAATCTTGTGGCACGGGAAGTCTAAGACTCTCGCCTCCATCCCTTTATCCAGGTGGAATGGTTTGACAGACCGACCCATATACCACATGGAGTGGGTCAGTATCCTCCGCGTCTACCATGTTTGGCCTTGTCACGGAGAACCTCCCAGTCTCTCGCAAGAACTGAGTAGATGATGCCACCACCCATTTTACTTGGACCATTTATACGTCGGTAATCAATAACATATATATATATATATAATATAATTCATATAGCATGAACAAATCATATAATCAATTTATATATGAAAGCAACTAAGTAAGCTCGATACGTGAATCGAGTCACAACTCTCGATATCTCAAAAACTCGATCCGCAACGTAAAACTCAATTGCTTGATATAAAAGGAAAGTGGATTAAAATATATCCAAAACTCTTAGATGTTTTCAATTTCTAATATACTAAAGGTTATCTAAGAAAATTTATCATTTTACCCTTAGAGGATTTTACCCTTGGTCTCAAAACCCTAGAAATATTCCTAGAATACTTCCAACTAGCCTTTGGAACCCAAAACCATAATCCTCACAAGAAAGTTTTATTAAGTTTGGAAGATTTTCCCAACTTCCTAACTTTAATGAAAAGTCATTAAGGTCTCACTTTGACCTAGCTAACTCATAACACTCATACAAAAATCTAAAACTCACAAAGAAATTACCTAGACCTTCTATACTATGCACTCTACTCATAAGAACAAGGAAATCCCAAAAACAACTACTTAAAACTTTTACACAAAAATCCCAAGTTGACTCCCAAGCACATAATCTCCCATACTTAGCCAAATATCCTAGGTTGTAAAAACCGTCAAACTAATCTACTTTGGGACTTAATAATTCTAGATCCGACCGTTAAATCGACCCCAATTTTTTATATTTCAAAAAAAACATAACCATCTATACTATATCAAAAACTGAACGGTGAATAGTATTTATAAGGTAATGAAACATAGGCTCAAAGTGGACTGGTTAAGCAACAACGACTGGAAGAACAATAATCAAACATATGGTTTGGGGTTCGAAACTCACCCACGACCTTTTTGCGTCAGAAATGTAGCCGCACGTCTGGAGTTCGATTCTCTCCAACAACAATCAATTATCCTTATTCTGGAAAGTAGAAGATCTCAAGTTCGAAACTTGCAAGTATCATCTACGTAACATCAACCCTCATTCATGAGCGCATTAAGAGACAAGAAGGTATGGATCTTGCTTACCCCTAACTCCCAGTCTCTATACAGACCTTGGTGGTTGTGTGGCTAGAGTCGATGCACGGTGTTTCCTCTAGGTTTGTTGTTTGTGACAGAACCTTAGAGAAGGTTGCTCATATTATAGCCACCATGGAAGGAGAGCAGTACTCTTCCCGTCCCGCCTGAAGCAAGAATGAGGGTTGGGTTTAGCTACACAACAGTGAAAAGAGGAATGGTCCTCACGTCACGTTCCAGTACTCGTAGAAGGGATGGAAAGTAATTTGAGAAGTCGGGTTGGACACGCCGAGCAAGATTAGCACACAATTTGAGAAGTCGGGTTGGGTCCATTGGCAGCGTCGAACCTTTGTTTGAGAGATTCTCATACAAGGTGAGTATTTGTCCAATAAGTGACAGTTTTACCGAGGATTGGATCGATTTTTTTTCATAATCCAATCCTAAAGCATAGAATTGATGCACACCCAATCGGAATGATCATCGGACTTGAAATACGGTTAATTGGTTGTGCCATTGATGAAGGTAAGCTTTTGTTTTCCGGCAAGAGCATGGGTCATGGAAGTAAGTAATAGATAGAAGACAGGGTGAGGGTTGCCATGGTGTTTTGCAGCAGTGGAGGGGAACTAGTGGGAGGCCGACCTAGGTTTAGTTTTAGTTAGGGCGGAAGCGAGGCTTTGAGTAAATAAGTCTGATATCATGTAGACATTGGTAAATAGAGAGGTTAAATGTTCCATTAACTTGTGAATGAATATATACAAGAGAATGAAGGGATAAAACTGTAAAATAAAGCTAACTAGATAAAAGATTATCTATCTTAATAAAGTCTCTTACAAATCAATCGAATTGAGTTCGATTGATTCCATACATGGAGTGCAGAAAGATAAAGTGTAATATTTATTCCGCACATGGAGTGCGGAATATAAACTCTCTCCAAAGAAAACCCAATTTTACACCGAAGTGCATAATTGGGTATTTTAAAAATAATTTACATTGGTTTGTATAAAATTGGCCATTTTAATTCGAATCAATTAGATCTCTTCCGGAGAAAGCGGTGATGCCGGATGAGTTGAAATTCAAACATGTAGTCGGAAGAAAATATTTCCATGAATGGGTACGGTGAAGCAACACATTTGAATTAGAGGTGTCAACGCGGACGGGTACAATTCGGAGAGTAACGTACCCATCACCAGCCCTATTTAGAGGTGTCAACGCGCTGGGTATCCGACCCCGATGGGAATCCTCATCCCCGTCTAATTTTGTTCATTTAATGCTACCGTCGGATTCTCCATGAGTATTTTTGTTAAATATTTCATTTATATATTCACATGAGTTAAGTATAGAACTCATATGTTTAAATAATATATTTAACATAAAATCAAAAAAATCTTAACCCAAATATAATAACATACAATCAGCAAAAGTAATAAAATATTTATAAAGTATATTTTATAATCGTAAATCACCATTAATTTGTCCATTTAATAAACTTATCGTGGATTTCCATGGTAATTCCCAATGGGGATCAGGACGGGGACATCTACCTCATCCCTATCAACGTCCACGAGTGGGGAATGAAGTTTTCCTCATCCCGTTTCCTTCCTCATATATTTTATCCATCCTCATCCCCGTGATGGTTATCTCCATCGGGTATTGGGGATTCCTTACCCAGTTTCTCCACCCTCATCCCTGTGATGGTTTCTCTCTTTACGAGAGATTTCAAAACGCTCTCTTTTTTGCCCGGAGTTAGGCCTCACGCCTGCCTCCACCACCAGTGTGGCAGCCCCGCCATGCCCTAACAAATAAAATGATGTTCATGACATGGTGAAACGTCACAGCCTTGACGTTATTGCTATCATTGAAACTAAACTAAATGATGCTAAGATGAAGAAGCTCTCCCACCTTATTCCAAGCTAGAATCGTACTTCAAACCTTTCCGATCGCTACAAGTGTCGTATTTGCGTGTGGTGAAACCCTCTTACCATTCATGTTATACCCATTTCATAAATGACCAACTCATCCATTGCAGCTTATCCTCCCCAAACCCCACCAACCCTCAAAGCATCCTTGCTTGACCTTTGTGTACGCACATAACCTCCCTGATAATCGAAAGCCCCTTTGGGACAACATAGCCACAATCAAACTCATAAACCACAATGAACCTTGGGTGCTCTTGGGTTACTTCACCACCATTCTTAGCCCGGATGAAAAAAAACGTTGGTGGTTACCCCTCCATCTCGCAACCAACTTTCGAACTCTCTAAATTCTTCTCCACTTACTCTCTCTTAGACCGTGAATTCTTCGGATGCAAGCTCACTTGGAACAATAAGCAGATCTCCTCTAGAATTTGGATAAAGTCGATCGGATTCTTATCAACCCTTCTTGGACCAACTCCTCCCCAACTCAAAGGCTCTCTTTGATAACCCATACCTATCTAACCACTCTCCCGCTTTGCTTTCACTTGAGTGCAACCTTATCCCTCATATTCGCCAATTCCATTTTAACAACAATTGGGTAAATCATGAGAACTTTACACCTGCTGTCTCCCAATCTTGGACCCTTCCTCGTGATACTAGAGGCAACCACATGCTAAATCTCATCCAAAAGCTGAAACGCCTTAAGCCCTACTTGAAGAAATTCCCTAACCAAAAACTTGAGGGTCTCTACTCCTCAATCGAAAGCCTCAAATCCACCCTCTTCACCACCCAAACAAAGCTTCAAGTTGACCTCCACGACCATGCCCTTTTGTTGATCGAGCGTAACACAACCTCTACGCTCAACTCAAATTTGTATCAGCTAGCTTTGTGTAACTCTATCCCAACTTTACAAAGCCTCCTGGTCTAAACATGGAGACCAATGTACTGCGTTTTTTATTAAAAGCATTACCACCATAGACATTGCAAATGAAATCAAGATCATCCATGATCCCTTAAATCTTGCTAATGGTCCCACCAATAACCCCGTGAATAGTGCCGCTATCCTTCTAAAACATTTCATTGATATCCTCAACCCACCATCAAACAATAACCCCCACGATTTATTCCCTGATTGCCCTCTTCCCTCCATCTCCTCTAAAGATAAAACTTATCTTTGCAGTACCGTCACTAGCGAGAGCATAAGGAATGCCCTTTTCAGCATGGGTGATCAGAAAGCCCCCGGACCTGATGGTTTTAATGCCAAATTCTTCAAGTCTTCTTGGCACATCACTCGTGACGACTTCACCAAATCCATTTTAGAATTGTTTAACAATCGAAGGTTTCAAAGGTATATTAATCACACCTCGATATCTTTGATCGCCAAAAAGATAAATCCTATGCTCTCCACGGACTTTAGGCCCATCTCATGTTGCAATGCTCCATATAAAGTTATTGCCAAGATTCTTGCTTCTAGATTGAACGTCATTCTCCCTTCCTTCCTTGGCAACTATCAAGGGGAGTTCATCAAAGGCCAATCTATACAGCACAACGTGCTCATTTGTCAAGAAATCTTTAAGAAGTATAATCAATGCCGTATCTCTCTAACATGTGCTATTAAGGTTGACATATATCGAAGGCTTTTGATACTATCGACCACAAGTTCATTCTCTACTGTTTTAGAAGGTTGAAGTTTCTTGAGAAGTTTATTGGCTTGATTGAAAGCTGCATCACCTTCCCTACTTACTGAATCAATCTAAATGGCTTCTTCAAAGAAACTCGATGGCTTAGACAAGTTTGTTCTCTTTCACCCCTCCCCCCTCTTTGTCATTGTCATGGAGGTGCTCTCCTCAATGATCCAAACCAACACATCAATCCCGACTTCAACATAAAGTGTGCCTCACCCCGCACTCACCCACCTTTGTTTTGCTGACGATCTTATGTTGTTTTGTAGGGGTGACATTTCTTCCATTAATATCTTGATGAGCACTCTGAACTCTTTTGGCAATTACTCCGGACTTCGCTTAAATGTGCCAAATCTGCTCTCTATCTTGGCGGTATATCTTCTTAGGATAGTGACTTACTCTTTGGCTCTACTGGCTTACCTCTAGGTACTCTCCCATTCATCTATTTGGGTATCCTAGTGGGTAGCAAAAGACTCAACACAAATGAGTACATACCCCTTATCGCTAAGATCACAAACAAGATCAATTCATGGAGCGCTAGAAACCTTTCATACGCCGGATGAAAGCAAATTATCCCCTCCATTCTCATGTCCATACATTACTATTGGTCCTCCGTCTTGCTTATTCCCTCTAAGATCATCCTCAAGATTGAAAGTCTTCTTCGCTCCTTCTTATGGTCGGGCAAGGCTGATAGTTCAAGTGCCCTGGTTGCCTGGAAAGTGATTTGTAAACCCACTGTTGATGGGGGACTAGGCTTTACAAAACTACTCTATTGGAACAAGGCATATATCTTGAAACTCATTTTTTATCTCGACCAGCCTTGTCACAACGATCTGTGGTCTGATTGGATCAACAATAACATCCTCAAAGGTCAGTCTATCTAGAACTACCCGGCTTCCTATAGCACAGCTTTGTTTGGTGTATGATTATCAAAGTTAGAGATGAGATTCTCGAGTCCATGACCGGCCCTAACTTCATCAGTCAAGCTTCTGCTTCCCGGAACAGATTCTCCACTACTGCAGCTTACGACCTTGTTTGGAAGTCCTCTCCTTCCCCCACTCCCTACAAGTTGAACATAATCTGGAAGGGGTTAAATGTGCTAAAATGTAGTTTTATCTCTTGGATAGCCAGCCATCGCCGCCTTCCTACCCTTTCAAAGCTCGTCCAATGGAACCTCATCCAGAACGAACTTTGTAAGCTCTGCTCTTCTTGATCCGAGGATGAGGATCACCTCCTTCACCATTGCAGTTACTCAAATCTTGTCTTCGACCTCATCTCCAGGTGGTCGAGGACTCCTACTCCCTACCCTTACAATCACAACATTTGGAACTGGCTCCGATCCCTCAACCATCAAAAGCATGATTTGATTTCTCATGTCCGCATCTCTTCCATTACGAGTTTTATCTACTTCGTATGGAAAGCAAGGAATGGTCTAATTTATAACAATAGCTTCACCCACCACTCGATTTGTGCTCAAAAACTTCACGTCTAGCATCTGGAAAGATAGATCTCCTAGCTCTCTCTCATGGGCCAAGATTCACGGCATTCACTTGGATTAGTTTCCCCTCTATGCTCTAAATGTTTCTCTTATGATTGTTTCTCTTGTTCCTACTTGGTCTAGTTGACCCTTCATGTAAATCCTTATCCTTCTATTATATACATTAATCTTTTAAAAAAAAAACAGCCTACAAAAACAAAAAGGAAAGGTAGGAAAGGAAATAAATCCTAAAATCTCTCAAAATTTTCAAATAAAAATTTTGAAAATCACATCTTTATAAAATCATAATCTATTTTACAATATGCAATAAGTACGCCTCATTTTCATGGGTACCTTCTAAAATAAAAAAAAATAAACTCCTAAAATTCAAATTAGAAACACCCTTAATAACCCTAACAAAAACTATGTTAATATTTAAAAATTTTAATTTTGACATAGTGACAAAAATGAAAACTTGCAAATTTTTATAAGACAAAATGATTTAAAATGGATTGCAATTTGCAATTGGTATCATTAAACGTTTTCAATAAGACTTGTGTCCATTCAAAGCGGATTAAGAAGATTTGAGTTCGGTCAACTTCAGAACTGATTAGATTGGGTTCGGATGAGTTTCGGGTCGTGTCACTAGTAGTGGGTCTTAATGGATTGGATATAGATTGGATCTAGTCGGATCGGGTTATGTATTTAATTTATTTTTTAGTATGATTAGACCTCAAAGAGGATCTGACCGGATTATGCCAGCTCTACATCTTATATTCACATTTGCTTAACCTAAACAACAATTTCCTCAACTCTCTATTCATATAAATGTTGTACAATAAGATATGTAATTCCTAACTTTTCCCTAATGGTAAGGGATATATATCTGGGATTAGTGGCAGCCAACAAAGTTATCTAAAAGCACAATCTGGACCACCAAATAAAGCTTTTTTTGCTTATTCAAATGAGAGAATAATAATAGTGGATTGTGGAAAACTTGATGGCTCATACTATTGACATCACTTAGCATGCAAGTATGAAGTTTGCAACAATATAAAAATGATAATGAGATTGTGGTCCAAATCTGATCCAGAAGAACATTTAAATTGAGAATACCTAACCTAATTACCCAAATTAAACTATATTATAGAGTCATGCATCTCGAGAGCAGTCCAGAAGTTATAAAGCCTTTATTGAATAGTAAATTTGGTGGCAAAATGCAAAATCTACCTGTATGAATCTTACTTGTATAGGCTCTTTTGTATATTATATGTTTTACTGTCAAGTGCCCACCAGGCCACCACTTGCTCTCCATTGCTTTCCAGATTGCTTAAACTCGAGTAGATATGGCTCCTGCCAAATGGGGATTGTCTTCTTCAGCTTAGGATCCAAAGCGTCTTCTCCATAGGTCAGTTCAGTTTACTCGATCTCTCTCGGCTTAAGTTATATATTTCTTTCTTTTTCAATTCATGAGGATAATCAATGGAGTCCTTTCCTGTTTGGTGCTACTAATTTTCCATCCAAGGAAAGTCAAAGCTCGTGGGTATTTTGCCCAATCAGTTTTGGGTAATTTTTACAGCTTTGGTGCCATTGGATGATAAAAAAACCTAATGGATAGTAGGTAGCCAAGATTTGTTAGTAATTTGATGTGAAATAACAGGGACTTGGAAATTAGGAGCAAAGCATGACAACTTACTCCAAGGAACATGAAGATCTTGGCCATTACCATGTCGGGCAGCTCGATTCGGCTGTGTCAATGCCGTGGTGGGGTTCCTTGACATTTTCGAATGGCGCAAGCGATGCTACTAAGCACATGGAAATGGAGCATGTCAAAGGGCTTCAGGCACACATCACTGTTTCATGGGGTAATATATATGACATACCATTTTCAAGAAATTAATTAAGATTTAGGCAATGTTCTAATTACACTTGGTTGTGTGGGTAACTCTCAGGGGATGAAGAAAAAGGTGGAGGGCGTGAGGCGCCACTTTCCGCTCTTCCGGATTATCACACTTGGTTGCAAATAGGATGTGCTCAATCTATGGTAAGCTTGTAAGACTAAGTTAAATTAGAAGAAGATAAGAAGCACTAATTTTGCATGGCTTTCCAATATTGTTTGTAGATGAGAAAGTATCCAATTGCAGATGAAGGCTGCTACGAGGCGCAGATTGGGGTGAGTTAAACTTTGACATGTAATTTAGAAGCACTTATTCTTACATGGTTTGTGGGTCACAGGGACGTATTATGCTCCCTTTGAGCATGAGAGCAGATGAAGGACCTGTGTTTGTGAATGCAAAGCAGTACCACGGAATCCTCAGGCGCCGGCAATGTCGCGCAAGAGCTCAGCTCATCAAAAACCCCTTCCGAGCTCGTAAGGTAACAACCTTCCAAGATTAGATCTGACGTTTTTTGTTCAAACCTTGACTGAGTGAGTTGTTGGCAGCCATACCTGCATGAATCAAGACACCTGCACGCAAAGCGTCGTGCTAGAGGTGCTGGCGGCCGCTTTCTCAACACTAAGACCCCCAATTGTCCAAACGACAATGGGCGTCTTGCTTGGCCCACTAATTCGCAAAACTCCGAGGTCTTAGAATCAGACGGCGGAACAACGTTAGAAGCATGTAGCCTCTTTCCGGCACCGAACTTGGGGCTCTTCCACATCGGCATGACTTCTCAGTCTCACCTAAGGGTTTGACCAGCATCCTCTAATATGGGCCATTTGGTTGGTCTTAGAGAGGCAACTCGTCCTTGGCTTTCATTGGGGCCCTACATTCGTCCACCCTTGCTGCGACATTGTACCCTCAATGATACTTGTATCATATTATCTTTAATATCTCTCACCTTAACATAATGTCTGCTATGGATAGGTTTTGGTGACTTGGGTATGGGTTTTCTTCTTTACAAGTCGTGCAAGACATGACACATGTTAAACAACTTATTAATAAATGTTGATGTTAAATACACTACAACTTTTAGGTGATTAAAAAAAACGCTCTCTTTTAACCTAGTAGCGAAAAGACTAGGCAAGGTGGTTAGTCGAGCGTTTGGATCGTCGATCATGGCGGAGGATCTCCCGCCGGCGAGTGGGAGGGTAGGTGCAAACCTGGAGAAGGAGATAGAAGGAGATATAGTGATGATAGAGACACAAGAATGCAGTAACAAGGATAACAGGAAAGAAATAGAGGGCTTGACAAAGGGAACAAACTTGCCCCAGAAGAAACCGTAGCCATAGTTCCACAGAACACCAAAGAAAGGGTGGCGACTGTAGCTGCGAAAGATAGTGATCCTAAGATAACAAACGAACCAGAAAACAACATTAACGGGCTGAACACAGAAAAGGAGACAAACGCTACGAGGACTTGAAGTGAGGTGATCGGAGGGGCTAAAAAGGATGATGGATGGAAGGACAACATATCGAAAGAGACTTTGAATGGTAAGATACAAGCAAGCTTTCCGTATGGAATTGATGGTGACCCTGTCATGGAGGTGGAACAGAGTGTTACTGCCGATCTCAAAGCAAGATGAAGGGATTTAATCGTGTTTAAGATTCTAGGGTTCCTAGTGGCATTCCCGGTTATGGAGTGTAAGACTCGAGAATTATGGAAGTGTGGAAACAACCTTCAACTCATTGATCTCGATAATAACTATTTTTTGGCTAGATTCAAGAGTGAAAACGAGCTCATGACGGTACTTACAGGGGGTCTGTGGGCAGTTTTTGGACGTTGTCTGATTATGAAGAAGTGATCTCCTGATTTCACCACTTCTTCACCTATTACGTCAGCACCCATTTGGGATAGGATAACGGGGGTGCCAGTACAATGGTATCACGAAGCCATAATATGGAATATGGCCGGAGGAATTGGGGTCCCTATAACTATTGATCCTAAGACATTGCATTTCAATCGGGGTCGGTTCATAAGGATCTGTGTGGAAATTGATATCGAAAGACCCTTGAAGAAAGCCATTTTTATCAATGGCAAGAGATGTCCTATAAACTATGAAGGGCTCGACACTATTTGTTTTAAGTGTGGGCGTTATGGTCACCTTGCTTCACACTGTCAGTTTAGCGTCAGTGCAAGCAAATAGAGCACAGAAGGCGAGGCAAGTCCGGATAAAGGAAAAGAGGAAGCTGAGAAAGACCAAGAAGCTGCGAGTCAAAGAACTCCGACAGCCGATGAGGAACATTCTGGTTACGGGCCATGGATGATGGTTGCCCGGAGAAACAAATTCAACAAAGGAAAGAATCATGTTGCAGCGAATAATGGAATATCTAATAGCCTTAATGAGCAAAACAATATTTCTGGACAAGGGAAGTCAGCACAGTAGAAAGGAAAGAACCTAGTCACGTATGAGAAAGTTAGGATCATTCCTAACGTTACGACTTCTGGAGTTAAAGAAACATTGGGCTAGAGGAAAGATAAAATAGTCAGCCCAAATGAGAAAGCCCAAAACAAAGATGGGGCATCTTCCAGCAACAACAAGGTGAATATAACATAAGGAAATAACGGACTGGTTTTTGAGTCAGAGGCCCGTCAGAAAGAAGAGATCGAGTTAGAGAAACAAAAAAGGAAAAATAAACTTCGTAATGTTAGAAGAAGAGAATCCCGGAAAACAAAGGCAGTAGAGTAGGAGAAGAGTATGCAGACGTCACTGAAGTGACAAAGGCAGGAGAGTGACAAACAGGATCGTAGGTTGTTTAATGAAGACACAGAAGGATCAAAGCGAAGCGAGGGAAACGTGTTGGTGGAGGGCAAGAGAAATGGAGGATCTTCTCATATGGAACAGGTGACATTTGAAAAGGACTCGGAGTCTGCGGAGATTGGAGTCGGTGGAATGAAGGGTCAAGGAGATGAACCGGGACAGACGTTAGGAGACGAAGAAGATGCCAAGGGAGACAACCCTCCTGACGATCCTAAAACTAGTATGCATTGGGAAAACCAAAGTCTGGTGGCCTCAGTACCCTCTGATCAGGGTCAAAGTAGAAACAAGGATGAGAGTTTAGTGGAGACGAAGAGGACAGAAGAGTTGAGGAATAGAGGGTCGGCAGAGGGGGTTACACAGTGACTGTTGTTGCCTCCCCAATAAGGTGTGTAACATCACCTCTTTCTTTTGTTCTTATGAATTGTTTAATTTGGAGTGTACAGGGGGCTGCTAAGAGTAGTTTCCGGCGAGCCATTAAGTACCTTTGCAACACACATAAGTTAGATGTTCTAGCGATCCTTGAACCACGCATCTCGGGTGAGCAAGCGCAGAGAGTTTGTAGTCGTCTGGGGTTTGGAGGTTGTCACAGGGTGGAAGCGAACGGTTTCGAGGGTGGGTTGTGGCTTCTCTAGAAGGATCCCGCGCTACACATTACCATTATCAACTCTAGTGCTTACTTTATTCATGCTTGCATAATTCAAGCGGGGAAAAGCTTTCACTTGATAGTGATTTACGCCCCCCCCCCCAACTGTTTCAAGAAGAATCCCGTTCTAGACAGCCCTCGGGAGGGAGCTGGAAGATATTACTGAACCCTATACGGTAGGAGGGGATTTCAACTGTATTGTCTTTGACTATGAAAGAAGCGGGGGATTTGGGGGCCTTCATAGAGATTCTGGAGTGTTTGGAGAGTTGATCAAAAAGATAGGGTTGCTGGACTTGGGTTACACGGGTGCGGACTTCACCTGGGACGACAGCAAAACTAGGAATAGAGGTATCTAAAAGAGATTGGATAGAGTGCTGGTTAACCAGGAGGGGAGGATCTCTTGGCCTGACGCTTCGGTACGACACTTGGCTAGATACTCGTCGGATCATGCTCCTCTTCTCATCAGATTCCAGCCTATGATAAGTTATGGGCGTCATAAGAGACCATTTAGGTTTGAAGCGGCATGGATGACACATGCAGATTTCTTTCCAATGGTGAGACGGTGTTGGAATCTCCATGCAAATACAGGTATACCTCTTGCTATTCTTCAAAATTGGCTTATTTCTTGGAACCGTAGGGTTTTTGGAGATGTTTTTTGCTGGAAAGACAACATCAATAAGGAGCTAATCAGGATTCAAAGCATTAATACTCCCGACGAAGACACGAGTATGGAGCTGCATGAACAGGAGATGGTTCTTAAGATGGAGTTGGATAGAGTTTTAGAGCAAGAGGAGATCATTTGGTTTCAGAAATCGAGAGAGCAGTGGTTAACCTTTGGGGAAAGGAACATGTCCTTCTTCCATACGTCTACCATTGTCAGGAGGATGCATAACAGAGTTGACGGACTAAGATCTCCGGAAGGGACTTGGGAGGAAGATAGTACTCGCATGGTTGAGATAGTGAAAGAGTATTTCATTTACCTATACAGCATGAGCGACGTTAACAATACCCAGAGTGCTACTATCATTGAGAACGGTTTCCCTTTAATTGAAGAAAGAGATAAGTCTGATTTGATGAGTTCTATCAGGGGAGAGGAAGTGTGGAAAGCGGTCAAAAATATGGGTACTTTCAAGTCCCCGGGAATTGACGGCT
This sequence comes from Fagopyrum homotropicum, assembly GCA_033239125.1. Classification (NCBI taxonomy): domain Eukaryota; kingdom Viridiplantae; phylum Streptophyta; class Magnoliopsida; order Caryophyllales; family Polygonaceae; genus Fagopyrum; species Fagopyrum homotropicum. The sequence goes on from BSWB01000008.1 coordinate 80,347,302, forward strand.
TTCAACGTGTATTCTATCAGAAATGTTGGAACATAGTTGGAACTTCGGTCTTAAGAGAGGTGTCAAAATTCTGTGAAACTCAGATACTCCCCTGAGGCTTGAATGATACACTTATATGCATGATAGCGAAGGTGGGAAATCCGGAACAAGTTAGTCAGTTTTGTCCCATTGCCCTCTGTAATGTGCTCTACAAGGTGATCTCTAAAGTGCTTGTACAACGTCTCCAAAGGGTTATCGACTATCAAGTGAGTCCTACGCAGGGGAGTTTTATCCCTGGAAGGTATATCCAGGATAACATCGTCCTTATGCAGGAGATAGTTCATTCCACGAGAAAGAAGAGAACTGGAAGAAAATGGATGATCCTCAAGCTAGATCTAGAGAAAGCATATGACAGGGTTCGGTGGGATTTTGTGGAGGAAAGCATCGAGGCTGCAGGTTTCCCAGGACAATGGAGTCGTATGATCAAGGAGTGTATTACCACTCCAAGAATGCAGGTGTTGTAGAATGGGGATCTTACGTGGCAGTTCACGCCGGAGAGAGGTCTAAGGCAGGGAGACCCGCTTTCGCCCTACCTCTTCGTGTTGTGTGTCGAACGTTTGAGTCATCTTATTCTTGAGATGGTCATCCAAGGAAGATGGAAGCCCATTAGGCTGTCTAGGGATGGACCCAAGCTCTCGCATTTGTTTTTCGCGGTTGATCTCACTCTCTTTGTTGAGGCGTCTACCGAACAACTGAGAGTGGTGATGAATTGTCTATATATTTTTTATAAAGCCTTAGGACTTAAGGTAAGTTTGCAAAAATGTAGAATCTTTGTATCCCCGAACATGTCACAGGAAGCCCAAGACAGGATTCAGAGTTTGAGCGGCATCGAGGTTACAAAGAATCTGGGCAACTATCTCGGAATGCCACTGTTACAAGGCCGGGTTAAGAAAAGCACGTTTGCGGGTCTTCTAGACAAGATAAATGGCAAACTTGCAGGATGGAAAGGTAGAAATCTCAGCTTTGCGGGGAGGGTTACGCTCACAAAATCAGTTATATCAGCCCTTCCCATTTACTCGATGACATCTATGCTGCTACCCAATAGTGTGTGTTCGGAAATTGATAAAATATGCCGGAATTTCATATGGGGTCACAAAGACGAGAGGAAGACGATGCATACTGTGGCTTGGAAGCGTTTTTTCCTTCCTAAAGAGAGGGTAGGACTAGGAATAAAAGCCATGAGAGAGCTGAACATGGCACTTGTTGGTAAACTTGGGTGGAGGTTTCTCAAGGATGATATGAGTCTTTGGGCTAAGACGTTAAAGAGTAAGTATGTCCGGAATAATGGAAGCAGGAAGGCCAACCCTTCTCATGTTTGGAGAAGTTTGCAGCAGGGAGTTCGAGATGTAGTATACCCGGGGCATAAGTGGACTGTTGGGGATGGGAACTCAATGGCTTTCTGGGAGGACGTATGGGTAGGAGACAAACCCCTGCTGGAGAGTGTGAGTATTCCGGTCGATCCTGAGCTGCTACAGAGAAGAATCAGTGAATTCTGGGATGTGGAGCAGGGCTGGAAATGGAACATATTCAGCGTGCACCTCCCATCTGCAGTGCTTATGCAGGTTGCTTCTCTGACGTTAGGGTATTCCTCTATCCAAAAGGGAGAAGAGAGAGAGGTAATGGATATCAGAGACGAGCTGAGTTGGAGGCATAGCCCCGACGGACACTTTACAGTCCGGTCAGCTTATAACATGCTCAAACGCAACGAAGACGAGGTCAGCGAAGACGGTGTAGTGTTTAAAGCGGTTTGGAGTTTGCAAGTTCATGAGCGAGTACGTACGTTTGCATGGAAGCTACTCTAGGGAGGTGTGTTGTCTAATGAAGAGAGGTTAAGAAGACACATGGCTAACACTGCAGAATGCCCTCACTGTCATCAGGAAAACGAGTCTTTGATCCATTTATTTAGAGATTGCAACCATAGTAAACAGTTTTGGCGTGGTCTCAATGCGCATAGAAGGGTAGAAGGCTTCTTTGATTCCTCACTTGCGTCCTGGATTCGAGGTAACTTTAATTCTACGGTTTATTTTAATAATATGTGTGGTTGGAGTGCGGTTTTTGCTGTAGGCATTTGGTGGCTATGGAAGTGGAGAAACGAGAAAGTCTTTCGAGATGTACCGGTTAGGAACGACACTCACGGTTTTGTCATAGAGAGAACCTTGGAGTACGTCAAAGCCTGGAGACTCAACTCGACCCCGGCTGTTTCATCTTTTAAGAGGATCGAATATGTCAAGTGGGATCATCCGCCCTCGAGAGTCATCAAGGTCAACTCAGATGGTGCTGTGAGGGACGGCGGTCACGCAACGGCGGCAGGTATTCTTAGAAATAATGCCGGAGAATGGCAACGAGGTTATGTGGTTAACCTGGGTATGTGCACTGTACCAATGGCGGAGTTGTGGGGTATTTACCATGGTCTAAAGCTTGCCTGGGAGTGTGGATACCGCAAGGTTATCATTGAATCGGACTCTCAGTTAGCCATCATGGTTCTGGGTAAATCGGTACCTCGGTACCATCCTCTTTCTAGTCTGGTATGTAAATGCCAAGACTTAATCAGAAGGGATTGGGATATCCAGTACCGGCATGCCTTCTGCGAGGCGAATAAAGTAGCGGACTATCTCGCTAGCTTAGCTTTTAATTTTCCTGTCGGTCTAAGTGTATTGGTTGACCCTCCCGAGGGTATAGTTGATCTTTTACTTCATGATGTAAGGGGTCAGGCTATCCCCCGAGTGATGATCACTTAGCCTTTTTTATTTATAAGAAGCGCGTTTAGATACGCCTGGAGACCACCGACTCTCCTTCACACAAAAAAAAATACACTACAAATGAATTTATCATTTACCCAAAGTAAGGGAAATTTGCTTGCGTCCGTCTCTGATGTATTCGGAGTGTGCTTGTCCATGCACCAATCATCGTCATGTGGAAGTATTCGGCGCTGACTATAATGAGTTGTAAAACATGATGGAAATTAAGATTGTAAAGGGAAATAGAAAGAAAACATTCAAAATGACTTCGCTATAGCATGCTTTGGATATTGTAAACGACAAGATGTCAAATTTGTACTTGATAGATTTCGTATGTAAATAGAGTAAATTAGAGGGCTTTCTATGTAATTATGTGGGCTCCCTGATAGCATGAATTATTGTCTATATTTTGGGACCTGTTTAGACGTTTTATCTTCAATAATCTGCATGTTTGAATGTATATTATGTGATTATATTGTTGTTTCATCTACTTTTGCGGGAATCGAGGTCTACACCAAGTTTCGTTGTAATCGTAGGTAAAATGGCACGTTTTGCATCAAAATGGAGCAAAAGGAGCTAAGGAGTCATTGGAGCTACATTCAGGAGCTTAAGGAAGAATCCAGGAATCATGAAAATGGATTGAAGATTCACTTTGGACCAGATTTGAGAGATTTCACATTCAGTTGTGATTCACCTCGGTCAGCTACAGTACCATCTCGACCGAGGTGATCCAGAGGAGCTGACTCGACCGAGGCGAACACCTTGGACGCGGCGAGAGATATATTTTATTTGGCTGAGATCTTTTATTTTCGGAAAGAGGATCTTATATTTTTAGGCTGGATTCCTGGAAGGAAGAAGATAATTTAGCCCATATATTTTACCTATTTTTATGGGAAAAGATCTTTTTAAGATATCTTATCTTTGGAGGGTAATTTTCCTATCAAAAGGGTTGGATTTCCCACAAATCCAGGGGGGCGCTTGAGGCCGCATACATCCGCTAACGGCTGGAAAACGCCCACTACTGCTGGGAGATTTGAAGAACCTTTTTGAAGGTTGAAGGAAGATTGAAGGAAGAAAGTTGATAGCTTTTATAGCTTTTGTGAAGTGTTTTGTAAGACTTTCTTAGATTCCCTTCTTTGTTGATTGTGTTGTTGGATTGTGATCCAAGGAACGCTTGTTTGTTTGATAATTGATTCAGTTATTGAAGCCTTCTTCTTAAGGTTTTTGTGTTCAATTATTCACTTTCTTCCCATATAATTGATTATTACTTTCATGATGATGATTGGCTAATTTCTTTGTGTGATTCTAGGATGATTGGCTGAAGGTTGTGGGAAAAATAATGATAGAATAATCTTAATCACAGTAGGACCTTGAAAGTTCGAGTCTTTATCCTTAACCCTAGAACATCTCGCTCAGTCGATGAACACCTCGGCCGGGGTGGAATACGTCTGACCGAGGTGACTTATCTGATCCGAAATTGAGAGTTAAGTGTTAGAGTTTGCCAAATCCTATTCTTATTACACCTTTCCTGGTTCAATGCAAGCTTAGGATGAGACTTACCCGGTAATTCCTCTGTTTGTTTACCAAAAATCATCAAAGTAGGTAATAAAGGTTTATCCTTTATTGGGGTTTGAGTGTACTTTCATTCCATCTATGTGAGTTAGCCTGAGACTTACCCGGTAAAGGTTGATTCTATTCCCTTAGTTGAAGTGTTAGTTTGAGGTTATAGTTCTTTTCCTTAATTCCTTGAGACTTACCCGGTAATAGGAATTACGGTTTGGGATTAGTGAGTAGTGAGACTTACCCGGTGATCTATTCCACTTTAGAAACACCTTCCCATTGCAAAAATCTCAACTTTGTCCGCTTTATCTTTAGATCTTGAGTTGGAACCACAACTAGATGCTTTAATCCCTAGAATTGCATATTTCCTTAATTGACTTTTTATCATCTTTGATTGTTTTAATCGCTTTTGTGGTTAGTAGTTGCATTGACAACCTATACCTGCTTTGTTTCACTAAGTCCCTATGATCGACCCCTGGAATTTCTTGCTTTTTACTACGATTGACCCGTACACTGCGGGTTCGCATCCTTGTTTTAAGCTTACATCTAGGGTTATAAATTTAAAGCTTGCACACACCGTTTGGAGCGAACAAGTTTTTGGCGCCGTTGCCGGGGACTTGGTCTAGACCGAGCCGGTTGCGGTTGTCTTTCGAGGCTATTGCCCTTGTTGCTATTAACTACTCTTTCTATGAGTTTTGTAGTTGTCAGGATTTCCGATGACTACATTCGATCCAGCCTGGATAGCAAGACAAAGTGCTAGGGCGGACCATTATGAATACTTGGAAGAGAAATACTCTTTCTATTGGTTTAACAATGAAGGGGAAAGAGAAAAGGCCATTGAGAAGGAGCTTGCGATATGGGATAAGCTGAATGTCCCTAGAAAGATTTATGAGCAACCTCTTGAAGATTCTCTTGAATCAGGATGGGAGAAGTTGATGAAGAAGGTGGAGGAGCTCAAGGAAAGCACCCTATCCTATGCTAAGCCGGAAGAGGAGCATAAGGAAGTGCTGCAAGTTTCAAGCATTCTCCCAATCGAACCAGAAGTTTCTCCTGAAGCTTTTGAGGAAGAGGAAGATATGGAAGATCTCGATCCAACTGTTGAGACTTCGGCCGAGGTGAAAGAGAGATCCGCCGAGGTGGAAGAGAGATCGGCCGAGATGGAAGAAGAATCTGTAGAACTGGAAGTGGAAGATGCAGAGAACCTTGACCAAATTACTGAGATTGTGGCTAAGGTGGAAGAAAGATCAGCTGAGTTCGGAGAGGTTTCATGTCTGGATTATCAACCTAACATGAAACTTGTCCCAAGATTTGGAGAACTTTATAAGGTGCCTTCTCTTACTCCCTTTGAAATTCTTGCTAAAGTTCTAGATTTCTTTAGGGACGCACCGAAGAGTTGGAGGTCTCTCCCGAAAGAACCTCCTAAGATCAAGATGAAACCTCCCTTGAAATTGTTGGAGGAAGATGCTCCTTGGATTATAAGGAGTGACGTTAACAAGCGCTTCACCGCTAAGGCAACGAAGTGTTATTTGTTCAAGTATGGGATCATTCACATGACAAAGACCTTGTACTATCCCCAAAATGGAGACGGGGAAGCTACTAGGATTCTCGAGAAACTGTTTTCTCGATCCAGGAAAGGATGGGATGAAAGACTGAGTTATGTTCCATGGAAAAGGATGAAGACCGGTATGATGCCGGTGAGAACCAAACCATACAAGCTTGTACGTAGGAGATCCTACCACTTGCCGGTGAAATTACAAACCAGAACCTTTTTGGGAGAGTTTTATGATGGATGTGATGAGCACTCCAAGATATTCGAGGTACATTGAGTAAATTCATGAGAAAAGGTCCAACTAGCGACCTTAAATCAAGCGCTTCTTGGAAGGCAACCCAAGGTATTGCTTTCTTTTTCCTTTCTAGTCTAGTTTTAGATAGTTTGCTTTTGCTTTGCTTTGCTTTGTTTTTGGCGTCCTAGACAGAAACCAGGTACTTCCAAAGGAAGGATTACAACTCAGGAGCAGCACTAGAAGGACAGAAGTTCGAGAATTTGAGAAGACGGAGTTTAACTGAGGTACATCTCGGTTGTTGTCACAGCACCTCGACTGAGATGATTTCTGAACAACCGAGGCGATTAAGGCTTCTGACAACTCACCTTGGTCCAGTCGGGACCATCTCGACCGAAGTGACAGCAGTTTCAGAAAAGGGTATAAAAGGGGGATCAAATTCTCTCTCTTCCCTCTCTCACCTTCTCGACCGCGGCACAATTTCACCTCGTTTTCCCGTTCTTCGATCGATTTCGACGATTATTGCTTCCAGACTACAAAGAAAGAGTAGAGGATCGGACTTCAGCTTATGTCCGGTGAGTACTCTATTTTCCAGACTTATTTGACCCATTGGGACAATGTGTCCCAAGTATGGGGTATGCGGATATGTTATTTGACTATGGATGATTGTATGCTAATTTGATGGATATTTATGATCTTATTATGCTCTGTGTGTTTATCTGAGATTACATACATACATACATACATACATACATACATACATACATACATACAGGTTATTTGATTGAGAAAAACTGGTTTGAAAAAAAAAATTTATGACCTCGACCGGGATGATTCTGGCCGAACAAGGTGATGCACCTCGGTTGACTTCGAACATCTCGACCGAGGTGGTTTAACTAAAAGAAATTTTTAGAAAAAAGTTTTTGTGCTTCTTCTCTGGATATGACCTCAGTGAAGATTTTGTATGCAGATTGGTTTTGAAATTTTTATATGTTTGAAAGGTTTTATGATACGTTTAAGTTGCTAAATGCTTTGTTTGAAATTTTGGCATGATTAATACTTTATTTTTATCCAAATTATGTTGAATTTGAAGGTTGACATTGTTCGCCACTTAGCGTGCGTGCAAATAAGCTTTAAATTTATAAAACTAGAATCAAGCAAGCGAACCCGCAGTGTACGGATCGATATAGTTAAGCAAGAATTCCAAAGTATCGAACACAGGGATTTGGGGGGTTAAATCCAATTATAGAATTGTCAAGCAAGTAAATGTATGAGCTTTTGTAAATATTGGGAAAACAACAATCCTAAAGATCCAGGAATCCAGCTGTGGCAATCGATTCAAGATATACTAAAGATATAAGGACAGAGTTAAGAGTTGCAAAGGTATACTAATGCAAAGCAATGTACGGTGAAGTTCCAAGGCTTCATGTGACTTATCTAGAAATACTCTCTATAAAGGTTGTTGAGGCTTCAATATAGAAAGGATCTAAAGACAAGAATTAATATCAAATACCCAAACTTGTAATCCAAGGATCAAGACTAACTAAACCGATTAACTTTGTGACACTCGGAATCGAGGTAGAGGTTATTGAGGCTTCACTACCACCTAGAAAAGGCAAGCCAAGACTAAGTTAAAGCAAATCTTTAACTTTGGATTAAAGTAAAAGTAAGGTTCGTAAACTAAGGGAAATTACGGGTGGATCTTGAGATTCCACGGCCGTGGAACTCAAGAACACACCGTGATTTTGGTTCGTCGGCGATTCTCTCTAACTCTCAAGATCTAATCTGTTTACGATCGATCTATCATCATCTAAGCCACAACTATCAACCCTTTACCTTAGAATTGCTAAAGGGTTTTAGCCAATAACAATCATTATAATATCAAATCCAAGATTTAAAAGAATGAAAGATGAAAACCTTCGAAAACCTTCAATAAATCTTAAATCAATCTCAAATCCACAAACAAGAGTAATGATGTATAGTAGATTCAGAATAACACAAACAATCACAATCCTTGATAAGAACGAAGAACGGGATGTCAATCCGTCTTCTAATCAAACCTAAGGATAAAAGATGTAATCTCCGTATGAACAATCTTCCAAATCTTCACTCTTTCCGTAAGTCTTTCCGTCAATTCGGAAATCTCAATAGGGCTAAGCGCAGTCTCTAAGCGGAGGTGACGGAATCTCTCTCCTTCCGTCCTTTTATAGGGCAAGATAGAATAAGTGTCCAGCCCATTGTGTAAAAGATCGTGGCTTTAATTTATACGTTAAAAGATCGCCTAAATCACGGTTCCATAGGATTCCACGTCCGTGGTTTAGAGCGTGGTTTAGAGCGTGGAATTTGATTACGGTGCTTCACAACTTCCACGGCCGTGTAACCCTCTGGAATGCTCCACGCTTGTGTTGCCAAAGTTCCACGGCTGTGGTTTAGAGCGTGGACTCCATTACGGCCGTATTTTAGAGCGTGGAACATAGATTGCTCGTAAATCTCCTTTGTTTTGTATCATTCTTCATCCTAGCATCTTCCTTAGCTCCTTTGTGGTGTCCTCAATCCTTGGATATGCTCAATCCATCTCCATTCTCTCTTATTCCGTTCGGTTTTAGCTCTTATTCGCCTACAATTAACACAAAGCTTATGTAGACCTCTATATCGACAATATAGACAAACTAGCTCACAATTGCTTCAATGCTTTATCAATGAACACTAATATGGATGAAATACACTTAGAAAACGTGCCTAAAATATCACAATATTTCATGCTAACAAATAACCCCATACTTGCCACTTGCTTATCCCCAAGCAAGGTCTTTCAAAAGCTTTAAAACTCAAGTTAGGATGAAATACGGATACACTCTCAAAACAAAACTTCTTTTAGATGAATGTGCTTTCTAGTCAATAGATCATTCTCAAATCTTGCTTCATTCGTTTATAAGACTTTCATACACATAATTAAAGAGTAAAGAGTAAAGAAAGCTCATGAATTGATCAAACTTCCATGTAAACATCATAACCTTCAAACATTATCAAAATCAAACATAAGAAACTTCAATTTAGATCACCAAGTCATATATCATTCTCTTGATCTTAAGGACTTTCAAACAAGTTCTAGAATACGGAAAGGGAAGGAAAACTTTAAGGAATGTGGTGCATGAATCCGGGAAAGTGGATAACTAACTCTTTTCTTTTTCTCTTGCGGTTTCCGCAACACTTTCAACTTAGAGCTTCGCTCTTTTCTTTTCACATCATTTTTCAACTTTACTTTTGGAGTTATGGATAGAGGTGCACAAAAACCAAAGCCTAGGAGATTGGCGGTTCTCATTTTTGCGAGATGCCTCAAACCCTTGATGCACATACCATAATCCGCTAGGAATATCGCTCAATCCGACTTTGGCTAGACACAAACACCCGGCTATGTGAATGGTGCCGAGTTACTCATCGTCATGATTGACTTCCCCAAACCTACAATTTCTTTCTATTCTTTGAATGCAAACAATTGCTTTCATGGCCCTCCCACATCAAACATGCCAAATATCAACTCCTCCAAATTCCCGGATAGGTAAAGGAGGCCATTATTTCATTGAGGGGCTAAATGATCAAAGAAAGAAGAAAGAAAATCGAACTGCCTTAATCATTTCAACAAGAAGTATAAGAACTTATCATGTGATTTCAACCTTGATTTCCCAACATGATTTAAGTAACGTTCTTCACATTATGAAACTTGCAAAAGAGGAATAATCAACTCATTCAATTTCTTTTCAATTCACTATTTGTTTAAGCATGCGATTGTCATCAAAACTCAATTCACAAGTAGTGATTATCATATAAGTCATCTCTATCCTTAGAAGCACAAAATTTTCAAAATTTTTCAATTTTTATGGGTTTTTCAAAAGCTTTTTCATGCAATGCAATAATGAAACGTGTAACAATAGAATGAACATGCAAGGTAGTCTCGATAAAAGCATACAAAGTGAGTAAGAGTTATTACAAACGATTAGTCACACCCCACCCCATACTTGGAACAAAGATTGTCCCTAATGTTCAAAAAGAAAAAGAAGAAAAGAAAGAAAGAAAAAGGACTCACAAAACGGTGGTGGAGCGGCTAGAACGGTGGATCATCAATCATCCTCACTGCGGTGCCGGTGGAGATGAAAATGGGAAGAAGCCGGGATCATAGTTCCGCCCAAACTGTTGGCGGTATATGTCTCTCATCATGCGGTCATGATCGGCGGCTCGTGCATCCCTAGCATCTGCACGGATCTCTAAAGCTCCGACCCTGCTGGAAAGGTCGGTGCCCCACTCTGGCAACTGCTCATACCAACCAGGCGGTTGGCTGTATCATGCCGGTGCGTCAGAAGGTGCTGGTACAGGTGGCGTCTGTGCATGCCAAGGTGGTGGAGCTCCCATCCAGTCCGGCTGCGTACTATACCAAGTAGGAGGATCTGTCATCCAAGTCGGCCTCTCGCTCACACTAGCACGGCGAGAGGAAGAGCCAGAAGCTCTAGCGGGGCGGGGAGAGTGTCTAGGAAGGTCAGGAACTACATCCGGCTGATCCGGAAAGGTGCCAAAGTCATGATCATGTCCTCCTCCCTCAAACTCGTCATCCCCTCTCATCTCCTCCTCCTCTATAACTGGTGGTGGTGGAACATAGGGAGGGGCTACTAATATGTTCTCATGCATGGCAGCGAATGTCTCCTTCCAGTTATTGCGTCCAGCCATAATGGAATACTTAGGAAGCCACTCAATGCCTCTCTCTGTCCTACTCTCCCAAGGCATGGCAGCGAACGGTGGACCTCTATGTGTAGGGAAGATGATGCCTCTAGTCACGAGGCTCTGAAGTCCTAGGGGTCTAGTTGCAATGCGGGTGCAAGCGGAGAAGTCTACCCCTAACTGCCTAGCAAGGTGGATGACCATCCCACCGTAACCAATGTTGCCGGCCCTCTTATTCTTTAGCTTGCTCATAGTGGCAGCTAAGAGGGTGACACAGTCAGCTGGCCTGCCGTATAACATACTATAAAGCAGAAATAACTCGTCTGTCTTGATCTTCTGAGGTGTCTCCGTCCTAGGGAAGAGACACTCGGAAAGCACTCTATGGGCAATCTTCAAGGCTAGGTGCTAGATCAACCTAGCCTTGGTATCAGCAGGTTGCCAGCGGTCCTCGCTGGCGTATATCATGGCAATCTCCTCCCAGAAATCCTTGGCGTACACGCCACTAGGGAATCGACCATTGAAGGTCTCCTGGAACCCGAAGAAGGCCCCAAACTCTCTAATAGAGAAATCATAGTTTCTCTCCATCAGCCGGAAAGAAACTGTCCTGTCAACATGATTGTGCTCAAAGGAGACTAGAAACTCCCTAGTAATCTCCTCATAAGCATCTTCCCGAATAGCGGAGAAGATGACTAAGCCGGCTCTATCCAATAGCCAAGTGAGATCCCCTATCACATGCAAGGGCTCTAGCTCCTCAAGTAGTAAGTACCTAGGTCCTATGACCGCCCTCTTATGGATCCTCTCTAAGGCATCTAGATGATCCTCATGGATAGTAGGGATCCTAGGGGGAGGTGGTGATGGTGATGATGGGGGTAATGGAGGCTCAGCTGATGGTGCTCTAGAAGAGGAAGAGGTGTTGCCTTTCCTTTTCTTTTTCTTATTTCTATTAGACACTCTCCTTACAAAATCCATTTTCTATCAAAAACCACGGCCTGTTCTTCAGGTTCCACGGCCGTGGAAAGCCCAAAGACCGTGATTCGTCTCGAAAATTCTCAAAACTCAACAGAATCACACCAAACTCAATAGCAAGCAGCCCTAGACTAATTTCAGTCCAATTCCAATCAGTTCTCCTAAAAATTCTAGCAAAAACGAAGCCGAATCGACGAAAAGAGAGAAAGAACGAAAAACCTAGGTTTTCGGATTTTGGAATCCAAATTCTGTCTTCTCCGGTGAATTGCCGCTCGAATCGTTGCTTGGATCTTGTTGGTGACGGAAATTGCTTCAGTTTTGGCCAAAGAATCGTTAAAAACGATTAACGAACGAGGAATTGAGAGATGGGGAAGGTAATCGGCGAATAGGGCGTGGAATTGGGAATTTTTGTGGTGTTTGTGAAGAAACGTGGTTTTTATAGTGGCCGTAAAAATTTTTGAAAATCACTGTCTATCGGGGTTAACCACGGCCGTGGAAATGTACAGAACCGTGGTTTTGGTGATTTTTCTCAGGCTTTTAAAAATTACGGTCACTGTAATTGTCACGGCCGTGGTTTTGGCCGTGGAACTCTCTATAATGTGTCAAAGTCCAAGTTTCGTCAATTTTCTTCAAACTTTTCCCTCCCCTTTCTTTTCCACTGATCCTACATCCAAAAACACGAACATACCGAAAGGCATCGAAGGCAAAACAAAGCAAAACGTCTATTCTATTCTAAACTATGAATCAAAAACAAAAAACGTAAGTGCAATACCTTGGGTTGCCTCCCAAGAAGCGCTTTGCTTAGGGTCCGTAGCTAGACCATATTCGCACTTATTCGAGTGCGGTGGGCGCGAACTCTTCAGCTTGGAGTTCCGGTGTATACTTCTTGAGTCGTTGACCGTTCACCTTAAAGCTTCTGCCCTTTTCACCCTGTTAGCATGAAATATTGTGATATTTTAGGCACGTTTTCTAAGTGTATTTCATCCATATTGGTGATCATCAATAAAGCATTGAAGCAATTGTGAGTTAGTTTATCTATATTGTCGATATAGAGGTCTACATAAGCTTTGTGTTGATTGTAGGCAATTAAGAGCAAAAACCGGACGAATCAAGGGAGAATGGAGATGGATTGAACATGTTCAAGGATTGAGAACATCACTAGGAGCTAAGGAAGATACTAAGTTGAAGAATGACACAAAATCAAGGAGAATTACGAGCCATCTACGTTCCACGCTCTAAAATACGGCCGTATTAGGATCCACGCTCTAATCCACGGCCGTGGAACTTTCGCAAGACAAGCGTGGAGCATTCCAGCAACTTACACGGCCGTGGAGGATTTGAAGCAACCGTGATCAAGTTCCACGCTCTAAATTACGGGCGTGGAACCTTCCACGACCGTGATCTTGACGATCTTTTACGCAATATTTTAAGCCACGATCTACTACGCACATGGGCCGAAAGACACATTTTATCCAGCCCTATAAAAGGACGGAAGGAAAGAGATTCCGTCACCTTGGCTACCTCGCTTACACCTCCGCTTAGGGTTTGCATCTTTGCTTACTCCTCGCACTTAGACTTTTGTCTACGGAGTTGCACGTGCTTAGGATTTCAAGTTGGACGTGTGGAGATTGTTATTTCGCAACGGAGATTTGCGAAGAGTTGAAGATTTGGAAGATCGTTGGTGACGGAAGTTACGCCTTTGATTCCTAGGTTTGATTAGAAGACGGATTGACATCCCGTTCTTCGTTCTTATCTAGAATAGTTAATTGTTTGTGTTTATTCCAAATCTGAGTTGCATTATCATTGATATTTTTGGATTTGAGATTGGTTTGAAGGTTATTGAAGGTTTTCGGAAGTTTCCATCTTTCATTCTTTTAAATCTTGAATTTGATATCAATATGACTGTTGTTGGCTAAAACCCTTTAGCAATTCTAAAGTGAAGGGTTGATAGTTGTGGCTTAGATGATGATAGATCGATCGTAAATAGATTGGACCCTGAGAGTTAGAGGGAATCGCCGAAGAACCTAATCCACGGTCTGTTCTTGAGCTTCTACGGCCGTGGAACTCAAGAACTACCCGTAATTTTGTGTCAGTTTACGAACCTTGCTTTTACTTTAATCCAAAGTTAAAGATTTGCTTTAACTTAGTCTTGGCTTGCCTTTTCTAGGTGGTAGTGAAGCCTCAACAACCTCTACCTCAATTCTGAGTGTCACAACCTTTATCGGTTTAGTTGGTCTTGATCCTTGGATTACAAGTTTGGGTATTTGACGTTAATCCTTACCTTTAGATCCTTTCTATACTGAAGCCTCAACAACCTTTATAGAGAGTATCTTTAGTTAAGTCACATAAAGCCTTGGAACTTCACCGTACATTGCTTTGCATTAGTATACCTTTGCAACCTCAACTCTGTCCTTATATCTTTAGTATATCTTGAATCGATTGCCACAACTGGATTCCTGGATCTTTAGGATTGTTGTTTTCCTAATATTTACAAAAGTTCATACATTTACTTGCTTGACGATTTATAACTGGATTTAACCCCCCAAATCCCTGTGTTCGATACTCTGGAATTCTTGCTTAACTATATCGATCCGTACACTGCGGGTTCGCTTGCTTGATTCTAGTTTTATAAATTTAAAGCTTATTTGCACGCACGCTAAGTGGCGAACAAGTTTTTGGCGCCGTTGCCGGGGATTTGGTCTAGGCCGAATTCGGTTATCGGTTGTCAAGCTTGGGAGCTTCTCCCTTGTTATTTGATATCTCTTCGAGTGTATGCGCAGGTCTAGGAACAACGAAGACCTCTTACCTCTTGATCAAGAGCTTGAGAGGACTTTGAGGAGAAAGCTTAAGGAAAGAAAAATGGCTGAAGAAAGAGAACGTGACTACCAAACAGAGTTAGCGGAGAAAGTAGCTCAACTCCAATGGAGTGAGAAGACTCGCAGGGAAGAAATGGATCGTCATCAAATGAAGGTTGATGATCTATCGGACATGATGTTTTAAATAAGGCTGGAAATAAACAACCTCAAGAAGACAAAGAGAAGAAGGAGGCCATCAAGATCGGTTAGAGCCAACTCATCCAATGAGGATAACGACTCTTCCATGCCACCACTAGAGGAAATTGATCCAACGATCAATGTGAACCCGTTCTTTCCACGGCCAGCTTCCAATCGCCGTGTCCCAGCTAGAGGTGCGAGAGTCGAACGTGTAGATGAGGAGCCAAGAACTCTTGGCCAAAGGATGGATCCAACGCAGCAACCACGCCGTTTGGGTGTGAACTTTGATGCTGATGATGCACAAGGGTTTAGCTTCAACCCGCAAGTTATTACCATTGTCCGCCAAAATCAATTTGGAGGAACAAGCGCTGAATCTCCACATCAACATCTACAAAATTTTGAGATCATGATGGAGACAATGAAGCCAAAGAATGCAACTACCAACAGCTATAAGCTCAAGCCTTTCTTCTTCTCCTTAAAAGGAAAAGCATTGTCTTGGTATCAAGCTCTCCCATGTGGGAAACTTGAGACGTGGGAGGATCTTTCTTCGGAATTCCTCACTAAATTCTTTCCGCCATCTAAAACGGCGGAGCTAAGAGGTAAGATTAATGCATTTTCTATGAGATCTAACGAAAGTTTGTTTCAATCTTGGGAAAGATTTCAGGATTTGCTATTGGATTGCCCTCATCATGGCATATCCAAGCTTGCACTATTGGAGATATACTATAAGGGGCTGGATGTGGAGACACAATTCAAGCTCCAATCCCTTTCATGTGATACATTCATGGACATGAGGGAAGATGACGCTTGGGACTTCATTGAGAAGCAAGCGCGAGTTATAGAGAAGTATTCTCATCGGAAAGTGGAGGCGAATCATGTGGATCAAGGAGCAAAGCTATCACAAGCAGCTCAAACTCAAATCTTTTCTCTCAACACGGAGATTAAAGAGTTGAAGGAAGCCATCAAAACCAACTTTCCGAAGCACAAGGAACAAGATGTGGGTTATTTAGGCAACAACAATAACCACAACGGTAATGAAAATACCAATCGCAACAACCGGAGCAATTGGAACAACAACAACAACCGGAACAACAATTGGAACAACAATAGGGGTTCAAACAACAACAATTGGCGCCCCAATCAACAAAATTCCGGTAATTCTTATTCTTCAAATTCAGGAAATTCGCTAACTCCACCTTCCTCTTCTTCCACTCCTTTGAAAAGCCAGGGGCAAACATCTAATGGTAGAAGTACTTCGGGGAAAGAGAAGCCTGATCCCATGTTGGAAACGATTTTGGGGAAGCTTCAAGGATTGGAGACACGCATCATCAAGGTTGATGATCACATAAATAAAGTTGATAAAGCCCAAAAGGTTTTAAAAAACCAAATGTTTAGTCATGCAGAGGAAGTTCCTAGGAATCAAGGGAAACTTCCAGGAAAGACGGAGGACAACCCAAAAGGAAGGGTGATGGCAATCACAACTAGGAGCGGAGTGACAACTACCGACCCGCAGCCTAAGTTTGTAGAAGTCCCCGTTGAGAAAGAGAAAGAAAAGGGGAAGGAGAAGGAAGATGTCTACGTTCCTCCTCCAGCTTACAAACCTCCCCTACCATTCCCGCAATCTAGAGCAAGAGCGCGTCTAGACAAGCAATTCGGTAAGTTTATTGAACTCATGAGCAAGCTGCATATTAATATACCTTTCATTGATGCAATTGTAGGTATGCCGGCTTATGGAAAGTTCTTAAAGAAAATCCTCTCTAACAAGAGAAAGCTAGAGGATTTTGGAGAGGTTAAGATGAGATCGGATTCTTTGGATCTCATCAAGACCATGAAAGAGAAGATGCCCCTAAAGTTAAAGGTTCCGGGGTCATTTTGTATTCCCATAGGAGTGGGAGATGTCACATATGATGCATTATGTGACTTGGGAGCAAGCGTGAGCATCATTCCACTTGCATTATGTAGGAAGATCGGTTTAGGCAATCCTAAACCGGTGAAGATGACGTTGTACATGGCGGATCGATCCATAACTCGCCCCGTCGGTATAGTTGAAGACGTCCCGGTCAAGCTATGTAAATTCTATGTTCCTATAGATTTTGTTGTGCTTGACATTCCTGCAGATAGTCCGGTCCCGATCATTCTCGGAAGACCGTTTCTTGCAACATCCGGCTGCATAGTCGATTGCAAGAATGCTAGACTCGCCTTCGACATAGGAGAAGAGAAGGTAGAGTTCGTTCTTTCCACTCTAGTGAAGGAACCAATCTTTGATAAGGATATATTCAATATCCAAGATGAAGAAGGGCTATCTAGAGAGGAGGTAAGTGCTATTCTCTTCAAAGACCCTTTGCAAAAAGTTATTTTTATGAGCCTAATGGATATAGGGGAAGAAGAGGAGTGCAATGAGGCAATTGAAGCCTTAGAAGCACAAGAAGAAGTGTGTGAAGAAGAGTTTGAGAAACTCCACGATGAGGCAGAAAACGTACGGATCCACGGTCATACACTCTATTCCACGGCCGTGGATTTCACCAACAAAAGCGTGGAGCACTCCAGAGGCTTGCACGGTCGTGGAGGAAACAGATCCACCGTATTTACTTTCAACGCCCAAAATCACGGCCGTGGAGAATGCAGAGATGCCGTAATTTTGGGTGATTCCGAAGGAAAATGTGTCTCTTCCACAACTTCTCTTGATTCTTCTCCAACACCTTCTACATCCTTAGACACTTCTAAGGAAGCATCGGATGCTCCTCAAGAGCCATTGGAGACTCCCATAGTGATGGAATTGAAACCACTTCCTACACATCTAAGGTGCGCATTTCTTGGACCTAATTCTACCTTTCCGGTAATTGTTAGTTCCGATTTGAGCATAGACGAACATAGTAAACTTATGGTTGTCCTTAAGAAACATAGGAAAGCCTTAGGATATACTATAGAGGATTTAGTTGGAATCAAACCTTCCCTATGCATGCATAAGATCTTAATGGAAGAGGACTTTAGGACTTCGCGACAACCTCAAAGGCGGTTGAATCCGACCATGAAGGAGGTTGTAAAGAAGGAAATTCTTAAACTTCTTGATGCAGGTATCATCTACCCTATCTCCGATAGCAAGTGGGTGAGTCCCGTACAGGTGGTTCCGAAGAAGGGAGGAATGACGGTCATCACCAACAAGAATAACGAACTCATTCCTACCCGAACCGTAACAGGATGGCGGATGTGTATAGACTACCGCAAGCTAAACAACGCGACGAGGAAGGATCACTTCCCACTACCCTTCATCGATCAAATGCTTGAAAGGTTAGCACAACATTTGCACTTTTGCTATCTTGACGGTTATAGTGGTTTCTTTCAGATTCCGATACACCCGGATGATCAAGAGAAGACCACGTTCACGTGCCCGTGGGGTACGTTTGCCTATAGGAGGATGCCGTTCGGGCTTTGCAACGCCCCAGCCACCTTTCAAAGGTGCATGATGGCCATCTTCTCGGAATATATAGAGGAAATCATGGAGGTTTTTATGGATGACTTCTCCGTTTATGGTTCCTCTTTTGACAATTGTCTTTCTAACCTTGCTCTTGTGTTACAAAGATGTGAAGACACTAACCTAGTTCTTAATTGGGAAAAGTGTCAATTTATGGTGAAGGAAGGCATTGTATTAGGACACTTAATCTCTAGTAGAGGGATTGAGGTGGATAAAGCTAAAATAGAGACAATAAAAAAGCTTCCTCCTCCAACTTCGGTGAAAGGGATAAGAAGTTTTCTAGGACATGCTGGATTTTATAGGCGTTTCATAAAGGATTTCTCTAAGATATCAAAGCCGCTAACTAATCTATTGATGAAGGATGCAATTTTTGATTTTTCACAGGAATGCTTAGATGCGTTCAATATGATTCGGGAAGCTCTAATTTCAGCTCCGATTATCCAACCTCCGGATTAGAATCTTCCCTTTGAGGTTATGTGTGACGCAAGTGACGTAGCTATAGGAGCTATTCTTGGACAAAGAAAGGAAGGGAGAACCCATGCTATCTACTACGCTAGCAAGACGCTAGATGAAGCACAGCTCAACTACGCCACTACCGAAAAGGAATTTTTAGCCATTGTATATGCAATTGACAAATTTTGCTCTTATCTTGTAGGTGCAAAGGTGATTGTATACACGGATCATGCTGCGATCCGATATCTCCTTGCAAAGAAGGATGCGAAGCCAAGGCTAATTAGATGGATTCTTCTCCTACAAGAATTCGATCTAGAGATCCGCGACAAGAAGGGTTCGGAAAATTTTGTTGCGGATCATTTGAGTCGTCTAACACATCTAGAGGACGACCATTTACCTATAGATGACTCCTTTCCGGACGAACACTTACACATCATAGAGGAGTGCATCGATGTAATCACCAAAGGTAACGAACCATGGTTTGCTGATTTTGTTAACTATTTGGTTTGTCAGGAATTACCGCCCGGGTTATCCTACGCACAAAGAAAGAAGTTCTTTAAGGATGTTCGGGAATACTTTTGGAATGAACCTCTCCTCTTTAAGAGAGGTCCGGATGGCATTATTCGGCGATGTGTGCCGAAACATGAGATGCAAATTGTCATCCGCCATTGTCATTTACCTTGTGGAGGACACGCTAGTTCGAACAAGACTAGCGCTAAGGTATTGCAATCTGGATTCTTTTGACCTACTCTATTTAAAGATGTGCAAACCTTTGTTTCCTGATGCGATGCTTGTCAAAGAACAGGAAATATATCTAGGAGGAATGAGATGCCTCTCAACAACATCCAAGAGGTGGAGATCTTCGATGTTTGGGGAGTAGACTTCATGGGACCTTTCCATCATCTTGTGGCAACCAATACATACTCTTAGCGGTTGATTATGTTTCGAGATGGATTGAAGCAATTGCCTCTCCCACCAATGATGCCATGGTAGTGGTTAAGTTCTTTAACAAGACCATTTTCCCGCGATTTTGGACGCCACAGACTATCATTAGTGATGAAGGTTCTCACTTCATTGCCCGGCGCTTTGAAGCTCTTCTAGCTAAGTATGGGGTGACTCACAAGATCGCCACCCCTTATCATCCACAAACTAGTGGACAAGTTGAGATCTCAAACCGGGAGATCAAAAGAATCCTAGAGAAGACGGTTTCAAGGACTAGGAAGGATTGGTCCTTGAAGCTAGATGATGCATTGTGGGCGTACCGGACTGCGTATAAGACTCCCATCGGAACCACACCATACAACCTTGTGTATGGGAAGTCTTCTCACTTACCGGTAGAGTTGGAGCACAAGGCGTTTTGGGCAATCAAGTGGCTAAATTTCAGCATGAAGGAAGCGGGAGAGAAGTGTCTCTTGGACCTAAATGAGCTTGAAGAACTCCGCTTGAACGCTTACGAAAACGCCAAGATCTACAAAGAAAGAGCGAAGCGTTGGCATGATAAGCATATCATCCCAAAGGACCTCAAAGAAGGAGATCAAGTTCTCCTCTTCAATTCAAGGCTTCGTCTCTTTCCAGGTAAGCTTAAATCTCGTTGGACCGGACCTTTTCTAATCAAACGTGTTTTTCCCCATGGTGCAGTTGAAGTATGGGGTGAAACGGGCGGAAGCTTTAAGGTGAACGGTCAACGACTCAAGAAGTATACACCGGAACTCCAAGCTGAAGAGTTCGCGCCCACCGCACTCGAATAAGTGCGAATTTGGTCTAGCTACGGACCTTAAACAAAGCGCTTCTTGGGAGGCAACCCAAGGTATTGCACTTACGTTTTTGTTTTTGATTAATAGATTAGCTTAGTTTAGACGTTTTGCTTTGCTTTGCCTTCGATACCTTCCGGTATGTTCGTGTTTTTGGATGTAGGAACAGTGGAAAAGAAAAGGGGAAGGAAAAACTTGAAGAAAATTGACGAAACTTGGACTTTGGAGCACTACAGAGAGTTCCACAGCCTAAACCACGGCCGTGACAGCTACAGTGACCGTAATTTTCAAAAGCTTGAGAAAAATCACCAAAACCACGGTTCCGTACATTTCCACGGCCGTGGAAACCCTAGAACAGACTGTGGTTTTCAACAGAATATGGATTTTGTGAGAAGAGTGTCCGATAGGAATAAGGATAAGAACAAGGATAAGAACAAAAAGAGGAAAGGCAACGATGCTTCCTCTTCTAGAGCACCAACCACCGAACCTCCATCACCTCCTTCATCACTATCACCACCTCGCCCTAGGATCCCCACTATCCATGACGATCATCTCGATGCTTTAGAGAGGATCCACAAGAGAGCGGTCATAGGACCTAGATACCTATTGCTTGAGGAGTTAGAGCCTCTACATGTGATAGGAGACCTTACTTGGCTTTTAGATAGAGCCGGTCTAGTCATCTTCTCTGCTATTCGGGAAGATGCTTATGAGGAGATCACTAGGGAGTTTGTGGTTTCCTTCGAGCACAGTCACGTAGACAGGACAGTTTCTTTCCGGCTGAAGGAGAGAAACTATGATTTTTCGATTAGAGAGTTCGGAGCCTTCTTTGGGTTCCATGAGACCTTCAATGGTCGTTTTCCCAGTGGCATGTACGCCAAGGATTTCTGGGAGGAGATTGCCATGGTATATGCCAGTGAGGACCGCTGGCAGCCAGCTGATACCAAGGCTAGGTTGATGTATCACCTAGCCTTGAAGATTGCTCATAGGGTGCTTTCTGAGTGTCTCTTCCCTAGGACGGAGACGCCTCAGAAAATCAAGACAGACGAGCTTTTCCTTCTCTACTGTATGCTATACGGTAGACCTGCTGACTGTGCCACCCTCTTAGCTGCTACTATGAGCAAGCTGAAGAATAAGAGGGCTGGTAACATTGGATACGGTGGGATGGTCACCCACCTTGCTAGACAGTTAGGGGTAGATTTCTCAGCATGTACACGTATTGCAGCTACACCCCTAGGACTACATAGCCTCATGACTAGAGGCATTATTTTCCCTACCCACAGAGGTCCACCATATGCTGCTATGCCTTGGGAGAGTAGGATTGGGAAAGGCATTGAGTGGCTCCCTGAGTATTCCATTATGGCTGGACGCCATAACTGGAAGGCGACGTTCGCTGCCATGCATGCGGACAGATTGGTAACCCCTCCCTATGTTCCACCACCGCCAGTTGTAGAGGAGGAGATGAGAGGGGATGACGAGTTTGAGGGAGGAGGAGTTGATCATGACTTTGGTACATTCCCGGATCAGCCGGATGCAGTTCCTGACCTTCCTAGACACTCTCCCCGCCCCACTAGAGCTTCAGGTTCATCCTCTCGCCGTGCTAGTGTGAGCGAGAGGCCGACTTGGATGGCGGATCCTCCTTCATGGTACAGTACGCAGCCGGATTGGATGGGAGCTCCACCGCCTTGGCATGCATAGCCGCCACCTGCACCAGCACCTTCAGATGCACCGGCGTGGTACAGCCAGCCGCCTGGTTGGTACGAGCAGCTACCACAGTGGGCTACCGACCTTTCCGATAGGGTTGGAGCTTTGGAGATTCGTGCTAATGCTAGGGATGCATGAGCCGACGATCTTGACCACATGATGAGAGATGTTTACCGCCAGCAGTTCGGGCGGCACTATGATCCCGGCTTCTCCCCGTTTCCACCACCACCTCCACCGCAGTATGGACCTTTGATGATCGACAGTTTTAGCCGCTCCACCACCATTTTGTGAGTTCTTTTTCTTTCTTTCTTTTCTTCTTTCTCTTTTTGAACATTAGGGACAATGTTTGTTCCAAGTATGGGGTGGGGTGTGACTAATAGTTTGTAATAACTCTTACTCACTTTTATATGCTTCTATCGAGACTACCTTGCATGTTCATTCTATTGTTACACGTTTCATTATTGCATTGCATGAAAAAGCTTTTGAAAAACCCATAAAAATTGAAAAATTTTGAAAAATTTGTGCTTCTAAGGATAGAGATGATTTCTGTGATAATCACTACTTGTGAATTGAGTTTTGATGACAATCACATGCTTAAACAAATAGTGAATTGAAAAGAATTGAATGAGTTGATTATCCCTCTTTTGTAAATTTCATAATGTGATGAATGTTACTTAAATCATATTGAGGAATCAAGGTTGAAATCACATGATAAGTTCCTATACTTCTTTTTGAGATGATTAAGGCAATTCGATTTTCTTTCTTCCTTCTTTGATCATTTAGCCCCTCATTGAAATAATGGCCTCCTTTACCTATCCGAGAATTTGGAGGAGTTGATATTTGGCATGTTTGATGTGGGAGGGCCATGAAAGCAATTATTTGCATTCAAAAGAATAGAAAGAAATTATAGGTTTGGGGAAGTCAATCATGACGATGAGTAACTCGGCACCATTCACATAGCCGGGTGTTTGTGTCTTGCCAAATTCGGATTGAGCGATATTCCTAGCGGATTATGGTATGTCAATCAAGGGTTTGAGGCATCTCGTAAAATTGAGAAATGCCAATCTCCTAGGCTTCGGTTTTTGTGCACCTCTATCCATAACTCCAAAAGTAAAGTCGAAAAATGAAAAGAAGAGAGCAAAGCTCTAAGTTGAAAGTGCTGCGGAAACCGCAAGAGAAAAAGAAAAGAGTAGTTATCCACTTTCCCGGATTCATGCACCACATTCCTTAAAGTTTTCCCTCCCTTTCCACATTCTAGACCTTGTTTGAAAGTCCTTAAGATCAAGAGAATGATATATGATTTGGTGATCTAAATTGAAGTTTCTTATGATTGATTTTGATAATGTTTGAAGGTTATGATGTTTACATGGAAGTTTGATCAATTCATGAGCTTTCTTTACTCTTTACTCTTTGATTATGTGTATGAAAGTCTTATAAACGAATGAAGCAAGATTTGAGAATGATCTATTGATTAGAAATCACATTCATCTAAAAGAGGTTTTGCTTTGAGAGTATATCTATATTTCATCCTAACTTGAATTTTAAAGCTTTTGAAAGACCTTGCTTAGGGACAAGCAAGTGGCAAGTATGGGGTTATTTGTTAGCATGAAATATTGTGATATTTTAGGCACGTTTTCTAAGTGTATTTCATCCATATTGGTGATCATCGATAAAGCATTGAAGCACTTGTGAGTTAGTTTATCTATATTGTCGATATAGAGGTCTACATAAGCTTTGTGTTGATTGTAGGCAATTAAGAGCAAAAACCAGACGAATCAAGGGAGAATGGAGATGGATTGAACATGTCCAAGGATTGAGGACATCACTAGGAGCTAAGGAAGATACTAAGTTGAAGAATGACACAAAATCAAGGAGAATTACGAGCCATCTACGTTCCACGCTCTAAAATACAGTCGTACTAGGATCCACGCTCTAATCCACGGCCGTGGAACTTTGGCAAAACAAGCGTGGAGCATTCCAGCAACTTACACGGCCGTGGAGGATTTGAAGCAACCGTGATCAAGTTCCACGCTCTAAATTACGGGCGTGGAACCTTCCACGACCGTGATCTTGGCGATCTTTTACGCAATATTTTAAGCCACGATCTACTACGCACATGGGCCGAAAGACACATTTTATCCAGCCCTATAAAAGGACGGAAGGAAAGAAATTCCGTCACCTTGGCTACCTCGCTTACACCTCCGCTTAGGGTTTGCATCTTTGCTTACGCCTCGCACTTAGACTTTTGTCTACGAAGTTGCACGTGCTTAGGATTTCAAGTTGGACGTGTGGAGTGTAATACCCGGAAATTTAATTTCCGGTAAATCCCGAGTCAACTTCAACCTTGCCATCTTATATGAAGAGTTAAGCCCATAAAATGCTTTTATCAACTTCTATCATTTTTTTTTTGCGAAGATTCAATCTTCCTACATAATCCTTAATTTTATAAATCAACACATTTTTTTCTTATTTATTTGGAGTTGTTACACACATAAAATATACCTATCTTCCTTAGAATTCAATTATTTCAAGACTAAAAGTTATGGGCTAAATTTTGACAACACATTTACAAGGCCTTCCGGGCCCATCAAACCAGATCAAGACAAGGAAGCCAAGGCCATCTCCTTTGGGCTGCTTGTCCCCAACTGTACTCCACATCTTCTTCACGGCCCAACAGGGAACATAGCTACCCTGGACACCCTTACGTCTACATACAGCCACGCCAGCCATAGCCTGGAATTGGTAAGCGTTGCAACCGCTACACCTTCCTCCAGTTTCGATTCTCTCTTGGTTGTACGCTAATAAGACTCAGACCTTGGCCTTGTACCACATACCTCCCACATCCACCTTCACACCAACCCGACCCCCGTGACCTTCGACCGCCCCAACCGACGCAACAGTGCACCCTCCCAACTGCGCCAACAGTGCACCTTCCCAACCTTGCCCAGTCGACGCTGACGGTGAATCTTCCCAAGCGCGCCGCTTACGGTTGACGGAAACCAAGAAGCAGATGTCATCACCGATTGCAACTGCCGAGGTAAGTCATGCTGCTCCTCTCCTCGTCAACTCGGATCGCCGCTGCATCTTGACTCGTTGTGCACCCGCAGATCCGTCACCGGCTGAATACTCAGCAGGCGAGTGGGCTTCTCTCGGGGACCGTCTCGATATCGATCCAAGCCTCTTCGTCTTCTTCCGGGCTGCGCATCTGTAGACTACTTGGAAAGGGTGAGTCTCCTTCCTCAGTTGTGCAGTAGAGTTATAATAGTTTACGATGTTCAGGTTGTATATTAAGTATGGATTTTGAGTTGTTCGGGGTTGGGGGTTGAAAAGTGGACTGGAGTAGTATGTACTCTTCGCAAGGGGTGATCTTTAGGACTCTTGTTATAAGGTTTGATTGTTAGGTAGATCTAGTGTAGTTAGTTGTTCATATTAGATTAGTCTAGACCTTGTTAGTTTAGGCGTATTGTTAGTGCTATTATAGTAAGCTTTGATTAGTTGTTTAAGTAGCCTTTAAATATATATATATATATATATATATATATATATATATATATATATATATATATATATATATATATATATATATATATAATAGACTTTTCTTATGTGAGGATGTTCATATTAGATTAGTGTAGTTAGCTGTTCATATTAGATTAGTCTAGACCTTGTTAGTTTAGGCGTATTGTAAGTGCTATTATAGTAAGCTTTGATTAGTTGTTTAAGTAGCCTTTAAATAAATATATATATATATATATATATATATATATATATATATAATATAGACTTTTCTTATGTGAGGATGTTCATATTAGATTAGTGTAGCTAGCTGTTCATATTAGATTAGTCTAGACCTTGTTAGTTTAGACGTATTGTTAGTGCTATTAGTAAGCATTGATTAGTTGTTTAAGTAGCCTTTAAATATATATATATATATATATATATATATATATATATATATATATATATATATATATATATATATATATATATATAATATAGACTTTTCTTATGTGAGGATGCGTGCTTGAAGCGATAACTAGTTTAGTAAACGTTAGTTATGTTGGTGAACGGTCGAGGTTAACCCTTATTAGTATCTTGAAGCTTTCTGGACCTAGGGATGATACCGTCTTTTACACTAATATAGGGTTAGTTGGGCTCTTTCTTAAACAACCTCGTGAACTTAGAAGTTAATGAACTTCTAAGTGGTGGATGTCTTTTTTATCCAAGTTGTTCCTTCCATTATCAGGTTGTTGAGTTGTTGATCTTGCGGAATCAAGTAGTAGCATTGTTTCGGGATTTTGACTTGATTCAGGTAAGTCCACGGACTTACTTAGCTGGCTTCTGGTATGAGTGTAATGTGTATGAGTGGTGTTTGTTAGTTATGATAAACAACGAAACGGGATTAGGCCGACTTTATTATTTACGTAATTGACCCAAATGTATGATAACGGGTTGTGACATCATCTGCCTAGCTCTTGCGAGAGTCTAGGAGGTTCCCTGCGACCAGCCCAGTCCGGTAGACGGTCAGATGCATTAGTACCATTCCGCGTTGGTAAACGGGGACAGGGGCGAGGTTTGGGAATCCCTCGTGTCACAAAATACGTTTCATTAGTAATGACCTATCACCTAATTAAAGATAATAAAAGGATTGAGTGTCGCATGTTGATTGTGTATGTTGTGTGGTTGTGCTTTTACCTTTATACTTATGCATAGAATGTTAGCTAACGGTTTTATACCGCTTGTAGATGTCTTGCAGGTTAAAACAGTTGTAGAGAGATCCGGAGGGAATGGTCAGCCGGGTCCACGTACTTATTTAGTTGGGGACGGGATGTCTTCTGTTCTTCTTATGTGTCGTTTTGGTACCTTTGCTTTGTAAGGCTGATACATATTCTTCATGTATATATTGTTTAAAGTTTTCAAATGTTTTAAATACTTTTGTGCCTTGTTGTAAGATCCAAGTTAAATTGTTGTCAAACTAAGGTCGGGACCCATTGTGAGGTCCTAACCAGTAGCCCCCGAGTTCTAAGAATTTGGGGTATTACAATATGATATCAGAGCTCTGGGTTGGCAACAATGGCACTTGAAATCTTCTGAAAGACCAAATGTATAAAATAACTAGAACCCGAAAGGGGTCTAAAATTTTCAAAACGGATTTATGTTTTTACACGCGCGCATAGTCGGGTTGTTGGGTTAGTAGTACGTTGGACCACCATCGCTCTCCGTGGATCTCTACAACTTGGATCGATATGAGTTAGCATATAGACTTATTATGATGAGTATTAATGTATGTGATATATATGTATATATGTAGTATGTTAGTATCCTAAAGGATTTATTATGTCCTTTAGTTGTGATATCATGAAGCGATTATCACCTCATGATAAATCGGTAGCAGACTTGAAGAGTTTTCAACACGAGACAAAGGACTCGGACCTTGGATCAAGTATTTTACTCGGGTGGGCGTCCTAGTAACCCTTGTTAACCATCCAAAGAACTAATAGGCGAAGAAGTAAAGACTTAATTTTGACCATAAGTACAATCAAATGAAGAAGAATTCCCGAGTCAACTCAGATAGAAGAAATAGAAGGTCATACAAGGGACTTGGTTGTATAAAACCGATATATGAATTATAAGAACCATGCAAGAGACTACAAGAGTGCGGAGTAGAGATAACACTATTGGAACGAGACAAGTAGAATTCAGTACAACCAAGATTGCGGAATCAAGGACATTACCATCGAGGCGGATGACCCATAAACCATTATGGACATTAGAAACCAGAAGAGACAGAGTGTCAATCTGGGTGTGATAATCTAAGGTGCACGGAATGAAGACCTACAATTGAGTGTAAAAGCGAAAAGGCAGACCCCACAAGCGTGGGGAGGTTTTGACCTCCTTAGAGGTATAAGAGGTTTGAAAGAAACCACGACGCCAATATCCAAAGAATGGAAGCCTGTATCAGAGTCAACGGAGTTTCAGGAAGACGATATTACCACCAACACTAGTGAAGAAAGGGGTACGGGAGAACGTCCTTGCTGGACTCGAGAATCCAGGGTAACCCGAATTATCACGGGACCTAAGCCATCAACACAGATGGTCCATGCAAAAGGAACTACAAGTGGATGATCATTACGGCCATAAGAATTTCAAGGACGCTTGCAAGCTATCGTGGAAAATTCAAACGACTATTTATGTCAGATGAATGACACAATCGGACTAGAGAAATGGAGTTAGCCCATAAGAAGCGGAAGGGTGGAAGTTAGAACGAACTAAAGAAGTATAAAAGGATTATTGTGAGCAACAGTTTACCTACTAGCTAAGGAAATTTTGACATATCACAATTAACATGGAATGGAGACTTACAACTTAATGTAAGAGCGAAAAGTAGACTTCACAAGCCTGGAGACGTTTTGTCTTCTTTAAAGATAAGAATGCTAAGAGGAATCACAACGCCAGTATCGAAAGGATCGAAGCCCTATAACATAGTCAACAAGATTAGAAGGAAATATTACAAACAACGCCGATTAAGGAACCTGTGCTTGTGAGAGTCATGTGGTGGACTCAAGAGCCCAGGGTATCCCCATTAATAACAAAACATAGGTCATCAACACCGACGGTCCCTGTAAAGGGACTACAATTGGAAGGTATTTAAAAGTCATCGGAACTAGAAGACGCTTACCATCTATCGTGGAGTGTTAGGAACAACTTTTGACGTCAGGCGAATGGCACAGTGAGACTTGAGAAAGAGAGTTGTCCCAAAGGAAGCAGAAGAGGGAGAGACAAGACGAACTAAAGAAGGATAAAAGGATTAATTTAGTAGGTGATGTGCACCAAAAGTTTAATACCAGTAGAGATATGAAATTGAGATAAGTCAATTATAGATTGACCGATGTCAACCAAGGACGTGCAAGTATTGTTTGGTATTGACGAGTTATGTGCCGTTAAGAAGATATATTTGTGACTGTGGATCTATGGAGTAGCTTTACCGACGCCTTAGAGGATTTCCTCAAGTAGGCAACGACAACCTTCTTGGATGAATTAAAGGTATAAAGATGGCAAGGTTTAAGTTGACTCGGGATTCAACCCATCTCGAAACATAATCCACTGCTAAAAGTATGTATTGGTTTCCACAAGATGATGGGAAAGGTCCCATGAAGTCTACTCCCCAAACGTCAAAGATCTCTACCTCTTGGATGTTGTTGAGAGGCATCTCGTTCCTCCTAGATATATTCTCTGTTCTTTGACAAGCATTGCAGCAGGAAACAAAGGTTTGCACATCTTTAAATAGAGTAGGCCAAAATAATCCAGATTGCAATACCTTAGCGCTAGTTTTGTTCGAACTAGCGTGTCCTCCACAAGGTAGTGAATGACAATGACGGATGACACTTTGCATCTCATCTTCCGGCACACATCGCCGAATAATGCCGTCCGGACCTCTCTTAAAGAGGAGAGGTTCATTCCAAAAGTATTCCCGAACACCCTTAAAGAACTTCTTTCTTTGTGCGTAGGATAATCCGGGCGGTAATTCCTGACAAACCAAATAGTTAACAAAATCAGCAAACCATGGTTCGTTTTGTCTTCTTTAAAGATAAGAATGCTAAGAGGAATCACAACGCCAGTATCGAAAGGATCGAAGCCCTATAACATAGTCAACAAGATTAGAAGGAAATATTACAAACAACGCCGATTAAGGAACCTGTGCTTGTGAGAATCATGTGGTGGACTCAAGAGCCCAGGGTATCCCCATTAATAACAAAACATAGGTCATCAACACCGACGGTCCCTGTAAAGGGACTACAATTGGAAGGTAATTAAAAGTCATCGGAACTAGAAGACGCTTACCATCTATCGTGGAGTGTTAGGAACAACTTTTGACGTCAGGCAAATGGCACAGTGAGACTTGAAAAAGAGAGTTGTCCCAAAGGAAGCAGAAGAGGGAAAGACAAGACGAACTAAAGAAGGATAAAAGGATTAATTTAGTAGGTGATGTGCACCAAAAGTTTAATACCAGTAGAGATATGGAATTGAGATAAGTCAATTATAGACTGACCGATGTCAACCAAGGACGTGCAAGTATTGTTTGGTATTGACGTGTTATGTGCCGTTAAGAAGATATATTTGTGACTGTGGATCTATGGAGTAGCTTTACCGACGCCTTAGAGGATTTCCTCAAGTAGGCAACGACAACCTTCTTGGATGAATTAAAGGTATAAAGATGGCAAGGTTTAAGTTAACTCGGGATTCAACCCATCTCGAAACATAATCCACTGCTAAAAGTATGTATTGGTTTCCACAAGATGATGGGAAAGGTCCCATGAAGTCTACTCCCCAAACGTCAAAGATCTCTACCTCTTGGATGTTGTTGAGAGGCATCTCATTCCTCCTAGATATATTCCCTGTTTTTTGACAAGCATTGCAGCAGGAAACAAAGGTTTGCACATCTTTAAATAGAGTAGGCCAAAATAATCCAGATTGCAATACCTTAGTGCTAGTTTTGTTCGAACTAGCGTGTCCTCCACAAGGTAGTGAATGACAATGACGGATGACACTTTGCATCTCATCTTCCGGCACACATCGCCGAATAATGCCGTCCGGACCTCTCTTAAAGAGGAGAGGTTCATTCCAAAAGTATTCCCGAACACCTTTAAAAAACTTCTTTCTTTGTGCGTAGGATAATCCGGGCGGTAATTCCTGACAAACCAAATAGTTAACAAAATCAGCAAACCATGGTTCGTTACCTTTGGTGATCACGTCGATGCACTCCTCTATGATGTGTAAATGCTCGTCCGGAAAGGAGTCATCTATAGGTAGATGGTCGTCCTCTAGATGTGTTAGACGACTCAAATGATCCGCAACAGAATTTTCCGAACCCTTCTTGTCGCGGATCTCTAGATCGAATTCTTGTAGGAGAAGAATCCATCTAATTAGCCTTGGCTTCACATCCTTCTTTGCAAGTAGATACCGGATCGCAGCATGATCCGTGTATACAATCACCTTTGCACCTACAAGATAAGAGCGAAATTTGTCAATTGCATATACAATTGCTAAGAATTCTTTTTCTGTAATGGCGTAGTTGAGCTGCGCTTCATCTAGCGTCTTGCTAGCGTAGTAAATAGCGTGGGTTTGTCCTTCCTTTCTTTGCCCAAGAACAGCTCCTATAGCTACGTCACTTGCGTCACACATAACCTCAAAGGGAAGATTCCAATCCGCAGGTTGGATAATCGGGGCTGAGATTAGAGCCTCCTGAATCATATTAAACGCATCTAAGCATTCCTGCGAAAACTCAAAAACTGCATCCTTCATCAATAGATTAGTAAGCGGCTTTGATATCTTAGAGAAATCCTTTATGAAACGCCTATAAAATCCAGCATGTCCTAGAAAACTTCTTATCCCTTTCACCGAAGTTGGGGGAGGAAGCTTTTCTATTGTCTCTATCTTAGCTTTATCCGCCTCAATCCCTCTACTAGAGATTAAGTGTCCTAATACAATGCCTTCTTTGACCATAAATTGACACTTTTCCCAATTAAGAACTAGGTTAGTGTCTTCACACCTTTGTAATACAAGAGCAAGGTTAGAAAGACAATTGTCAAAAGAGGAACCATAAACGGAGAAGTCATCCATAAAAACCTCCATGATTTCCTCTATATATTCCGAGAAGATGGCCATCATGCACCTTTGAAAGGTGGCTGGGGCGTTGCAAAGCCCGAACGGCATCCTCCTATAGGCAAACGTACCCCACGGGCACGTGAACCTGGTCTTCTCTTGATCATCCGGGTGTATCGGGATCTGAAAGAAACCACTATAACCGTCAAGATAGCAAAAGTGTGAATGTTGTGCTAACCTTTCAAGCATTTGATCGATGAAGGGTAGTGGGAAGTGATCCTTCCTCATCGCGTTGTTTAGCTTGCGGTAGTCTATACACATCCGCCATCCTGTTACGGTTCGTGTAGGAATGAGTTCATTGTTTTTGTTGGTGATGACCGTCATTCCTTCCTTCTTCGGAACCACCTGTACGGGACTCACCCACTTGCTATCGGAGATAGGGTAGATGATACCGGCATCAAGTAGTTTAAGAATTTCCTTCTTGACAACCTCCTTCATGGTCGGATTTAACCGCCTTTGAGGTTGTTGCGAAGTTCTAAAGTCCTCTTCCATTAAGATCTTATGCATGCATAGGGAAGGTTTGATTCCTACTAAATCCTCTATAGTATATCCTAAGGCTTTCCTATGTTTCTTAAGGACAACCATAAGCTTACTATGTTCATCTATACTTAAATCTGAACTAACAATTACCGGAAAGGTAGAATTAGATCCTAGAAATGCGTACCTTAGATGTGTAGGAAGTGGTTTCAATTCCATCACTATAGGAGTCTCCGATGGCTCTTGAGGAGTATCCGATGGTACCTTAGAAGTGTCTAAGGAAGTAGAAGGTGTTGGAGAAGAATCAAGGGAAGTTGTGGAAGAGACACAATTTCCTTCGAATTCACCCAAAATTACGGCACCCCTGCCTTCTCCACGGCCGTGATTTTGGGCGTAGAAAGTAATTACGGTGTCTATGTTTCCTCCACGACCGTGTAAGTTACTGGAGTGCTCCATGCTTTTGTTGGTGAATTCCACGGCCGTGGAATAGGCCGTCTGACCGTGGATCCGTACGTTTTCTGCCTCATCGTGGACTTTCTCGAACTCTTCTTCACATACTTCTAAGGCTTCAATTGCCTCATTGCACTCCTCTTCTTCCCCTATATCCATTATGCTCATAGAAAGAACTTTTTGCAAGGGATCTTTGAAGAGAATAGAACTTACCTCCTCTCTAGATAGCTCTTCGTCCTGGATATTGAATATATCCTCATCGAAGGCTGGTTCCTTTACTAAGGTGGAAAGGACAAACTCTACCTTCTCTTCTCCTATGTCAAAGGCGAGTCTAGCATTCTTGCAATCGACTATACAGCCGGACGTTGTAAGAAATGGTCTTCCGAGAATGATCGGGACCGGACTATCTACAGGAATGTCAAGCACAACAAAGTCTATAGGAACATAGAACTTACCAAGCTTGACCGGGACGTCTTCAACTATACCGACGGGACGAGTTATGGAACGACCCGCCTTGTATAACGTCATCTTTACCGGTTTAGGATCACCTAAACCGATCTTCCTGCATAAGGCAAGCGGGATGATGCTCACACTTGCTCCCAAATCACATAATGCATCATATGTGACATCTGCCACTCCTATGGGAATACAAAATGACCCCGGATCCTTCAGCTTTGGGGGCATCTTCTCTTTCATGGTTTTGATGAGATCCGATGAATCCGAACTCATCTTAACCTCTCCAAAATCCTCTAGCTTTCTCTTGTTAGAGAGGATCTCCTTTAGGAACTTTCCATAAGCTGGCATACCTACAATTGCATCAATGAAAGGTATATTAATATGCAGTTTGCTCATGAGTTCAATAAACTTACCAAATTGTTTGTCTAGACGCGCTCTCGCTCTAGATTGCGGGAATGGTAGGGGAGGTTTGTAAGCTGGAGGAGGAACGTAGACATCTTCCTTCTCCTTCCCCTTTTCTTTGTCCTTCTCAACGGGGACTTCTACAAACTTAGGCTGCGGGTCGGTAGTTGTTACTCCGCTCCTAGTTGTGATTGCCATCACCCTTCCTTTTGGGTTGTCTTCCGCCTTTCCTGGAAGTTTCCCTTGATTCCTAGGAACTTCCTCCGCATGGCTAAATATTTGGTTTCTAAAACCTTTTGGGCTTTATCAACCTTAGTTATGTGATCATCAACCTTGATGATGCAAGTCTCCAATCCTTGAAGCTTGCCCAAAATTGTCTCCAACATGGGATCGGGCTTCTCTTTCCCCGAAGTACTTCCACCATTAGATGTTTGCCCCTGGCTTTTCAAAGGAGTGGAAGAAGAGGAAGATGGAGTTAGTGAATTTGAATTTCCTGAATTGGAATAAGAATTACCGGAATTTTGTTGATTGGGACGCCAATTGTTGTTGTTTGAACCTCTATTGTTGTTCCAATTGTTGCTCCGGTTATTGTTGTTGTTCCAATTGTTCCGGTTGTTGTTCCGGGTGTTGCGGTTTGTATTCTCATTCCCGTTGTGGTTATTGTTGTTGCCCAAATAACCTACATCTTGTTCCTTTTGCTTTGGAAAGTTGGTTTTGATGGCTTCCTTCAACTCTTTAATCTCCGTATTGAGAGAAAAGATTTGAGTTTGAGCTGCTTGTGATAGCTTTGCTCCTTGATCCACATGATTCGCCTCCACTTTCCGATGAAAATACTTCTCAATAACTCGCGCTTGCTTCTCAATGAAGTCTCAAGCGTCATCTTCCCTCATGTCCATGAATGTACCACATGAAAGGGATTGGAGCTTGAATTATGTCTCCACATCCAGCCCCTTATAGTATATCTCCAATAGTGCTAATTTGGATATGCCATGATGTGGGCAATCCAATAGCAAATCTTGAAATCTTTCCCAAGATTGAAACAAACTTTTGTTAGATCTCATAGAAAATGCATTAATATTACCTCTCAACTCCTCCGTTTTGGATGGCGGAAAGAACTTAGTGAGGAGTTCCGAAGAAAGATCCTCCCATGTTTCAAGTTTCCCACTTGGAAGAGCTTGATACCAAGACAATGCTTTCCCTTTCAAGGAGAAAAAGAAAGGCTTGAGTTTAAAGCTGTTGGTAGTTGCATTCTTTGGCTTCATTGTCTCCATCATGATCTCAAAATTTTGTAGATGTTGATGTGGAGATTCAGCGCTTGTTCCTCCAAATTGATTTTGGCGGACAATGGTAATAACTTGCGGGTTGAAGCTAAACCCTTGTGCATCATCAGCATCAAAGTTCACACCCAAACGGCGTGGTTGCTGCGTTGGATCCATCCTTTGGCCAAGAGTTCTTGGCTCCTCATCTACACGTTCGACTCTCGCACCTCTAGCTGGGACACGGCGATTGGAAGCTGGCCGTGGAAAGAACGGGTTCACATTGATCGTTGGATCAATTTCCTCTAGTGGTGGCATGGAAGAGTCGTTATCCTCATTGGATGAGTTGGCTCTAACCGATCTTGATGGCCTCCTTCTTCTCTTTGTCTTCTTGAGGTTGTTTATTTCCAGCCTTATTTAAAACATCATGTCCGATAGATCATCAACCTTCATTTGATGACGATCCATTTCTTCCCTGCGAGTCTTCTCACTCCATTGGAGTTGAGCTTCCTTTTCTGCCAACTCCGTTTGGTAATCACGTTCTCTTTCTTCAGCCATCTTTCTTTCCTTAAGCTTTCTCCTCAAATTCCTCTCAAGCTCTTGATCAAGAGGTCGTTGTTCCTAGACCTGCGCATACACTCGAAGAGATATCAAATAACAAGGGAAAAGCTCCCAAGCTTGACAACCGATAACCGAATTCGGCCTAGACTAAATCCCCGGCAACGGCGCCAAAAACTTGTTCGCCACTTAGCGTGCGTGCAAATAAGCTTTAAATTTATAAAACTAGAATCAAACAAGCGAACCCGCAGTGTACGGATCGATATAGTTAAGCAAGAATTTCAGAGTATCTAACACAGGGATTTGGGGGGTTAAATCCAATTATAGAATTGTCAAGCAAGTAAATGTATGAGCTTTTGTAAATATTGGGAAAACAACAATCCTAAAGATCCAAGAATCCAGCTGTGGCAATCGATTCAAGATATACTAAAGATATAAGGACAGAGTTAAGAGTTGTAAAGGTATACTAATGCAAAGCAATGTACGGTGAAGTTCCAAGGCTTCATGTGACTTATCTAGAAATACTCTCTATAAAGGTTGTTGAGGCTTCAGTATAGAAAGAATCTAAAGACAAGAATTAATATCAAATACCCAAACTTGTAATCCAAGGATCAAGACTAACTGAACCGATTAACTTTGTGACACTCGGAATCGAGGTAGAGGTTATTGAGGCTTCACTACCACCTAGAAAAGGCAAGCCAAGACTAAGTTAAAGCAAATCTTTAACTTTGGATTAAAGTAAAAGCAAGGTTCGTAAACTAACGGAAATTACGGGTGGATCTTGAGATTCTACGGCCGTGGAACTCAAGAACACACCGTGATTTTGGTTCGTCGGCGATTCTCTCTAACTCTCAGGGTCCAATCTGTTTACGATCGATCTATCATCATTTAAGCCACAACTATCAACCCTTCACCTTAGAATTGCTAAAGGGTTTTAGCCAACAACAGTCATTATAATATCAAATCCAAGATTTAAAAGAATGAAAGATGAAAACCTTCGAAAACCTTTAATAAATCTTAAATCAATCTCAAATCCACAAACAAGAGTAATGATGTATAGTAGATTCAGAATAACACAAACAATCACAATCCTTGATAAGAACGAAGAACAGGATGTCAATCCGTCTTCTAATCAAACCTAAGGATAAAAGATGTAATCTCCGTATGAACAATCTTCCAAATCTTCACTCTTTCCGTAAGTCTTTCCGTCAATTCGGAAATCTCAATAGGGCTAAGCGCAATCTCTAAGCGGAGGTGACGGAATCTCTCTCCTTCCTTCCTTTTATAGGGCAAGATAGAATAAGTGTCCAGCCCATTGTGTAAAAGATCGTGGCTTTAATTTGTACGTTAAAAGATCCCCTAAATCACGGTTCCATAGGATTCCACGCCCGTGGTTTAGAGCGTGGTTTAGAGCGTGGAATTTGATTACGGTGCTTCACAACTTCCACGGCCGTGTAACCCTCTGGAATGCTCCACGCTTGTGTTGCCAAAGTTCCACGGCCGTGGTTTAGAGCGTGGACTCCATTACGGCCGTATTTTAGAGCGTGGAACATAGATTGCTCGTAAATCTCCTTTGTTTTGTGTCATTCTTCAACCTAGCATCTTCCTTAGCTCCTTTGTGGTGTCCTCAATCCTTGGATATGCTCAATCCATCTCCATTCTCCCTTATTCAGTTCAGTTTTAGCTCTTATTCGCCTACAATCAACACAAAGCTTATGTAGACCTCTATATCGACAATATAGACAAACTAGCTCACAATTGATTCAATGCTTTATCAATGAACACTAATATGGATGAAATACACTTAGAAAACGTGCCTAAAATATCACAATATTTCATGCTAACAAACACCACATGATGAGTTCTCTCACTTTCTTCTTGGAAAGACCAAGGCAATTCATTCTCTTCTCCTCTTCTTCTTGATCATGCTTAGCCCCTCACATACATTTTTGCCTTCCTTTACCTATCCGGGAATTTGGAAGCAAGTGGTGAAAGCAAGTGAAAGAAAAAGAGATGTTGGCTGGAAGTGAAAGTGTTAGAAAGTAATAATAGGTTTGGGGAAGTCAATCATGATGATGAGTAACTCGGCACCATTCACATAGTCGGGTGTTTGTGTCTTGCCAAAGTCGGATTTAGCGATATTCCTAACAGGTCATGGTATGTGCATCAAGGGTTTGAGGCTTCTCAAGAAATTGATGATTGCTAATCTCCTAGGCTTCGGTTATTGTGCACCTCTGTCCATGCATCCCAAAAAGTAAAGTAAAAAAGGAAAAGTGTAAAATAAGCAAAGCTTATTGGTGGAGGACGTTGAAGTCCAAGTAAAGTAAAGAAAGATCCTATTCCCGGATTCTAGCACCACATTACCTTCTATACATCCCTACCCCACACGTTTCTTGACCTTTCTTTTGGGAAGCCCTTGAGACCTCGAGCTTGTTGATTGACTTGGTGGTTTAAACTGGATTATACATGATTAATTTCGATAATTATGATTTATTATGCATTCTATGATTTTATGCAAAGATGAACAACTTTCTTATATTTATAAAATGTTTTGATCATATTTTGATTTTAAATTCCATGAAGCATTCTCTTAGAGTGATCTATGATTATAGCACACCATCAAAATGTTTTGAAAGACTTTTTCATTGATCTTTATGACTCATAATCCATTCTATCTTGTATTTTATATTCGGAACTTGCTTGGGGACAAGCAAGGGCTAAGTATGGGGTATTTTGATAGCATGAATTATTGTCTATATATTGGGGCCTGTTTAGACGTTTTATCTTCAATAATCTGCATGTTTGAATGTATATTATGTGATTATATTGTCGTTTCATCTACTTTTGCGGGAATCGAGGTCTACACCAAGTTTCGTTGTAATCGTAGGTAAAATGGCACGTTTTGCATCAAAATGGAGCAAAAGGAGCTAAGGAGTCATTGGAGCTACATTCAGGAGCTTAAGGAAGAATCCAAGAATCATGAAAATGGATTGAAGATTCACTTTGGACCAGATTTGAGAGATTTCACATTCAGTTGTGATTCACCTCGGTCAGCTACAGTACCATCTCGACCGAGGTGATCCAGAGGAGCTGACTCGACCGAGGCGAACACCTTGGACGCGGCGAGAGATATATTTTATTTGGCTGAGATCTTTTATTTTCGGAAAGAGGATCTTATATTTTAGGCTGGATTCCTGGAAGGAAGAAGATAATTTAGACTATATATTTTACCTATTTTTATGGAAAAAGATCTTTCTAAGATATCTTATCTTTGGAGGGTAATTTTCCTATAAAAAGGGTTAGATTTCCCACAAATCCAGGGGGCGCTTGAGGCCGCATACATCCGCTAACGGCTAGAAAACGCCCACTACTGTTGGGAGATTTGAAGAACCTTTTTGAAGGTTGAAGGAAGATTGAAGGAAGAAAGTTGATAGCTTTTATAGCTTTTGTGAAGGGTTTTGTAAGACTTTCTTAGATTCTCTTCTTTGTTGATTGTCTTGTTGGATTGTGATCCAAGGAACGCTTGTTTGTTTGATAATTGATTCAGTTATTGAAGTCTTCTTCTTAAGGTTTTTGTGTTCAAATATTCACTTTTTTCCCATATATTTGATTATTGCTTTCATGATGATGATTGGCTAATTTCTTTTTGTGATTTTAGGATGATTGGCTCAAGGTTGTGGGAAAAACAATGATAGAATAATCTTAATCACAGTAGGACCCTGAAAGTTCGAGTCTTTATCCTTAACCCTAGAACATCTCGCTCAGTCGATGAACATCTCGGCTGGGGTGGAATTCGTCTGACCGAGGTGACTTATCTGATCCGAAATTGAGAGTTAAGTGTTAGAGTTTGCCAAATCCTATTCTTATTACACCTTTCCTGGTTCAATGCAAGCTTAGGATGAGACTTACCCGATAATTCCTTTGTTTGTTTACCAAAGATCATAAGAGTAGGTAATAAAGGTTTATCCTTTATTGGGGTTTGAGTGTGCTTTCATTTCATCTATGTGAGTTAGCCTGAGATTTACCCGGTAAAGGTTGATTCTATTCCCTTAGTTGGAGTGTTAGTTTGAGGTTATAGTTCTTTTCCTTAATTCTTTGAGACTTACCCGGTAATAGGAATTACGGTTTGGGATTAGTGAGTAGTGAGACTTACCCGGTGATCTATTCCACTTTAGAAACACCTTCCCTTTGCAAAAATCTCAGCTTTGTCCGCTTTATCTTTAGATCTTGAGTTGGAACCACAACTAGATGCTTTAATCCCTAGAATTGCATATTTCCTTAGTTGACTTTTTATCATCTTTGATTGTTTTAATCGCTTTTGTGGTTAGTAGTTGTATTGGCAACCTATACCTGCTTTATTTCACTAAGTCCCTGTGATCGACCCTTGGAATTTCTTGCTTTTTACTACGATTGACCCGTACACTCCGGGTTTGCATCCTTGTTTTAAGCTTACATCTAGGGTTATAAATTTAAAACTTGCACACACCGTTTGGAGCGAGCACTCCCTATGTAATTATGTAAATACGTTTGTTATCAATATGACGCATTAGTCGATGGAAACCCTAAGAGAAATTTATCATATTCTCACATGGTATTAGAGGTTCTCGTTCCCCTAATCCTCTTCCGCTCTTCTTAACCCTACACTCGTCATTTACCGCCGTTCCTCCTCCTTTCTCCCCTTCACCAACGTTCTTCGATGGCTGCCAAACGGAAACCTTCCTTCCATTCCGCTCTCGGAATCTCCAACATCAAGAACAATATTGTCCTCGTCCTTGTCCATGACACTCCGTATGCTTCTTGGGTTACCCTCTTTCGCGTCACCGCGAAACTCACAACGTCCTCGATCATATCGATGAGAAGGTTCCCAAACCAACGGATATTGATCATCCATTATGGCTCTAAGTCGATGCTTCGATTCTTCAATGGATTTACAGTACGGTCTCCCGGAATATTCTATTGCAAATCCTTGACTCCAATGATACTGCACTTCAGGCATGGAATCGAGTCAAAAATTTGTATATATTATAGATTTATATATGTTTAATTTTTTTAAATGAGATCAATGTGACTATGTGAGTACGTATAAAGTTATAAAAAAATATTATCAATTCATTACTTTGATTAACTAAAATAGTTTACAATGTATATTGTTATATATGTCAAATACAGATATTAATACAAAATTACATAGTGATACAAAGTAATTAAGTATGCACATTATTAATTCATTACTTTATCTAACTCAAATATTGTCCAATTTAATATATTTTTAAATATAAATATTAGTACGTAATTGTAATATACAATCTTGATTCATCCTACCTAAAACAAATACATTTAAAATTATAATAAATTATTTTAATAGCCGGATATCCGGGAATATATAGTGATCCGGGACTATCCGAATATCCGGAGCTATCCGGATATCCGGTGACCCGATGATCCGTGGATATCAGGTAATCCGTAAGTATCCGGATATCCGAATGGCTAAAACACCGATCCGTATCCGATCCGATGATCCGGAAAAATCTCCCAGGTCGGATCTGATTCGGACCGGATCAAAACGGGTACTAAAATATCGGGTTTTTCCGGATCGGGTCAACGGATTTTTCGGACCGGACCGACGAATCGGATTGGTTTTGTGCATCCCTAATTGTAGTCCAAATTTGAGGTGTCCACATTTGTTCTCCAGACTTCCTACATGTGTTCTTCCTTCGAAGATGAACTTTATTGCTCGTTGTCTCCTAGCTGAATCATCTTGTTTTCCTTGAAAACTTTTTGCTTTCGGGTTTCTAATTTTTTGTATTTCTATTCTGTTTGATTGTGTGACCCTTCATGACGGTTAGTCCATCTGCCAATCTTTTCTTTTTGATTTACCGCGTCGTCTAGGTTTGAACCTTTCTCTTTTTCAAAAAGGAAATGGGTCGCACAAAACTCAAAAAGAATATATTCAAAATACTCGCCTTGTTATACGAGGGTCACTTATTCCCGGGTCCAACTCGGGGGAAATTGATCCGGGTTATAAAAGAACAAGTCGGATCCAATCGCATTTCAAGTCTGATCGGGTCCATTGGTCGGTCAGTTTCGCGCAGGTCTATCCTTATCCGATGAACGGGCATAGCTTTCTGTAGACACCGTGTCACTCTCTACGGCTCTAAGCTGCGAGCCTGCAACAATGGCGGGATTGACGCCATCAGTAGCAACAGCATCTCCTCTCTTCTCCCTTCCACCCTCTTCATATCGCATATTCGGCACCACATTTCCCCAATTCCGTCCGTTTCTGCTCTCTCCGAAGCCAAACCATACCAAACCTCTCAATATCACTTCCCGATCACTTTCTCTCCCTCTTGTCCGTCTCCTCTCTCATATCGACCTCTTACGCTCTTCCCGCGCTTCTGACTACCTCCAGACCTCCATTGAAGCTGACCAAGAGGGAGAATTAGAGGAGCTCTTCGAATCAGAAAGGGACCAGTTGCTGGAACAGGAACACGAGCAAGAACATGAAGAGGAGGAGGAGGAGGAGGATGATGATGAAGGAGACGGAGAGACAAAGAATCCAGCGCCTTCCGAGGATGGTAGGCTTTACGTTGGAAATTTGCCGTATTACATCACTTCTTTTCAATTGGCCGACATTTTCGTCGAGGCTGGTGCTGTTCGGTCCGCTGAGGTCTGTTTCATCGTTCCATATGTAGGCTGATTTCTTACAATATAGTTGAGATGATTGAAATTGTGATCTTGTTTCTGGCAATTTCACTAGATCATATGCAATAGAGTGACTGGTAAGAGTAGGGGATTTGCCTTTGTCACAATGGGGAGCGTTGAAGATGCTAAAAAGGCCATTCGGATGTTTGATTCATCTGTAAGTTCCCTCTTTTCGATCACTAAACTCCAAACTATACTTTCAAGTATAATGTTTTTATGTCTAGTGATTGCGAAATCCAGCTAGTCTTGATGAGTGATAAGAACAGTGGAACTTCTGTCTCTACCTCTCTGGTTATGTAACACTAATTCTTAGTATATAACAGCTTAAACTTTTTTGCATTTGAATTTAGAAGCAAGAAGCAACCGGGAGGAGAACAATTTTGAGCATCAGACAGCAGTATTTATGGGTTGGGAAACCCTACATCTTATGCCAAATGATGGCTGCGATGAAACATTAGATTCAGCTAAAGAAAGAAATGGATGTGTGATATCAAAGTTGGAAGGGCTCTCACTATCTGTTCCCTAGTCTTTTTCTTTGTCAGTGCTATTATGGTCATGTGTAGGAAAGTTTGGAAGCTCAAGCTTATACTTGATATGTCATTTGATATCCTACTTATGGTTGTATTTCTTGTAATAGTGAGAATAATAAGTATTTATTGACAGCAAATTGGTGGCCGGACAGTGAAGGTGAACTTCCCAGAGGTGCCAATGGGAGGTGAGCAGAAGGTGTTGGAGACCAAAAATAAGACGAGCTATCAGAGTTTCATGGAAACGCCCAACAAGATATATGCTGGTAACCTTAGCTGGGGTGTATCCTCACAAGTGCTTAGGCAGGCCTTTTCAGGCCTATCAGGGTTCTTGAGTGCTAAGGTCACATTTGAGAGAGAGACTGGAAAATCTCGAGGATTTGGGTTTGTGTCATTTTCATCTGCTGAGGAAGCGAGAGCTGCTATTACTGAGATGAATGGAGTGGTCAGTATAAACCCGACATTCATTACTTGAATTTGTAATATCGTTTTGTACAATCTGTACTGATGTTAAAACCATAGTTACTTTGCAATTGCAAGGCATAAAACTCAATCTTTTTCCTGGTTTCAGGAGTTGGATGGACGGCCTTTGAGATTGAATATGGCTTCAGAAAAAGCTCGCCCTTTCCGTCCTTCAACAGTGAGTTTAAACTCGGAGGAGCCAAAGGATCAGAGTGAAATTCTTTCGGGACTGAAGTCTTGAGAGGCAATGGAGCTTTGGAGACAATTACAACACAACCTCGCGGGCTACCTCTATCATTTCAGGTGATACTATAGAGTCTGATTATCAGTAAAAGAGCTTTGAAATGACAAATATCTAGATAAGTGACATCATTTTGTATTGTTCTCTTTGAAACCAAGATTGTCAACTTGAGGCAAGCATG
Organism: Fagopyrum homotropicum; assembly: GCA_033239125.1. Lineage (NCBI taxonomy): Eukaryota > Viridiplantae > Streptophyta > Magnoliopsida > Caryophyllales > Polygonaceae > Fagopyrum > Fagopyrum homotropicum. The sequence goes on from BSWB01000008.1 coordinate 80,390,841, forward strand.
CTATGAGTTTAGGTCATAGATTTAGAATCCCTCATATTTGAACTGTATCTACACAGAAAATGGCATAAAGTGAACAAATCATTTCACATATACCCTTTATTATTGTCCTCACACCATTGCACTGGCTCTTAGTTCTGTGAACTATATCCCAATACAACAAGCTATAATACAATCAAACCAATGCTACACACTAAAATAAATGAAGGATGATAAATAAGGCGCAAGTGTATCATCTGAAGCATATTTCTCAAGATATAGCTTTCAGAGGAATTACAACTGCTAAGATGATGATAATGGCCAGTAGAATTATAGCATAGCAAGTCCATTTTCTCGTGTTCTTTTGATGCTTCTTCGCTATGACTAATTGTTGGTTCCCTCTATCCACCATTGACCTGGCTCTTCCGACATTAGCCTCTATATCGTTTAAGTGCTCACCTTGGTTCTCAATCAGTAAAGCCATGTCGACAAAAACCTGGTGCAGCTCCTTCAAGTTCCTCTCTATACCCTGAACAGCATCATGCCTCTCTTGGATCTCCGAGATCGTGTCCAATATCCTTCCTTTACCCTAGAATGTAACAAAAAGGCAAAAACGCAAACTAAGTAAATCACAAACAAACCAAACAACAATTTAAAAGTACTTTTTGTAAATTTAGAGGTAAGTCTGGATTTACCTGTTCTTGGATAGCCTTTTGCAAGAAAGTTTCACTCTCTCCTGTCCTGATAAGCAAATCCAGGGTTTTATCATCAGGATTCTCACCAGTGACAGTGAAATACCTCCTTTGAACAGTCTCTTTGTATTCTTCATCAATTTTCTGCCTTAGCTGCTGAAACTCATCCATCTCTGCCTTCAGCTTCTTCTTCAGTCCATGCAGGGTTCCCGTCCTCATTCGCTCGTCTGAGCTACCTGGTCCGCACCCCGTCTCGCTCAGGCTAGCCTCGTTGGCTCGTTCAAGATCTTGTATTCTCAGCTTCATCATCTTTGCCTTTGTAATTGTCTGTAATGAAAATACATATAAGATTATGGTCTATTTGTTTATTGATTGCTTTTCTTGGACAGAAGAATAGTATTTTGTGGAAATTAGAAATGAAAATAGGTGAGGAAGAGATGTGCCTGAGTAATATTGCGGTCCATGCTGGAGCGAAGTTCCTTGACAGCCTTGGCGGTGTGAAGGGTCTTGCTGTGCTCATTCTCCTCCTTGAGCTTTAGGAGAAGCTCTTCAACTTCCTTCATGTCTGCCTTGACTGCATCGACATCTTTGAAGAACCTGTCGAGGTTGAGGTTGCCGGCTGGGGCGGTGGAGGATGAGGTGGCCCCTGTCATCTGGGTCTCACGTTGGGAGGATGAGCTGAAGAGAGACAAGGGTCCTGAGAGGAGATTGTTCATGGCTGTAGGAGGAGTTGGTTTCTTCTCAGAGGGATGATGGAGTATGAGTTATTTCTCTTCAGGTTTATTCAACTGTATTGACCGATAAAGAGTTTGAAAGTTTCAAAGATGTTGGTTTAGTCTTTTGACAGACCTGAACAAATGAGACCCGATGCATTAAAATCTAGAATACATGAAATCCATAATGAGTTGAATTTATAACTATTTAAATAGGGTGGTCAAAATGGAAAAGTTGAACGATGAAGAAATGGAAATGGGAAGTGCCAATCTGCTGGAGTTTGTAGACTAATTTCAGAAATGGCAAGGGAGACTCAAATGGAAGCTTCGTTCGATGACCAATTCTGAGTTTAGGTTCACCACCGGACTGTTACTACATCTATAGCTAAGGTCAGTGGCAGCCGCGGGGTGAAGACAAAAATCGGTAGAAGACAAAAATAAATTATCGATAGAAATGTCTATGAAAACAAAATATCGATATAAACAAATGCTACACTTTCTCAATGGGAATGTTTTCATGTTATAAAACATGACCAATATCAACTCAAACAAATTAATGAATAATTATGGCTTGAATTATTTTTGTACAATCTTTAATTTTGAGTTTCTTTTGTTTTTTACAATCTTGTCAAAACAAGCCCTTCAATTTCACAAAGTGAAAAGAAAACATCCATCAAAATTTGATACAAAAAAAATAACACGGACCCAAGAAATTTTCAAGTAATCTACATATTAAGTATAATACTGTAATACCAAGAATAGGCTTGATTGCTTAGAATTATTGTTTAATATGGAATATTGTTCTTCTAAACACTTACAAAATTGAAGTCCACTTCAATTATTGTGAGAAGCAGTCAAAGATACTCGGAAATGTAAAGAATGGTAATAGTATTTGTTGTTTCAATTCAATTAATTGTCTAAAAATAAACAATAAAATGAGGATATTTGACTCCAATCAGAGAGGAAGGAGATAATAATGGACAAAATCAACCACTACGCATTACATTTGATTATAATCATACAAATAGGGTTGTAATATGAGACAAGCTACTCAGACTCGGCTCGTCAAAAGCTCAACTCAACCTCGTTCACTTTCTAAACGAGTCAAGCTTGAGCACATTTTAAAGCTCGTATAAATTTTAGGCTCGGCTTGGACTTGGCTCGTTTATAAGTGAGCCGAGCTTGAGCATGCCAATGCTTGGCTCGTTCGGGTAAAATAGCACTTTAAGAGCATTATTTGGGTGGCTCGTCTCGTCAAAAGCTCGACTCGAGCTCGTTCATTTTCTAAACGAGCCAAGCTTGAGCACATTTTAAAGCTCGTATAAATTTTAGGGTCGACTCGTTTATAAACGAGCCAAGGTTGAGTATGCCGATGCTCGGCTCGTTAGGCTCGTATTACACCATACATACAAAGTATTACACCCCTACATACAAAGTATCACACTTTTTTTTTTGTGGGTGCGGCAGCTACCCCACCCTGCCCCCCAAGGGCCGCCTCTGGCTAGTGGTCTGTGGACCGGACCGCTACCAACAATATTTCTGAATTTATTATTTTACAAAAAATTATATTTTATATGGGTTTGGTATGGTCCGGTTCAGGTTTGAACGGGATCGAAATATTAGAGTTCAATGTCGGACTAGACTATAATATTTTGGTTCATTACTGGACTTTATTGGAACCGATAATGATGGTCTAGAATCGGTCCAGATTTGATCTGATCAGAATTTGTACGGTCCTAGGTATTCGTAAACATAATTAAAATCTATATTTTTGTACCTTGCATTTTGGGATCCTAGTGTAAAATTTAATTTAATACAGCTATGGATTTCCTATATGAACATAGACTTCAAATGGGTACATCCGGAGAGTTCGTTTTAAATATATGTAATCATATTACTCATTTAAATAGCCTCTAAAGATAGAATTGAAAGAGGCACGTTCAAATAACCTATATACAATATTAAAAACTAAAATTCTTAGTAACACGTGTCACTTCTATATCTTTTTGCTATCACGTATAATTTTTACGTGATTTTAAATTTTCAAAAAAAAATATATACATATATAGTTAATAGCTTACCTATTAAAATAACTATCATATAATACATAATAAATATTTACTTACTAAACCTACTTTTTCAATATCTATATTACACTATATATGTTAAAATTATATAATTAACAAAATAAAGGCTTGTATAGAAATACAATTTTATTTATGTAATTAGGGGAAGTGTTCAAGTAAGACCCATTATTCCGGTACGGCCGTGCGGCCGTCCGTACGGCCGACACGTGTCCCGGAAAAAAAATAAAATTTTATTTTATATTTTTTTATTTTCTGAAGAACGAGTAAATGTAATAGTTCAAAATTTATTATGGAATAGTTCATAACTTATAAAAGGATAGTTCATGAACTATAATAGGATAGTTCATAGTGCAAAATTTATAAAGGAATGAAAGTAATAGTTCAAAACTTATTAAGGAATAGTTCATAACTTCTAAAAGGATAGTTCATGAATTATAATTGAATAGTTCATAGTGCAAAATTAATAAAGGAGTGAAAGTAATAGTTCAAAACTTATTATGGGATAGTTCATGAATTATAATAGAATAGTTCATGGATTATAATAGAATAGTTTAAAGTGCAAAAATTTATAAAGAAGTCAAAGTAATAGTTCAAAACTTATTATGGGATAGTTCATGAATTATAATAGAATTAAAATATGGATTATATTAAAAAGTAATAGTTCATGGATTATATGGGAATAGTTCAAAGTTTATAGGAGAATAGTGCATAAATTATAACATGGTTGTTCAAACAAATTTTCATTCGTTTCCGGAAAAAAAAAAATTCGTTTCAGAAAAGAAGAAAAAAAAAATTGTTTCAGAAAAGAAAAAAAAAAAAAATTCCGGGACACGTGTCGCCCGTACGGTCGGCCGTACGACCGTACCGGAATTAATGGGTCGTACCTGAACATTTACCATGTAATTAGTATGTGTGTAATGTCGATATACATTTTTTATATCCATATACATGTATTAGAAGATGCATCAAAAGTAAATTAGATTTCACGTGGTCTCCTTATTATTTTGAAAAAATTATTTATAAATATAAAAAAAAACTTTAATATATACACCCTTTAATATGCAATGATCGACCCTTTTTCAAATTTGGTTTGTATCCCTATTTTTTCCAAATTACAAATTACAACCACAATTTTATATATTGGACAACTTGATCTAAATTGACACTTAATTTAATTTATGAACTTTACGTGGTGGTACTTACTACCATAATCTATTAACTATATTATGAATGATAAATTTTCTATGATCACAAGCCACCATGCTCTGTACCTAATAAAAATAAATGAGAGAGTTTTTACCGTTACCTGAACGTAATGTCACTAGACCTTCGGTATTCTTGTAACTTCCGGATTTCTAGGGGTGCCTAATCTTCAAATAGGAATACCTTAGCTCAAGCACATCACATATTTGTTTCGTTTCCTACCACATATCGTAGTCTCTCACCCGAATCTTTCTTTTATGAGGATGGAGGAAATGTAATCAGGAAATCAAATCATTTAAAACATAACTTTCAATTAAGTAGTTTTCCCTTACTAAAAAACAAACTTTTATTGAATTTGAAAAAGGATTACCAACACTCAAGGAGTCTCAAGCACATTGGAATTTAAAGACTCCACGCACTTCCAACACTTCAAGTTAGAAATATCCATCAAAGTGTTTTGATCTTTGAGAGAAGAGGACTCACTCTTCTTTAAGCTCAAAATCGTTTTTTTTTCTCTTTCTAGTTTTTGTGTTTCTTACTCTTAGACTCTATGACTTTTCGATGTCTTACAATGACTCACAAGGGGTCTATTTATAGAGTTCGAGAGGCATTGAATGCATTTGCTCTATTATCCTTTTATCCCCAACATGTATTATTGACGCTGACTCACTCACATGTTCAACAGTGTCAATGTTCAATAATTCAAAAAAGAAAAGACAAAGTTGGAAGAAAATGACAGAATCTCACACAACACTCACGAGATTCCTTCAAGCTTGTGATGATGATGTTTTTGACAAATTCATGCAGTATTTGATGTTTACATTCCTTCTTCTCTGATACTATCCTCATATGATACATCAATATCCTCATCAATAGCTTCATAAATATTTTTTCAAGTTCTTCATCCTAACATATGAGGGTGCCGTAGAAAATATCTTGGCTTTTTAAAGACATGAATTTTCCTAGTTCTAAGTCCCTTATGTAGTATGAAGTTGAATCTCAGAACTCAATAGCTTCTGAGAAGTATGGCTATAGAAATTCAGGGATTACAACCGTAGTACAACCAACCTTGAATATAATACTGTTTTTATCTTTTTGATATTGTTTGGTATATTCATAGATGTAGAAAAACCCAGTTGCTTTGGCGTGATTATGATTTCTAATGGTAGGTAGGTTTATTGTTATTAGATCTTGAAAGAACTGATTTGTAATTGATCAGGATATGATCCCATAATGTGGCGGTCTAGATCTTCCTCCTTCAACCTCCATATTTGTTGGGTGAATATAATACAGTAGGTTCTCAGCTCCTTCCCACTTCTTGACCCTGTTAAACACATTGTTTTAAAACTTCATAGAAATGCTCCCTAATGGACTCCATGGTATTGGAAGATCTCCGAATATACTTTGACACATTCCATAACCCCAAGCATATAGAATGTCACATTCTCCCATTGGTTTTGTTGGTAAATTAATTCCCTTCATTTCAAATCTGTTGAATCGATTCAGCAAGGTGCTCCATTCATGGTAGATATCATAATATGGACATGTTATTCCGCTCATCACGTATGAATACCAACTAGAAAACACTTTGTACTTCCAATAGTCTTTCATCTTCTCTTGGACATCATAAGAAAGACAAAACATAAACTTAACTAACTCCAACTTCATAATTTTACGAGTCATTATGTTGCTGGATAGGTTCAAACCATATCTAGATCTTTTTCTAAATTATTTTGCATAAGGTTAACATAATAATAACTAATAAGTGATACCCATCTTAGATGATAATCGGTTTCTTCTTTATATTTTTGTTTGTTTGCCTCCTCTACTAGCATGCAGTGGGCATACTACACCATCTCCTCCAACTCTTCTTTCTCGAATGTTGTCCATCGGGATTGATATAACTTTTCAATTATTGTTTTTGTTTTGGCCTGCTGGAAGATGTCATCGATTGCTTGGAAACACTCATACACAAGCTCTCGATTTAGGCTATCTTGTAGAGAGTTTTTGATCCTTGTACATGTTCGATATCAAAGGAATATTGATTAAGTGTGAGTTGCCAACGCATGAGTCTCCCTTGCGCTTTCGTGTTACTCAGATTATTTATAACAAAAGCTATTATTCCTTTGTAATCAATTCTGATAGTGAAATATTTTAGAGCAAGAAAAATTATAAATTTATCTGTCCTTTTAGAGTAGAAAGTATTTATTTCTCCATAGTGGTGTAATTGCATTCAAGCTTATTGAAATTTTCACTACTATCAAAACTTATTATCTTTTTTGATTTTTAAGATAGTTCCCCATTGGTAGTTGCTTGCATCAGTTTGAAGTACTAGATCATCATCCACATTCGGTAAAGTTAAGACCGGTAACTTCATACATCATTTTTAAGATCTTGAACTATTTGAGTATCTAGATTGGTCCAAATCCAAGTTTGTTCCTTTTTTAGATTAACGTGTAAAGATCTTCTAAGCTTAGCTAAGTTCTTAATAAAGTCTGAAGCATATGCGAGACATCCTATAAACCTCTCTAGTTGCTTTCTATCTTCTATTTTATATGAAAAATTTTCTGTCTTTCTAGGACATGTTTTGGCAATACTATCTCTAGCTTTTATTTTTAATCCAAAAAACTTTATTTTATGTTCCGCAACTATGCACTTCTTTTGCCCTAAGATGATGTCATGATTTATACATTCTTGTGATACAACCTTAAGGTCATGCATATGTTATTCTAGTGCTTTTGAGAAAATTAAGATATCATCTATGTAGACAAGACAACAATGTTTCTGGTTTTTAAATATCTTATTCAATTTTCTTTGAAATATATGAGGTGCATTTTTTGGTCCAAATGACATAACTAACCATTCATAATTTCCTTGTGGTTCACTAAATGATGTTAACGGAATACTATCTTTATTCATCTTAACTTGCCAATATCCGCTTTTGCAGTCCATTTTATAATATTTTAAATTTTGAGTATCATTGGTTCAAACAATGTATTTTGTTAGTTCAAACATTGTGTTTCATTAGTTCATAAATGTACAAGTAAAAATATGCATAAAACATAACTAATAAATGAAACTAAAGAATACATGAACTAATGATAGAAAATATTAAAAACTATAGAATATAATCTTGAACGACTTGAACTAACATTTTGAACCGACAAAATAGCTATTACAATCTTTTCTCATGAAAATTACAAAAATGTCACTGCGTTTACCTTTTTTAAAACATATTTTAAAAAGACAAATTGCCCCGCAAATTTAAAACTGTATAATCGTCACCGCACTACTGATAAATCATTAAATGGTGTGGATTAATCAGGACAGTTGGATCAAGTGGATCAACGGTGAAACATGCTCCATAATATCTTACCACATGTTTTGGGACGTACCTTAATCTTTATCTAATTCTTATATTAAATAATTAAAATAAACTTTTTATTAATTGAACATTTATCTCACTATCTGAAATTTATTAATAAAATACTTAGTTATATTCACGTGTCTTAACTATGATATCAAGTTATCGGGCGATAAAACCCCTAATTATGAGAATACCATTTGAATTGAAGCTAAAGGTTCCCTCTAATCAACAAAATAATCTTCGTTCGGTATGATTTTTGTGAAATCAATAATGGATGCCGGACCTGTAACACCCCAAATCTCGTACTCGGGGCACTACAGGTTAGTACTTCACAATGGGTCCCAACTCTAGCTCGACAACAATATTACTAGATCTTACAACAAGGCACAACCGATACAACATTAAAATCTAGATACTGAAAAATGAAATGTCAAACAAATAGACATAATTTCAGCCGAGGTACAAAAGTCACAAACGTAATACGCAAAAGAAATTGTTAAAGTCAACTATAATAGAAACACATAATACCCACACCCGTCCTATCACGTACGAGAACCCCGGTTGACCACCTCATCCGAATCACTCGGAAGCTACCCTATCTTGCAAGACATTTAACAACACGGATAAACCAATAGCTAACTATAACATAGAGGAAAACGCCGAAGCACAAACACATACAAAGCAAGAGGTAAACACAGATCATGCTATCATAGAAAACCCTTTATTATTATCATTATTAAAGTCGTGCACATTATTCATTTATAAGTGTGACACGAGAAGTCTTCGACTCTCGTCTTCGGTCCTTTATCTAGCTGGAGTGGTTCAGTGTACCTCCCCGTGTACACAATGGAGTGGTTCGGTATCCTCCCCATGTACCAAGTCAGGCCTAGTCGCGAAGCACCTCCCAGACTCCCTTAGAAGAACAATGACAAGTGACCACCGCCCATTACCCGTTGGCCAATTAATAACTCGGTGATACTAAAATAATAATACGCCACAACACATAAACATACACAACTCAAGCATTCATTAATACATCATAGAAGCTAAATAAGTCATAAGGACTTATCTGTAAATGAATAGCTCACCTATCCACACAAACTCGATCTGTAATCAACCCCTCAACGCCTGATTTAAGTCAAGGCAAAGGTATCATAACCAATCCACGTCAATATGATAATGCGTCCAAACAGTTTCCTACCTTACGCATAACTCAACTAGATAAACAACTAACCAAACCCTAACCCACTACATGGGATTTTCTCTAATTCTGTTAGGCCACCTATCATGATGCTACAACATGATCAAATGGTACAGAGAAGGAAGATCAATCTTAAGTCACAAGAACAACTTAAGAGTCCCACTAGAGGAAAACCGCGGCCACGGAGGTGAAGAGGCGCGGGGGCAGAAAGATCCCACACGCCGCACCCGCGGCAGACGGAATGCGCGGGGGCGGTGAGGCGCGGTCGTGGGGGATTGTAGGCGCGGTCGCGAAATTGGCGACTGCGATCTCCGACTTCTTCTTCTTCGTGCAAGGTCTCTTTCTTCTTCAATACTTCATGTAACTCTTTGTAGTCGCAATCAAGCACTCAAGTAGCAACTCTATAACCAAAGAAGTAAAAGGAAGGAATAACCTACACTTACTCTTTAATGAAATCGAAGGAGACAAACGGTTTCTTCGGGAATCCACAAAGACCGTCTTCTTCGTAAATATTGTTTGTAGTCCGACGAATATGAACGGCACAACTTTGCTGGTGACGGAAGCAAGAGGGAGGGAGAGAGAGAGGCAAGAAAGAAGAAGGAATCACTGAAGAAAGGGAAGAAGAAAAGGGGAAGAGGAGAGAAACATTTACGTAAATCTCCAAGGCAATCAAGAGCTTCTAAGAGAACGGAAAATGAAGATTAGGGCAAAGAGGAAGTAAGGGATCGGAATTAAAGAGGGAACCGTAATGTACGACGGTTACGAAACAGAAAAGACGTGGTCCACTGTTTACCCGCTCCTGCGGGAAATAGTGGCCGCCCCTGCGGGTCGACCCACCCACGGCCCAATGTGGCCGCCCCACGGGTAACCTACCCAAAGGGAACCCTAAAGGAGCCTCTAAAGAACCGGGTTTTACATCATTACCCTATAAAAACAAGTTTTGTCCCGAAACTTAGACCCAAAAGATCCTCACGGTCTAGAACTCCTAGAGACCAATATCAACTCACGTGAAAGTTGCAACTTTCTAACATACTATTCCGCCAATCAATAAACCAAGACAAGATCCCAAGCTCATATATCACAAATACAAGAAGAGATACACATATCATATCAAACGCAAGTAAACACATGGAGGTAGGGTCCGAAACTAACTTGATGATCCTCTCTCAACATATAACTCAACCTAGAACTCTGGATAGTTCCTCCGGATACTATCCTCCGTCTCCTAAGTAGACTCGTCGGCTCCTTGTCGCGACCACTGAACTCACACGGCATATCCTTGGAGCATAATCGTCTCGTACGCCTCTCTAAGACAGCTACTAGATGCTCCACAAAGGTGTCGTCGGGTTCAACTACTAAGTCCTTGGAACTGATGATGTTTCTCGGGTCTGGTATGTACTCCCTCAGTTGAGACACGTGAAAGACTGGGTGAACCCCCTCCAGTCTCGATGGTAAGACTAGTTTTTCGCTACCTCCCCGACTCGCTCTAAGATTTTGAATGGTCCGACATACTAGGGACTCAACTTCCCCTTGATGTCGAAGTATCGGACGCCGTGCGTCGGTGATACCCGTAACCAAACCTGAGTCCCTACTCTGAACTCCAAGGGTTGGCACCTCTTGTCCGCGTAGGACTTTTGGTGATTCTGCGTTGCCAACATACGCTCCCGTATCAAGGCCCCTCGAGCAATATCATCCAGTACCTGCTCTGGTGCGACTATTCTATCGCTACTCGGATCCTCCAAGCAAAGTGGTGTACGACATCTCCTCCCGTACAAAGCCTTATACGGAGCCATCCAATCGACGCATGCCAACTGTTATTATATGAAACTCTACTAGGGGAAGGTGATCCGTCCATACTTGTCACCAATCTAGCACGCATGCTCTCGGCATGTCCTCTACAAGTCTAGATAGTCCTCTCTGACTGTCCGTCCGTCTGCGGATGGTATGTTGTCGTGAAATGCACACTAGTACCCAAGGCGGCATGCACCTGATGCCAAAATCTCGAAGTAAATCGACTGTCCCTGTCTAAAACTATGGTCCTCGGTATCTTGTGGAGTCTCACTATCTGCCTAGTGAACTCCACTGTCAACCGACTCACAGGTCACATTTCCTTAATAGGAACGAAATGTGCGGTGTTGACCAGGGGGTCTACTATCACGTACCCAAATGGTGTCATAACCTCGGCTCGGTCTCAGGCCAATAACAAAATTAATGGAGATGTTCACCCATTTCCACTACGGGACTAGTAATAGGTCGTGCTCTCCTTCGGACCCGCGGTGCTCGATCTTGACCTGCTGACAGGTCACGCACTGAGCCACGTATCTAGTCATGTCGAGCTTTAGCCCACCCCACCAGAAATATCGCCTCACGTCTTGGTACATCTTACTCGCACATGGGTGAACTGCGTAAGGTGTAGAGTGAGCCTCCTCTAAGATCCTTTGTCTGAACTCTTTATCCGCCGGTATACAAACGCGCTTGTGGCATCTCAACACTCCATCACCACCCACCTTAGTCTGTGGTACCTCTCCTCGGGACATCCGGTCTCGAATCCTCATCAATGTAGGGCAGCTCTCCTATTTCTGTTGAATATCTCCCAACAGATCAGGTAATAGCTCAAGGGTACACAAGTGGCTATCCGCGTCCGGGAACTGAATATCTAACTCCAAACCCGCCAGATCAGGTAATAGCTCAAGGGTACACAAGTGGCTATCCGCGTTCGGGAACTTAATATCTAACTCCAAACCCGCCAGGTCTCTCTACAACTGAGGCTAGACTATCAGCCTAGCTATCGCCTTCTCCCGAGGCATCTTCCGGCTAAGGGCGTTGGCGACCATGTTCGCCTTTCCCGGGTGATACAATATCTTCAAGTCGAAATCCTTAATCAGCTCCAACCATCTCCATTGACGGTTATTCAACTCCCGCTGAGTGAATATATACTTAAGGCTCTTATGGTCTATGAAGATCTGATACGTCGCCCTGTAAAGGTAGTGGCGCAAGATCTTCAAGGCAAGAACTACTACAACTAGCTCGGGGTCATGAGTCGGATAATTCTTCTCGTAGGTCTTCAGCTGCCTCAATGCGTACGCTATGACTCTACCTCGCTACATCAATACGCACCCCAAGCCCAGCTTGGATGCATCACTGTATACCACAAAATTCTCTACTCCGTCGAGCTGTGCCAAGATAGGAGTAGAGGTCAGTCTCCTCTTCAGCTCTTCGAAACTATGTTGACACTGCTCGGACCACGTAAACCTGACGGTCTTCCTTAGAAGGAAGGTGACTGGCCAAGAAATCATTGAAAATCCTTCCACAAACCGACAATAGTACCTTGCTAAACCCAAGAAGTTATGTACCTGCTTAACATTCTTCGGAGGCGTCCAAGTAGCTACAGACTCAATCTTGGCTAGATCCACCTTGATACCTTCGGCGGTGAACACATGACCTAAGAATGCCACCTCGGTCATCTAGAACTCACACTTAGAGAACTTGGCGTACCACTCTCTATCCTCCGCAACTCTAAGCACCGTCCTCAGATGACTGGCGTGCTCCTCTCTACTCTTAGAGTACACTAGGATGTCATCAATAAACACCACCACGAACTGGTTCAGGAAGTCGATAAAAATAACGTTCATCAACTCCATGAACACGTCATGTGCATTCGTCAGCCCAAATGACATCACTACAAACTTGTAGTAGTCGTACCTAGTCCGGAATGACGTCTTGGGCACATCCTGATCTCTCACTCTCAGTTGGTGATATCTTGACCTCAAGTCAATCCGGGAGAACATGGTCACTCCATGCAACTAATATAACAAGTCATCAATGCGAGACAATGGATACTTGTTCTTGATCATCACTTTATTCAACTTTCGGTAGTCGATGCACAACCTCATCGACCCGTCTTTCTTTCTCACAAATAGGATTGGTGCTCCCCAAGGTGAAACACTAGGGCGAATGAAGCCCTTCTCTGCCAGCTCCTCGAGCTTCTTCTTCAGTTTCAACATCTCGATAGGCGCCATGTGGTAAGGTGTCTTCGAGATTGTTCTCGTCCCTGGCTCCAACTCGATGCTGAAATGTACATCCCTCTATGGTGGCAACCTTGGTAGCTCACCAAATAAATCCGTGAACTCACTCACAACTGGGATCTCCTCTACAATCGGGCTCTTGCTCTCCTTCATGGCATAACACTAGAAGGCTTCACAGCCCTGCCGGATCAATCTCACCGCCCGCTGATAGATGTGCCAGTCTTTCTGAGGTCCCAACCTTGGAATATCTCAACTTGCCCGATCTCGGTAGTGACCTTCACGGTCCTCCTATCTATGTCCAGAACTACACCATGCTTTTCCATCCAGTCCATCCCTAGAATAACTTCCTCATCATCTAAGTACATGACGAAGAAGTCTACTAACTAGTCACGATTTCCTAAGTGGATAGGACAATCGTAGATATCCCGGTTTCCCCATACCTTTTCCCCATCGGGTAATCCGATGGTAAAAGGTACTTCCTTTACTATCTCTAGCGATAACCGCTCCACACAAGCATCGGATATAAACGAGTGTGTAGCACCTGTATTAAATTAAAGTTCTAACAGGCATGCCATGAATCTGAATGATACGTATAGTCGTCGGTGCTTCCGAATCCTCCGTGTTCCTTATCTCAAACACTCGAGCTTGTGAACTATCAGCCTCCGAGGTGCCTCCATATCGACCTCGGCCCTGGCTTGAGCCCCGTGCTGAACCCTACGGAGTAGAATGCCCAAGGGCTCTATACTGCTATTGTCCTTGGGTCGGATACTGTGATGACCTATGTCCACCACTCTGTTCTCCCGTAGGGGAGGATCCTTATTGTGACGGAGCCTTTCCCTAGCGGCAAAAGCTAGCTCGGTGACCAATCTTGCCGCAAGTGAAACATGTCACAACGGCCTCTTACAAGTGGCTTTAATATGACCCCGCTCTCCACGGTTAAAGCATTGTCTCTCAACCTCGGGAAGCGGTGCCGACGATCTAGAACTCTGTCTACTCTGGGCCCGGACTCGTCCATACCCTGATACTCTAACTCCTGCACTAGTCTGTCCGGTCTTCTGCCTCTTCTCAGGTCCGCCCGGCTGTGCAGCCCTCCTAGGACCCGGTCGGTTCCTCTTATACACTGAATCTCGGTCTTGTTAATCTTTCAGGGAGTCACAACGAAAACCTACAAGATAGGCGCGGGTGGGATCCCTCAACCTCCGTGAGAACAAGTACACGTGTTGGTCCACCGGAGGTGTGGCGGGACACAACAGTGTCAACTCCTCTCTAAACCTCCTGATCGCTTCCACCACTAGGACGTCCTCGAACCCAGCCTCTAAGAAATCCTGCACTCTATCGCTCCTCAATGATGTAGGACGAAAACTCTCCCGAATGAGGCTCAACATCTTATCAAACCTGGTAACTCCTCTCCGGATCGTCCTCCACTAGTATTGTGCCTGATCTCGGAACAAAGTTTGTACTAGCTCCACCGTCGATCCTCAGGACAATGGATCGATTTTAACAAAGACTCTATATGGCCTATCCAGTGCTCCACCTCTAGTCCCACTTTCCCGTCGAAAGTGGGTACACGTAGGTGGTTGAAAGCCTTCAACCAAGAGTCTGGTCTCGGCAATCTCAACTCGTCTCGCCCTCTATCGCCCTCAACCACTATCATTGGTGCAACACTTTCCGGTGCATCTATAACCTGTGTAACCCTTTGCGAGACCTCAACTGATCGCGTAGAGACTGGTGGTGTCGGGTGTGGTACTCTAATCCTATATGCCTCCTCAACCCGCTGCATGTACTCTCGGTACAAAGACGCTCCTATTGACACTCGACCAAACTCGGGCGACGGTGAACTCCGTACTCCAGACCTAGCAACGGTCCCCTCCTAACCTCGAGAATAACACTCTCAGTAACCTCCTTAGAGAGAGCATCAACAGCTGGCGGATCCACAGTTGACGGGTCCGCAATGGGGGCTTGTCCCCGACCTCTCGCTAGCGGAGGTCTACCTCCTCATCCTCGACCTTGGACGGCAGGAGTCCTATCAGCACCACCACGTCCAATTGGAGGAAGGGGTCAATGACCTATTCCCTGTCTCGCAGTTGTCCCTGTTCTAGTACGTGTCATTTGCACGAGATACACATCCTCTAATCAAGCCAAGCTCACGTATACATAACTATCATATAAGTCCAAAACTATCATCCAAAGGTCAATTAAGCTATGTTGTCGAGATCTGCGGAGGTGGTGGCGGTTCCCGTACTTCTATCCCAACCCAACTATGAACATGAATTTTGAAAACAAAATCCTTTTAGAAACTCAAACCCCTTTCGGGTTTTGTTTTTAATCTATTAGAAGATTGTCAGTGCCATTGTTGTCAACCCAAAGCTTTGATACCATATTGTAACACCCCAAATCTCGGACTCGGGGCGCTTAGGACCTCACAATGGGTTCCGACCCTTGCTCGACAACAATATTACTAGATCTTACAACAAGGAACAAACTATAAAACACTAAAATCCAAATACTGAAATATGCAATGTCAAATAAATAAACAGACTCTCAACCGAGGTACAAAATTCATAAACGTAATCCGCAAAAAAAAAAACTGTCAAAGTCAACTATAACAAAAATACATAAGACCCACACCTGCCCTATCACGTACGGGAACCCCGACTGACCACCTTCTCCGAATCACTCGGCAGCTACCCTATCCTACAAGGCATCTAACAACGCGGATAAACCGTGGCTAACTATAACATAGAGGAAAACGCCGAAGCACAAACACATATAAAGCAAGAGGTGAACACATATCATGCTATCACGGGAAACCCTTTATTATTATCTTTGTTAAAGTCGTGCACATTATTCATTTATAAGTGTGACACAAGAAGTCTTCGACTCTCGCCTTCGGTCCTGTATCCACCTGGAGTGGTTCAACGTAACTCCCCGTATACACAATGGAGTGGTTCGGTACCCTCCCCGCATACCAAGTCTGGGCTAGTCGCGAAGTACCTCCCACACTTTCTCAGGAGAACTGGACAAGTAACTACCACCCGTTACCCTGGGCCAAATAATAAGTCGGTGATATTTAAATAACAATACGCCACATCACATAAACATACACAACTCAAACATTCACCAATACATCATAGAAGATAAGTAAGTCCTAAGGACTTTCCTGTAATAGAATACGCTCAGTTATCCACACAAACCAGATCTGTAATCAACTCGTCAACGCCTGATATAAGTCAAGGTAAAGGTATCATAACCAATCCACGTCAATATTAAACTGTGTCCATATAGTTTCCTACCTTACACATAACTCAACTAGATCAACAACTAACCAAACCCTAACCCACTACATGGGATTTGCTCTAGTTCTGCTATGTCACCTATCATGATGCTACAACATGATCAAAGGGTACAAAGAAGGAAGGCCAACATGCCAAGAGAACACTCTTAAGTCACAAGAACGACTTAAGAGTCCCACTAGAGGAAAACCGCGACTGCGGAGGTGAAGAGGTGTGGGGGTGGAAGGATCCCAGTGGTCGCGCCCGCGAAAAACGGAAGGCGTGTGGGGGGGGGGGGGGCAGTGAGGCGCGGTCGCGGAATTGGCGACTGCAATCTCCGACTTGTCCTTCTTCGTGCAAGGTCTTTCTTCTTCAACACTTCTTGTAACTCTTTGTAGTCTCAGTCAAGCACTCAAGTATCCACTTTGTAACCAAAGGAGTAAAAGGAAGGAACAACCTACCCTTACCCTTCAATGAAATCGAAGGAGAGGAATGGTTTCTTCGGGAATCCACAAAGACGGTCTTCTTGTAACTCTTTCTTCTTCAACACTTCTTATTGGTCATTGTGTATTTAAAATGTAAAAAAATAGTTTAACATTTTTTTAATATTAAAATTAGCTATATTATGGTATATTACTTACACGTTGAAGCATTCTCACAAAATAAACCTTATATAAACGGTATATTCATTGCCATATTTAAAAAGATTTACAAAAAAGGAGGAAATTAATTGAAAAATACTAATTTGAGATAAATTTATTTTTCTATGAATGTGAACATATCTTTGACAAAGTATTAACTTTTTATTTGAATGTAAATTACTTTTGATTTGAAAACTAAAGTCAAATAAAATAAGTAGAAGATTTTAGACTAGTTTGTTAGAGTTGATACAATATAAAATAGGGTAAAATGGGGGAATATGTATGTTTTATAACCATGAGCATATAAAAGGCCCCAAGTTAATAATGGATACAAAATAGGCTCCTTTAGATTATGTAAAAAAGATTTATTAAAATAAAAAGAGGATATTAAGGAAATCAGAATATCTTTATCTCTCCAATTTATTAAGTAACTAAATATTACAAAGCGGGAAAGTAAATACTTTTCTCTCTCCTTCTATTAAGAAAATCAAAATATCTCTATTTATTAAGAAAATCAAAATATTTTCCGGAATATTCGTCCTTTCCAACTTGTGATCATCCATGGCGACGATATTGAATCAATCCTGGTAAGATCTCCGTAGCAACATATGTACATAATCGCAAAGACTGTAAATTTATGTACATATATAGTTAGTTAGTAATATTTTCGCAGCAAAATATGTACATAATCACCAGAGACTGTAAACATATGTACATGCAAACACAAACTATACATATTCTAATCGACATCATGTTATATGTACACACAAAATATGTCTATGTATCATCAAATCCCTATCCAAATGTACACAAATTACATATTTGGTACATATATAGTTAGTCAGTAATATTTTTGCAACAACATATGTACATAATCAACAACATATGTACATAATCAGTCTTTAACTTATACCTGTTGAAGACGACCGTTGAATACTCGATTGAACTTCATCATTCTCAACTGAATACTGCCGATTAATCCTCAATTCCGTCACAAAAGCCTACAAATCGGACTCTCCAAACATATTGCGCATATTGCATTCATTGAACATCATCATTCTCAACTGAATCTTGCTGATAATATATGGGTACGAAAGAGTGGTTTTCTTCAACAACTAGAGCATAATCCTCGAAGCAATCTTACCTTGCTATGGGGACTGAAGTTAATCGATTCGAGATTGAGAATAATCCCTTGAAGCAATTTGTAACTTATACCTGTTGATGATGAGAAAATATTAGGTGATTGAAGTAGAATGTTGAGGACGACGGTTTGGGGGATGACGAGACCTCGAGAGCACCAGCTATGGCGAACTGCTTCCGTCTTCGTTGAGCAATTTTTTGATTTAATTTTGGTTAGTAATTAAAATCCGAAGATGGCGGATATTTACTAATGAAGAATATCACGGACGGTTACCTTATTTAACTGGTTACCTATATTTTTGCTTAATTAATAAATATTACCAAATAGGTATCTTCTATTAAGATAATAAATGCCTATTAAATATATCCTTAATTAATAATTTATCTTTTTCTATAAATTGTAAAATACTTGAGACCTTGTTTGTATTCTAGAAAAATAAGTTTCCCTATTAGATTAATCTTGCCTATAAAATATATAATCTAAACTTGGGACCATCTAGACTTTGGAAATATCTTCAAATAACTGAAAGAAGTGGAATAACAACTGTTAAAAATTCAAGGGCTCCCACCTATCAACACTAACCAAATAATTGTATATCTTCAAAAAAATCTCCTAAACAAACAAAACCGTCTCATCAATTTTCATCAAAGATATTGGAGACAAAGAACTAAGAACAACAATTTGAAAAACATTTACACAAATTCCAAATACTTTCACCGCATTGCCACCGGAAGAAGAAATAGAAAATATTTAAAGGAATTAACAACCACGAATGGGACAATTATGTCCTCATAAAATGAAATCCGTCGGGAAGTTAAAAAAGAATTTGTTTGCAAATTCGTCAGAACCCCACTAAATATAAATCTTTTGAAAGAAAAGCTTTAACTCATTAAGAATAAAGTTGGTATCGAAGACAATGAAAGTCTAACAAAACCGCCAACAATTGAGGAAATTAAAAATGCTATCTTTGACATCGGGTGTGATAAATCACCGGGACCAGATGGTATGCTTGCCGGGTTTTACTAGAAATATTACCACATTATGGGAACGGATGTTTCAAAAGTAGTTAAAAACTTCTTCAGAATTGGAAAACTAATCAAACAAATAAATCATTCTTTTATAACACTGATTCCAAAAAAAAAGACAACCCTACGACAATTAACCATTTCATACCTCTTATTTTGTGCTCAACAATATACAAAATTATTGCAAAAATCATCACAATTAGAATGGAACCCATCTTGCCAAAACTTAACCACCCTCCAAGGAGTTTTCGTAACCAAAAAGTCAATTCATGATAATATTCTTAAATCTTCCATTCCTTTCGATCTAAGAAGGGTATGGAAGGATGGACCGCCAATAAACTCGATATGGAAAAAGCGTACGACCAAGTCAACTGGGAATTTATTATTCGTATACTCAACAAGTTTGGTTTTAATGATAAATTTGTGGGATGGATCATGGAATGCATCTCCACAGTATCATTCTCGGTCCTTGTAAATAATGGACCAACTGGCCAATTCTTTCCGGAAAAAGGTCTTAGACAAGGTGATCCTTTATCCCCATACTTATTTAATTTAGGAGAATAAATTCTTACACAAATGCTTCAAAATGATTGTAATAACTACGACAATCATATTGGATTCTCCGTTTGCAGAAATGCAACGCCAATCCCATTTTTATCATTTGTTGATGATATGATTATATTCACTAAAGCAAACACAAACTCGTGTCTTAAAACGAAAGAAATCCTCGAAACATATTGCTCTATCTTTGGACAAAAGATCAATTATCTCAAATCTGCTATCCAAACAACTAAAATCACAAGCGACAGATGCATCACATAATTAAAAAATATACTAAATATGGATCACACCACCACTCTTGACTACTATCTTGGGTGCCCAATTTTCGCTCCAAACGGTGTGTGCAAGCTTTAAATTTATAACCCTAGATGTATGCCTAAAACAAGAATGCGAACCCGCAGTGTACGGGTCAATCATAGTAAAAGCAAGAATTCCGGGGTGTCGATCTCAGGGACTTAGGTGAAACAAAACCAATATAGGTAGTCAATG
The DNA here is from genome assembly GCA_033239125.1 of Fagopyrum homotropicum. NCBI lineage: Eukaryota > Viridiplantae > Streptophyta > Magnoliopsida > Caryophyllales > Polygonaceae > Fagopyrum > Fagopyrum homotropicum. The sequence goes on from BSWB01000008.1 coordinate 80,411,234, forward strand.
CAACTAATAACCACAAAAGCGATTAAAGCAATCAAAGATGATAAAAAGTCAATTAAAGGAATATGCAATTCTAGGGATTAAAGCATCTAGTTGTGGTTCCAACTCAAGATCTAAAGATAAGCGGATAAAGCTGAGGTTTTGCAAAGAGAAGGTGTTTCTAAAGTGGAATAGATCACCGGGTAAGTCTCACTACTCACTAATCCCAAGCCAAAGAACCTATTACCGGGTAAGTCTCAAGGTACTAAGGAAATGAACTATAATCTCAAACCAACAAACCAACTAAGGAAATAGAATCAACCTTTACCGGGTAAGTCTCAGCTAACTCACAAAGATGGAATGAAGGCACACTCAAACCCCAATAAAGGATAAACCTTTATTACCTACACTTATGATCTTGGGTAAACAAACAAAGGAATTACCGGGTAAGTCTCATCCTAGGCTTGCATTGAACCAGGAAAGGTGTAATAAGAATAGGATTTGGCAAACTCTAACACTTAACTCTCCGTTTCGGATAAGATAAGTCACCTCGGTCAGACGAATTCCACCCCGGCCGAGATGTGCATCGATTGAACGAGATGTTCTAGGGTTAAGGATAAAGACTCGAGCTTTCAGGGTCCTACTGGAATTTAAGATTATTCTATCATTGTTTTTCCCACAACCTTCAGCCAATCACCCTAGAATCACACAAAGAAATTAGCCACTCATCATCATGAAAGCAATAATCAAATATATGGAATTTAAGATTATTCCTTCTCGAGCCACGGCTCAAGAAGGAAAAACAGCAACTGTGGGGGTCGGGAAGCCGAAGATATCCCTCCAATGGTCCATCGGAACTAAGTAGTTCCGGTTCAGCAACCGGTACTTGATGACACGCTCTGTAGGCAAGTAAGTCACGGAGCTAACAAACTCCAAAGTCGGCTCAAGGTAGGCTGGAGCTCTAATCTCAATAAACTGCTCCAACCCTACCATAGCTATCATCCGCCTCAAATCAACGTCCACGTAGAGGCAGTCGAATGCAGAAATATCTAGAAATCGTGGTGCAACCACTGGACGCGCAGCAATGCGGTCATAATCGACCTGGTGACGCTCATGGATCACCGGTATGGAGCGGCGAGAAGAAGAAGAAGGAGAAGGGGAGGATCTATCCCTCAGAACAATCTGCTTGTCAGAACTCATTTTCCACTCACTGTCAGACCATCTCGGTCGGCCGTCAGATCCCAAGAACACCTCGGTCGAGACGCACGTCGACTAGACCGAGGTAGAAGGTTGTTCGATCGAAACTCTCAGAAATCCAGTTATTTTTCCCCAATATCACTACCAATTTTTCCTAGGGGGTACTTAAGCCTTTTTCCAACACAATGCAGGGGCAACCAAAGCCCAATTTGACCGAAACAGTGAAGAAAAGCGAGTTAGGGTTTTTATTCGATTTACCCCAGATTCGGTTGATTCGGAGCGGTTTTGTTGCAGAGTGTCGCTTGCAAACTGATCCTCTACTCTTTCCTTGCAGTTTGGAAGCAAGAATCGTCGAAAACGGTTGAAAATCAGAGAACGAGATGAATGGGGATGCCGCGGTCGAGAAGGTGAGAGAGGGAAGAGAGAGAAATCGATCTCCCTTTTATACCCTTTTTGGAACTGCTGTCACCTCGGTCGAGATGGTCTCAACTGGACCGAGGTGGTACTGACCGAGGTGGATCTTCAGTAACCCTAGTCGCCTCGGTTGCTCAAGAATCATCTCGGTCGAGGTGCTGTGACAGCAACCGAGATGTGTCTCAGTCAAACTCCGTCTTTTCAAATTCTCGAACTTCTGTCCTTCCAATGTTGCTCCTGGGTTGTATTCCTTCCTTAGAGATTCCCTGTTGTTTGTCTAGGACGCCAAAAACAAAGCAAATCAAAGCAAAGCAAAAGAAAACTATCTAAAGCTAGACTAGGAAAGGGAAATAAAGCAATACCTTGGGTTGCCTCCCAAGAAGCACTTGATTTAAGATCGCTAGCTGGACCGTACGGTGTCCCTAAACAAGGTATAGTGGTGCAATCTCTTCGACCTGAATTTCCGGTTTGTATTTCTTAAGTCTATGACCATTGACCTTGAAGCTTCCACTTGTTTCTCTCCAAATCTCAACTGCACCATAAGGGAAAACATGTTTCACAACATAAGGTCCGGTCCACCTAGATTTCAACTTATCTGGGAATAGGCGAAGGCGGGAGTTGAAGAGTAGAACTAAGTCTCCTTCTTTAAACTCCTTAGGAATGATACGCTTGTCGTGCTATTTCTTTGTCCTTTCCTTGTAGATCTTGGCATTCTCATAAGCGTTCAAACGCAGCTCCTCCAGCTCGTTGATGTCCAATAGCCGCTTCTCGCCGGCGTCTTTGATGTCGAAGTTCAACCATTTGATCGCCAAATATGCTTTGTGTTCCAGCTCAACGGGCAAATGACAAGACTTCCCATATACCAAATTATAAGGGGTGGTACCAATGGGAGTCTTGAATGCGGTCCTGTAGGCCCAAAGAGCGTCGTCTAACTTCATGGACCAATCCTTCCTCATCCTAGAGACGGTCTTCTTCAAGATTTCTATAATTTCTCTAATAGAGATCTCGACCTGTCCACTAGTTTGAGGGTGATAAGGGGTTGCTACCTTGTGGGTTACCCCATACTTCGATAGAAGTGCCTTAAACTTCCGGTTGATGAAATGTGTCCCCCCATTGCTGATGATGATGCGTGGAGTCCCAAAACGTGGAAAGATAGTCTTGTTAAAGAATTTCACTACCACCATGGCATCATTAGTGGGAGAGGCAATGGCTTCAACCCATCTAGAGACGTAGTCGACATCTAGGAGAATGTAGATGTTTCCTCCGGATGATGGGAAAGGTCCCATGAAATCTACTCCCCATACATCAAAGATTTCAACCTCCTGTATGTTGTTGAGTGGCATCTCATTCCTCCTAGATAAGTTCCCTGTTCTTTGGCATGCATCACAAGAGACAACAAACGTTTGCACATCCTTAAATAATGTAGGCCAAAAGAAACCGGAACGTAATACCTTGGCGCATGTTTTGTGAGCGCTAGCATGCCCTCCATAAGGAAGTGAGTGACAATGTCGTATGACACTAGTAACTTCATCTTCTGGAATGCATCTTCGAAACATCCCATCCGGACCTCTCTTAAATAGTAGAGGTTCATCCCAATAGTAATGGCGTACATCTTTAAAGAATTTCTTCCTTTGAGCGTACGTCAATCCGGGTGGTATTTCCTCGCAAACAAGATAATTAACAATGTCAGCATACCAAGGCCCTTTATTATCAAAAGTGTGGTGGAGAAAGTGTTCCACCAACTGAGGATGAATGTCAGAAAAGGGAGTAAGAAGTATGTTATTCTCAGTTGACATCATCTCGCTTTTGACCTCGGTCGAGGTCCAAAGAGGGTGACCGAGATGTTCTTCAGTTAAGAACACCTCGCTTGGTCCAGAAAGTGCCTCGGTCGAGGTGCTACAACTAGGACCGAAACTGGAAATCTTCTTCTCCTGGATTAATTTTTCAAATTTAGCTCCTAGATCTTCTTCCAGCGCCTTTAAGCTCCGTATATCTGCATCACAAGAAGCATCTATACCTTCCTCCATTAAGCTAAAGCTAATAACTTTTTCAAGTGGATCATTAATAAGGATAAAGCTCACCAATTCTCTTGATTCTTCTTCATCATAGATGTTGAAGTTATCATCTCCTAGCTGCTCTCCCTTCATTGCCGCAAGCAATGCAAACTCAACTTGATCACCGCCAATGTTGAATTGCAACTTGGCGTTCTTATAATCCACATTGCAACCCGAAGTTGCTAGAAATGGTCTCCGGAGAATGATAGGAACGGGGTAATCTACGGGAATGTCAAGCACAAGAAAGTCTATAGGTAAATAGAAGTTACCTAACTTAACCGGAACGTCTTCCAAAATGCCCACGGGATGGTAATGGAGCGGTCCACCATGTACAACCGTATCTTCACTGGCTTGGGCTCTCCAAGTCCGATCCTCACACATAGCTCCAGCGGGATGATGCTCACGCTGGCCCCTAGATCACACAATGCCTCACAAGTGACATCCCCAACTTGAATGGGAATGCAAAATGAGCCGGGATGTCTCAACTTGGGTGGCATCTTCTCCTTCATGATTTGAATAAGCTCCGAGGATTTAGATGTCATCCTTACTTCACCAAAGTCTTCCAACTTCCTCTTCCTTGACAGAATTTCTTTTAAGAATTTCCCATAGGCGGGCATCCCTAGAATGGCATCAAGGAAAGGGATGTTAATGTGTAGTTTATTCATCAAGTCAAGGAACTTACCAAAATGCTTGTCTAGATGTGCTCTAGCCCTTGACTGGGGGAATGGAAGTGGTGGTTTATATGCAGGAGGTGGGATATAAACTTCAGTTTTGTCCGACGCTCTCTGAGGCTCGACCTTGGTTGGCACCTCGGCTGAAGTGTTCTTCGTCTGTACTGGCATCGACCGAGGCACTAGATCTGCAGTCTTCAGTCCACTTCTCGTCGTTATTGCCATGATCTGTCCTTTGGGGTTGCTTTCCGTCCTTGCTGGAAGCTTCCCTGGATCTCTTGGCACTTCATTCGCCTTATTAAAGAATTGTTGTTCTAAGGCTTTTTGTGCCTTCGAAAATGAAGTCATGGACGTTCCATAGAGTTTAGCTTGATCAAGATGGCCTCCAGCACCGCATCTTTCTTTTCCGGCTGGGACGAACTTGATCCTTGCTCCTAGCTCTTCAATGGAGTAGAAGAAGAAGAAGAGAGGAAAGGATTAGAAGAATTGTTTGAATTTGAGTTAGAGTAAGAGTTACCCGATTTTTGATTGTTGGATCTCCATTTGTTGCTGTTGGATCCTCTATTGTTATTGTAGTTGTTATTTCGGGAACCATTTTGTTGTTCCTTGATCCTTGATATCCTCCCTCTTCCTTTTGGGTTTGAGTAACCAAAAGGTCTTTCAATTGCTTCACATCATTCTTCAAAGAGGTGAGTTGATCATTGTTTGATGGAGCTTCTTGGAAGTTGACTCTTTTAACTCCACCTTCAGCTCCTTGGTGGGAGTATTTCTCCATGTGCAAAGCTTGCTTCTCTATGAACTCCCAAGCTTCATCAATCAGCATATCCATGAATGTGCCGGCGGATAGTAGTTGAAGGTTGAACTGGGTATTTCCGTCCAGTCCCTTGAAGTATATCTCCAACAACTCTATCTTTGGGATCCCATAATGTGGGCAATCCAAAAGGATGTCTTTAAATCTCTCCCATGACTTGGACAAACTCTCCTTGTCCTTCATGATGAATGCATTGATCTTCCCTCTCATTTCAGCGGTCTTTGAGGGGGGGGGGGGGAAGAATTTAGTCAAGAACTCTGTCGTCATCTCCTCCAAGTGTTGGTTTTTCCTGAAGGGAGAGATTGATACCAAGTAAGCGCCCTATATTTCAAAGAGAAGTAGAAAGGCCTTAGCTTGTAATTGTTGTTTTCCAGCCTTTAAGGTCTCAAGGTCTCCATCAAGATCTCATAGTTTTGCAGATTTTGATGCGGAGACTCCCTCTCTAGTCCTCCAAACTAGCATTGGCGAATCATGGAAAGAACTTGCGGTCGAAACTCATAATCATGGTCCGCTGGATCACCTAGGTTGACTCCTAGACGCCTCAGTTGCTGGTTGGGGTCCATCCTCTGCCCTAGGGTCTGTGGAATACCTGCAAAAAGAACATCTCGGACTGGCATCCGAGGTGGAAGTATCTCGGCCGGGGCAACTGGAGCTGGGTCCTGCCTCAGTCGAGGATCTGGAACTGGTCGAGGTAGATATTGGTCCCATAAAGTCGCCATATCTGCTTCGATCGCTTCCGTCCTTACATGAGTTTCTTCCTTTTCCAGTCGCAATTCTTCTTTACTGAGGCGTAGTTGTTCCAATGCCTCCTTCAATTCGGCCTCAAGATCGCGATTCTCTTGATTGGCCATCTTAGCTTCTTTCAAGCGTCTTTTTGTATGTCTTTTCTGGTTCGGGATCATAAGGAAAGATTTCCTTCCCAACGCGGGTTCTTCACATAAACCTACAAGAAAGAACCTGCGAAAGTCACTCAAGTAGAGTGGTTAGTAGAAACAGAGGCAAGGGCCCCAAAAGACTACCGCAACCGGCTCGGTCTAAACCAAGTCCCCGGCAACGGCGCCCAAAAGTTGTTCGCTCCAAACGGTGTGTGCAAGCTTTAAATTTACAACCCTAGATGTATGCCTAAAACAAGGATACGAACCCGCAGTGTTGGGGTCAATCGTAGTAAAAGCAAGAATTCTGGGGTGTCGATCTCACGGACTTAGGTGAAACAAAACCAATATAGGTAGTCAATGCAACTAATAACCACAAAAGCGATTAAAGCAATCAAAGATGATAAAAAGTCAATTAAAGGAATATGCAATTCTAGGGATTAAAGCATCTAGTTGTGGTTCCAACTCAAGATCTAAAGATAAGCGGACAAAGCTGAGGTTTTGTCAAGGGAAGGTGTTTCTAAAGTGGAACAGATCACTGGTAAGTCTCACTACTCACTAATCCCAAGCCAAAGAACCTATTACCGGGTAAGTCTCAAGGTACTAAGGAAAGAAACTATAATCTCAAACCAACAAACCAACTAAGGGCCTGTTTGGTATTAGATTCATAGGGATTCATTTAGATTCTTTTTCGGTGTATTCTTCGGGATACAAAAATTCTGCATGTTTGGTATCGGTTGGGTATTTTGTATTGTATTCTTTTTCGGTATTCTTTTGCCAAAAGAAACCCGAAAAAAGAAGCTTGGGGAGCCAAGCTTCTTCGAGATTCTTTAGGTTAGATTGTTTGTTTTACCCCTCCTACCCTTCACTCTTCTATCGCAATATCTCCAGTCTCGATACAACAGCTCCAGTCGTTCGAAAGAGAAGTTGAAGGCCTCACAAGAGCCTGCGTGCGCGCTCTCGCACCCGGTCTCCTCCTCAAATTCCTCCCTCGCTTCCCCAATTTGATCGCCTTCGAGTCATCAATGGTCATCGACGACCTTAAGGTCTGCCTCGCCAACTACTGCCCCAAAATCGACGCTTATGGTTCGGAATTGCAGGAAGATTGGGGATGTTGGGGTTTTTCACTTGTGAGAATCTCTCGACGCTTATGGTTGTTGGATTGATGGGTTCGATCTGGAATTTGAGCTTGCAGGGTTGTTCTTCGATCTGGAATTTGAGCTTGCAGGCAAACGAAGGAGAAGGGAAGAAGCATGACACCCAAAATCGACGCTTATGGTTTGGAATTGCAGGAAGATTGGGGATGTTGGGGTTTTTTCACTTGTGAGAATCTCTCGACGCTTATGGTTGTTGGATTGATGGATTCGATCTGGAATTTGAGCTTGCAGGTTGTTCTTCGATCTGGAAACAGAGCTTGTAGGCAAACGAAGGAGAAGGGAAGAAGGATGACAGAGAATTGAAAAATTAGGGTTGCTCATCAATTAAAAATGAGGGGCATTTTGGTCAATTAAACGTAAATAATCTATACCAATAATCTTATACCAAACGCAAAAATTATACGTAAAAAACAATCTATAAGAATACCCATCTACAACAATCCCCAAGAATCTCAAGAAACTCCATCTCAAAGAATCTAAAAAAAGAAACCCCATCTAATACCAAACAGGCCCTAAGAGAATAGAATCAACCTTTACCGGGTAAGTCTCAGGCTAACTCACAAAGATGGAATGAAGGCACACTCAAACCCCAATAAAGGATAAACCTTTATTACCTACACTTATGATCTTGGGTAAACAAACAAAGGAATTTCCGGGTAAGTCTCATCATAGGCTTGCATTGAACCAGGAAAAATGTAATAAGAATAGGATTTGGAAAACTCTAACACTTAACTCTCAGTTTCGGATCAGATAAGTCACCTCGGTCAGACGAATTCCACCCCGGCCGAGATGTGCATCGACTGAACGAGATGTTCTAGGGTTAAGGATAAAGACTCGAGCTTTCAGGGTCGTACTGGAATTTAAGATTATTCTATCATTGTTTTTCCCACAACCTTCAGCCAATCACCCTAGAATCACACAAAGAAATTAACTATTCATCATCACGAAAGCAATAATCAAATATATGGGAAGAGAATGAATATTTGAACACAAAAACCTTAAGTACAAGGCTTCAATAACTGAATCAAATATCACACAAATAAGCGTTCCTTGGATCACAAATCCAACAAGACAATCAACAAGAAGGGAATCTAAGAGAATCTTACAAAACCCTTCACAAAAGCTATAATAAGCTATGAATCCTTCCTTCAAACTTCCTTTTTTCCTTCCTTCAACCACTATAATGATAGTGGGATTTTCGGTGATGCGCCGATGCTGAATTGTGGAAAATCCAGCCCTTTATATAGGAAAACTATCTTCCAAAGATAAAATATCTTGAAAAGATATTATCCTAATAAAATATATCTTAATCTCTAAAATAGATCTCCAAAATATATAATCTTCCTTCCAGAAATCCAGCCCAAAAATATAAGATCTCTCCTTCCAAAAATAAAAGATCTCAGCCAAGAATAAACGATCTCGCCGCGTCAAAGTATTCGCCTCGGTCGAGACGCTCCTCGGGATCACCTCGGTCGAGATGGTACTGTAGTTGACCGAGGTGACTCTAAACTGAATATGAAATCTCTTAAATCTGGTCCAAAGTGAATCTTTAATCCATTTGCATGCTTCCTGGATTCTTCCTTAAGCTCCTAAATGTAGCTCCAATGACTCCTTCGCTCCTTTAGCTCCATTGTGATGTAAAATGTGTCATTTTACCTACGATTACAACGAAACTTGGTGTAGATCTCGATTCCCGCAAAGGTAGATGAAACGAGGATATAATCACATAATATACATCCAAACATGCAGATTATTGAAGATAAAACGTCTAAACAAGTCCCAAAATATAGACAATAATTCATGCTATCACCCAATTATCATCGGAAGAGTTAATAAAGAGACAGTTAGTAACATAAACAATAAAACCAAGCAACAACTCTACAAATGGAAAGCAAACTCCTTATCACAAGAAGGCAGAAACATACTTATAAAGCATAACTTAGCGACCAAACCAGCCTTTACAATGTAGAGCTTTATGTTACCAATGCACAATTTGGACGAACTTGATAAAACGTATAAAAAATACTTTTGGAACAAAGGCGACAACCATATATCAATGATTAGCTAGGACGTAATTTGTAAACCAAAAAAGAACGGAGGTTTGGGACTAAGAAAATCCCTCACAACAAATAAAGCTCTCCAAATGAAGCTCCTTTGAAAAATTCTTGCTCAAACAAACAATTTTTTGGTCAAAATTGTGAATGAGAAATACTTAAAAAAATATCAATTTACTTCATTATCATCTTAAAGGTCAAGTGACCGAAGGTATTTCTATGGTTGTCTATACCCAATCAAAAGTAAATCCCGACTTAGCACTAAGAACAAATATAGTGATTAAGTAAGGGTCGAACCTAAGAGAGTTAAGGTGTTTTAGATGCAATTATCGATTATAATGACAAGTGACAAGGGGGGGGGGTTTGGTTGAATTGATGTACAAAAACTTATGAAAACGATTAATGTGACAAGTAAGACAATAATGGATGAATCTACACTAGGTTCATTCTAAGCATGCAATTGCTACTTTGGTGCATTCTTTTTATAAGTTTTTAAGTAATCTCCCATCTCGATCATACATATGTGTTGAGCCAACCGGCATCAACACAACTTAACCTATTAAAGTTCCGTAAACCTACAAGAACAAATAACAAGTTAGCATTCAAACAAAGACTAACGGATATAAAGAGAAGATTAAAACCGTTAAACTTATCTTTATATTTGTGTTCCTTTTCTTTAAGTAATTACAACCCGTTATTACTTAAAGTTACTACTAGATTAAAGACCCGAACCCGGAACCTATTAATCCTAGTTGTTTACATGCACTTTAGAACCTATGGTGATCAATATCAAGTAATAGTTAACATGCAATTAAACAATGGAGATCAAGGAAACACAAAGCATTACTGGATAAAAACTTATATTAAAAGAACTTACAACCAAAGTAACAAAGCAGCTTCAAACCAACCCAATGTCTCAAGGGAGTTAGCAACTAATTACAATGGAAAACTCAAGTCTAAAAATGAATTTTGTGAGGAAAAGCGTGGATCATTCTAGCAATCAGCCATGGACTATTTATACTACAAAAGACACTTAATTAGGAGTAAATAGCCGGCCTAAAACAGCCACCTTTAATGCCATAAAGGTGGTGTAAACAGCCGGAGTAAAGCTTATGGCATTTCACCGCAAGGGCGGCCTTCAAGAACCGCAGGGGCGGTTTAGGCAAAATCGGTCGATCTTCTTCAGAACCGCTGGGGCGGCTACACAACTCCGCTGGGGCGGATCTTTAATGTACTTTAACGTCTGACCTTTCGCCTTCTTGACATTTCTGATGTCAAGGCGTAGGGGCGCCTTAAGGCCAACGCAGGGGCGGTGACATAGACTCTTCGCCTTCCAGCTCCCAAGGCGAGGCGCAGACAGGGCGCAGTGGGAGGCGCAGGGGAGCTGGTCTTCGTCTCGTCAAGGCAAGTCACCGCAGGGGCGGCTGAAAGGGCCCGCGGGGGCGGTGAAGCAACAGAAACTTTGCTTCTTGATAGATCTTTACTCCTAAGTGCTTATAACTCCTTCCTTAGCTTCTTTTGATCTTCTTCTTCTGGACCAAGGAGTTAGTAGCATAAACCGACACTAATGCAATAAAAAGACTCTAAAAACTACCCTAAATGATAGTGATTCCATCACCTATCAAACTCCCCCATACTTAGACCTTTTACTCGTCCCGAGTAAAACAAATGACAGTCATTAGACTCAAGGTCTCAGGAAGCAAGGGAAAGAAAGAAAAATAATGGAAAACAAGAGAAAAACCATGAAAGAAAGAAGGGAAAAGAGAGGAAATGTGAGAAAAAGAGATACTACCATCCTTATCGCTCCAAGAGTGGCCTACCCGGACAACCTCCTTATGACTCCCCTTCTTATGTTGCCAAAACGCCGGAAAGGGAAACCTACACTCGGTGTCGCTCATCTTGCCAAGGCGCTCTTTCGGGTTTTCACCTTGCCACTCTTCTTCTTTTTTCACTTAAGCTCACATCCCTCAAGTCCAATTTTGCACCAACCTAAGGTTGGTCGGACTACTTTCTTTTTACCTAAACCGCCATTTCGGGTTTTCGGTTTATCCAAGGATTTTCATGCCTTTTTCACTTCTTTGGCCTTTTCTTTTTCTTTTTTTTTTCTGATTTTAACAAAGCAAAACAAATGCCAAAAAAACAACACAATAAATTGTACAAGCAATGATATATATCCCTCCCCCATACTTGAAGTGCACTTTGTCCTCAAAGTGGAAATGAGTCAAAGATAAATGTGGGAGAAGGGAGAGAAATGTACCCCTCACTGGGGTGGTCCGGATGGACCACCAGGACCCTCCTCCGACGGGTAAGGGAAGTGGCTGAAGAAATGCTCCTGCCGGCGGTGAAGGGTGTCAATCCGGTCCTCCTGAGCCTCCATCCTCTCTCGAAATGAAGAGTCATAGCTAGCCTGCCAACCTAGCTGCTGAGTCTCCAATTGCTGCCGATGAGCCGCCTACCAAGCATCCTGACGGCGGTCAAAGTGGGTGGTCATGGAGGAGGCAAAGTTGGACTGTTACGTCTGCTGCTGCTCAAGCATGGACCGCTGATACTTTGTCTGCCATGCCTGGTGCTATGTAGTCAAAGCAGCCATCTGAGCCTACAGACTCTCCATGGTCTGACTGTCGTGTCCCGCCATCGACATCTCCTCATCAGTTGTGTGGGCCCTGCTAGAGGCGGCTGCGTACCTCCCAACAATATCAACCTGAGGTCGTCTCGGAGGGACAGGGTCAGCCGGTACATATAGATCGGAGAGCTCTTCTTCCAAGGGGAGTCGTCGGGGAAGATATGTGATGTGACTCTCATCTGCAAGGGAGATCCAGAACCGATGCTCCCCGTCTCTCTTGAGGAGCCTGCACCTCCTCAATAACCCTTCATTGTATAAGGGTGCCTCCAAACCTTCTTCCAATGGAGGAAGATCCATAACCCGCAGCTAGTAATGAAATGATACCTCCTCCCACTTTGTCACGAGGCTCATTCTTCCTAATCCGCTTAAGAGCGGTAAGGAAGAGATATGCCCAATCCGGCACCCAATCATTCGTGAAGAGGCAAGCATATAACAATGGAAGGTCCTTGAGAGCGACCTTATTCTCCTCCTTGTGTCCACAGAAGACACTCATGAAGACCTTTGATATGAGCCTCAAGCAGGGGTGAGTGAATTTGTTGGAGTACTCGCCACGTGCATGGAACTCTGACCTAGTGGCGGCCTGCCAAAACTCAAGCAAATCCGGTGTCAGAATGGGTTCCCACTAGTCATCGGAAGCTGCTATTGTCACCCCTAAAGCCTCCGATATTTGGGTGTAATCCAATGTGTACTTCCTCTTGTTGTACTTGAATGAAAGCCCAACACATATTTGGTCTACCGTCTCCATTTTGAATGTTGCTATAAATTGTCTGCTGAGGTCGGGGTGTGTTGGAGCGGTCTTTATCAGAAAATCTCCCAACCCGGCATTGTTTAGAAATTCCTGCATACTCTCCAACATCCCTAGATTTTCCAAGGTGGAAACATCAAGGAACCGGGTTGCATGCACCTCCCGGCTTTGAGCAATCCTATATCGATCCTTCTCACCTTCCGTCAACTTGTATTTCCTTTGTGGTTCCATCTCTTGCAATTGATCAAGTAAGAGAGTTAGAAAGTTCAGAAATTTGATCAAAAGACGAACCTTCTGACGTAAAATCCGCAGGGGCGGCTGGAACAGGCACAGGGGCGGGTCGACGTAGGGGCGGGAGCTTGCAAGCGCAGGTGTGGTCGAAGAGCAGAAGGCGATTTGGTCGTTTCGACAAAGGTGGTGGCGATGGGGCTTTTCCGGCGCTTTCTTTGGTTCCTGCGGCTGTCGCCGGAGGTGGAGCAGTCGAGCGAGAGTGGAAGGGTTGTGTGTGTGTGGTGGAGGTTGTTCGTGTTGGTAAGGGGGTGGTGCCACTAGGTTGCCGGAGGTGGCGCAGGGGGCGCGACGAGGTGGTGGCGATGAGTTGCTGGAGGGCGCAAGGGCGTAGGGGGTGAGGCGGCTAGGTTTCACAGAGTGAATGGAGAGGGAGTGGAGAAGGTGGTAGATGTAGGTTATTTTTGGGAATCGTATTTTTTTTTCTTTCCTTAACTGTATCGTAAGGGCGGTGTGTGTCGCCGCGGGGGCGGTGACAAGAGAGAGGGGGCACGCAGCCTCAGCGCCGGGGGCGGAGCTGAGGGTGCGTGTCAAGGGTGGCCGCCACAGGGGCGTAGGGTTGGCACCGCGGGGGCGGTGACCTACGTGAGCAGACGCAGGCCCAGCGCCGGGGTGGCGCTGGCCAGGGGTGTCGCCGCAGGGGCATGTTTTTAGAGCCGCAGGGGCGGTTTTCTTGACAGAAGATCCTCTTCTTATTCCTTCGGGTTGCCTCCCGAATTAGCGCCTTTGTTTTACGTCGTTGGCTCGACGTAAGGATGCTTCCTCTATGTTTGAACCTCCTCCTGCATGCCTTTTGGGTTTATAACCGTTTGCGATGGTAATCCTCCGGAGGCCCTAGTTTAAATTCTTGTAATGGCTTCCGCCATTTTACCAACCGGCTTCTCAAGGTTTTTGATGCTTGATTATGTTGTTTGGACATGAGTAGCAAAGTGTTTAGTCAAAACCTGCAACATATCTTCAGTTGAGTGATACTTACCTTGGCGGGCTGCTGTTGTTGGTTTTGTTGATCCCTCCAACGAAAATTCTGTTGGTCACGCCAATTTGGCATGAAATTCTGTGCATAGGGATCGTTCCTAGGTCTTTGTTGTTGTGGTTGTGCATAACCCACTGCGTTTACTTCAACATCATCATCTTGAACTTGTGAACACATGTCCGTTGGATGATACGGGTCAGCACAAACTCCACAAGCTTTGAGTTGTTGCGGTGTTCCCATAAGTGTTAGCCTCTTCACCATTTCCTTCAATTCCGCTAGCTCGGTGGAAATCTCGTTCTTCCCGGAACTCATGGCATGAACTCCTTTCTTAGCCGGGGTCCTTCCAAAGTTCCGAGTTCCTTCCGCTAGTTCCTGTATCTTTTCCAAAGCAACGTCAGGAGTAGAGTTAAGAATATTACCTCCGCAAGCCGCATCGACGGTCCTCCTTTCATTGTCTAGCAAGCCATTGTACAAGTACAAGACTAGATCTTGAGTTGAATATCCGTGGAAAGGACAGCTGGATCGGAGGCGTGCAAACCTTTCGAAATACTCGTAGAGAGTTTCGGTTGCCTCTTGCTCGATGTTGCTTATAGCTTTCTTCAAGCTATTTGCCTTTTTAGCTGGAAAGTATTTCTCCAAAAATTCTTTGTGAAGGTTCTCCCAAGTGTCAATGCTCCCGGATGAAAGGTGGTAATACCAATCATCCGCCGAATCTTTGAGTGTGAAGCCGAATGCCCTCATCTTGATCTGTTCTTCGATAATGTTTGCCGGCTTCATGCTCATACAAACGGTGTGGAACTTCCCAAGGTGCTTGATGGGGTCTTCACCACTTAGCCCATGGAAGGATGGAAGTAGGTGAATAAGGCCCGGTTTGAGCTCAAAGTTGACTCCTTCCCCTAGTGCCGGTATAGCGACCGCAAGAGGGTTTTGAGCCAAAGTGGGCTGCGTAAGTTGACGAAGAGTACGGTCAGCCATCTCTTGTTGTAGTTGTTGTTGTCTTCGTTGCCGGATGTGCGTCCTCTCAATTTCTGGATCAAAAGAAGCAAAGCTGGAATTAGTAACACGGGTTTGAACCATAAAAATGGTTCAAACCAAAGAAATCAATAATAACAGTAAAACACACAAAACTCCACGGCAACGGCGCCAAAATTTGACCGATAATTGCATCTAAAACACCTTAACTCTCTTGGGTTCGACCCTTACTTAATCACTATACTTGTTCTTAGTGCTAAGTCGGGATTTACTTTTGATTGTGTATTTCTCTTAGGGCGCAGGGGTGTTCGCAACTTAGAGAGAGAGAGAAGGTGCGAGGGGTTGTGGTTGTGTTTGGTGAAGAGGCTTGGTGGGTGGTGCGTGGTAGGTATAGGTGTTTTTTCGAGATCCTATTTTTTTTTCTTTTTTGGGTAAACCTGCAGGGGTGGGGGTCTGATACCGCAGAGGCGGCGACAAGGGAGAGGAGCACGCAAGCCCAGCGCAGGGGGCGGCGTTGGGAATTTGTGTCAAGGATGGCCGCCGCAGGGGCGTGGGGATGTCACCGCGGGGGAGGTGACAGGCGTGTTGCAGGCGCAGGCCAAGCGCCGGGGGCGGTGCTGGCTTGAGTTTCACCGCAGGGGCGGAGTATTAAACCGCAGGGTCGGGTTTCTTGACAAAAGCTCCTCTTCTTATTCCTTCGGGTTGCCTCCCGAGAAGCGCCTTTGTTTTACGTCGTTGGCTCGACGTAAGATCTCTACTTCTCTGATTGTGCCTCCTCTAGTACCATCTCGTCAATCGGATCGTCCTTGACTCCTTCAAGGTAAAGCTTTAGCCTTTGAATTCTGTTCATCTTGAATGCAGCTTACTTGCAAAGAGTTTCAAACGGGATTGAAAGAGAAGTACCTTATTACCAACCTTGAAGTCTGTTCGCTCCAAACGGTGTGTGCAAGCTTTAAATTTATAACCCTAGATGTAAGCTTAAAACAAGGATGCGAACCCGCAGTGTACGGGTCAATCGTAGTAAAAAGCAAGGAATTACAGGGGTCGATCACAGGGACTTAGTGAAACAAAGTCGGAATAGGTAAGCTTTAGCAATTACTAACCACAAAAGCAATTAAAACAATCAAAGATGATAAAAAGTCAATTAAGGAAATATGCAATTCTAGGGATTAAAGCATCTAGTTGTGGTTCCAACTCAAGATCTAAAGATAAGCGGACAAAGCTGAGATTTTTGCAAAGGGAAGGTGTTACTAAAGTGGAATAGATCACCGGGTAAGTCTCACTACTCACTAATCCCAAACCGTAACTCCTATTACCGGGTAAGTTTCAAGGAATCAAGATAAAGAACTATAACCTCAAACTAACACACCACCTAAGGGAATAGAATCAACCTTTACCGGGTAAGTCTCAGGCTAACTCACAAAGATGGGATGAAAGCACACTCAAACCCCAATAAAGGATAAACCTTTATTACCTATACTTATGATCTTAGGTAAACAAACTAAGGAATTACCGGGTAAATCTCATCCTAGGCTTTTATTGCTTTCTAACACTTTCACTTCCAGCCAACTTCTCAACTATTACTTCACTTGCTTTCACCAATTCGCTTGCTTCCAAATTCCCGGATAGGTAAAGGGAGGCAAAAATGTATATGAGGGGCTAAGCATGATCAAGAAGAAGAATAGAGAAGAATGAATTGCCTTGGTCTTTTCAGGAAGAAAGTGAGAGAACTTATCTTGCGGTGTCAACCTTCAAATTCAACATAATTTGGATAAAAACAAAGTATTAAACATGCCAAAAATTTCAAACAAAGCATTTAGCAACTTAAACATATCATAAAACCTTTCAAGCATATAAAGATTTCAAAACCAGTCAGCAAACAAGATCTTCACTGAGATCATATCTAGATAAGAAGCACAAAACGTTTCGAAAACTCTCAGTTAAACCACCTCGGTCAAGGTGTTCTAGGTCAACCGAGGTGAAGTACCTCGTTTGGCCAAAACTGCCCCGGTCGAGGTTAAAATTTTTTTTTTTTGTTCTTTCTAGTTTTTGACGTTTTTCTCAATCAAATAACCTGTATGCATGCATGTAATCTCAGATAAGCAAATAATAAGATCATAAATATCCATCAAAGTAGCATACAATCATCCATAGTCAAATAACATATCCGCATACCCCATACTTGGGACACATTGTCCCAATGGGTCAAATAAGTCTGGAAAATAGAGTACTCACCGGACATAGCTGAAGTGCTTGAAGTCCGATCCTCTACTCTTTCTTTGTAGTTTAGAAGCAAGAATCGTCGAAATCGATCGAAGAACGGGATAACGAGGTGAAACTGTGCCGCGGTCGAGAAGGTGAGAGAGGGATGAGAGAGAATTCGATCCCCCTTTTATACCCTTTTCTGAAACTGTTGTCCCCTTGGTCGAGATGGTCTTGACTGGACCGAGGTGGTACGGACCGAGGTGAGTTGTCAAAAGCCCTAGTCGCCTCGGTTGCTCAAGAATCATCTCGGTCGAGGTGTTGTGACAGCAACCGAGATGTGCCTCAGTTAAACTCCGTCTTCTCAAATTCTCGAACTTCTATCCTTCCAGTGCTGCTCCTGGGTTGTATTCCTTCCTTAGATGTCACCTGTTGTCTGTCTAGGACGCCAAAAACAAAACAAAGCAAAAGCAAACTATCTAAGCTAGACTAGAAAAAGGGAAAAGAAAGCAATACCTTGGGTTGCCTCCCAAGAAGCGCTTGATTTAAGGTCGCTAGCTGGACCGTACGACGTCTCTCAAACGAGGTATAGAGGTGCAACCTCCTCAACCGGAACTTCCGGTTTGTATTTCTTGAGTCTATGACCATTGACCTTGAAGCTTCCACTCGTTTCGCCCCAAATCTCAACTGCACCATGAGGAAAAACATGTTTCACAACATAAGGTCCGGTCCATCTAGATTTCAACTTACTTGGAAAGAGGCGGAGGCGGGAGTTGAAGAGTAGAACTAAGTCTCCTTCTTTAAGCTCCTTAGGGATGATACGCTTGTCATGCCATCTCTTCGTCCTTTCCTTATAGATTTTGGCATTCTCATAAGCATTCAAACGCAGCTCCTCCAGCTCATTGATATCCAATAGCCGCTTCTCGCCGGCTTCCTTAATGTCGAAGTTCAACCATTTGATTGCCCAATATGCCTTGTGTTCTAACTCAACGGGCAAATGACAAGACTTCCCATATACCAAATTATAAGGGATGGTACCAATGGGAGTCTTAAATGCGGTCCTGTAGGCCCAAAGAGCGTCGTCCAATTTCATGGACCAATCCTTCCTCGTCCTAGAGACGGTCTTCTCCAAAATTGCTTTAATTTCTCTATTCGAGATCTCAACATGTCCACTAGTTTGAGAGTGATAAGGGGTTGCTACCTTGTGGGTTACCCCATACTTCGATAGAAGTGCCTTAAACTTCCGGTTGATGAAATGCGTCCCTCCATCGCTGATGATGATACGTGGAGTTCCAAAACGTGGAAAGATAGTTCTGTTAAAGAACTTCACAACCACCTTGGCGTCATTAGTGGGAGAAGCAATGGCTTCAACCCATCTAGAGACGTAATCAACCGCTAGAAGAATATAGAGATTTCCTCCGGAGGATGGGAAAGGTCCCATGAAGTTTATCCCCCCTACATCAAAGATTTTCACCTCTTGAATGTTATTAAGTGGCATTTCGTTTCTCCTAGATAAGTTCCCTGTTCTTTGGCACGCATCACAAGAGACAACAAACGATTGCACATCTTTGAATAATGTAGGCCAAAAGAAACCGGAACGTAATACCTTAGCGCATGTCTTGTTGGGGCTAGCATGTCCTCCACAAGGAAGTGAATGACAATGCCGTATGACGCTATTAACTTCATCTTCTGGAATGCATCTTCGAAGCATCCCATCTGGCCCGCGCTTGAATAGTAGCGGTTCATCCCAGTAGTAATGGCACACGTCCTTGAAGAATTTCTTCCTTTGAGCGTACGTCAATCCGGGTGGTATTTCTTGGCAAACAAGATAATTAACAATATCAGCATACCAAGGTCCTTTATTATCAGAAAGTTGGTGGATAGAATGTTCCACCAACTGAGGATGAATGTCCGAGAAAGGAGTAAGAAGTTTGTTATTCTCAGTAATCTCAGTTGACATCATCTCGCCTTCGACCTCGGTCGAGGAGCAGAGGCGTTGACCTAGATGTTCTTCAGTCGCCTCGCTTGGTCCAGATTGTGCTTCGATCGAGGTACTGTAACTGGAACCGAAACTGGAGAACTTCGTCTCCTGGATTAATTTCTCAGTTTTAGCTCTTGGATCTTCTTCCAGTGCATTTAAGCTCCGTATATCTACATCACAAGAGGCATCTATACCTTCCTCTATTAAGCTAAAACTAATAACTCTTTCAAGTGGATCGTTAATAAGGATAGAGCTCACCAATTCTCTTGATTCTTCTTCATCATAGATGTTGCAGATATCATCTCCTAGCTGCTCTCCCTTCATGGCCGCAAGTAATGCAAACTCCACTTCATCTCCGCCAATATTGAATTTCAACTTGGCGTTCTTACAATCCACATTGCAACCCGAAGTTGCTAGAAATGGCCTCCCGAGAATGATAGGAACAGGATAATCTGCGGGAATATCAAGTACAACAAAGTCTATAGGTAAATAGAAGTTACCTAACTTAACCGGAACGTCTTCCAAGATTCCCACTGGATAGGTAATGGAGCGGTCCGCCATGTATAATCGAATCTTCACCGGCTTGGGCTCTCCAAGTCCGATCTTAACACATAGCTCCAGCGGAATGATGCTCACGCTGGCTCCTAGATCACATAAGGCTTCACAAGTGACATCCCCAACTTGAATGGGAATGCAAAATGAGCCGGGATCTCTCAACTTGGGTGGCATCTTCTCCTTCATGATTTGAATAAGCTCCGAGGATTTAGATGTCATCCTTACTTCACCAAAGTCTTCCAGCTTCCTCTTCCTTGATAGGATCTCTTTCAAGAACTTCCCATAGGCGGGCATTCCTAGAATAGCATCAAGGAAAGGAATGTTAATGTGTAGTTTATTCATCAAGTCAAGGAACTTACCAAAGTGCTTGTCTAGATGTGCTCTGGCCCTTGACTGGGGGAATGGAAGTGGTGGTTTATATGCAGGAGGTGGAATATAAACTTCAGTTTTCCCCTCCGCTTTCTGTGGCTCCACCTCGGTTGGCATCTCGGCCGAAGTGTTCTTTGACTGCACCTGGACCGAGGTGGTCCTCATCGGTATTGGCACCGACCGAGGCACTGGATCTGCAGTCTTCAGTCCACTCCTATCTGGCCCTTAGGGTTGCTTTCCGTCCTTGCTGGAAGCTTCCCTGGATCTCTTGGCGTTTCGTTCGCCCTACTAGCGTGTTGTTGTTCAAAGGCTTTTTGGGCCTTCGAAAATGAAGTCATGGATGTCTCCATAGCACTAAGCTTGATCAAGATGGCCTCCAGCACTGCGTCTTTCTTTTCCGGCTGGGACGAACTTGATCCTTGCCCCTGGCTCTTTAATGGAGTAGAAGAAGAAGAAAAAGGGGAAGAGAGGAAAGGATTAGAGGAATCGTTAGAATTGGAGTTAGAATGATTGTTACCCGAATTTTGGTTGTTCGCCCTCCAATTATTGCTATTGGATCCTCTATTGTTGTTGTAATTGTTGTTCCGGGAACCGTTGTTGTTGTTGTTATTACGGTATCCATTGTTGTTGTTCCTTGATCCTTGATCTTCCTTCTTGGTTTGAGCAACCAAGAGTTCCTTCAATTGCTTCACGTCATTCTTCAAAGACGTGAGTTGATTGTTGTTAGGCGGAGCATCTTGAAAGTTAACTCTTTTAACTCCACCTTCAGCTCCTTGGTGGGAATATTTCTCCATATGCAAAGCTTGCTTCTCTATAAAGTCCCAAGCTTCGTCAATCGCCATGTCCATAAAGGTACCGGCGGATAGTAGTTGGAGGTTGAACTGGGTGCTTCCGTCCAGTCCCTTGAAGTATATCTCCAACAACTCTATCTTTGGAATCCCATGATGTGGGCAATCCAAAAGAATGTCTTTAAACCTCTCCCATGATTTGGACAAGCTCTCCTTGTCCTTCATAATGAATGCATTAATCTTCCTGTTACGCTAAAAGGTGTGCACGCAATAAGCCTTAAATTTATACTCGTTATAATTATCCTACTTCTAGCGCACCCGCAGTGTACGGGACGTATGTAGCAAGATAAGTATTCCAAGGTCGAACACAAAGACTAAGGTGAAATCGAATTAAGTTGTGATTGAATTTAGCAAGATCTAAGTCTAAAGAAAAGGATGCAAATAAAGGAAGAAAATCTCAATTGTTTTGGTTGTTTTTAGGTGATCACTTCAAAGATCAAATGCATGCAAACAATCAATCAAACTAAATCGGAAAATTGGCACAAATAAACAAATCGAACAAGATGTTGATCAAGAGAAAGGGAAGACGGATTCTAGGGGTTGGAAATTCCGGTTATGGCATAAAACTCAAGTTATCTATTCATTCTTTGGATTGATTATGATATGTTGGGATTAAGTGTTCCTAAAATGGGATCAATTACCGGGTAAGTCTCATGATCCAACTAATCCACACCTAAGGTCTCATTACCGGTTAAGTCTCTAAGAACCTAAGGGTAGGAATTTAACACAAACCGAATTGTTTAATTAGGGATCTAACCTATCCTCACCGGGTAAGTCTCGGAAAGGGAAGTCCTAATCAACTATCCTAGCACATTTAATCCAATGGCGGCTTATTAGGCTCACCATTACCTAAGGTTTTGCTATTTTAGATTCTAAGGGCAAGGATTACCGGGTAAGTCTCTCCTAACACTTAGTCGCTACACTAGGACACCCTAGGGTAGGTTAAACTCAGCAAAAACTTAGGGTTTCAACAATTTTATGAACCTAAGGTAAGATCCTTCGAACCAGGAAGAACCACGGTTTGTTCTACAGAAACCACGACCGTGGTTCTTCAAGAACTACCCGTGATTCCTAACAGTAGCTACGTTCATAAACAAAAATCATCCAAAGGTAAATCTAAGTTCGTCCTATCATAGATCTAGCCATAACCATCCTTTTCTTACCCTAGAATCACATCAATCTAGCCTACAGCATTCATATTAGAAATCAAAACAAACAAGCATAGATTCATAACCTCCATTGCAAGAAAATGAGAGAAAGAAGATGAACAAATGAACTTCAAACACAATCTAAATCTGAAGATGAAATTAGAACGACTTACAACCCTTCCAAAGGAAGGTTCAAGAGTTCAAAAACTTCTAGAAATAAATCCGAAAATACAAGAGCTAAGTGTGTCTTCTCCTCTCCTCTTCAATGGCAATGGCTCCTTTCTTCTTCTTCTTGCACTTTCCTTCCTAGAAAAAGTCCTTCTTCTTCTTGGAATATATTTTGTCAAAGAAAAATGGAGAATGTGTGAGCTGCTCCCAAAACTACCCAAATCCCAGCTGCTTCTAACAACTATCAAGGACCACTTTTATAACCAATTCTTCATGAGCTGGCCATGAGAGTCGTGGCACAGCTGTCACGAGAATCTGGCAAAATCCACGGTCATTTCCACGGCCGTGGTTCTTCAGAGAACCGTGATTCTGTGCAGAAACTTTGTTTTGGATCAATAGGTTGTGGTTTGGTGCGTGGTCTGTGTTGGCAAGGTTCCTTGAGTCCTTCTTAGCCCTTACCTTGCGTTCCAATGAGTTTGGAAACGTGTCCTCTTAATGAGCGACCCTCAAACGCACCGTTTTAGCTCGAAACTTCCCGAAATACCTACAAAACGCACACAAGTCCGTGTAGATGTCTATCTCGACAAAATACATGTTTTGAGTGCAAAACGTATTGGACTAGTGCTAGATAATGCATGATTGAGCGAGAATCCTATCTAAATGTACACCTAAAACTATGCTATAAATCGTGTTATCAAAATACCCCATACTTAAGGTTTGCTCGTCCCCGAGCAAATTCCCAACTATAGACTAAGAGATGACATGATTTATATATGCAGAAAAATGGCAAAATCTTTTTGGTTTTGTGCTTCTACTATTGGATCACCTTCATAGTCATGATCAATGGCAATTGAATAAGCAATTATGTATCAAACAATAAAGTCATGGAAAGACAATTGTACTTAACTCAAAAACATGCATGAGTTGGGAGGACGGAGATGTCAAGAAGATCAAGAGTCTATCCAATCTAGATTACTAAGTCTTACAAACATGCAAGTAGGTCATAAGGGCTTGTGACATAAAAGGCTAAGAAACGTTTCAATTGGGGAGGGGAATTTTCTAGGTATGTGATGTTAATCCGGGAATGGAACTAACTTCACTTCCTTGTCCTCGATCAACTTCCCCCAAGTGCATATTTTTCCCTATCTTACTTTCTTTTCTTTTTCTTTAACTTATTTTTGAGACAATGGCATTGGTGTACAATAGCCGAAACCTCGGTGATTAGCCATCCTCGGGCTTTTTCTCTTTTTCGAGGTGCATCCACACCGGGCACACATACCAAAGCTCGTTAGGGCTATTGGCTCATTTGACTTTGGCAAGGCACCAACACCCGATTATGTGAAGTGTACCGAGTTACTTGTCATTTAAACCAACGCCCCCAAACCTATTTTGGCTATACTTCCACAATAATTTCAGCATTCCATTCACGACATTCTTTTCATTACATCTTCACCCCGCACTTGCTTTTTACACAATCAAACACACTAGCATGCTCCTATTCCCGGATGGGTTTAAAAGGAGGTCAAATTTTATATCAATTGAGGTGCTCAAGCAATCATGATCAAGATGAGAAGTAGAGAAAGATGAAATGCCTTATTCATTCCTAGATGGTATGCAAGAACTATCATGTAATTTCGATTTTCAATACTTAATCATTTCTAGGCAATCATCATGATCTCAATTCATTCATGGAATTCAAGAGAAGTAGTTCAAGTCCACATATGCATTTATCAATTCAACACATAAGGCCATTCATAGCCAATCACAAGACAAGTTTTCATCATTAGGATCATATCCAAGCCTAGAAAGCACAAAAAAATTTTAAAATTTCTGATTTTTATGGGATTTTCGATTTAAGTATGTACAATGCAAGACATGTGCAAATATTAAACTATCCTAGATGCTCTTCATGCAAAGGATCATACAAACCCCACCCCATACTTAGAAACACATTGTCCCCAATGTGGTATTCAAGTAAAGAGAGTGAAAGAAGGTTCTCACAATGTAAAATGATTTTCTTCGGTATTTGGGAATTCTCAAGAGGATTGATGTTGGATGATCCTTTCAACCATGGTAGGGAGCTCTAAGCATCCTTCAAGCTTTGAAACCCGCGCTAGGCACCGCTAGCCGTCCAAGTTCCGCGTCCGCTCCACCCATAATTGGTGAGGGTTTCATCATCATCATTTCCAAGAAAGGCTTCCAATGCCACTAATGTTCTAGCACACATAAAATAGACAAAACACACAAAGCACATAAAAACAGAAAAATCTAAGCTAAAATGAAGGAAAAATGTTACCGATGGGTTGCCTCCCACCAAGCGCTTCTTTAAGGTCATTAGCTTGACCAAACTCGGGAGCGTTTATGCAAGGTGAAGCGGGGCGATCATGTCTATTGGGGCTCCCGGAATGTACTTCTTCAAGCGATGCCCATTCACTTTGAAATCTCCACAATGCTCCCCTCCTATCTCAATAGCTCCATGGGGAAAGATCTTCTTTACCACATACGGCCCGGTCCATCTCGATTTGAGCTTTCCGGGGAAAAGCCTTAGCCTCGAGTTGAAGAGAAGGACAAGATCTCCTTCACTCAACTCCTTTGGAATGATCCTCTTGTCATGCCACCTTTTGGTTCTCTCCTTGTAAATCCGGGCATTCTCATAAGCTTCCAACCGGAGCTCCTCAAGGGCATTGATATCAAGCAATCTCTTCTCTCCCGCCTCCTTGAGGTCAAAATTTAGCCACTTAATGGCCCAATAAGCTCTATGCTCCATTTCCACCGGAAGGTGGCAAGACTTGCCATAGACCAATTTGTAGGGAGTGGTGTCAATAGGTGTCTTGAAGGCGGTTCTATATGCCCATAGTGCGTCATTGAGCTTCATGGCCCAATCCTTCCTTGTTCTAGACACCGTCTTCTCGAGGATGGCCTTGATTTCTCGGTTGGAGATCTCCACTTGGCCACTAGTTTGGGGGTGGTAAGGTGTTGCCACTTTATGAGTCACCCCATACTTGGCCAAAAGTGCTCCAAAGTTCCTATTTGTGAAGTGCTTTCCTCCATCACTAATGATCACCCTTGGTGTTCCAAACCTAGGGAAGATCACTCGGTTGAAGAACCGCACCACCACCTTGGCATCATTCGTAGGAGAGGCGATTGCCTCTACCCATCTTGACACATAGTCCACCGCCAATAGGATGAATAGATTGCCACATGAAGAAGGGAATGGTCCCATGAAGTCTACACCCCACACATCAAAAATCATAACTTCTTGGATGTTGTTCAAGGGCATTTCATTCCTCCTTGAGATGTTCCCCGTTCTTTGGCAAGCATCACATGCCGCTACAAAACCTTGCACATCTCTAAACAAGTTAGGCCAATAAAAACCGGATTGCAATACCTTGGCACACGTTTTGTGTGAGCTAGCATGGCCTCCACATGGTAGGGAGTGACAATGCCGGATCACACTCTCCATTTCATCTTCCGGTATGCATCTTCTAAGCACCCCATCCGGGCCTCTCTTGAATAGAAGTGGCTCGCTCCAATCGTAATGCCTTACATCGTTGAAGAACTTCTTCCTTTGTGAATATGATAATCCGGGAGGCACTTCCTCACATACCAAGTAATTCACAATGTCGGCATACCATGGCTCACTTCCTCTAGCCACTTGGAACAAGCATTCTTCCACCATTTGCAATTGTTCATCCCGGAACGAGTCATCTATCGGAATGTTGTCTTTCCCAAGCTCCAATGGTGGGAGTCTACTAAGGTGATCCGCCACCGAGTTCTCGGATCCCTTCTTATCTCTTATCTCCAAATCAAACTCTTGAAGAAGAAGGATCCACCGAATCAACCTTGGCTTGGCATCCTTCTTTGTAAGTAGATAACGGATCGCCGCATGATCCGTGTAAACTATGACCTTCGCTCCAACAAGGTACGAGCGGAACTTCTCAAATGCATACACTACCGCTAACAACTCCTTCTCGGTAGTAGCATAATTTAGTTGGGCATCATCTAGCGTCTTGCTAGCATAGTAAATAGCATGAGTGCGCCCTTCTTTCCTTTGCCCCAAAACGGCCCCAACGGCCACATCACTTGCATCGCACATGATCTCAAACGGTAAACTCCAATCCGGAGGTTGCATGATAGGTGCGGAGATCAAGGCGTTCTTCAACCTACAAAACGCTTCAAGACAATCTTTGGAAAACACAAAATCAACATCTTTCATTAGTAGGTTAGTGAGAGGCTTAGAAATTTTAGAGAAATCTTGGATGAACCTCCGGTAAAAACCGGCATGCCCTAAGAAACTCCTTACCCCCTTCACCGAGGTAGGTGGTGGCAACTTCTCTATTGTTTCAATCTTAGCCCTATCAACCTCAATGCCACGGTTAGACACCAAGTGTCCTAACACGATACCTTCACTTACCATGAAGTGGCATTTTTCCCAATTTAAGACAAGATTTGTCTCCTCACATCTTTGCAATACTAACGACAGGTTAGCCAAGCAATTATCAAAAGAAGAACCGTAAACAGAGAAATCATCCATGAACACTTCCATGATATTTTCTATGTATTCCGAAAAGATAGCCATCATACACCTTTGGAAGGTGGCGGGTGCATTACACAACCCAAATGGCATTCTCCTATATGCAAAGGTACCCCATGGACATGTAAAAGTTGTTTTCTCTTGGTCATCGGGGTGGATAGGGATTTGGAAGAATCCACTATACCCATCTAGATAGCAAAAGTGAGAGTGTTGAGCTAATCTTTCTAGCATTTGGTCAATGAAGGGGAGGGGAAAGTGATCTTTCCTAGAGGCCATGTTCAATTTCCTATAATCTATACACATTCTCCATCCCGTGACCGTCCTAGTTGGTATTAGTTCATTGTTCTCATTAGTTACTACCGTCATTCCACCCTTCTTAGGTACTACATGAACGGGGCTAACCCACTTACTATCCGAGATAGGGTAGATAATTCCCGCATCTAGCAACTTAATGATTTCCTTTTTGACCACTTCTTTCATTATGGGATTCAATCTCCTTTGATGTTCAATAGAGGGTTTGTGGTTATCTTCCATCATTATCTTATGCATGCACAAAGATGGCTTAATGCCAACCAAATCATCAATAGTATAACCAATGGCCTTCCTATGCAATCTTAGTTCATGCAGCAATTTAGCAAGTTCATCATCACTTAAGCATGCATTAACAATCACCGGATATGTAGAATTATCACCAAGGAATGCATACTTTAAATGAGAAGGGAGGGGTTTGAGTTCAAGTGAGGGAGGACCTTTATCGGTTGAAGACGATCCAAACAAGGTTGGATGAGATGAATCCAAAGCAAATGAGGATTCCCCTTGGCTCCTAGAAGCTTGATCATCATCAAGAGCTGATTCAGGGAAAACCACGGCTGGAATCACGGGTTGCTCAACTTCCACGACCGTGGTTCCTTCCAGGCTTGCTTCTCGGAGTTGTCCAGAGAGTTTGACGGCCGTGGAACCCAAATCTCGACCGTGGAACTTGCAGCTGTTCACAATTTCTTCGTGGCTCTCAAATCCAACTCTTGGCTCCTCTTCCAATGCCTCCAAGGCTTTGATTTCTTCATTGCAATTCTCCTCAATGTCTTCCTCCATCATACTCAAGGTAAGAACCTTTTCCAAGGGATCCTTGATCAAGATCGAGCTCACCATTTCTCTAGATTCTTCTTGCTCGACTATGTTGAAGATATCTTCATCAAGGGTTGGCCCTTTCATCATTGTGGACAGCTTGAACTTGATGTTCTCCTCTCCTATGTTGAAGGAGAGAGTCCCGTTCTTGCAATCCACTAAACATCCGGATGTGGCTAGGAAAGGTCTTCCTAGGATGATGGGAACCGGGTAATCCGCCGGAATGTCCAACACTACAAAGTCAATAGGCACATAGAATCCTCCCAATTGCACCGGAATGTCCTCAAGAATCCCAACTGGATGAGTGATAGAACGGTCCGCCATATAGAGGGTCATCTTGACTGGCTTTGGCTCTCCTAACCCGACCTTGTTGCTAAGTGCAAGCGGTATGATGCTTACACTTGCTCCAAGATCACAAAGGGCCTCGTATTTCACATCTCCCACTCCTATTGGGACGCAAAAAGAGCCCGGATCCCTTAGCTTGGGAGGCATTGCTTCCTTCATTGTTTGGATTAATTCCGAGGATCTCTTGGTCATCCTAATCTCCCCATACTCCTCCAACTTCCTTTTGTTGGAGAGTATTTCCTTCAAGAATTTTCCGTATGCCGGCATTCCTAAGATGACATCCATGAACGGAATGTTAATATGTAACTTGGACATTAGTTCAAGGAACTTACCAAAGTGATTGTCCAAACGAGCTCTTGCTCTTGATTGTGGGAACGGTAGTGGTGGCTTGTATGGAGGCGGTGCTACATAAGTTGGCTCTACATCCTTGCTCTTGCCTCCATCATCTTGCTTTCTTCCCTCTTCTACCACTACTTGACTCCCCTTAGCTTGGTCCTTGGGCAAAGGATCCTTCATACTCAACCCACTCCTTGTTGTGATAGCCAAAACTTGGCCTCTTGGGTTGTCTTCGGTTCTTCCGGGAAGCTTTCCCGGATCTTTATGTGCCTCACCCGCCTTTTGAAAGACTTGTGCTTCCAAGACCTTTTGAGCCTTAGAAATTGAAGTGACGGTGCTCTCAAGTCCACTCAACCTTCCTAGCAATTGTTCAAACATGACTTCGGTTCTATCCTTTGAAGGTTGAGTAAAACCGGGTGGAGGTTCTTGTGAAGCTCTTTGTGGTGGAGTTGTGCTTGTGGAGGCGGGAGGGTTCAAGGCTCCATCCGGATTAGAGTAAGAAAACCCGGGATGGTTGTGGTTTGGCCGGTAATTGTTGAATTGCCGGTTGTTGTTGAAATTTCTTGGGCCTTGGTAATTGTTGAAGTTGCCCCTTCCCATATAATTCACATCTTCCTCCTTGGAAGACAAGTTGGCTCGTGGAGGTGCTTGAGGAGTTGCTTGGCTCTTCAAGGTGGTAGTGCACAACTCTCTCAAGGACTTCAACTCATTGTTGATGGCGTCAAGCTTGAAATTGCTCATGGTGACTTCACTCACCTCATATGCTCCCGCCTTTCTTCCCTCACTCTTCCTATGAGATTACTTCTCAATCACTAGAGCTTGCTTTTCCACAAACTCCCAAGCATCATCCACATGCTTCTCCATAAAGGTCCCACCGGAAAGAGATTGAAGCTTGATTTGGCTATCTTCATCAAGCCCCTTGAAATAGATCTCTAATAGCTCAATCTTTGGTATGCCATGATACGGACAATCTAAGAGAAGGTCCTTAAATCTCTCCCAAGACTTGAACAAACTTTCTCTATCCCTCATCACAAAGGCATTGATCTTTCCCCTTAACTCGGTGGTCTTGGAAGGTGGGAAGAACTTGGTCAAGAACTCGGTTGTCATCTCCTCCCAAGTACCAACTCTCCCTTGTGGAATAGATTGATACCAAGCCAAGGCTTTGTCCTTAAGAGAGAAGGAAAAGGCCCTTAGCTTATGGTTGTTGCTCTCCAATCTTGGTGGTCTAAGAGTCTCCATCAAAATCTCATAGTTCATCAAATGTTGGTGAGGAGACTCTCCTTCCATCCCTCCAAATTGATTATGCCGGATCATTTGAAGAACTTGAGGGCGGAGCTCATAGTTGTGGGTTGCGGGATCTCCTAGATTCACACCCGGTCGGTGTGCTCTTTGTGCCGGATCCATACGTCTCCCTAGGGTTTGTGGCTCCTCAATAGCAATGGGAACAACCCTAACATTGGCCGCCGGCTGCGGTTGTGGCGGAGGTGGTGGAGGTTGTCGGCGATTAAGCTCTCCTTGAACAAGAGCTTGCCTAATCTCTTCAATCTCCCTTCTAGTTTCCTCTTGCCTCTCATTGGCAAGTCTCCTTTCTTCCTCCAAGAGTTCATCTCTTAGCCTTATTTGCTCCAAGGCTTCATCCAATTCAGCTTGAAGATTTCTACCGGCCATCTCTTTCTCCTTTCGAATGTTCTTAGATCTAGATCGAAGGGTTTTCTCCGGTTCGGGATCGAATGGAGCTAAATCCTTGCCACGAGATCTTCGCATACACCTAAAGAGCAATAGATGTCCTGAAAAGCAAAGACAAAAACCAAAAAGAGATCAAAAGAAACAAGAAAGATCTACACTAGAAACAATCACAAAATAGACTCAATCTAGACCTAGTCCCCGGCAACGGCGCCAAAAACTTGTTACGCTAAAAGGTGTGCACGCAATAAGCCTTAAATTTATACTCGTTATAATTATCCTACTTCTAGCGCACCCGCAGTGTACGGGACGTATGTAGCAAGATAAGTATTCCAAGGTCGAACACAAAGACTAAGGTGAAATCGAATTAAGTTGTGATTGAATTTAGCAAGATCTAAGTCTAAAGAAAAGGATGCAAATAAAGGAAGAAAATCTCAATTGTTTTGGTTGTTTTTAGGTGATCACTTCAAAGATCAAATGCATGCAAACAATCAATCAAACTAAATCGGAAAATTGGCACAAATAAACAAATCGAACAAGATGTTGATCAAGAGAAAGGGAAGACGGATTCTAGGGGTTGGAAATTCCGGTTATGGCATAAAACTCAAGTTATCTATTCATTCTTTGGATTGATTATGATATGTTGGGATTAAGTGTTCCTAAAATGGGATCAATTACCGGGTAAGTCTCATGATCCAACTAATCCACACCTAAGGTCTCATTACCGGTTAAGTCTCTAAGAACCTAAGGGTAGGAATTTAACACAAACCGAATTGTTTAATTAGGGATCTAACCTATCCTCACCGGGTAAGTCTCGGAAAGGGAAGTCCTAATCAACTATCCTAGCACATTTAATCCAATGGCGGCTTATTAGGCTCACCATTACCTAAGGTTTTGCTATTTTAGATTCTAAGGGCAAGGATTACCGGGTAAGTCTCTCCTAACACTTAGTCGCTACACTAGGACACCCTAGGGTAGGTTAAACTCAGCAAAAACTTAGGGTTTCAACAATTTTATGAACCTAAGGTAAGATCCTTCGAACCAGGAAGAACCACGGTTTGTTCTACAGAAACCACGACCGTGGTTCTTCAAGAACTACCCGTGATTCCTAACAGTAGCTACGTTCATAAACAAAAATCATCCAAAGGTAAATCTAAGTTCGTCCTATCATAGATCTAGCCATAACCATCCTTTCCTTACCCTAGAATCACATCAATCTAGCCTACAACATTCATATTAGAAATCAAAACAAACAAGCATAGATTCATAACCTCCATTGCAAGAAAATGAGAGAAAGAAGATGAACAAATGAACTTCAAACACAATCTAAATCTGAAGATGAAATTAGAACGACTTACAACCCTTCCAAAGGAAGGTTCAAGAGTTCAAAAACTTCTAGAAATAAATCCGAAAATACAAGAGCTAAGTGTGTCTTCTCCTCTCCTCTTCAATGGCAATGGCTCCTTTCTTCTTCTTCTTGCACTTTCCTTCCTAGAAAAAGTCCTTCTTCTTCTTGGAATATATTTTGTCAAAGAAAAATGGAGAATGTGTGAGCTGCTCCCAAAACTACCCAAATCCCAGCTGCTTCTAACAACTATCAAGGACCACTTTTATAACCAATTCTTCATGAGCTGGCCATGAGAGTCGTGGCACAGCTGTCACGAGAATCTGGCAAAATCCACGGTCATTTCCACGGCCGTGGTTCTTCAGAGAACCGTGATTCTGTGCAGAAACTTTGTTTTGGATCAATAGGCTGTGGTTTGGTGCGTGGTCTGTGTTGGCAAGGTTCCTTGAGTCCTTCTTAGCCCTTACCTTGCGTTCCAATGAGTTTGGAAACGTGTCCTCTTAATGAGCGACCCTCAAACGCACCGTTTCAGCTCGAAACTTCCCGAAATACCTACAAAACGCACACAAGTCCGTGTAGACGTCTATCTCGACAAAATACATGTTTTGAGTGCAAAACGTATTGGACTAGTGCTAGATAATGCATGATTGAGCGAGAATCCTATCTAAATGTACACCTAAAACTATGCTATAAATCGTGTTATCACTTCCCTCTCATTTCAGCGGTTTTAGAGGGGGAAAGAATTTAGTCAAGAATTCCGTAGTCATCTCCTCCCAAGTATTGATTTTTCCTGGAGGAAGAGATTGATACCAAGTAAGAGCTCTATCTTTTAAAGAAAAGTAAAAAGGTCTTAGCTTGTAGTTGTTGTTTTCTATTCTTGAGGGTCTCAAGGTCTCCATCAAGATCTCATAATTTTGCAGATGTTGATGCGGAGATTCCTTCTCTAGCCCTCCAAACTGGCATTGGCGAATCATGGAAAGAACTTGCGGTCAAAGTTCGTAGTCATGGTCCGCTGGATCTCCTAGGTTAACTCCAGGACGCCTCAGTTGTTGATTGGGGTCCATCCTTTGCCCTAGGGTTTGCGGGATTCCTGCAAAAAGAGCGCCTCAGACTGGTATCCGAGGTGGAAGTACCTCGGCCGGGGCGTCAGGTACTGGGACCTGCCTCGGTCGAGGGTCTGGAACTGGATCCTGCATCGGTCGAGGATCGGGAACTGGGTCTTCCCTCGGTCGAAGTAGATACTGGTCTCGTAAGGCTGTCATATCTGCTTCAATCGCTTCAGTCCTGGTGCGAGTTTCTTCTTTCTCCTACCTCAGTTCTTCCCTGCTGAGGCGTAGCTGTTCTAACGCCTCCTTCAATTCGGCCTCAAGATCGCGATTGTCTTGGTTGGCCATCTTCGCTTCTCTCAAGCGTCGTTTATATGTCTTTTCTGGTTCGGGATCGTAAGGAACGATTTCCTTCCCAGTACGGGTTCTTCGCATAAACCTAAGAAAAAGAACCTGCGAAAGTCACTCAAGTAGAGTGGTTAGTAGACACGGGGGCAAGTGCCCAAAAAGCAAACCGCAACCGGCTCGGTCTAGACCAAGTCCCCGGCAACGGCGCCAAAAACTTGTTCGCTCCAAACGGTGTGTGCAAGCTTTAAATTTATAACCCTAGATATAAGCTTAAAACAAGGATGCGAACCCGCAGTGTACGGGTCAATCGTAGTAAAAAGCAAGGAATTCCAGGGGTCGATCACAGGGACTTAGTGAAACAAAGTCGGAATAGGTAAGCTTTAGCAATTACTAACCACAAAAGCAATTGAAACAATCAAAGATGATCAAAAGTCAATTAAGGAAATATGCAATTCTAGGGATTAAAGCATCTAGTTGTGGTTCCAACTCAAGATCTAAAGATAAGCGGACAAAGCTGAGATTTTTGCAAAGGGAAGGTGTTACTAAAGTGGAATAGATCACCGGGTAAGTCTCACTACTCACTAATCCCAAACCGTAACTCCTATTACCGGGTAAGTCTCAAGGAATCAAGATAAAGAACTATAACCTCAAACTAACACACCACCTAAGGGAATAGAATCAACCTTTACCGGGTAAGTCTCAGGCTAACTCACAAAGATGGGATGAAAGCACACTCAAACCCCAATAAAGGATAAACCTTTATTACCTATACTTATGATCTTAGGTAAACAAACTAAGGAATTACCGGGTAAATCTCATCCTAGGCTTGCATTGAACCAGGAAAGGTGTAATAAGAATAGGATTTGGCAAACTCTAACACTTAACTCTTAGTTTCGGATCAGATAAGTCACCTCGGTCAACCAAATTCCACCCCGGCCGAGATGTTCATCGACTGAGCGAGATGCTTAGGGTTAAGGTAAAGACTCGAACTTTCAGGGTCCTACTGTGATTAAGATTATTCTATCATTGTTTTTCCCACAACTTTCAGTCAATCACCCTAGAATCACACAAAGAGATTAGCCACTCATCATCATGAAAGTAATAATCAAATATATGGGAAGAAAGAGAATAATTGAACAAGAAAACCTCAAGAGAAAGGCTTCAATAACTGAATTAATTATAAAATCAACAAGCGTTCCTTGGATAGAAATCCAACAAGACAATCAACAAAGAAGGGAATCTAAGATGATCTTACAAAAACCCTTCAAAAAGCTATAAAAGCTATAGACTTTCTTCCTTCAACCTTCAAAAAGGTTCTTCAAATCTCCCAACTGGAGTATGGCTGCAGCGGTGTATTCGGATGTATGCAGGCTGTTCCGAGTGATAGCGGATGTATTGTGGTATGCGGGGTATGGATTTGTGGAAAATCCAACCCTTTTTATAGGAAAATTACTCTCCAAAGATAAGATATCTTATAAAGATCTCTCCCCATAAAAATAGGTAAAATATATGGTCTAACTTATCTTCTTCCTTCCAGGAATCAAGCCCAAAAATATAAGATCCTCTTTCCAAAGATAAAAGATCTCAGCCAAGAATAAAATATTCTCACCGCGTCCCAGGTGTTCGCCTCGGTCGAGTCGGCTCCTCTGGATCACCTCGGTCGAGGTGACTCTGTAGTCAACCGAGGTGAATCACAACTGAATGTGAAATCTCTCAAATCTGGTCCAAAGTGAATCTTTAATCCATGGCCATGCTTCTTGGATCATTCCTTAAGTTCCTGAATGTAGCTCCAATGACTCCATAGCTCCTTTTGCTCCTTTTTTATGCAAAACGTGCCATTTTACCTAAGATTACAACAAAACTAGGTGTAGACCTCGATTCCCGCAAAGGTAGATGAAACGGTAATATAATCACATAATATATATGTACAAACATGCAGATTATTGAAGATAAAACGTCTAAACAAGCCCCAAAATATAGACAATAATTCATGCTATCAAAGTCTTTCCGGAGGATGTTCCGGTCATGCCATGCTTTGGTCTTTTCTTTGTATGTGGTAGCATTGTCATATGCATCTAGCCTTAGTTCCTCCAACTCTTACAATTGTAGCTTCCAGAATTCCCGTACTTCTTCTATGTTCATGTTGCACTTCTTTACCGTCCACCAAGCCTTGTGCTCTAACTCCACCGGTATGTGGCAAGCTTTCCCAAACACGAGCCTAAAAGAAGACATTCCTATGGGAGTTTTGTAGGCTGTCTGATATGCCCATAGGGCGTCATTAAGCCTTGCACTCCAATCCTTCCGCCCGGGAGAAACCGTCTTTTCAAGGATGGTCTTTATTTCCCGGTTAGATACCTCCGCTTGGCCGTTTATTTGAGAATGATAGGCTGTTGATACTCGTTGGTGAACATGGTACTTCTTAAGGAGAGTCGTGATCGTCTTGTTGCAGAAATGGGTGCCCCTATCACTGATTAAGGCTTTCGGAATTCCAAATCTAGCAAAGATATTTTCCTTAAGAAATGCTGCAACCACTTTTGAATCATCAGTTTTGGTGGTCTTTGCTTCCACCCACTTGGAAACATAGTCCACCGCAAGCAAAGTATATGTGTTCCCGAATGACGTAGGAAATGGCCCCATGAAATCAATTCCTCAAACGTCAAATATTTCACAAAATATAAGAGAGGTTTGGGGCATTTCATGTCTCCTTGAAAGATTTCCCACCCTTTGGCATCTATCACACACTTTACAAAACGCAAAAGTGTCTCGAAAAATGTGTGGCCAAAAGAAACCGGCATCCAAAACTTTTCTTGCAGTTTTGTTTGCTCCAAAGTGCCCCCCACATGCTTCAGAATGATAGAAAGTTAGGACGGATTGTACCTCATTGTCCGGAATGCAACGCCGGATCACTTGGTCACTACAATTCTTCCAAAGGTAAGGATCGTCCCAAACGTAGTCTCGAGCTTCAGCTTTGACTTTCTCTCGTTGTGCCTTGGTGAAGTCTGGAGGATACTCCTTCCTGACAATGAAGTTCACAATATCAGCAAACCAAGGCTTGACAGATTGAAGCTTAAGACAAACCTCTGTCGACAATTCCACAGGGGCGCCTAGACAGAGCCGCAGGGGCGGCTAGCCGCTTGGGCGGCTGGTGTGAGGCGCGGGGGTGGTTACACAATAGAGAGCTGTGTAGAATGTATCGTCTGGAAAGCTTCCGGCTATCTCTCTTTCTTTTCCTGGTTCTTCCTCCTCGTGCACTAGTCTGCTCTAATGATTTGCCACCAGGTTCTCAGCTCCCTTTTTGTCCCTTATTTCTAGGTTAAATTCGCTTAGAAGGAGCACCCAACGGATTAATCGTGTTTTTGCCTCCTTCTTTGCCATGAGGTACCTAAGGGCTGTATGGTCAGTGAAAATAATTACTTTTACCCCAAGTAAGTATTGCCTGAACTTCTCAAGGGCAAAAACTACTTCCAACATCTCCTTCTCGGTGGTGGAGTAATTCCTTTGTGCTCCATTTAGTGTCATAGACGCATAATGGATCACATGAGAGGCCCTTCCGTCTTTTTGTCCTAAGACAGCTCCGACAGCGTAGTCACTGGCGTAACACATGATTTCAAAAGGTTTCTCCCAATTAGGAGAACGGATGATCGGAGCGGTGGTGAGACATGACTTCAGAGTGTCGAAAGCCTTCTTGCAATCCTCATTCACTATGAAGGTTACATCTTTCTTGAGCAATTCACACAGGGGTGTTGAGATCTTTGAGAAGTCTTTGATGAACCTTCGGTAGAAACCTGCATGACTAAGAAAAGATTGGATTTCCCGAACATTAGTAGGATAAGGTAAATTTTGAATAACATCAACCTTTGCCTTATCTACCTCTATCCCTTTTAAGGATATTACATATCCTAGCACAATTCTTTGTTCGACCATGAATTGACATTTTTCCAAATTAAGAACTAAGTTGGTTTCAACACATTTTTCAAGAACAAGTTTTAAATGCCCTAAACATGCGTCAAAACTGTCTCCATGGACGGTAAAATCATCCATGAAGACTTCAATGAACTTTTCTATGTACTCGGAGAAAATACTTATCATGCACCGTTGGAAAGTGCCCGGCGCGTTGCAAAGTCCAAAGGGCATTCAGTGATATGCAAAAGTGCCAAATGGGCAAGTGAACGTTTTTTTCTCTTGATCTTCTGGTGCGATGGCTATTTGGAAATAGCCCGAATATTCATCCATGAAACAGTAGTATTTATGACCTGCAATGTTCGCTCCAAACGGTGTGTGCAAGCTTTAAATTTATAACCCTAGACGTAAGCTTAAAACAAGGATGCGAACCCGCAGTGTACGGGTCAATCGTAGTAAAAAGCAAGGAATTCCAGGGGTCGATCACAGGGACTTAGTGAAACAAAGTCCAATTACGGTAAGCTTAAGCAATCACTAACCACAACAATTAAAACAATCAAAGATGATAAAAGTCAATAAGGGAAATATGCAATTCTAGGGATTAAAGCATCTAGTTGTGGTTCCAACTCAAGATCTAAAGATAAGCGGACAAAGCTGAGATTTTGCAAAGGGAAGATGTTACTAAAGTGGAATAGATCACCGGGTAAGTCTCACTACTCACTAATCCAAAACCGTAACTCCTATTACCGGGTAAGTCTCAAGGAATTAAGATAAAGAATTATAACCTCAAACTAACACACCATCTAAGGGAATAGAATCAACCTTTACCGGGTAAGTCTCAAGTTAACTCACAAAGACGGGATGAAAGCACACTCAAACCCCAAATAAAGGATAAACCTGTATTACCTACACTTATGATCTTAGGTAAACAAACTAAGGAATTACTGGGTAAGTCTCATCCTAGGCTTGCATTGAACCAGGAAAGGTGTAATAAGAATAGGATTTGGCAAACTCTAACACTTAACTCTCAGTTTCGGATCAGACAAGTCACCTCGGTCAGCCAAATTCCACCCCGGCCGAGATGTTCATCGACTGAGCGAGATGCTTAGGTTTAAGGTTAAAGACTCGAACTTTCAGGGTCCTACTGTGATTAAGATCATTCTATCATTGTTTTTCCACAACCTTCAGCCAATCACCCTAGAATCACACAAAGAGATTAGCCACTCATCATCGTGAAAGTATTAATCAAGTATATGGGAAGAAAGTGAATATTTGAACAAGAAGAATTTAATGAAAAGACTTCAATAACTGAATCAAATATCACAACAAAGCGTTCCTTGGATAGAAATCCAACAAGACAAGACAACAATGAAGGGAATCTAAGATGATCTTACAAAAACCCTTCAAAAGCTATAAAAGCTACAATCTTCCTTCTTCAACCTTCAAAAAGGTTCTTCAAATCTCCCAACTGGAGTATGGCTGCTGCGGTGTAGTAGGTGTAAGCGAGATCTCCAACTGTATGCGGATGTATGCAGCATGTCGGATTTGTGGGAAATCCGACCCTTTTTATAGGAAAATTACTCTCCAAAGATAAGATATCTTAGAAAGATCTCTTCCCATAAAAATAGGTAAAATATATGATCTAGCATATATTCTTCCTTCCAGGAGCCAAGCCCAAAAATATAAGATCTCTTTCCAAAGATAAAAGATCTCAGCCAAGAATAAAATATTCTCGCCGCGTCCCAGGTGCTCGCCTCGGTCGAGTCGACTTCTCTGGATCACCTCAGTCGAGGTGAATCTGTGGTCAACCGAGGTGAGTCACAACTGAAAGTGAAATCTCTCAAATCTGGTCCAAAGTGAATCTCTAATCCATGGCTATGCTTCCTGGATGGTTCCTTATGTTCCTGAATGTAGATCCAATGATTCCATAGCTCCTTTTGCTCCCTTTTGATGCAAAACGTGCCATTTTACCTACGATTACAACAAATCTAGGTGTAGACCTCGATTCCCGCAAAGGTAGATGAAATGGTAATATAATCACATATTATACATACAAACATGCAGATTATTGAAGATAAAACGTCCAAACAAATCCCAAAATATAGACTATAATTCATGCTATCAAAATACCCCATACTTAGCCCTTGCTTGTCCCCAAGCAAGTTCCGCATATAAAAGGCAAGGTAGGATGGATTATAAGTCAAGAAAATCAATGAAAAGCCTTTCAAAACATTTTTATGGTGTGCAACAATCATAAATCACTCTAAGAGAATACTTCATAGAATTTAAAATCAAAATATGATCAAAACATTTTATAAATATAAGAAAGTTGTTCATCTTTGCATAAAATCATAGAATGCATAATAAGTCATAATTATCAAAATTAATCATGCATAATCCAGTTTAAACCACTAAGTCAATCAACAAGCTCGAGGTCTCAAGGGCTTCCCAAAAGAAAGGTCAAGAAACGTGTAGGGTAGGGATGTATGTAAGGTAATGTGGTGCTAGAATCCGGGAAAAGGATATACTTCACTTTCACTTTCAACATCTTCCACCAATAAGCTTTGCTTATTTCACACTTTTTTCTTTTTACTTTACTTTTTGGGATGCATGGACAGAGGTGCACAATAACCGAAGCCTAGGAAATCAGCAATCATCAATTTCTTGAGATGCATCAAACTCTTGATGCACATACCATGACCCGTTAGGAATATCGCTCAATCCGACTTTGGCAAGACACAAACACCCGGCTATGTGAATGGTGTCGAGTTACTCATCATCATGATTGACTTCCCCAAACCTATTATTATTTTCTAACACTTTCACTTCCAGCCAACTTCTCAACTTTAACTTCACTTGCTTTCACCACTTCGCTTGCTTCCAAATTCCCGGATAGGTAAAGGGAGGCAAAATGTATATGAGGGGCTAAGCATGATCAAGAAGAAGAAGAGAGAAGAATGAATTGCCTTGGTCTTTCTAGGAAGAAAGTGAGAGAACTCATAATGTGGTGTCAACCTTCAAATTCAACATAATTTAGACAAAAACAAAGTATTAAACATGCCAAAAATTTCAAACAAAGCATTTAGCAACTTAAACATATTATAAAACCTTTCAAACACATAAAGCTTTCAAAACCAGTCAGTAAGAAAGATCTTCACTGAGATCATATCCAGATAAGAAGCACAAAAATTGTTTTCGAAAACTCTCAGTTAACCCACCTCGGTCGAGGTGTTCTTAGGTCAACCGAGGTGAAACACCTCGTTCGGCCAGAACTGCCCCGGTCGAGGTCAAAAAAAAAAAAAAAATTTAAAAAAAAAAACCAGTTTTTTTTTTCAATCAAATAACCTGTAAGTATGCATGCAGTCTCAGATAAACACATAGAAGCAAACTGAAGCATAAATATAAATAAATATCCGATCAAGTAGAGTCATACATCACATAAGTGTCAAATACATAAACACCTCATACTTGGGACACTGTCCCAGTGGGTCAAAATAAGTCTAAGGACAGGATACTCACCAAACATTGCTAAACTGCATGAAGAAGTAAGAAACAGCTCCCAGATAAGACCATCTCGGTTGGCGAAGCACATCTCGATCGAGGTGTATGACAGTACCCGAGATGTATCTCAGTAAAGCTCGTTTCCTCAACTTCTCGAAATTTTGTTCTTCCAGTGTAGCTCCTGAACTGTGATCCTTCCTTTTGGAATACCTGGTTGTTGTCTAGAGGAAAACAAAAACAAAGCAACTATCTAAACAAAACTAGAAAAGGGAGAAGAAAGCAATGCCTTGGGTTGCCTCCCAAGAAGCGCTTGGTTTAAGGTCGCTAGCTGGACCCTTCTCCATAGAATTACTCAATGTACCTTGAACACCATGGAGTGCTCATCACATCCATCATAAAATTCTTCCAAAAAGGTTCCGGTTCCTAATTTCACCGGCAAATGGTAAGATCTCCCACGTACAAGCTTGTACGGTTTGATTCTCACCGGAATCCTTCTAGCCTTCTTGCACTTCAATGGGACATAATCTAGCCTTGCTTCCCATCCTTTCCTTGATCGAGAAAACAACTTCTCGAGAATCCTAGTAGCTTCCCCATCTTTAGCATGGGGATGGTACAAGGTCCTTAGCATGTGAGGGACCCCATACTTGAACAAGAGACACTTCATCGCCTTAACGGTGTAGTGCTTGCAAACTCCACTCCTTATAATCCAAGGAGTATCTTCTTCCAATAGTTTCAAGGGAGGTTTCATCTTGATCTTAGAAGGTTCTTTCGGAAGAGACCTCCAACTCTCCGGTGCATTCCTGAAAAATTCAAAAATTTTAATAGGGATTTCAAATGAAGTAGGAGAATGTACCTCGTAAAGTTCTCCAAAACTTGAGACAAGTTTCATGTTGGGTTGATATTCCACACACGAAATCCCTCCCAACTCAGCTGATCTTTCTTCCACCTTGACCACAATCTCAGTAATTTGGCCAAGGTTCTCCGTATCTTGCAATTCTACAGATTTTTCCTCCACCTCGGCCGATCTCTCTTTCACCTCGGCCGAGGTCTCAACAGTTAGATCGAAATCTTCCAAATCTTCTTCCCCCTCAAAAGCTTCAGGAGAAACTTCTGGTTTGATTGGAAGGGTGCTTGGAACTTGCAGCACTTCCTTATGCTCCTCTTCCGGCTTAGCATAGGATAGGGTGCTTTTTTTGAGCTCCTCCACCTTCTTCATCAATCTCTCCCATCTTGATTCAAGAGAATCTTCAAGGGGTTGCTCACAAATCTTTTTAGGGACATTCAGTTCATCCCATATTGCAAGTTCATGCTTAATGGCCTCTTCTCTTTCCCATTCATTGTTGAACCAATAGAAGGAGTACTTCTCCTCCAATTATTCATAATGGTCCGCCCTAGCACTTTGCCTTGCTATCCAGGCTGAATCAAATGTAGTCATCGAAAATCCTGAAAACTACAAAACTCATAGAAAGAGTAGTTAGTAGCAACAGGGGCAAGTGCCCCGAAAGCAAACCGCAACCGGCTCGGTCAAGACCAAGTCCCCGGCAACGGCGCCAAAAAATTGTTCGCTCCAAACGGTGTGTGCAAGCTTTAAATTTATAACCCTAGACGTAAGCTTAAAACAAGGATGCGAACCCGCAGTGTACGGGTCAATCGTAATAAAAAGCAAGGAATTCCAGGGGTCGATCACAGGGACTTAGTGAAACAAAGTCCAATTACGGTAAGCTTAAGCAATCACTAACCACAAGCAATTAAAACAATCAAAGATGAAAAAAGTCAATAAGGGAAATATGCAATTCCAGGGATTAAAGCATCTAGTTGTGGTTCCAACTCGAGATCTAAAGATAAGCGGACAAAGCTGAGATTTTGCAAAGGGAAGATGTTACTAAAGTGGAATAGATCACCGGGTAAGTCTCACTACTCACTAATCCAAAACCGTAACTCCTATTACCGGGTAAGTCTCAATGAATTAAGATAAAGAATTATAACCTCAAACTAACACACCATCTAAGGGAATAGAATCAACCTTTACCGGGTAAGTCTCAGGTTAACTCACAAAGACGGGATGAAAGCACACTCAAACCCCAAATAAAGGATAAACCTTTATTACCTACACTTATGATCTTAGGTAAACAAACTAAGGAATTACCGGGTAAGTCTCATCCTAGGCTTGCATTGAACCAGGAAAGGTGTAATAAGAATAGGATTTGGCAAACTCT
The DNA here is from genome assembly GCA_033239125.1 of Fagopyrum homotropicum. Classification (NCBI taxonomy): domain Eukaryota; kingdom Viridiplantae; phylum Streptophyta; class Magnoliopsida; order Caryophyllales; family Polygonaceae; genus Fagopyrum; species Fagopyrum homotropicum. The sequence continues at coordinate 80,453,691 of BSWB01000008.1, forward strand.
AACACTTAACTCTCAGTTTCGGATCAGACAAGTCACCTCGGTCAGCCAAATTCCACCCCGGCCGAGTTGTTCATCGACTGAGCGAGATGTTTAGGGTTAAGGTTAAAGACTCGAACTTTCAGGGTCCTATTGTGATTAAGATCATTCTATCATTGTTTTTCCCACAACCTTCAGCCAATCACCCTAGAATCACACAAAGAGATTAGCCGCTCATCATCATGAAAGTATTAATCAAGTATATGGGAAGAAAGTGAATATTTGAACAAGAAGAATTTAATGAAAAGACTTCAATAACTGAATCAAATATCACAACAAAGCGTTCCTTGGATAGAAATCCAACAAGACAAGACAACAATGAAGGGAATCTAAGATGATCTTACAAAAACCCTTCAAAAGCTATAAAAGCTACAATCTTCCTTCTTCAACCTTCAAAAAGGTTCTTCAATCCTCCCAACTGGAGTATGGCTGCTGCGGTGTATAAACCCTGATCGGTGGTATAGCATGATATCGATTTGTGGGAAATCCGACCCTTTTTATAGGAAAATTACTCTCCAAAGATAAGATATCTTAGAAAGATCTCTTCCCATAAAAATAGGTAAAATATATGATCTAGTATATCTTCTTCCTTCCAGGAGCCAAACTCAAAAATATAAGATCTCTTACCAAAGATAAAAGATCTCAGCCAAGAATAAAATATTCTCGCCGCGTCCCAGGTGTTCGCCTCGGTCGAGTCGACTTCTCTGGATCACCTCGGTCGAGGTGAATCTGTAGTCAACCCATGTGAGTCACAACTGAATGTGAAATCTCTCAAATCTGGTCCAAAGTGAATCTCTAATCCATGGCTATGCTTCCTGGATGGTTCCTTATGTTCCTGAATGTAGCTCCAATGACTCCATAGCTCCTTTTGCTCCTTTTTGATGCAAAACATGCCATTTTATCTACGATTACAACAAAACTAGGTGTAGACCTCGATTCCCGCAAAGGTAGATGAAATGGTAATATAATCACATATTATACATACAAACATGCCGATTATTGAAGATAAAACGTCCAAACAAATCCCAAAATATAGACTATAATTCATGCTATCATGCAACACTTTCCAATATTTGATCAATAAAAGGTAATGGTTTTCGTGTTAACTTATTGAGCTTGCGGTAGTCAATGCAAACTCTCCATCCAGTTTATGTTTTGCTTGGGACCATCTCTCCATGTTGATTTTCCACCAAGGTGATGCCTCCCTTCTTTGGAACTACTTGGGTTGGACTAACCCAAGTGCTATCCGAGATAGGAAAGATCATGTCCGCTTGGAGGAGTTTCAACACTTCCTTTTTCACCACATCCATCATTGGTGGGTTCAACCTCCTTTGAGGTTGCCTAGAGGGCTTGGTTTCGTCCTCAAGTAAAATTCTATGCATGCAAGTGGAAGGACTTATCCCCTTGATGTCCGCAATAGTCCATCCGAGGGCCGTCTTGTGCTCCTTTAGTACGTTCACCAACTTATCTTCTTGTCCGGTAGTCAACTTATTGGAGATGATCACCGGCAAAGTATTGTGTGCTCCAAGGAAAACATACTTGAGGTGTGACGGAAGATCCTTCAATTCTATTTCCGGTGCTTGCACTATGGACGGAATAAGCTTTTCGCTTGGGGTTAATAAAGTGGGCCCAATGGCCAAATTGAAGATAGGTAGCCTTTTATGCCCATCTAATTGGGCTAGGACTTCTTTCATGCTAGAGGTTAACACATAATCTGATTTGAAGCCATCAATGTCATGCTCAATCACATTTCTCAATTCATCCGCATCAGAGTTATCAAAAACATCTTGCACAAAAGGTTCAACAACGTCAATAGCACATAGAGAATGATCATCGCTAGGAAATTTCATTGCATCATAAATGTCAAATTGCACTACTTCTCCATCAAACTCTATGGTCAATTTACCACTAACATAATCAATTTTAGTCCTAGCCATTTTTAGAAATGGCCTTCCTAACAGAATGGGTGAAGCATGCGAGTCATTTTCCATATCCATTACAATGAAATCAGCAAGAAAACTTAGGTTGTCTATCATCAATAATACATCTTCAATTATCCCTTTCGGGTACACATTAGATCTATCGGCAAGTTGTACTACAATCCTAGTTTCCATTAGTGGTCCAAGGCCAAGTGATTTGTAAATTGAATATGGCAAGACATTAATAGAAGCACCGAGATCAAGCATTGCTTTGTCAAAGCGGGTTTCCCCTATAACACAAGGAATGCTTACCATGCACGGATCGCTACATTTCTTGGGCATTCTCCGTTGGAAAAATGCTGACACATGTTCACTCACTTGCACTTTCTGTTTCCCCTTTAGCTTTTGATTTCTCTTGATAGTGCAAAGTTCCTTAAAAAACAAGCATACTTAGGGATACATTTCACCAACTTAAGGAGGGGAATGTTTACCTCGCATTTAGAGAAAGTCTCAAAGAGGTCTTTGTCCTCTATGATTCTTCGCTCCTTTAATGCTTCAGGAAAAGGAACCGGTGGCTTTTCGGAGTACAACGGCGGAAAGTTAGGCCGGACGTAAGTATCCTTTTCAGTAGGACCTTTTGTTGTGTTTTCCGCAGGGGCGTCAGCTTGAAGGCCCAGGGGCGGCTCAGGGGCTGTCACCGCAGGGGCGTCCTTCCTTCTTGGCTCGGCGCAGCTGCAACCACATTAATGTTAAGGCACTTTTGTTGGTTCGGTCCTTGAAATAACGATAGAGGGTTCGCTTTGTGGCTCTTTTGTTGGTTCTTGTCGAATTTGCTTCCCGCTCATTAATGTTAGGGCACTAACATTCTCCTTGGGGTTTATAAACATCTGGGAAGGCAATCCCCCGGAAAGCCTTGATTCGGTCCTTGAAATAGCTTCCGCCATTTGACCAACCTGCTTCTCAAGGTTTTTGATGCTTGATTCTATTGTTTGGACATGAGTAGCAAAGTGTTTAGTCAAAACCTGTAACATATCTTCAGTTGAGTGATACTTACCTTGGTAGGGCTGCTGTTGTTGGTTTTGTTGATCCCTCCAACGAAAATTCTGTTGGTCACGCCAATTTGGCATGAAATTCTGTGCATAGGGATCGTTCCTAGGTCTTTGCTGTTGTGGTTGTGCATAACCCATTGCGTTTACTTCAGCATCGTCATCTTGAACTTGTGGACATATGTCCGTTGGATGATATGGGTCAGCACAAACTCCACAAGCTTTGAGTTGTTGCGGTGTTCCCATAAGTGTTAGCATCTTCACCATTTCCTTCAATTCCACTAGCTCGGTAGAAATCTCGTTCTTTCCAGAACTCATGGCATGAACTCCTTTCTTAGCCGTGGTCCTTCCAAAGTTCCGAGTTCCTTCCGCTAGTTCCTGTATCTTTTCCAAAGCAACGTCAGGAGTAGAGTTAAGTATATTACCTCCGCAAGCCGCATCGACGATCCTCCTTTCATTGTCTAGCAAGCCATTGTACAAGTACAAGACTAGATCTTGAGTTGAATATCCGTGGAAAGGACAGCTGGATCGGAGGCGTTCAAACCTTTCGAAATACTCGTAGAGAGTTTCGGTTGCCTCTTGCTCGATGTTGCTTATAGCTTTCTTCAAGCTATTTGCCTTTTTAGCTGGAAATTATTTCTCCAAAAATGCTTTGTGAAGGTTCTCCCAAGTGTCAATGCTCCCGGATGGAAGGTGGTAATACCAATCATTCGCCGAATCTTTGAGTGTGAAGCCGAATGCCCTCATCTTGATCTGTTCTTCAGTAATGTTGGCCGGCTTCATGCTCATACAAATGGTGTGGAACTTTCCAAGGTGCTTGATGGGGTCTTCACCACTTAGCCCATGGAAGGATGGAAGTAGGTGAATAAGGCCCGGTTTGAGCTCAAAGTTGACTCCTACCCCTAGTGCCGGTATAGCGACCGCAAGAGGGTTTTGAGCCAAAGTGGGCTGCGTAAGTTGACGAAGAGTACGGTCAGCCATCTCTTGTTGTAGTTGTTGTTGTCTTCGTTGCCGGATGTGCGTCCTCTCAATTTCTGGATCAAAAGAAGCAAAGCCAAAATTTGTAGCACGACTTAGCACTAAGAACAAGTATAGTGATTAAGTAAAGGTCGAACCCAAGAGAGTTAAGGTGTTTTAGATGCAATTATCGATTATAATGACAAGTGACACAAAGGGGGGGGGTTTGGTTGAATTGATGTACAAAAACTTATGAAAACGATTAATGCGACAAGTAAGACAATAATGGATGAATCTACACTAGGTTGATTCTAAACATGCAATTGCTACTTTGGTGCATTTGTTTTACAAGTTTTTAAGTAATCTCCCGTCTGGATCATACATATGTGTTGAGCCAACCGGCATCAACACAACTTAACCTATTAAAGTTCCGTAAACCTACAAGAACAAATAACAAGTTAGCATTCAAACAAAGACTAAGGGATATAAAGAGAAGATTAAAACCGTTAAACTTATCTTTATATCTGTGTTCCTTTTCTTTAAGTAATTACAACCCGTTATTACTTAAAGTTACTACTAGATTAAAGACCCGAACCCGGAACCTATTAATCCTGGTTGTATACATGCACTTTAGAACCTAAGGTGATCAATCTCAAGTAATAGTTAACATGCAATTAAACAATGGAGATCAAGGAAACACAAAGCATTACTGGATAAAAACTTATATTAAAAGAACTTACAACCAAAGTAACAAAGCAGCTTCAAACCAACCCAATGTAGCAAGGGAGTTAGCAACTCATTACAATGGAAAACTCAAGTCTAAAAATGGATTTTGTGAGGAAAAGCATGGATCATTCTAGCAATCAGTCATGGACTATTTATACTACAAAAGACACTTAATTAGGAGTAAATAGCCGGCCTAAAACAGCCACCTTTAATGCCATAAAGGTGGTGTAAACAGCCGGAGTAAAGCTTCTGGCGTTTCACCGCAGGGGCGGCCTTTAGGAACCGCAGGGGCGGTTTAGGCAAAATCGGTTGATCTTCTTCAGAACCGCCGCGGCGGCTACACAACTCCGCTGGGGCGGATCTTTAACGCACTTCAACGTCTGACCTTTCGCCTTCCTGACGTTTCTGATGTCAAGACGCAGGGGCGCCTTAAGGCCAACGCAGGGGCGGTGACATAGACTCTTCGCCTTCCAGCTCCCAAGGCGAGGCGCAGGCAGGGCGCAGTGGGAGGCGCAGGGGATCTGGTCTTCGTCTCGTCAAGGCAAGTCACCGTAGGGGCGGCTGCAAGGGCCCGCGGGGGCGGTGGAGCAACAGAAACTTTTCTTCTTGATCGATCTTTACTCCTAAGTGCTTATAACTCCTTCCTTAGCTTCTTTTGATCTTCTTCTTCTGGACCAAGGAGTTAATAGCATAAACCGACACTAATGCAATAAAAAAGACTCTAAAAACTACCCTAAATGATAGTAATTCTATCACCTATCATCAAGCGTCTTAGCAATTGATAGCATGTATTATAGTCTATATTTTAGGACTGGTTTAGACGTTTTATCTTCAATAAACTGCATGTATGGATGTATATTATGTGATTATATTGTTGTTTCATCTATCTTTACGGGAATCGAGGTCTACACCAAGTTTCGTTGTAATCATAGGTAAAACGGAACATTTTGGATCGAAATGGAGCTAAGGAGCTAAGGAGTCATAGGAGCTACATTTTGGAGCACAAAAGAGAACTCAAGAAGCAAGGAATTAATGAAGAAGATTTACTTTGGACCAGAATTGAGAGATTTCACATTCAGCTGAGATTCACCTCGGTCAGCTACAGTGTCACCTTGACCGAGGTGATCTTGAGGAGCGTCCCGACCGAGGCGAACACCCTGGTGCCGGTGAGATCATATCTTTTGGCTGAGATCTTTTATTTTTGGAAGGAAGATATCTTATATTTTTGGGCTGGATTTTTGAAAGGAAGATCATATATTTGGGAGATCTATTTTAGATATATAATATATTTTATAGGAAATTATCTTTTTAAGATATTATTATCTTTGGAAGATAATTCTCCTATATAAAGGGTTAGATTTTTCACAATTCAGACATCTTTGGATCATCGAATTTTCTGGATTAACGCAGCAGTTAGGAGATTTTCTGTAAGTTTGAAGGAAGTTTTGAAGATTCAAGGAAGGAAGATTCATTATTTTGAGATAGCTTTTGAGGGAGTTTGTAAGATTTTCTTAGATTTCCTTTGGTTTATTGACTTATTTGATTTGTGATCTGAGGAACGTTGATTTGTGAACTATTTGATTCAGTTATTGAAGTCTTGTTCTTAAGGTTTTTTTGTTCAAATATTCATTCCTTCTCATATATTCGATTATTGTTTTCATGATGATGAGTGGCTAAATTCTTTGTGCGATTCTAGAATGATTGGCTGAAAGTTGTGGGAAAGACGATGATAGAATGATCTTAATCCCATCAGGACCCTGAAAGCTCGAGTCTTTAACCTTAACCCTAGAGTACCTCGCTCAGTCGATGAACATCTCGGCCGGGGTGGAACTTGAATGACCGAGGTGACCTTTTCTGATCCGAAACTGAGAGTTAAGTGCTCTAGTTTGCCAAATCATATTCTTATTACACCTTTCCTGGTTCAATGCAAGCCTAGGATGAGACTTACCCGGTGATTCCTTAGTTTGTTTACCCAAGATCATAAGTGTAGGTAATAAATGTTTATCCTTTATTGGGGTTTGAGTGTGCTTTCATCCCACCTTTGTGAGTTAGCCTGAGACTTACCCGGTAAAGGTTAAGGGCCCGTTTGGTTCCAACTCCGGAAACGGAAACGGAATGGAAACGAACTTAGTCCATATGTATATCATTGTTCATGAAGTTTTGTGGAATCATTCCTTGGGGATTAATGCAAAATGCACTTGCCCCCTCACATTTTGTTACCCTATAGGGTATCAAAAGTAATCAAATTATACTCCAATTAGTTCAAACCACAAGGAATGATTCCACAAACTTTCATGAACAATGATATACATATGGACTAGATTCGTTTCCATTCCGTTTCCGATTCCGGAGTTCAAACCAAACGGGCCCTAATTCTATTCCCTTAGGTGGTGTGTTGGTATGAAATTATAGTTCCTTTCCTTAGTACCTTGAAACTTACCCGGTAATAGGAACTTTGGTTTGGGATAGTGAGTAGTGAGACTTACCCGGTAATCTATTCCCACTTTAGAAACACCTTCCCTTTGCAAAATCTCAATTTTGTCCGCTTTATCTTGAGATCTTGAGTCGGAACCACAATTGGATGCTTTAATCCCTAGAATTTGCATTTTCCCCTTATTTGACCTTATTATCATCTTTTGATTGCTTTAATTGCTTTTGTGGTTATTAGTTGTATTGACAACCTACACTTGCTTAGTTTCACCTAAGTCCCTGAGATCGACACCCCGGAATTCTTGCTTTTTACTATAATTGATCCGTACACTGCGGGTTCGCATCCTTGTTTTAAGCATATTTCTTGGGATATAAATTTAAAGCTTGCACACACCATTTGGAGCGAACAGCAATGGAAAAACTAATAAAACTAAAACCCGAATTTAAAAACGGAATTATATGACAGGTGGGTAATGGAAAAACCATTAATTTCTGGTAAGATAAATGGGTCATAACGACTCCTCTCATTAAATTGGTCCAAAACATCAATTTAATCAACACTCATACTAAAGTTAGTCATTTCATTAAATATAACGAATGGGATGTCACCAAAATTGAAAATGAACTTCAGAACATTATGAACCCATCAATTAGGAAAAAAATTATAGAAACAATTATCCCGACAAATGAAATCCAAGATAGATTATATTGGAGAAGCAGTAAGAATGGATGGTTCTCTACTAAATCTGCATTGGAAATGATCGAGAAGAAGTCTTGTTGGCTTCCCTAGTACTCATGCGACTGGATTTGGAAAATGGATACCCATCCGAAAATTAAAAATTTTCATTTGGAGAATCTCAAGAAACGGTATCCCTACAAAAGAAAAACTTCACGAAAGAAGAATTGTGGTTACAAAACACTGTGAATTTTGCAACCATCATCTAGAAGATCTAGAACATCTTTTTTTTAGTGCCCATACAATAAATATGTGATTGGTAAAATTGACAATACTATATTAAACAATCTTAATCCTATTAATACGGAAAACAAAAAAGCACCCGATCTCTTGCTAGAAATAAAAAATAAGATTGGGATAAAAAAATTTTACACGCCTTGCAACCATATGGTGGAGTATTTGGTACTTCAAGACTAAAATCGTTTTCAACAATGATGACATTGGATTAGATCACAACATCTTAAACTTCATCAAAAGCCAATTTCTTAACTAGAATTCTTGCTTTAAGATGAGGATGATTACGAATTCAAACATGTTTAAAAAAAAACAGCATTTCCATAACAAGGAAGAAAAATAACATCAAATAGGATAAATCAAAACCTGGATTCCACAAACTCAACTTTGATGGATCAAAACTTGATTCGGGTATAACATCTATTGGCTTTGTTATACGAAATCATAATGATGATGTTATTAGCTTGGACGCTAGGAAAAACAACATTAACTCGGTAATTAAAGCAGAAGTTGTCGCGCTAAAAACCGGTCTTAAAGAAGCAATCAAGTTAAATATTAAAAAGATTGAAATTGAGGGCGATAACCTATGTGTTATCAAAGCACTTCAAGGACTTTGGAGTTGTCCTTGGGAGGTCGAGATGATCATATCCGACTCCAGACTGCATCTTCGCTTCTTTGAAGTAGTCCAGATCAGGCATGTGTTTAGAAAAATCAACTGTGTTGCTGACTGAGTGACCCATTTGGGAATTTCGACCCCAACACATCCTTTTCTAACGAGCCTGAACTTCGTGTTCTCATCCGCAATGATGCTTTAGGATGGACTACCTCTAGAAGATAGTCTTTCTTAACCGCTTTCTATTTTAAAAAAAATGTAAAAAATAAAGCTAGTAGAATTATAGTAAGCTTTGATATAGAGACCAAGTGGTTTTTTTCCTCGCTCAAACCTTGATACCATTATACCACCATAATTCATTTAAAACAATTTTTCTCTCATCATCTCACAAAGTACTATTTACTTTAAAAAGCTATTATTTTCTAAAATAGTTATAATTAAATAATAAATATTAATTTTTAATAAAGTGGCCTATTTTCTAATCAGATAATTAAAATGCCTACTTTTCTCATTTAGCCCTATTAAAAAGGTATTATTTGCCAATCTACTTTTAGAAAACACTAATAACACAAGTATTAATTCCATAATATATTTAAAATAAAATATTTTATGAATTTTCATATCAATAACATACTAAAAAAACTTGTAAAAAAAGATTGATTCTAGTTCTTTATGGGCTAATCAGCTAAGTAGGCTGTTTTGAGTTTCTTAGGTAGTAAATAGGCTTTTCTTATTTCTTATTAAGTAAGTGTACCCCTAATTATTTTTTTTACTGTTGAATAATAATAAAAAAATTATCTGATGTTGTTCTCCAAACGAAAGCCCTAATTTCTCAGTCCATTACAACACCACACTCGGTTCATCAAAAACACATGTTTTGTCGAGAATCCTTCTCTCTCCCCTCTTTCCACCGCCATATCCACCGTTTCGCCGACCTCCTCTCAGATCCTTCCCTCCTCTTTTCTCCAACCTCCGTGCCTCCGACAACGCTTCCAGGAGGTGCTTCACAGCTGACGGCGTTTCTCCCATGGGCTCCGAACGGATCTCTACGATTGATTTTTGTCACCGATGATCTCAGAAACCAGAAGCTCGATGGTTCCGCCGAGTCTAACTTGACTCTCAAGGAGCTTAATTGGGACCACTCCTTTGTTCGACAATTGTCCGCTGATCCTAGGTGCGACAACATTCCCATACAGGTTACTTTTTCTTCTCAGATGCATTTCGCCCTCTCGTTCATCCTTCATTTTTATATGCATATTTTCTATTTTGATTATGAATGGATTTAGGGATTCTTGTGCAGTTTAACAATTTATCCAATTATACATGTAATTTGGCGACGAAATTGAATTTAGAATGCATGATTTGTTGCGATTTCCTTTCAAATTCATTCCCCCGGTATATGTTTTGTTCAATCGTAGTAACACCAGCAAAACATGTCCTTACTTGAACAATTGACCTCAAAGTTGGAGTTGATGCCTAGGCATTGTTCCTCATCCTTGTTGCCCAAATCTATTCGCGCCCTGGTACCCGGTATTGATGTCATTGCTGCTTCCAAATTGGAATCCTGGGCTGGGGCTAAATCATCAACACATCTCATGAAATGAATGAAGAAGGTACTTTTTAAAACACAATTTATGATGATTGTATTTGAAATTGGTTAAAGATTGGTTAGTGTGACAAGGCTTATGATGCATTCTTCGTTACGTATTTGAGCAGAAAGGTGAAATGGCCAAAGCAGATGACAACGAGCTCCAAAAGGTAGCTTAAGTTGCTTCATTCTATCTGTTGTTGTTAAAGCATTTCCATGGATAATTTTGCGCTTTTGTTATTATGATTATCCTAATAGTTAAACAATGTTACATTTTTGGTATGTAAATGTCCCGTATGTAAATGTCTTGTATGTAAAACGTCCGGTATGTAAATGTCAGTATGAAAACGGAAAATAAAAAGGTAAATAAAATAAAATAATTTTGTATGATTATATAATTTTAACAATGCCTTTTGCTTCGAGTGATTCAATTATGGTATGAGTTTAATAAGTAATTTGTATGATTATATAATTTTAGCATATAAAAAAGGACAAAAAAAACAAATTCTGGTATGAGTTTCATACCAGAAACTCATTCCAGAAAATTGTAAAATATAAAAAAGGATAAAAAAAAACAAAAAAAAATTCTGGTATGATAACCTTAACTTCTGGTATAAAAAAATTCTGGTATGAAAAAATTCTGGTATGAAAAGAATTCTGGTATGAAAAATTTTTGGTTGAACTTCTGGCGTGAAAACTTTAACTTCTGGTATGATAAATTTTGGTATGAAAAAATTCTGTTATGAAAAAATTCTAGTATGAAAAAAAATTCTGGAATGAAAAAAAATTCTGGTATAAAAAAATTCTGGTAAGATAAATTATGGTATAAAAAAAATTCTGGTATGAAAAAATTCTAGTATGAACTTCTGGTATAAAAATTTCTGATACGAGAAATAAAAAAATAATAAAGAAAATAAAAAAGGCAAAAAAAACAAAAAAAAATTTAGTAAGTAAATTTTTAAACTTACGCTACTATAGCAAATAAGAAACATCAATTATTATTTTTTTAAAATAGAAGGGTTAGTTATTTTTATCTACCATTAAATAAAAGTGTTAAAAAATTATGGGAAAAATTCTTTCATTCTTTATTGCAATTCAATTATTGATTCAAACTTCACTTTCACATTCATATCAAACGATCTCTTAGCTGTTACGGCTAACTAGTTATATTTTGTTATTAACATTTAGGGCTCGTTTGGTAACACTAGGAATCATTCCCGGTAACGGAATGATTCCGAATCAATCAAAGAATGCGTTTGGTTAGAGGTCTTTTAATACATGAAAGTAATCCCATCATTTCCATTTCCTTTCTTAATCCTTATCCGATTCCATTCCGTTTTCATTCCACCGATCCAACCAAACGGGCACTTAGTATTAACATAAACTTAAACATGGTAATACCATAAATTAGTTATATACTTAGGATTTATATTATAAAACTTTAATTACCATTTTTATACATCTTAGTTTTTACAGATCGGTTAAGGTGCGGAGTAATATTTCGGGTATGAAGTTACAAACATTTTCCACCGTTGATACACTTGATCCAACAGTTCAGATTAGTCCACGTCATTCAATGATTTTTGGGCAATGCAGTGGTATTTTTGTAATTATATAGTTCACTAGCTAATTTTGTCCTTTTGAAAATCTATTTTTGAAAAGTTGATGAGGTGATAATTTTGTAAATTTTAAAAGAGGTATTGAAAATCTGTTTTGTTTAGTTCAAATTATTTATTGGATTTTTCCTCTTGGTGCCCTCAAGGTTTAGACTTATCCTCTTGGTATCCACCAACTTTCAAAAATCCTCTTGGTACCCTCATAGTTTTATATGTTTCCTCTTTATAACCATTCTTTATATATTATATTGAAAATTTATTATAAAATAATAAAAAAATCAGAAAAATAATTTTAAAACTAATTTTGACCAAATTAGATATTAAACTAATAAATTTATAATAGAATTATATTTTTATATTTTTAATTAAAAAATTAAATGAAAGATAAATTTATTTTTTAATGAAAATAATTTTTTAATTTCGGATTTAAATAAAATATAAAAAACAAAATTAAAAATAATTAAAAAAAAATTAAGAGTCCAGAAATTTATAATTATTGTAAATTTTTTTTTGAAGTTCTATAATATCTTAATTCGAAAATTTTATTTTATTTTATATTTTTAGTTCTTTAGTTTACGGATTCTTAAATTTTAAAAAATATAATTTTTTAATAAAATTTCGAATTAAAATAAATGATATAAATTAAATTCAAAAAAACATTTACTATATTTTTTAAATTTCTAGAACCTTAAAAAAAATTAATTTTTAAAAAAAAAATTGTTTCTAATTTAATTTTATATATATTTATTTTTAAATCTAAGATAAAAAAAATTATTTTAATTCATGAAATAAATATTACCTTTTAATTCAAAATATAAAGCTATATATAAAAAAATATTCTATCATAAATTTATTAGATTATTTCTTCAATGAGTTCATAATTAATTTTAAATTTATTTTTTCGTTTTTATGTTATTTTGTAATGACTTTTTAATGTAATATATCAAGAATGGGTATAAAGAGGAAACAAATAAAACCATGAGGGTACCAAGAAAATTTTTAAAACTTGGTGGATACCAAGAGGATAAGTCCAAACCTTGAGGGCACCAAGAGGAAAAACCCTTATTTATTTCAATGATTCATACTTTCTTATAATTAGTTCAAACTGTTCATTCTAACATTTCTTATCTATTAACATTTTTTTTACTTCAAATTTATGTGAACACTTTATTAGTTTAATTTTTTTCCCCAATTTTTTTGTCCTTCCTTTCTTTCTAAAGGTGACTTGTTTTCGTTCAAAATATTTGTACATTTCGTTCCTTATTATATTATAATAATAATTCATATATTTTTTGAACTTATAGCATTTTTAAACCTTTTCTCTTCCAATTTTTTTCATCTTCTTTTTCTAATGGACATTTTTTCGCACAAATTATTTGTTAAGTTAGTTTAGATTTTTTTTTCCAATGTCATATTTGGGATTGATATAAAAATATTTAGCTCAAATTTTGTCCCCAATTTTAAACCTTTTCTCAACCCGATCCTTTTAAAAACTACGTACGAAAGACCTAGACAGCACAACATTAGTATGCCAAACCCGCTGCACCATCAACGGTTTAGCGCAACCCTACACCAATATGTCGGGAGCCTAGGATAATTTCATCATATGCTGCTCGCTCATCTTCGCCATTTGCTTGGGGTCCTAATTGTAGATCGATGTTTACAAATGATTCTTTGCAACTAAATAGTACACGTATTTCACTTCTATCTGTAAAATTGCATGTCTTGATTCAACCATAGACATAACTAATAACTCATAAGATATGCTGATTGGTGAAGTGCGATTGATGCAAATTAAACCAAACCCAATGATATATAAGCTCACCAATCCTATGTACACCATAAACAATCGTCGAATAACATACCACAATTCAAATCGAAAGGAGCTAATACTATGGTAGCAAGAGGAGATAAACACTGCAATATGTACTATAAACATAAAAATTAATCTCAAGTCCATCTCTGCAGCCCGTAAATGCTCAATTATTTTTTGTTCCAGTTCCAAGGTTTAAGTGAGAGGATGACGATCAAGATGATGACTAACAGTAAGATTATGGCATAGCAAGTCCATTTTCGGGTGTTCTTCTGGAGCACCCTTGCATTTTGCAACTGTTGTGTTCCTCCCCTTACGAATGAACTGGCTCTCAGTACTTGAGCTTCTATGTCATCTAGCTGTTCACCTTGCTGTTGCACCAACACTGCCATGTCCATGAATACCTGGTGCAGCTCTCTCAAGTTCCTCTCCAGGTCTTTAACCGCGTCATGCCTCTCTTGGATCTCTGATATTGTGTCCAGTATTCTGCCTCTACCCTGCAAATGATCGATGGGTGGTGTTACGTTCAGTACAAGTGTTTATTGTATTCTTCTGAAACCAATCAAATTATAAGATGGAATGGATAAGTCCTTGAATCAACCATGAAATCAAAATTTCAGGGTTTCTCCACATTCATGGCCAGTAGTTCTTCTGTCACTTTAGATTAGATCTGCTTCAGTATGCACATTGACAGCTCACGAATAGCAAATGGTAGTTGTTCAACTAGTGCAGAAACGTAAAAACTGAATCACGGTTCTTTAATTTTTAAGCATATAAAGATGGAAGGTATGCTATTATTCAAAGCAAAGCAAAGCAAGAAAATCATATTGTAAAGTCTTCCCTGCAGTCTAGGCTGGCAAAGGTAATGACAGCAAACAGTTGAAGATAGGAAAATTGGATTATTGGAATATAATATGAAGATTATGCATAATACCTGTTCTTGGATGGCCTTTTGCAGGAAGGTCTCACTTTCTCCAGTACTAATCAACAAATCCACTGTCTTCTCGTCCGGATTCTCGCCTGTCACCGTGAAATATCTCCTCTGAACCGTCTCTCTATATTCTGCGTTAATCTTCTCCCTCAATTCCTGAAAATCGTCCATCTTCTCCTTGAGCTTTTTCCTCAGCCCGCTTACGACGGACGTCCTTGTCCGGTCAGCCGAGCTCCCCGGACCACAACCTGGAACACTCCTATTGGCGGCATTTGCCCTGTCCAATGCCTCCAATCTAACCTGTTGACGTGATTAAAGATTATAATGATTTGTCATAGAGTACACACCAGAAGCTTTGAACTACTCCATATTCAAAAAAATTCGTAAACAATGACTAGGTTTTTCATGGAGAAGGCAAACACCAGAGCTTATTCTGACAATTGAATACCTGGAAAATCTCAGAAATAGGCAATCGAACATCCAATTTGATGAAAAAACAAATAAATCGGAGGTAAAAGATGAATGACCTTGATGAGCTTAGCCTTCTTGAGGGCGAGGGAGACATCGCGATCCATTTTGGAACGGAGATCCTTGACAGTCTTAGCGTTGTGAGCAGTCTTGCTCTCTTCGTGAGCGTCTCTAAGACGGGTGAGAAGTTGGTCGGTCTCCTTAAGATCCTCCTTGACAGTCTCGACGTCCTCGAAGAACTTATCGAGGTTGACACCACCGGTGGAAGGTGGAGCAGCTGTGGTCGCAGCCGCCATCTCGACATCGACCGCCTGAGACGACCTGAACCTTGAGAAGGAGCCGGAGAACAAATCGTTCATCGTCGGTTGCTATGCACTTTCTGATTGAACTCCGAGCGGGAGAGATGGTGAAATTTCCGGTCGACGAAAGTCGGAATTGATTTAGCGATAGTTAATGGCTGCTTGGAAAGGCGGAAATGGTCAAATGAGAAATCCTGGTATAGAATAAATAATGAACCTAGAGAGGGAAAGTCAAAGTAGAAAGGGTAACTTGAATTAACGCGTAAGGATTGCGAGGAAAGGTCATAGGAAAGCGATACCAACTTAAGGAAATGAGAAGCACAGCTTCTCATCTCAATTTTGAACTTTCGATACTATTTTGAAAGACAGTTGCTAGTTATACACCCAACGCGTACAAGCATTCCTATTATTAGATTCTTTTTACCTTTTTCTTATTTTATTATGCTTTCTTATATCAAACTAGCGTAATACTCGGGTTATATATGGACTGTATCAAGAGATAATTAATATAAGAATTAATTTGTATAAAATATATAGGCTCAATTTTTAAAATATTAATCGTTTAAATGTGATATGGTTATTAGCTTGGTTAGAAATAATATTTAAAATTTAAAATAATAAGGGGATCAACATGAAATCTTATTTACTTTTGGTGCATCTTCAATGACAATAATATGTACATAAAAATGTATGCCAACGTTACACACATATTTCATAAATAAAATTGCATATCTATATAAGCCATTATTTTATTAATTACATAATTTTGACATATAACGTATAATATATATTTAAAGTAGGTATCTCTTATGTATTATGAGATGATTATTTTAATAGGTAAGATGTCAACCATATATGCATATATTTTTTCCAAAACTCAAAATTACGTGAAAATGACTCGTGACAGTCAAAAGGTGTGTAACGCCCCCAAAAGCGGGTCATACGTTACAGCGTTAGGAGATCCAAACGAGGGTCCCCCAAAGGATTTTAGATGAAATAAAAAGAAGTGTTAATGGAAATAAAATAAATTACAACAAACACGAGAGCTCTTGAGTCTTTTGACTTGCCAAATAATGAAAGATATGAAATCTGAAAGACGACCCGCGACGTTAACCAAAAAGGGTTCCAAAACCCAATAAAGAAACAACCGTACACGATCAACAACACACCGGACTTATAAAAGTAAACCGACCCATAAGGTATAATTCAAAGTTAAAAATAAGTCTTAACGAAACAAGACCGCCCTAAATCCAACCGACACGACTCACACTAGGGTCCATGACCTTTATGCTCTTGAGATGGTCTTTTACGTGATTATGTCAAAACCAAACATAATCAGCCCCACCGTGGTGGAGTTAGTCTTCCACATAGATTTCGTCGATACATAAGCGGGGTAAATTATATGAACTAGACATGGGAGTAAATATATATGATATTACATGATCTTAAGAAAATATCAACGGAATCTAAAATAGACAATCATGCTCTTAAAAATCATCAAATATATCATAAGCTCATGATAACATATTTTGGAATCTCAAATACTCGCAATCAAATATATGTTAACGTTCAAGTCCAAAATTCTCATAATCAAAACTTCATCAATATTCATGATCAAATTCAAGTAATCATAAATCATTTCAAAGAAGTTTAACCCAATATAATCTCAAGTAATTTATAAATGTCTCAAATCATAAATCATGAATCACAATCAAAGTTTATTGAAATTATCATCCATATTTAAATACTCAAAACTGAAAACGATATCTCATAAGACCAAATCAAATTTCATAAATCGAAATCATAGCTCATAAATCCAACTCAACATTCTTATAAACCCAAAATCATATCTCATAATCCAAAACAATACTCATAGCCCAAAATAATAACTCATGAATCAAATCGATAACCTAAAATCAAATCCAAGAAATTCGTAATAACCTCAATACTCATAACTCAATCCAAATACTTGTAATTCAATCAATACTCACAAATCAACACAAAATCATCCAAATAAAAATATCAAAACATGCTCGAGCATTTTTACTTTTGCAACCGTAATTCAAGCATGTCCAAAACCAGTGTTGGAGACGAAGGTACCTCCTGAATCCCGAACCAGAGGATGAGCACGACAGCCACTAATCGAGTGAATGCACACCATCCTCCAAAGTTAGGCACAACCCCGGCCCACTCAACCCAAGACCTTCACTACTAAGTGGGCATGGGTCTCCCCAAGTTGAGGAGCGAAAAGAATCATGAAAACAAAATATATGGCATAGACCGAATCTACATGGCCATAAACCGAATCAATCATGAAAATGAAATACATGATGATAGACCAAATCTACATGGTCAAAAATCGAATCAATCATGAAAAATGGAACACATGGTTAAAGACCGAATCTACATAGTCATAAATCGGATTAACACGCCGCTGCCAAAAATGGCAAAACAATACAAGACAACATTTTCTAAATCTTTCCAATATCAATTCATTAAGTCTCATCGAAATCTTAAAACCGAAAGAAATACCCATGTACGTAATAATAATGCAATCATAATGTCAACATGTTATAAAATGCCAAAGCATGCATGAAATAACATAATAACTTAATCATAGTCATGCTCGTATAAAAACGCTCACAAGTACTTGCCTTGATAATTAAGTTTTACGTAACGACTTTTAAGCCAAATCGACCACGTCAACTAAAACTCGTCAAACAACCT
The DNA here is from genome assembly GCA_033239125.1 of Fagopyrum homotropicum. Taxonomy (NCBI): domain Eukaryota; kingdom Viridiplantae; phylum Streptophyta; class Magnoliopsida; order Caryophyllales; family Polygonaceae; genus Fagopyrum; species Fagopyrum homotropicum. The sequence goes on from BSWB01000008.1 coordinate 80,471,830, forward strand.
AGTCCCGCATTGAGTTCGGGTTTTTACTTCTCTTAAGGTGTTGAAAAAAAAAAGTGTATAAATTCCCAAAACATTATTCCATTTAATTTTCATGATATTTTAGTTCGACCCTATTTTTTTATCCTCTTGATTCGAAATAATATCAATACAATATATTAAGGGGTTTTTATTATTTGGGTTGCACCCGGATTTTTAAGGGTTGCCTACGTATCTCTCTGAAGAGAATCAAGCCTTACGTAGTTCAGTCGGTTTCAAGCATCAGAGGATGTAATCTAGACCCACCTTCTATGAAGGGTTGCCTATATATAACCCAACTATGATTTGCATGGTTTATATTTCCGTTTATGCATTAAAGGGATGAGATTAAACCCACCTTCTATGAAGGTTTCTTAGCTCTCCTAATATCATGTGCATGATCAAAAAGTTTATTTCTATTCTTTATGCGATTGAACTTAACCAATTTCGAGTCAAACGACTTTAGTTTTGTATGAAAGTCATTTTTGTTTAGCGGTTGAACTCGACAATTTATTAATCGAGTTTCCTATGCACTCTTTTACAAGAGATCAAACCACCCGTAGTTCTTAAAGAAATACAATTTATTTTATTTTTATTTTGGCGATTGAATTCGATACATTTTTATTTCGTATCAAATTTCCTACGTATCCGTAGATACGGAATCAAATTATTACGTAGTTCTTTTTTAGTTTTATGGACATTTTGAGTGAATATTTATATTTACATATCATTATGTAATTCATTGTATTCAAGGGTTGCTTAAGTAAATAAACCTAACCCTACATTGAAGGCTAATTACCCATTATTTCTTCACGTGACAAGTAGTACAAAAGTAGTACTTTTTAAAAAATATTTTTACATTTATTTTGGTGATTGAATTTACAAGAATTGAGCAAAGGCTTTTAACGTGAAGCCTTAGTGGTATACATTTAAATAGGTTGTAAATAGGCCCAAGCCCAATTAAATTCTATAACCCATATTTCATTTCATTAATCTGATTGACCATTCTCCACTTTCACTGTAAACCATCGACGCCTTCTTTTTTCAGTTGATAGGGTTTTCACAAGTTCAGTGGCGGTGACGGCTCGGTTTTGACGGTAGCAAATAGTAAGGTTTCTGGTCGAAGCGATAATTCAGAGAGATTGAAAGAGTAAACCACAAGTCAAAGAGCCCTCATATATTTTACCTATTTTTATGGTAAGAGATCTTTCTAAGATATATTATCTTTGGAGGGTTATTTTCCTATAAAAAGGGTTGGATTTCCACAAATCCGACATCCCGCTTACACCGAAAGACATCCGCTATTAGTGCAAGATCCCGCTTACACCGATAGCACGCATCAGCCATACTCCAGTTGGGAGATTCGAAGAACCTTTTTTGAAGGTTGAAGAAGGAAGATTGTAGCTTTTATAGCTTTTGAAGGGTTTTGTAAGATCATCTTAGATTCCCTTCCTTGTTGTCTTCTTTTGTTGGATTTATATCCAAGGAATGCTTTTGTTATGATATTTGATTCAGTTATTGAAGTCTTTTCACTAAATTCTTCTTGTTTAAATATTCACCTTCTTCCCATATATTTGATTATTGCTTTCATGATGATGAGTGGCTAATTTCCTTGTGTGATTCTAGGGTGATTGGCTGAAGGTTGTGGGAAAAACAATGATAAAATGATCTTAATCACAGTAGGACCCTGAAAGTTCGAGTCTTTAACCCTAACCCTAAGCATCTCGCTCAGTAGATGAACATCTCGGCCGGGGTGGAATTTGGCTGACCGAGGTGACTTATCTGATCCGAAACTGAGAGTTAAGTGTTAGAGTTTGCCAAATCCTATTCTTATTACACCTGTCCTGGTTCAATGCAGGCCTAGGATGAGACTTACCCGGTAATTCCTTAGTTTGTTTACCTAAGATCGTAAGTGTAGGTAATAAAGGTTTATCCTTTATTGGGGTTTGAGTGTGCTTTCATCACATCTTTGTGAGTTAGCCTGAGACTTACCCGGTAAAGGTTGATTCTATTCCCTTAGATGGTGTGTTAGTTTGAGGTTATAGTTCTTTATCTTAATTCCTTGAGACTTACCCGGTAATAGGAGTTACGGTTTTGGATTAGTGAGTAGTGAGACTTACCCGGTGATCTATTCCACTTTAGTAACGCCTTCCCCATGCAAAAACCTCAGCTTTGTCCGCTTATATTTAGATCTTGAGTTGGAACCACAACTAGATGCTTTAATCCCTAGAATTGCATGTTTGCTTTATTGACTTCTATATCATATTTGATTGTTTTGATCACCTCTTGTGGTTAGTATTTACATAAGCATACCGTAATTGGACTTTGTTTCACTAAGTCCCTGTGATCGACCCCTGGAATTCCTTGCTTTTTACTACGATTGACCCGTACACTGCGGGTTCGCATCCTTGTTTTAAGCTTACGTCTAGGGTTATAAATTTAAAGCTTGCACACACCGTTTGGAGCGAACAAGTTTTTGGCGCTGTTGCCGGGGACTTGGTCTAGACCGTGCCGGTTACGGTTTGCTCTTGGGGCACTTGCCCCCGTGTCTACTAACCACTCTACTTGAGTGACTTTTGCAGGTTCTTTCTTAGGTTTATGCGAAGAACCCGCACTGGGAAGGAAATCGTTCCTTACGATCCTGAACCAGAGAAGACATACAAACGACGCTTAAGAGAAGCAAAGATGGCCCACCAAGACAACCGCGATCTTGAGGCCGAATTGAAAGAGGCGCTAGAGCTGCTACGCCTCAGCAGAGAAGAACTAAGACGAGAGAAGGAAGAAACTCGCACCAGGACTGAAGCAATCGAAGCAGATATGGCAGCCATACGAGACCAGATTCTACTTCGACCGAGGGAGGATCCAGTTGCTGATCCTCGACCGATGCATGTCCCAGTCGCTGACCCTCGACCGAGGCAGGTTCCAGTACCTGACGCCCCGGCCGAGATACTTCCACCTCGGATACCAGTCCGAGGCGTTCTTCTTGCAGGAATCCCACAAACCCTAGGTCAAAGGATGGACCCAAATCAACAACTGAGGCGTCCAGGAGTTAACCTAGGAGATCCAGCGGACCATGACTATGAACTTCGACCGCAAGTTCTATCCATGATTCGCCAATGCCAGTTCGGAGGGCTAGAAAAGGAATCACCACATCAACATCTTCAAAACTATGAGATCTTGATGGAGACCTTGAAACCTCCGAGGATTGAAAATAACAACTACAAGCTAAGACCTTTTTACTTTTCTTTAAAAGATAGAGCTCTTACTTGGTATCAATCTCTTCCTCCAGGAAAAATTAGCACATGGGAGGAGATGACGACGGAATTCTTGACCAAATTCTTTCCCCCCTCAAAAACAGCTGAAATGAGAGGGAAGATCAACACTTTCATTATGAAGGACAAGGAGAGCTTGTCCAAATCATGGGAGCGGTTCAAGGACATTCTTTTGGATTGCCCACATCATGGGATTCCAAAGTTAGAGTTATTGGAGATATATTTTAAAGGACTGGACGGAAGCACCCAGTTCAATCTCCAACTACTCTCTGCCGGTACATTTACGGACATGGCGGTTGACGAAGCTTGGGACTTCATCGAGAAACAAGCTTTGCACATGGAAAAGTACACCCACCAAGGAGCTGAAGGTGGAGTTAAACGAGTTAACTTCCAAGAAACTCAGCCCAACAACAATCAACTCGCGTCTTTGAAGAATGACGTGAAGCAATTGAAAGAACTCTTGGTTGCTCAAACCAAGAAGGAAAAGCAAGGGCAAAGGAACAACAACAACGGATACCGTAACAACAACAACGGTTCCCGGAACAATAATTACAACAACAACAATAGAGGATCCAATAGCAACAATTGGAGGGCGAACAACCAAAATTCTGGTAACAATCATTCAAACTCCAACTCTAACGATTCCTCTAACGATTCCTCTAACCCTTTCCTCTCTTCCCCTTCTTCTTCTTCTTCTTCTACTCCATTAAAGAGCCAGGGGCAAGGATCAAGTTCGTCTCAGCCAGAAAAGAAAGACGCAGTTCTGGAGGCTATCTTGATCAAGCTCAACGCTATGGAGACTTCTATGACCTCATTTTCGAAGGCCCAAAAAGCCTTTGAACAACAACTTGCAAGTAGGGCGAATGAAGCGCCAAGAGATCCAGGGAAGCTTCCAGCAAGGACGGAAAGCAACCCTAAGGGCCAGATCATGGCCATAACTACGAGGAGTGGACTGAAAACTGCACATCCAGTGCCTCGGTCGGTGCCAGTACCGACGAAGACCACCTCGGTCCAGATGCAGTCGAAGAACACCTCGACCGAGATGCCAACCGAGGTGGAGCCACAGAAAGCGGAGGGGAAAACTAAAGTTTATGTTCCACCTCCTGCATACAAACCACCACTTTTATTCCCCCAGTCAAGGGCCAGAGCACATCTAGACAAGCACTTTGGTAAGTTCCTTGACTTGATGAATAAACTGCATATTAACATTCCTTTCCTTGATGCTATTCTAGGAATGCCCGCCTATGGGAAGTTCTTGAAGGAGATCCTATCAAGGAAGAGGAACTAGAAGATTTTGGTGAAGTTAGGATGACATCTAAATCCTCGGAGCTCATTCAAATCATGAAGGAGAAGATGCCACCTAAATTAAGAGATCCCGGCTCATTTTGCATTCCCATTCAAGTTGGGGATGTTACTTGTGAAGCCCTTTGTGATCTAGGAGCCAGCGTGAACATCATCCCGCTGGAGCTATGTGCGAAGATCGGACTTGGAGAGCCCAAGCCGGTCAAGATTCGACTTTATATGGCGGATCGCTCCATCACCCATCCCGTGGGCATCTTGGATGACGTTCCGGTCAAGTTAGGTAACTTCTATTTACCGATAGATTTTGTTGTACTTGACATTCCCGCAGATTATCCGGTTCCTATTATTCTCGGGAGGCCATTTCTAGCAACTTCGGGTTGCAACGTGGATTGCAAGAACACCAAGCTGAAATTCAACATTGGCGGCGATGAGGTGGAGTTCGCATTACTTGCAGCCATGAAAGGGGAGCAACTAACTGATGATATCTTCAACATCTACGATGAAGAAGAATCAAGAGAATTGGTGAGCTCTATCCTTACTAACGATCCACTCGAAAGAGTTATTAGCTTCAGTTTAATGGAGGAAGGTATAGATGCTTCTTGTGATGCAGATATACGGAGCTTAAAAGCACTGGAAGAGGATCCAGGAGCTAAAACTAAGAAGCTAATCCAGGAGACGAAGATCTCCAATTTCGGTCCCAGTTGCAGTACCTCGACCGAGGCACTTTCTGGACTGAGCGAGGCGACTGAAGAACATCTCGGTCAACGCCTCTGCGCCTCGACCGAGGTCGATGGCGAGATGATATCAACTGAGACTGCTGAGAATAACAAACTTCTTACTCCCTTCTCTGACATTCATCCTCAGTTGGTGGAACATTCTATCCACCAGCTTTCTGATAATAAAGGACCTTGGTATGCTGATATTGTGAATTATCTTGTTTGCCAGGAAGTACCGCCCGGATTGACGTACTCCCAAAAGAAGAGATTCTTTAAGGAAGTATGCCATTACTACTGGGACGAGCCGCTGCTATTCAAGCGCGGGCCGGATGGGATGCTTCGAAGATGCTTTCCGGAAGATGAAGTTAATAGCGTAATACGGCATTGCCACTCACTTCCTTGTGGAGGACATACTAGTACCGATAAGACTTGCGGTAAGGTATTACGTTCTGGTTTCTTTTGGCCTACATTATTTAAAGACGTACAATCTTTTGTTGTCTCTTGTGATGCATGCCAAAGAACAGGAAATTTATCAAGGAGGAATGAGATGCCACTTAATAACATTCAAGAAGTGGAAATCTTTGATGTATGGGGGATTGACTTCATGGGACCCTTCCCGTCCTCCGGAGGAAACCTCTATATTCTTCTTGCAGTTGATTACGTCTCTAGATGGGTTGAAGCCATCGCTTCTCCCACTAACGACGCCAAGGTGGTTGTGAAGTTCTTGAATAGAACTATCTTTCCACGTTTCGGAACTCCACGCATCATCATCAGCGATGGAGGAACGCATTTCATCAACCGGAAGTTCAAGGCACTTCTATCGAAGTATGGGGTAACCCACAAGGTATCAACCCCTTATCACCCTCAAACTAGTGGACAGGTCGAGATCTCGAATAGAGAAATCAAAGCAATTTTGGAGAAGACCGTCTCTATGACGAGAAAGGATTGGTCCATGAAAATGGACGATGCTCTTTGGGCATACAGGACCGCATTTAAGACTCCCATAGGCACCACCCCTTATAATTTGGTGTATGGGAAGTCTTGCCATTTGCCCGTTGAATTAGAACACAAAGCATATTGGGCGATCAAATGGTTGAACTTCGACATTAAGGAGGCCGGCGAGAAGCGGCTATTGGAGATCAACGAGCTGGAGGAGCTGCGTTTGAACGCTTATGAGAATGCCAAAATCTATAAGGAAAGGACGAAGAGATGGCATGACAAGCGTATCGTCCCAAAGGAGCTTAACGAGGGAGACTTAGTTCTACTCTTCAACTCCCGCCTCCGCCTTTTTCCAGGTAAGTTAAAATCTAGATGGACCAGACCTTATGTTGTGAAACATGTTTTTCCTCATGGTGTAGTTGAGATATGGGGCGAAACGAGCGGAAGCTTCAAGGTCAACGGTCATAGACTTAAGAAGTACAAACCGGAAGTTCCGGTTGAGGAGGTTGCACCAATATACCTCGTTTGAGACGCATCATGGTCCAACTAGCGACCTTAAACCAAGCGCTTCTTGGGAGGCAACCCAAGGTATTGCTTTCTTTTCCCGTTTTCTAGTCTAGCTTAGATAGTTTTTGCTTTTGCTTTGCTTTGTTTTGTTTTTGGCGTTCTAGACAGATAACAGGAGACATATAAGGAAGGAGCATAACTGGAAGGACAGAAGATCCAGAATTTGAGAAGACAAAGTTCGACTGAGGCATCTCGGTTGCTGTCAGAGCACCTCGACCGAGATGATTCTTGAGCAACCGAGGCGACTAGGGTTTTTGAAGAACCACCTCGGTCCGTACCACCTCGGTCCAGTCGAGACCATCTCGACCGAGGTGACAGCAGTTCCAGAAAAGGGTATAAAAGGGGCAAAGATTTCTCTCTCCTCACTTTACTCTTCTCCCTCGACCGCGGCGACGTTTTCACCTCGCCTCCTTTGATTCTTGCTCGTTTTCGAAGATTTATGTCTCCAAACTGCGATTAAGGCTTAAAGGATCCCAGTGCATCATCGATCTGTAAGAAAATCGAACCGATTCGGCCGAACGAGGTAAAACAAAACCGAAACCCTACCTCTCCGATTTCGCTTCGATTTGGGCTTTGGTTGCCCTTGCATTTGCTGAGAAAAGGCTTAAGTACCCCATAGGAAGCAGTTGTAGTGATTTTGGGGGAAAAGAACTGAATTTTCTGAAGAAATTAGAAACCCAGTTTTTCGCCTCGGTCTAGTCGAGTTGTGCCTCGGCCGAGGTGATTCTTGAGCGTTGTCAGTCGACCAAGGTGACCTGACAGTGACAGATTGTTGAAAATGAGTTCTGACAGGCAGATTGTGCTGAGAGATAGACACTCCCCTTCCCCTTCTTCCTCTTCTTCCCGACCTTACCGCCCGGTGATCCATGAGCGACATCGGGTGGATTATGAGCGTATTTCTGGCCGTCCAGTGATTGCACCATGCTTCCTGGACGTGTTTGCTTTTGATTGCCTCCAGGTAGACGGAGACCTTAGGAGGATGATTTCTACAATAGGGCTGGATCAGTTTACTGAGATCCGAGCCCCAGCCTATTTGGAGCCCACCTTAGAGTTCATTAGCTCCTTCACCTACCTTCCCACAGAGAGATCTATGAAGTACCAGTTGATGAACCGGAACTTCATAGTGCCACTAGAGTACTGGAGAGATATTTTTGGTTTTCCTGAGCCCACCGCTGTTGACTTCCCTTCCCGATCTGTAGCTAGGGAGTTTTGGGGACAGATTGCTCACGTGGTTGAGCACGCAGACAGATGGCGCCCTGGAGATTCCAGGGAGAAGGTCATCTTCCACTTAGCCTTTAGGTTAGCCCACCGGATCTTCAGTGAGACACTTCTGGCGCGTACTGAGACACCCCAGAAGATCCGACAGGGAGAGCTTTTCAGTTTATACTGCATGGTTACTGGGGGTATCTCGGACTTTGGCTTGATGTTAGCAGAGGATCTACACAAGATCAAGGCCAAAGCGAAGGGAGACATCTGCTGTGGAGGGATTATCACCCACATAGCTAGTTATCAGGACATGGATCTCAGCGCTTGCACGATGGTGGCGGCTCCGAAGCCGCTTGGGCTGCAGGAGATGATCACTCGGCGGATTCTAGTTCCCCGAGGTCTGACTACACCGTACGTGGCTATGCCGTGGGAGCTGACTGCACCACAGGGGATCAGGTGGTCTGCCCAGTTTACTGTTTTTGACCCTCATTATTGGCAGACCGCTTGGGCTCCACTGATGGAGGATTACAGAGAGGCAGCAGCTGCCCCAGCTGAGGAGGAGGCAGATGATGAGGAGACGGCTGATGACAGAGAGGGTGGAGTCCCGATGGATACAGGGACAGATACTACAGGGACGAGCGCACCAGTTATAGATCTGGATGATGAGGATACTGAGCCTTCACCTACTACTTCACCAGTGAGACCTGCTAGGTGTAGGGCACGCCGACACAGAGATTCAGAGGCTCACCGTCGGATCGACGACCTGACGGATCAGGTTATTGATTCATATGCTGCTTTCTCACTGGATATCTGCGAGATGCAGGAGCGGCAGCACTACCAGCACATGATGGCCCAGATTCAGTTTGAGCACGTCATGGGCTATCCATTTGACCCGTCCCAGTATCCGTATGTGCCACCACCACCACCACCACCGGATCGTGACTACTAAGAGCTGCATGATTTTCTTTTCTTATTTTTATGCAGTTCAGCTTATTATCCGGTGAGTACTTTTTTCTTAGACTTATTTTGACCCACTGGGACAGTGTGTCCTAAGTATGGGGTGTTTATTTGTTGTATTTGACAGTTATTTGATGTATGACTCTATTTGACCGGATATTTATCTATATTTATGCTTCACTTTTGCATTTATGTGTTTATCTGGGACTACATGCATACTTACAGGTTATTTGATTGAAAAAAACGTCGAAACTGAAAGAAAACTGGTTTTTAAAAAAAAAATTGACCTCGACCGGTGGAGTTCTGGCCGAACGAGGTGTTTCACCTCGGTTGACCTAAGAACACCTCGACCGAGGTGGGTTAACTGAGAGTTTTCGAAACGATTTTTTGTGCTTCTTATATGGATATGATCTCAGTGAAGACCTTGTTTACTGACTGGTTTTAAATTCTTTATGTGTTTGAAAGGTTTTATAATATGTTTAAGTTGCTAAATGCTTTGTTTGAAATTATTGGCATGTTTAATACTTTGTTTTTATCCAAATTATGTTGAATTTGAAGGTTGACACCACAAGATAAGTTCTCTCACTTTCTTCCTGGAAAGACTAAGGCAATTCATTCTTCTCTCTTCTTCTTCTTGATCATGCTTAGCCCCTCATATACATTTTGCCTCCCTTTACCTATCCGGGAATTTGGAAGCAAGCGAAGCGATGAAAGCAAGTGAAGTTAAAGTTGAGAAGTTGGCTGGAAGTGAAAGTTTTAGAAAGTAATAATAGGTTTGGGGAAGTCAATCATGAAGATGAGTAACTCGGCACCATTCACATAGCCGGGTGTTTGTGTCTTGCCAAAGTCGGATTGAGTGATATTCCTAACGGGTCATGGTATGTGCATCAAGGGTTTGATGCATCTCAAGAAATTGATGATTGCTGATTTCCTAGGCTTCGGTTATTGTGCACCTCTGTCCATGCATCCCAAAAAGTAAAGTAAAAGAAAAAGTGTGAAATAAGCAAAGCTTATTGGTGGAAGATGTTGAAAGTCAAAGTGAAAGTGAAGTATATCCTTTTCCCGGATTCTAGCACCATATTACCTTACATACATCCCTACCCTACACGTTTCTTGACCTTTCTTTTGGGAAGCCCTTGAGACCTCGAGCTTGTTGATTGACTTAGTGGTTTAAACTGGATTATGCATGATTAATTTCAATAATTATGACTTATTATGCATTCTATGATTTTATGCAAAGATGAACAACTTTCTTATATTTATAAAATGTTTTGAATATATTTTGATTTTAAATTCCATGAAGTATTCTCTTAGAGTGATCTATGATTGTTGCACACTATAAAATGTTTTGAAAGACTTTTCATTGATTTTCTTGACTATTAATCCATTCTATCTTGTCTTCTATATGCGGAACTTGCTTGGGGACAAGCAAGGGCTAAGTATGAGGTATTTTGATAGCATGAATTATAGTCTATATTTTGGGGTTTGTTTGGACGTTTTATCTTTCATAATCTGCATGTTTGTATGTATATTATGTGATTATATTACCATTTCATCTACCTTTGCGAGAATCGAGGTCTACACCTAGTTTTGTTGTAATCGTAGGTAAAATGGCACGTTTTGTATCAAAAAGGAGCAAAAGGAGCTATGGAGTCATTGGAGCTACATCCAGGAACATAAGGAACCATCCAGGAAGCATAGCCATGGATTTAGGATTCACTTTGGACCAGATTTGAGAGATTTTACATTCAGTTGTGACTCACCTCGGCTGACCACAGATTCACCTCGACCGAGGTGATCCAGAGAAGTCGACTCGACCGAGGCGAACACCTGGGACGCGGCGAAAATATTTTATTTTTGGCTGAGATCTTTTATCTTTGGAAAGAGATCTTATATTTTTGGGCTTGGCTCCTGGAAGGAAGAAGATATGCTAGATCATATATTTTACCTATTTTTATGGGAAGAGATCTTTCTAAGATATATTATCTTTGGAGGGTTATTTTTCTATAAAAAGGGTTGGATTTCCACAAATCCGACATCCCGCTTACACCGAAAGACATCCGCTATTAGCACAAGATCCCGCTTACACCGATAGCACGCAGCAACCATACTCCAGTTGGGAGATTCAAAGAACCTTTTTTGAAGGTTGAAGAAGGAAGATTGTAGCTTTTATAGCTTTTGAAGGGTTTTGTAAGATCATCTTAGATTCCCTTCCTTGTTGTCTTCCTTTGTTGGATTTATATCCAAGGAACGCTTTTGTTGTGATATTTGATTCAGTTATTGAAGTCTTTTCATTAAATTCTTCTTGTTCAAATATTCACCTTCTTCCCATATATTTGATTATTGCTTTCATGATGATGAGTGGCTAATTTCCTTGTGTGATTCTAGGGTGATTGGCTGAAGGTTGTGGGAAAAACAATGATAGAATGATCTTAATCACAGTAGGACCCTGAAAGTTTGAGTCTTTAACCCTAACCCTAAGCATCTCGCTCAGTCGATGAACATCTCGGCCGGGGTGGAATTTGGCTGACCGGGATGACTTATCTGATCCGAAACTGAGAGTTAAGTGTTAGAGTTTGCCAAATCCTATTCTTATTACACCTGTCCTGGTTCAATGCAGGCCTAGGATGAGACTTACCCGGTAATTCCTTAGTTTGTTTACCTAAGATCGTAAGTGTAGGTAATAAAGGTTTATCCTTTATTGGGGTTTGAGTGTGCTTTCATCCCATCTTTGTGAGTTAGCCTGAGACTTACCCGGTAAAGGTTGATTCTATTCCCTTAGATGGTGTGTTAGTTTGAGGTTATAGTTCTTTATCTTAATTCCTTGAGACTTACCCGGTAATAGGAGTTACGGTTTTGGATTAGTGAGTAGTGAAACTTACCCGGTGATCTATTCCACTTTAGTAACGCCTTCCCCATGCAAAAACCTCAGCTTTGTCCGCTTATCTTTAGATCTTGAGTTGGAACCACAACTAGATGCTTTAATCCCTAGAATTGCATGTTTGCTTTATTGACTTCTATATCATCTTTGATTGTTTTGATCACCTCTTGTGGTTAGTATTTACATAAGCATACCGTAATTGGACTTTGTTTCACTAAGTCCCTGTGATCGACCCTTGGAATTCCTTGCTTTTTACTACGATTGACCCGTACACTGCGGGTTCGCATCCTTGTTTTAAGCTTACGTCTAGGGTTATAAATTTAAAGCTTGCACACACCGTTTGGAGCGAACAAGGGGTTGCTTGATTCTTCAAAGTGGTAGTACACAACTCCCTCAAGGACTTAAGCTCATTATTGATTGCATCAAGATTGAAGTTGCTCATGGTGACTTCACTCACCTCATATGCTCCCGCTTTCCTCCCATCACTCTTCCTATGGGAGTACTTCTTAATCACCAAAGCTTGTTTCTCTACAAATTCCCAAGCTTCATCCACATTCTTTTCCATGAAAGTCCCGCCGGAAAGAGATTGAAGCTTGAATTGGCTATCTTCATCAAGTCCTTTGAAGTAGATCTCCAAAAGCTCTATTTTCGGTATACTACGGTGCGGACAATCTAGGAGAAGGTCTTTGAACCTCTCCCAAGACTTGAATAGGCTTTCTCTATCCTTCATCACGAAGGCATTGATCTTCCCTCTTAGCTCGGTAGTCTTGGAAGGTGGGAAGAACTTTGTCAAAAACTCGGTTGTCATTTCCTCCCAAGTACTCACTCGCCCTTGTAGAATAGATTGATACCAAGCCAAGGCTTTATCCTTAAGTGAGAAGGAGAAAACCCTAAGTTTATGGTTGTTGCTCTCCAATCTAGGCGGCCTTAGAGTCTCCATCAAGATCTCATAGTTCATCAAGTGTTGATGAGGAGACTCTCCTTCCATCCCTCCAAATTGATTATGCCAGATCATTTGTAGAACTTGAGGGCGGAGCTCGTAATCATGCCAGATCACACCGGACGGTGTGCTCTTTGTGCCGGATCCATACGTTGCCCTAACGTTTGTGGCTCTTCAATAGCAATGGGCACAACCCGAATATTAACCGCCGGCTGTGGTTGTGGTGGAGGTGGAGGTTGTTGACGATTAAGCTCTCTTTTCACAAGAGCTTGCCTAATCTCTTCAATCTCCCTCCTAGTTGCTTCTTGCCTCTCATTGGCAAGTCTCCTTTCATTCTCCAAGGCCTCATCCCTTAACCTAATTTTCTCTAAAGCTTCATCCAACTCAGCTTGGAGATCTCTTCCGGCCATCTCTTTTCCCTTTCTAATGCTCTTGGATCTAGATCTAAGGGTTTTCTCCGGTTCGGGATCGAATGGAGCTAAATCCTTGCCACGAGATCTTCGCATGCACCTAAAGAGTGAGAGATGTCCTGAAAAGCAAAGACACAAACCAAACAAGATCAAAAGCAACAAGAAAGACCTACACTATAAACAATCACAAACAACGACTCAATCTTAACCTAGTCCCCGGCAATGGCGCCAAAAACTTGTTACGCTAAGAACGTGACACGCAAAAGTCTTAAATTTATACTCGTTATATTTTTCCTAACTCCTAGCGAACCCGCAGTGTACGGGACGTTTTATAGTAAGGATAGTATTCCGAGGTCGAACACAAAGACTGAGGTGAAATCGAGTCAAATAGTGACTAAGGATAGTGTCGATCTAGGCTAAGAAAAGATGAAAGAAACAAATAAATGAAAATCTCAATGTTTTTGGAATTGGTTTTGTGTGGTGATCAATCAAAAATCACAACGATATAAGAATGCAAAACAAACTAACAATCTAGCAAATCAACACAAACAAGCAAGATAAACACAAGATATGAGATCAAAGAGAGAAAAGCGGATTCTAGGGGTTAGAATTTCCGGTTATGGCATAGGAATCAAGCTTCTAATCAACCTTGGATAAACTATAGTATGTTGGGAATGAATGTTTCTCAAGTGGGGTCAATCACCGGGTAAGTCTCATGATCCACTAATCCCGCTCCTAAGGTCCTATCACCGGGTAAGTCTCTAGGAGCCTAATGTAGGGATATCTACACAAACCGGATGGTTATCTAGGTATCTAACCTCTCCTTACTGGGTAAGTCTCGAGAAGGCAAGTCATAAACACCTATCCTAGCACACTCAGTCCAATAGCGGCTTGTGAGGCTCACTACTACCTAGAGATCGTCATCTTCGGTATCTAAGAGCAAGAATCACCGGGTAGGTCTCTTCTAACACTTAGTTGCTAACACTAGGTCACCCTAGGATAGATTTAGCTTAACAAACACTAGGATTTCAACAATCTAATATTCTAGCACTTAGATTCATCAAATCAAACGAGTTAGTCAAAATCAGGGGTTGTTCATCCCTTTCCATGGCCGTGGAATGGTAAGAACGAACCGTGGTTTCCAATAGTAGCTCGGTTCAAGCAAACGAATCATCCTAAGGTGCATCTAAGTCCATCCTATCATAGTCCAAGCCATAACCATCACTTCCTTACCCTAGAATTACATCTATCTAGCCAACAACAAGCATCTCAACAATCAAAGCCATCAAGCATAAAATCATGGAATCCATATCAAGAGGATGAAATGAAAGAGAGATGAGCAAGTAAAACAAAGAAAATCAAGCTGAATGTATGATAAGAAAGACTTATAACCCTTCAAAAGAAGGTTCAATCTCGTTCCTTACCAAACCGAGCAAATCGTCTTCACAAAACTCACTCAAAATCACTCAAAACTATGAAAGACTAAAAATGGTGTGTTCTTCTCTTCTTCTCCAATGGAAGCCTTTCTTCTCCTCCAAGTGTAGCTCCAATCCAATCTTCCAATGAGAGAATATGTGTTGTTGAGAGTGTGTGAGAGAATGGAGTGATGGGGTCTGTCATAACAACCTGCAGGACCACCTTATATCCTCAACAAATTGCAAGAGTCGGCCATGAAGATCGTGGGACAGCTGTCACAGCTGTCTGGGGAAAACCACGGCCTATTTCCACGGGCGTGGTTCTTCCAGTGACCATGGTTTTGATGCTTCTGCACTATATGGATCATCAAGCCACAATTTGGTGCATGGCATGCACCAATAAGGTCCCATGTGCCCTCCTTAGCTCCTAGCTTGCTTCCCAATGAATTCGAAGGTGTGTTATCTCGAGGAACGATCCTCGAATGTATCGATTAAGCTCTTAAAGCTCCCAAAATACCTACAAAGCATGCAAAAGTCCGTGTAGACGTCTATCTCGACAAAATACATGAATTGAGTGCAAATCGTCACGAACTAGTGTAAACCATGCATGGATGAGCGGAAAAACTATCTAATTGAGTGCCTAAACCTAAGTCATAAATCGTGTTATCAACATGCTGATGTGTTTATCTTTCCTTGATTGTATTTGTGCCTATGCATTACTCTATATATGTGTATGGATAGCTAATGGTTTATTACCATGTTGTAGATGCGCCATTGGATAGGCATGCTGCTGGGTGATCTAGAAGAGTGGCAGGCTGAGAACGTCTCGTACATAGGTTGTTGTGGGCTTTTGGATTTGTTTTCTTTCCCTCCTGTGTGAGGATGATCTTTTGTTACCTCTTGTGTGAGGGTGTTAGTTCTTATACTCGGCTATGTTGTCTTACTCTTTGGGATGTACAGTTTTACAATTTTATGCATTTGTTTTTATATCTGTCAGTGTCATGTTGTAAGGTCCAATGAACTTGTTGTTAGGCTATTCAGGATCCATTGTGAGATCCTAGCCCAATGTGGCATCCCGAGTCCCGCGAATTCGGGGTGTTACACTTTGGTTGTCTAGCCTTTCCAAATTTGAGACCGTATAACAAATACAAATTGAATTTTCGATCCACTCCTACTATTTTCCTAGGATATTCATCTCATCGTCGTGGTTACATATGCCTAGATTGGGTACAAAATAAGCTGTATGTTTCAAGGGACGTTTTATTTCATGAATACACCTTCCCTTATACTGCTAAGCCCACTGTTGAGCCCACTTCTTCACAAAACAGCCAACTTCATACTTCCATTCCCTTTATCCATCCTTCTGACTCGGCCCAATCTCCCTCCACCTCACATGATAGCCCATCAACTTCATTCCCTCCACATATTAATAACCCATCCTCACAGACAGGCCCAACACCACAAGCCTCCTCCCTATCTGATGAGTCCATGTCTAATATGCCATATTCATCACCTCCACCACAGCCACAAAACCAAATTCAAACCCGGGCCTCAAATTGGATATTCAAACCCCTAATCAGAAGCGATGGAACAATCCCCTGGCCTTCGTCTTGCCCAACAACCGTCTCCATTCCTGATGAACCTCAAACCTTCAAAATAGCTTCTCAATATCCTGAATGGCACCGGGCAAAGGAAAATGAAATTCAGGCACTGCTTTCCACAAAAATCTGGACCTTAGTTCCCCAACAACCTTCTGAGAACGTTCTTGGGGTTAAATGGGTGTTCAAAACAAAACATCACTCCGATGGCACTTTTGAAATACGGAAAGCTCGCCTAGTTGCAAAAGGATATCACCAATTACATGGCCTTGACTACCATGATACATTTAGTCCCGTGGCCAAACCTTCAACCATCTGCACCCTCTTGGCATTGGCAGCCATGAACCAATGGACGGTGAATCAGCTCAACATACAAAACGCGTTTCTACATGGCAACTTGACAGAAGAGGTATACATCTCTCAACCTCCTAGCTTTCTCCACCCAAACTTTCCCAATTTTGTCTGTAAACTGCAGAAATATCTATATGCATTGAAACAATCACCAAGAGCATGGTTCTCCCATCTGGGTGAAACACTGGTTACCATGGGCTTCAAACCTTCCACATCTGATACCTCCATGTTCCTGTTACACACTTCAAATGAGTTTGCGTGTATCCTAGTTTATGTAGATGATCTTCTTGTCATTACTTCATCCAAACTTCTTGCCACCAAATTCACCACCAGTCTCTCACAAAAATTCCCTGTCAAAGACTTGGGCCCTGTGAGTTACTTTCTGGGAATTGAAATCCACCGTAACTCCAGTGGCTTCTAACTTTCACGGACTAGATACATCACTGATTTGGTTACAAAAGCCAACATGGACAAATCCAAACCTGTGTCTACTCCCCTTGTCATAACCTTCCAAGACACTTTTTCATCCTCACCTCCATTCCATGATCCATCTTTGTATCGGAGTATATTAGAAAGCCTACAATACCTTACTTTTACCCGCCCAGACATTTCATTTGCAGTCAATAAATTGGCTCAGTTCATGCATCATCCTACCCAAGCTCATTGGCAATGTGTAAGCGAGTATTTCGATATCTTAACTGCACAGCACAACTGCAGTTCCATATCACATCTACTCCTGGTTCAACACTGTCGGCCTTCTCTGATGTTGACTGGGGGAGCGGCACATCCGATCGCCGCTCCACAAGTGCCTACTATGTGTATCTTGGGCAGAATTTAATCTCCTGGACTTCAAAGAAGCAAAGCACCGTTGCTCGTTCGTCTACTGAGGCTGAATACAAAGCAATCGCACACGCCACATCTGAGCTATTGTGGAATCAGTCTCTTCTCGTCGAGCTTGGCTTCCAACTAAAACAACCACCAACTCTATGGTGCGACAACCTTGGTGCGACAACCTTGGTGCCACTTACTTGGCAGTCAATCCCATAATGCATAACCGGATCAAACATCTCGAGTTAGACTGTCACTTTGTTCGTCAAAGGGTGCAAAACAAGTCTTTACTTGTAGCATTTGTCTCCTCCAAAGACCAGGTAGCAGATCTTCTCACCAAGGTTGTCTCCTCTGCTCGTTTGGCAACACTACGCTCCCTACTTCGCCTAACGAACTTGGGATCAACAGGGAATGATAGACTAGAGCCCAAAGGTGCAAGCCCAGGATAGATGGCCAATGTAATATGCCTATACTATGAATGAATAAGACAAACATAAATGTTTGTTTATGTTGTTTAATGTCTTGTTTTTTCATCCATAATGTCTTGTTTTTTCATCCATAAATGTTTGTTTATGTTGTTTAATGTTCAATGCGAGATCAAGATGGATCTTATTGATTTGATCATGCATTTAGTGTCATAGGTTCATATTAATTACATTACCCATGGAAGTGCATATATATATAGATTTGATCCATTCTACACACAAGAGTTGTTTAAAATTCATTGATGATACCACCTATATGAGCATGCATATTGTCAAACATAAATGAGTGTTTTAGTTGAGCTAAAATAGTCATGATAATGGTCATGATTTAGCCCATTTAATTGGATTTTTTTATTTATAGTTTTCCCATAAATCTTATCTTATTGTAAGATAAGATTTAACAGTTATTATTCTTACAATTTCGTATTTTCTAATGATATCCCATAATATATTTAACGGTTTTTAAGCTGTTTAATATATAATATTTTTTAAAAAAAAAATAACGCAACGTGTTTGTTTGACACCGGTTATGTATAAGGTTGTGCTTTAGTATATATTTGGAAATAGTTACCCAATTCCGCTTTGTTAATTAATCAGATTCAGTACCATAATGAAATTGGAACACCTGAGCTTGTTGAGTCTTACACAAATGGACCAAAAGATTTCATTCTCTTCTTTGCAACCTTGGATCGATAACACCACACTTCAAATGCTTCAGTGAGATCTGGATAATGAATGTGCTCATCTCCCAACCATTCCGTCAAAATCTCCGCCTGAACAACAGACGGAAGCGCGAGTATAATCGACACAAATGCCGATTCCAACGACTGCCATAGTTCACTATCCACTTTCAGTAAAAGAGAATCATCCTCTGTGATTCCACAGCTAACAGTATCCATTTCCGGCTTCGTTGCCCTTATGAAAGGAAGCCACGCCTTCACCATGTGAAGCCTCTGTGCAGGATGCAAAATTACCATGCCATAGGCGATTGCTTCTAAGATCTTTGTCGTCACCTCAACCACCTTCAGTTTCGTATCTAAGATTTCCGTTTCCGAGCTTCGTACATCAACCATCTTCACTAGTATGGTGGATATATCAATCCAGGTAGTGACCACCTCCCTCATTAACTCAAATTTACTTGAAATCTGGCAAGCCCATAAGATATCTGATAAGTGTGAGTGCAGCACAGGAAAATTCTCGACCGACACATCTGATGATTTATGTTCACATGATAATGAATCCAAAAGACCGACGAATGTGGATAACAACCGCTTGACACACTCCTTGGTCTTAACCTTAATCTCATCACAAGACACAAGAAGTGGAGCGTCGTCGTCTTCTGTGAGCAAGTATTCGAGCTGCTCTTGGACAGAGGATTTCAGATCATTCATACGCGGAGGTGGAGATGAAGTAGCAAACTGAACAGCAGATAAGAAAATCTTCACAATTGCTGATTGTTCTACAGGTTCAAGCCTAGCCAGTATTGGTTTTGCTGGGGAGCCTATGGATGGTACAATCCGTAATATTTCCTCCTCCTCGGCCTCTTCCCAAGGCATAGCCTCCAAGTACTCTACACAACAGGCAACAATTTGTGGGCATTCCAGAACATTAGCTACTCTTAGGATGCCAAGGGCGTTCTTGACTCCGTGCCAGGTTTCAGGAGTCGGGCCGTTGAAAACAACGTAGAGGAGGCGGAGGACAGTTATATGATAATCGAAGTCTGATTCATGGCAATGAACCTCAACACAGTTGCGTGCATCAAGAATCTGACAGGTTGGCCAATTCTCAGAGAGACGATCAGCAAAGTACTTGCTGTTATTTACAAGGACAGGTGCGTGACAGTAAACCCAGTCATCACGACCATCAGGAGTCCGCATCCTCACTACAACGTCGCTGGTTGATCGGTCACCTATGCTGTATGGAGCTTCTACTCCATGACCCTGAGTAAGAAATTTGCTTACTTATAAAAATCAATACAATTGACATCAGTAAACAGAGAAGTGATGCAATAACTGAGGCAATAAATCAAGGATGATGTGAACATTTAAGAGTCGACCTCCTAACGTGTTAATGTAAAGATTATAGATTCACTTTGTGGTAGTTCGTGTGCACCAGGTTTTGTTTTCCTGACAAATAAACTCATTCATTCAGTGTTATGAAATCAGTTGGTTTCCCTCTCTCTCTCTTATCCTCTCAAGTCTAAGAGAAGAACCAATACTTACTGTAATCTCCATTGATGCAATAAGCAGCAACAGGTATTAAAATTTTAGACTTGCCACCTGAATGTACACAGCAAAAAAGTGTGAAATTCCATAATTTTTCCATACATTGCAAAAAGGCTATATAGAACGGAGATACATAAAGGCACATAAAATCAATATGAAGTCTTAAGAGTAGTGAAAGAACAAAAAAAGGGGCCAATGTCAATTCATGTTAAGACCTAATGAAACCATAGCCTGAAGACCAGTCTACCAAATTAGAAGTGGAAGCTCATCTCATCGGATCCGGATCCCTTTATTGTAAATATAGGACATCCAAAACTCGAAGGAGAAAATTACGCCAATTGATACAGGGTGAGAACTGAGTTGCTACTGTTTTTGACGATTCCCCCTAAAGTTATTCTTTCCAAATTCATTCAGTAGTTTGCAGTAGATGCATCTTGTAAGTTGTAGAGAGCTCCAAGCTGATTTTAGCGAATTCGAGACCTGGGCCAACTAAGGGCTGTACAGAAGTAATTTCAGTAACGTGAAGCCTCCGACACACCAACTAAAGGACAAGAAAGAAAGTTGAGGAACACAGGCAACGGAACAATAATTCCGACATCGGAGGTTAAAAGTCCGTCAACTAATTTTAATCACAGAAGACGCCCATATGGCAATTGCTCTCAAAAAAATTCCAATGCTCTGAGGGAGAAAAAAATAGAGAGAAGTGGTTAGAATTCTTTGCTCACCAAAAAGGAGAGACCGAAGCTCGTCGTTCCATCTCCGACTTGGTTGGGCTGATAGAGAGTGAAGTAGATGGATTTGGGGAAGGCGGCGAGACTGGCTTCCGGCGGTTCAACTTGCTATAAAAGCCTATATAATAAGTGTGTTAAGTTGGATCCAATCAAAGGAAAGCTTGAAGATCCAGCTTGGACAAGCTTGAAGACGAACATGTGAGCCGAGACGATGTTCTTTTAAAAGGGAAACGAATTGAACATATGAGATGTTGTGGTGGCTTTTTGTTTCTTGCCAAAAGGAATTTTAATGACTTCCGCGTATTCCAACAGTTTAATTAAATACAATTACATTGATGAGTTTATTTTTGGGATTTTTTAAGGGGTGTAAAAATTTATAATAGTCATGCGTTTTTATAGGGTCTACGAAGTTGATGGAAAAAAATATCAACTACGCATATGCGGAAATATCAACTACGCATATGCGGAGCGTAGTAGAGGACCCTATCAACTACGCACACGAATTGTGTAGTTGTGGTGACTACTTAGGGCTCGTTTGGTACGATTCTCAAGGTATCAAGAATCAGAATCGGAATTAGTCATACTAATACCTCATGTTTGATAAAGTTTGGAATTATAATGAGAATGATTTCATGGAATGACTCATTCCAAGTTTAGAGAAAAGTTGATTCCATCAATTAAAGGTGTGTATCATCCATTTCAACATAAACTCATTTCAAATTTTAAACTACATTTATATTTTCATATACATATTTATACTTACTTATTTAGTTTCACAAAATAAAACTAATAATTTTTTATACAAAAATTTATTTTCCATCAATTAATTTAAATGTATTATTATTTTGTAGAAAAACATAATTTTGACAAAAAAATGTTTTTAACTACAATATGAATATTTCATTCAAGATGTAACTAGTTTAATGCTCGCACCTTGTGCGGGTTTTATATATATATATATATATATATATAATTAAGTAAAAAAAAATCTTCAAAAATTTAAATTAAGAAAACAAAATGTGATATATAAAATTTGAAATTATAAAATTAACTCAAAAATTAATTTTCGTAAATTAAAATGTGCCCAAATTATTTTTTAAAAATTATAAAAACAAAATCTAGATGTGTTTTTATTATGTTTTTGTATTAATTAATATTTGAGTAAAATTGATGTGGCATGATAATTTATTAGATTAATGATGATTTGGCTTGCTGACTGTTTATTAGTTTTAATGATTTTTTTATTATGAAAAATATTATGGCAAATCTGTAAATATCTTGTAGCAATATTGTAAATAAATTGGAAAAAAGCTGATGTGGTTGGCCTTAGCACGCGAGATGTGGACGAAGTGGGTTCTATTTTAGTAAGATATATAGATGTAACCGTAAAATGTTCGAAATTAATATAATTGGTTCAATTAGAAAAAATATAACCACATTTATATATTTTCATATACATATTTATACTTGCTTATTTAGTTTCACAAAATAAAAATAATAATTTTTTATACAAAAAATTTATTTTCCATCAATTAATTTAAATTGTTTTATTATTTTTGTAGAAAAACATAATTTTGACAAAAAAATGTTTTTAACTACAATATGAATATTTCATTCAAAATGTAATGTAACCGTAAAATTTTCGAAATTAGTATAATTGGTTCAATTAGGAAAAAATATAACTACATTTATATATTTTCATATACATATTTATACTTGCTTATTTAGTTTCACAAAATAAAATATAATAATTTTTTATACAAAAATTTATTTTCCATCAATTAATTTAAATTGTTTTATTATTTTTGTAGAAAAACATAATTTTGACAAAAAAATGTTTTTAACTACAATATGAATATTTCATTCAAAATGTAATGTAACCGTAAAATGTTCAAAATTAATATAATTGGTTCAATTAGAAAAAAATATAACTACATTTATATATTTTCATATACGTATTTATACTTGCTTATTTTGTTTCACAAAATAAAAATAATAATTTTTTATACAAAAATTTATTTTTCATCAATTAATTTAATTTTTGTAGAAAAACATAATTTTGACAAAAATTATTTTTAACTACAATATGAATATATCATTCAAGATGTAATGTAACCGTAAAATGTTCAAAATTAATATAATTGGTTCAATTAGAAAAAAATATAGCTACATTTATATATTTTCATATACATATTTATACTTGCTTATTTTGTTTCACAAAATAAAAATAATAATTTTTTATACAAAAATTTATTTTTCATCAATTAATTTAATTTTTGTAGAAAAACATAATTTTGACAAAAAATATTTTTAACTACAATATGAATATATCATTCAAGATGTAATGTAACCGTAAAATGTTCAAAATTAATATAATTGGTTCAATTAGAAAAAATATATTTGATAGAAGAAGTGATATACTTATTTATTTGGGTTGACGATTGTTTAATATTTATTATTTAGGTTATTAGTTAGTCTTCATTTTTCTTAAACTTAGTTTAAAAAATAGCATATATTTAAATTATAAACATTCAAACATATATCATCAAATATGATACGATTTTTCGTTTCATAACTCATATAAAATAAAAAGAAACATGTGTTAAAAATCTTTCATTCCAACATCATACCAAATATCAAGTATCAGGAATGACTTATTCCAATTCTTTAGTCCATTCCGATTCCTGATTCCAACACCATTCTTACGATCATACCAAACGAGCCCTTAGAGATTTCCACCGGTACGTTTAGAATTCAGGTTCTAATAAAAAAAGGTTATTTAGGTTTTAGTTCAAAATTTCAATGTAAATGCGGTTATTTGGTGTTTATTCTGTACTTGTTAGGGTTTATTTTTTAGAAAAAGACACATATAAAATATAACCTCATGTAATCTTGGTGAGGCAAGGTTATATTTTAAAAATTTATAAACTTAAATAAGTCACTCAGGTTATTTTAACAATTTACAAGTAATTAACTCAAAAACTAACCCTTACAAAATAAGTTAGAATAAACTCCAACAATCTACAAGTAAACAAGTCCTTTAAATTATCAACTATGTCATTTTATAGAAAAACGAAAAGTAAAACCTAACTTCTTTATTATCAAAAAAGTAAGATGTTTGAGGTAGGGTTCCTATAATGTATTCAATGAAATTTTTAGGGAGTAAAGTGTTCCTAAAAAAGAAAAACAAAAACAAACAAAAAACAAAAAAAACGAGAAGAGAAAGAGCGATCAAACTTATGGTTGCATCCCATGAAGTGCTTGTTTAAGGTCTATAGCTTGACCTAATTTCGCTCAGTATAGTTGTTCAACAATCCGATACTTCCAATGTCGAGACTTGTAACGTCGTGTTATTGGCTTTCCACGACATACCTCATACTTAGTCATGCAGATGGAGAGGTTTGTAGCTTTATCAACACAAATTTCTTCTTTGGATGTACTTTTGAATCTTTGTCATGAAGTTGTTAAAGAATACGGCTTAGGCGGAAGGGATACACGATTTAGATGAAAAAAAAAATCATACGTTTTAAGGTCGTATAAGGGTTTAAAACATAAATTGTATATGTCTCTTGAGACTTGAAATCTTCGACTTCTTCAGCAATCTGCAAAGATAATTCAAAGTTAGCCTCATGGCTAACCGGTTCAAATGATGTTACCTCATCAAATGCCTCAGTTGACAACTCGTATCTTTCTTGCCAAGTGCCTCACCAATTTATTTTATTCTATTTTTAAGACTTTGTCAATGAACGCATCAAATTCTTTTGCAAGTTGTCGGACACGTTGATCACCGTTTTTTTCGATGAGTCGTAATTTTTGATCTTCATGTTTTTCTTGGCAATCTTATCCTCTAGTGTATCTAAGCGCTTCTTCAATCTACTTATGGCAAATTCAACCTCCTTTATCTTTCGGGATCTCAGCAAGACAAAGATAAAAAGGAAAGCAAATATCAAAAGTGACAAGAAACTTAGAATAACAACTATCAAACACAATCACCTATTTGCAGTCCCCAACAACGGTACCAAAAACTTGATTTAGAAGTTTTGACCGAAGAATTAACAAGAGACTCACCCGCAAGTATTACTAGATCGGATGTAGTATATCGGGTAACGCATCACAGGGATTGCGTCTCTTTGGGTATAGATGATAGAAGTTATGCTAAGTAAAAGGGAGAAGAGAACGGGAAGAGGAAAAATATGTCTTTGAAGAGGTTTGAGAAAACAAGAAAAGCAATGGTTATTGTAGACAAGAATTAGGAGGGAGACGATCTAAGGAAACATAAATCCTCACTATAATGAATCAAAGTAAGATTACATATATGAAAATCATGAACATTGATTTATGAATACTACATGTAACCATCTAAAATAACCTTTGGTATAGACAAACAAAGACCGTGCTTTCCAACTCGCATAGATCTCAATCTAGCGGTTCGGCAAGTATAGGAAAACTCATCAAAAACTCAAAAATCCGGAAAGACCAAAAACAACCATCATATTTGGCTCTACAGTTAGAAAAACGTACAAAGACTAGAACTTTCTACAATAGTTAGAAATCTTCGAAGCTTTCGTAAAACGTTACTCTCAAAACCAAGTTCTTTTCAATAGATCCAATGAAACGTCCTTCGCGTGTGGCTCTTTAGTTGTTTTATCTAAACCAATTATAAAACATCACTTCTTTTAAAGGTAAATAAAAGGTAGGAATGAAGTACTTTGAAAAGAAGCAATATCGCAATCTCAATTAACAAACATATATGCAATAATAAATCAAACTATTATAGGAATCATTCAATCCTTAAATCAAGAAGAATCAGTCTGTCATAATAAAAGAGAAAACTTTCATAAATATCAAAGCTGAAAAATATATACAAAGAAAAAGAAAGGGAAATCTAACTCTACTGTTCCGCAACGCGGACTTGGAATTCTAGAAACACTAGAAACTCGTCCACTCTCAGGTGGGATGCGTCACACCTCTAATCTAACCTAGAAAGGTCTATATATAATGTTTGGATCAAAACCTAGGATGTAATCAAGAATCTCAGCCCAAAACATAAGACAAAGTTGGATAAATCTTATTCAACAAAACAGTGATGGCAAAACGGCCACCAAACGGCTTGCATGCCGTTTGGCATTAGCTTTTGACAACTTTTCAATAGTTTAGTAAACTGATTATACTATTTCTTTGATTAGAACCACGAGACTCATGAGTACTACTTTCAAAGCTATTTCGAAGATCTACAACTTTTCAGTTGACACAATTGTCCAAATGCAAAGAGAAGATGGTCTAAATAGGGAATCTCTCAGAGGTCGTCGTAAATGATTTCCAAGATCAATGATCTTCACATGGTTCTTTAGAGGATAGAAAGTTGTTTTCTGGCATGATTTCATCGTTGTTGCACATTTTCGGTCTCGAACACCTGAAATACGAAATAAACCAAAGTAGGCATCATAATATACAACTAGTGTAATACCCGTGCCTTGCACGGGAGTGAGTTATAATAATTTCTTGTATTTTAAATAGATTAAGATCATGAATTACTTTATCATCTCAATTGTTATAATTGAACAAGAGTTTTAACTATTGGAAAAAAAAATTTCTTATACTTTAATCAATTGTTATTTTAATAGCATAAAATCAATAAGCTAACAAAACATTAATGTATCTAAGCAGTATCGTATTAAAATAGTGTTAAATTTCAGTTTAAAATCATTAATCTTAAAATGTTTAAATTTATATTACTATTGGTTAAAATGTTTAAATTTTTAACCATAAGTTAAAATACTTTTTATACTTATTAATCGATGGTTATTTTAAAAATGATTAATCTTAAAATGGAAAATCTATATATTATATGACAAATAAATATTTAATAAAAGGTAAAAATAAAGGACAAAAAAAAGAAAATCCTATTTAAGAATTCGCATCTTATCAAAATATTTAAATTTATTTTAACCATAGGTTTTAATCATGATGAAAATATAAAATTTATGTAAGAATTTTCTAAATTTGGATCAAACCTTATATTCAAGTTATATTTTACTACTTAAACCTTAGGATAGATAATTCAGTTCTAAATCAATTATTTAACACATAATGAATGATAAGTTAACCAAAATTAGTTGAATCAAAATGTTATTAGAAAAATAATTAAAAATAATAGAAGATGAATTTTAAGTTTGATGTAGCTAATACGTAGGATAATACTAACAAAGGATCCTGCACCTAGTTTACTATTCTTCTCATCATATTACATGTATTATCTCCGTAAAAATACCAAGATCCAAATGACATGTGGCAGTTAGTTGTTTATGGATTGACATGTGGCAATAGGTGTTACTCCTATAATATACTAGTGTATTACCCGCACCTTGTGCGGGATTATAATTTAAATATAATTTTATAATCAAATATTATAATATGTTAAATTATAAGTTTTGTGGAACAATTATTTGAACATTGATTAATTTATGCTAATTAATGGACTATGTTAGACATACCCATATATTTTATTTATAAAAATTACCTAATTCGACAATTGGGCTGAAAAATATCTTGACGATAACATGTGGAAATAAGCGTTTTCGCTTTAATATATATAAGATAAGATAACATTATAAAAAAATACTAATTTAATTATCTGATCATTAGTAAAAAAAATACAGATGATCAAAAGACTTATGACACTGGATCTAAAAAAGGTAATTAGTCAATAATGATAAAAAAAACAATATAACTGAAGTATATATCAATGCATATAATCTTTTATAAAAGTCAATATATCAATTAGTAACAAAATACAGATACGAATTTCAAGCATTCAAACCAAAATTTGCAATATCATATATATTGGACTCGGTGATATGTGCAAATTGTTTGAAAGAAGATTTCCTCACGAATGCTTGAATTGTTGTACCCTGCAAACCGGCATTGATCATTGATTTGATTGATATCGGTGACGTTCCATAAAAAGCAAAATACGAATCTGAATCTTCAGTGAAGGAGTAGCAATGAGTTTCAGATCGGATAGGTATATATATTAGTCTGTCATGATAAACTATAAAATAAATAAATTGAATTAGATGAATGCTAAGATTAAAATGGAATTACATTGTTAACATCTACTGTACTTACTGTGTTTGATCGAATGATGCAGATACCGGAAAATCTTCAACAGGCTTACTTCGTTCGTGAATCGGTGAATATATCTAGAACCTGGAGTCACTCGTCCCATGTGGCCATATATATATAGCAAATCTATATTTATAAACCTTTTAATTGAAATTTGTTCTTCAATACTGATTAATTTTTTTTATTTATTTGATTGTGATCTGCAATATGTAACTGAAAATATATATGCTTTTTGATGCAATTTTTTAATATTAATAAAAACAAATTTTGGTTACAACTTTTATTTTAGAAACAAAATTGGCGAACAGCTTAGAGATAATATCACAATTACTATTTTTTAATTTAAATAAAAACAAAATTTGTTAACTAATTTTTCTTTTAAAAACAAAATTTGTTAACAACTTTTATTCTAAAAACAAAATTGGTGGATATTTGAGAGATAATATCACAATTATCATTTTTTTAAGTTAAATGAAAACAAAATTTGTTAACTAACTTTTCTTTTGAAAACAAAACTTTTTTTGTAAAACAAAATTGGCGGATAATATCATAATTACTATTTTTTAAATTTAAATAAAACAAAGTTAAAACGTAGATTGTTTGTTAACTAATTTTTTTTTAAAACAAAATTTGTTAACAAATTTTCTTATAAAAAAAAACTGGCGGATAATATCACAAACTGACTATTTTTTAATATAAATGAAAATAAATTTTGTTAACAACTTTTCCTATAAAAACTTCGAAATCTAAAAAACCTTTATTAGGTGTTTTTAAAATTTTTAAATTGACGTTAATTCTGTGGGCGACACGTGGCATTAAAATTTTGTTGGGCTGAGGTTAATTGTGGGGGCGACACATGGCAATAGAGGCTTCTGCTTTAATATATACTAGTTTTAATACCCGTACCCTGCACGGGTTAGACGATAATTGTGTGTCAAAAAAATGTATGATAATTTACTATGTTGAGAATTGTCTTAATTGTTATGTGATACTTGTTGCAAGATTGTATTTTTCACATTATGAATGTAAGTCAAGCAAGAATTCAAATCCTACAATAACAATCGGGAAAGAGGATTTCAGGACAATATCCTTTGAGATACTCGAATGCCGATTTAATATCAATCCTAGAAAAAATTCGGGTTTTATTATATAAGATAGATAAGAAGTCATGTGTAAAACATATACTAACAAAAAAAAGAAGGGTAAAATAAATCATTAGATTTAAATTAACAATATTAAATAATAATAAATATTAAAATGTTAATGAAAGAAGTTTATATAATATAAGTAGCATGTCTAAGTCAAAATTTACAATATCAAATAGTTAAATTTAAATAGTGAATTATCTAACCATTAATAAGACTAATAACATATGTCAAGTTCCTAAAATCATAAATTTTACTAAATGTTTTTTTAAAAAATTTAAAATAATAACAACTATCAATTAAATTCAAAATAATGCAAACTTTAAAAATTATAGAAAATAATAAATACTATTTCAGGAGGTTTTTTCTGATTTTAAGTACTTTTTGTATTATTTTTTTCTAAAAAATAAATTAATATGTAAAAAGTCATAAATTAAGTAAAATATTTTTAATATAAAAAATTTTTTGAATCATTTATTCCGATTTTTTAAATACTTTTGTGTAAATGATAAAAACTTTTTAAAAAATATTTGATTTATTTTTAAAAAGCCGATAGATTTTTTAGAAAAAAAATTGAATTTAACATTTTTGAGAAAAAAAAATCGATTTTTTTCCATATCTTTTTTAATATGAAATTATGAGTTTTTATACAAATTATTTTAAAAATATCTGATATTGTTTTCAAAAAATAATAAAATCGAAAATGAAAATACAGTTATTCTAAAAATACGAATTCTTTTAATTATAAAATTTTTTTTATTCTAAAAATAATGAAGAAATATTTTTGTTAAACGTTTCAAAAAATTATTTTAGAGAAAAAAAGTTTATAAGTTTAGAAAAAAATGAATTTCAATTGAAAATTAAAAATATATAAAAATATATTAAGATCTTTAAAATTTTATATAAAAAAATAAAGTTTATTAGTTCAATTGAAAAATATAAGTAAAAGAACAAAATTAAATTTAAAATAAATTTTATAAGTTTAAGAAAGTATAAATTCAATTATAAATTAAAAAATATCAATTGACAAAATATCAATATTTTTAAAATTAAAAAATCTTAACTATTTCGATTTTTAAGCTACAAATAATTAAAAATCAATTGATAATAGAGAGAATAAAACAAATATTAGTTAGTAAAATATTTAAAATAATTCAGGAATTAAATATCTAAAATAATTAGGTTTAACATGGAGGGACCGGGATCAACAAAAAATTGACACGTGTTAATTTAATGATGTGGATTCATCATACTGTGCCATGTGTAAGTTCACGGACTGCTTTAGTATATAGATAGATAAGATATAAGAAGAGATACCCCTTACATGAAGCTTGAAGTTGATAATGACGATGAAGAACTAAAATCTTTAGAACCGACGGATATAAAGGATAGGAGAAAGTCCGTGAAGAAGAGATACGTAGTATTGTGGGAAATAGTTAGGGTTAGTAAATTGTTGTGAAAGCTTAAAACATTAAGTTTTAAATAAATGAAGATAATATTACTATTTGATAAGATTTTGACGAAATTCACTGGTAATTAGTAAATAATTTTTATTTTAACTTACAATTTTTAAGATTTTTTAAGATAACAATTACTGATTTAAAATTTTATGTAGTATTGAATTTGTAGAGAATTATAGGTAAAAGGGTTGTTTTTTTCAAATCTTAACCGAACCAAATTTAAATTCAATATAAAATTTGTAGATAAATTGAAAAAAAAAAAAAAATTCCTACAAATTTAAATGGTTTGAAATAGTTGTTTGTGGATATGTGCAAATCTTAATAAATTCTAAAATATTTATTTATGGATATGTGCAAATCTGATTGTTAAAATAATTGTTTTTCACAAATTCTTATTAAATTTTAAATTTTAAAAAAACTTAATTAAGATTTTTGGGAGCTGTTGTAAAATGTGACACGTGGCAGTTAGTTGTTTATGGATTGACATCTGACAATAGGTGCTACTCCTATAATATATATAAGATAGGAAGGATTTATACTCTATATGAATACAAACCAAACAAATGAGGTATTGAATGCATGCAAAAAAATGACTTAAAAAGACATGTTTTGGACTTACCAATTGTGTAATGGTGTAGGGAGGATCAAGTTCCTTTAGGATGAGGAAGTGCTACTTCCAAAGGGCACCAATTCTTTTTATATTTCATGCTTGTTGTGTTCATTAGCTTATTGCTCCATTAACATTTATAAATTTTAGTGTTTAATTTTTAACTTAACATGCAAAATGTCTTATACAAATTTTTTTTGTCGCCCCTCCCCTAGAAATTGTTTGCCTCCGCCACTACTTATAGGTTCAGAGCATAAAAACAACATTGCGACGCTTCAATAAAACTAGTTTTTCCATTGTTGTTGTTGAAATTAGAAAATCCATGAGTACTACTTTCGAAGCCCTCTACAAATTTGTAATTGACATGAAAGTTTAAATCGGTCGGCTTCTTGAGGTATATTGACTGTCTTCGTACATAATGCTCGACTTGTATTCATTCTTCTCTCGTTGACAAGTGGTCATGTGTGGGTCATGTGTAGGATAAACAAGAGGTGACCGATCGGCCAAGGTGATGCTCGTCGATTGGCCTGCACATTTATCGAGGTGTTCTTCATCTTCACTATTGGATCTTAGTCATTTCCGTCATGACCTTGACTTCTTTGACCGTATGAAGATCCTTATTGTGTATCAGGTAATTCCGTCGTATATAGCTCCTTAAGCTCCGTAACTACTAGAATACCTGCAATTACATAAACTAACTGGTAGATCCCGAAAACACTAAAAGAAATGAAATAGACCGATAAAATATGTTATTAAGGCCAGGGGAAGAAAATGGAATAAAATGCGCTAATGTGATAACCTAATATTGATTTCTTGGGGCATTATTTTAGCAACATTGAGATTATAATGGAGCAATAAGCCAATGAGCACAGCAAGCATGAAAGATTGTTTTACTAAATCGCATTATAAATCTTAATCATCAACAACATTGTACCAATTTCATATGCTACAACTAACAACATATATATGATCTTTAATTACTCTACAATTGTTGAGGTTTCCTTTACGCCTTCCAATGAACAAAGAATCGATCGATCTCTACAAATTACTCAATTTTATGTACACGAACCAATCTTTAACGGATCAAATGAATCCCCCTCAATTTCTTTATATAGAAGGGAAAGAACGATGCATATGAGAAGGCACGCAAGGAGAGCCAACCCAAGCACCACCATGCAACCTCAGTATCTCCTTGGCTCTCTCCTTAGTCTTGGCATCACACTCCACTTGCAACACCAGACACAACTTCGCCACCACCCCAACCTCCGCCATCTCCCTTACCATTGCCACGTCACCGGAATTATACTTAGCCACTGCCCAAATCGCCCTCACCCCTCTCTCAGTCGCCAGCCTTGAAACCCTTAAAATCCTCTTCGAGACGACTGCAAGTCCACCGGAGTGGCTCACCAGTTCCGCTCTCCCCTCGGCGCAGCCACACAAAGTTTCGACCATAACCACCGCCATCTCACTCACTCTCCTCTCATTATCATTTCCCGCCAAAAGTATCTCCACCATCGCCCTCATTGCTCCCGCCTCCACCGCCCTGACCCGGTTCCTTCCCCATGGGCACACGTGGATTAGGATCTTCAGTGCCGCTTTTGTCACCTTTCCGGATACCGGATCTTTCAGTATCCTGATCAGACTCGAAAACAATTCGGGTTTAAGCCCGGCTAGCTGGATAGGTTGCGCTGCCTCTAGCACGGTTCTAAGTAAGTTGATCGACTCCTCGTTGCAGCTGAGACTGATGATCCGCGTGAGCGCGTTGATCAAAACGTTGTCGTTTTGATAAACAAGGAGATCGGTTTCGGAGATCTTGAGCTGAGAGAGGACGCAGACGGCCAAGTCAACCCTAGCGTTGACTTCATCTTCCTCGTCTCCGTTTTTGTTGGTGATAACGGAGGAGAGAAAGTTGACAGCTCCAGCGGACTCGAGGGCGCGTCGATTGGCAGCGGATTCAAGGGCGAGGGACTTGAGCTCGCGGAGGGAGGTGATGAGTTGACGTTGAGCCCTGGAGAAGATCTTGGTGATGTGTGCCCGGGAGACGGGAGGTTTTGGGGTGGGGATCCGCTCGACTGCGTTGAGGGTACACCATGATTGGATGAGGCGTCGCAGCGTGTGGTTGGGGGTTAGCTCCATATCGGAGATGGAGAGCGGCTGCTTGGTGACTGGACACGTGGCGTTTTTGGAGGAATAAACCCAACGCTCGATAGAATCGCGGTCGTAGGTGATTCCGGTGGGAACGGTGACGGGATCTTTCATGATCTCGAGGGAGATCGGGCACAGGAAGTAGGAAGGAACGTCGATTTCTTGATCCATGATACTAATCGATCGATTGATTGAATCGGAGCTTAATTAACAGTAACTAGGTTTACAGTTTGTTTCAATCTGGTTTGGAGAGAGGGGAAGCGGTTGGGGGTTTTATATGTGTGTAGAGGAGAGGAGAGAGTAGAATGTTGAAAGTCAAAACACGTAAAGATAATAAAGCATGCAGCGTAGTAGCTGCTGTGGGACAGTTGCAAGGTAAGAGTGAGAGGATTTGAATAATTACGAAGACTTTTCAAAGGGATTGACCGAGTCAAGGAAGGAGGACAGGGGAGATTAATGAGTCAAAATCTCGTGCTTTTAATTGCTAATTCAACTGTTTTATGTGTTATATAATTGTAATACGTATAAATATAATTATAAAATTGAATTGATTTATATATATATATATATATATATATATATATATATGATCGGGAGGTAGTTAGCCGACTAAAGTGGGCGAAGTAGATGGGCGGTGCATGAGTCATGTGTGTGCCCTTTAGACCATTTTTTTAGTCTTTATTAGACCATTCAAATCGCATGTGCAAAATATATCAAAATAACTTAACCCCATATAGGTTAGCCATCTTTTAAAAAATCGATCTACTTACAAATGAACATTAGTCCCACCCAATATCTAATCCCGCGAATTGTCCTATATCTACGTGTAAGTAGAGGACCAATTTATAATATTTTTAATGTCATTCACATAAAAATAATATCAATTTTACAAGTTATAAAAATAATTAATATCCAAACTTACCACTAAATAAGAAAAATTACCAAAACAAACTTTTTAAATTACTATTTCACATTAAATGAATGTTGATATGCTTGTGAAATTATGACCAATTATATTATAAAAGCTCCCAATAAATTTTTTAAATCACATAATATCACTCCTACCGTATATTTTTTTCAAAAATATCATTCATATTATTTTTGTATACCTAATGAATCTATCTATATAACATACTTAACAAAATGCACTAACGTCACATCAACCAATGAGGTATGTCATCTAGAAAATTTTTCAATATATTATAGATATGCCACAACATATTTTCAAATTTGTTAATTTTCTTTTCTAAAATAAGTACTAAAAACATTATAAACAATCAGTAATGTCACATCACATTTTAAACATGTCACGTAAGAATCCGCTTCACTTATTTACATATGTGTTACAATATATCTATCAAATCTTTAAAATAAAAAAATCTAAGATATAGATAACAAACCGGATCTTCAAAATTTGAACAAATGAGAGCTTGAAATCTTCTTCACATTTTTTAACCTATTTTTGTATAATTTTTTTTAAAAAATAATATAGGCACATTTTAAAGTTTTATTTCATTTTCTTCTCCTTATTTCTAATTTTCAAATTTTAATTTTTAAGTTAATAATTGAATTTAATTTCAAATTTTATATCATAGTTTGTTTCTTATTTTTTAATTTTGAAAGTAAAATTTTGAATTAAATTTGTATTTAAATTTTAATTTAGATTTCTTTCAATAAATCTATATATTATACTAAAAAAACCCCATTTTGTCCCCGTGTCAAATTCTAAAGTCATCCACATTAGCATTTTTTTATTTACATATTTGTCATTAATGATTTGATAACAAAATTTTGTACTGATCCGATCAAAATAATTAAATTCATCTATTATAATTCAATTTTGTTGAGAAATTCTCACGCAGATTCTAACCAGATTTTACACATTATTTAAATTTAAAATTAAACCGAATTTTAGACCTCTAGCTTAATATAAGTAAGGATGTGGTTGAATTTTATTTCAAAAAATTATATTATCCATCATGACATAATTTATCATAGTTTATAAATCTTCTCAAACAAAATTGTTGTTGATACATCCCACATGTTACAGATTTTTTAACGTACATTTATAATTTTTTAACAACTAAATATCGTAAGTAATTATTTTTACTTAACTATTTAGTTATAACAATATCAAAATTTTTTTTTGATAATTATGTATACAATTAGTTTGTTTCTTTTTTAATAAAAACAGTTTACGGTTGATTTGACAATTAAAATAGTTAAATTTTACCATTTTTTTACTTTTTAAATATATATATGTTATTTTTAAAATCCATTTAATCTTTTTTAGATAATAATTTATATAATAAATAACTAAGTTTTAAAAAGTATCCTGAGGTATAGATATAATACTCTAATAATCTTTTTAATATATTTTTAATTATGTTCTTTCAATTTATAAATTTTTTAATTTAATCCTCACAACATGATGATAGTCGTATTAGTTTATAAAAAAATGACTAAGTTTGACTGAAATGGTTTTTCTTATTATTCAATATTTTTTATAGATTAATATCCAATATATAATGTATAAAATTAAAAATATATTACTATTTATTTAGACCAAACTCGCACAAGATACGGACACTAAACTAATTATATAATACAGGTTATTTATCACTTTATTCTTAAGTATTTTTGGTCATTTATTGAAAATATAACTATAATAATGATTGATAAGTTTTAAATTTAAAAAATTAAAATTTGGTTAAAAGATTCATGTTTGACGACATTCCCACAAATTTTTGGTATACAATAACAATGGTTTTTAAATGTTTAAATCTTACATTAATGGAGATCTTTTTCCACAAATTTACATTAAATATATTAATTTAAAAATTTTAAATTACACAAATTTTTCGATAAGTGATATACTTTTTGGATTTTTTCCCAGAATAATACTAAAATAAAAACTATTTATTAGATCAGGCATGAACTAAAAGTAATTCGGAGAATATGAAGGTTTTAAGGTCGGAGCGGACCCGTCGTTTTAAACTACGGGTTTACATGAATAACCCATCGTTTAAAATGACGTTTTCCTTTGTGGAACTCGCAGTTTCAAAGTCCGAGTTCTTTACAATTTTAAAATTTGGCCTTTTTTTAAAATTGAGGAACTAGCAGTTTCAAACGGTGAGTTCTTCACATTTTTTTAAAAAAATAAGTAATAATAAACCGTATAATTTTTTGGGTGGGAATCTTAGTCGCCGGAAGGTGAGACTGAACATTACGTTTCACCTAGTCTTGGCCCGATCTCTGATTTTGGAGAGGAGCTCGTTTGCGATGTAAACCATAAACTCGACACCAGAGTTTTCAAATGCTTTAAAAATTTTAGGATTGGCGTCGTAGAGATTCCCTTTGGTGACTTCGAGGGACTTAATTAGTGGAACTACTTCAGTAGATCGTCGACGATTTGACCTTAATTTATTCCTAGTGAACAAACCATTGCCGGAAGCAAAACAACAAGTAGATTCAACAAACATGTAACAATGTGAGAAATCAAGAGAAAATGAGAGTGGAAAGTGACTTAGTAGTAGTGTACCTTCTAGGAGAATGAGAAGAAACGGTGAAGAATGAGAGTGGAAAGTGAAATAGTAGTAGTCGGTTGAAGATTTGAGTTTTTAATTATTAATTTTTGGCAAAATTGACAAACTAGCCATTTTAAGTAAATCAATTGAGAAAGAAAACCCCCAGTATTTAGGATTGGTATTTTGACCCCCTATAAAATAGAGTAGAGGAAATATAGTACAAAAAGAGAGCAAAGTTTGACAACCCATCGGATGTGACATGTACTATCTGACCTGTCACATCAATCACAAAAATGAATTCCCAACATCCCTACTTTCTCACATATTATTCAAAAATCCGCTTACCCAAATAATGCCACAATCATATCCAAAAATAAATTTGTCAAAGTACATAAACATACTCGAAAACAACATACCCAAAATCAATATCAATTGACATTTGGTCATTACCCAAAAATCTGTTTGACATTTGATCATTATAACACAGTTTGGGTAACCATAAAACATACCCATGATATCACATTAAATATACTCAATAATAAGAAATATACAACAAAACCAATACACGTATAAAAGCATACCCAATTTGAATTTGTCATAACCAAATTTTACACAAATCGATATTATACACAAACATCAATACCAAATGACATTTGGTCATTGAAACACAATTTGAGTAACCATAAAACATATCCAAAAATATCACTTTAAGCATACTCACCAATAAGAAACATACCACAAAAACAATAATCATATACCCAATAATCAGAAAAATACTAGTATACTACAATTCATATTTGGGTAACGAATACAATGTCACCCAAAAAATTAAACATTCATACCCAACATTACCCAAAAATCCGCTGCCACTTTTCCCTCTCTATTAACAAAACCAAAAACTAAAAGTGAACATCTAATCCGTACTGAAATTTGGTACAACAGCATCATTTCAATTAACTCCAAATAATGCCCTATTTTCTAATTTTCAGACCTACTTTATATTATCATCCCATAGAGACCCATTTTACAAAAGAGAAATTTAAGGGGTCCTATTTCTCTAATTAATTCTTAATTTTTTCAATTTAATATGAATCGTTTATATACATAAGATCCTGCTGAGAACCACAACCTAGGTAATTGCTTTCAATAATACTGAAATTCCGACCAATACGGCTTATATGTATAATTCTTTTTTAAAAGTAGATCGCAGTTTGAGGTAAAAAAAAATTCAAAAAAAGCGTAGTATTAAACTACTTCTTATATACTTAAATAATGGATTTTTTTCTCTTGGTACAAATGTAAGGGACTTTTTCTCTTTATATACACAAAGTTTTAAATTTTTTTCTTGTACCCTCATTATTTAAATTATTTCATTCTAATCCCCATTCTTAATATGTTTCATTAAATTTTAATTATAAAATAAATAAATCTGAAATACAAATGAAAAACTAATTCTGAATAAAACGCTTACTTTTTATTTTCTGTTTTTGAAAAAAATATTAAATTAAATTAAAAATAATTGTAATCATATTAATTTTTAAATAAATAATATTATAAACACTATCTAATGGTAAAAAAGTAATTTTTTTAATTTTAAAAAATCTAGAAAAGTAAATATAGACCTTTTTTGTTTTAAAAAATACTGTAATATTTTTTAAAAATTTTGAATTAAAATAAATATATAAATTTTTACTAAAACTAAATCAAAAATTATTAATTCGAAAATTATAATTATATTAATGAAATAAATTTTATTAAATATATGTCATTAAAAGTTTCCTCTTGGAACTTGGATTATACATTTAAAAAATAAAAATTAAAAAATTAGGTCTACATTTACTTTTCTATATTTTATAAATATATAGTTATAATTTTCAAATTCATAATTTTTTGAATTAGTTTTAATTTTATATTTTATTTTAATTCTAAAATAAGTATTTGGACGCTATTTACCAACCTATTGTGGTAAATAGTTTTCGTTCATGCCTAATATCAAGAATAATTCTATTTTTTTTTGTTATTTTAAAAAAATAATCATATTCTTTCATTAAATATCTTATCTTACTACACTATAATTTTGACTTTTTGAGTCATTAAATGCTCCTTTTAGAGTAAACTTTGATGAGGTTTTAAAAATTTGATACTATGTGATATATTTTATATTTTTGGAGTCCAAAACTTGTATATGTAACGCCCCAAATTTTGGCGCGTTTTCGATTTTTATTTTCCTACTTATATCGGTATGTTATTAGATTTAATATTTTATTTAAAGTACTTTTACGTCTTAAAAATAGCTTTCCGAGTATATTCATATTTTGTGGTTTACTTTCGGAATGGTTCGAAAAATCTTCCCGATTTGAAAATTCCGTTCCGTTCATTTAATCGAGTTTTGCCCTATTCCCTTTCTCTCTATCCTTTATTCTTTTTCTTTCCTCCTTCTTTTTCCTTTTTCTTCTTTTCTTCTTGTCTTCTTCTGCCTTGTTTGTTTCGGTTGGTGAGAAGCTGCTGCAGCTTTCCGCCTGGGCTAGGGCACAGCAACCCGACCCCTCGCTCCCCGTCCTGCAGTCTGCCCCGCGACCTCTCGCCCTCCTCCTATGATGACCACCCGCCCAGGCTGTCTCCCTCTTCTCTGTCATTCTCTTCTCTCAACCTCACCTTCTCTCCATCTCTCCCTGCTCTCATCTCACTCTCCTCCTCTCCTCTATTCTCGATCTGAGCCACAGCAGCCCGCAACGCCGCTAGGAGCCGCCGGGAAGAGCAGACGCCGCCTCGCCCCGTCTCGAGCCGCCTGGGCTGCCGGATCGGTGAGTGACCGCATATATCTCTCCCTCCTTCCTCTTTTCCTCTCCTTCTCTGCATAACTCGGCCGCCCCTGGTTTTGTGTAGCGAAGGCCGCTGTCGGAGTCGCCTTGCCCTAGCCTCCACCTTCGCCGCTGGATGTCGGAGCCTGCTCAACCCTCAATCGCCACCTGTGCAGCCCTCAACCGCCTCCTGCGCAACCAACACTTGCCCGGTGCTGTTTCCCCTCGCCTGCCCTAGCGCCGGAGTCGACGGTCGCCGCCGAGTGCAGCCCGGAGAGCGCCGGCTGCCCTTCTATCTTTCCCCTTCTGCGCGTTCTATCCAGAGGTTGAAGAAACCTCTTTTGCCCTAATTAAATCGGGCCCCCTAAACTCTAGTGTTATTGCAATTTGGAACCCATTAGTTGTGTTTATTGCAGATTTGACCCATTCTTCTGGAATTTGTAGATTGTGCCCTACTGATTTGAATTAATTACAGATTTGGCCCAGATTTTATTTTCAAAATATATCCCAAAGTTTATGGAACTTCATGAGTTGCCTAGAAAATGTTTCTACGAGTTTTAACTTTGGATTTTATATACGAGTTGATCTTATATTTATGTATATTACGTATTGTGTCCTTGTTGGTTTATTTATGGAATTTGGGCCAATATTTGATTACGTTTTATGACCCATATATTTTGGAATGGTATTAATTGTCCCGGAAAGCGTTTTGTGAGTTTTATCCTTGTTTTAAAAGCGGGACTTTTCTTATATTTTATACCCTCGTTGGATTAATTCGAGATTATGACTCAAGGGTTTAATTGCGGGTTTTTAACGTTTGCTTTTGAAAATGAGTTTACCTTAGAATAATATACCTTATATATTACGATCAAATTTAGCTAATACGCTAAATTTGTGTAGCTTTGGTTTTAGGTCCGGAAGCGCCCGACAAAGACCAACGAACCCTTTCTCGACATCCGTAGATCGTTCTTCGCCTTTGACCGCGTGCGTGAGTATCTTCTCCCTCGATCTAGTTATGTTTAGTGGTGGAAGCATGCTAGGTTGGATTTAGCATAACTTAGGGCAAATGCCAAGTAGTGGCTTGGAACCTTAGGTAGGTGTTTGAGGATGGGTTGATGTTATAAGACTTGTGTGTGTTAATCTTGAATAAGTTATACGGATGTGAGCATTGGGGTTGACCTTGTCAGGTTTGGAGGTTGTGTGTACATATCGGTTGAGGTTGTTGAGATTAGGACGAGATCGAGTATCCTAGTTTGTGTAGTTCGTTTATGATCTTGCGAGATCGTTGGGACTAGAAGTCTAAGGACTTCTAGTATATGTGAGTGGTTGTTGATTATCGTGCCTTGTCTTGAACAGGCTTTGGTTATATTCTTTCGGAGAGTGTTATCGGTTAGCTTTGAGACAAGGTAAGTCCTCGGACTTACTTAGCCGCTTTTATGCCTTATTTGGATATATATGGTGGTGTGTGTTTACCGCTTTTAAGCATGAAAATGGATTAGGATTTACTTGACCTTATTTATTGGCCCATCGTTACTACTATTATTATTTATCGGGCGGTGACATCACCGCTCAGTTTCCCGAGGGAGACTGGGGGGATCTCTGCGACCAGGCCATACACGGTATACGGGCGGGCTTCTTCATCACTCCCACAGGGTATACGGGTTGGGCGCCGCCACACTCCTGTTGGTTACACGGGGACAGAGGCGAGAGTTATAAGACTCTCGTGTCACACTTGAACGAATGAATTAGATATGGAATAACCTAAAAAGATAATAAGTAATGGATGTGTATGTTTATAATCATGTTGTGTGTTTGTGTTCCTATGTGTGTTTGTGCCATATTATTCTTATAATGCCTAGAATGTGAGCTAACGGTTTAAAACCGTTTTGTGTAGACGACTTGCAGGTTAGGGATGCCGCCGAGTGAGGTGGAGGAGTGGACAGCCGAGTGGTCTCCGTACATCATAGGACGGGGATGTTTTTGGGGGTTTTATTTGTTGTCGGATTATGTCTTGTTGTACGATTGGATTCCTTTACGTTGTGTCGTTTTGAGGACTCGGCTGAGTTTCCAACTTGTATCCCTTCCTTTCTTTTCTTGCATACATTATAAACTACTTTTGAGTTTTATGCCTTTAATTTGTGCCTTGTTGGAAAGGTCCGGTGAACTTGTTGTCAGGCTAAGGGTCGGGACCCATTGTGAGGTCCCAACCCGTAGCATCCCGAGTCCCGTGGATTTGGGGTGTTACAAAAGTGGTATCAGAGCCCTAGGTTGACAACAATGGCACTCGCAACCTTCTAAAGGCCGAATGAGGAATAAACAGAACCCCTCGGGTTCTGACTTTTCGTTTTCAAAATTCATATGCATGAGTCGGGATTGGGTTAGAATGTACGGGACCTCCACTCCTCACGCAAACCTCGGCGACGTAGATTTCTGGACTTGATGTTTACTCATAGTTGCATAGCTCTCTATATATATATATATGGCCTTAGGATGTTTCTTGGACTTGTATGTACTTAGATATACATGTGACCTTAGGATGTTTGGGCTTTTATGCCTTGTTTGTACCATGGATTTTGGCTTCTTACTTATCATGCTTTAATAAGTCTTTGTCATATAATACTATAAGTACGACATACACATCAAATTAATTACTCCTAAATAAACGCGAACGATACCAGATGGCACGTACGAGAGCGACCGCTTATGTAGGACCCGTCCGGGGTAGAGCACCACTTCCTCCTACCGTCCCGAGACGAGGGCGAGTAGGGAGACCTCCAGGTACGAGAGGTCGGGGACGTATTCCCATTGCAGACCTACCCGCTGTGGATCCGCCAGTAGCTGAGATTCCTGTAGAGGACGTAGCAGAGAGTGTCATCCCCGAGGGAAGGGAAGGGACACTTGTGAGGTCTGAAGCGCGTAGTTCCTCTTCTGCTAGGACCGGTGGAGCATCGATTGGGGCTACCGTGTTCGAGGATTATGTACGTCGAGTTGAGGAGGCGTATAGGACTGGAGCACCACCTCCAGCACCACCGGTGCCGGTACCTGCACCTGCACCTGCACCCGCGAGATCGGCTGAGGTCTCACAGAGGGTTACACAGACTAGGGTCGTACCCGAGATTGTTACACCAGCAGTAGTTATACCCGCACCGGTTGTAGAGATTGCTAGGGCTGGAGACGGGCTGAGGTCTCCTGGACCTGATTCTTGGTTGAAGGCTTTCAACCAGCAGCACGTACCTTACTTTGACGGGAAGGTAGGGTTAGAGGTCGAGCATTGGATCGGGCATGTGGAGACAACACTTGAGGCGATCCGTTGCCCAGAGGAGAGGCAGGTAGAGGTGGTCCAGACATTGTTTAGAGAGCAGGCCCACTACTGGTGGAGGTCGGTACGAGGAGGTGTGACTAGGATGGACCAGTTGCTGAGACTTGTTAGAGAGACTTTCTGCCCAGATTCGTTGAGGAGAGACCGAGTCCAGGATTTCTTAGAGGCTGGGTTTGAGGACGTCCCAGTTATCGATGCGATCCGACGTTTCAGAGCGGAGTTGGCTTTGCTGGGGCCCGCCGCACCTCCGGCGGACCAACATGTTTATCTCTTTTCTAGGAGATTGAGGGAGTCTACTCGGGCATACCTTGCAGGATTCCGTTGTGAGTCTTTGGCCGAGTACCAGGACCGAGCCTCGGCATACGAGAGAGACAGACTGGGAGCTAGGAGAGGGGCGCAGTCCGGAGGACCGGACAAGCGTCAGAGGACTGGACCCACTGGTTTGGGGGCAGGAGCCTCAGGACAGGGCCGTGGTCCGGCTCAGGGACATACAGGACATCCGCCTGCTACTCAGGCGCCAGGCAGAGGGAGGCAGTGTTTCAACTGTGGAGGAGATGATCATCTTAGGCCCGATTGCAGGAAGCCTCCAGTGACATGCTTCTCTTGTGGTCAGACGGGCCACAGGGCAGCTTTTTGCAGACGGGGAGGGGCACCGTCACAGCAGGGGTCTTCACCTGCTAGCGGGGCAGGTAGAGGACAGAGGCCACCTCAGTTTCCGGCTCAGGGTTTTCAGCAGAGAGATCTTAGTCAGTCTCATACACAGGGATCAACCCAGGGACAGGGCCGAGGTAGAGGCCGTGGTGGAGGCACCCGG
The DNA here is from genome assembly GCA_033239125.1 of Fagopyrum homotropicum. Lineage (NCBI taxonomy): Eukaryota > Viridiplantae > Streptophyta > Magnoliopsida > Caryophyllales > Polygonaceae > Fagopyrum > Fagopyrum homotropicum. Next base: position 80,515,611 of record BSWB01000008.1, read on the forward strand.
GAGTCTGGAGGCACTCAGGCCAGGGTTTTTGAGTTGAGGAGCGTCGTTGATCCAGCAGCGCCGGACGCTACAGGTAATATTCGGACTAATGACTTCCCTTTCAGGGTATTATATGATATTGGTGCTACGTACTTCTTTATTTCGATGATTTTGTAGCTAGGTTGTCCTTATTTACAATAGAGGGGAGACCCTTCTTCATGGGGCTACCCGATAGGAAGGTAAGGTTAGTGGTACCCGAAAGGTACCCGGTTGTCCCATTCGTTGGGAAAACCGTACTGGGGTAGCCGACTTCCATGTCACGCACCTGGTGCATGAAGAAGTCATCTTAGGGATAGATGAGAAGGACCGCCATCAAGCTGCTTTGGACGTTAGACGAAGGACCGCAGCGATCTCCACGGGAACGAGACCTGAGGCTTCTACTGTTGCCGCACAAGGAAGAATACATAAGGAGGGAGTATGGTGTACTGGAACCATTATAGGACTATTCGTGGAATACCAGGAGATGCACAAAGTGACCAACAAGGGTGGAGAAGGCCGAAGCTGTGAAGCCGGATGTCGACTTGAGATATCCGGGGAGTATATGAAAGATTAAGATTTGAACCCTTATGGTCGGATTGATATTGCACCTACTTGAAGGAATGATACAAGCGTATGAAGAATACGAAGAACTCCCCCAATGGGTTGGGATTTCATGAGGTCAAATGTTTGGAAGCACGGTTAAGCCCTATAGTTGGACCCTTCCGGTTGCAGCTTAGAAGATTTTCTTATCACCATTCCTTAGAGGCGGGGTAGATCTTTGGTATCATGACCACCTGTCAAGTGTAAATGCAAGGGTCGTAGTCCCTTCTAAGATTAAGTTAAGATTTTCTTGTCACTATTTAATAATAGAGTTTTGAGAGTTAAAGAGGAGATTTATAGGTACAACTGTTTTGATTTGCTTGGAGGAATGATGGGTTTGAAGTGTACAAGTGATTCTTCAAGACAAGGCCTTGATCAAGTATTGAGGAATGATAAGTAATAGCATACGGGTCTCGATAGTAGAAGCGGTGTGATGTAAAGTACTTCCTTCATCACTTAGAATTTGCAACAAGAATTGAGGAATTATAACATCAAAGTTTGGTCTGACAAGAACCAAAGCCAACGGTGTGAGCTGGAAGTTCGAACTTCTTTGTTAGAGGCAAACAAGGAAGAAACATAATGGAAATGTCGTAGTGAAAGGACCCGAGAAGAAGTTAAGCTTCCGATATATCGGACTTTTTAGAAATCTTAGCGCAAGTTGGGAAAGTGATTTTACTGGTTGGAGTGACCGCCAAGAGTAGAGAGTGTTCACCCGGCGTTCCTGTGTATCAGTCGAGGGAGTACATACATGACTCGAGAAAGATTGTCAGTTATGGTGATTTAGCTGTAGACGGAGTATAGTATCTTTGGTTTAGTTTTACGCCGAATTAGTAGCTTGATAGAATCGACGGGTTATACCCAGTCCTTCCCTTAATGTGTATATGTGCGATGTTATATGTTGTTTGTGCCGTGAGAGAACGGGTTTTATGACCGGTTATAGTTATATTGCGATAGTGGTTGGAGCAGATTTAGTGTATATAGATTAGAAGGTCTAAGCCTTCCTTGTTATGAGTTTCTACCTCGGCCTTAGGGACCGAGAAGTTCGACGTATATCAAGTTTCGGGACGAAACTTCTTTTTAGGGGGATCTAATGTAACGCCCCAAATTTTGGCGCGTTTTCGATTTTTATTTTCCTACTTATATCGGTATGTTATTAGATTTAATATTTTATTTAAAGTACTTTTACGTCTTAAAAATAGCTTTCCGAGTATATTCATATTTTGTGGTTTACTTTCGGAATGGTTCGAAAAATCTTCCCGATTTGAAAATTCCGTTCCGTTCATTTAATCGAGTTTTGCCCTATTCCCTTTCTCTCTATCCTTTATTCTTTTTCTTTCCTCCTTCTTTTTCCTTTTTCTTCTTTTCTTCTTGTCTTCTTCTGCCTTGTTTGTTTCGGTTGGTGAGAAGCTGCTGCAGCTTTCCGCCTGGGCTAGGGCACAGCAACCCGACCCCTCGCTCCCCGTCCTGCAGTCTGCCCCGCGACCTCTCGCCCTCCTCCTATGATGACCACCCGCCCAGGCTGTCTCCCTCTTCTCTGTCATTCTCTTCTCTCAACCTCACCTTCTCTCCATCTCTCCCTGCTCTCATCTCACTCTCCTCCTCTCCTCTATTCTCGATCTGAGCCACAGCAGCCCGCAACGCCGCTAGGAGCCGCCGGGAAGAGCAGACGCCGCCTCGCCCCGTCTCGAGCCGCCTGGGCTGCCGGATCGGTGAGTGACCGCATATATCTCTCCCTCCTTCCTCTTTTCCTCTCCTTCTCTGCATAACTCGGCCGCCCCTGGTTTTGTGTAGCGAAGGCCGCTGTCGGAGTCGCCTTGCCCTAGCCTCCACCTTCGCCGCTGGATGTCGGAGCCTGCTCAACCCTCAATCGCCACCTGTGCAGCCCTCAACCGCCTCCTGCGCAACCAACACTTGCCCGGTGCTGTTTCCCCTCGCCTGCCCTAGCGCCGGAGTCGACGGTCGCCGCCGAGTGCAGCCCGGAGAGCGCCGGCTGCCCTTCTATCTTTCCCCTTCTGCGCGTTCTATCCAGAGGTTGAAGAAACCTCTTTTGCCCTAATTAAATCGGGCCCCCTAAACTCTAGTGTTATTGCAATTTGGAACCCATTAGTTGTGTTTATTGCAGATTTGACCCATTCTTCTGGAATTTGTAGATTGTGCCCTACTGATTTGAATTAATTACAGATTTGGCCCAGATTTTATTTTCAAAATATATCCCAAAGTTTATGGAACTTCATGAGTTGCCTAGAAAATGTTTCTACGAGTTTTAACTTTGGATTTTATATACGAGTTGATCTTATATTTATGTATATTACGTATTGTGTCCTTGTTGGTTTATTTATGGAATTTGGGCCAATATTTGATTACGTTTTATGACCCATATATTTTGGAATGGTATTAATTGTCCTGGAAAGCGTTTTGTGAGTTTTATCCTTGTTTTAAAAGCGGGACTTTTCTTATATTTTATACCCTCGTTGGATTAATTCGAGATTATGACTCAAGGGTTTAATTGCGGGTTTTTAACGTTTGCTTTTGAAAATGAGTTTACCTTAGAATAATATACCTTATATATTACGATCAAATTTAGCTAATACGCTAAATTTGTGTAGCTTTGGTTTTAGGTCCGGAAGCGCCCGACAAAGACCAACGAACCCTTTCTCGACATCCGTAGATCGTTCTTCGCCTTTGACCGCGTGCGTGAGTATCTTCTCCCTCGATCTAGTTATGTTTAGTGGTGGAAGCATGCTAGGTTGGATTTAGCATAACTTAGGGCAAATGCCAAGTAGTGGCTTGGAACCTTAGGTAGGTGTTTGAGGATGGGTTGATGTTATAAGACTTGTGTGTGTTAATCTTGAATAAGTTATACGGATGTGAGCATTGGGGTTGACCTTGTCAGGTTTGGAGGTTGTGTGTACATATCGGTTGAGGTTGTTGAGATTAGGACGAGATCGAGTATCCTAGTTTGTGTAGTTCGTTTATGATCTTGCGAGATCGTTGGGACTAGAAGTCTAAGGACTTCTAGTATATGTGAGTGGTTGTTGATTATCGTGCCTTGTCTTGAACAGGCTTTGGTTATATTCTTTCGGAGAGTGTTATCGGTTAGCTTTGAGACAAGGTAAGTCCTCGGACTTACTTAGCCGCTTTTATGCCTTATTTGGATATATATGGTGGTGTGTGTTTACCGCTTTTAAGCATGAAAATGGATTAGGATTTACTTGACCTTATTTATTGGCCCATCGTTACTACTATTATTATTTATCGGGCGGTGACATCACCGCTCAGTTTCCCGAGGGAGACTGGGGGGATCTCTGCGACCAGGCCATACACGGTATACGGGCGGGCTTCTTCATCACTCCCACAGGGTATACGGGTTGGGCGCCGCCACACTCCTGTTGGTTACACGGGGACAGAGGCGAGAGTTATAAGACTCTCGTGTCACACTTGAACGAATGAATTAGATATGGAATAACCTAAAAAGATAATAAGTAATGGATGTGTATGTTTATAATCATGTTGTGTGTTTGTGTTCCTATGTGTGTTTGTGCCATATTATTCTTATAATGCCTAGAATGTGAGCTAACGGTTTAAAACCGTTTTGTGTAGACGACTTGCAGGTTAGGGATGCCGCCGAGTGAGGTGGAGGAGTGGACAGCCGAGTGGTCTCCGTACATCATAGGACGGGGATGTTTTTGGGGGTTTTATTTGTTGTCGGATTATGTCTTGTTGTACGATTGGATTCCTTTACGTTGTGTCGTTTTGAGGACTCGGCTGAGTTTCCAACTTGTATCCCTTCCTTTCTTTTCTTGCATACATTATAAACTACTTTTGAGTTTTATGCCTTTAATTTGTGCCTTGTTGGAAAGGTCCGGTGAACTTGTTGTCAGGCTAAGGGTCGGGACCCATTGTGAGGTCCCAACCCGTAGCATCCCGAGTCCCGTGGATTTGGGGTGTTACAGTATAGACATATATAAAAATAAACAAGTTGATGAAGTTTTACAATTTGATATTATGTGACCTATTTTATATGTTTAGAGCCAAAAATTTTATAGACCTAAATAAAAATAAACAAGTTTTCAAACTCTCAAACTTCTCTACCATTTTCATGAAGTATTAATTTATTATCATTAATTACTTTGATTGATGCAAAAATATCGCTTAAATAAACCAATATCATATTTTAATAAAATATTTACTTTTGTAATTAAAAAGTACTTTAATCTTAAATTACAATATTAACATATTCGGTCGATCTTGTGTCATTATCTTCAAAATACAAGTCCTAATGATGCGAGACATATTTACTGGTTTGAATAATGATATTAAAATCACAAGAGTAGAGCATCACTTGTATTCAAAGATCACTATCATGGCACCACTAAGTAATGATTTTCTTGATGAAATACAAATGTATCATCGTCGTATTATTACAACCGCATGCGAAGCACGCGACCTCGATCTAGTTATCCATAAACTTGGACCCCCCTAAATACCCATAAAACAATAATGACACTAAACATGGGTCTATTAACCAAAAAATTATTTTTAAAACTTCTTAAATTTTTTTATGAATAAACTACTTTAAATATTTAATAATAAAATTACGCTAACTTTTATTACATAACGTTAAGTATTCAAAAATAACATGGGTGATTCTTGAAAGAAAACATAATATAAAGGTCATTTTGTATGATTTAAAATATATGGGAGATTTTTGTGATAAAATTTGACACAATATCACATTGTATCAAAACTAATTTACTAGGAAATAGTTTGTATACCAAATAGTATTTTTTTAAAGTTTGTATTATTTTATTTTTTTTCAAATCTCATTGTTCATATTATTTTTGTTCATTCTTTTTACTAAATAAAAGTCTTGGTTTTACAAAATTATTCAGTCTTTAAATTATATAAATCACTCAAGTTTTTTCAACTTTACACAAAACCACCCCTATATTAGAAATATTATCAAATTCAACATTATCTTTCTTTTTACTAAAAACCAACTTGTAATTAAATTACATGAAACCACCTATTACTATATTTAAAATTTTCCAATATGTGATAGGGAAATTATTGGTGAGAATCCATGTTATTGAGCGGCAGTGACGACGAGTGAAAGGGGGAGCTTGAGGAAGGCGAAAAGAGAAGAGGAGGTGAACGCATTTCGAGGCTTCGAATTAGGGTTCCGTTGAGTGGATTTGCAAGCTCTGATCGAAAGAGATGGGAGCCGAGTGGAAGGGGGGAGACCTTGAAGGTCGAAAGGAGGCGAGGGCGATGGAGGGAGAGGCGGAGGGGCGGTAGGGGTTTGCAGGTGAGGGTGGATAAAGCCTCCATTGTTGAATCCGACTCCCTGGTTGAAAAGAGGATGACCAACAACGCCATTACAATTTACAAGGGTTAAACTACACCAAGTTGATATGCAGCTGACGCAAACCCTAATTTCGCAAAGAAAAAGGCAATTTTTGTGAGCATTGAATCGATGAGATCGATAACACTAGGGTTTCGATGGAGATAGAGTAGAGACTGAAAAGAACAGTAGAAGAAAGTGTTTGTGCAATGTGAGTGTTAATGGTGGTTGATCTACGTCCGCCAAGTGTTCGATGAAATGTTTTTGAGGTTTTTTTTGATTTAGTTTGGCATGAAGATAGATTTCTTAGCCTATGGATTATCGTCCGTCACGTGTTTGATGAAATATCTCTAGGAATTGCCGGTTCTGATATGACAACGGATGGTAGATGTTTCCTTCATTGTCCTCTTAGGGCATTTCAAGGTTGTCGAGATGGAGTAGAGGGAAGCAAAGGTTTCTCTTGTTTGGTTTCTCTTGTTTGGTTTCTCATCTTAAAAGGCAACATTTTTGTTCCGAAGATAACAAAAATGTAATTCGCGACACTATTGAGAATAACCTTGATGTATTTGTGGCTTTTGAGGAGTCCTTGGCATATCTTTGGTTGTGGTTATGCGGGCGTTGTATGAGTATGCATGCTTTGAGTCGTGCATGTCATCACTCTGATGGTTCCGTTCGTGTTGCTTATGAGGACGGAATGGTAAGAAGCTACATTTTGGGTATCTCGAAGCCGGTCGTGGGAGAGTTGTCTGTTGCGGTTATTGAGGAAGGGTTGGTTTTTGATGCGGGTTTGCTCGATAGAGTTTTTCGCATTCCTATCACTACTGTGAAGAATATCCCGCATAATTGTCGTCTTGCTTTCTCTCAAGCTCTAAAGGGTGATCTTCAGAGAGTAGTCGCTGAACCATGTTCTGTGGATGCTTGGGTTGCGTTGCTCCTTCTTCCTCGGTGCACTTTGCAAGTGTTCAGGCCTTCGAATAGGAGAAATAGTAGATCGGGGAGTAGAAAGTCTATTCAACAGCAGCGGATCATGCAGCCTCTGGCTTTGTGGGGTGAGGACGACGGTATCGACAAGCTAGTGCGAGGTTTGTTAGACCATTTTGAGCATGGGTTTTCGGCGACTACTAGGGTCGCCTCAACGGATGGTGATAGACAGAGAGTGAGACCTAATATCAAGCAGTGTCTTCGCAAGGTCTCTGATGGACATTTCACGGTGGCTGTTAAGGTTTTGTCTTCTTCTGGTGTGACTTCGTTTAATGATGAGATTGTGAAGGTTTTGGAGGCTAAGCACCCCTTCAAGTCTCCACCTTCTCGGGTATGTGAGGTTTTGGAATCTCCCTTTGTTGCTGATGTTGATTTGATTTTTAGGTGTATTAAGTCCTTTCCCAAATGTACTTCTTGCGGCAGGGATGGTTTGAGGGCACAACACGTGTTAAATGCCATGTGTGGGGATGGTTTCGCTATTGCTGTTGATCTTCTACGAGTGATCTCATCTGTTGTTAATTTGTGGTTGAGAGGCAGATGTCCGGGGAGTTTGGCGGAGTTTGTGGCTTCTGCTCCTCTTACGCCATTATTGAAGCCTGACAATGGGATTCGGCCCATTGCAGTTGGCACTATTTGGAGGCGGTTGGTTTCTAAGGTTGCCATGAAAGGGGTGAGTAAAGATATGACAACCTATCTAGCGGATTTTCAGTTTGGAGTAGGCGTGTCTGGTGGCGCAGAAGCTATTTTGCATAGTGTCAAAAGGGTTTTGAGCGAGCGGCATGATGATGGTTCGCTTGCTATGCTTGCCGTGGATTTTTCGAATGCTTTTAATCTTGTTGATAGGACAGTATTGCTTCGTGAGGTGAGGAGAAGATGTCCATCTATTTCTTTATGGGTTGAGTTTTTGTATGGTCAGCTTGCTCGATTGTATCTGAGAGATAGATTTATCTGGTCATCCACTGGTGTTCAGCAAGGTGACCCCTTAGGGCCACTTCTTTTTGCGCTTGTCTTGCATCCACTTGTGCACACTATCCGTGACAACTGTAAGCCTCTTCTTCATGCTTGGTATTTAGATGATGGGACAATTATTGGTCGATCGGAGGATGTGGCTAAGACACTTGGTATTATTTTGGAGGTTGGTCCGAATTTTGGACTTGAGTTGAATGTTAAAAGAACTGAGTTATTTTAGCCTTCATGTGATGGTTCGAAGCTTCGAGACGGGTTATTCCCTAAAGACATTGGGAGACCATCTTTGGGGTTGAAGTTGTTAGGAGGGGCTGTGAGTAGAGATAGTGGTTTTATTAAAAAATTGGTTATGAAGAGAGCTGATAAGGCATTGGAGTTGATGCATCTTCTCCCTCAGCTTAGGAATCCACAGAGTGAGCTTCTCTTACTTCGTTCGTGTTTGGGTGTAGCGAAGATGTTTTTTGGCCTGAGCACTTGTCAGCCAGAGCATGTGAAGGATGCGGCATCTTGTTTTGACGCGGGACTTCGTGAGTCGATTGAGGATATGGTGGTTTGTGGGGGTCCTTTTTTCGGGGATCTTCAATGGCGGTTGACTTCCTTGCCTATTCGTCGTGGAGGGATCGGTTTGTACTCTGCTATGGAGGCGTCTTCTTACGCTTTTGTTGCCTCCAGAGCTCAGTCTTGGGTGCTCCAAGACCATATCTTGCGTGACAGTGGACTATCCGGTATGGATTCAGTTTTTTACAAAGCTTTAGATGACCTGCATGTGGGTATCCCAGAGTTCGATTTTTCCAACTTTACTAGTAAGGACACCGTCCCCCTAAGCCCCAACATATTTTGGTGGATGCTCTTTTTGGTAAAATTGTTCAAGAGATGGTTGAGAGGTTTGATATGACTAATAGGCAACAAGCAGTTTTCAGATGTCTGCAAGCGCCGCATAGCCAAGATTTTCTTCTTGTCATTCCCATCGATGGACTTGGTCAATGCATGTCCCATGTGGAGTACCACTCCATTCTCAAGTACCGACTTATGATTATGCTTTTCTCAGCTGGTGAGGTTTGCCTCATTCCTAATTATCGGAGGGTGTTGGATGCTTTTGGGGAGCATGCTGTACATTGTAAGGAACTTCCTGGCTTCAAGTATAGGCATGATCTGGTTCGTGATGTTTTTTGTGATACCTTTAGACGGGCCGGAATTTGTGTAAGGAAAGAAGCACTTGTGAACTTCTTGACTGGTCCGCGGGATGGAAGGTCGACATTGCGGCCGGCGGATGTTTTGGTGTTTGGTTGGAGTGGAGGGAAGTATGCATGTATTGATTTGACGGGGTCTCACCGCTTGTGGGATTAGGGAACGGACCTTTTGTTGTGGGTCAGACAGCTTGTAGAGTGGCATCAGCTAAGGTGGCCAAGCATGGAAGGGCATGTGTTGAAAACCAACACGTTTTTCTTCCATTTGCTTTTGACACGTTTGGATTTTTTGCACCCGATGCTGTTGATATTCTCAAGAGGGTGCAAAGAGTTATGCATAGTAATATTATGTCCTCTAAATTTGTAGATGTTGTTTTTAAAAGGTTAGGTTTTGCCATCCAAAAAGGGGTAGCGGCGCAACTTGTTGCTCGCTTACCTTCTACTTCTATGTAAATAGTAATACCGTATTATAAAAAATGATAAGGGTCTAACATTACTATAGATTATGGAAAAAGTTAATGATGCTCATCTGTGCAACACGAAAACGGAAAACGGACATGATGAGAAACGGAAAAGCGGTAAGTAATATTATGGTATCCCATGGATGTCTTGTTCATCTTGAATTCTAAAAAAGAAAACAAAACTTAATATCCATTAGATGTCTTATTCATCTTTTTTCGTAATCTTTCCAAAGCTCACCTTGAGCCACCACCCGTGATCATGATTTGATCGTGTCCTGCCCCATTCAATGTTGAAAAGGTATCTTGACAGTGTTCTCCCTATTTTGACTATGTTTTCAGAAACTTCCGGAAGTTTCCGGATTTTCGACACGGAAAACTGCACTGCGTACATCACATGTAAATAATTTTTGCCCATCATCCCCCATCACCCGACTTTTTTTAGGTTTTCACTCGCTTTTACGGTTCAGGTAGGTGAATGATCTGCACCCATTGTCCATCCATCACCCGACTATTTTTAGGTTTTTACTAGCTTTTACTTCTCAGGTGATTCAGATACCCATAAGGGGGTGAAATTGTCACACCTAGACCCAATTTCATCCCAATCTAATCTAAACTGACCCGAAAATTCGACATAAGCAAACCGAAACCGCCCGCTTGATTGACGGCTCTAATTAAAATTTTGATGATTCGGGTCTGAATCAATGTCAAAACTCAAAAGTTCCTATACAGAGTACCGCGTTAAGATAATAAAATTCTTACATGTCAGCACAGACCTAAACATAAGCATGTCAAACTGCTACAAACTATAACAATGAATTTCCAGAAGCTTACTACATAGTAAAAAAGAATCAGAGCTATGGACTATAGTACTATACATAAGGTCTCAAGGCACCGTAGTTATTTACCTTACCATCCATAGACAGGATTTTCTACCTGTGGAGGCAAGAGATGTAGGTCTTCACAATGCTGTTTATCATAACAACGCGTCCCAGGTATTGCACCAGTTGCAAGCCTGAAGATCTCGTTGCCAGTAATACAATAGTGAGCCAATGCTAGACTTCCATCAATCATCTGTGACAAATTCGGCATTGAAGCTGATTTATGTATCAGTTTGCCGTCACTGTTCACAGAATTCGTGTTACTCTCATCGAACTTCAGCACTTTTTCAAGATCGGAATGTTCCATAAATCTTTGGATAGCAGCCTCCCATGAGAGCTGGTACTTCTGCTCGGAAGTAAGGGGCTGAGGCTCATTGGTCAGGGCTTCTTTAACCTTCATGACAAAGTCTTCTGATGTCTTGTACGTCAAACAGTTGGGAAATGACCTGAAAAACTCGTTTGATGGGTGGTCCGCACAGACTACGAATTTCCCCATGGCAAGTGCCTCTGCGGTTGCTGTGCAGACCACGTCACTCACACTTGGATTTATGAATACTTTGTACCTGCAAGAACAAAATCAAGTAAAAATCAGAAGTATAGTTCAAGCTATATAAAACATTTCGCTAGTTAGGTGGAGAAATTTAAAACTCGTACTCGCGGAGAGAATCATCAGCATGGTCTCTTCCTCTCTGGAAGTTGAGATTGAGACTTAAACTTCGGGCAAGACTTTGGACATCTTGAGCATCCTCCCCATTTCCATAGACATCCAACTTGAAACCATCCATTTCAGCTTTGTGCTTCGATAATAAATCTATTAATTCTTTGTATCCTTTAGCCCATACCATCTTCCCTAAGAAATATGCTCCTTTAGAGAAGGATTGTTGCCCAGATGCCCTTTCAGATGCGAGTTTCTCTCCTATCTCTAGAAACATTGGGTTCACTCCATGAACATTACATATGACAGATTTTGGAAGATCTTGAGTGGCAGCAGAAAGGCGAATAACCTGCACTAAATATCAACTCTTAAGCCTCAGCAAAGTCAGAGGAGTAAAAAATATTCATCAAAAACAAGTGCTATGGAGATAGCCATACATAGATTGATTGATACAATTATGACCAATTGAATATGCAACTATACCTTGTCACAGTATGCTCGAGCAACCAAATTATTTATATGCTTAACAAGGAAAGCTTGTATAGCGCCATTTTTCTCTCTCTTGATGTATTCTAAGTAGTTTGTGTGAACAATACCAACCACATGGTTGAACTTATCAGTCCATCGCTTCCCATGGTGATACCAGTTCAAATGCTCCGGTTCTTCTAGAATACAAATATCAGCTTCTTTGGAAGAGATAAACTGAGAAGTATCTCCAGCAGGTAGTATGCTTCGTCTTTCCTTGGAGAACTAGTAAAAATACAAGTATATTGAGTCAACCAGCAGACAGAAACAGAGTGCATATTATACTACATTATAATTGATTATTTCTTTTGGGTGCATATATTGAAACAGAAGTTAAAACATCAGTTTGTAACTTAGAATCCTACCTTCCCAGGATAGAAGGAAATCTTGAAATCAGTCTTAAATCCAATCCTTTCCTCCAGCCAGTTGCGTATATAGACCTCTTGTTCCCCCGGTGAACTAAAAGTCAAGTTATTAGGATAAACTAGTTCTTGGTCAGACTTTGATAGCCAGGGAACCAACAGAGTGACATTCTGTTTAGCAGATTTAGCCAAATATGCAGCTCGAAACAATGGATTCACTGCTGTTCCTGTCATCCAAGGCAAACTAGCAGTAGTGACAATGGCAACATGCCTTTTCAAGTCGGGAAGATAACGCTTTGTTGAATCTGACCAAAAGCTGCCCTCGTAGCAATGTCCAGTACTTTGGAGGACACTTGCTACTCTTAAATCCAAATCATTACTAAACCCATCACTCTCACTGACTGAAGGCTCTCCTGAAGATGCAGACTGAAATAAAAGCTGACCCTTCCTTTTGCTACATAAACTGTCAACCAGCTTGTCACACATCTCTGCATACAACAGTAACATGTTTCAACCTCAAAAGATATTCAAGCATTAGACTACAAGTGAATCTGATATTCCATTTTGCGATAAACAACCACCACTCCACCAGAACCATCGCTGTGAGATGACGATAAAAAAATGATATAGAAGAATCTACAGTTCCAATATAACCAAATTACTTGTAAATATTTCATATCCAATCGGATTAAACTTTGTCAATGTACTGTAGTACAGTTGGTACCTGTTATCTGTTTGATTTGGACTTTAACTTTGAGTGAAAGGAGAGGCAAACAAATTTCAGTTATTAAAAGGCAGAATTTTTCATATCTCACAAACATGCACACACCAAAAAAAAATTCATTTTACGACTCAATATATTGAAAGCAATGTCCTTTGCTGCAACTTTTTCCGGGGTATGTAACAAACACCATCAAAAACAAATTAAGGGTCCATTTGGGAGCCCCTATTTTAGAAGCTTATGGAGCTTGCAGAGCTTATGAAGTTTATGGAAAAAAGAATGAGCTAGGAGGTGGGCGTTTGGGAGCACAAGCTTACGGAGATTATGATAGCTTATTGTAGCTTATATTCTTTTTTTTTTCATAAGCTGCGTGGAAGGAGCTTATGGTAGCTTATTGAATAATATATTACAAATATAACCCTACAAATAATACTAAATGAAAAAGTAAATCCTTTAAAGTAATTTTATGCATATATCAACTACAACAAGCTTCTTTCTCCCAAACACCCATCGAGTTTAACCAAAAAAAATAAGCTCACTCAATCAGATACTAATTTCAGCTATCAATAAGCTCATGGTTCGCAATCAGACCCTAACTAAGCTCCATCAATGTAAAAACATGTATCATTTTTATGAAGCTACAAGTTAGTTATATATATTCTAGACATCAATCACACAACAAGAACTAGGATCACCTCTACATTTTCTTACACCAGAGTACCTACATTTCATATGCCATAAAGTCATGATTCTAAATGTCTCAAGAAAAGAACATGCAAATAAATTAGCTAGAGTTTTAGTACTGCGCCATAACAATTGACATTATTTACCTCTCCTAACACCAAGTTGATCCAAAAATGGTTCAGACTGCCTGACCCAATATGCCAAAAGCTCTGGGACATCTAATGGTGGTACTTCCTGTTTTGGGAGGATAAAAGGATAAAACACAATAGTAAGACGACCATTTCACTATGTAAAAGTTCACATAAATAAATCATGTTAATCAACAGCTCTTCACCAATGACATTGAACACCACAACTAGGCAATAGTAAGTCCAATTACATGAACCAAGAAACAAACCTTAGAGTCATGAGCCTCCCCGCGAAATGCATTCTGCAGAGGATGTAGATTCAAGTGAATGAGCATTCATCACAATATGCTATATGTTGCAGCATAAAAGCTGAAGAGTAAGATCAAAATTCATATCTTTTGAAAATAAAAACATAAGACAACTAGTCAGCAGTATAAAGATGAGCCATGGCTAAGTCAAGTGATGCCAAAGGAAAAGAAATCATGGAAAAGACATACTCAACATTAGTTTATCAATCAAATATTAACATGGAAATCAGAAGAGCTGAATGGAAATTGTGCATAAATTGAATTAGCTACTACGAGGAGCAAAATCTATGTGTAATTAGCAAAATTAGCAATGCATACCAAACTGGATTTGATTTTCTCCACAAACTCATTGCTCTTGAGGCCTTCCAATATCTCCTCCGGTGACTTCTTTACATCCAAATCCCTCAATCGAGTCTTCAAAGCACGAATTGGGTCCCAATCTCCCACACCGTCTTCCCTGTCCGCTTCACCTTTCCAATCCCACTTAAACTCCTTAAACCTCAGATTATTGGTCTTCCCTTTCCCCCGCCCCAACCTCCTCGACCCTCTCTCCCCATTCCCCGCCTCCTCCACAATCGCATTCTTAAACGCTGACAGGTCTATCCCAATCCTCGTGCTAGGGGTCCACTTCTCCAGAACCTTCCGGCTGAAATCTGGGGACGAGTAAACCCTGCGAAACTCTGAAAGCTTGGGCTGAAGGCGCTTGACGAATTCGATCTCCGCCGGCGGTGAGGACGATCTAATTGTGGGGACAGAGAAGGACGATGCCGAATTAATGAAATTCTCGAGCTCTCGGTCGAATGAGGAAGCCAGATTCTTAATGGAGTTGGCTCTATCCCTCATCAATTGGATGTCGGTTTCCGCCGAATCCTTGACTTCCCGCCATCCCTTGGAGATGAAGGAGAACGCGCTTACTGGAGGATTGGCCGTCGCCCAAGATGCCGACGCCGGATGCGACTGGGACGACGCGGGTTGAGGAACGAAGTTGTTCATGGCTTTGGTGAGAGCCGCCTTGGTAAAGTGTCGATGATGCGAGCGTGCTATACTATCCTTGTATGGTGTGGGAGAGATTAAAAAGAAAAAGAGTTTTTTTTAGGGGTACTTCTCAACGGTTTCCAGTTGGAGCCCCCACGAGGCATGGAGGTTCTGTTTACGTGGAAGGGAGAGCAAGACCAGCATGGCAAGTTTTAACCGGATCTAGTTTATTAGCGGTATTTCGTGCGGATTTTGTTTAAATAAAAAATATTATATTTTTAATGTAGTGTGTATTAGATTTTTTTAATAAAATATTATTTTTTTTACTTTTATGTATGTATTGGATATTTTAATAAAAAATATTTTTATAGATTAATAAAAAATATTTTATCTAAACTCATTCGTTTTTATTAATTAATATCATTAATATATGTGAAGATTAAATTATAATTTTTTTTATAATCAATGGATAATATTAAAAATTTATTAAAAAAATATTATTGTTAGAATATTATATTTATAGATTAATGTATTATTTTTTATAATTTTCGTACTCTCTATTTATACAAATTCTTAAGCCAATCGACGTGGAATAAGAGCAAAATCTCTCAAAATATTTAACGTAAATATGTCAGGCTGACGATCCTTAAAAAAAAAATAAATCGTTGCACAAAAATAAAACTTCAGTTGCACTTTTACTTAATATATATTTTAGGAAAAATATTTATTTGATTTTATGACAAAGATAATTTCAGGTTAATGATCCCACATAATATATATTAATCCGATATTAATAAGAATTATATTTTGTATAATCTTTAGACTCATTCTCTATACAAGTTATAAAATCATCAACCTTAGTAGATAATCGATGTGAGATAACAAAATTCTTGAAAATATTTAACGTAAATCGACCGGTCTGATAATCCTTTTAAAAAAAATCGTCCAAAAAATAAAACTTCATGCATATGATTACTTAACCAAAAGTAACATAAAAGTAGTTAACATAAATAGAAATCGAAAATTAACAGAAATTGGACTTGATTTATTTTATTTACAAAATTGTCTCATAAAATATCTTCGTTCCAACGCTAAAAAGTAACATGAAATCGTTCCAATAAAATAGTTAATTTAAGGATTTTTTGTTTGGTACCCTTGAGTTTTTGGCTTTTTCGGATAGTGCCCAAAGTTTTTTACGTTTCCATTTGGTACCCCCGAGTTTTTTGCTTTTCCGGATGGTGCCCAAAGTTTTTCATGTTTCCGCTTGGTACCCACGATGTTTCGGTTTTCCGTTCCGTACCCTTATTTTTTTTTGTCTAAATAACGTTTCTTCTATTAAATTTATAAAAAAGGAAAAAAATAACAATTCTATAAATTAAAAATTGAATGCAAGTATATTTTATTTTATTTTATTTTGGTGGGAGACCAGTATAGTTAAACAAATTTGGAAGAATTTGACCTACTAGGCCTTTTTGAGAATATGATTTAGTAAATGTACCCCCATAATTTTATACCACTTTCATTTAGTGGTAGGTAAAAATAATTAACCCCTTTATTTTAATAAAAAATAATAATAGACATTAGTTAGTGTTAAGTTGTAGTTACTATTACTGAATTTGCTTATTTTTATTTTATTTTATTTTATTTTTTTCTTTTTATTATATTTTTTATTTTTTTATTTCCTGGAATAAATTTTTGGTATGAAATTTTTCATACCAGAAATTTTTCATACCAGAAGTTTTTCATACCAGAAAATTTTCATACTAGAATTTCACATACCGGATTTTTTTTACATACCAGAATTTTTCACATACCATAATTTTACATACCAGAATTTTTTTAGTATTGTTGCTAGTACCAGAAATTATCATACCAGAATTTTCTGGTATGAAAAATTCATACTAGAAAATTCTGGTATGAGTTTTCTGGTATGAAAACTCATACTAGAATAATCATACCAGAAAATACTAATAATCTAATTCAATCCAATCCAATCCAATCCAATGGCTTTGCTGCATTAACAAAAACGGTAATCATACCAGAAGTTAAAAAAAAATATAAACCAACGTTTCTGGTATGCTCATAAACATACCAGAAGTTAAAAAAATATAAACAAAACAACTTCTCCAGCTTAACACATATGTATCTAGTTGCGTAGTCGGGTCAATCCTACACCATTTGTGAGCCCATTTATCAGCCTTCCCAGAGGCATCATAATATTGAAAAATACGTAGAAATGATGGTTAAACCTGTTGCAAGACAGTCCAACAAAACTTCCTCGCAGCTGATACACTATCATTGTGTTGACTCCAGGATCCTTCATCTCAAGCACATGTTGCACAATATAGTTGCTACAAGAAATTAAAACAAATCAAGCACTGCACCAAATATTTAGCAAAAATGCAATTTTTTATTCTGAATTTACAGACCATAACAATCCTCGGCCAATTCCAGCGTTTGATACTATCTTGAGTTTCTCATCATACTAATCAATCAAAAAGATCACCAGCTACATTTTTCACCATCGCAGTGATCTACAACAGAGGTAGGAACAAAATAAACAACATTGAACTTGAAGGAGAAAAGAGCCCTGAGACAATGGTAATGGAACATGTGCCTGAGATGAAGGCATCACAACTCAAAGGTTTGAGCCGCCGGAGAGAATCGACCATTGCACTGCCCTCTTGAGCCGCTGGAGAGAATCGACCATTGCACCGCCGGAGAGATCCTCCAGCCATATAAGGCATCACAACTCAAAGGTTGTGTCTAGTATTGAAGGTGCAAAGAGCCCTGAGACAATGGTAATGGAATCAGTTCAAAGAGAACCAGAGAAAAAAATGCAACAACAGATCGGCGGTATTGGAAGTGGAGATGTCAATGACGGGAATTTCGTTTGCTAATAGCGCATCCAATAGCAAATAGAACCGCCAGAGAGAATCGACTAGAGAGAATCGACCGTCGGGATCTCACTAGATCTGGACCGGAAGCAGCCCGACCGCCAGAAAACGCAAATGTTTGAGCTGCCGGAGAGAATCGACCATTGCACCGCCCTCTTGAGATTTCTCAGATTTGTGAATGCTAAATGTGATATTAGGGTTACTGGGTGAAAGAGATGAACGGTTAAAAAAGAAAAGGGGTATATTTACTTAAAGAAAAAATAGAAAAGCCTAGTTACTAAACTATAAACTCAAAAAGGCATAGTTTCCAAATTGGCCCAACAAATTTAATCAAATATTAATAAATTATGATATTTCTTAGAATAAAAGATTCTTACATATTATTTTATGATTTTTAATATGTTTATTTCAATTTGATACTTATCATATCTTGCATCAAAACATGAGAAATTTTTATGTTTTAAAATTAAGCATAATTTATATCTATATGATATTTCGTTATTGGTATAGTTCGTGGATTTATTTACTGATTTATTATATAATATTGGATGGTTCATATCCCTATTAGTATTATATAAAAGAAAATTGTGATTCGATGTGAGAGTGTATATTTTGGCAAAAATCTTCTAAAATCATAGGATATTCATTTTTTTTGAAAAATCGAATGCCCGTTTTGAATATTCTACGTTATACATTTATCACTAATTTATTTCATATATCATGATAAATGAAATATATTCGATAAAATAATTTTTATATAAAATCTTGATAAAACAAATTTTCTGTATAAAAATTATTTTGTATAAATCATAATTTTGTTTCTTCATGTTTCTGTAAAATATGATAAAGTATCAAATATTAATAACTATATTAAAATCATAAAATAATATGTAAAATTTTTATATTTAAAAAAAATATCATAATTTATTAATAGTTGATTAAATTTGTTTGATTAAAATATACTTGTCTTAAAATTTTATAATATAGAATTGTTATTATTGTAACACCCCGAATCCGCGGGACTCGGAGTGTCACATTAGGCTAGGATCTCACAATAGATCGTGACCCTAACCTGACAACAAGTTCACTGGACCTTACGACATGTCACTGACAGATATAAAACAAATACATAAAACTATATAAACTGTACAACTAAAAGGTAAAACAACATAGTCGAGTATAAACAACAACGTCCTCACACAGGAGGTAACAAAAGATCATCCTCACGCAGGAGGGAAAGGTAAACAATCCCTAAAAGACCATAACATCCTATGTACGAGAGGTCCTCGGTCTGTCACTCTACTAGATCACCCAACAACATGCCTATCCTGTGGGGCATCTACAACATAGTAATAAACCATTAGCTAACCATACATATATAGAGTAATGCATAAGCACAAACACAATCATGTAAGGATAAACACATCAGCATGATATCACACATTTACCCATTTTATCATCTTTATATAATAGTCATTCACTCAAGTTATATATATATATATATATATATATATATATATATATATATATATATATATATATATATATATATATATATATACAATTGAAAGTATGTGACACGAGGACCGATACATCCCCGCCTCTGAGTGCTATATCCAGCTGTACGAGTATCGGTCACACAATCCGTGTACCCTATGAGAGTGTATTGCGCCCTTTTTGTAAACCAGTTTGGCCTGACGTCAGAGAACCTCCCAGACTCCACTACGGGATGAAAGAGAAAGGTTATCACAGCCACGCAGTGGGGCAGTCATAAAACATAGGTAGGTATAAATGACATCTCATGCTATCATAGCAAACATATAGGCACACACCACTCATGCAAACACCCAATATAAGGATGGTAGCTAAGTAAGTCCTACGGACTTACTTCAACCTCTTACAAAGATCAACCAGAAGAAACCTCCAATCCTGAGAGAGGGGCACTGCCTAATAACAAGGCATAGAAAGATATCAACCTCTATTCATCAAAGGGGTCACACCTAGACCCAAAGGAATCCATAGGGATCATACTCAACCTCAAAACCTTAACCAACATCAACCTAAGTCCTTAAAGCCGTACAAGGCATAAACCGATCATAACCTCATCAAAACAAAACCTCACACATCTAGCATGATCCTATACACTCACACTAGGAAAGGAGGGAACAAAGGCATCCTAAGGTAAGCCTAGAAGCAACATACACCTGCAGAACCAAGAGAAGAACCTAGCTGATGCAGGTGGGCGTAGGGGCGGATCATAGGTGACGCAGGGGCGGGTCCTGGCCGGCGCTGGGGCGGCTGCAAGGTGGCGCAGGGGCGGCTTGACAACAGAGGCACCATTTTAGCCCTTTCTTCTCTTCTTCACTCGATCCTTTCACTCCTTCAGCTGATCTCTCCAGAAGATCAAACACATATCACAAACATCCTCAAGCTGGCTCACAAGGCTCAACAGCCATAATCAACAGCAAACCAAGCATCCAAGCTCTCAAACTTACACAAAGCTCAAAAGAAGATCAAAGATGATCCAAGGGAGAAGAGAGGAGGAGATGTACGCAGGGAGAGAGAGATGGAGCTGAAGATACAAAACCCTCATCAGAAGGAAAGAGGCAAAGGTTATAAAGGAGTAAAAAGGTAAAGCACAAGTCAAAGGGTCAAAGAAGACAGCTGCAAGCACACAAAGCCGCAGGGGCGGCCTAGACAAACCGCAGGGGCGGCTACTGCGTCACGCAGGGGCGGTCTAGGCATAAACTGGGTCTTCAGCTCACCCTCTCAGCAACTAGGGTCTTTCATCTCACCCCCCTAAAAACAAGTTTTGTCCCGAAACTTGTAAAATCCCAAATCCTCTCGGACCCATAAGCAGAGGTATAGCTCTCTCTCTCTATCAGAGGTATCACATCTCCGTTCAGAAGGTCATAACCAATAACAATCTATAACCTCAACACCAACATGGAGGAATCATCAACTCCAGAAAACAAGGCCATAACGCTACCCATAGGCGTAGAGGAATCACATCTCTCGCCATACCACATCACAAGGCATAGAGGAAGCACATCTTTAGCCACACCATAATCATATACATCGCATGGAGGAATAACATCTCCACTGAAACTATGTCCATCAAAATAGCATGGAGGAAAGAACCATCTCCACCTGAATCCTAATCAACTCAAATAACATGGAGGAAAGAACCATCTCCAGCTATAATATTAATCATACACACCTAGGTTGGAGGAAATAATCATCTCCAACTATAACATACATCATGCTAGTACAACAATATCTAATAAGATCATAAAACACATCATAACTAGCATGAAATAACATATCAAGGCATGTAAGCATATGAGCACATAATCACATACTCACCAAGATAGCACTAAGATCTACTCATTGACCCTAGATACATCTATCTCAGCATAAAACTCTAGATAGTTCCTCTGAATACTATCCTCAGTCTCCCATGTAGCCTCCTTAGGTCCACGTCTAGACCATTGTATCTTAAGCATAGGAATGTCCTTCGAACGCAGGCGTCTCACACCTCGTTCTAAGACTGCCATAGGATGCTCAACAAAGGTGTGGTCCGACTCAACCGCCAAATCATCATAACTCACGATGTGCCTCGGATCTGGTATATACTCCCTCAGTTGAGACACATGGAATACAGGGTGAACACCCTCTAATCTCGGAGGCAAAGCTAATCTGTAGGCTGCCCTCCCAACTCTATCCAGCATCTCGAAAGGGCCGATATATCGGGGAATCAACTTCCCCTTTATGGCAAAACGTCTGACGCCTTGCATCGGAGATACTCTCAACCAAACATGAGCTCCTACCCTAAACTCTAGAGGCCGACGCCTCTTGTCTACATACGACTTCTGGCGACTCCGTGCAGACAACATCCTCTCTCTAATCAGCGCTACCCGAGCCATATCATCCTGAATATGCTCTGGCACTATCCCACTAATACTACTAGGCTCATCCCAACATAAAGGTGTACGACACCTACTTCCATACAGTGCCTCATAAGGTGCCATCCCAATGGATGCATCCCAGCTGTTGTTGTATGAGAACTCAACAAGTGGGAGGTAATTAGACCATCCATGTCCCCAATCCAACACACAAGCTTGCAACATATCCTCCAAGATCTGGATGGTCCTCTCAGACTGACCATTTGTCTGGGGGTAAAACACAGTAGTGAAGTGTAGACTCATCCCCAAAGCAGTCTGAATCTGCTGCCAAAATCTCGAGGTAAACCGTCCATCACGATCAGAGACGATCATCTTCGGTACACCATGGAGTCTCACTATCTGCCTAGTGTGCCTCCTCAGCTAACCTGCTCACTAGCCACGTCTCTCTGATAGGAATGAAACGAGCCGTCTTCGTCAGTTTGTCAACAATAACCTAAATAGCATCAAAACTCCTACTGAGCCTCAATCCCGTCACAAAGTCCATGGAGACATCCTCCCACTTCCACTGTGGTACTAGTAATGGATGGAGCTCGCCTCCAGGTCTGCAATGCTCTATCTTGACATGCTGATAGGTCGCATACTAAGCCACAAATCTGGCTACATCGGGCTTCAGCCCTCCCCACCAGTATGAACGTCTCAATCATGGTACATCTTACTCGTACCTGGATGTATTGAGTAAGGTGTATAGTGAGCCTCTTGTAAGATCCTCTGTCTCAACTCTGCATCAGCAGGTACACAGATGCAGTCATGTCGCCTCATCACTCCATCAACCCCAGTGGAGAACTGTGGTGCCTCTCCATGAGACATCCTCTCCCTAATCTTCATCAAGGTCGGGCAGGTCCCCTCCTTCCGCTAAATCTCATCCAACAGATCAGGTAAAACCTCTAAAACATACGACTGGGCATCCTCATCCGGAAAGTGGATGTCCATCTCTAGCCAAGCTAGATCCCTCTGAAGCTGAGGCTGTACGGTCAATCTGGCAATCGCCTTCTCTCGAGGCGTCAGCTACAACATTCGCCTTTCCAAGATGATATAGAATCTCAAGGTCAAAATCCTTAATCAACTCAAGCCATCGACGCTGGTGGTTATTCAACTCCCGCTGCGTGAAAATATACTTAAGATTCTTATGGTCTGTGAAGATCTGACATGTGGCACTATACACGTAATGTCTCCAGATCTTCAAAGCATTAACTACCGCTGCCAACTCCAGATCGTGAGTCGGGTAGTTCTCCTCATACGTCTTTAGCTGTCTAGACGCATAAGCAATCACTCTGCCTCTCTGCATCAACACACATCCCAAGCCTAGCTTGGATGCATCACTGTAGACCACAAAATCATCAATACCCTCTCACTGTGCCAAGACAGGAGCAAAAGTCAATCGTCTTTTCAACTCCTCAAAACTTTGGGCACACTAATCAGTCCACACAAATCTGGTAGTCTTCCTCAGAAGACTCGTAAGTGGGTGGACAATCACAGAAAATCCCTCTACAAAACGTCTGTAATATCCGGCTAAGCCAAGAAAGTTACGCACTTCCTTGACGTTCGTCGGCGTCGTCCATGCAGCAATAGACTCAATCTTCGCCGGGTCAACCATAATCCCGTCGGCGGAGACGATATGCCCAAGGAAAGCAACCTCAGACATCCAGAACTTGCACTTAGAAAGCTTGGCATACAACTCTCTATCCCTCAGAATCTGGAAAACCGTCCACAGATGACTGGCATGCTCCTCTCTGCTACGAGAGTATACCAAAACATCATCAATAAAGACTACCACAACCTGATCTAGGAAGTCGATGAAAATACTGTTCTTCAACTCCATGAAGACTGTTGGGACATTCGTCAGCCCGAATGGCATCACTACAAACTCGTAGTGTCCATAACAGGTACGAAATGCCGTCCTGTGTACATCCTGCTCTCTCACCCTCAGCCGGTGGAATCCTCAGCGTAAGTCAATCCGGGAGAAGACTGTCGCTACCTGAAGCTGATCAAGTAGATCATCAATACGAGGCAGTGGATACCTGTTCTTGATGGTCACCTTATTAAGCTCTTTGTAATCAATACATAGTCTCAATGATCCGTCCTTCTTCCGCACGAAGAGGACAGGACCCCAGGGTGAAACACTAGGGCGTATGAAGCCCTTCTCAACCAACTCCTCGAGTTGCTTCTTCAGCTCCAACATCTCGACAAGTGCCATACGATATGGGGCCTTCGAGACGGGTCTCGTACCAGGCTCTAACTCTATACTGAAATCCACACTCCTCGGAGGCGGCAAGCTCGACGGCTCAGCAAACACATCTGCAAACTCGCAGACCACTAGTAAATCCTCCAAAGCTAGACTCTCTCCATCATTCATGGCGTAGCGCCAAAAGGCATCACATCCTTGTGAAATCAGTCTAGCTGCTCGTACAACACTGATAACAAAACCTGTCTTCCCAAGGTCCCAACCCTGGAAGACCTCAATCTGACCAACCTCGGTAGAGACTGTAATAGTCCGTCTACCAACATCCAAAACCGCACGGTGTCTACGCATCCAATCCATACCTAATATGACTTCTTCATGCATCAATGACATGACTAAGAAGTCAACAAGTAAAACACGAGTCCGTAAACGAAGGGGACACCTACGTATCTCACGGGTACCTCTGACCCAACTACAATCAAGTAACCCTATAGTAAAGGGTATCCCTTCTATGGTAGCTAAACTCAAACACTCAACACATGTATTAGAAATAAATGAATGCGTAACACCAATATCAAACAAAACTCTAACAGGTAAACCATGAAGCAGAATGGTACTTGTAGCAGCCGGTGTAGGTGGATCCTCTACACTCCTCAACTCAAAAGCTCTACCTTGATCTCCTTTGGCATCCATGGTACTCCCACCACGACCTCTACCTCTACTCGGCCCGGGAGCATATCCTTGAGTAGATGGACGATCTGGGACTCTCTGCTGTCCTTGTGTCTGCTGCTGAGGTGTCCTCTGACCACCTCCTCCTACACTGGCAGGGGAAGAACCCTGCTGAGATGCAAATCCAGCCTGCCTACAAAAGGCACTCGATGTCCTGGTCTACCAGAAGTGTAACAAGTCACAAATGGTATGGGACAATCCGACTTCAAGTGGCCAAGATCACCACAGTTGTAACACTGTCGTCCCTTGTCTGTAGTCAGTACATACGAGGGGTAACTCTGACGTCTTTGGTCTTGTCTAGAACCAGATGCTCCTCCAACTCCACTAGTCTGCCCAGTGCGTTGCCTCTTCTCAGACCATCCCTTCTGAGAAGCTCTCCTCTGACGGGCTCGCTCCCTCTCGTAAGTAGAAGCCCGGTCCTGATAATCAACTAGGGACTCGCAATGGAATCCTGCCATGTATGAACGTGTGCTCTCCCTCAGACGACAAGAGAACAAATATACATGCTGGTCCTCAGATGGTGTTGCTGGACCCAACAAGGCTAACTCAATCTGAAAGCGGCGGATGACATCTACAATAGGTACATCCTTAAAACCGGCCTCCACAAGATCTTGCAGCTTCTCCCTCCTCAATGAGGCAGGGCAGAACTGCTCTCTAATCATGCTCCTCATGTGGTCATAACTGGTGTCTCTGGTCCGTACTGTCCTCCACCACTGATGTGCAAGGTCACGGAATTGAGACTGCACTAGCTCTATCCGTCTGTCTTCAAGACATAAGATAGACTCTAAAGCTGAGTCTACATGTCCTATCCATACCTCAGTATGTAAACCAATCTCTCTTGAGAAGCGTGGTACTCCCTGCTGATAGAATGCCTTCAACCAAACATCTAGTCGAGGCCCTCTGGTCTCCTCTACAACTCGAACAGTCTCAGCAGCACGTGCCAACATAGCTGGCACCTGTGTGGCTCCCTGAGACATCTCAGAAGATCCCTCATGCCTTGGTAGATCTGGGGCTCGTCTGCCAGATCTGACAGCCTCCTCAAAACGTCTGAGGTACTCTCTAAACTCTGGTCCCCCCATGGAGACACGATCCGCGTCATCAGACTGGACTCGATGTGAATGATGTCTCCTAAATCCACCACTCCTCGTCTCTGGGACGACACTCTCTGCAACCTCCTCATGTATCTCTTCCACCACTGGTGGATCAGCAGCGGGAACTGGTCCCTCACCTACCACACCCGGAGGAAGGGGTGGTCTGCCTCTACCTCTGCCTACAGCGGCAATAGCTCTAGTCTGAGCCATCTGCGGGACTGATGTAATATCCGGAAATTTTATTTCCGTTTAAATTCCGAGTCAAACCGGATATTGACCGATTTAATCTTTCTACATGATAATGGATATCATGAACGAACACAACTTCTATTATTTTATATGATATTTATATTCACATAAAATATATGTTACTTTTTTTTTATTATATTTAATCTTACTAGTAGTAGATCATTTGGGTCATCAAGACAAGTCATGACAAGCCCATGAGACCAATTGACAAAGTTAAGACAAAGCCTTGACGAGGCCCAAACAAGGCTCGATCTCGAGTGCTGGCCGGCCCAAAACACACCTGCAGCTTCAATCGCCTGCTTGCCCTAACTCCCCTCTCACGCTGATAATGCCGCTACTCCTTTACACGAGCCAACCACGTTCCTTCCCTCTTCTACTCCAGCCGTCTCAACCTTCTTGCCATCCAACTCGCGCCCACAACAGGAGACCGTCTGCCTGTAGTCGAGTCACCAACCGAAGTCTTTGGCCGCTGCTGTTCCTCGTTCTCCTAGTCGCGCAGCAATCGATCACAGGGGTGCACTCTTCTCCAGATCGCAGGAACACACCAGACAGCAGATCGCAAGAAGGGCGTACACAACCCTTGGGTTCGGCCATTCCCTAGGCCGCCGGTGCTACTGGACTAGGCCGCGGGTGTGCCTCCTGGGATCTTGTCGAGCCTCCAACCTACCGTAGTAGCGGACTCCAGTGACAGCAACCGGTGTTGTTCCCTTCACCCCTTCGAAATACGGAATCGAGTAAGATCCATATCGTCCTTCCTATCCCATCTCTTTGCGTTAACCTTAATATATATATGCTGATGTGAGCACTCGTTGTGTCTTCAAGCCGACCTTAACAGCCTCAGAAGATTTACTTGGACAACTGAGGTGTTTGCTGAGTTTTCGGAAGGGAAGAATAGTCAATTTCGGCTCCAGTTTTGGGTAGGTTAGACTCCACCTTTACTGCTGATTTTCGGATATGTTTTAGTCGATATTGTATAGTATAACATACTAAAAATTTAGAGGAATCAGATCTATGGTTTGAGAGTTATGGTGTTCCAAAGTTGACGCCTCATGTAGTTTTATAAATGTGCTGATTGTTGGGGAAAACAGCAAGTGATACTGTTTTGTGAGATGATTTTGAATAAGCTCTTGATCTCCTTTGGGCTTGAATTTTGGATATGATATCGTTGACATATTTTTGTAGAACATATTAAAATTTGAGAGACATCCAGTGAGTGGTTTGGGATTTATGATTTTTCTAAGATTGAGTCGTAAGCAGTTTTTCTGTTGTGCTGAAATTCGATTTTGTGAGATAGTTTTAAATAGGATTTTGATCTCCTTTGCGGCTGAATTTTGGATATATTAAAGATAAGATTTTATAGTAGAACATATCAAAATTTGGGATAAATCCAGCGAGTAGTTTAGGAGTTATGTTTTTTCAAAGTTAAGACAGTGTGTTGCTTGTTAAGTGTTGTAACCAACTTTAGAAATTTTTGTAGAAGCGATGCTTTAACAGTTTTAAGAAATTCTTTCTCCTATGAGTAGATGGGATATCATATATGATCTAGGGAATTATTTCGGAATTTTTATAAGATTATTCAAATTTTATATTTGAAGCTGTAGTTGGACTTTAGTGACTTTTTGGGAAATAGAAAATGGGTAGTTTTTCAAGTTGTTACCTAAAATCATCCTAGGGAGTAGAATATGGTTAGTTAGCCTCAAGTTATAATTTAAGTACATATTCCGAGTTTTTAGAAGTTTCGAGACCAAGGGTAAAATAGTCCTTTTACCATAAATTAATATTGTAATCAATTCCGTTCTATTAAGGCCTACTATCTTAGAAGGCTTAGACTTCTAATCACCTAGAAAGTGTGCTGACACACTTGCCTCCTTTGAAAAACCACTGAGTTCCTACTGTACAGATCGATTTGCAAATTAGAAAGTCGAGATCTGATTCAGGTAAGTCCACGGACTTACTTAGCTGGCTTCCTGCATGTGTGTGATGTGTATGAGTGGTGTTTGCTAGTTAAGATAAATAACGAAACCGGAATAGGCCGACTTTAGTATATTGTGTAATTGACCCAAGTGTATGATAACGGGTAGTGACATCATCTGCCTAGCTCTTGCGAGAGTCTAGGAGGTTCCCTGCGACCAGCCTAGTCCGGTAGACGGTCAAATGCATTATTACCATTCCACGTTGGTAAACGGGGGCAGGGGCGAGGTTTGGGAATCCCTCGTGTCACAAAATAAGTATCATTAGTAATGACATATCACCTAATTAAAGATAATAAAAGGATTGATTGTGCATGTTGATTGTGTATGTTGATTGTGTATGTTGTGTGTTTGTGCTTTTACCTTTATACTTATGCATAGAATGTTAGCTAACGGTTTTATACCGCTTGTAGATGCCTTGCAGGTTAAGACAGTTGTAGAGAGATCCGGAGGAAATGGTCAGCCGGGTCCACATACTCTTTTAGTTGGGGGCGAGGTTGTCTTATGTTCTTTATATGCGTCGTTTTAGTACCGTTGCTTTGTAAGGCTGATACATATCCTTCATGTATATATTGTTTAAAGTTTTCAAATGTTTTAATACTTTTGTGCCTTGTTGTAAGATCCTAGTAAAGTTGTTGTCAAACTAAGGTCGGGACGCATTGTGAGGTCCTAACCAGTAGCTCCCCGAGTTCTGAGAATTTGGGGTGTTACAATATGCACACCTAACTTATAAGGCTCTATATAGGCCATATATATATATATATATATTTATATATATATATATACATACATAGTCCACAATACAAATATACATATCTATACAGTAGAGATCCATAGTAGAGGTGGTGACTTCTCGTACATTCTAACCCAAAACCACACTTAAAACCAAAACACTTTGAAAACGTCTGACCCCTTTCAGGTTCTATTTATTTTACCTATCAAACCTCATTGCAGGTAGCAAGTGCCATTTTTGTTAACCTAAGGCTCTGATACCAACTCTGTAACACCCCAAATCCGCAGGACTCGGAGTGTCACATTGGGCTAGGATCTCACAATAGATCCTGACCTTAGCCTGACAACAAGTTCACTGGACCTTACAACATGACACTGACAGATATAAAAACAAATACATAAAACTATATAAACTGTACAACTAAAAGGTAAAACAACATAGCCGAGTATAAACAACAACGTCCTCACACAGGAGGTAACAAAAGATCATCCTCACGCAGGAGGAAAAGGTAAACAACCCCTAAAAGACCATAACATCCTATGTACGAGAGGTCCTCGGCCTGCCACTCTGCTAGATCGCCCAACAACATGCCTATCTTGTGGGGTATCTACAACATAGTAATAAACCATTAGCTAACCATACATATATAGAGTAATGCATAAGCACAAACACAATCATGTAAGGATAAACACATCAACATGATATTACACATTTACCCATTTTATCATCTTTATATAATATTCATTCACTCAAGTCGTATATATATATATATATATATATATATATATATAGGAATAGGATCAAGTATGAACATGTTTTACCGTAAGAAATGAGAACAAATCTCAACGGTCATGATTCGTTCTTATTTCGGATAATAATTAATTACGTTTTTATATAAGGACATTAATATCTGGTTACCTTTTAAGATTGAAATTTATTTATCACCTAATTAAATGCACATATTTGCCTGATAATTATCTCATTTGTCTTCTCGTTCCGGCGTGCTACAATAGGAGAAGTTATAGTAGTTAGGATTATTAGCCAATCGTGTTGCATAGTGCACGTATGGGTGCTAGCCGTGTTTAATTTGTCAATGTATATTCGTGTGCTTAAATTACTCGTGCATATTAAAAAACTAATGTTTCTATGTTAACATAATCGTGTATGTTAATCGTATAGTGGTTATTTTGTATTGCACACAATAAGTTCTTGCATATCAAACGAAGGGTGCTTATTCATGCATGCATGATAAATAAGTAACTAGTGCTTACTTGTGCATGAAACACTATTTTCATTCACATTAAGTGAAACTAGTGCTTACTCGTGCGTGTATCTTTACTCAAACAAATACACGTTGAAATTATAAAAGCACAATAAATTATATAAAAATATATACATTCAATCAATAATGCATACAATTGTTCAATTCAAAGATTAACTTTAAAAAATAATTATCTTCATTCAAATATGTGCATGTATGTATATGATTTGTGCATATACTTCACTCTCTTGTTTTAGGATAGGATTCGTGCATGTAATATAGATAATTCAATCACGTATAGGGCATGTAATGGAATCGTCGGTGATGGGTTATAAATTATTCATCTATACGTGCATATAAATTACTCATCTATACGTGCATGGACTTATACAATTAGATAAAATATTGACGTACATGGGTAATTAAGCACGAGTGGAATCATCGGTGGTGTGATGTACGAGTAATTAAGCTCTGATGTCACGAGTATTTTTTTCCCATTCAACATTGTATTAACCATAAACAATTTCTTTCCAAAAAAAACATAAGTTGAATATTTATAATTACCATGTAATAAATCATGCACGATTGATAAAATAATTTAATGACCTTATGTAGATATCGTAATAAATCTACATAGAATCATACCTTATTTAGACGTCAAATCTTAGTCATCCGTGCATTGATCTAACGATCCTTAGTTATTCTTATTTCTTACCGTAAAATACGTTCTTACCGGATCCTGACCCTATGTATATATATATATATATATATATATATATATATATATATATATATATATATATATATATATATATATATATGTATGTGACACGAGGACCGGTACATCCCGCCTCTGAGTGCTATACCCAGCTGTACGAGCATCGGTCACACAATCCGTGTACCCTATGGGAGTGGATTGCGCCCTTCTTGTAAACCAGTCTGGCCTGACGTCAGAGAACCTCCAGACTCCACTACGGGATGAAAGAGAAAGGTTATCACAGCCACGCAGTGGGGCAGTCAATAAAACATAGGTCGGTATAAACGACATCTCATGCTATCATAACAAACATATAGGCACACACCACTCATGCAAACACCCAATATAAGGATGGTAGCTAAGTAAGTCCTACGGACTTACCTCAACCTCGTACAAAGATCAACCAGAAGCAACCTCCAATCTTGAGAGAGGGGCACTGCCTAATAACAAGGGATATAAAGATATCAACCTCTATTCATCAAAGGGGTCACACCTAGACCCAAAGGAATCCATAGGGATCATACTCAACCTCAAAACCTTAACCAACATCAACCTAAGTCCTTAAAGCCGTACAAGGCATAAACCGATCATAACCTCATCAAAACACAACCTCACACATCTAGCATGATCCTATACACTCACAATAGGAAAGGAGGGAACAAAGGAATCCTAAGGTAAGCCTAGAAGCAACACACACCTGCAGAACCAAAAGAAGAACCTAGCTGATGCAGGTGGGCGTAGAGGCGGATCATAGGTGACACAGGGGCGGGTCCTAGCCGGCGTTGGGGCGGCTGCAAGGTGGCGCAGGGGCGGCTGGACAACAGAGGCACCACTTCATCCCTTTCTTCTCTTCTTCACTCGATCCTTTCACTCCTTCAGCTGAGTTCTCTAGAAGATCAAACACACATCACAAACATCCTCAAGCTGGCTCACAAGGCTCAACAACCATAATCAACAACAAACCAAGCATCCAAGCTCCTAAACTTACACAAAACTCAAAAGAAGATCAAAGATGATCCAAGGGTGAAGAGAGGAGAAGATGTACGTAGTGAGAGAGAGATGAAGCTGAAGATACAAAACCCTCATCAAAAGGAAAGAGACGAAGGTTATAAAGGAGTAAAAAGGTAAAGCACGGGTCAACGGGTCAAAGAAGACGGCTGTAAACACACAAAGCCGCAGGGGCGGACTTTTTGAGCCGCAGGGGCGGCCCAGGCAAACCGCAGGGGCGGCTACTGGTCACGCAAGGGCGGTCTAGGCATAAACTGGGTCCTCAGCTCACCCTCTCAGCAACTCAGAAACTAGGCTCTTACAATTATAATTTTCCTTTTTTTTTAAATAAATTTATAATAAAAGAAACGTTATTTTAGACAACAAAAAATAAGAAATAAGGGTACGGAAAAGAAGAAACCTCAAGGATACCAAGTGGAAACGTGAAAAACTTTGGGCACCATCCGGAAAAGCCAAAAACTCAGGGGTACCAAACGGAAAAATCCTTAATTTAATAAGAAAAGATTTTCTGTCTTAAAAATAATTTAAAAAATAAAAATTTATTGACATTAATCGCGGGATCTCCATTTCAAAAAGAAAAAATTACCTAAGCAGTACCCCATCTTTTAGCGTGAGTAAACTTTAGTACCCCGTCGTTTAAACTATTAGAACGGTACTTCACCTATTGAGTCCGACCAAAGATTAGTATTTAGATTACTATTCACACGTTAATTTAACAGATCGGTGTTAAACATCAGGGGCAAAATTGTACACCTACCTTAGGCAAAATTGTCTATCTACCTTAGATATTTAACACCGATCTATTAACTTAACGTTTGATCATTAATCCAGATACTAATCTTTGGTCGGACTCAATAGATGAGATACCGTTATGATAGTTTAAACGATGGGGTACTAAATTTTAGTCAGCCTAAAAGATGGGGTACTGTTTGAATATGTATAATAGATTCGCATTTTTATATTTCGTTTAGTTAGATTTAGACATGAGTTTGGTTTGGGCAAAATCGCAAAACCGGTGGTTTTTCAACCGGTCCAAATTACCGATTTGATCAAACCATTGGTTTAGATTTGCCGGTTTGACAAAACCGTCGGTTGCCGGTTTGGCGAAAAAGGTGCATATAGCTGTTAGTGGGCCCCACATCCCCATAGGCTATTATAGCCGTTGATATGTGTTTTAGAAAAATATTGCTCCCATAGCGCATCACGTCATCAACTCTATGCTCTGTTTTAATATGTATAATAGATTCGCATTTTTACATGTCGTTTACTTAGATTTAGACATGAGTGTGGTTTGGCAAAATCGCAAAACCTACGGTTTTTAAACCGGTCCAAATTGCCGGTTTGATCAAACCATTGGTTTAGATTTTCCGGTTTGAAAAAACCGTCGGTTGCCGGTTTGACAAAAAAATGTGCATATAGCTGTTAGTGGGCCCCACATCCCCATCGGCTATTTTAGCCGTTGGGATGTGTTTTAAAAAATATTTATAATATAAATGCTTAAAAATCACTCATTTCCTATAAATACTCAACCCCTCTCCCATTTTATCTCACATCAACATTCTCAACTCTCTCTATCGCCGCCGCCGCCGCCACCACCACCACTATTACCACCACCACCACCACCACTACCACTACCACTACCACTACCACTACCACTGCCACTACTACTACTACCACTACTCTCTAGTCTCAAGTCTCAATCTCAATTTCGAATTCGTTATTCATCTCTCAATCGCATAATGGCAAATCTGAGCGACAACACTCCTCCCGCTTTTTTCCCTAACACCCAAGAAAGTGAAACCCAAATGCCCAAAATGTCACAAGGTGAAGGAACATTTTGACAAGTTCCTCAACCGCAAATGTTTACATCCGACATTTTTACAAAGCATTACAAGATGGGTGAGGCGGTGAACGAATATTGTCAAGTCGTGTGCAACTATTGTCCGAAGGTGTACAAGTGGAGGGCGAAGGGCGGCTATGGGACTTTGCAAACCCACATGCAAAAAGTCCATCTCGAGAAGCTACGGATATCACAAGGACAATCTCAATTGTCCCACGGGTTTGCATCTTCTTCTTCTCAATCTCCTTTATTTATGTATAATCATAGTGATAAAAGTTTAGAATTAGCCAACTTTATATGTTGTCATGCATTTCCATTTTCTTATGCGGAATATCAAGATGTTCGAGAATATAAAACTAAATATCTTCAACCGTCTTTTAAACCAATTTCTCGCAAAACTGTTTTCAAATTAATTTTTAAATCTTACAAACAAAAGAAACAAAATAATTTTTCGATTTTGTCATCTTTTTCGCATCAAGTTTCTATTTGTAGTGATATTTGAAATACACTATCACAAAAACATTTTTACATGGGCATTATTTTACATTTATTGATAACGATATGTTTTTGCATAAATTTGTTATTGCATTTCGTCATTTCAACGAAAGACATAATGCCACAAACATTACAAACTTGATAAAAACGGTTTTACAAGAATATAATTTACGAGGTTGAGTTTTTTCATATTCTTTTGATAATGTATCTGCTAACACCTCCACCTTAAACGATTTGGTGGAGGATGCGGGTCAATATTTGTGAACTCCTTTTATTCATCAAAGATGTGCATGTCATATTTTAAACTTATGTGTTCAAGATGAACTTAAAATTTTGTCGGCTATGCTAAGCCCCATCACCAACGTTATTGAACATATTTGACATTCATCCAATTTGAGAAAAAAATGGAGAACAATATGTTTACAAAATAATGTTCATCCAATTGCATTTTCGAAAGACATTAGAACTCGTTGGAATCTCTACTTACAAATTACTTAGTCAAGCCCTTCGTTATAAAGAGATTTTACAAGTTTTTTTTTCCGCACAAAGTATTTTGTTGTCAATTAGATGATGAAATTAATTGGCAAACTTGCCTTGATATTTTTAATGTTGTAAAGGTTTTTAATGATATATATGGCAAGAAATTGAAATAGCTAAAATATTACATTGATATTGCCTTGGTTTATCTTATTTCCGCCGTTTTTGATCTTAGACTTAGGGCCTGTTTGTTTTAAACTTCGGAAAAGGAGTCGGAATGGAAACGGATCTAGTCTATACGTATATCCTTATTCATGAAAATTTTTAGAATCATTCATTGTGATTTGAACTAATTGGAGTATAATTTGATTACTTTTGATACCTTATAAGGAAACAAAATAGGTGAAGCAAATGCATTTTGCATGAGACCACAAAGAATGATTCCAAAAAAATTTATGAACAAGGTGCATATATAGAATAAATTCATTTTTATTCCGTTTCCGTTTCCAAAGTTTAAACAAACGGACTCTTAAACTTAAAGGTGTTACCGATTTGTTGGTTGTTTACTATGAATGTCTGGGTTTAGGTTATACAAACACTTCTACAATTATAAATAATGTTTTTATTGAAATTGAATATTTGCTTTCTTCCTTTGAATCAAGTGTTATCTTTTCTTCTACCACCGAACCAACTCCTGCACCCTCTTATTTTTCATCTTCTATTCTATCAAAATTTAAATAAACTTTAGCTAAAAGAACAAAAACACCACTGCATTCATCCACAAGTGTGGATTTCAAGATTATCTAACAACGTGTTTTAATTTTAAGAGTGAATCTTTTGAAATTTTGGATTGGTGGAAGAAGTTAGCCCCGAAGTATCCAACATTGATCAAAATTATGCAACAAATCATGGTCGTGTCCACATCAAAGGTTGCCGTGGGGCAAGCATTTAGCCAAGGATGGAATATGCTCACCTACAAGAGAAGTCAACTAAAACCCGAAAAATTGGAGGCGTAAGTATGCATTCAAGATTGGACGGCGGAGAAACAGAAACAATGGAATCCCCCAGTGTATGACTCAAAATCAGATTCCAACTCCGATGATCCGGGCACAACTTCCGAGTCCGATGCATGAAGGTAAGCATGATAACTAAACAACTTAGAATTTCAAGAAAAGGTAAGAAAAGGTAAGAGAACTACGTGGACTTTGATTCCTCTTAACCCTGAGAGGATACATAGGCAACCAGAAAATCGGTTCATACCCTTTCTTTTTTTAATTAAATTACTAATATCTCATGTCGAGAGCGATCTCGGGCTTGACGGTTAAGCAAACTAGAAAGAGACCCAAGTCTAACTAGATTCACCTTGTATATGATTTTTGTGTGAAAAATTAAATACACGGACATTGATTTACTAACAAAATCAATATCAAATAAACTAGAACGAGAGGGAGTGTTCGAGGAGGAGATACGAAGGGACAAAGAAGGGGTAAAATTGAGATAGCGTAAAATACGTTTTACAGCATGTCATTATATGCCACGTGTCTTATGCATGAACTTACACATGTTAACGACAAATGAAATATTTTGACGTATGAAGGCTAGTTATTGAAGGGAACCAACAACACTTTTGTATAGTGTAGGATCAACAAAAGGAGAGAATTAAAGGTAGCAAAATCACGACTCACAATGTAGTACCAATGACATGTTTGGATTTCTAAATATTGGTATTGTGAAGGAGTTGTAGAATATATTTGTATTGAGAGAGGTAGAATCCAGAGAATGTGCAAAACACTTCAATGCCCAAAAAGTAGTGAAGGTTCCTAAGATCCTTTACAAAGAAGCGAGATGATGATTTTGTTTGCAAAAATTGATGAAGATGCAATAACTAAAATATCGTTCACATAGACTAGGACAAAAATAACATTTGATTCGTCTTTGAATGTGAATAGGAATTGATTGGCACAAGACAAAGTAAAACCTAGGTGGATTAGGCGATCACTAAGAGTGGAATACAAAGCTCACAAATCTTGTTTTAGTCCATAGAGTGATTTACGCAGCTTGCAAAGATAATTGGGATATTGGGGATGCACAAAACCAGGATGTTTTATGATGTACACATCTTCATTTAAGGCACCAGGAAGAAAGACATTTTCAATGTATATTTGTCTCATTGTCCAACTGTTCATTGCTGCTAAAGAAAGAACAAGATGAATCTAGTGTTTTGGCATTCCATGGATACATTGACTAGGCATTTTATTTTGTATACCTACCTAGAGGGTTGATGTTGGGATTTAGAGGTATTAGTGACCAGGATGTTTGGAGAAGGGCTTAAAACTCAACATGCATATCATCACGCCAATTTCTG
The DNA here is from genome assembly GCA_033239125.1 of Fagopyrum homotropicum. Taxonomy (NCBI): domain Eukaryota; kingdom Viridiplantae; phylum Streptophyta; class Magnoliopsida; order Caryophyllales; family Polygonaceae; genus Fagopyrum; species Fagopyrum homotropicum. Next base: position 80,552,420 of record BSWB01000008.1, read on the forward strand.
AAGTTAGAGGCTTGTGTGAACGATGTTGGTTCTTATAGGACCGTCTTTGAGGAGTTGGATAAAGAGAGAGGCCAAAGAATTGTGCCATCAATAGGAATGAGGGGTTTGTGGATGTTGTGGTGAGAACGAGTTCTAATGGTGCGAGCATATGAAGGAGAGGGAGGGGGTCAAATGACAAAGGAGAATATGAGGGAATTGAAATGGAATAGTCAAATGGTTAATGGGGTTATGATCATTTGATAATCCTGTTGGGAGATTAGGCTGATGGTTGAGGGCCCAATAGGATAACGAGGGAAGTGAGGTTGAGAATGATTGGGCTCAATATGTGTACGATTGCGCCAAAGAAGATTATGTCATAAGAGAGGGCAAACTTGTGGAGGGTGAGTAAATTAAGTTATGATTGTATAGGGACAAAGATTAGGAAAACCAAGGTTACCAAACACACAATAGGATTGAGGTTGGGGTTCTTGTGATGGAGTTTGTAATAAGGAGAAAAATTATCTAAGGTTGGAGTCGGGAGGGGATTTATTAAATAGATGCCGGTCTGAAAAGTATAGTCCAAAATATGAATGGAAGGTGAGAGTGGGCATGTAAGGCATGCCGGTCTGACAAGTTTGTAATACGGGCATGTCATAACTGAAAATTGGTGGTAAGACTGACGTTTGCTTATGAATGCAATTTATTGGCAGTGAGTGAAAAAACATATAGGCCGTCCTCAATGATTCCTTGAAGAAGAGTGTCCTTTGTTCGTCGATCCTTCACAAAAAAGAAATCATGGTGAAAGTCAAAGTAAACAGGATTATCAAGGTATAATTGACAAATTAAAAGGAGATTACGATTAATGGAAGGCACATATAAGATATGATTGAGTTTGAAAGAAGAGGAAGGAGAAAGATGATAAGAGAATTGGTTTGAACCGTAATGTTGAATCAAAAGTGATGAGCCATTTTTAATGGAAACCGAATCATTTCCATGGTAAGAATGAACATCCAAGGACATCTAGTTCATGTGTGGAGAGAAGTGATGTGTTACTGTAGTGTCGAGATTCCAATTTGTAGAAGAGTTGTGATCTTGGAATGAGGATGGCACTAAAGACTAACCTGAGTGGTTGAACCTATGGGATGTATTCATAACTTGGGCTATAGATAATGTGTACCAGTATAGACGAGCCTCCTTCTTACGCTGACACTTGAAATGGTTGAGACAATATACATATCTCTTCCTATGATCTTCTATGTAATCTTTCTACGGTTGTTAAATCACAAAAACGACAAAAATAAACAATACAAGTTCGGGTAATCTCCGACATGGAATTGAGTGGAGGCCCGCAAAAAATGAGGATCTTATTAGAGAGGAAGAAAACGGAGAGTATAAGAGGAGGGAAAGCGAACCATGTTCGGCTTGTTGGCCGAGCTTGAGTCCAACACCCTACAAGGAAAAGAGGGAGAAGAACCTTGAGATGGAGCGGAAGATTTTTAATCACAAACCGGTATAATGTTGGGATTGGGGATGACAATATGAGTATACGATGGATAAATGAATACACTATGAATAAATTTCAAGGTCATTACATTTAATTTTTAGGTAAAAAATAATCTTTGGAATCATTTCAAAACATAAACTATTTGAACAACATATCAGAGATAAAAATTAGGGTTTTTCACATTTTAAATTATCCGATTCATGACTACAACCTTGATTTTCGGAATGTACCAAAAGAGCCATCAAGACTCGTTAAACTATTAATAGACTAGTTGGGTTAAATTGGTTTTGTAAAATTTTACAATATATTAAAGGCTGTTTTAATGACCAATCGGGTTTACTTGGGTTGTATGAGTCGAATGAGGGCTTGTTGTGTTTTGAAATTTGGATTCTTGGATCATTTTTAATATTGTATTGTGATATAACCAGTTTAGTCATTTTTGGATTCGGCTATTTGGTTTCAAGTCAAATTAGTTTCGTCAAGTTGGTCTCAAATACTTGTTTTCATTTTTTGTCTCACTTAGATTTTCGAGTATTCAATAGTCAATTTATGATTATTTTTGACAATAAGTAAAAGTATATGTTAAGCCTATGCCATATAAATTAAAAAACAATTTCTTTGTCAAACTCATTTTGGGTCGAGAATTTTTGGTTCTTGGGTCATTAATGTTGAAGATTTGTGTTATATAAGTCTCAACGGAACCAACGATATTGTTGTTCAGACAAGGTGAAATGAGTTGCTCACTTGTGTGCCACGATAATCTGGGTCGCGGGAGGCAAGCCAAAAGACATGCACTTAGAGTTACTAGTGATTATGGGGTAAAAGTAAGAAAGCTAATTGGACTGTGATATCACATATATGTTGAAAAGTTACTTAGTTGAGCCTCATGAATACCATGAGACATTTTCTTGACTTAGTCATGTCTTGGCATGAGCGTCGTTGCCCTTGCCAACACCTAGGCCATGTTAGGGCATAAATTGAGAGCCCGTCGCTTTGTGTTTTTGGACACATTAATTGGCCATTTAATCGGGCATTCCTCATTACATTATCTCAATATTGTTGCAAAGTTTGAGAGGAATCCAAGAACAAATATCAATTGAGTTGCAAGAAGTTAGATAGTGAGCTACTTGGTGAGATAAGCTAGTTTGAGTTGAGCTCATGGGTATTTGTGGACCTTGAATTTTCACGTAGCTGTAATGAATTAAGTAAAACTCATTGGTGAAGAAAATGTCAGGCCCAAAAAACTAGCTTCATTTTGGCTTTCTTGATGGCCAATTGAGTTGGGTGTGAGCCTAGAAGTGATTTAAGAATACCCTAAATTCTCTAAATCACATGTATGCTCTCAAACGAATTTACGGAGGTTATTCTTCCCTTAAAATATGCCCCGCTTTTCCTATAAAGTGGAGAGTCATTTGCGGTTCAAAGATGATTTATTTTGTACAGTAAAACAAGTATTTAGCTCCCAAGTTTTGACAAGGGTTAGAACTTCTCTCTTTGACTTGTTTGTGCAACTTGAAAGGGCCAAATGTTTCTTTGGTTATAAAGAAAGATAGACATTGATCCTATAAGGATCATGTTTTGATGAGATATAGGTTAACTCCTACACAAATGTAAGATAAGGTATGTTTCTTTACTTAAGTCTTTATGACATGTTGGTCTTATCACACTAAGGTGCTTAAATCCCCAATGTAAGGGGGAATACACTTAGAACGAAGACTCGATAATTGAATGCTTTCAACATTATTCAAGTCAAATAAGAAAAAGTTAGGATTTTCAAATTCTAATTTATGATGATCAAGGCGAATCAGACTTAATCATTGATTGTAATATTGGGTTAACTTACAAACGGTGTGGAATTGACGAGCATGAATTTCACTATTGAGTTTCGGACTAAAAATTGGCCTCATGAGGACAATTTTACTTTTTTCTTCAAGTAATTTGGGGAGTTTGGGAACTCGAAATAATAAAGTTGTAGTTAAGATTAATGATCATGACATCAGATATGTCTCAGACGTGAAATAACAAAACGGAAAAATAGTTTTTATTCCGATTCTTAGCAGATAAAAAATGTGGCTTAGAAATGCGCATTTTTGATAAAGTTGTGGAATAGTTATCCTAATATATTCCAAATTTTCTATTCCAATAGCATAAAGCTTGATTAACAAAAAATACAATTGTTGTTTCATTTAGTTATTCTAGATAAAATTTATACATAATATATATATATATATATATATATATATATATATATATATATATATATATATATATATATATATATTATAGTACTCATGCAGAGTCTCGTTACTTCTTGCTCGATGTTGCTTATGGCCTTTTTTAGATTCTTGGCCTTCTTTGTTGGGAAGTATTTTTCAAGGAATGTTTTGTGTAGATTTCCCCAAGTATCTATACTTCCGGAAAGTAGGTGATAGTTGTTCGCTCAAAAACGTGTGTTTATATGAACAAAAATAGTCTTAAATTTATACAAGAAATAAAAGCAAATAAGCAAACCCGTAGTGTACGGATCAATCGCAATAAAGACAAATATTCCAAGGTCGATCACATGGACTATGGTGAAACCAAGTAGCAAATCAAATCTAGGAAAGAAACTTGCCATTATCAAAGAACAAAGTAATAAAATCAACGAGGATATAACAATCAAGAGAGAATGCAGAATCTAGAGATCATAGCGTCAGTTTGTGATTTTCGATTCAAGACTTCTAAAGATCTGTGGACAGAGTTGAGATCGCTATAGAAAGGTGTTTCTAAGATGGGATAGATTATGGGGGAGGTCTCACTATCAGCTAATCCCAAACCAAAGGTCCTATTACCGGGTAAGTCTCAAGGATCTAAGGAAAGAAACTATAATTTCAAACCAACCACTCAATCTAAGAGAATAAAACTAACCTTTACCGGGTAAGTCTCAAGCTAGCTCACAAAGGCAAGGTGAAGGCACACTCAAACCTATTAAAGAATAAACCTTTATTACCTAGAACTCATCATCGTTGGAAACTAAGAAAGAGAATCACCCAGTAAGTCTCTTCCCAAGCTTAGTGTAAGGTTGAAAGGCTCAACCAATGCTAGAATTTGGGCAATCTATAACCTAGGCTTAAGGATATAACATGAACGGATAAACAGAGATAAATCTCGGATTGTTCTTGCTCAAATCTCGGCCGAGATTCTTGAGAACAAACCGAGATTCGGTAACTGCGTAGGTTAAAACCAACCTTCAGGATCCAATCTAACTTAAAGGTTCATTCTATTATCATCTATACCACAACCATCAATTAATCACCCTAGAATCGTAATAGTTCTAGCCAACAAGAGTCATATTAAAATCAATGAAGATATATGATATCAAATAAGACATAAAACCAAAATAACCAAGGAAAGGGCAAAGAATACTTAGCAAATAGTCTTCAAATATCAAACTGAAATAAAGAAATAATAAAGGTTTGACCTTGTGTTCAAAATAACAAAAACTGCAACTAAGTATCTCCCTTCAAAAATCCTCACAAAACTCTCAATCCTTCTATGTGTTGTAGCTAATGATGCAAATCTTCGATCACTTGATGTTGTAATTCTTCCTTCTAACTCGTACGCGCCGTCTTTCTGCGTCTTCCGAACCCTATTGAACTGTATCTTATGTCGTCTTTTTTTTCGCCGCATCCGTCTTTCTTTAATAATAAAAACTAGGGTTTATGACGTATGGGCCATGGGCTGTTTTCAGCGATATCTCGGATGAACCCAAAATAAATCTCAGCCGAGATAATTTCATCCATATGAGATTTCGCTTCTGTTTCGAACTTCCTTCTATTCCTTGCTTGCATTCCTCTTGCATCCTTCTTCTTATGATCCTCGATGTTCTTTTATGCTCCAATATGTAGTCCTCTTGACTCCTTTTACTTCCATGCTTTCTTTTGATCCAAAATGCACCATATTTCCTACAATTGCAACAAAACTATGTGTAGACCTCCATTATCACAAAGTAGGCAAATGATAGCACAATTGATATGAATATATGTTCATGCATGCAAAATAAAGGAAAAATCTATCTAAATACATACCTAAACTAAGGTTATAATTTATGTCATCAAAATACCTCATACTTGCCTCTTGATTGTCCCCAAGTAAGGTTCAAATTAGGATACAAGATGATCTGAATTATGAACATGCAAGATAATGAAAACTCACAAAATTTTTGGTTGTGCTTCTACTCATAGACAGTGGCGGAGCCAGAAAATTTGGTTGGAGGGGCACAAAAAAAAATTTATAAGGGAAGTCGAATATTAAGCTTGAAATTAAACAATAAAATATATAAATTAAATAAATAAAAAAAGTTTACTTAAGTTTTGTACTATAAATTTGCACTTTTAATTTATTTTTTTTACTTAGATAAAATTTAACATTATTTTATATATTTAGTTTCTTTTATAAATATATTGTCATATAAATTAGATAGTTGTTGATGAATTATTGTATTAAAAATTATATTAATTATATTAATTTTATTTTATAATTTAGAAATTAATGAAATAATAAACATCATTTAATCTCTCCATCTAAATATATTGTAATTTGTTTAAAATAAATCCATAAAATAAAAAAAAAACTTTTTGCTAAAAAAAAAGTTTACTTAAGTTTTGTACTATAAATTTGCGCTTTTAATTTACTATTTTACTTAGATAAAATTTAACATTATTTTATATATTTAGTTTCTTTTATAAATATATTGTCATATAAATTAGATATTTGTTGATGAATTATTGTATTAAAAATTATATTAATTTTATTTTATAATTTAGAAATTAATGAAATAATAAACATCATTTAATCTCTACATCTAAATATATTGTAATTTGTTTAAAATAAAAAGAAACTTTTTGCTACTCCCAAAACTCGAACCTATGACTTCATGTACCTCCTTCCCATCCTCTACTAGATGAGCTAGTAGAATAGTTGTGACACCTATTTCATTTCTAGTTTATAACCAGTTAATTAACCCTGTTTAAAGCAATAAGCGGAAAAGCGGAAAAACGGAAAACGTAAATTTTTAAAACTTTATCTTACAACCATATTCACAACATATACACATACTAACATACGTCATAAAACTCCGTTTAACCAAAACACAACTATTTTAAAACCATGCAAAACATCCTAGGCGGTAGCATCCCATAACAGCTCACCTGATATGATCTCAAATCCAGGTGTTGGGTCCAACGTCCTTGCCTTGATCAGGCCGAGTCTGAGTAGCTGAAAAAAATGTGGATATAACAACAATGAGCCACACGCTCAGTAAGGGTATACAAATCACACTCTCCCAATATATATAAGTATCTAATATCCCGTCCCCAAAGGACACTCTATACCCTTCCTCACATTTCAAAGCATCACATACATATCCACATTCACATATAATTCCACAACCATTCATATCACATTTCACATAAACATTCAAGCATGTTATCACACATCACATATAAACATATCATCTCATCACATAAAAATAATCATAACATAACACATAACATGCTAGACTCGATCGCATCGATGCATAGGTGATAATTAACTAACTAGCCCCAACTGATCGTACGATATATTTTCTCATTGCTTTCTTGTTTCTTTTCTTTCTTTCTTTCTTTTTCTTTTCTTTTCGGTTGGCCAACTCGATAGCGTCCTAGGCCCCCTGTAGATTAGGTAGCGACCTCGGCCATCTTGTCCTAAGACCCCCTGTAGATCAGGTTGCGATCTTGGACTATTTTTATTATCTTGAGGCCCCCTGTAGATCAGGTAGCGACCTCTGGCTGTTTTTCTTATCTTGAGGCCCCTTGTAGATCAGGTAGCGACCTCTGAGGCCCCCTGTAGATCAGGTAGCGACCTCGTCCCCCGGAAACCCGTGCGGGACCCAGTTGGGCTAATTAATCAATTACCATCCTATATTATCACTTTCATATCATAACTCAATTTCATGCTTTCATCATATTCTTTCATCACATTCTTTACACTATCATCTCATGTACCTCATGCATGCTTTCATAAGGAATATCAAGTCATCATCATCGTCTCACTCATATACATATAAGCATGCATACAATCATAACAAGCATATATATACACTCAAGCATGCATAAAATCATAGCATATTAAATACATAACATATATTAAGCAAGTGTAATTCATATACACTTACCTCGCACGTAAGAACAATAAAACCTCACAAACCAACTATTGAGTCCGTTTCCCACTCGGACTACCCTCCTTTATCGTGCTTGGATACGCTCACAAAGACTAAGCTATAGTTAACCAAAACCTTCAACAACACCCGATTGACGATCCGAAAGAAGATTCGGAATCACAACGACGCAGGCTACGCTCGGACACCATCAAATTCACCGGAATCTGAGCGACGGAACCTCCCTAGTATCATATATGCTCGACCAGGCCTTCCCTTGCACGGAAATGTAGAAACTCGGTACCAAAATGAAGAGAATGAAGAGAGGAATCCAAAAACTCAAACGGATTTGAAATCGGATTAGAAACGGAGAGTAGATCTGAGTTTGAAGATTGAGAGAAATCAGAGCTTTTACGAGAAAACGTGAAAGGAAATGAATTAATAAACGTTATTTCCGCTATTTATAGCGAAGACGATAATTATCCTTTAGCGGAGTCGATAATTATCCTTTCACCGATCCGAAAGCGGTTTAAGCCCCTTTCTCCAAACTTCTCGAAATTGGAATAATAAATCTGGAATATTGTATGGATAATTATTCCGCAATTGTCTCGAAAAACGCGTATTCCTAAGCCGTCTTTCTTAGCCGCTAAGAAACGAAATAGCGACTCTTTTGGCCGTTTTGCCTTTCTATGTTTTTTCATATCTAGGACATGTACGATCTCCTGATCATTTCTCTCAACTGCATTTTTATTAATTGAAGCTCCCAAATTCGTGCTCTCAAATGGGTGTAATATCATCTAGGAGGAGGTTACCTCGATAGGTATCTCGTGTTAAAACGGATTTAATTCCTTAAAATTCCCGATTAGGCCATCTTCGATTTTTGACTTTTACAATAGTATGTAACATAATTCGTTTTAAGGAGGGGTTTTTCCTTCTTTTTTTCCTTCCTAAGGCCAAACGACGTCGCAAGTCGGGACACCGTACCCCCCGTTACCCCCTTGGATCCGCCACTGCTCATAGATCACCCTTAGGGAACGTTTCATAGGAAGCTCTAAGTATGAAAAGGATAATCACACTTTACTCAAAATCATAACATGCATAACACAATAGATTTATCAAAATTAATCATGAAAGATCCAATTTAAACCACCAAGTCATATCACATGCTCAAATCCGGGAAAAGGATAGTAACTCCACAACTCAACATCCACCAAACATGCACTTTTTCACTTTTTTTATTTCATTTTTTACTTTCACTTGAGAGCATGGACAGAGGTGCACAAAAACCGAAGCTTTGAAAATCGACTAGCCTCAATTTTACGAGGTGCCTCAAACCTGATGCACATCCCATGACCCGTTAGGACTATCAATCAATCAGACTTTGCCAAGACACAAACACCCGGCAATGTGAATGGTGCCGAGTTACTCATCATCATGATCAATGTCCCCAAACCTAATTTTCTAACTCATACTTCACTTTCAACTTCAACTTTCATAAGCTTTTTACTAGCATGCTTCCTAATTTCCGGATGGGTAAAAGGAGGCATATATATATATATATATATATATGTTGTGCTAAGCATGATCATGAAGAAGAAAGAAAGAAAATTAAATTGCCATAATCAGAGTAAAAAGATGTGTAAGAACTTATCATGCGGTCTCAACCTTTAAATCTCAACATGATTTGGATAAAAACAAGTTACTATCATGCATGAATTTTCAAACAAAGTATTCAAATCCCACATATGCCATAAATCATTTTAAACACATAAAGATCATTATAGCTATTCCACAAACATTTATCATCATTGGGATCACATCCTTCCTAGAAGCACAAAATGTTTTCAAAATTTTGAATTTTTTTTGTATTTTTCAAATACATGATGCAAGACATGGAATATAAACGTGTGACATGAAATCCAAAATGCGATGCATAAACATAGAAGCAAAGTATCATATGGATCAATTATTACAGACATTCTCCACCCCAGACTTAAATTTCACATTGTCCCTAATGTGAATAAAAGAAAAGAGAAAGAGAACTCACAATTTATGTCAAAAGCATAATAATAATAATAATAATAATAATAATAATAATAATAATAAGTCCAAGAGCATCCGATCACATGTCACGTGGTGGAGGGAATGGATAATAAGTAGGATCAAATGCCCGCCCGAACTGCTGGCGGTACATATCGTCCATCATCCGTGCAAATCGAATACGGCCCTCCTGAAGGATGTGAATGTCGTCCCGTATAGCTCGGACCAAAATCTCCAATGCTCCCATCCTGGTATCAAGACTCACTATCATGTCAGGGCGCTCAAATGTACCTAACCTCAAGATCCGCGCTGAGGTGCGTGTGAGGTGGTGGAGGAGCTTGTTGGGAACCAAAACCTTTGCTCAGAACAATAGTTCTCGATGATCGACGAAGGGGTTCCATTGCAGCAGAAAATCTCGGGTAGTTTTTCCGAAAATCTCGGTCAGGATTATTCCAGTCAACCGAGATTTTTAGAACTTTGATCGAAATTGACGAATTTTTAAAGATTTCTTCAAATTGATGCTTCCACCTGCTTCCTAACTCCTATTCGACTTTGTTGACTGCTATCACACGAACCAAGTCTCCTAGAAACGTCTGAATCAAAGTAGGGGGAAATGAGGAGGTTTTGAGAACAAAATTACCCGGATTAGGCTTTATTTGATGGATTGTGGTGTCGTTTGATCCCAAAAACTTGCTTATTGTGTCATTCTCTTCAATTTTGGGCTAAGAACGACGGTTAAGAAATGAGATTTTTGTGGATTTGGGGATGAATCAGCCGAGAGTGGTATGGAGGGTAGGGTTGAGGAAGAAGGTGAAGTTGTTTTCAACTTTTATACCCGTAGAAAATTCAAAAAAATCTCGGCCGAGATTCCTGAGCCATCCTAGATTTTAAACCGAGATTGCCTCATGTTGTGCTCATCTCAGTTGAATCGACGTGTGTGAAGAATACTCTTGGTCCGAAATTATTTATCCTCGGTCTAGATTTTTCCTACTTCCTTTCTCTATTGCCTCAATGTCCCATTTCTCTCAAAGTCTCAAACTTATAGCAATCTCAACGCATCTTATTTGTTCATTCTTGTCGGAAGATACCTAAATCTTGCAATTAAAAATACAAAAACAAAACACACTAAAAACAACTAACTATCTATCTAAGAAAACAAAAACTAGGAATTACCTTGGGTTGCCTCCAAGAAGCGCTTGATTTAGAGCCGCTAGCTTGACTGCATGGTCATGGAAGGTGAAGGGGAGAAATCCTCTTAGCCGGAGCTTCCGGTGTATATTTCTTCAACCTATGTCCGTTTACCTTAAAGCTTTCGCTATTCTCACCCCATACTTCAACTGCACCTTATGGAAAAACATGTTTTACAATGTAAGGTCCAGTCCATCTAGATTTGAGCTTACTTGAAAAAATACGGAGTCTAGAGTTGATGAGAAGGACAAGGTCTCCTTCTTTCAACTCCTTTGAAATGATATGCTTGTTAAGCCACTTCTTGGCCGTTCTTTGTAAATCCTCGCATTCTTATAAGCGCTCAAGAAGATTTCCTCTAGCTCATTGATGTCACAAATCCGTTTCTCTCTAGCTTCTTATATGTCAAAATTCAGCCACATGATTGCCCAATACACTTTGTGCTCTAATTCCACTGCAAGATGACAAGACTTCCCATAGACTAAATTATAAGGTGTGGTACCTATGAGAGTCTTGAATGTTGTTCTATATGCTATAAAGTGCGACATCTAGCTTCATGGACCAATCCTTCCTCGTTCTAGAGACGGTTTTCTCCAAGATCCCCTTGATGTATGTATTCGATATCTCAATCTGTCCACTAGTCCGAGGATGGTAAAAAGTTGCTACCTTGTGAGTGACCCCATACTTCGATAGAAGTGCTTCAAACTTTTGGGCGGTGAAGTGTGTCCCTCCGTCACTAATGATGACTCGAGGCATCCCAAATCTTGGTAAAATCGTCATGTTAAAGAATTTCACTACCACTATGGCGTCATTAGTAGGAAAAGAGATAGCTTCCACCCATCTCGAAACTTAGTCTACCACCAAGAGTATGTATAAGTTCCCACAAGAGGATAGGAATGGTCCCATGAAATCAACTGCCCATACGTCAAAGATTTCCATTTCTTGGATGTTGTTTAGAGGCATCTCATTCCTCCTAGATATGTTCCTTGTTCTTTGACAAACATCACAAGAAACCACAAACTTTTGCACATCCTTGAACAAGTTAGGCTAGAAAAAGCCAGATTGAAGTACCTTAGCACACGTCTTATGGGAACTAGCATGTCCACCACAAGGCAATGAACGACAATGCCTTATAACACTCTCCACTTCATCTTCAGGAATGCATCTCCTTAGCATCTCATCCGGACCTTTTTTAAAGAGTAGAGCCTCATTCCAATAGTAATGACGCACATCCTTAAAGAATTTCGTCTTTTGTACGTAGGACAGTCTTGGAAGTATTTTCTGACAAACTAGATAATTAATAATATCAGCTGCCATGGTTCGTTACCTTTGGAGATCTGGAGAAGACAATCTTCTATCCAATGCAGCTGCTCATCCGAAAATGAGTCATCTATAGGCATGTCGTCCTTCTCTATTGCAATGGGAGGAAGCCTGCTAAGATGATCTGCTACTGAGTTCTCAGATCCTTTTTGTCCCGGATATCTAGATCGAACTCTTGTAGAAAGAGGATCCATATAATGAGCCGCGGTTTTGCATCTTTCTTAGTGAGCAAATACCGAATTGTTGTGTGGTCGGTGTAGACAATGACTTTCGCCCCTACAAGGTAGGAACGAAACTTCTCAAAAGCGCAGACCACCGCTAAAAGCTCCTTTTCCGTGGTAGCGTAGTTAAGTTGAGCCTCATCTAGCATCTTGGTAGTGTAGTAGATGACATGAGTGCGTCCATCCTTCTTCTATCCAAGTACGGATCCTACGGCTACATCACTAGAATCGCACATAATCTCGTACGGTAGATTCCAATCCGGGGGTTGAATGATGGGAGCAGATATCAATGCTTTCTTTAACCTATAGAAAGCATCTAGACATTTCTTCGAAAACCCAAAAACCACATCCTTCATCAGTCGGTTAATCAATGGTTTAGAAATCTTAGAAAAGTCTTTGATGAACCTTCTATAAAAACCTGCATGTCCTAGGAAGCTTCTTACCCCTTTAATAGATGAAGGTGGAGGTAGCTTCTCAATAGTCTCGATCTTCACTCTATCCACCTCAATCACTCGATTGGAGAATAAATAACCTAAAATAATTCCTTCACTAACCATAAAGTGACAATTCTCCCAGTTTAAGACGAGATTAGTGTCATCACATCTTTGTAGCACTAGAGAAAGATTAGCCAAGTAATTATCAAAGGATGAACTATATACAGAAAAATCATCCATAAATACCTCCATAATATCTTCAATGTACTCGGAGAATATAGCCATCATGCATCATTGGAATGTAGTAGGTGTGTTGCACAATCCAAAGGGCCTTCTTCTGTAAGCGAACGTACCCAAAGAGCACGTGAAAATGGTCTTCTCTTGATCATCCGGATGGATAGGGATTTAGAAGAATCCACTGTATCCATCTAAGTAGAAAAATGGGAGTGTTGTTCTAGCCTTTCAAGCATCTGATCAATGAAAGGAAGGGGGAAGTGATCCTTCCTTGTTGCTATGTTCAATCTCCTGTAGTCAATGCACATTTGCCATCCCGCTACAGTCCTTGTGGTAATCAACTCGTTTTTTGTGTTGGTAACAACGGTCATTCCTCCTTTATTTGGAACCACGTGAACGGGGATTACCCACTTGTTATCCGATATTGAAAAGATAATACCTGCATCAAGCCTCTTAAGCACTTCCTTCTTTACAACCTCTTTCATCATGGGATTTAACCATCGTTGAGGTTCTCGTGACGGTTTATGATTATATTCTATAAGAATTTTATGCATGCATAAAGAAGGCTTAATACCAACAAGATCATCAATAGTATATCGTAAAGCTTTCCTATGCAATTTCAACTCATGCATCAACTTGCAGAGTTCATCATCATTAAGAGTAGCACTAACTATGACCGGATAAGTTGAGTTCGCTCCAAGAAATGCATATCTTAAGTGTGATGGAATAGGTTTTAATTCCAATATAGGAGGTTCATTAAGTGAAGGTTCTACACCTCTTAAGGCATCTTGCGAAGCTTTTGTAGCTTCGGAAGAGGCACGATCGTATCCTAGGACGCTGACATTCGACGTTTGAGTGATTCCGGAGACTCAGGAATTTCGACCCCCTCTGAAAGTCTTGACCGAGATTTTTGGTCGATATTGGTTGATGGAATGTCAACCTTGGATGACCCCATAAGAGCGTCGACCGAGATTCTTGTGGGTGAACCGAAATTTTCACAGTTTTTCGTGCACTCTTCAAGCTCCTCAAACATAGCCTTTGGATCCCTCTCCAAGGCTTATAACTCTTGTACCTCAACATCACAAGTTGCATATATTCCTTCACCCATAATGCTCAAACTCAAAACCTTTGTAAGAGGGTCTTTGATCAAAATTGAACTCACTAATTCCCTTGACTCTTCTTCCTCACAAATGTTGAAAACATCATCACTAAGAGTTGGTCCTCTAAAATATTGAAGGAGAGTGTGGCGTTCTTGTAATCAACCATGCATCCCGAAGTTGCAAGGAATGGTCTTCCAAGGATGATTGGAACTGGATAATCTGCAGGAATGTCTAACACCACAAAATGAATTGGAATATAGAATTACCAAGTTGGACGGGAATATCTTCAAAGATTCCCACTGGATGCATAATCGATCTATCCGCCATATACAAAGTCATCTTGACGGGTCGTGGATCTCCAAGTCCTATCTTTTTGCACAATGCAAGTGGTATGATGCTCACACTAGCTCCTAGATCTCCGAATGCTTCATAAGTGACTTCTCCAATGCCAATATAGACGCAAAAAGATCCTGGATCCCGTAGCTTTGGTGGCATCTCTTCTTTCATAATTTGGATAAGTTCGGATGACCTTTTAGTCATCCTTACTTCTCCAACATCCTTTAGCTTCCTCTTGTTAGAGAGGATCTCCTTTATAAACTTTTCATAGGCGGGCATACCTACAATGACATTCATGAAAGGTATATTAATATGTAATTTAATCATGAGTTCAAGGAACTTACCAAAGTGTTTGTCTAAACACGCTCTAGCTCTTGATTGAGGGAATGCAAGTTAAGGCTTGTAAGTTGGAGGAGGTACATAAACCATTTCCTTCTCCTTCTCTTTCTCTATTGTTGTGTATCTTCCTCAACCATAACTTGCTTCCCTTTATCAATAGTCTTCGGCAATGGCTCGTTGATCTTTAATCCGCTTCTAGTTGTGATATCCATCACTTGCCCCTTAGGATTATTCTCCGTCTTTCCAGGAAGCTTTCCTAGATATCTAGGAGCTTCTCCCGCCTTGCTAAACACTTGATTCTCTAGATCCTTTTAAGATCCAATCCACTTAACCTTCCAATCAATTGCTCAAACATTGCCTCCGTACAGTCCTTGAGAGGTTGGTCGAATCCCGGTGGAGGTTCTTGATTTTTTGGTGGTTGAGCTTGACTAGAAGATGCGGGAGGATTTAGTGCACCATCTGGATTTGATTAGGAAAATTCCAGATGACTATGATTAGGGTTCCAATTGTTTCCTCCATGAAAACTCCTATTGTTCTTGAAATTCCTTAGCCCTTGACAATTTCCTCTTCTCATGTAGTTAACATCTTGTTCCTTAGGTGGAAATCTAGCTTGTGCCGGTGCTTGCGTTTTTAGTTTTCAGCAATTCATTCAAAGCTTTAACCTCATTGTTAAGAATATCAAGTTGAGGACCATTAGTAGTAGCAAGAGTTACTTCATGGACTCTGGGTCGCCGGAGTCTATCATCAACTCTCCGATGGGAATAATTCTCAATGACTTATGCTTGCTTCTCCACAAATTCTCATACTTCATCAACTGACTTCTCCATGAAAGTCTTTTCAAAAAGGAATTGAAGCTTGAATTGAGTTTCCTCATCCAAACCTTTAAAATAGATATCTAGAAGCTTGATTTTTGGAATCCCGTGATGTGAAAAATCTAACAAAAGGTCCTTGAACCTTTCCCATGACTTGAACAAACTTTCTTTATCCTTCATCACAAAAGCATTTATTTTACCTCTCAAATCCGTAGTCATCGATAGTGGGAAGAATTTGGTGAGGATACCAGTAGTCATCTCCTCCCAAGTGCTAATTCTTCCAAAAGTATTGATTGATACCAAGCAAGAGCTTTCTCCTTCAAGAAGAAGGAAGAACCTCTCAACTTATGATTAATGTTCTCTAATCTTGGAGGTCTTAATGTCTCCATAATTATCTCATTGTTCTTCAAGTGTTGGTGTGGAGACTCTCCCTCCAATACTCCAAACTCATTTTGATGGATCATCTGAATAACTTGAGGGCGGATCTCATAATCATGTGCGGCTGGATCCCTTAGATTAACGCCCAGGCAGTGTACTCGCTGAGCTTGATCCATCCTTTGCCCAAACGTTTGTGGCTCTCCCACAAATGGATCAATCCTAACATTCCTCATTGGAAGGTGAGGTAAAACTGGTGGTGCGACGGGTGGTTGTACTTCAATCCTAGCATTTTTCCTTCTCTCAAGGAGCAACTACCTCATAGTAGTTTGCATCTCAGCAATCTCAGCTCGAATCACTTTTTCTCTCTCACGCGCAACAACTCTCTCTTCAGCTAGAGCATGATCTCAAAGCTTTACTAGCTCCAAAGGATCATCCAATTCAGCTTGAAGGTCTCTTTTAGCTAAAGCCATCTTAGCTTCACTTAACTTTCATTTGTAAGTCTTTTCCAGTTCAAGATCGTATAGAAGTACTTCCTTACCGGCACGAGATCTTTGCATAAATCTAAAGAGAAATTCTGCAAGAACACTCATGCAGAAAGATCAATAGTAAAAACAAGTATCTACCCGAGACAACCAAATACCGGCTTGGTCTAAACCAAGTCCCCGGCAACGACGCCAAAAACTTGTTCGCTCCAAAACGTGTGTATATGAACAAAAATAGTATTATTTTTATACCAGAAATAAAAGCAAATAAGCGAACCCACAGTTTACGGATCAATCGCAATGAAAGGGAAAGGTTATCAAAGCAATCCGTGTACCCTATGGGAGTGGATTGCGCCCTTCTTGTAAAGTCAGTTTGGCATGACATTAGAGAACCTCCAAGACTCCACGGCGGGATGAAAGGAAAAGGTTATCAAAGCAACGCATACGGGGCAATAAATAAAACATAGGTCGGTATAAACGACATCTCATGCTATCATAGCAACATATAAATCACACACCACTAATACAATCATCCAATATAAGGATGACAACGAAGTAAGTCCTACGGACTAACCTCAACCTCGATCAAACTCAACCACGACCACCTCTACACTGGAGGGACAACACAACCTATAAACAACGCATAAAGTGATATATCAATCTCCTAACAACACAAGGGTCACACCTAGACCCAAAGGGATCCATAGGATCAACCTCAACCTAAACTCACAACCTAATGAGCCTCAAAAGCCATACAAGGCATAAACCGCTCATAACCTCAACCAAACACATCATCACATCTCTAGCATGATCCTATACTCTCACACTAGGAAAGGATGGAACAAAGGCATCCTAAGGAAAGCCTAAAAGCACACATACACCTGCAGAACCAAGAGAAGAACCTTGCTGATGCAGGTGGGCGCAAGGGCGGCTCACAGGTGGCGCAGGGGCAGATCCTGGCCGGCTCAGGGGTGGCTGCAAGGTGGCACAGGGGTTGCTGGACAGCAGAAGACACCATCTTAGCCCTTTCTTCACTTCTTCCTTCGGTTCTTTACTCCTTCATCACTCCAACAACAACATACATTAAGGACATACATATGCATACATCAACACAAGCTAAACATGGCTAAAACATGATCCAAGCCTAAGGAAACTAAGCTAAACCAAGGAAAGAGAAGAAAAGAAGAAGAAAAGAAGAAAGAAAGTAGAGAAGCCATGGAAGCTTACCAACCAAGCTCTCCAAGAGATCAGCACAACACCAACAACACCAAGAGGTGGCTCATAAGGCTCAACAACAACTCTCAACAACAACAAGCAAAGCCATCAAAGATCCCTCACAACTCAACCAAACTCAAGGAAGAATCAAGGAAGGATGATCCAAGGGAGAAGAGAGCATAAGATGTACGTAAGGAGAGAGAGATGGAGCTGAGAATGTAAACCCTTATCAAAGGAAGGAGATGAAGGTTATATAGGGGTAACAAGAGTAAAGCACGGGTCAAAGGGTCAAAGAAGACGGCTGCAACACACAGAGCTGCATGGGCGGACTTTGTGAGCCGCAGGGGCGGCCCAGGCAAACCGCAGGGGCGCCACCAGGCTCACGCAAGGGTGGTCTAGGCTCTTACATCTCACCCCCCTAAAAACAAGTTTCGTCCCGAAACTTGCAAGATCCCTAAACCTCTCGGACCCATAAGCCGAGGTATAACTCTCTCTCTCTCTCTATTGGAGGTATCACATCTCCGCTCAAAATGTTAGATCCTATACCATCTATAACCTCAAACATAAACATGAAGGAATCGTCAACTCTAGAAAACAGGGCCATAACGCTACCCAAAGGCGTAGAGGAATCACATCTCTCGCCATACCACATCATAAGGCATAGAGGAAGCACATCTCTAGCCAAACATAATTATATACATTGCATGGAGGAATAACATCTCCACTGAAACTATGTCTATCAAAGTAGCATGTAGGAAAGAACCATTTCCAACTGAATGCTAATCAACTCAAATAGCATGGAGGAAAGAACCATCTCCAACTATAAACATATATCATACTCAAATAGCATGGAGGGAATAATCATCCCTAGCTATAATATACATCACGCTAGCACAACAAGATCTAATGAGATCATAACACATATCATAGCTAGCATGGAATGAGCACATCAAAGCATATAATCACATAAACACATACTCACCAAGATGGCACTAAGATCTACTCATCGATCCTAGATGCATCTATCTCAGCATAAAACTCTAGATAGTTCCTCTGGATACTATCCTCAGTCTCCCATGTAACCTCCTCAGGTCCACGTCTAGACCACTGTATCCTCATCATAGGAATGTCCTTCGAACGCAGGCGTCTCACACCTTGCTCTAGGACTGCAATAGGATGCTCAACAAAGGTGTGGTCTGGATCCACCACCAAATCATCATAACTCACATTGTGCCTTGGATATGGTATGTACTCTCTTAGCCGAGATACATGGAACACAGGGTGAACACCCTCTAACCTCAGAGGCAAAGCCAATCTGTAGGCTATCCTGCCAACTCTATCTAGTATCTCAAAAGGACCGACATATCGGGGACTTAACTTCCCCTTTATGCCAAAACGTCTAACGCCACGCGTCAGAGATACTCTCAACCAAACATGAGCTCCTACCCTGAACTCTAGAGGTCGACGCCTCTTGTTTGCATATGACTTCCGGCGACTTTGTGTAGCTAGCATCCTCTCTCTGATCAGCGCTACTCGAGCCATATCATCCTGAATCTGCTATGGCGCTATCCCACTGATACTGCTAAGCTCATCCCAGCATAAAGATGTACGAAACCTACGTCCATATAGGGCCTCATAAGGAGCCATCTCAATAGATGCATGCCAATTGTTGTTGTATGAGAACTCAACGAGTGGGAGGTAATCAGACCATCTCTGTCTCCAATCCAACACACAAGCTTGCAGCATATCCTCCAAGGTCTGGATGATCCTCTGAGACTAACCATCTGTCTGGGGGTGAAAACCAGTCGTGAAGTGTAGACTCGTCTCCAAAGCAGTCTGAATCTACTACCAAAATCTCGAGGTAAACCGCCCATCTCGATCAAAGATAATCGTCCTCGGTACACCATAGAGTCTCACTATCTGTCTAGTGTACTCCTCAGCCAATCTGCTCACTGGCCATGTCTCTCTAATAGGAATGAAACGTGCCGTCTTCGTCAATCTATCAACCATAACCCTGATAGCATCAAAACTCCTACTGGGCCTCAATCCCGTCACAAAGTCCATAGAGACGTCCTCCCACTTCCACTGCGGTACTTGCAGTGGATGGAGCTCACCTCCAAGTCTACAATGCTTGATCTTTACCTATTGACAGGTTGCACACTGAGCCACAAATCTGGCTACATCGGGCTTCAGCCCTCCTCACCAATATGAACGTCTCACATCATGGTACATCTTACTCGTACCTGGATGTACAAAGTAAGGTGTACAGTGAGCCTCCTATAAAATCCTTTGTCTCAACTCTGCATCGGCAGGAACACAGATGCGGTCATGACGTCTCATCAGTCCATCAACCCCAATGGAAAACAGTGGTGCCTCTCCACGAGACATCCTCTCTCGGATCCTCATCAAGGTCGGGCAGGTCCCCATCTTAAGCTGGATCTCATCCAACAGACCAGGTAAAACCTATAAAGCATATAACTGGGCATCCTCATCAGGAAATTGGATGTCCAACTCTAGCCAGGCTAGATCCCTCTGAAGTTGAGGCTATACAGTCAATCTGGCAATCGCCTTTTCTCGAGGCGTCTTCCTGCTCAAGGCGTCAACTACAATATTCGCCTTTCCAAGATGATACAAAATATCAAGGTCAAAATCCTTGATCAACTCAAGCCAATGACGTTGGCGGTTATTCAACTCCCGTTGTGTGAAAATATACTTCAGACTCTTTGTTCGCTCCAAACGGTGTGTGCAAGCTTTAAATTTATAACCCTAGACGTAAGCTTAAAACAAGGATGCGAACCCGCAGTGTACGGGTCAATCGTAGTAAAAAGCAAGGAATTCCAGGGGTCGATCACAGGGACTTAGTGAAACAAAGTCCAATTATGGTAAGCTTTAGCAATCACTAACCACAAAGCAATTAAAACAATCAAAGATGATATAGAAGTCAATAAAGGAAACATGCAATTCTAGGGATTAAAGCATCTAGTTGTGGTTCCAACTCAAGATCTAAAGATAAGCGGACAAAGCTGAGGTTTTTGCATAGGGAAGGTGTTACTAAAGTGGAATAGATCACCGGGTAAGTCTCACTACTCACTAATCCTAAACCGTAACTCCTATTACCGGGTAAGTCTCAAGGAATTAAGATAAAGAACTATAACCTCAAACTAACACACCATCTAAGGGAATAGAATCAACCTTTACCGGGTAAGTCTCAGGCTAACTCACAAAGATGGGATGAAAGCACACTCAAACCCCAATAAAGGATAAACCTTTATTACCTAAACTTATGATCTTAGTTAAATAAACTAAGGAATTACCGGGTAAGTCTCATCCTAGGCTTGCATTGAACCAGGAAATGTGTAATAAGAATAGGATTTGGCAAACTCTAACACTTAACTCTCAGTTTTGGATCAGATAAGTCACCTCGGTCAGCCAATTTCCACCCCGGCCGAGATGTTCTTCGACTGAGCGAGATGCTTAGGGTTAAGGTTAAAGACTCGAGCTTTCAGGGTCCTACTATGATCTAAGATTATTCTATCATTGTTTTTCCCACAACCTTCAGCCAATCACCCTAGAATTACACAAAGAGATTAGCCACTCATCATCATGAAAGTATTAATCAAATATATGGGAAGAAGGTGAATATTTGAACAAGAAGTATTTAATGAAAAGACTTCAATAACTGAATCAAATATCACAACAAAAGCGTTCCTTGGATATAAATCCAACAAGCAAGACAACAAGGAAGAGAATCTAAGGTAATCTTACAAGAAAACCTCCAAAAGCTATAAAAGCTACAATCTTCAATCTTCCTTCAACCTTCAAAAAGGTTCTTCAAATCTCCCAACTGGAGTATGGCTGCAGCGGTGTATAAACCCTGATCGATGGTATAGCGTGATATGCGGGGTACATAATTGTGGAAAATCCAACCCTTTTTATAGGAAAATTACTCTCCTAAGATAAGATATCTTAGAAAGATCTCTTCCCATAAAAATAGGTAAAATATATGATCTAGCATATCTTCTTCCTTCCAAGAGCCAAGCCCAAAAATATAAGATCTCTTTCCAAATATAAAAGATCTCAGCCAATAATAAAATATTCTCGCCGCATCCTAGGTATTCGCCTCGGTCGAGTCGACTTCCCTGGATCACCTCGGTCGAGATGAATCTGTGGTCAACCGAGGTGAGTCACAACTGAATGTGAAATCTCTCAAAACTGGTCCAAAGTGAATCTCAAATCCATGGCCATGCTTCCTGGATGGTTCCTTATGTTCCTCAATGTAGCTCCAATGACTCCATAGCTCCTTTTGCTCCTTTTCGATGCAAAACGTGCCATTTTACCTACGATTACAACAAAACTAGGTGTAGACCTCGATTCCCGCAAAGGTAGATGAAATGGTAATATAATCACATAATATACATACAAACATGCGGATTATTGAAGATAAAACGTCCAAACAAACCCCAAAATATAGACTATAATTCATGCTATCACTCTTATGTTCTGTGAAGATCTAACATATAACACCATACAGGTAATGTCTCCATATCTTTAAAGCATGAACTACCGCTGCCAACTCTAGATCATGAGTCGGGTAGTTCTCCTCATATGTCTTCAGCTGTCTAGACGCATAAGCATTCACTTTGTCTCTCTACATCAACACACATCCCAAGCCTAGCTTGGATGCATCACTGTAGAACATAAAATCATCAGAACTCTCTGGCCGTGCCAAGATAGGAGCAGAAGTCAAACGCCTCTTCAGATCCTCAAAACTCTAGGCACATTAGTCGGTCCAGACAAACCTAGTAGTCTTCCTCAAAAGACTCCTTAGTGGGCAGGCAATCACAGAAAATCCCTCCACAAAGCGTCTATAATAACCGGCCTACGCACTTCCTTGACGTTCGTCGGGGTCGTCCATGCAGCAACAGACTCGATCTTCGCCGGATCAACCATAATCCCGTTGGTGGAGACAATATGCCCAAGGAAAGCAACCTCAAACATCCAGAACTCACACTTAGAGAGCTTGTCATACAACTCTCTATCCCTCAAAATCTGCAAAATTGTCCTCAAATGACCGGCATGCTCCTCTCTGCTACGAGAGTATATACCAGTATGTCGTCAATGAAGACCACCATAAACTGATCTAAGAAGTCGATGAATATACCTTTTATCAACTCCATAAAGACTGTTGGGACATTCTTCAGTCCGAATGGCATCACTACAAACTCGTAGTGTCCATAACGGGTACGAAATGCCGTCCTGTGTACATCCTGCTCTCTCACCCTCAGTTGGTGATATCTTGAGCGCAAGTCAATCTTGGAGAAAACTGTCGTTCCTTGGAGCCGATCAAGTAGATCATCAATACAAGGTAGTGGATACCTATTCTTGATGGTCACCTTGTTCAGCTCTCTGTAATCAATGCATAACCTCAATGATCCGTCCTTCTTCCGCCCGAAGAGGACAGGTGCACCCCATGGTGAAACACTAGGGCGTATGAAGCCCTTCTCAACCAACTCCTTGAGTTGCTTCTTCAGCTCCAACATCTCGACATGTGCTATACGGTATGGGGCCTTCGAGATGGGTCTCATACCAGGCTCTAACTCTATACTGAAGTCCACACTCCTTTGAGGCGGAAAGCTCGATGGCTTAGCAAATACGTCTGCAAACTCGCATACCACTGGAATGTCCTCCAAAGTTGGACTCTCTCCATCCTTCATGGCATAGCACCAGAAGGCATAACATCCCTGTACAATCAATTTAGCTGCTCGTACGGCGCTGATGATAGAATCCGTCATCCCAAGGTCCCAACCTCGGAAGACCTCAATCTGACCAGCCTCGGTAGAGACTGTAACAGCCCGTCTACCCACATCCAGAATCGCATGGTGTCTAGGCATCCAGTCTATACCTAATATGACTTCTTCATGCATCAATGGCATGACTAAGAAGTCAACAAGTAAAACACGAGTCCCTAAACGAAGGGGACAACTACGTATCTCACGGGTACCGCTGACCCGACTACCATCAAGTAACCCTATAGTAAAAGGTATCCCCTCTATGGTAGCTAAATTCTGACGCTCAACACATGCACTAGCAAGGTGGGTGACCATCCCACCATATCCAATGTTGCCGGCCCTCTTATTCTTTAGCTTGCTCATAGTGGCAGCTAAGAGGGTGGCACAATCAGCTGGCCTACCGTACAACATACAGTAGAGGAGAAACAGCTCGTCAGTCTTAATCTTCTGAGGTGTCTCCGTCCTAGGGAAGAGACACTCAGAAATCACTCTACGGGAAATCTTCAAGGCTAGGTGATAGATCAACCCAGCCTTGGTATCAGCAGGTTGCCAGCGGTCCTCGCTGGCATATATCATAGCTATCTCCACCCAGAAATCCTTGGCTTACACGCCACTAGGGAATCGACCATTGAAGGTCTCATGGAACCCAAAAAAGGCTCCAAACTCTCTAATAGAGAACTCATAGTTCCTCTCCATCAACCGGAAAGAAACAGTCCTATCAACGTGGCTATGCACAAAGGAAACCACGAACTGCCTAGTAATCTCCTCATATGCGTCTTCCCGAATAACGGAGAAGACGACTAATCCAGCTCTATCTAGCAGCCAAGTAAGATCCCCTACCACGTGCAAAGACTCTAACTCCTCAAGCAGTAGATATCTAGGTCCTATGACCGCTCGCTTATGGATCCTCTCTAAAGCATCGAGATGATCCTCATGGATAATAGGGATCCTAGGGGGAGGTGGTGATGGTGATGATGCGGGTGATGGAGGCTCAGCGGGTGGTGCTCTAGAAGAGGAAGAGGTGTTGCCTTTCCTTTTCTTATTCTTATTTCTATCAGACATTCTCCTTACAAAATCCATTTTCTGTCAAAAACCACGGTCTGTTCTTCAGGTTCCACGGCCGTGGAATGCCCAGAGACCGTGGTTTGTCTCGCAAATTCGCAAAACTCAGCAGAATCACACCAAACTCAACAGCAAGCAGCCCTAGACTAATTTCAGTCCAATTCCAATCAGTTCTCCTAAAAATTCTAGCAAAAACGAAGCCGAATCGACAAAGAGAAAGAAGAGGTGAAAAACCTAGGTTTTTGGATTTTGGAATCCGAATTCTGTCTTCTCCGGTGAATTGCCGCTCGATTCGTTGCTTGGATCTTGTAGGTGACGGAATTCTCTTCAGTTTTGGTCAAAGAATCGTTAAAAACGATTAACGAACGGGAAATTGGAAGATGGGGAGGGATTCGGCAATTTGGGGCGTGGAATTGGGGTATTGTGTGTGTTTTGTGAAGAAACGTGGTTTTTATAGTGGCCGTAAAAATTTTTAAAAATCACGGTCTATCGGGGGTTTCCACGGCCGTGGTTTTGTACGGAACCGTGGTTTTCGTGATTTTTCTCAGGCTTTTGAAAATTACGGTCACTGTAGCTGTCACGGCCGTGGTTTTGGCCGTGGAACTCTCTATAATGTGTCAAAGTCCAAGTTTCGCCAATTTTCTTCAAGCTTTTCCTTCCCCCTTTCTTTTCCACTGATCCTACATCCAAAAACACAAACATACCGGAAGGTATCGAAGGCAAAACAAACAAAACGTCTATACTATTCTAAGCTATGAATCAAAAACAAAAACATAAGTGCAATACCTTGGGTTGCCTCCCAAGAAGCGGTTTGTTTAAGGTCCGTAGCTAGACCATATTCACACTTATTCGAGTGCGGTGGGCGCGAACTCTTCAGCTTGGAGTTCCGGTGTATACTTCTTGAGTCGTTGACCGTTCACCTTAAAGCTTCCGCCCTTTTCACCCCATACTTCAACTGCACCATGGGGAAAACACGTTTGATTAGAAAAGGTCCAGTCTAACGAGATTTAAGCTTACTTGGAAAGAGACGAAGCCTTGAATTGAAGAGGAGAACTTGATCTCCTTCTTTGAGGTCCTTTGGGATGATATGCTTATCATGCCAACGCTTCGCTCTTTCTTTGTAAATCTTGGCATTTTCGTAGGCATTCAAGCGAAGTTCTTCAAGCTTGTTGAGATCCAAGAGACGCTTCTCTCCCGCTTCCTTCATGCTAAAGTTCAACCACTTTATTGCCCAATACGCCTTATGCTCCAACTCTACCGGTAAGTGACATGACTTCCCATACACAAGATTGTATGGTGTTGTTCCGATGGGAGTCTTGTATGCAGTCCGGTACGCCCATAACGCATCATCTAACTTCAAAGACCAATCCTTCCTTGTCCTTGAAACCGTCTTCTCTAGGATTCCTTTGATCTCCCGGTTTGAGATCTCCACTTGTCCACTAGTTTGTGGATGGTAAGGGGTGGCGATCTTGTGAGTCACCCCATACTTAGCTAGAAGAGCTTCAAAGCGTCTAGCAATGAAGTGAGAGCCTCCGTCACTAATGATGGTCCGTGGTGTCCCAAATCGTGGGAAGATGGTCTTGTTAAAGAACTTAACCACTACCATGGCATCATTGGTGGGAGAGGCAATTGCTTCAACCCATCTTGAAACATAATCCACCGCTAAAAGTATGTATTGGTTACCACAAGATGATGGGAAAGGTCCCACGAAGTCTACTCCCCAAACGTCAAAGATCTCAACCTCTTGGATGTTGTTGAGAGGCATCTCATTCCTCCTAGATATATTCCTTGTTCTTTGACAAGCATCGTAGCAGGAAACAAAGGTTTGCACATCCTTAAATAGAGTAGGCCAAAAGAATCCAGATTGCAATACCTTAGCGCTAGTCTTGTTCGAACTAGCGTGTCCTCCACAAGGTAGTGAATGACAATGACGGATGACACTTTGCATCTCATCTTCCGGCACACATCGCCAAATAATGCCGTCCGGACCTCTCTTAAAGAGGAGAGGGTCATTCCAAAAGTACTCCCGAACATCCTTAAAGAACTTCTTTCTTTGTGCGTAGGATAATCCGGGTGGTAATTCCTTGCAAACCAAATAGTTAACAAAATCAGCAAACCATGGTTCATTACCTTTGGTGATCACATCGATGCACTCCTCTATGATATGTAAATGCTCGTCCGGAAAGGAGTCATCTATAGGTAGATGGTCGTCCTCTAGATGTGTTAGACGACTCAAATGATCCGCAACAGAATTTTCCGAACCCTTCTTGTTGCGGATCTCTAGATCGAATTCTTGTAGGAGAAGAATCCATCTAATTAGCCTTGGCTTCGCATCCTTCTTTGCAAGTAGATACCGGATCGCAGCATGATCCGTGTATACAATCACCTTTTCACCTACAAGATAAGAGCGAAATTTGTCAATTGCATATACAATTGTTAAGAATTCCTTTTCGGTAGTGGCGTAGTTTAGCTGTGCTTCATCTAGCGTCTTGCTAGCGTAGTAGATATCGTGGGTTCGTCCTTTCTTCTTTTGCCCAAGGAAAGCTCCTATAGCTACGTCACTTGCGTCACACATAATCTCAAAGGGGAGATTCCAATCCGGCGGTTGGATAATTGGGGCTGAGATTAGAGCTTCCCGAATCATATTGAACGCATCTAGACATTCCTGTGAAAAATCAAAAATTGCATCCTTCATCAATAGATTAGTAAGCGGCTTTGATATTTTAGAGAAATCCTTTATGAAACGCCTATAAAATCCAGCATGTCCTAGAAAACTTCTTATCCCTTTCACCGAAGTTGGGGGAGGAAGCTTTTCTATTGTCTCTATCTTAGCTTTATCCACCTCAATCCCTCTACTAGAGATTAAGTGTCCTAATACAATGCCTTCTTTCACCATAAATTGACACTTTTCCCAATTAAGAACTAGGTTAGTTTCTTCACACCTTTGTAACACAAGAGCAAGGTTAGAAAGACAATTGTCAAAAGAGGAACCATAAACGGAGAAGTCATCCATAAAAACCTCCATGATTTCCTCTATATATTCCGAGAAGATGGCCATCATGCACCTTTGAAAGATGGCTGGGGCGTTGCAAAGCCCGAACGGCATCCTCCTATAAGCAAACGTACCCCACGGGCACGTGAACGTGGTCTTCTCTTGATCATCCGGGTGTATCGGGATCTGAAAGAAACCACTATAACCGTCAAGATAGCAAAAGTGTGAATGTTGTGCTAACCTTTCAAGCATTTGATCGATGAAGGGTAGTGGGAAGTGGTCCTTCCTCGTCGCGTTGTTTAGCTTGCGGTAGTCTATACACATCCGCCATCTTGTTACGGTTCGTGTAGGAATGAGTTCATTGTTTTTGTTGGTGATGACCGTCATTCCTCCCTTCTTTGGAACCACCTGTACGGGACTCACCCACTTGCTATCGGAGATAGGGTAGATGATACCTGCATCGAGTAGTTTAAGAATTTTCTTCTTGACAACCTCCTTCATGGTCGGATTTAACCGCCTTTGAGGTTGTCTCGAAGTTCTAAAGTCCTCTTCCATTAAGACCTTATGCATGCATAGGGAAGGTTTGATTCCTACTAAATCCTCTATAGTATATCCTAAGGCTTTCCTATGTTTCTTAAGGACAACCATAAGCTTACTATGTTCATCTATACTCAAATCGGAACTAACAATTAACGGAAAGGTAGAATTAGGTCCTAGAAATGCGTACCTTAGATGTGTAGGGAGTGGTTTCAATTCTATCACTATAGGAGTCTCCAATGGCTCTTGAGGAGTATCCGATGTTTCCTTAGAAGTGTCTAAGGATGTAGAAGGTGTTGGAGAAGAATCAAGAGAAGTTGTGGAGGAGACATAATAACCTTCAGATTCACCCAAAATTACGGCACCCCTGCCTTCTCCACGGCCGTTATTTTGGGCGTGGCAAGTAATTACGGTGTCTCTGTTTCCTCCACGGCCGTGTAAATCTCTGGAGTGCTCCAAGCTTGTGTTGATGAATTCCACGGCCGTGGAGTAGGCCGTCTGACCGTGGATCCGTACGCTTTCTGGCTCATCGTGGAGTTTCTCGAACTCTTCTTCACACACTTCCTTTTGTGTCTCTAAGGCTTCAATTGCCTCATTGCACTCCTCTTCTTCCCCTATATCCATAATGCTCATAGAAAGAACTTTTTGCAAGGGATCTTTGAAGAGAATAGAACTTACCTCCTCTCTAGATAGCTCTTCGTCATGGATATTGAATATATCCTCATCGAAGGCTGGTTCCTTCACTAAAGTGGAAAGAATGAACTCTACCTTCTCTTCTCCTATGTCAAAGGCGAGTCTAGCATTCTTGCAATCGACTATACAGCCGGATGTTGCAAGAAACGGTCTTCCGAGAATGATCGGGACCGGACTATCTGCAGGAATGTCAAGCACAACAAAGTCTATAGGAACATAGAACTTTCCAAGCTTGACCGGGACGTCTTCAACTATACCGACGGGACGAGTTATGGATCGATCCGCCATGTACAACGTCATCTTTACCGGTTTAGGATCGCCTAAACCGATCTTCCTGCATAAGGCAAGCGGAATGATGCTCACGCTTGCTCCCAAATCACATAATGCATCATATGTGACATCTCCCACTCCTATGGGAATACAAAATGACCCCGGATCCTTCAACTTAGGGGGCATCTTCTCTTTCATGGTTTTGATGAGATCCGATGAATCCGAACTCATCTTAAGCTCCCCAAAATCCTCTAGTTTCCTTTTGTTAGAGAGGATCTCCTTTAAGAACTTTCCATAAGCTGGCATACCTACAATTGCATCAATGAAAGGTATATTAATATGCAGTTTGCTCACGAGTTCAATAAACTTACCGAATTGCTTGTCTAGACGCGCTCTCGCTCTAGATTGCGGGAATGGTAGGGGAGGTTTGTAAGCTGGAGGAGGAACGTAGACATCTTCCTTCTCCTTCCCCTTTTCTTTCTCCTTCTCAACAGGGACTTCTACAAACTTAGGCTGTGGGTCGGTAGTTGTTACTCCGCTCCTAGTTGTGATTGCCATCACCCTTCCCTTTGGGTTGTCCTCCGTCTTTCCTGGAAGTTTTCCTTGATTTCTAGGAACTTCCTCCGCATGGCTAAACATTTGGTTTTTTAAAACCTTTTGGGCTTTATCAACCTTAGTTATGTGATCATCAACCTTGATGATGCGAGTCTCCAATCCTTGAAGCTTCCCTAAAATTGTCTCCAACATGGGATCGTGCTTCTCTTTCCCCGAAGTACTTCCACCATTAGATGTTTGCCCCTGGCTTTTCAAAGGAGTGGAAGAAGAGGAAGGTGGAGTTAGTGAATTTCCTAAATTGGAATAAGAATTACGGAATTTTGTTGGTTGGGACGCCAATTGTTGTTGTTTGAACCCCTATTGTTGTTCCAATTGTTGTTCCGGTTGTTGTTGTTGTTGTTGTTGTTCCAATTGTTCCGGTTGTTGTTTCGGTTGTTGCGGTTTGTATTCTCATTCCCGTTGTGGTTATTGTTGTTGCCCAAATAAACAACATCTTGTCCCTTTTGCTTTGGAAAGTTGGTTTTGATGGCTTCCTTCAACTCTTTAATCTCCGTATTGAGAGAAAAGATTTGAGTTTGAGCCGCTTGTGATAGCTTTGCTCCTTGCTCCACATGATTCACCTCTACTTTCCGATGAGAATACTTCTCAATGACTCGCGCTTGCTTCTCAATGAAGTCCCAAGCGTCATCTTCCCTCATGTCCATGAATGTACCACATGAAAGGGATTGGAGCTTGAATTGTGTCTCCACATCCAACCTCTTATAGTATATCTCCAACAGTGCCAATTTCGATATGCCATGATGTGGGCAATCTAATAGCAAATCCTGAAATCTTTCCCTAGATTGAAACAAACTTTCGTTAGATCTCATAGTAAATGTATTAATCTTACCTCTCAACTCCGCCGTCTTGGATGGCGGAAAGAACTTAGTGAGGAACTCCGAAGAAAGATCCTCCCATGTGTCTAGCTTCCCACTTGGAAGAGCTTGATACCAAGACAATGCTTTCCCTTTCAAGGAGAAAAAGAAAGGCTTGAGTTTATAGCCGTTGGTAGTTGCATTCTTTGGCTTCATTGTCTCCATCATGACCTCATAATTTTGTAGATGTTGATGTGGAGATTCAGCGCTTGTTCCTCCAAATTGATTTTGGCGGACAATGGTAATAACTTGCGGGTTGAAGCTAAACCCTTGTGCATCATCAGCATCAAAGTTCACACCTAAACGGCGTGGTTGCTGCGTTGGATCCATCCTTTGGCCAAGAGTTCTTGGCTCCTCATCAACACGATCGACTCTTGCATTCCTAGCCGGAACACGTTGATTTGCCGCTGGTCTTGGAAAGAATGGGTTCACATTGATCGTCGGATCAATGTCTTCTAACGGTGGCATGGAAGAGTCGCTATCCTCGCTGGACGAATGGGCTCTAACCGATCTTGAGGGTCTCCTTGAGGATTTCCTGCTCTTCTTCTTCTTAAGATCGCTCATTTCCATCCTCATTTGAAACATCATATCCGTTAGATCATCAACCTTCGTTTGATGGCGATCCATTTCCTCCCTGCGAGTCTTCTCACTCCATTGGAGTTGAGCTTCCTTTTCCGCCAACTCCGTTTGGTAATCACGTTCTGTTTCTTCAGCCATCTTTCTTTCCTTAAGCTTTCTCCTCAAAGTCCTCTCAAGCTCTTGATCAAGAGGTAAGAGGTCTTCGTTGTTCCTAGACCTGCGCATACACTCAAAGAGATATCAAATAACAAGGGAAAAGCTCCCAAGCTTGACAACCGATAACCGAATTCGGCCTAGATCAAATCCCCGGCAATGGCGCCAAAAACTTGTTCGCCACTTAGCGTGCGTGCAAATAAGCTTTAAATTTATAAAACTAGAATCAAGCAAGCGAGCCCGCAGTGTACGGATCGGCGTAGTAAAGCAAGAATTCCAGAGTATCGAACACAGGGATTTGGGGGGAACAAATTCAGTTGTAAATCGTCAAGCAAGTAAATGTATGAGCTTTGTAATATATTGGGAAAATAGCAACCCTAAAGATCCAGGTATCTAATTGTGGCAATCGATTCAAGATATACTAAAGAACTAAGGACAGAGTTAAGAGTTACAAAGGTATGCTAAGGTAAAGCAATGTACGGTGAAGTTCCAAGGCTTTATATGACTCATCTAGAAACACTCTCTATAAAGGTTGTTGAGGCTTCAGTATAGAAAAGATCTAAAGACAAGAATTAGTCTCAAATACCCAAACTTGTAACCCAAGGATCAAGACTAACTAAACCGATTAAGGTTGTGACCCTCGAAATCGAGCTAGAGGTTGTTGAGGCTTCACTACCACCTAGAAAAGGCAAGCCAAGACTAAGTTAAAGGTAATCTTTAACTTTGAATTAAAGTAAAATCAAGGTTCGTAAACTGAGGGAAATTACGGGTGGATCTTGAGATTCCACGGCCGTGGAACTCAAGAACACACCGTGATTTTGGTTCGTCGGCGATTCTCTCTAACTCTCAGGGACCAATCTGTTTACGATCGATCTATCATCATCTAAGCCACAACTATCAACCCTTCACCTTAGAATTGCTAAAGGATTTTAGCCAATAACAGTCATTATGATATCAAATTCAAGATTTAAAAGTATGAAAGATGAAAACCTTCGAAAACCTTTAATAAATCTCAAATTAATCTCAAATCCACAAACAAGAACAATGATGTAAGCAGATTCAGAATAACACAAACAATCACAATCCTTGATAAGAACGAAGAACGGGATGTCAATCCGTCTTCTAATCAAACCTAAGGACAAAAGACGTAATCTCCGTACGAACAATCTTCCAAATCTCCACTCTTTCTCTAAGCTTTTCCGTCAATTTGGAAGTCTCAATAGGGCTTGTTCGCTCCAAACGGTGTGTGCAAGCTTTAAACTTATAACCCTAGACGTAAGCTTAAAACAAGGATGCGAACCCGCAGTGTACGGGTCAATCGTAGTAAAAAGCAAGGAATTCCAGGGGTCGATCACAGGGACTTAGTGAAACAAAGTCCAATTACGGTAAGCTTTAGCAAATACTAACCACAAAGCAATTAAAACAATCAAAGATGATAAAAGTCAATAAATGGAATATGCAATTCTAGGGATTAAAGCATCTAGTTGTGGTTCCAACTCAGGATCTAAAGATAAGCGGACAAAGCTGAGGTTTTTGCATAGGGAAGGTGTTACTAAAGTGGAATAGATCACCGGGTAAGTCTCACTACTCACTAATCCAAAACCGTAACTCCTATTACCGGGTAAGTCTCAAGGAATTAAGATAAAGAACTATAACCTCAACCTAACACTCCATCTAAGGGAATAGAATCAACCTTTACCGGGTAAGTCTCAGGCTAACTCACAAAGATGGGATGAAAGCACACTCAAACCGCAATAAAGGATAAACCTTTATTACCTACACTTATGATCTTAGGTAAACAAACTAAGGAATTACCGGGTAAGTCTCATCTTAAGCTTCCATTGAACCAGAAAAGGTGTAATAAGAATAGGATTTGGCAAACTCTAACACTTAACTCTCAGTTTCGGATCAGATAAGTCACCTCGGTCAGCCAAATTCCACCCCGGCCGAGATGTTCGTCGACTGAGCGAGATGCTTAGGGTTAAGGTTAAAGACTCAAACTTTCAGGGTCCTACTGTGATTAAGATCATTCTATCATTGTTTTTCCCACAACCTTCAGCCAATCACCCTAGAATCACACAAAGAGATTAGCCACTTATCATCATGAAAGTATTAATCAAGTATATGGGAAGAAAGAGAATAATTGAACAAGAAAACCTTAAGAGAAAGGCTTCAATAACTGAATCAATTATATAACACAAGCATTCCTTGGATAAAAATCCAACAAGACAAACAACAAGGAAGGGAATCTAAGATAATCTTATAAAAACCCTTCAAAAGCTATCAAAGCTATAGACTTTCTTCCTTCAACCTTCAAAAAGGTTCTTCAAATCTCCCAACTGGAGTATGACTGCTGCGGTGTATAAACCCTGATCGGTGGTATAGCCTGTGTATGCAGCATGTATAGCGTGCTATGCGGGATGTCGGATTTGTGGGAAATCCGACCCTTTTTATAGGAAAATTACTCTCCAAAGATAAGATATCTTAGAAAGATATCTTAGAAAGATTTCTTCCCATAAAAATAGGTAAAATATATGATCTAGCATATCTTCTTCCTTCCAGGAATCCAGCCCAAAAATATAAGATCCTCTTTCCAAAGATAAAAGATCTCAGCCAAGAATAAAATATTCTCGCCGCGTCCCAGGTGTTCGCCTCGGTTGAGTCGACTTCTCTGGATCACCTCGGTCGAGGTGACTCTGTAGTCAACCGAGGTGAATCACAACTGAATGTGAAATCTCTAAAATCTGGTCCAAAGTGAATCTTTAATCCATGGCTATGCTTCCTGAATATTTCCTTATGTTCCTGAATGTAGCTCCAATGACTCCATAGCTCCTTTTGATGCAAAACGTGCCATTTTACCTACGATTACAACAAAACTAGGTGTAGACCTCGATTCCCGCAAAGGTAGATGAAATGGTAATATAATCACATGTTATACATACAAACATGCAGAATATTGAAGATAAAACGTTCAAACAAACCCCAAAATATAGACTATAATTCATGCTATCAAGGCTAAGCGCGGTCTAAGCAGAGGTGACGGAATCTCTCTCCTTCCGTCCTTTTATAGGGCAAGATAGAATAAGTGTCCAGCCCATTGTGTAAAAGATCGTGGCTTTAATTTGTACGTTAAAAGATTGCCTAAATCACTGTTCCATAGGATTCCACGCCCGTGGTTTAGAGCGTGGTTTAGAGCGTGGAATTTGATTACGGCGCTTCACAACTTCCACGGCCGTGTAACTCACTGGAATGCTCCACGCTTGTGTTGCCAAAGTTCCACGGCCGTGGTTTAGAGCGTGGACTTCATTACGGCCGTATTTTAGAGCGTGGAACATAGATTGCTCGTAAATCTCCTTTGTTTTGTGTCATTCTTCATCCTAGCATCTTCCTTAGGTCCCTTGTGGTGTCCTCAATCCTTGGACATGCTCAATCCATCTCCATTCTCCCTTGATTCATTCGGTTTTAGCTCTTATTTGCCTACAATCAACACAAAGCTTATGTAGACCTCTATATCGACAATATGGATAAACTAACTCACAATTGCTCCAATGCTTTATCAACGAACACCAATATGGATGAGATACACTTAGAAAACGTGCCTAAAATATCACAATATTTCATGCTAACAAATAACCCCATACTTGCCACTTGCTTGTCCCCAAGCAAGGTCTTTCAAAAGCTTTAAAACTCAAGTTAGGATGAAATATGGATATACTCTCAAAAACAAAACTTCTTTTAGATGAATGTGCTTTCTAGTCAATAGATCATTCTCAAATCTTGCTTCATTCGTTTATAAGATTTTCATATACATAATCAAAGAGTAAAGAGTAAAGAAGGCTCATGAATTGATCAAACTTCCATGTAAACATCATAACCTTCAAACATTATCAAAATCAATCATAAGAAACTTCAATTTAGATCACCAAGTCATATAACATTTTCTTGATCTTAAGGACTTTCAAACAAGGTCTAGAATGTGGAAAGGGAGGGAAAACTTTAAGGAATGTGGTGCATGAATCCGGGAAAGTGGATAACTAATTTTTTTCTTTTTCTCTTGCGGTTTCCGCAACACTTTCAACTTAGAGCTTCGCTCTCTTCTTTTCAATTCATTTTTCGACTATACTTTTGGAGTTATGGATAGAGGTGCACAAAAACCGAAGTCTAGGAGATTGGCGGTTCTAAATTTTGCGAGATGCCTCAAACCCTTGATCCACATACCATAATCCGTTAGGAATATCGCTCAATCCGACTTTGGCAAGACACAAACACCCGGCTATGTGAATGGTGCCGAGTTACTCATCGTCATGATTGACTTCCCCAAACCTATAATTTCTTTCTATTCTTTTGAATGCAAATAATTACTTTCATGGCTCTCCCACATCAAACATGCCAAATATCAACTCCTCCAAATTCCCGGATAGGTAAAGGAGGTCATTATTTCATTGAGGGGTTAAATGATCAAAGAAAGAAGAAAGAAAATCGAATTGCCTTAATCATTTCAACAAGAAGTATAAGAACTTATCATGTGATTTCAACCTTGATTTCTCAATATGATTTAAGTAACGTTCTTCACATTATGAAATTTTCAAAAGAGGAATAATCAACTCATTCAATTTCTTTTCAATTCACTATTTGTTTAAGCATGCGATTGTCATCAAAACTTAATTCACAAGTAGTGATTATCATAGTAATCATCTCTATCCTTAGAAGCACAAAATTTTCAAAATTTTTCAATTTTTATGGGTTTTTCAAAAGCTTTTTCATGCAATGCGATAATGAAACGTGCAACAATACAATGAAACATGCATAGTGTTCTTGATCATAGCAAGCAAAGTGAGTAAGAGTTATTACAAACGATTAGTCACACCCCACCCCATACTTGGAACAAACATTGTCCCTAATGTTAAAAAAGAAAATAAAGAAAAGAAAGAAAGAAAAAGGACTCACAAGATGGTGGTGGAGCGGCTAAAACGGTGGATCGTCCAGGGTCATCACTGAGGTGGCGGTGGAGGTGGAAACGGGAAGAAGCCGGGATCATAGTTCTGCCCAAACTGCTGGCGGTAAACATCTCTCATCATGCAGTCATGATCGTCGGCTCATGCATCCCTAGTATCTGCACGGATCTCCAAGGCTCCGACCCTGCTAGAAAGATCGGTAGCCCACTCTAGCAACTGTTCATACCATCCAGACGGCTGGCTATACCATGCCGGTGCGTCTGACGGTGCTGGTGCGGGTGGTGGTTGTGCATGCCAAGGTGGTGGAGCTCTCATCCACTCCGGCTGAGTGCCATACCATGTAGGAGGGTCCGCCATCCAAGTCGGTCTCTTGCTCACACTAGCACGGCGAGAGGAAGAACCATATGCTCTAGCGGGACGGGGAGAGTGTCTAGGAAGGTCAGGAACTGCATCCGGCTGATCCGGAAAGGTACCAAATTCATGCTCTCCCCCTCCTCCCTCATACTCATCATCCCCTCTCATCTCCTCCTCATCAACAACTGGTGGTGGTGGAACGTAGGGAGGGGCTACTAATCTGTTCGCATGCATGGCAGCGAACGTCTCCTTCCAATTATGGTGTCCAGCCATAATGGAATACTCAGGAAGCCACTCAACCCCTCTCCCTGTCCTACTCTCCCAAGGCATAGCAGCGAACGGTGGACCTCTATGTGTAGGGAAGATGATGCCTCTAGTCATGAGGCTCTGAAGTCCTAGGGGTCTAGCTACAATGCGGGTGCAAGCGGAGAAGTCTACCCCTAACTGCCTAGCAAGGTGGGTGACCATCCCACCGTATCCAATGTTGCCGGCCCTCTTATTCTTTAGCTTGCTCATAGTGGTAGCTAAGAGGGTGGCACAATCAGATGGCCTACCGTACAGCATACAGTAGAGGAGAAACAACTCGTCAGTCTTAATCTTCTGAGGTGTCTCCGTCCTAGGGAAGAGACACTCAGAAAGCACTCTATGGGCAATCTTCAAGGCTAGGTGATAGATCAACCTAGCCTTGGTATCAGTAGGTTGCCAGCGGTCCTCGCTGGCGTATATCATAGCTATCTCCTCCCAGAAATCCTTGGCATACACGCCACTAGGGAATCGACCATTGAAGGTCTCATGGAACCCAAAGAAGGCTCCAAACTCTCTAATAGAGAACTCATAGTTCCTCTCCATCATCCGGAAAGAAACAGTCCTATCAACGTGGCTATGCACAAAGGAAACCACGAACTGCCTAGTAATCTCCTCATATGCGTCTTCCCGAATAGCGGAGAAGACGACTAATCCGGCTCTATCTAGAAGCCAAGTAAGATCCCCTACCACGTGCAAAGACTCTAACTCCTCAAGCAGTAGATATCTAGGTCCTATGACCGCTCGCTTATGGATCCTCTCTAAAGCATCGAGATGATCCTCATGGATAGTAGGGATCCTAGGGGGAGGTGGTGATGGTGATGATGCGGGTGATGGGGGCTCAGCGGGTGGTGCTCTAGAAGAGGAAGAGGTGTTGCCTTTCCTTTTCTTATTCTTATTTCTATCAAACATTCTCCTTACAAAATCTATTTTCTGTCAAAAACCACGGTCTGTTCTTCAGGTTCCACGGCCGTGGAATGCCCAAAGACCGTGGTTTGTCTCGCAAATTCGCAAAACTCAGCAGAATCACACCAAACTCAACAGCAAGCAGCCCTAGACTAATTTCAGTCCAATTCCAATAAGTTCTCCTAAAAATTCTAGCAAAAACGAAGCCGAATCGACAAAGAGAAAGAAGAGGTGAAAAACCTAGGTTTTCGGATTTTGGAATCCGAATTCTGTCTTCCCCGGTGAATTGCCGCTCGATTCGTTGCTTGGATCTTGTAGGTGACGGAATTCTCTTCAATTTTGGTCAAAGAATCGTTAAAAACGATTAACGAACGGGAAATTGGAAGATGGGGAGGGATTCGGCAATTTGGGGCGTGGAATTGGGGTATTGTGTGTGTTTTGTGAAGAAACGTGGTTTTTATAGTGGCCGTAAAAATTTTTGAAAATCACGGTCTATCGGGGGTTTCCACGGCCGTGGTTTTGTACGGAACCGTGGTTTTCGTGATTTTTCTCAGGCTTTTGAAAATTACGGGCACTGTAGCTGTCACGGCCGTGGTTTTGGCCGTGGAACTCTCTATAATGTGTCAAAGTCCAAGTTTCGCCAATTTTCTTCAAGCTTTTCCTTCCCCCTTTCTTTTCCACTGATCCTACATCCAAAAACACAAACATACCGGAAGGTATCGAAGGCAAAACAAACAAAACGTCTATACTATTCTAAGCTATGAATCAAAAACAAAAACATAAGTGCAATACCTTGGGTTGCCTCCCAAGAAGCGCTTTGTTTAAGGTCCGTAGCTAGACCATATTCGCACTTATTCAAGTGCGGTGGGCGCGAACTCCTCATCTTGGAGTTCCGGTGTATACTTCTTGAGTCGTTGACCGTTCACCTTAAAGCTTCCGCCCTTTTCACCCCATACTTCAACTGCACCATGGGGAAAACACGTTTGATTAGAAAAGGTCCAGTCTAACGAGATTTAAGCTTACTTGGAAAGAGACGAAGCCTTGAATTGAAGAGGAGAACTTGATCTCCTTTGAGGTCCTTTGGGATGATATGCTTATCATGCCAACGCTTCGCTCTTTCTTTGTAAATCTTGGCATTTTCGTAGGCATTCAAGCGAAGTTCTTCAAGCTTGTTGAGATCCAAGAGACGCTTCTCTCCCGCTTCCTTCATGCTAAAGTTCAACCACTTTATTGCCCAATACGCCTTATGCTCCAACTCTACCGGTAAGTGACATGACTTCCCATACACAAGATTGTATGGTGTTGTTCCGATGGGAGTCTTGTATGCAGTCCGGTACGCCCATAATGCGTCATCTAACTTCAAAGACCAATCCTTCCTTGTCCTTGAAACCGTCTTCTCTAGGATTCCTTTGATCTCCCGGTTTGAGATCTCCACTTGTCCACTAGTTTGTGGATGGTAAGGGGTGGCGATCTTGTGAGTCACCCCATACTTAGCTAGAAGAGCTTCAAAGCGTCGGGCAATGAAGTGAGAGCCTCCGTCACTAATGATGGTCCGTGGTGTCCCAAATCGTGGGAAGATGGTCTTGTTAAAGAACTTAACCACTACCATGGCATCATTGGTGGGAGAGGCAATTGCTTCAACCCATCTTGAAACATAATCCACCACTAAAAGTATGTATTAGTTACCACAAGATGATGGGAAAGGTCCCATGAAGTCTACTCCCCAAACGTCAAAGATTTCAACCTCTTGGATGTTGTTGAGAGGCATCTCATTCCTCCTAGATATATTCCCTGTTCTTTGACAAGCATCGCAACAGGAAACAAAGGTTTGCACATCCTTAAATAGAGTAGGCCAAAAGAATCCAGATTGCAATACCTTAGCGCTAGTCTTTTTCGAACTAGCGTGTCCTCCACAAGGTAGTGAATGACAATGACGGATGACACTTTGCATCTCATCTTCCGGCACACATCGCCAAATAATGCCGTCCGGACCTCTCTTAAAGAGGAGAGGTTCATTCCAAAAGTATTCCCGAAAATCCTTAAAGAACTTCTTTCTTTGTGCGTAGGATAATCCGGGTGGTAATTCCTGGCAAACCAAATAGTTAACAAAATCAGCAAACCATGGTTCGTTACCTTTGGTGATCACATCGATGCACTCCTCTATGATATGTAAATGCTCATCCGGAAAGGAGTCATCTATAGGTAGATGGTCGTCCTCTAGATGTGTTAGACGACTCAAATGATCCGCAACAGAATTTTCTGAACCCTTCTTGTCGCGGATCTCTAGATCGAATTCTTGTAGGAGAAGAATCCATCTAATTAGCCTTGGCTTCGCATCCTTCTTTGCAAGTAGATACCGGATCGCAGCATGATCCGTGTATACAATCACCTTTTCACCTACAAGATAAGAGCGAAATTTGTCAATTGCATATACAATTGCGAAGAATTCCTTTTTGGTAGTGGCGTAGTTGAGCTGCGCTTCATCTAGCGTCTTGCTAGCGTAGTAGATAGCGTGGGTTCGTCCTTCCTTCTTTTGCCCAAGGACAGCTCCTATAGCTACGTCACTTGCGTCACACATAATCTCAAAGGGGAGATTCCAATCCGGCGGTTGGATAATCGGGGCTGAGATTAGAGCTTCCCGAATCATATTGAACGCATCTAGACATTCCTGTGAAAAATCAAAAACTTCATCCTTCATCAATAGATTAGTAAGCGGCTTTGATATTTTAGATAAATCCTTTATGAAACGCCTATAAAATCCAGCATGTCCTAGAAAACTTCTTATCCCTTTCACCGAAGTTGGGGAAGGAAGCTTTTCTATTGTCTCTATCTTAGCTTTATCCACCTCAATCCCTCTACTAGAGATTAAGTTTCCTAATACAATGCCTTCTTTCACCATAAATTGACACTTTTCCCAATTAAGAACTAGGTTCGTGTCTTCACACCTTTGTAACACAAGAGCAAGGTTAGAAAGACAATTGTCAAAAGAGGAACCATAAACGGAGAAGTCATCCATAAAAACCTCCATGATTTCCTCTATATATTCCAAGAAGATGGCCATCATGCACCTTTGAAAGGTGGTTGGGGCGTTGCAAAGCCCGAACAGCATCCCCCTATAGGCAAACGTACCCCACGGGCACGTGAACGTGGTCTTCTCTTGATCATCCGGGTGTATCGGTATCTGAAAGAAACCACTATAACCGTCAAGATAGCAAAAGTGTGAATGTTGTGCTAACCTTTCAAGCATTTGATCGATGAAGGGTAGTGGGAAGTGGTCCTTCCTCGTCGCGTTGTTTAGCTTGCGGTAGTCTATACACATCCGCCATCCTATTACGGTTCGTGTAGGAATGAGTTCATTGTTTTTGTTGGTGATGACCGTCATTCCTCCCTTCTTTGGAACTACCTGTACGGGATTCACCCACTTGCTATCCGAGATAGGGTAGATGATACCTGCATCGAGTAGTTTAAGAATTTTCTTCTTGACAACCTCCTTCATGGTCGGATTTAACCGCCTTTGAGGTTGTCGTGAAGTTCTGAAGTCCTCTTCCATTAAGATCTTATGCATGCATAGGGATGGTTTGATTCCTACTAAATCCTCTATAGTATATCCTAAGGCTTTCCTATGTTTCTTAAGGACAACCATAAGCTTACTATGTTCATCTATACTCAAATCGGAACTAACAATTAACGGAAAGGTAGAATTAGGTCCTAGAAATGCGTACCTTAGATGTGTAGGGAGTGGTTTCAATTCCATCACTATAGGAGTCTCCAATGGCTCTTGAGGAGTATCCGATGTTTCCTTAGAAGTGTCTAAGGATGTAGAAGGTGTTGGAGAAGAATCAAGAGAAGTTGTGGAGGAGACATAATAACCTTCAGATTCACCCAAAATTACGGCACCCCTGCCTTCTCCACGGCCGTTATTTTGGGCGTGGCAAGTAATTACGGTGTCTCTGTTTCCTCCACGGCCGTGTAACTCTCTGGAGTGCTCCACGCTTGTGTTGATGAATTCCACGGCCGTGGAGTAGGCCGTCTGACCGTGGATCCGTACGCCTTCTGCCTCATCGTGGAGTTTCTCGAACTCTTCTTCACACACTTCCTTTTGTGTCTCTAAGGCTTCAATTGCCTCATTGCACTCCTCTTCTTCCCCTATATCCATAATGCTCATAGAAAGAACTTTTTGCAAGGGATCTTTGAAGAGAAAAGAACTTACCTCCTCTCTAGATAGCTCTTCGTCATGGATATTGAATATATCCTCATCGAAGGCTGGTTCCTTCACTAAAGTGGAAAGAATGAACTCTACCTTCTCTTCTCCTATGTCAAAGGCGAGTCTAGCATTCTTGCAATCGACTATACAGCCGGATGTTGCAAGAAACGGTCTTCCGAGAATGATCGGGACCGGACTATCTGCAGGAATGTCAAGCACAACAAAGTCTATAGGAACATAGAACTTTCCAAGCTTGACCGGGACGTCTTCAACTATACCGACGGGACGAGTTATGGATCGATCCGCCATGTACAACGTCATCTTTATCGGTTTAGGATCGCCTAAACCGATCTTCCTGCATAAGGCAAGCGGAATGATGCTAACGCTTGCTCCCAAATCACATAATGCATCATATGTGACATCTCCCACTCCTATGGGAATACAAAATGACCCCGGATCCTTCAACTCAGGGGGCATCTTCTCTTTCATGGTTTTGATGAGATCCGATGAATCCGAACTCATCTTAACCTCTCTAAAATCCTCTAGTTTCCTTTTGTTAGAGAGGATCTCCTTTAAGAACTTTCCATAAGCTGGCATACCTACAATTGCATCAATGAAAGGTATATTAATATGCAGTTTGCTCACGAGTTCAATAAACTTACCGAATTGTTTGTCTAGACGCGCTCTCGCTCTAGATTGCGGGAATGGTAGGGGAGGTTTGTAAGCTGGAGGAGGAACGTAGACATCTTCCTTCACCTTCCCCTTTTCTTTCTCCTTCTCAACGGGGACTTCTACAAACTTAGGCTGTGGGTCGGTAGTTGTTACTCCGCTCCTAGTTGTGATTGCCATCACCCTTCCCTTTGGGTTGTCCTCCGTCTTTCTTGGAAGTTTTCCTTGATTTCTAGGAACTTCCTCCGCATGGCTAAACATTTGGTTTTCTAAAACCTTTTGGGCTTTATCAACCTTAGTTATGTGATCATCAACCTTGATGATGCGAGTCTCCAATCCTTGAAGCTTGCCTAAAATTGTCTCCAACATGGGATCGTGCTTCTCTTTCCCCGAAGTACTTCCACCATTAGATGTTTGCCCCTGGCTTTTCAAAGGAGTGGAAGAAGAGGAAGGTGGAGTTAGTGAATTTCCTGAATTGGAATAAGAATTACCGGAATTTTGTTGGTTGGGACGCCAATTGTTGTTGTTTGAACCCCTATTGTTGTTCCAATTGTTGTTCCGGTTGTTGTTGTTGTTGTTGTTGTTCCAATTGTTCCGGTTGTTGTTTCGGTTGTTGCGGTTTGTATTCTCATTCCCGTTGTGGTTATTGTTGTTGCCCAAATAACCAACATCTTGTCCCTTTTGCTTTGGAAAGTTGGTTTTGATGGCTTCCTTCAACTCTTTAATCTCCGTATTGAGAGAAAAGATTTGAGTTTGAGCTGCTTGTGATAGCTTTGCTCCTTGCTCCACATGATTCGCCTCTACTTTCCGATGAGAATACTTCTCAATGACTCACGCTTGCTTCTCAATGAAGTCCCAAGCGTCATCTTCCCTCATGTCCATGAATGTACCACATGAAAGGGATTGGAGCTTGAATTGTGTCTCCACATCTAGCCCCTTATAGTATATCTCCAACAGTGCCAATTTGGATATGTCGTGATGTGGGCAATCCAATAGCAAATCCTGAAATCTTTCCCAAGATTGAAACAAACTTTCGTTAGATCTCATAGTAAATGCATTAATCTTACCTCTCAACTCCGCCGTCTAGGATGGCGGAAAGAACTTAGTGAGGAACTCCGAAGAAAGATCCTCCCATGTGTCTAGCTTCCCACTTGGAAGAGCTTGATACCAAGACAATGCTTTCCCTTTCAAGGAGAAAAAGAAAGGCTTGAGTTTATAGCCGTTGGTAGTTGCATTCTTTGGCTTCATTATCTCCATCATGACCTCATAATTTTGTAGATGTTGATGTGGAGATTCAGAGCTTGTTCCTCCAAATTGATTTTGGCGGACAATGGTAATAACTTGCGGGTTGAAGCTAAACCCTTGTGCATCATCAGCATCAAAGTTCACACCTAAACGGCGTGGTTGCTGCGTTGGATCCATCCTTTGGCCAAGAGTTCTTGGCTCCTCATCAACACGATCGACTCTTGCATTCCTAGCCGGAACACGTCGATTTGCCGCTGGTCTTGGAAAGAATGGGTTCACATTGATCGTCGGATCAATGTCTTCTAACGGTGGCATGGAAGAGTCGCTATCCTCGCTGGACGAATGGGCTCTAACCGATCTTGAGGGTCTCCTTGAGGATTTCCTGCTCTTCTTCTTCTTAAGATCGCTCATTTCCATCCTCATTTGAAACATCATATCCGTTAGATCATCAACCTTCGTTTGATGGCGATCCATTTCCTCCCTGCGAGTCTTCTCACTCCATTGGAGTTGAGCTTCCTTTTCCGCTAACTCCGTTTGG
Organism: Fagopyrum homotropicum; assembly: GCA_033239125.1. NCBI lineage: Eukaryota > Viridiplantae > Streptophyta > Magnoliopsida > Caryophyllales > Polygonaceae > Fagopyrum > Fagopyrum homotropicum. The sequence goes on from BSWB01000008.1 coordinate 80,596,892, forward strand.
TAATCACGTTCTGTTTCTTCAGCCATCTTTCTTTCCTTAAGCTTTCTCCTCAAAGTCCTCTCAAGCTCTTGATCAAGGGGTAAGAGGTCTTCGTTTTTCCTAGACCTGCGCATACACTCAAAGAGATATCAAATAACAAGGGAAAAGCTCCCAAGCTTGACAACCGATAACCGAATTCGGCCTAGACCAAATCCCCGGCAACGGCGCGAAAAACTTGTTCGCCACTTAGCGTGCGTGCAAATAAGCTTTAAATTTATAAAACTAGAATCAAGCAAGCGAGCCCGCAGTGTACGGATCGGCGTAGTAAAGCAAGAATTCCAGAGTATCGAACACAGAGATTTGGGGGGAACAAATTCAGTTGTAAATCTTCAAGCAAGTAAATGTATGAGCTTTGTAATATATTGGGAAAACAGCAACCCTAAAGATCCAGGTATCTAATTGTGGCAATCGATTCAAGATATACTAAAGAACTAAGGACAGAGTTAAGAGTTACAAAGGTATGCTAAGGTAAAGCAATGTACGGTGAAGTTCCAAGGCTTTATATGACTCATCTAGAAACACTCTCTATAAAGGTTGTTGAGGCTTCAGTATAGAAAAGATCTAAAGACAAGAATTAGTCTCAAATACCCAAACTTGTAACCCAAGGATCAAGACTAACTAAACCGATTAAGGTTGTGACACTCGAAATCGAGCTAGAGGTTGTTGAGGCTTCACTACCACCTAGAAAAGGCAAGCCAAGACTAAGTTAAAGGTAATCTTTAACTTTGGATTAAAGTAAAAGCAAGGTTCGTAAACTGAGGGAAATTACGGGTGGATCTTGAGATTCCACGGCTGTGGAACTCAAGAACAAACCGTGATTTTGGTTCGTCGGCGATTCTCTCTAACTCTCAGGGTCCAATCTGTTTACGATCGATCTATCATCATCTAAGCCACAACTATCAACCCTTCACCTTAGAATTGATAAAGGGTTTTAGCCAATAACAGTCATTATGATATCAAATTCAAGATTTAAAAGTATGAAAGATGAAAACCTTCGAAAACCTTTAATAAATCTCAAATCAATCTCAAATCCACAAACAAGAACAATGATGTAAGCAGATTCAGAATAACACAAACAATCATAATCCTTGATAAGAACGAAGAACGGGATGTCAATCCGTATTCTAATCAAACCTAAGGACAAAAGACGTAATCTCCGTACGAACAATCTTCCAAATCTCCACTCTTTCTCTAAGCCTTTCCGTCAATTCGGAAGTCTCAATAGGGCTAAGCGCGGTCTAAGCAGAGGTGACGGAATCTCTCTCCTTCTGTCCTTTTATAGGGCAAGATAGAATAAGTGTCCAGCCCATTGTGTAAAAGATCGTGGCTTTAATTTGTACGTTAAAAGATCGCCTAAATCACGGTTCCATAGGATTCCACGCCCGTGGTTTAGAACGTGGTTTAGAGCGTGGAATTTGATTACGGTGTTGCACAACTTCCACGGCCGTGTAACTCACTGGAATGCTCCACGCTTGTGTTGCCAAAGTTCCATGGCCGTGGTTTAGAGCGTGGACTTTATTACGGCCGTATTTTAGAGCATGGAACATAGATTGCTCGTAAATCTCCTTTGGTTTGTGTCATTCTTCATCCTAGCATCTTCCTTAGCTCCCTTGTGGTGTCCTCAATCCTTGGACATGCTCAATCCATCTCCATTCTCCCTTGTTTCGTTCGGTTTTAGCTCTTATTTGCCTGCAATCAACACAAAGCTTGTGTAGACCTCTATATCGACAATATGGATAAACTAACTCACAATTGCTCCAATGCTTTATCAACGAACACCAATATGGATGAGATACACTTAGAAAACGTGCCTAAAATATCACAATATTTCATGCTAACAATAATCAGCTAGGTACTCGCAATGGAATCCCGCCATGTATGAACGCGTGCTCTCCCTCAGACGACGAGAGAACAAATACACATGCTGGTTCTCAGATGGTGCAACTGGACCCAACAAAGCTAACTCCGTCTAGATGCGGCATATGGCGTCTTCAATAGGCATGTCCTCAAAGCCGGCCTCCACTAAATCCTTCAACTTCTCCCTCCTCAATGAGGCAGGGCAGAACTGCTCCCTAATAATGCTCCTCATGTGGTCATAAATGGTGGCTCTGGTCCGTACAGTCCGCCACCACTGGTGTGCAAGGTCATGGAATAGAGACTGTACTAGCTCTATCCGTCTGTCCTCAAGGCATCTAATAGACTCTAAAGCTGAGTCTACATGCCCTATCCACACTTCAGTCTATAACCCTATCTCTCCTGAGAAGGGTGGTACTCCTTGCTGATGAAATGCCTTCAACCAGGCATTTGGTCGAGGCCCTCGAATCTCCTCCACAGCTCGAACTTGATCAATAGCACGGGCCGGTGCAACTAGCACCTGTGTTGCTCCTTGAGATCTCTCAGAAGATACCTCATGCACTGGTAAATCTGGGGCCCGTATGCCAGCTCTAATATCCTCCTCAAAACGTCTGAGGTACTCTCTAAACTCCGGTCCTGCCATGGAGACATGGTCAGCGTCATCAGACTGAGCTCAGTGTGAATGATGTCTCCTAGATCCACCACTCCCCGTCTCTCGAACAACACTCTCTACAACCTCCTCGTGTATCTCCTCCACCACTAGTGGGTCTGCAGCAGGAACTGGTCCCTCACCTACCACACCCTGAGGACGGGGTGGTCTACCTCAACCTCTGCCTACAGCGGCAGTAGCTCTAGTCCGAGCCGGCTGTGGGGTATGCACACCTAACGTATAAGGCTCTATATAAGCCATATGTATATATATATATACATATATATATATACATATATATATATATATATATATATAAATATAATTAACACATACACATATATAATCCATAATACATATATACATATCTATACTACAGAGATCCATAGCAGAAGTGGCGACTTCTCGTACATCTAACCCAAAACCAAAAACCTTTGAAAACGTCAGATCCCATATGGGTTCTGTTTATTTTACCTATCAAACCTCATTGCAGGTAGCAAGTGACATTGTTGTCAACCTTAGGCTCTGATACCAACTCTGTAACACCCCGAATCCGCGGGACTCGGAGTGGCACATTGGGCTAGGACCTCACAAACGATCCTGACCCTAGTCTGACAACAAATTCACTGGACCTTACAACGTGGCACTGAAAGATATAAAAACAAATGCATAAAACTGTACAACCAAAAAGGTAAGACAACATAGCCGAGTATATAAACCAACACCCTCACACAGGAGGTAACAAAAGATCATCCTCACGCAGGAGGGAAAAGGTAAACAAACCCAAAAGCCCACAAAAACCTATGTACAAGACGTCCTCGGCCTGCCACTTTGCGAGATCACCCATCAGTGTGCCTATCTTGTGGGACATCTACAACATGTTAATAAACCGTTAGCTATCCATACACATATATAGAGTGATGCATAAGCACAATCACAATCAAGGAAAGATAAACACATCAGCATGCTTTCACACATTTACCCATTTTATCATCTCAATATGATAGTCATTCACTCAAATCGTATATTTAAATATATATGAAACTATGTGACACGAGGACCGATACATCCTCGCCTTTGAGCCTGCTAGCCAGCTGCACAAGTATCGGTCACACAATCCGTGTACCCTATGAGAGTGGATTGCGCCTTTCTTGTAAAGTTAGTCTGGCCTGACATCGGAGAACATCCGAGACTCCACGGCGGGATGAAAGGGAAAGGTTATCACAGCAACGCATACGGAGAAATCAATAAAACATAGGTTGGTATAAACGACATCTCATGCTATCATAGCAACATATAAATCACACACCACTCATGCAAACACCCAATATAAAGATGGCAGCTAAGTAAGTCCTACGGACTAACCTCAACCTCGATCAAACTCAACCACGATCACCTCTACACTGAGGGACAACACAACCTATAAACAGGGTATAAAGAGATATATCAATCTCCTAACAACACAAGGGTCACACCTAAATCCAAAGGGATCCATAGGAACAACCTCAACCTAAACTCACAACCTAATGAGCCTCAAAAGCCATACAAGGCATAAACTGCTCATAACCTCAACCAAACACATCCTCACACCTCTAGCATGATCCTATACTCTCACACTAGGAAAGGAGGAAACAAAGGCATCCTAAGGAAAGCCTAGAAGCGCACACACACACCTGCAGAACCAAGAGAAGAACCTTGCGGATGCAGGTAGGCGCAGGGGCGGCTCACAGGTGGCGTAGGGGTGGATCCAGGCCGGCGCAAGGGTGGTTGCAAGGTGGCGCAGGGGCAGCTGGACAACAGAAGACACCACCTTACCCCTTTCTTCACTTCTTCCTTCAGTTATTTACTCCTTCTTCACTCCAACAACAACATACATAAAGGACATACATATGTATACATCAACACAAGCCAAAAATAGCTGAAACATGATCCAAGCCTAAGGAAACTAAGCTAAACTAAGGAAAGAGAAGAAAAGAAGAAGAAAACAAGAAAGAAAGAAGATAAGCCATGGAAGCGTACCAACCAAACTCTCCAGGAGATCAACACAACACCAATACCACCACGAGCTGGCTCATAAGGCTCAACAACAACAACTCTCAACAACCGCAAGCAAAGCCATCAAAGATCTCTCACAACTCAACCAAACTCAAGGAAGAATCAAGGAAGGATGATCCAAGGGAGAAGAGAGGAGAAGATGTACGTAAGAAGAGAAATGGTGCTAAGAATGGTAAACCCTCATCAAAGGAAGGAGATGAAGGTTATAAATGGGTAAAAAGAGTAAAGCACGGGTCAAAGGGTCAAAGAAGACGGCTGCAACACACAGAGCTGCATGGGCGGACTTTGTGAGCCGTAGGGGCGGCCCAGGCAAACCGTAGGGGCGCCACCAGGCTTACGCAAGGGTGGTCTAGGCATAATCCTGGCCCTCTGCTCACTCTCTCATCAACTCAACAACTAGGCTCTTACACATGGGTTGTTACCGTTGAGTTTGTTTGGACTAGGCATGTTATCCTAGTTGCGTTGTGAGCTATGATCTTGGGAAATCTGAGGGTTTAGAAGTCTTAGGACTTCTAACTTGTGTTGAGTGTGATGTGAGCACGAGGGATTCTAGGATGCGGTCCTAGAATTGATAGTCAAATAGTCTTGCGTAGATAATTTCTATAGAAGTCTAAGACTTCTATATCGAGTGGGTTGTTGTTGATATAGTTATCTCTTGTGAGTAGCTTATGGGCTTCCTCCCTAAGGAAGAGAGAGTGTCGTGAGTTGAGTGTGGTGATGAGGTAAGTCTCCGGACTTACTTAGCTCGTATTCCTTGTATTAGCATTGATGTGTGTTTGGTGGTATGTGTTTATTGTTTATTGTTTATAACAACTAAACCGGGATTAGGATTACCGACACTTATATTATTTTGGCCCGAGTGTATGATAACGGGCGGTGACAACTTGCCTAGCTCCCACGAGATCTAGGAGGTTCTTGGCGACTATCCTGTGCTGGTAGACGGTCGGATGCATCAATACCATTCCATGCCGGTAAGTAGGGACCAAGGCGAGTTTCAGTGACTTTTGTGTCACAACCTAAGTTGAATTAGAACGGGATACGACTTAATAATAATAAAGATAATAAACCGAATTGGTGTGCTTTTAAGTATGTTGTGTGCTTGCGGTGTTCTACTTGTGTATGTGCCTTTCCCATTAATTCTAATGCTTCGAATATGAGCTAACGGTTTTATACCGATTGTTGTAGATTGCCTTGCAGGTTAGGAATACGGCCGAGAGATCCGGAAGAGTGGCAGCCAGGGTCCGTACATTTTATGAAGGGTTTTTTTTTAGAGTTGTGTTTGGAGTTTGTATGTTGTATTTTTGTAGGCCGCATGTATGGCTTATGGTCTTTGGAGTTGTGTTTTCGGCTGAAGTCCGTTGTTATAGTCTTTCGGGTTTCTTATCATTTCATCAAAATGTATTTTTTTTGGCCATGTTGCAAGATCCGTGAAATTGTTGTCAAGCTAAGGGTCGGGACCCATTGTGAGGTCCCAACCCATAGCATCCCAAGTTCTGAGGATTCGGTGTGTTACAAAAGTTGTATCAGAGCCCTAGGTTGACAGCAATGACACTCGCAATCTTCTAAAGGCCGAATGAGGTTATAAATAGAACCCACACGGGTTTTGACTTTTTGTTTTAAAAATCACATGCATGAGTAGGGGTAGAATGTACGGACCACCACTCTTTTCGCGGATCTCGACAGCTTAGTTTATTGGACTTGATTGATATATATATATATATATATATATATATATATATATATATATATATATATATATATATATATATATATGAAGATATGTAGATATGTATAGTATATGTGGATTGTAGTTATGCTTGATGGACTTGTTATGTATAGTAGTGGCATGGCCTTATATAGATATATGCTTATATATGTGGTATGATAGGATTTGATTAGCTTTTGAACCTTGTATTGTTGTAATGTATATTCTGGATTTAGCATATTAGTAGTGATATGGACATAGGACATATATAGTCGTTTATGCAGATTCTTATTATATATAGTAGTAGATAGTACGAGACCTAATAGAAAAGATGGTAGTATGATATCATCACCTTTAAGACGACGTTGTTGGCTTGGGATAGTGTCCATACGTGGATGGATATGCTCAAGTATCGAGTTGAGTAGTTAGTGCTGACGAACACCATGACGTTTCTCGGATTCCCTTAAAAGGATGTCGAAGAGAAGGATTAAAGATGACAAAAACGAAGGACAACAAGGGGAAGGAAAATGCGAGACAACTTAAGAGAAATCGAGATGGAGACCATACAAGAAACAGGAGTAACATTAAGGTGTGGAAGTTACGATTGGAAAGACAATGAAACCAATAGAGATAGCGAACTTAAGTTCTTCAGGAAGACGCGTGGACAACTAAAGATGCGGACCGGAGAGGAGATGTGTACACTCTAGCAAGGTTAGAGATGGTATTCCTTCATGACGTAAAGTTTTCTATAGGCGCTCCTAAGCATTGGAGTCAAGACGAGAAGAGTGATCGAACCATTTGCTAAAGATTGAAGACACCGTAAGTTAAGCTTACAAGGTACCAATATGAAGTGTCAACATTACGAGACTTATGAGAAGAAGGCGTGGTGGAGTTTCACATGGGAAAATTCCCCAGAGGAGTTGCCCGGTTTTCCGTTGTGATGATAAGGCTAAGAAATGCCAAAAGGAAAGAAGTGTGAGTGGATACGATTCCGAGGAAATGAGTGACGTAACAAGAAGTTGTTATGTATGGAAAGACTTAAGCTGCACTTGAAAGACGTCCTGGAGGAACGGTTAAGCCTATGAACGGGAGTTATGCGACACCACAAGACTGAGAAGGGTATAGTTACCTTATAGAAGAAGGAAGCGTGGAGCGTAGGAAGAGTTAATAAGTGTATCAAGTGCGATATGAGCAGGTGAAGTTTAAGGCATAGTACTTCGAGAGGGTAGCCTTCCGGAGTATGGTAACTTGGAGGGTAGGAAGAATTGTGAAGCGTTGGACTTAGAGAAGGTCCGCTATAAGCTAATCGGTGATAGTAGAGAACGTGCTTGTGCGGGTTGTCTATGAATGAGTGTAGATGAGAAGAGTAACCAGGAACGTGGATTATAAAGGAACGGTAACGAGATCTTGGAGTTCTGGTGGTTCAATGTCGGTAATAGGATGATATATCAATGGGAGCACAAATATCTTAATCATGTAGCATTCCAAGTGTTCAAATCAAGTAAATGTAACAAACCTCCTAGGGAAGGGATTGTAACGAACCGGTACGACTTTCTTAGTTCATGGGATCGGCATAAGGGGGAAACGATACGTATAAGAACTGTTAAGGTTTTATAAGAGTGAAGAGAATAGATGAGCGGGAGGAAAATGAGGCTTTTATGGTTTTTGTACGAAAAATGGGAATACATAAAGAGGATGCATGGTATGTGGGTACTAATGATAGAGATGTTATGTTTTCGCGAGCAAAAGCTGAGTCAAAGTTTTCTTGACTCCTGTTGAGAAGCCATGGTAGTGATGGAGTGAGACGGGGAACTTGGATTATAGTAACCCTGCAAGCTTTGAGCTTATGACGTTAGTACTTGAAAAGTAATGAGTTGGATATTTCACTGGTTGGATTTGGGGATATTTTGCCTAGCATTCTCCACGGGGCATACTAGTACGGTTGTGTAGACTGTTCATGGAATACCAAGAGATGTTTGAGGTGACCAAAAAGAGTAAGAGAAGACCGATGTTTTGAAGTTGTTGTCGATATGAGATGTACAAGAAGTACATGAAAGATCAAGGTTAGAGCCTCGACGGCCGGATTGACATGACATAAGAAAATGAAGTAAGTCCTACACATACATGAATAAAGGATGCTTATAGTGCAAGCTTATAGAAAATACGAAGGACGTTTACCACATGTTGGGGATGTCATTGAAAGCGAAGAGGACACGATTGGTTTATATAGAGGCATGATTATGCCCCACAATTAGGACGCTTATAGAAACACACAAGTTAGAGCCCTTAAAAGGTTATTACGGCATGCCTTCAAAGTGGAAAAAGAAGGAGCAATACTGATTCGAGAGAGGAAGGACCCTTGAGAGAGAACATACACGGTCATAGTTGAAGATGGACCAATACACGAGTTTGAAGGATGTCATTTCAATAGATCGGGATAGATCAATTGTGTCATGACCATGTGTAAGGTGATAAGACAAGATTGTGTCGGTTATTACGATATGTGACGGGAAGAGAAAAGATGGAATTTGAAATATCACGGATTCTAATACCTCAGAAAGTGGATTTTTCCACTAAGGTTGATCTTAGCGCAACTCCGATGTCCATGGCGACGTACAAAAGACATCAATAAATGTTACCCGTAAGGATACTCGAATTGAGGATGCAATCAAAGGAGGAATTACAAGGACTTGTTGATAAAGGTTCATTAGAACCAATGCACTGCCATAGAGAACACCAGAAGTTATCTTGAACTCTTGATTTGAAGTTTTAATTAATCTTAAACTCTTGATTTGAAATTACTATACGAACACCAAAATTGTTGTGAAAAAGACAAACAGTTCTCTCCAATTGAACATTGATTACCGTGAGTCAAACAAGATAATGGTGAAGGACAAGTATTCCTTACCACGAATGGATAATCTACTCGATCGGTTACAAGGGTCGGTAGTCTCTACTAAGAATGATTTAAGGTCCGATTGTCACCAATTAAGAGTCCAAGACAGGGGTCTTGCAAATACGGCATTCCGGACAAACCATGGTCACTATGAGTTGTAGTGATTCCATATGGGCTTACTATGTCCCGGACAAGATATTCTAGTCTACTCTCGAAGAAGAGAGATGTTGTATGACAAGTTGTCTCGGGATCGCGACCTCGAAGGATGTGAAAGAAGTTACAAGTTTTCTTGGATGTGCCAGTCATTCCCGGATTTGTGGAGAGATTCTCCAAAGTAACACCATATACAACTAACCTACTCCGGAAGACAAAAAGGTTTTGAGCGGGACAAGTGTTAGAGGAGTTGTTAAGAGTTAAGAAGAATTTCCTTGGTGCAATTATTTTGAATTTGCCTAGAGGTATTATGAGTTTGAAGTGTACAAGTGATTCTTCAAGACAAGGTCTTGATCGATTATTGCGGAGCAATGTAAAAGTAATAACCTACGTGTCTGGTTAATAGAAGTAGTATGGAGCAAAATGCTTCCATCCTTACTTGGAACTTGCAACAAGATTGAGAAGATGAAACATCAAAGTTTGGCTTTGCGGGACTAATTGAGAAGTTCGACCTTCTTTGTTAGAGGCAATCAAAGAGAAACAAAATGGAAGTGCTGCATTGAGAAAGACCGGAGAAGGAAGTTAAATTTCCGATACATCAGAACTTTTTGAGATCTTAGTGCGAGTTGAGAAAGTGGTTTACCGGTTGGCGTAGCCGCCAAGAGTAGAGAGTGTTCACCCGGTGTTCATGTGTATCAATCGAGAGAGCACATACACGACTCGAGACAGATTGTCAATTATGGTGATTTAGTCGCAGAAGAAGAACTGAATAGGCTAATACGAAGATGGAGTATAGTATCTTTAGTTGAGTTTTATATGGATCTAGTAGCATCGATAGAATCGACGGGTTAGACCTAGTTATTCCCTTTGTTGAGTTATGTGCATGTGTAGTTTGTGACCTGTGTAAGATTGTGCTATATAACCTGATATATAATGCGGTGGTAGTTGAGTAGGTGTTGTGTATAGATTTGAAGGTTTAAGCCTTCTTAGTTTGAGAGTTCATACCTCGGCCTTAGGGACCGAGAAGTTCGACGTACATCAAGTTTCGGGACGAAACTTCTTTTTTTGGGGGATCTAATGTAACGCCCCGTTTATTGGATGCGTTTTCGATATTAATTTTCCCGACTTATCTAATCCATTTTCATGCTTCCTGGATTCTTCCTTAAGCTCCTCAATGTAGCTCCAATGACTCCTTAGCTCCTTTAGCTCCATTTTAATGCAAAACGTGTCATTTTACCGACGATTACAACAAAACTTGGTGTAGACCTCGATTTCCGCAAAGGTAGATGAAACGACAATATAATCACATAATATACATTCAAACATGCAGATTATTGAAGATAAAACGTCTAAATAGGTCCTAAAATATAGACTATAATTCATGCTATCAGTTGCGTAAATTATTTTTTCCCGAGTATATTTACATTTTGGATACATTCGTGTATATCCATATTATTATTTATTTCGGAAAAAGTTGGAAAGTTATTTCCGGTTCGAAAAGCCCGATCCGAGTTTTCGATCGAGTTCATTTCTTTTATTTTTTTCTTCCTACTTCTTTCTTAACACCAATGGATGGTGTAAATCTGCTTTTGGGCAGCTGGTGTTGTGTGCCTTCCCTGCCTAGCTTGGCCATAGCCACTACAGCCCAAGCTAGCCCGACTTCGGAGTACACCCTACCTCGACCCCTTGTTCTCACCCTCACCCCCTTTCTGCCTTATCTCAACAACCCTCAGTAGCACTCTACTTGCTCATCTCTTCCTATAAATAGTGTGCGCTCAGCTTATGAGCATTAGGATAGACTAACGGCGGACAAATCCTTTGAGCTTGTTGAGGAACGTCGAGACGGAAAAGTGAAGCCTAAAAGACAACACCAACCACGATGACAAGAAGGGAACCCGAGTCAACTTAATAGAATCAAATGAAGAATATACATGAGAGTAGTTCCGGAGAAGCAAGGGATGATCGCCAACTAGGGAATTTGAGAACGACAGCTTAGAGGCTCTTCCAAGTTGTGTAAAGTGACTTCACAAACAAAGAGGATGACATCGAAAATTGCCATAGACATGAAAGTCAAAAGGGAGATATAGTATCGATCAAGAAAAGAGACATAAAATTTAAACTCATTGACAGACTAGGAAGTGAAAGTTGATGTCAAAAGCAAGGCGAAATGTGATCACTCTCAACAAGCTACTTGCCACCACAATCCAAATTGATAACCGAGACAATCAAAAGTATGGAAGTCAACACGAGATACATTATCCATCCAAATAGGAAGAATTAAAGAGTTGCAACTTAGAAGCCTACGCGTTGCCAGAAAGGGAAAGGTGGATTTCACCAATATGGAAGTGGAGTGATCTTGTAGAACACACGAGAATTTCGACAAAGACCGTGATACAACAATAATCAGCTTCTTTTAAGGCAGCATTACAAGCAACACCCAAGGAAGAAGAGTGTGTGAGAAGAGTATTGGTGAACTCGAGAGACCCCAATAACTTCTCATTCAAAAGGGATTTAAGCTAACAACACTACAAGTTCATAATAGAGAATCGCAAATAGACGACAACTCAGGTAAAAGAATCACAAAGATGTACCTACAAGCTACCCTAGAGGGATTGAAAAGTCTATTGATGGAAGAAGAATGATACAACTGGACTCGTAAGAGTATAACGATCTTACACAAGTGTAGATTGTAGGGGGAGCTAAAGAAGTATAAACAGAGAGACTGGAGGAGATATATTTCACCAAGTATATCAAGCCTCAAAAAGATCCCTTCTTATCACGGATCCGCAACAGAATTTTCGGATCCCTTCTTACTTACACTTGTTACGTGAAGAGGGAGGTAGCCGGCTGAGGTGATCCACAACAGAATTTTCGGATCCCTTCTTATCACGGATCTCTAGGTCAAACTCTTGAAGCAAGAGAATCCATCGAATAAGATGTGGCTTAGCATCCTTCTTAGCAAGCAAGTAACGAATTGCTGCATGGTCGGTGTAGACAATAACTTTCGCCCCTACTAAGTAAGAATGAAACTTCTCGAAAGCATATACAACCGCCAATAGCTCCTTTTCGGTGGTGGCGTAGTTACGCTGGGCTTCATCTAGCGTCTTGCTAGCGTAGTAAATGGTGGTGGTCCGCCCATCCTTCTTTTGTCCAAGCACCGCTCCTACTGCCACATCACTCGCATTGCACATGATCTCAAAGGGAAAGGTCCAATCCGGATGCTGGATAATGGGAGCAGAGATCAACGCTTCCTTAATCCTTTAAAATGCATCAAGACACTCCTGCGAAAACTCAAAAACAACATCTTTATTCAAGAGGTTAGTTAGTGGTTTAGAAATCTTCGAGAAGTCCTTAATGAATCTCCTATAGAAACCTGCATGCCCGAGAAAACTCCTCACACCCTTAACAGAACAAGGGGGAGGGAGTTTCTCAATAGTCTCGATCTTAGCGCGATCGACCTCAATACCTCGATTAGAAACGAGGTGTCCTAGCACAATGCCTTCATTAACCATAAAGTGACACTTCTCCCAATTCAAGACGAGATTAGTGTCTTCACATCTTTGTACCACTAGAGAAAGGTTAGATAGGCAATCATCAAAAGAGGAACCATATACTGAAAAATCATCCATAAATACCTCCATGATCTCCTCTATATACTCGGAAAAGATAGCCATCATGCATCGCTGGAAGGTAGCGGGTACATTGCATAATCCAAATGGCATCCTTCTATAAGCGAATGTCCCCCATGGACAAGTGAAAGTGGTCTTCTCTTGATCATCCGGATGGATAGGAATCTGGAAGAAGCCACTATAGCCATCTAAATAGAAAAAGTGTGAATGCTGGGCCAACCGTTCGAGCATTTGATCGATGAAGAGAAGTGGAAAATGGTCCTTCCGAGTGGCCACGTTCAACTTTCTATAATCGATGCACACCCTCCAGCCCGTGACGGTCCTAGTTGGGATTAACTCGTTGTTCTTATTCGTCACAACGGTCATCCCTCCTTTCTTCGGAACTACATGCACTGGGCTCACCCACTTGATGTCTGAGATAGGAAATATGATACCTGCATCTTACAACTTAAGAATTTCTTTCTTCACAACCTCTTTCATGATCAGATTTAACCGTCTTTGAGGTTCCCGTGAAGTCTTTTGATCGTCCTCCATTAGTATTCTATGCATGCAGAAAGAAGGCTTAATGCCAATAAGATCATCAATAGTATAACCTAAAGCCTTTTGATGCTTCCTCAGGACATGCATTATTTTAGATAATTCAGATTCGGAGAGGGAAGCACTAACGATGACGGGATAAGTAGAATCCGGTCCAAGAAAAGCATACCTTAAGTGACTTGGGAGTTGTTTAAGCTCCACAACTGGGGGTGCTTTCTAAGGTGGATCTTTGCTTCCTCCTTCCAGTGGAGTAGATTGAAGAACTGGACTTTCAGAAGTCTCAGTTGACATCATCTCGCTTTCGACCTCGGTCGAGGTCCAAAGAGGGTGACCGAGATATTCTTCAGTCAAGAACACCTCGCTTGGTCCAGAGAGTGCCTCGGTCGAGGTGCTGCAACTGGGACCGAAACTGGAGATCTTTTTCTCCTGGATTGGCTTTTCAAATTTAGCTCTTGGATCTTCTTCCAGCGCCTTTAAGCTCCGTATATCTACATCACAAGAAACATCTATACCTTCCTCCATTAAGCTAAAGCTAATAACTTTTTCAAGTAGATCTTTAATAAGGATAGAGCTCACCAATTCTCTTGATTCTTCTTCATCATAGATGTTGAAGATATCATCTCCTAGCTGCTCTCCCTTCATTGCCGCAAGCAATGCAAACTCCACTTCATCTCCGCCAATGTTGAATTTTAACTTGGCGTTCTTACAATCCACATTGCAACCCGAAGTTGCTAGAAATGGTCTCCCGAGAATGATAGGAACGGGATAATCTGCGGGAATATCAAGTACAACAAAGTCTATAGGTAAATAGAAGTTACCTAACTTAACCGGAACGTCTTCCAAAATGCCGACGGGATGGGTAATGGAGCGGTCCGCCATGTATAACCGTATCTTCACCGGCTTGGGCTCTCCAAGTCCGATCTTCACACATAGCTCCAGCGGGATGATGCTCATGTTGGCTCCTAGATCACATAATGCTTCACAAGTGACATCCCCAACTTGAATGGGGATGAAAAATGAGCCGGGATCTCTCAATTTGGGTGGTATCTTCTCCTTCATGATTTGAATAAGCTCCGAGGATTTAGATGTCATCCTTACTTCAGCAAAGTCTTCCAACTTCCTCTTCCTTGATAGAATCTCTTTTAAGAACTTCCCATCGGCGGGCATCCCTAGAATAGCATCAAGGAAAGGGATATTAATATGTAGTTTATTCATCAAGTCAAGGAACTTACCAAAATGCTTGTCTAGATGTGCTCTGGCCCTTGATTGGGGGAATGGAAGTGGTGGTTTATATGCAGGAGGTGGAACATAAACTTCAGATTTCTCCTCCGCTTTCTGTGGCTCAACCTCGGTTGCCACCTCGGCCGAAGTGTTCTTCGACTGTACCTGGACCGAGGTGTTCTTCGTCTGTACTGGCATCGACCGAGGCACTGGATCTGCAGTTTTCAGTCCACTTCTCGTCGTTATTGCCATGATTAGTCCTTTAGGGTTGCTTTCCGTCCTTGCTGGAAGCTTCCCTGGATCTCTTGGCGCTTCATTCGCCTTGTTAAAGAATTGTTGCTCTAAGGCTTTTTGTGCCTTCGAAAATGAAGTCATGGATGTCTCCATAGAGTTGAGCTTGATCAAGATGTGCCTCCAGCACCGCATCTTTCTTTTCCGGCTGGGACGAACTCGATCCTTGCTTCTTGCTCTTCAATGGAGTAGAAGAAGAAGAAGAAGAGAGGAAAGGATTAGAGGAGTCATTCGAATTGGAGTTAGAGTAAGGGTTACCCGAATTTTGGTTGTTTGCCCTCCAATTATTGTTGTTGATCCTCTATTGTTGTTGTAGTTGTTGTTCTGGGAACCGTTGTTGTTGTTCCGGTAACCGTTGTTCCTTGAATTTTGATATCCTTCATCTTCTTTCTTTGTTTGAGCAACCAAAAGGTCTTTCAATTGCTTCACATCATTCTTCAAAGAGGTGAGTTGATCATTGTTTGGTGGAGCTTCTTGAAAGTTGACTCTTTTAACTCCACCTTCAGCTCCTTGGTGGGAGTATTTCTCCATGTGCAAAGCTTGCTTCTCTATGAATTCCCAAGCTTCGTCAATCGGCATGTCCATGAACGTGCCGGCGGATAGTAGTTGAAGGTTGAACTGGGTGTTGTCGTCCAGTCCCTTGAAGTATATCTCCAACAACTCTATCTTTGGAATCCCATGATGTGGGTAATCCAAAAGAATGTCTTTAAATCTCTCCCATGACTTGGACAAACTCTCCTTGTCCTTCATGATGAATGCATTGATCATCCCTCTCATTTCAGTGGTTTTAGAGGGGGGAAAAAACTTAGTCAAGAACTCCGTCGTTATCTCCTCCCAAGTATTGATTTTTCCTGGAGGAAGAGATTGATACCAAGTAAGCGCTCTAACTTTCAAAGAGAAATAGAAAGGCCTTAGCTTGTAATTGTTGTTTTCCAGCCTTGAAGGTCTCAAGGTCTCCATCAAGATCTCATAGTTTTGTAGATGTTGATGCGGAGATTCCCTCTCTAGCCCTCCAAACTGGCATTGGCGAATCATGGAAAGAACTTGCGGTCGAAGCTCATAATCATGGTCCGCTGGATCACCTAGGTTGACTCCTGGACGCCTCAGTTGCTGATTGGGGTCCATCCTCTGCCCTAAGGTCTGTGGAATACCTACAAAAGGAGCATCTCGGACTGGTATCCGAGGTGGAAGTATCTCGGCCGGGGCAGCTGGAGCTGGGTGCTGCCTCGGTCGAAGAACTGGAGCTGGTCGAGGTAGATATTGGTCCTATAAAGTTGCCATATCTGCTTCGATCGCTTCCGTTCTTGCGCGAGTTTCTTTCTTTTCCTGTCGCAATTCTTCTTTACTGAGGCGTAGTTGTCCCAATGCCTCCTTTAATTCGGCCTCAAGATCGCGATTCTCTTGATTGGCCATCTTAGCTTTCAAGCGTCTTTTGTATGTCTTTTCTGGTTCGGGATCGTAAGGAACGATTTCCTTCCCAGTACGGGTTCTTCGCATAAACCTACAAGAAAGAACCTGTGAAAGTCACTCAAGTAGAGTGGTTAGTAGAAACAGGGGCAAGTGCTCCGAAAGCCAACCGCAACCGGCTCGGTCTAGACCAAGTCCCCATCAACGGCGCCAAAAACTTGTTCGCTCCAAACGGTGTGTGCAAGCTTTGAATTTATAACCCAAGATGTATGCTAAAAACAAGAATGCGAACCCGCAGTGTACGGATCAATCGTAGTAAAAAGCAAGAATTCCGGGGTGTCGATCTCAGGGACTTAGGTGAAACCTAAGCAAGTATAGGTAGTCTATGTAATTACTAACCACAAAAGCGATTAAAGCAATCAAAGATGATAAAAAGTCAATTAAAGGAAATATGCTATTCTAGGGATTAAAGCGTCTAGTTGTGGTTCCAACTCAAGATCTCAAGATAAAGCGGACAAAGCTGAGATTTTGCTAAGTGAAGGTGTTACTAAAGTGGAATAGATCACCGGGTAAGCCTCACTACTCACTAATCCCAAACCGTAACTCCTATTACCGGGTAAGTCTCAAGGAATTAAGGAAAAGAACTATAACCTCAAAACAACACTACCTAATGGAATAGAATCAACCTTTACCGGGTAAGTCTCAGGCTAACTAACATAGATGGGATGAAAGCACACTCAAACCCCAATAAAGGATAAACCTTTATTACCTACACTTATGATCTTAGGTAAACAAACTAAGGAATTACCGGGTAAGTCTCATCCTAGACTTGCATTGAACCAGGAAAGGTGTAATAAGAATAGGATTTGGCAAACTCTAACACTTAACTCTCAGTTTCGGATCAGATAGTCACCTCGGTCAGACGAATTCCATCCCGAAAGGTGTAATAAGAATAGGATTTGGCAAACTCTAACACTTAACTCTCAGTTTCGGATCAGATAGTCACCTCGGTCAGACGAATTCCACCCCGACCGAGATATTCATCGACTGAATGAGATACTCTAGGGTTAAGGATAAACACTCGAGCTTTCAGGGTCCTACTGGAATTTAAGATTATTCTGTCATTGTTTTTCCCACAACCTTCAGCCAATCACCCTAGAATCACACAAAGAAATTAGCCACTCATCATCATGAAAGCAATAATCAAATATAAGGGAAGAAAGTGAATAATTGAACACAAAAACCTTAAGAACAAGGCTTCAATAACTGAATCAATTATCAAACAAACAAGCGTTCATTGGATCACAATCCAACAAGACAATTAACAAGAAGGGAATCTAAGAAAGTCTTACAAAACCCTTCACAAAAGCTATAAAAGCTATGAACTTCCTTCTTTCAACCTTCCAAAAATCCTTCCTAAAAACCTTCCCAACTGCTGGATGCTCTAAGCATTCTTGAATTTGTGGAAAATTCAACCCTTTATATAGGAAAACTACCCTCCTAAGATAAAATATCTTGAAAATATATTTTCCTAATAAAATATATCTATCTCTCATAAATAAACCCCTAAAATATATGATCTTCCTTCCAGAAATCCAACCTAAATATATAAGATCTCTCCTTCCAAAAATAAAAGATCTCAGCCAAGAATAAAATATATCTCGCCGCGTCCAAGGTGTTCGCCTCGGTCGGGACGCTCCTCTGGATCACCTCGGTCGAGATGGTACTGTAGCTGACCGAGGTGGATCTAAACTGAATGTGAAATCTCTCAAATCTGGTCCAAAGTAAATCTCTAATCCATTTCTATGCTTCGTGGATTCTTCCTTAAGCTCCTGAATGTAGCTCCAATGACTCCTTAGCTCCTTTAGCTCCATTTTAATGCAAAACGTGTCATTTTACCTACGATTACAACAAAACTTGGTGTAGACCTCGATTTCCGCAAAGGTAGATGAAACGACAATATAAACACATAATATACATTCAAACATGCAAATTATTGAAGATAAAACGTCTAAACATGTCCCAAAATATAGACTATAATTCGTGCTATCAGTTGCGTAAATTATTTTTTTTCCGAGTATATTTACAATTTTGGATACATTCGTGTATATCCATATTATTATTTATTTCGGAAAAAGTTGGAAAGTTATTTCCGGTTCGAAAAGCCCGATCCGAGTTTTCGATCGAGTTTATTTCTTTTATTTTTTTCTTCCTACTTCTTTCTTAACACCAATGGATGGTGTAAATCTGCTTTTGGGCAGCTGGTGCTGTGTGCCTTCCCCGCCCAGCTTGGCCATAGCCACTGCAGCCCAAGCTAGCCCGACTTCGGAGTACACCCTACCTTGACCCCTTGTTCTCACCCTCACCCCCTTTCTGCCTTATCTCACAACCCTCAGTAGCACTCTACTTGCTCATCTCTTCCTATGCTCTCACCTCTCCTAGTCTCCCTCTGTTTTGAACAGCTACCCCAGGCAACTCTCTTGCCCTCATTTAACGATCTCTCTCGCCTTCTCTCGATGCTAGTCCACCGGATCTATATCCTTCCTCTTCTTCCTGGGAGCATAGCCACAACACGCAACAACAAGAAACAACACGCAACAACACGCAAAAACAAGCAACATCACACAACAACACGCAATAACACAGAACACCATCACCCCATATCCTTGTTGCAATCACATCTAGGCCTCACCATTCGAACTCTTGCAAGCACCGTCAACCACACCGTCCACGAGCAGCATCTGGGGAGAAACACCGCTTCGTCGCCTTCCCTCTCCGCTGCACCTGGATTCAGAAAAAGGGGGGGGGGAGATGATACCCTATTGCTTTTCCCTTTCTGTCGCAGGGAAGGAGTAGCCGTCCGTCGGAAGTGGGCCGCCCTGCTGCTGCTCCTTCTCCTGCCTACGCCGCCGATGCCCTGCCACCCTCCTTCACCTAGCCCTTTTTCTACTCCCCTGTAGAACCGCCGCCTTGCAATCTGTTCAAGGGCTGAAGAGGGTGTACTTTTACCCTAATTTCCATATTCAAATCGGGCCCTCCCTAATTTGGTATAATTACTGGATGTACCATATTTTTATAATTGCAGAATTGACCCAACTTTTGTGAAGTTGTGCCCCTGTTTGTATTTTTAGTAGGGTTGGGTAAAATGAGCCAAACGAAACCGAACCGAGGCTTACCAAACGAACCAATTAAATTTGGTTACCAAGACGTTGATTACCAATTTAATTGGTACGTTACTACCGAACCAACTACAAAGAGTTGGTTGGTAGGTGGTAACGATATCCGCGTACCACGGGATTACCGTACCAACCGAGTTTTTTTTTAAAATAAATAAATAATATATATATACTAATCTTAATATAATACTTCATATATAATTATATATGCAATTCTTTTGTACCATTAGATGTAAATTCAAGTAATGTTTTAATCTCACCCGTCCATTGAAGTGCTTTCTTAGTTTACTAATTTAGCCATCTAGCATTTACACTTTATGCCCACGGCTTCCCAAATCCCAAATTGAAACACAAAGTTCAAGCTCTCTACTATTCTTGTGTTCCGCCGCAGCCGAAACCTAATAGGGTAATACTCATCCCTTTCTCATAATTTTCATCTCTGGTTCTCTTGATTCTCTTACATAATATATTCTCTTCACTCTTGATTCTCCGCAGATCAATCAACCCGTTAGAAGTTTAGAACCCTAGAAGAGAAGCAATCAGCTCGTTCGATACTATGAGAAACCCTACAATCGATAGAGAACTTTCATGTATTTTTCTTCTTTGCGATTGAATCGACTTGCTCAATCAAGGCTATGAGGCAAGAAAGAATGCAACAAGCTCTAGGTCGATCAAATATGAAATCATGTGGAGCACAAGTCAAGATTGGACCATTGAACTCCCGAGCCTATAACTTGGGATGATGATTGCATATTTAATTATTTTTCTTTGGTTTGTAATGAAGTATGATGTTCTATGAACTTGTTAAACATACTGTACTCGAATTTGCGGGTTGTTGAATTGTTGAAGTTCTTGTCTTGTTTAAATATTGTACTCGAATTTGCATATTGTTGAATTAATGAAATTCTTGTCTTATATAAATTTAATTTTAGCAAACATATAAGTTGGTAAAATGCCATTACCAACCGAACCAACCGAAAAAGTTGGTATACCGAAGAGTTGGTAAATGGGTTTAGGTGGTTGACAATGGTACAAGATTTCTCATTACCAATTATAGTTGGTTGGTAGGTGGTAAGGGTAAAAATAAGTTGGTAATGTACCGAACCTAGCCCTAATTTTTAGAGATGATGCCCAATGTTTTATTTACGGAAAACGACCCAAGTTTATAAAATGCTTATATTTTCCCTCAAAATGTATTTGTCGAATTGAAACTCGGATTTCAATTATGGGGTTATTCTTATAGCATATGTATTATATAAATGATGACCAAGTTTAGCCTTTAAAGCTAAACTTGTTTAGTTTGGTTTTAGGTTCGGAAACGACCCCGACAATGGCCTAACGAGTCCAAGTTCGACATCCATCCATCGTCTTCCGCCTTTTCGGCATCGTGTGAGCTACCTTTCCCTCGATTTAGTTATGTTTAGTATTAGTATCATGCTAGGTTGGATAATCTAGCATAACTTAAAGTGAATACCAAGTAGTGGTTATGAACCTTTAGTGAGTGTTTGAGGATTGTGAAAGCTTTTATGACTTAAGGTGTTGATGTCACTTTGTGAGGCTTGTGAGGTTTGAGAATTGGAGTATATGGTTGTTGAGTTTATGGGCTAGGATATGTTTATCCTAGCATGGGTTGTTACCGTTGAGTTTGTATGGACTAGGCATGTTATCCTAGTTGCGTTGTCAGCTATGATCTTGTGAAATCCAAGAGTTTAGAAGTCTTAGGACTATTATCTTGTGTTGAGTGTGATGTAAGCATGAGGGATTCTAGGATGTGGTCCTAGAATTGAGAGTCAAATGGTCTTGCGTAGATCATTTGCATAAAAGTCTAAGACTTCTATTGTGAGTGGGTTGTTGTTGATATAGGTATCTTCTTGTGAGCAGTTTATGGGCTTCCTCCCTAAGGAAGCGAGAGTGTCGTGACTTGAGTGTGGTGACGAGATAAGTCTCCGGACTTACTTAGCTCGTATTCCTTGTATTAGCATTGATGTGTGTTTCGTGGCGTGTGTTTATTGTTTATTGTTTATAACAACTAAACTGGGATTAGAATTACCGACCGTTATACTATTTTGGCCCAAGTGTATGATAATGGGTTGTGACACCTTGCCTTGCTCCCGCGAGAGCTAGTAGGTTTACGGCAACTATCCCGTGTTGGTAGACGATCGGATGCATCAGTACCATTCCATGCCGGTAAGTAGGGACCGAGGTGAGTTTCGGTGACTTTTGTGTCACAACCTAAGTTGAATTAGAACGGGATACGACTTAATAATAATAAATATAATAAACCGAATTGATGTGCTTTTAATTAGGTTGTGTGCTTGCAGTGTTCTACTTGGGTATGTTCCTTTCCCATTAATTCTAATGCTTCGAATATGAGTTAACGGTTTTATACCGATTGTTGTAGATTGCCTTGCAGGTTAGGAATGCGGCGAGAGATCCGGAAGAGTGGGCAGCCAGGGTCCGTACATTTTAGGAAGGGTTTTTGTTTAGAGTTGTGTTTCGAGTTTGCATGTTGTATTTTTGTTGGCCACATGTATGGCTTATGGTCTTTGGAGTTGTGTTTTTGGGTGAAGTCCGTTGTTGTTGTCTTTCGGGTTTCTTATCATTTCATCACAATGTATTTCGCTTTTTATCCTTTATTTTTGCCTTGTTGAAAGATCCGGTGAAATTGTTGTCAAGCTAAGGGTCGGGACCCATTGTGAGGTCCCAACCTATAGCATCCCGAGTCTCGAGGTTTCGGGGTGTTACACTCATCTTGATTTTCTCTTCTGTGACGTTGGCCGGCTTTATGGTCATGCAAACCGTGTGGAACTTCCCCAAATATTTCATTTGATCATCCACACTTAGTCCATGAAAGGATGAAACTAAGCGGAACAATCTAGGCTTCATCTCGAAGTTGATGCCCTCTCCTATAACAAGGATGGTCACGACTAGCAGTTGTTGCTTCATATTTGGTTGTGTCAGCTGTCAAAGTGTTCTTTCTTCTATTTCAACTCTGGGTATGCGGTGTTTTCTACGATGTTTGTTGAATGTCCTCTCGATTTCTGGGTCCAAAGGAACAATGGAAATATTAGTAGCACGAGTTTGAACCATACAATATCTTCACACCAAGATTGATAATTATAAAAACACAATAATATAAAGCAATAAATGGTTCCCCAACAATGGCGCCAAATTTGAAAATTGTAAAGTCATCGTATTCCTATCAAATGTTTTATCCTAGATGTACCTACTAAACTAAGTATAGAAAGCAAGTAAGTGTCGAACCCAAGGGAGACCAACGCATCAAGTTATTGCATAATCAAAATCACCAACCAGAACGTACTAGTGACACGGGTCGCGCTCCAAAACATTCGGGACGCTCCGGACATGGCCGGAAGGCAAGAGAAAAACGTGGGACCGTCTAAGCTTGGCTAGAGCCTTGCGGAATATTCTAGAAAAGTGGAGAGGCTTGTAATAAGTTCTAGCCAAGAAGGATCCGGATTGTCCAAGACTTGTCCGAACCCATAACCTTCTTAGGAGGGGAGGCCTTGGGCTATAAATAGGTAGTGCATCCCCCTCATTTGCATCATCCAAGTTCCAAGCTCTCATATAAAGCATTGTAAAGCTCTCTTAATACAAAGCTTTCTTTCCCACACATAAAGCCTTCAAAGTTCTTTTAGCCATAAATCTTAAGCTCTTCCGTTGGCAACATCGAGGATAGGCTGAACTTAGCTCGACAAGGGGTCAAGACAAACTAAGAGCCGCACGGTTTTGAGTTAGGGAAAACTAAGCATGTGACAAGTGGTATCACAACAACATCGTTCCAAAGGGAGGTCTTGATAGCAAGCCAAGGAGGTCTGTTGGAAATCTTAGAGACACGTAACCGAACCAAGAAAGGCAAGAAGTCCGCAAGGGACCATCAAGGGACTTGCGGTCTCAAGTACATAGGCTAGGCAAGAGAAGGTCGAGTTAGCCGTGGGCGAAATATGAGACTCCATTGAAGACGCCTACAAGCGGGTTGATGACGTGGAATCCATGATGGAGTCCTCAATCGAGGAACTCAAGGGGGATTTCCAAGGTGCCATGAATGCGTCCTATAAGACTCTTGCTGTCGAGAATGAAGTTCTCAAGGCCAAGTATGAGGCGCTGACCGACAAGCCGGAGACTGTCTTAAGTGAATTGGTGGCATGCAAGGCAACCATGGGGGTTGGCCTAGTTGGAGCTGCCCCACTGCAGAAGGTGGATGCAACCAAGCCAACGATGTTCAAGGGAAGTCATTCCGCCAAAGATGTCGAGAACTTCTTATGGAGTATGAAGCAATACTTCCGCGTCACGGGGATTGCGGACGAGGAAAAGAAGGTAAGTACCGCTTCCTTATATCTTGGTGATATAGCTTTATTATGGTGGCAAAGGAGAACCTACAAAAGGATCAGAGAGACCCCAATCCCAACTTGGGTCGAGTTCTCGGCAGAGCTGAAGAAACAATTCTATCCAATCTATGCCAACGACGAAGCCCGGGCCAAGATTTGTAGGCTCACCCAAAGAGGGACCGCCCGAATATTTAAAGGAGTTCTTGGAGATAATGTTGTAGATCTCGAACATGAACGAGAAGGAAGCCTTCTTCTAATTCATGGATGGGCTTAAGCCGTGGGTAAGACAAGAGCTTCACCGACAAAAGGTTCAGACCCTTACTGAGGCCATGACCAAGGTGGATTCCCTCATCGAGTTCCGAAGCCAAGACCGAGGTAACTCCTCCCGAAACAAGGGAAAAAGTGAGAGAGACCAAGGACAGGGAAGACCACCAAGAAGAGAGAATGACGACTCGTCCAAGCATTCATCCAAAGACTTGTCAATTCCAAGGGACAAGGAGCGGTACACCAGGGCCGACAAGGGCAAGAGGTCAGTAGAGAGGCAACCATTGAGTTGCTTCCTATGCGGAGAGAAGCACTTGATGCGCAAATGCCCATCAAGGATCAAGTTAACCGTCATCATAACACGAGAAGACCCACCCGAGGCTGATAAGTTACGACTCGGGGCCCTGATGCTTAGTTCCATCAAGACTAAGTGGTTCACCAACCAAAAGGGCCTTATGTTCATAGATTCCATCATCGGCGGGACGAAAGTAAGCGCATTGGTGGACAGCGAGGAATCGGACATCTTCATGTCCAAGGAAGCATCAAAGAAGTTGGGCTAGAGGTCACCAAGAGCACAAGTTGGATCAGATGGTGAACTCCAAGGAGGTTCCAACGCTCGGGGTAGCACAAGGAGTAGAGCTATCATTGGGAGATTGGTGTGGAAAGGCCACGATCGAGGTAATCCCCCTAGATGACTATGACTTAGTCATTGGCTTAGCATTCACAATTCGTATCAATGCTCTCCTTATGCCATTTTACAACTACATTTGCATCTTGGACCCCTATCACCATTGCATCGTGTCGGTATACCGGGAGAAAGGGCCAAGTGCTAAGGTTGTCTCGGAGATTCAACTCTCTAAGGGACTGAGATGAGAAGAGCCAACATTCTTGACAACCCTCAAGTTAGATGAGGCGCCAACTAAGAGAGACCCAACACCAACCAAAGTTTTCCATGTCTTAGAAGACTTCAAAGACGTCATGCCGCCCGAGCTTCCAAAGAAGCTCCCACCTAAGAGGGAGGTAGACCATAAGATCGAGCTCGTATCCGAGGTTTGAGCAACCGCATGGGCACCCTACCGCATGTCTCCACCGGAGCTATGAGAGATAAGGATAAAACTTAAGGATTTATTGGAGGCCGGGTACATTAGACAATCCAAGGCACCATATGAAGCGCCCGTGTTCTTCCAACGGAAACACGACGGGAGTCTACGCATGTGCATTGACTATCGGGCGCTCAACAAGTTGACAATCAAGAAGAAGTACCCGATCCCACTAATCGTAGACTTATTTGATAGACTTGGGGAAGCTCGGTGGTTCACCAAGCTTGACTTACGATCGGGTACTACCAAGTAAGGATCGTGGAAGAAGACGAGGAGAAGACCACATGTGTCACAAGATATGGGTCGTATGAGTTTTTAGTCATGCCATTTGGCTTGACGAACGCGCCGGCAACGTTTTGCACTCTCATGAACAAGGTACTCCAACCATTCCTCGATCATTTTGTTGTAGTTTACTTGGACGACATTGTTATATATAGCCGTACATTGGAGGAGTACGTTAAACACGTACGACAAGTCTTCCAAGTACTATGCGAGCACGAATCGTTATGTCAAGAGAGAAAAATGCTCGTTTTCTCAACAAGAGGTGCCATTTTTGGGACATATAGTTGGCAAAGGACGGTTAAGGATGGATGCCGCTAAAATCAAGGCAATTATCGATTGGGAGTCGTCAACTAAGGTAACCGATCTTCATACTTTTATGGGGCTAGCCAACTACTAACGTCGCTTCATCCACGGGTATTCACACATCACAACGCCTCTAACCAATATGCTCAAGAGGAGGATACCTTGGGTATGGAGCAAGGATAGCCAAGAAGCGTTTGACCGACTCAAGAAGGCGATGACAGAGGAACCCGTGCTAGCCCTACCGAACTATGGAAAGTCATTCGAGATACACACGGATGCATCAGACTATGCCATTGAGGGAGTTTTGATGCAAGAGGGACGCCCGATAGCTTTCGAGAGCCAGAAGATTAATGACACCAAACAGCGCTACATGGTATAAGAGAAAGAGATGACGGCCATCGTTCACTACCTTAGAATGTAGCGTCAATATCTCATAGGGTCCAAATTCATGGTCAAGACCGACAACGTGGCCACAAGTTACTTCTAAAGCCAGAAGAAGCTAACACTCCCATGCAAGCCAGGTGGCAAGACTTTCTTGCCGAGTTTGACTACGAGTTGGAATACAAGCCGGGCAGAGCAAATCTAGTCGTCGACGCACTTAGTCGCAAAGCGGAGTTAGCTGCCAATAGTCGACCAATGGGGACTTTGAAAGGTCTCATCAAGGAGTGTAATAACCAAAAATTTATTTCCATTATTTTCCGAGTCGAATCGGATTACGACCAACTTGATCTTTCACACCATGATTTTAGTAACATGTTTTGAACAAATTTTTATCATTTTATGTGAGTATTTTACTCACATAAAATATTAAATTTCTTCACTAACAAGTTTTATCATTTTATGTGAGTATATTACTCACATAAAATATAATAATCCCCATTATTTCTTACTTTACAATCATGAAAATTAAGCCTCTTGACAAAGTCATGTGCCATCTTGACAAGGCCATGACAATTTTATGACAAGGCCTTGAGAAAGCCTTCCGGGCCCGTTAGACAAGCCCATACCGCAACTTTGTTTCAGCAACTCCTCTCCTTCCTTAATGCAGCCCATGTGATCACCTCTTCCAGTTTTATTTGGGGCAAGTAGATTGCCGGCCCAGCAGTGAAAGAGCCTAGCATTCAGCCTCCACATCAACCCTACGAATTACGTAACAGCTCCAGACTTTCCATGTCCTAGAAGTAGATCCCGCCTGTCATGGTTAGCTTCCCCTTCGATCCCTCTATACCCACAGTTGACCAACTCTCCCATTCTCCTTCAGCCTCAGCCGCACCTCCCTGGTCGATCTTCCCTCAGCCGCGCCAGACCTCTCTACATCCTTCTTCTCGCAGGAACTCATGTGCAACTAGCAGCTTGGGCGCCGTCTTTTCCTTGTGACTATGTGCAACAACCATGCCTCCCTCTTGTCGAGTCTTGTAGCTGAGGATGACCTCACTCCTCCCTCCTTGCTTCCCTCCATTTATATTTGTGCTTATAGTTCTTCTAAACTATCTTGGAACCCATATATTTCAGCCAAGGGAGCAACTTCAAGGGGATGTTGCTGTTATTCTCAATTTTTTCAATATTGACGAACAGTAAACTCTAGGTCTAGATTTGGGTAAGCTATCCTCATCCTTTTTGACTGAAATTATGATATGATATAGTCGGAATATTGTAGTAGAACATATCAAAATTTTAGAAGAATCCATTGAGTGGTTTAGGAGTTACGGTTTTTCGAAGTTGGGACCTTAAACAGTTTTTTTTTTTGCTGTTGTTGTTGAATATTCTGTGTTGAGAAAAAAACTGCTTGTGATGCAGTTTTGTGAGATAGATTTGGATAGGTTATTGACCTCTGTTGGACTTGAATTTTGGATCTGTAATAGTTAAGATTACATACTAGAGTATATCAAAATTTTAGAGGATTTCATCAAAAGGTTTAGTAGTTATGATTTTTCGAAGCTGAGGTTGTAAACAATTTTCTGGATGTTGCTGAAATTCTCTAAGTGCTGGAAACATTTTGTGTTGTGTAGTAATATTCGAACATACGTTTACATACCTTAGAAATATAATCCACCGTTCAATTTTTAGTATGTTATGAACTGTCATGCATAAGGTGATGTATCAAATGTTGAGGTTGATCCAACGGTTAGATTTAGATTTATGAAGGTCCAAACTAGACTCATGGTGGAGTTAGGAAATTACACAAATTTTGGCTAAGTATGAGATTTATGGATGTTGGACCAAACTTTGGGAATTTATGTAGAATTCTTGACTGAGTATTTTTGGGGAAATTTTGACATTATGATTTATATGCATATCATAGATGACTTGGGTAATATTCTTAGAATTTTTATAAATTTATTTGAGCCTCGTATTATAGGTTAAAGTTGGATCTTAGTGACCTTTTTAAAAGTTAAGAAAAATGTGTAATCTATAAGTTCTACCTAAACTAACTCTTAAGAGTTAGATTATGAAATTAAGTTCCAAAGAAAGGTTTGGGCATATATTATAGGATCGTTGAGAGTTTCGGGATCAAGGGTAAAATGGTCATTTTGCCTTAGGAGGGCATTTTAGTAATTTCTCTTGAACGGATTGTACATCTTAGAAGTTATAGACTTCTAAGAATATGGGATGTACTTTGATCCACTTGCCCTTATGACAGGCAATTGAGTCCCAATAGTTGTGGACCGAGGTTAGATAACGGGAATCGGGTTTCGATTCAGGTAAGTCATTTGGGCTTAATTAGCTAGCTTCTGGATATGAGTGTGAATAATGAAGTGGTGTTTGAATGATGTGTTTATAGTTGTAATTAGTATTTATTATCTACCGACCTATACATTTGGGCTAAGAGTAACGGGCGGTGGGTATCTGCTAAGTTAGCCCGAGGGCGTTGGGGGTTTCTTTAGGGACTAGTCCATACTTGGTTTGTTGTGATGCTACCGGCGTAGGTGTGCTAGACCTGCACCAAGTTGGATAAGCAACGGAGGCGATAAATCTTAAGATTTCTCGTGCCACAACTTTAAAATGGAATAAAGTGAATCACCTAAGCTATCAGATAATAACCGGATTGTATGCCAGCATGATGAGTGTTTATGTTACCTTGGATGTATTTGTGCTATCTTTATTCTACTTATATTTAGATTGTTAGCTAACTGTTTATCCGTGTTGTAGATTTTGTAGAGATAGACAGTTGCAGAAAGATCCGGGATGGATGGTCAGTCGGGTCCACGAAATTATTAGATGTGGACGGGGATGTTTTCCATTCCGCATGCATGTTATATAAATATGCATATGTTTTTTAAGGCTGTCATGTGTCGTTTATTCATACAAATACTGTTTGTTATTTTTAAAGAATATAAATACATTTGTGCCTTGTTGTAAGATCCTAGTAAAGTTGTTAAACCAAGGTCGAGACCCATTGTGAGGTTCTAACCAGTAGCTCTCCGAGTTTCCAAAATTCGGGGTGTTACAAGGAGGGCAAGGCTAGACATTTCTGGGTCGAATGGGACTTGATATTCACCAAGGGTCAGCGGCTATATTTGCCCCACTTCGAGGGATTGAGACACGAAATCATCAAAGATTGCCACGACTCCAAGTGGGTTGGACACCCAGATACGCACCGCACCTTGGCCCTTGTAGAAGAAAAATATTATTGGCCACAAATGAGGGACGAAGTCGAGATATACGTCAAGACTTGTCTTGTGTGCCAACAAGACAAGGTCGAGCAACGACAACCCGTGGTACTATTAGACCGACTCTCAAAATACGCAACCTTCATACCGGAAACAAAGGAATACACAACCTTCAAAATACGCAACCTTCATACCGGAAACAAAGGAATGCCCCTCATAAGAGGCGGCCAAGTTGTTTATGAAGAACATGGTCAAGTACTGGGGCTTGCCACAATCCATTATCAGTGACCGAGATGAAAGGCTCACGGGGAAATTTTGAACGGAATTGTTCAAGATGCTCGGATCGGACTTGTACGAATCCGGAACCTTCCTAGGAGGATGGGCCTTGGGCTATAAATAGGTAGTGCCTCCCCCTCATTTGCATCATCCAAGTTACAAGCTCTCATCTAAAGCATTGTAAAGCTCTCATAATACAAAACTTTCTTTCCCACACACAAAACCTTCAACTAAAAATAGCATTCAAACAACGGTTTGGAGACAAGCTAAGAGCCGTACTGTTTGGAGTTAAGAAAAACTCATCCTGTGATACTAGGGGGTTGATATTGGAGATTGAAAAAAAAACAAAATGTAAAAAGGTTTTCGCAAATAAAAGTCGGTTTCTAAAATTTGGAAAATTGTTGCACTAAACAGTATTCCGTTTTTCAAAGTGATGGTTGATCATTGTTTTGTTGATGTTTCTCCCACATTTGTTCTTATTCCAATCGTACATAAATACCAGGTTTGCCCCGATATTATTTATTGTTAGACTTAATCTGTAAACCTACAAGATCAATTAAAAATAGCATTCAAACAACGGTTAGTAAGACACATGCAATAGAAACAACCTGTTACTACACATATGTGCTTAATTCCCACTCACGAAGAATACTCGCAACTTGCTTATGTAAGACGTGTTTGCTACTAGAAGAGCAACCCGAACCCGAAATTGACAATTCCTAGCGATTAGGATAAGACCGAAATACCTAGATTAACAAACTAGATAAAAAGGTGAAATTAAAATAAGAAGATAAACAGAAGGAAAATAACACAAATAGTTACGGGATTAAACTTAAAAATTGAAAATTTTCAACCAATCTTTGTAGAGAGCTTCAACCTAAACTCACAACCTAATGAGCCTCAAAAGCCATACAAGGCATAAACTGCTCATAACCTCAACCAAACACATCCTCACACCTCTAGCATGATCCTATACTCTCACACTAGGAAAGGAGGAAACAAAGGCATCCTAAGGAAAGCCTAGAAGCGCACACACACACCTGCAGAACCAAGAGAAGAACCTTACGGATGCAGGTAGGCGCAGGGGCGGCTCACAGGTGGCGTAGGGGTGGATCCAGGCCGGCGCAAGGGTGGTTGCAAGGTGGCGCAGGGGCAGCTGGACAACAGAAGACACCACCTTACCCCTTTCTTCACTTCTTCCTTCAGTTATTTACTCCTTCTTCACTCCAACAACAACATACATAAAGGACATACATATGTATACATCAACACAAGCCAAAAATAGCTGAAACATGATCCAAGCCTAAGGAAACTAAGCTAAACTAAGGAAAGAGAAGAAAAGAAGAAGAAAACAAGAAAGAAAGAAGATAAGCCATGGAAGCGTACCAACCAAACTCTCCAGGAGATCAACACAACACCAATACCACCACGAGCTGGCTCATAAGGCTCAACAACAACAACTCTCAACAACCGCAAGCAAAGCCATCAAAGATCTCTCACAACTCAACCAAACTCAAGGAAGAATCAAGGAAGGATGATCCAAGGGAGAAGAGAGGAGAAGATGTACGTAAGAAGAGAAATGGTGCTAAGAATGGTAAACCCTCATCAAAGGAAGGAGATGAAGGTTATAAATGGGTAAAAAGAGTAAAGCACGGGTCAAAGGGTCAAAGAAGACGGCTGCAACACACAGAGCTGCATGGGCGGACTTTGTGAGCCGTAGGGGCGGCCCAGGCAAACCGTAGGGGCGCCACCAGGCTTACGCAAGGGTGGTCTAGGCATAATCCTGGCCCTCTGCTCACTCTCTCATCAACTCAACAACTAGGCTCTTACACATGGGTTGTTACCGTTGAGTTTGTTTGGACTAGGCATGTTATCCTAGTTGCGTTGTGAGCTATGATCTTGGGAAATCTGAGGGTTTAGAAGTCTTAGGACTTCTAACTTGTGTTGAGTGTGATGTGAGCACGAGGGATTCTAGGATGCGGTCCTAGAATTGATAGTCAAATAGTCTTGCGTAGATAATTTCTATAGAAGTCTAAGACTTCTATATCGAGTGGGTTGTTGTTGATATAGTTATCTCTTGTGAGTAGCTTATGGGCTTCCTCCCTAAGGAAGAGAGAGTGTCGTGAGTTGAGTGTGGTGATGAGGTAAGTCTCCAGACTTACTTAGCTCGTATTCCTTGTATTAGCATTGATGTGTGTTTCGTGGCGTGTGTTTATTGTTTATTGTTTATAACAACTAAACTGGGATTAGAATTACCGACCGTTATACTATTTTGGCCCAAGTGTATGATAACGGGTTGTGACACCTTGCCTTGCTCCCGCGAGAGCTAGTAGGTTTACGGCGACTATCCCGTGTTGGTAGACGATCGGATGCATCAGTACCATTCCATGCCGGTAAGTAGGGACCGAGGTGAGTTTCGGTGACTTTTGTGTCACAACCTAAGTTGAATTAGAACGGGATACGACTTAATAATAATAAATATAATAAACCGAATTGATGTGCTTTTAATTAGGTTGTGTGCTTGCAGTGTTCTACTTGGGTATGTTCCTTTCCCATTAATTCTAATGCTTCGAATATGAGTTAACGGTTTTATACCGATTGTTGTAGATTGCCTTGCAGGTTAGGAATGCGGCGAGAGATCCGGAAGAGTGGGCAGCCAGGGTCCGTACATTTTAGGAAGGGTTTTTGTTTAGAGTTGTGTTTCGAGTTTGCATGTTGTATTTTTGTTGGCCACATGTATGGCTTATGGTCTTTGGAGTTGTGTTTTTGGGTGAAGTCCGTTGTTGTTGTCTTTCGGGTTTCTTATCATTTCATCACAATGTATTTCGCTTTTTATCCTTTATTTTTGCCTTGTTGAAAGATCCGGTGAAATTGTTGTCAAGCTAAGGGTCGGGACCCATTGTGAGGTCCCAACCTATAGCATCCCGAGTCTCGAGGTTTCGGGGTGTTACACTCATCTTGATTTTCTCTTCTGTGACGTTGGCCGGCTTTATGGTCATGCAAACCGTGTGGAACTTCCCCAAATATTTCATTTGATCATCCACACTTAGTCCATGAAAGGATGAAACTAAGCGGAACAATCTAGGCTTCATCTCGAAGTTGATGCCCTCTCCTATAACAAGGATGGTCACGACTAGCAGTTGTTGCTTCATATTTGGTTGTGTCAGCTGTCAAAGTGTTCTTTCTTCTATTTCAACTCTGGGTATGCGGTGTTTTCTACGATGTTTGTTGAATGTCCTCTCGATTTCTGGGTCCAAAGGAACAATGGAAATATTAGTAGCACGAGTTTGAACCATACAATATCTTCACACCAAGATTGATAATTATAAAAACACAATAATATAAAGCAATAAATGGTTCCCCAACAATGGCGCCAAATTTGAAAATTGTAAAGTCATCGTATTCCTATCAAATGTTTTATCCTAGATGTACCTACTAAACTAAGTATAGAAAGCAAGTAAGTGTCGAACCCAAGGGAGACCAACGCATCAAGTTATTGCATAATCAAAATCACCAACCAGAACGTACTAGTGACACGGGTCGCGCTCCAAAACATTCGGGACGCTCCGGACATGGCCGGAAGGCAAGAGAAAAACGTGGGACCGTCTAAGCTTGGCTAGAGCCTTGCGGAATATTCTAGAAAAGTGGAGAGGCTTGTAATAAGTTCTAGCCAAGAAGGATCCGGATTGTCCAAGACTTGTCCGAACCCATAACCTTCTTAGGAGGGGAGGCCTTGGGCTATAAATAGGTAGTGCATCCCCCTCATTTGCATCATCCAAGTTCCAAGCTCTCATATAAAGCATTGTAAAGCTCTCTTAATACAAAGCTTTCTTTCCCACACATAAAGCCTTCAAAGTTCTTTTAGCCATAAATCTTAAGCTCTTCCGTTGGCAACATCGAGGATAGGCTGAACTTAGCTCGACAAGGGGTCAAGACAAACTAAGAGCCGCACGGTTTTGAGTTAGGGAAAACTAAGCATGTGACAAGTGGTATCACAACAACATCGTTCCAAAGGGAGGTCTTGATAGCAAGCCAAGGAGGTCTGTTGGAAATCTTAGAGACACGTAACCGAACCAAGAAAGGCAAGAAGTCCGCAAGGGACCATCAAGGGACTTGCGGTCTCAAGTACATAGGCTAGGCAAGAGAAGGTCGAGTTAGCCGTGGGCGAAATATGAGACTCCATTGAAGACGCCTACAAGCGGGTTGATGACGTGGAATCCATGATGGAGTCCTCAATCGAGGAACTCAAGGGGGATTTCCAAGGTGCCATGAATGCGTCCTATAAGACTCTTGCTGTCGAGAATGAAGTTCTCAAGGCCAAGTATGAGGCGCTGACCGACAAGCCGGAGACTGTCTTAAGTGAATTGGTGGCATGCAAGGCAACCATGGGGGTTGGCCTAGTTGGAGCTGCCCCACTGCAGAAGGTGGATGCAACCAAGCCAACGATGTTCAAGGGAAGTCATTCCGCCAAAGATGTCGAGAACTTCTTATGGAGTATGAAGCAATACTTCCGCGTCACGGGGATTGCGGACGAGGAAAAGAAGGTAAGTACCGCTTCCTTATATCTTGGTGATATAGCTTTATTATGGTGGCAAAGGAGAACCTACAAAAGGATCAGAGAGACCCCAATCCCAACTTGGGTCGAGTTCTCGGCAGAGCTGAAGAAACAATTCTATCCAATCTATGCCAACGACGAAGCCCGGGCCAAGATTTGTAGGCTCACCCAAAGAGGGACCGCCCGAATATTTAAAGGAGTTCTTGGAGATAATGTTGTAGATCTCGAACATGAACGAGAAGGAAGCCTTCTTCTAATTCATGGATGGGCTTAAGCCGTGGGTAAGACAAGAGCTTCACCGACAAAAGGTTCAGACCCTTACTGAGGCCATGACCAAGGTGGATTCCCTCATCGAGTTCCGAAGCCAAGACCGAGGTAACTCCTCCCGAAACAAGGGAAAAAGTGAGAGAGACCAAGGACAGGGAAGACCACCAAGAAGAGAGAATGACGACTCGTCCAAGCATTCATCCAAAGACTTGTCAATTCCAAGGGACAAGGAGCGGTACACCAGGGCCGACAAGGGCAAGAGGTCAGTAGAGAGGCAACCATTGAGTTGCTTCCTATGCGGAGAGAAGCACTTGATGCGCAAATGCCCATCAAGGATCAAGTTAACCGTCATCATAACACGAGAAGACCCACCCGAGGCTGATAAGTTACGACTCGGGGCCCTGATGCTTAGTTCCATCAAGACTAAGTGGTTCACCAACCAAAAGGGCCTTATGTTCATAGATTCCATCATCGGCGGGACGAAAGTAAGCGCATTGGTGGACAGCGAGGAATCGGACATCTTCATGTCCAAGGAAGCATCAAAGAAGTTGGGCTAGAGGTCACCAAGAGCACAAGTTGGATCAGATGGTGAACTCCAAGGAGGTTCCAACGCTCGGGGTAGCACAAGGAGTAGAGCTATCATTGGGAGATTGGTGTGGAAAGGCCACGATCGAGGTAATCCCCCTAGATGACTATGACTTAGTCATTGGCTTAGCATTCACAATTCGTATCAATGCTCTCCTTATGCCATTTTACAACTACATTTGCATCTTGGACCCCTATCACCATTGCATCGTGTCGGTATACCGGGAGAAAGGGCCAAGTGCTAAGGTTGTCTCGGAGATTCAACTCTCTAAGGGACTGAGATGAGAAGAGCCAACATTCTTGACAACCCTCAAGTTAGATGAGGCGCCAACTAAGAGAGACCCAACACCAACCAAAGTTTTCCATGTCTTGGAAGACTTCAAAGACGTCATGCCGCCCGAGCTTCCAAAGAAGCTCCCACCTAAGAGGGAGGTAGACCATAAGATCGAGCTCGTATCCGAGGTTTGAGCAACCGCATGGGCACCCTACCGCATGTCTCCACCGGAGCTATGAGAGATAAGGATAAAACTTAAGGATTTATTGGAGGCCGGGTACATTAGACAATCCAAGGCACCATATGAAGCGCCCGTGTTCTTCCAACGGAAACACGACGGGAGTCTACGCATGTGCATTGACTATCGGGCGCTCAACAAGTTGACAATCAAGAAGAAGTACCCGATCCCACTAATCGTAGACTTATTTGATAGACTTGGGGAAGCTCGGTGGTTCACCAAGCTTGACTTACGATCGGGTACTACCAAGTAAGGATCGTGGAAGAAGACGAGGAGAAGACCACATGTGTCACAAGATATGGGTCGTATGAGTTTTTAGTCATGCCATTTGGCTTGACGAACGCGCCGGCAACGTTTTGCACTCTCATGAACAAGGTACTCCAACCATTCCTCGATCATTTTGTTGTAGTTTACTTGGACGACATTGTTATATATAGCCGTACATTGGAGGAGTACGTTAAACACGTACGACAAGTCTTCCAAGTACTATGCGAGCACGAATCGTTATGTCAAGAGAGAAAAATGCTCGTTTTCTCAACAAGAGGTGCCATTTTTGGGACATATAGTTGGCAAAGGACGGTTAAGGATGGATGCCGCTAAAATCAAGGCAATTATCGATTGGGAGTCGTCAACTAAGGTAACCGATCTTCATACTTTTATGGGGCTAGCCAACTACTAACGTCGCTTCATCCACGGGTATTCACACATCACAACGCCTCTAACCAATATGCTCAAGAGGAGGATACCTTGGGTATGGAGCAAGGATAGCCAAGAAGCGTTTGACCGACTCAAGAAGGCGATGACAGAGGAACCCGTGCTAGCCCTACCGAACTATGGAAAGTCATTCGAGATACACACGGATGCATCAGACTATGCCATTGAGGGAGTTTTGATGCAAGAGGGACGCCCGATAGCTTTCGAGAGCCAGAAGATTAATGACACCAAACAGCGCTACATGGTATAAGAGAAAGAGATGACGGCCATCGTTCACTACCTTAGAATGTAGCGTCAATATCTCATAGGGTCCAAATTCATGGTCAAGACCGACAACGTGGCCACAAGTTACTTCTAAAGCCAGAAGAAGCTAACACTCCCATGCAAGCCAGGTGGCAAGACTTTCTTGCCGAGTTTGACTACGAGTTGGAATACAAGCCGGGCAGAGCAAATCTAGTCGTCGACGCACTTAGTCGCAAAGCGGAGTTAGCTGCCAATAGTCGACCAATGGGGACTTTGAAAGGTCTCATCAAGGAGTGTAATAACCAAAAATTTATTTCCATTATTTTCCGAGTCGAATCGGATTACGACCAACTTGATCTTTCACACCATGATTTTAGTAACATGTTTTGAACAAATTTTTATCATTTTATGTGAGTATTTTACTCACATAAAATATTAAATTTCTTCACTAACAAGTTTTATCATTTTATGTGAGTATATTACTCACATAAAATATAATAATCCCCATTATTTCTTACTTTACAATCATGAAAATTAAGCCTCTTTACAAAGTCATGTGCCATCTTGACAAGGCCATGACAATTTTATGACAAGGCCTTGAGAAAGCCTTCCGGGCCCGTTAGACAAGCCCATACCGCAACTTTGTTTCAGCAACTCCTCTCCTTCCTTAATGCAGCCCATGTGATCACCTCTTCCAGTTTTATTTGGGGCAAGTAGATTGCCGGCCCAGCAGTGAAAGAGCCTAGCATTCAGCCTCCACATCAACCCTACGAATTACGTAACAGCTCCAGACTTTCCATATCCTAGAAGTAGATCCCGCCTGTCATGGTTAGCTTCCCCTTCGATCCCTCTATACCCACAGTTGACCAACTCTCCCATTCTCCTTCAGCCTCAGCCGCACCTCCCTGGTCGATCTTCCCTCAGCCGCGCCAGACCTCTCTACATCCTTCTTCTCGCAGGAACTCATGTGCAACTAGCAGCTTGGGCGCCGTCTTTTCCTTGTGACTATGTGCAACAACCATGCCTCCCTCTTGTCGAGTCTTGTAGCTGAGGATGACCTCACTCCTCCCTCCTTGCTTCCCTCCATTTATATTTGTGCTTATAGTTCTTCTAAACTATCTTGGAACCCATATATTTCAGCCAAGGGAGCAACTTCAAGGGGATGTTGCTGTTATTCTCAATTTTTTCAATATTGACGAACAGTAAACTCTAGGTCTAGATTTGGGTAAGCTATCCTCATCCTTTTTTACTGAAATTATGATATGATATAGTCGGAATATTGTAGTAGAACATATCAAAATTTTAGAAGAATCCATTGAGTGGTTTAGGAGTTACGGTTTTTCGAAGTTGGGACCTTAAACAGTTTTTTTTTTTGCTGTTGTTGTTGAATATTCTGTGTTGAGAAAAAAACTGCTTGTGATGCAGTTTTGTGAGATAGATTTGGATAGGTTATTGACCTCTGTTGGACTTGAATTTTGGATCTGTAATAGTTAAGATTACATACTAGAGTATATCAAAATTTTAGAGGATTTCATCAAAAGGTTTAGTAGTTATGATTTTTCGAAGCTGAGGTTGTAAACAATTTTCTGGATGTTGCTGAAATTCTCTAAGTGCTGGAAACATTTTGTGTTGTGTAGTAATATTCGAACATACGTTTACATACCTTAGAAATATAATCCACCGTTCAATTTTTAGTATGTTATGAACTGTCATGCATAAGGTGATGTATCAAATGTTGAGGTTGATCCAACGGTTAGATTTAGATTTATGAAGGTCCAAACTAGACTCATGGTGGAGTTAGGAAATTACACAAATTTTGGCTAAGTATGAGATTTATGGATGTTGGACCAAACTTTGGGAATTTATGTAGAATTCTTGACTGAGTATTTTTGGGGAAATTTTGACATTATGATTTATATGCATATCATAGATGACTTGGGTAATATTCTTAGAATTTTTATAAATTTATTTGAGCCTCGTATTATAGGTTAAAGTTGGATCTTAGTGACCTTTTTAAAAGTTAAGAAAAATGTGTAATCTATAAGTTCTACCTAAACTAACTCTTAAGAGTTAGATTATGAAATTAAGTTCCAAAGAAAGGTTTGGGCATATATTATAGGATCGTTGAGAGTTTCGGGATCAAGGGTAAAATGGTCATTTTGCCTTAGGAGGGCATTTTAGTAATTTCTCTTGAACGGATTGTACATCTTAGAAGTTATAGACTTCTAAGAATATGGGATGTACTTTGATCCACTTGCCCTTATGACAGGCAATTGAGTCCCAATAGTTGTGGACCGAGGTTAGATAACGGGAATCGGGTTTCGATTCAGGTAAGTCATTTGGGCTTAATTAGCTAGCTTCTGGATATGAGTGTGAATAATGAAGTGGTGTTTGAATGATGTGTTTATAGTTGTAATTAGTATTTATTATCTACCGACCTATACATTTGGGCTAAGAGTAACGGGCGGTGGGTATCTGCTAAGTTAGCCCGAGGGCGTTGGGGGTTTCTTTAGGGACTAGTCCATACTTGGTTTGTTGTGATGCTACCGGCGTAGGTGTGCTAGACCTGCACCAAGTTGGATAAGCAACGGAGGCGATAAATCTTAAGATTTCTCGTGCCACAACTTTAAAATGGAATAAAGTGAATCACCTAAGCTATCAGATAATAACCGGATTGTATGCCAGCATGATGAGTGTTTATGTTACCTTGGATGTATTTGTGCTATCTTTATTCTACTTATATTTAGATTGTTAGCTAACTGTTTATCCGTGTTGTAGATTTTGTAGAGATAGACAGTTGCAGAAAGATCCGGGATGGATGGTCAGTCGGGTCCACGAAATTATTAGATGTGGACGGGGATGTTTTCCATTCCGCATGCATGTTATATAAATATGCATATGTTTTTTAAGGCTGTCATGTGTCGTTTATTCATACAAATACTGTTTGTTATTTTTAAAGAATATAAATACATTTGTGCCTTGTTGTAAGATCCTAGTAAAGTTGTTAAACCAAGGTCGAGACCCATTGTGAGGTTCTAACCAGTAGCTCTCCGAGTTTCCAAAATTCGGGGTGTTACAAGGAGGGCAAGGCTAGACATTTCTGGGTCGAATGGGACTTGATATTCACCAAGGGTCAGCGGCTATATTTGCCCCACTTCGAGGGATTGAGACACGAAATCATCAAAGATTGCCACGACTCCAAGTGGGTTGGACACCCAGATACGCACCGCACCTTGGCCCTTGTAGAAGAAAAATATTATTGGCCACAAATGAGGGACGAAGTCGAGATATACGTCAAGACTTGTCTTGTGTGCCAACAAGACAAGGTCGAGCAACGACAACCCGTGGTACTATTAGACCGACTCTCAAAATACGCAACCTTCATACCGGAAACAAAGGAATACACAACCTTCAAAATACGCAACCTTCATACCGGAAACAAAGGAATGCCCCTCATAAGAGGCGGCCAAGTTGTTTATGAAGAACATGGTCAAGTACTGGGGCTTGCCACAATCCATTATCAGTGACCGAGATGAAAGGCTCACGGGGAAATTTTGAACGGAATTGTTCAAGATGCTCGGATCGGACTTGTACGAATCCGGAACCTTCCTAGGAGGATGGGCCTTGGGCTATAAATAGGTAGTGCCTCCCCCTCATTTGCATCATCCAAGTTACAAGCTCTCATCTAAAGCATTGTAAAGCTCTCATAATACAAAACTTTCTTTCCCACACACAAAACCTTCAACTAAAAATAGCATTCAAACAACGGTTTGGAGACAAGCTAAGAGCCGTACTGTTTGGAGTTAAGAAAAACTCATCCTGTGATACTAGGGGGTTGATATTGGAGATTGAAAAAAAAACAAAATGTAAAAAGGTTTTCGCAAATAAAAGTCGGTTTCTAAAATTTGGAAAATTGTTGCACTAAACAGTATTCCGTTTTTCAAAGTGATGGTTGATCATTGTTTTGTTGATGTTTCTCCCACATTTGTTCTTATTCCAATCGTACATAAATACCAGGTTTGCCCCGATATTATTTATTGTTAGACTTAATCTGTAAACCTACAAGATCAATTAAAAATAGCATTCAAACAACGGTTAGTAAGACACATGCAATAGAAACAACCTGTTACTACACATATGTGCTTAATTCCCACTCACGAAGAATACTCGCAACTTGCTTATGTAAGACGTGTTTGCTACTAGAAGAGCAACCCGAACCCGAAATTGACAATTCCTAGCGATTAGGATAAGACCGAAATACCTAGATTAACAAACTAGATAAAAAGGTGAAATTAAAATAAGAAGATAAACAGAAGGAAAATAACACAAATAGTTACGGGATTAAACTTAAAAATTGAAAATTTTCAACCAATCTTTGTAGAGAGCTTCAACTATTAAGTACAACTACAAAACTTAGTTCTCCATAGAGAATTGGGAAGATAAAAACTAAGGAAAAATATATGTAAGATTTGAGGTATGATGATATGTGATGAGATGATTCTAGAACAGCCTAACACCTCTATTTGTACTAGTCTAGGAATTAAAACTAGAAAGAAAAGGTCTAAAACCGATGAAGTAAAAGTTGTAAAAATCCAGGAGTGGAAACATCAAAATTTTGTTTGTCGTTGAACCGTAGGCGCGGGCAAGGGAAGCCATGGGTGCGGTAAGAGGAAAAGTTTGGGCGTTACTTCACCGGTTGGGCTACTCTGACGGCGCGGCTAGAGGAAGCCACGGGTGCGGCCAATGTGTTGCCACGGGTATGGCCAATGAGTTCCATGGCCGCAATTGATCGTCAGAAGCTTGTTCTCTTTGAGTGTTATCTTTGACTCTTTTCTTCAATGAGTTTAATACTCTGTTTAATCTCTCGATTTCTTCGATGTTGGTCTCTTAATCTGGATTACAACATTATCTCCAAGATACAACCAAAAACATGCAAATTACTCGCTAATGTGATAGAGAATCTATCACCTATCAGCATAAATTGACGAAAACTGTTTGTGGACAAAAAAGTTTCTGCTTTAACTCGATAAAAACGATTTTATGAAACTCGATATTTGTTCCTTGATATTATATGCCAACGATGCTTTAAAATGTTGACTAATTTCTATTGCCTACGTACATGAGTTTTTATGGACAAAATCGTTGATGAAAATCCTATCCAAACAACATCTTGTGAGATTTCTCTAAGCCCCGGGCATACACTTTCATGTATCCTTTCCTTCCCTTTTTTGTTTAATCTCCAAATTGCTTAAGGATCTTGTAGAACTTGTGATTGACTCTTTTGTAAAACTACATGCTCATTGAAATCTCTATATTTGATGTAAAGAGGATCGATGCTCTCTTTGATAAGCTTTGTGTATCTTTTTTCCCACCGTATATGTAATATCCCTCTATTTTCCAAATTCTTGTCTATATATGTGCCCCCTCTTTGGTTCTCCATAAAATAGTCTCACAACCTTATTGCCACGTGAAACCCTATCCGCGGCTAAGAAGTGAGATGAAATGCAAAGAAACAAGTATGGGGTGATCCGAAGAAGATCCGAGATATATTGCAAGAAATTTGAAGTCTAGAAGAACATGGAAAGCTACCAAGATATTTTCAGGACTAGTGAAGATGACGAAAAGTTCCCGCTAGAAATCCTGCAGCAGATCATGTAAGGGTTTATTATGAAGAATGTTACTCCGGTTTATCCCTAAAAGAGGATGAAACTCATTCATAAAGAAATGATGTGTGCACAATAGGTGAGTTATTATATGGACTTATAGTATTGTTCTTTAGAAGATGTTATATGGTTGTATTATGTAGTATGTTAGTATCTTAATAAATATGTTATATCCTTTAGTTTGGATAACATGATGCAATAATCGCTCTGTTGATAACAACTAAGTAGATTTTGAAGAGTATCAATACAAAAATATTAGGCTCAAACTTCGGATTTGAGTACTATGTTTTGACAAAAACCCTAGTAACTCCTACAAATCTTCTTAAGAACG
This sequence comes from Fagopyrum homotropicum, assembly GCA_033239125.1. NCBI lineage: Eukaryota > Viridiplantae > Streptophyta > Magnoliopsida > Caryophyllales > Polygonaceae > Fagopyrum > Fagopyrum homotropicum. The sequence goes on from BSWB01000008.1 coordinate 80,639,559, forward strand.
TGGAGGGAGAAAGATGAAGACTATGAGAGGACATTAACAACAAGGACAATCAAATAGAAAGGAAATACCGAGTCAACTCAAACAAAATTGATAAAAAGCCGCACAAATGGTACGAAGACATGAGATTGGATTCGAAGAAGCATGTAATGACTGACAAGTGCACGAATTGAAGATAGCAATTTAAGGTTTCTTCCAAGTGTCACCTTAAGAACCTGAAGACATGGATAAAGTAGGGTAGATTATGATCACATTTGGGTTGTAAAGAGACGTGACAAGCAAGGTAGATGTCTCCGTAGACAACTATAAGCATGAGAGTCAGGTTGGGCTATGGTGGCGAGCTAGAAATAAAGAATTAAAGAGACACAGAATTGAAACTTGTTCATGGAAAAGAAGGTGAAATTTTAATACCATAAGCATTTTGTGTAGATTAACTTCTTACAGGACACGCGAGTTACAAAAAGATCTCGATGCAGGTATCCAAGGGGTGGGATTTTCTTTAACAGGAGTAACATGGTTCTATATAGGTGACATTTCCAAACAACACTAACAAAGAAGGAAGTGCGTGGAAATAATCTTGGTGGACTCAAGAGTCTACAAAAACCTCTCACTTATCACGTGACTTAAGTTACCAGCACCAACGGTTCATACAAGAGAACCACAAGTGGACGATAATTAAGGTCATAGGAATCACGAAGACGATCTTACAAGCTATAGTGGAAGATTTGATGACTATTGATGTTGGATGGATGACACAGCTGAATTCAAGAAAGGGAGTTAGCTCAGAAAAGAACAAGAAGTGTGGATTGTAGAACAAGCTAAGGGAGTATAAATGGATAAACTCGAGTAAGTAGCACTTCATAAGGAAATTCAAAATCAGAAGATATAGGAGAAGGGTAAGTCTATGATCCTGGGGTAAGTCAACTACAAACTAACCGGTGACAACTGAAAACGTACACGTGTAGGTATGTTATTGATGAGTTATTGATGAGTTATTGACAAGTAGAAAGAGTAACCGTGACTACAGATTTATACATGAAGTTTATCGACACCTTGGAGGATTTCCTCAGGTCGTCAACGGTGATATTGGAAAGTTATAAAAGTACAAGCACAAGTGTTTTTTTTGGTAATAGCATTGAATAAGTTCAATATGCAGCTCTAAGCAATCATCCAAGGGAAGATTTTGATGACCGGGGGCGACCCTCCTAGATCATCTAACAGTGTTAAGGGAGTTGTTGTTAGAAGTTCTTACCTGCTAGTTAGGAAAAGATACCGATTAGAGTTAGTATGGATGAATCCATGAAAGAAGTAGAGGAGTAAGAGGAAGAGGTTAATTTTCAATTATTGTCTTATGACAATAAAGGCAAGTAAGGAGGGTGAATAGTATTCCGTCCAAGTGGGATCAATGGTGTGTTCTCATGAACAAGAGTGGGGTCAATCTCCCAGACTCATGGGAACCCATTGTAACTAAGGGTGTGTGATGTGGGACCATCCTCGACATCACTCATACAAGGACCAACCACAAGATCGAGGGCTAAAAGGATCCGAGAGGAAATGCCAACAAAGAAGATCAAGAAAGAGTTGCAGAGAAGAAATATCGGATGAGTTATAAGAATCTCGGCCGAGATTCTCAACCGAGATTTGGTCTCTGACGCACGCTTGAAGATCCGGGCAAGATCTTTTAATTTTGGCAACTATCTATAATCTTATTACCTTAAAAGTTCTCAAATATTCTTTAAGGAAATGTTTAGTTTTTTTATCCTACTTTAGCAATTATTTTTATTTTGTTTTCCTAAATTATCGTTTAAAGATTTTTTTCCTAGATTTTCTTTAAAAAATATATTTCCTAGTTTACATAGGTAGTCTCCCTTATAAATAGTCTTAGAAGGGGATATTTTTAGATAGCTCAGTTTGAATTTGATTACCACAATATTGTGAGACATTTGTGACTTCATTCTTGAAGCTTGCATTTTATCACTTCTATTCAATCAAAAGGAGAGTTTTTTATTGAAAAGTTGTGAATCCTTGCTAGGTTGTTCTTGTGTGTGTTAATCTTTTTGAATATTGGTGCTACAAGTCAACCAAGAAGTAGCATTTAAAAGATCCCAAGGCAACCAAGAAACACCATATCCAAACACCAGCTAGCTATTAATATTGAAACCTCGCGCAACCCTTCAGAGATTGCGCTCAAAAGTTTGCGCTTAAAGTCGTGATCATATTATTAAGTAGGTAAGATCTTATCCATTATTTTCAAACAACGATATATACGCTTCTCCAGCAATAAAAGATCCCAAGGAAACCAAGAATTAGCATCCTCAAAAGTGATTGCTGAACATCAACATCAAAGTATCGATTTTTCGAGAATCTCGGCCTGTTCAAAAATAATAACGGCCGAGATTTTATCGGAGATAGCTAATGTTGTCCATTTTTCGAGAAATTCTTGAGGCATAATCTGAAGTATCAAACTGCACCCTGAGCAAGAGTACATCAAAAGAAGGGTATCTATACCAACCATTATCTAGTTAAGAGCCTTAGCCTTTCCCAAAACCAATCCTGGCTATCTTTGTCTCCAACTACACAAGTTCAAGGTACGTTCTTTCTCTCTTTGTAATCTCTTGCGTGCTTTTTTTGCCTCTGTTCTACTCTAAACACATTGAGTCAGATTTTTTGGGTGTGTTAGTTAGTATCTATACTTTCTATCATACTAGTGCGTCATAATTGCGATATTCTTTCTACCCTGAGATCAATTGTGTGAAGAGAAACGCAGCGAAGTATCTTATATATCCTCCAACACAACAACCTTTCTCCGAACCAAGTTGACTACTTGAGACATCCGAGGACGTTCTAATTGAAGCTAGTTCATCAATTAGTAATGAAGCATTAATCCATCCAAGACAACTACGTCGAACCAGCCTGCGATATCACAATAGAGTGTGAGTGCGAAAGAAAACAAGTGGAACCTTCGTTTTCACTAACTTCATGTTCTTGTTGTTACTTTGTGTGATTGTGTAGGATGTCTAAAAGCCAACAAGGTTCATAACGAGGTGACCTCACGAGTCCTGAAACCAATGATCAACTTTCACAACTCATGAAGATGGTTTCGGCAATGAATGATGAATAGACGGAACGACTGGAAACTCGTCCTAGAGAACAAATCTCGGCCGAAAATCTCGACCCCAACCGGAGATTTTCCCCTAAGATGGGTGAAAGCTCACGAAACCCTGCCATACCTCCAACCCCAAATCCAAGACACCCTCAACGGTTAGGTACGCACTATCCAAATCCGAATTTTCATACACCTAACACTATAAATATTGTTTACTAATTTTAGAAAATGGAGGAGGAGAATGATGATGATGTGTGAAGAGGTTATCCTAGATGCAATCCTCGTCCTAGGAGAGGTCAAGACTTGGAACCCTATAGACCTTACCAAGACAATGATGGAATGGGCAAAGTGAAGGTCAAGATTCCGAGTTTTAAGGGAAAAGTATATCCGGATGTTTACATGGAATGAGAGACTAAAATTGAACAAATTTGGTCTTGCCATAATTTTAGTGAGCAAAAGAAGGTCCAACTTGCTACGTGGAATTCCAAGGATATGCCCTAGCTTGGTGGGATCATCTCCTCAAAAATAGGAGACGAACACTAGATCCGGAGATCCATACTTGGGAAGAGATGAAGCAATTGATGAGAGCAAGATTCATACCTCTGTATTATGCTAGGGAAGCAAGGAAAATATTGAAGAACTTCAAGCAAGGCACCCAAAGTGTGGAAGAGGCTTATGCCACCATCCAAATGGCGATGATTAAGGCCAATGTTTAAGAGGATGAGGATTGAGGAGTCCACTATGGCTCAATTTTTAAGAATTTTGCATCCATCATTAGCAAATAAAATTGATCTATATACGATAACATGACTAACTTATTGCATTTGGCTATTAAGGTGGAAAAGAAGTTTAAAGGACGGACCAAGAGACAAACTCATGGAACCAAACAAATCACGGCCCAATCAGGAAAATATCGGCCGAGATTTTGACTGAGATTCTTCCTAGAAAGAGCCTCGAAGTAAGAGAGAGACAAGGAGTATTGTGAGCTTCATCATCCAATTCCCCACATTCTAAACCTTTGAATGAGCCTTCAAAGGATCCTTAAGGGAGCACTTCTAACTCAACTTTACATTCTAGAGACATTGTGTGTCAAGGTAAAGGTCATTATAAAAAGGATTGTCCTAATAACCAGGTTTTATTCATTAATCAACAAAGGGATTATGAAAGTGAAGAAGACCATAAAATTGCTAGTGAAAGTGATAAGAGTTGTGAATTTGAGCATGAAGAATCTTGGATTCCTAGAAGGGCCTTGCATGTCAATATCTCCTAGTGAAAATACCCAACAAGACAATCTCTTTCATACTAGATGTCTTGTTAAAGGAAATGTGTATAACATGATCATTGATGGAGGTAGTTGTTGTAATATTGCTAGTGTTGAATTGGTTACTAAATTGCAACTTCCTACAATTGATCACCCTAGGCCCTATAAACAGACACGGATGAATGATTGTGATACTTTGAAAGTCAACAACCAAGATCAGGTGACTATCACATTAGGCCATTATACTGATGAAATTTTGTGTGATGTAGTACCAATTCAGGCTTGTTATATTTTGGTAGGTCGCACATGCAAATATGATCGGAAAGTGAAACATGATGGTCATACCAACAACTATATATGTTCACATTCAAAGGTTAAAACATAAAACTAAAGCCCATTACTCCTTTACATATCATTGAGACCTATGAGAAGTAGAAGACAGAAGGCAAGGATCGAGAGTTGGAAAAGAACGATCGAAGGACATTCCAATGAAGGATCTCGGCCTATTCTTGAAGAAATCTCGCCCGAGATTCTTGTAACCCATCCGAGATCTTCCGAATTTCAACCTTTTGTAGCCACCAATGCATCCTCTTTAAGACCCCTTTTGGTTGGCCAAGAACCACTGTAGATTGAGTATAACCCCATGGTTTTTCAAGTTATATCGTTCATGTCTTTGAGTGATTTCATTAAGCGGTGTGCGCTTAAGGAATCTAAGATTTATTACTCATATTTATCTATTTTGTTGTAATGACTATGCAGTTAAGTTATTCTCCTTAACTTCTTTTGATCTTAATACCATTGTCTTTCGGGAAGCGAGTAAGTTTTATTGCAGGAAAGTTAGTAGCGGACAAGGAAGATCAAACGGACATGAAATTGTTGTTTGATCTCGGAGATCTTAAGGAATCACCACCAAGAAAGGATGGAATTACAGTTTATCCTTAGTTTGCATCATCAATAACGGTGTATGGACATTTATTAGACATCTCAGCCATTCTAGAAGTAAAACAGCGCCCAAGATTTGTGTATATCGACTGAGATTCGCAACTTTTGAGTGTTGCTTGGCTCGTCTTCAAAGCACAGTGTTACAAACTCCAAGGGATCCTCCCGGAGAGTATACACTACAGTTTCTACCCCAACAAAATTTGAGTTCTTATGTGATTAGTAACAAGCAAGGTAAAGATTCGAGGACGAATTTTTTCGAAGAAGGGGAGTATGATGTGGCCCCATCGTCGACACCACTCATACAAGGATCAATCACAAGATCGAGGGCTAAAAGGTTCTGAGAGGAAACACCAACGAAGAAGATCAAGAAAGAGTTGTAGAGAATAAATCTCGGATGAGCTACAGGAATCTCGGCCTAGATTCTCAACCGAGATTTGGTCTCTAACGCGCGCATGAAGATCCGGTCAAGATCTTTTAATTTTTGCAACTATCTTTTATCTTATTACCTTAAAAGCTCTCAAACATTCTTTAAGCTGATTATTAGTTTTTTTTATCCTATTTTAGGGATTATTTTTATTTCTAATCCTAGATTATCTTTTAAAGATATTTTTCCTAGATTATCTTTTAAAGATATCTTGTGTGTGTTACCACAATATTGTGAGACAATTGTGACTTCATTCATGAAGCTTGCATTTTATCATTTTTATTCAATCAAAAGGAGAGTTTTTGATTGAAAAGTTGTGAATCCTTGCTAGGTTGTTCTTGTGTGTGTTAATCTTTTTAAAGATTGGTGCTACAAGTCAAACTAGTACCTCCTTGTGCTTGTCTTATTTAGAAGACTTGTGTAAGGTTAAAGAAGGAAGGGCTAAAGGTAGTTCTTTGTATCGGTTTTTGACACATAATTGGTCAAGGTTCTTTGCAAGTGTTATAATAGTCCTATCTTCCTATATTTATCATTCCATATTATCATCTTCTCATCTTTACATATCATTCATTATTCCGCACTTTAAGTTTTACTAAATCTCGGTCTATTCTAGATTTGCTTCAGTCGAGGACTTTCAATCTAGATCGGGAACTGCAGCATCAACCCCGCATTAGTGTGACATGGAATAACTGGATTGATAGAGGCGGGGCAAGCGTAGAGATTATGACGTTAGCACCTTGGTGAAGTGATGTGCTGGGTTCGGGGCATGTTAGTTGGAGTATACATCTCGGACGTAATGGACACGAGATAGAGTTGTGCGGAGTGACTGAAGATCATTATACGGATCTTTTGTCAGCCTGGTAAGATGATACAAAAGGGTTAGTGACGAGAGAGGATGGTACTCCGTTGCAGATAAGAGCCAATCATGATAACCTTGCCATACGTCGACAGATGAGTAGTTTTTGGACCGCGTACATAAATGGTGTACCCTAAAGTCATTTTTCTAACTGATTGGAGAAGAGTTGATGGGAGTAACAAATTTTATTCAACGTAGTCCGTAGAGTCGCACGAGGAAACCCAAAAGTAGTAACAATCATACTTGGCATAAGGATTTATAAGATGGTGAAACAACCAAATTATACTTGCAACCTAGTAAATTGTGCATCGAGAAAGCGGATTCTTTAAAGTAGATCATACGTATAATGTTCTCTATCTGAATGGTTTTGAGATGTGTTTTGAGTAAAGGTTATGTTATGAGGCTGATAATCCATTGTGGATAAAGTACAGCTTAGCGGATGATCTTAAACATTTAATGAGTTGTAAAGTTCATTTGTGCCTCGTATCTCGTAGCATCGTTTTAGGTTTATATTACTACCGTATTTCAAGATCTTTGGAACGGAACAATAAGCTCAATGTCAGGTTAACTATAACCTCAAGATAGGGAAATATAAATCAATATGAGGATTACCACAGGGAGTTTGATTATTGGGTTATATCAAGTTAAAAGGTTGACCGAGTGAGTGATGATTCATTAATTGATGGACAGTTGGACTGGGTCATATTAAGGAGACACGATCAAGTGAGTTATCTTCCAAAGAGCATTGACCATTTAGTGAAGTTCCAATTGTCTAAGATCATTGGCCCAAGATACGATGGTCGTGATCTTTAGGAAAGTTGGAAGCAAGTGGATTCAGTGAAAGTAATAAAATTTTTATAGTTTATACTCAGTATGGTCACAAAGGATCCGAATGTGGGTTAAAAGAGGCAACAAGTTGAGATCTTAGAGCAGATTGGGAAGTGCTTATTGACTAGCGCTCCAACCATAGTAGAGGGTTCCCACCCAATTTTTCACGTGTCTCAATTGAGAGAATAAATACCGGATCTGCAATATGTCATCAACTATGAGGATCGGACCGTCGAGCCTGAAGATACTTGGTGGGGTGCTCGTTAGCTATTCTAGAGCGTATTACTAGACACTTGTGATTTAAGGATATACAGATGTTACGGATTTGGTAGTCTATATAAAGAGCCAATAAGGCTACATGAGAGACTGAGGATAGTATTAGGAATAGTTATTGGGAGATCCATGCAGGGCTAGCTGGAACCTCAGGACCGACGGGTTAGTACTCGGACCTGTATCTGTGTTATATTATTTGACTTCTTGTTGTTTTCATGCTTGAGTGTTTAAACTCTGATGTGTGTTATATTTACGGCTTAGGAGATAAAGAATAGCTATATTTATAGAATAAAAGAACGTTGATTCTTTGGAATAGTGTTCGCTCAAAAGTGTGCGTCACTAAATCTTATATTTATATCCAAAATCAAGCAAAGAAGCGAACCCGCAGTGTACGGATCGGTATAGTAAAGCAAGAATTCCAAAGTCGAACTCAGGGATTTGGGGGATCAAATTCAGTTCGTAAAATCGTCTGGCAAGTAAACAAGATTTTGTAAAGATGAATGGGAAAACAACGATTCTAAAGATTTGGGTATCCAATTGTGGCAATCGATTCAAGATGTTCTAAAGATATAAGGGTAGAGTTAGGATTGCAAAGGTATAGATCCAAGGTAGGGTGATGTATGGTGAAGTTCCAAACCAATATATCTTACCCAAAGGCTCTCTCAATAAAGAATGTTGAGTCTCGTTATAAAGAGAATCTAAGGACAAGATTAATCTCTCAAATACCCATGCCCAAACCCAAGGGAATCAAAGATAAGCCAAACAGGTTAAGGTTGTGACACTCGTAGCCTAAGTAGAGGGTGTTGAGTCTCAATACTACCTAGAAAAGGTAAACCAAGGCTAGGTTAGGGCCAATCTTTAACTTTGGATCAAAGAAAAAGCAAAGCACGTCAAACAGGAGAAACCACGGTCAGTTCTTGAGGAACCAAGACCGTGGAACTCAAGATGGGGCCGTGGAAAGGTATGACGGCGAAGTTTTTCGCAACTCTAAGGTTCCAATTTGTTTTGGTTCAATATATCATCATCTATGTCACAACTATCAACCCTTCACCTTAGAATCACTTAAGGGTTTCAGCCAACAATCATCATAATAAAATCAATAAGCAAGATTAAAAGAAGGAAAATATAAAACCTTGAAAACTCAATAGTAAAACAAAACCAATCTCAATCAAACTCAAAATCCTTACTTGTGTTCAATGAATATAGAATAGAGTCAGAAATCTCTCACAAATCTTAAAGAACAGAGAAGAACGGGATGTCAATCCTCTTCTAAAGTGAAATCCTAAGATCTTCCAACTTCGGAATATCAATGTGCGTACTTCTCCAAATCTTCCTTCCAAAATCTTCTCTCAATGTAATCATGCAAATGATCTCCACTTCTCTCTAGTGTCGGATGCGAAAAATGTAGCGAGGGATCCCTTTTCTCTCTTTCTTTAGCCTTCTTATAGGAGAAAATAGGGTTACGAAAGATCCATAACCGCTGTTGACGTGGCAAATATAACACGTGGAAACCGTTAGAAGAATCACGGCCAAGAGCAAATTTCCACACCCGTGGAAACCACAGTGGAATGGCATATTTGCTCTCGACATACATTCCCACGGTCTTAATTAAATTGAATACCAAAACCACGACCGTGGTTCCTTGTACTTGACCGTGGAATCCCTAAAACGTGCATGAAATCTCTTGTTTCCCAAAGCTTTCTACTCATACTCCTTCCATAGCTAATCCAATGCATCCTCTAGATATCTAGCATAACCAATCACTCCTACATACTCCATTTATGCTCCAATCCAAGCCTTTATTCACCTAAAAACACAGCAAAGCTTGTGTAGATCTCTATACCAACATAATAGGTGAATGTGCTCATAAATGCTTCAAACTCATATCCATATACACAAAAGAAGGGGAAAAAGAACCAAAACATTTGCCTAAAATAACGTCATATTTCAAGCTATCAAAATACCCCATACTTGTCTCTTGCTTGTCCCCAAGCAAGGTTTTCAAAAGCTAAAACATAAGGTAGGATAAAATATGAATGCAAAACAAGGGAAAACAAAACTTTTTGGTATTGTGCTTCTATTCAATAGATCACTCTCAAATCTTGCTTCATGTATCCTTGAAAACTTCTATATACACAAAACTAATTATGTCATGAAAAAGAAACATTATACATTGCAAAAGCTCCAATACAAACATCATAACCCAAAGTAATATCAAAATCAATCATGTGGAAATCCAATTTAGATCACTAAGGCAAACAACAATCCAAAGATCTTAAGGACTTTCAAGTAAAGGTCAAGAAATGTGAATGGGTGGGATTTTTCATAAGGTAATGTGGTGCGATATCCGGGAAAAAGGAACTACACAACACAAGCTTGAAGAAAATTGCTTCCCAAACATGCTTTGCATGCCAAATTTTCTTTTACTTTACTTTTTGGAAGTATGGATAGTGGTGCACAAAAACCGAAGCCTAGGAGATCGGCGATTCTCAATTTTCGAGATGCCTCAAACCCTTTATGCACATACCATATTCCGTTAGGACTATCATTCATTCGGACTTTGGCAAGACACAAACACCCGGCTATGTGAATGGTGCCGAGTTACTCATCCTCATGTTCAACGTCCCCAAACCTATTTTTCTATACTTTGAATGTACAATTTTTTTTTCTTTCACGGCCCTCCCACATCAGTCATGCCAAAAATTACACTCTTCCTAATTCCCGGATAGGTAAAGGAGGCAAAAATTTCATTGAGGAGCTAAATGATAAAGAAGCAAGAAAAATCGAGGTGCCTTCATTTCAAAAAGAAGCGCAAGCACTTATAATGCGATTTCAACTTTCATTCCTCAACATGATTTAGACAAGAATTTTTACATTATGATTTAGACAAGAATTCATGATTCAAATCAAGCACATAAATGTCATCAAAAATTCAATCCACAAGTAAATTCATCATTGAGGTCTTTTCCAATCCTAGAAGTACAATTTTTTCAAAATTTTTCAAATTTTTATGGGTTTTTCAAAGCTTAAAATGCAATGAAAAAAGGAAACGTGTAACAAGAAAATAAAATATGCAAGTGTTCATGGATAAGAATGAAACAATATGTCAAGTTATTACATCACATCAGAATCATACTCCACCCCATACTTAAGATACGCATTGTCCCTAATGTGCGAAAAAAAAGAAAAAGAACAAAGAAACTCACAAGGGCGGTGGAGCAACTCGAACCGAACAAGTCATCACATAGGAGGTGGTGGTGGTGGGAACGGGAAGAAGTTTGGGTCGTATGGACGCCCAAAAATGCTGCCGGTAAACGTCTCGGAGGATCCTTGCATTGTCACGACGCTCATCCTCATGTTTATCGAAGTGGGTCTCAAGATCCTCCATCCTCTGCGTGAGTCCGGTGACCCATGCCAGCTGCTCGTCCATCCATGCTGGCCGTTGCACCATCCACTCCGGCGGCGCTCCCATCCAAGCTGGTGGAGTATCCATCCATGTCGGCGGTGCATCCATCCAAGTAGGTCTCTCACTCACGATGGCACGCCGGGTAGAAGAAGAAGCGGAAGGCCGTTGCTCGTAGGTAGATCTCTTAGGCGGCTCCTGGAAATCCGCCGGCTGATCCGGAAAATCTCCAAAAGCTTGCTCAGCATCTCCAGCATCCTAGAACTCATCACCATCCATCTCCTCATCATCATCTTCATCAACAACAGCAGGCACATCCACAGGATAATAAGTTGGAGCTCCTAGAAGGTTGGCATGCATCGGGACAAATGTTGCTTTCCAGTTTTGCCGGTTCTGGATGGAGTAATCAACGCTTCATGGAATGTCTCGTCCTCCCTTGTCTTCCAAAGGCATGGAGACAAATGGTGGACCTCGGTGGCGGGGAATCAAGAGTCCCATAGTCATGAAACCTTGAAGCCTTAGAGGCCTCGCGGATGCCACTAACTCACAAGCCGAACAATCAATCCCTAAATGATTTGCAATGTATGTAACCATCCCTCCATATCCAATATTCCCTTTAGTTGTGTTCTTGAATTTGCTAAGGGTAGCAACAACCATAGTGGCACAATCCGCAGTGACACCGACCGCCATACAATAGAGGATAAAAAGATCATCAACCTTGAGCTTTTGAGGAGTCTCGGTTCTTGGGAAAAGGCACTCGGAGAGGATCCTATGGGCTATCTTAAAGGAGGAGTTATAGATCAACTTGGCTTTTGAATTAGCGAGTTGCCAACGGTCTTTGTGACCCACTACCATAACAATCTCCTCCCAAAACTCTCGAGCACGAGAACTCCTAGGAAATGTCCCATTGTATGTGTCTACAAATCCAACTAACGCTCCAAACTGAGCTATGGAAAGGTGGTGAGTGTGGTACATTAAACGGAAGGAGACCGTTCGGTTTACGACACTATGGTCAAACGAGCTTATAAACACCATTGTATTCTCCTCAAAAGCATCTTCTCTAATGCTCACAAATGTAGTAAGCCCAACCCTATCAAGCATCCACCTAAGATCATTCACCACATGTAGGTCCTCAAACTCTTCAAGCACAATATACCTAGGGGAAATAATGTTACGTTGTTGGATCTTATCATAAGCCCTCTTGTTGTTCTCATGGATTGTAGGGATCCTAGGGATAGGTTGAGGAAAGGGAGGGGGTTGGGAAGAGGAGCCTTCACCTCCTTTCTTTTTGTTTCGGTTGGATTTGCGAGTCCCAAACATTTTTCAAAAATCACGGCCTGTTCTTGGTGAAACCACGCCCGTGGTTTTGTACAGCAGCCCGTGGAAATGCACGATTTTGCACAAAAATCCAAAAATTCCACAACAATCTCAACAACAGCAATCCTAAACTATTTCTAAGTTCAATTCTGTTCAGTTCTCCTAAAAATATTTGAAATAAAAAAAAGGAAATCAACAAAGGAAAGAGTCGAGAGAAAACCTAAGTTTTAGATTGGAAGAAATCCAAAATCTCGCTCGATCGTTGAATGTGTGTGCTGTTTGTTGTCACGATCCGCAATAGAATGAAGTTTGCTTCAGTTTGGAGCGAAGAATCGTGCAAAACGATCACCAAACGAAGATTTGAGGTTTGAGGAGATGAGGCGTGGAATAGGGTGTGGAGGAGAAGGTAAGGACTTGTGGTTTGTGAAAAAGAAGATTTTATATAGCCCCGTCAAATTTTCAAAAATCACGGTCTCACAGTTACTTTCACGGCCGTGGAATTGTACGGCCGACTGTGGTTTTGCTCTTTTTTCTTTGGCTGCTCTCGACATGTTTCTCCACGGCCTCAATTAACAAAACCACGCCGCGGAATCGTATTTAAACCCGTGGAAATCCTTTTTTCTGCCAAAAATCCAAATTCGTTGTTCCTTTGGCTTTCTTCACTTCTTTTGGTCGTTCTTCAACCCTAACATCCAAAGACACAAGACATATCGGTTCACATCGACAAAAAACAAACAAAAACAACCTACACTAATCTAGTCTAAGAAAAATGAAAAAGAAAAACAAGAATGCATTACCTTGGGTTGCCTCCCAAGTAGCGCTTTGTTTTAAGTCCGTAGCTAGACCAATCCTTTGTGCTTAAGTGAGGAGAATCGGTGCGAATTCCTCAGTTTGGAGTTCCGGCGAGTACTTCTTGAGTCGTTGGTCATTCACTTTGAAACTTACGTACTTCTCACCCCATACTTGAACTACACCATGGGGAAAACGTGTTTAATAACATAAGGTCTTGTCCAACGAGATTTAAGCTTACCGGGAAAGAGTCGGAGTCTAGAATTGAAGAGAAGAACAAGGTCTCCTTCTTTGAAGTCTTTCAGAATGATGTGCTTATCATGCCAACGCTTCGCTCTCTATTTGTAAATCTTGGCGTTTTCATAGGCGTTCAAGCGGAGTTCTTCTAACTCATTAAGATCTAAGAGACGTTTCTCTCCCGCTTCTTTCATGCCAAAGTTCAACCACTTAATAGCTCATTACGCCTTGTGTTCCAGCTCCACTGAAAGATGACAAGACTTCCCATACACAAGATTGTATGGTGTTGTGCCAATGAGAGTCTTGTATGCCGTTCTATATGCCCATAATGCGTCGTCAAGCTTGAACGCCCAATCTTTCCTTGCCCTAGACACCGTTTTCTCCATAATTCCTTTGATCTCTCTATTGGAAATCTCCACTTGATCACTTGTTTGCGGATGATAAGGAGTGGCGATCTTGTGATTCACCCCATACTAAGCAAGTAGAACTTCAAATCGACGGGCAATGAAGTGTGATCCTCCATCACTAATGATGGTTCGGGGTGTTCCAAACCTTGGGAAAGTAGTTCGATTAAAGAACTTAACAACCACCATCGCATCATTAGTTGGAGAAGCAATAGCTTCAACCCATCTTGAAACATAGTCTACAGCTAGAAGTATGTATTGGTTGCCACAAGATGATGGGAATGGTCCCATGAAGTAAACTCCCCAAACATCAAAGATCTCCCCTTCTTGGATGTTATTGAGAGTCATTTTGTTCCTCCTAAATATGTTCCTTGTTCTTTGACAAGCATCGCAACAAGCAACAAAGGTTTTCACATCCTTAAATAATGTAGGCCAAAAGAATCCGGATTGTAATACCTTAGCGCTAGTCTTGTGAGAGCTAGCGTGACCTCCACAAGGAAGAGAATGGCAATGACGAATGACACTTTTCATTTCGTCTTCAGGCACACATCTTCTAATGATGCCATCTGGACTTCTCTTGAAGAGTAGAGGTTCATTCCAATAGTATTGGCGGACATCCTTAAAGAACTTCTTTCTTTGAGCGTAAGATAGTCCGGGAGGTATTTCCTGACAAACCAAATAATTCACAAAATCAACAATCCAAGGTTCGTTACCTCTAGAAATATTATCAATGCACTCTTCCATTAGATGCAATTGTTCGCCCGGGAAAGAGTCATCAATAGGTAAGTCGTCATTGGTGATATGTGGTAGACGACTCAAGTGATCCGCAACAGAATTTTCGGATCCTTTCTTGTCACGAATCTCAAGATCGAACTCTTGAAGGAGAAGAATCCATCTAATCAGCCTTGGTTTTGCATCTTTCTTGGCAAGCAAATACCGAATGGTTGAATGATCCGTGTATACAATCACCTTCGCTCCTACAAGATAAGAACAAAACTTTTCAAATGCATATACAATAGCAAGAAATTCCTGTGGCGTAGTTGAGCTGAGCTTCATCTAGTGTTTTACTAGCATAATAGATGGCATGAGTGCGTTCATCTTCTTTTGTCCAAGAACCGCTCCTACCGCTACGTCACTTGCATCGCACATGACCTCAAATGGAAGACTCCAATCCGGAGGCTGAATTATTGGGGATGATATTAAAGCTTCTCGAATCCTGTAAAAAGCATCTAAACACTCTTTCGAAAATTCAAAAACAACATCCTACATCAATAGATTAGTCAACGGTTTAGAGATTTTTGAAAAGTCCTTAATGATTCTCCTATAGAATCCAAAATGTCCTAGAAAACGTTTAATCCCCTTCACCGAAGATGGAGGAGGAAGCTTTTCTATTGTTTCAATCTTAGCCTTGTAAACTTCAATCCCTAGAGATCAAGTGTCCTAAGACAATGCCTTCCCTAACCATAAAATGACACTTCTCCCAATTTAGAACTAGGTTAGTGTCTTCACATCTTTGTAGAACAAGAGATAGGTTAGCAAGACAATTATCAAATGAGTAACTATAAATAGAAAAATCATCCATAAAAATCTCCATGATTTCCTCAATGTACTCCGAGAAGATGGCCATCATACACCTTTGAAAGGTGGTTGGAGCATTGCACAATCCGAATGGCATCCTCCTATAAGCGAACGTACCCCATGGGCACGTGAATGTGGTCTTTTCTTGGTCGTCCGGATGAATCGGAATCTAAAAGAAACCACTATAACCATCAAGATAGAAAAAGTAAGAATGTTGCGCTAACCTCTCAAGCATTTGATCAATGAAGGGCAGCGGGAAGTGATCCTTCCTCGTCGCATTATTTAGCTTGCGATAGTCTATACACATTCTCCATCTCGTCACCGTTCTTGTTGGAATGAGTTTGATGTTCTTGTTAGCTACAACGGTCATTCCTCCATTCTTTGGGACAACTTGAACTGGACTCACCCACTTGCTATCAAAAATCGGGAGTATGATACCTACATCAAGCAATTTAAGGATCTCCTTCTTCACGACCTCTTTCATGATCGGGCTTAACCGTTGTTGAGGTTGACGTGAAGGCTTATAATCCTCTTCCATTAGTATCTTGTGCATACATAAAGATGGTTTAATTCCTACAAGATTCTCTATGGTGTAGCCTAAAGCTTTCCTATGTTTCTTCAAAACAATCATAAGCCTGTCATGCTCATCTTCACTTAAACTAGAACTAACTATAACGGGAAACGTAGAGTTAGATCCAAGAAAAGCATACCTTTGATGTGTGGGAAGTGGCTTTAATTCCAAAGTTATAGATGCCTTTGGTGTGTTGTGAGGGTTTTCCGAGGTCTCCTTGGATGCCTCTAAGGGTATGGAAGTGGTAGAAGTAGAAGCTAGAACGTTTGTAGAAAGAACGAAACCTTCCTCATCATTTTCAAGTTCCACGGCACCACTGATAGTTCCACGACCATGGAAAGTGTATTTTTTTCCGTGATTCTTTGTGTCATTCGAGTAGTTGCTCTCGACATACTTTTCTACGGGTGGAATTAAAAAAAAACCACGTCCGTGGAAAACACCAATGAACCGTAGTTTCTTGTGTTTTCCGAACCATCGTACAATTCTTCAAATTCTTCAATGTGCACTTCTTCTAACTCTTCTAAAGCCTCAACCTCAACATTACAGTCCTCTTCCGCTCCCTTTTCCATGATGCTCATGGTTATAACCTTTTGTAATGGATATTTGAACAAGATCGAACTCACTTACTCTCTAGAATCCTCTTCATCGTATATGTTGAACATATCTTATCCAAGTGCAGGTTCTTTTGTCAAAGCTGAGAGAACAAATTCAACTTTCTCTTCTCCAATGTCAAAGGCCAATCTAGCGTTCTTGCAATCAACCATACAGCCGGAATTTGCAAGAAAAGGTCTCCCAAGCATGATTGGGACCGGGCAATCTGTAGGAATGTCAAGCACAACAAAGTCTATAGGAATATAGAATTTACCAAGCTTAACCGGGACGTCTTCAATAATGCCAACGGGTCGAGTAATGGATCGATCCGCCATATACAACATCATCTTCACCGGTTTACGTTCACCTAAACCGACTTTCTCACACAAGGCAAGTGGAATGATGCTAACACTTGCTCCCAAGTCACAAAGTGCATCATATGTGACTTCTCCTACTCCTATTGGTATGTGAAACGACCCCGGACTTCGCAGCTTTGGGGGCATCTTTTCTGTCATTGTTTTAATGAGTTCCGAAGACTCCGAACTCATCTTAACTTCACCAAAGTATTCAAGTTTCCTCTTGTTAGAGAGAATCTCCTTCAAGAACTTCCCATAAGCGGGCATACCTAAAATCGCATCAAGAAAAGGTATGTTAATGTGTAGTTTACTCATGAGATCAACAAATTACCGAAATGCTTGTCTAAACGCGCTCTCGCTCTAGATTGCGGGAATGGCAAGGGATGTTTATAAGCTGGAGGAGGAACATAGACATCTTCCTTCTCCTTTTCCTTCTCCTTCTCAACGGGAACCTCAACGAATGTGGGTTTCGGGTCGGTGGTTGTTACATCACTTCTTTTAGTAATTGTCATCACTCTCCCTTTCGGATTGTCCTCCGTTTTTCCGGGAAGCTTCCCTTGACCTCTAGGAACTTCTCCGGCCTTGCTAAACACTTGATTTTCCAAAGCTTTTTGTGCTATAGAAATTGAAGTAATGGAATTCTCCATTCCTTGCATCTTCCCCAGGATCGTTTCCATCATTGCTTCAAACTTGTCCTTCTCCGGTTGGGTTCAACTTGATGAAGCTTGTCCCTGACTTTTCAAAGGGTTAGAAGAAGAAGGAGATGTTAGCGCATTTTCAGCATGGGAATAAGGATTACCGGGATTTTGTTGGTTGGATCTCCAATTGTTATTGAAGTTCCTGTTGTTGTTGTTGTTGTTGTTGTTGTTGTTTTTGTTGTTGTTGTTATTGTTCCAATGGTTGTTTCGGTTGTTCCTGTTGTT
Organism: Fagopyrum homotropicum; assembly: GCA_033239125.1. Taxonomy (NCBI): domain Eukaryota; kingdom Viridiplantae; phylum Streptophyta; class Magnoliopsida; order Caryophyllales; family Polygonaceae; genus Fagopyrum; species Fagopyrum homotropicum. Next base: position 80,657,415 of record BSWB01000008.1, read on the forward strand.
GTTGTTGTTGTTGTTGTTATTGTTCCAATGGTTGTTCCGGTTTTTATTCCTATTTCCTTGATTGTTCTCCCTTCCTAGAAAGCCAACGTCTTGCTCCTTTTTCGATTGCATATTGGACTTCAATATTCTTTCAACTCCTTAATCTCATTGTTGAGGGAGAAAATTTGAGCTTGGGCTGCTGGATTCAATCTTGCTCCCGGCTCTCCGGAATCTCGATTCCCACTCTCAACCTTCCCATGAGAATACTTCTCAATTAATAGAGCTTGCTTCTCAATAAAATCTCAAGCATCATCTTCTCTCATATCCATAAAAAGTTCCACAAGAAAGGGATTGAAGTTTGAATTGTGTTTCCACATCCAATCCCTTGTAGTAAATCTCCAATAATTCCGGCTTTGAAATGCCATGGTGCGGGCAACCCAATAGAAGATCTTGAAACCTTTCCCAAGATTTAAACAAACTGTCATTAGGTTTCATAGCAAAGGTATTAATTTTACCTCTCAACTCCGCCGTTTTGGATGGCGGAAAGAACTTGGTGAGGAATTCCGAAGTCATCTCCTCCCATGTGTTAACTCTTCTAGCTAGAAGAGCTTGATACCAAGCTAAGGCTTTGTCCTTCAAAGAGAAGAAGAACGGTCTCAACTTATAATTGTTGTTGATTGCTCTTGGAGGCTTCAAAGTCTCCATAAGAATCTCATAATTCTGCAAATGTTGACGCGGAGATTCAACTTCCATTCCACCAAACACTTTGGCGGATCATAGTAATGACTTGAGGGCGAAACCCATAGTCATGCTCATCTGGATCTCCAAGATTCACACCTAAACGGCGCGGTTGCTGATTTGGATTCATTCGTTGTCCAAGAGTCCACGGCTCAGCCACGACATTAGCAACTCTCGCGTCTCTAACATGAACACGAGGATCGACATGGACACGAGGATTAAATGGTGGATTAGGTGGTATATCCTCCAACTCGGGCATATCATCATCGGATGATTCATCTCTCTTATCCTTGGCGCATTTCTCCAAATTTGATTGTAATACCATCGCCCGGATTTCATCCATTTGAATTTGCATTGGCTCCCTATCAGCACGACCTATAAATTTTTCTTCAAGAAGTCTTCTTTCACTTTCATTAAGGAGAGCTCGAGTTTCATCCAACTCAACTTGGAGGTTCTTTTCATTGTGTTCATCCATCTTTTTCTCCCTTAACCGTTTCTTGAGATTATTTTCTGGCTCAGGATCAAAAAGAACGAGGTCTTTTTCAGATTGAAACCTTCGCATATACCTAAAGAGAAATCCGCAAATTCATTAAGGTAGATAGATCAAATAACAAGAGCAAAAGCTCCCAATCCCGACAACCGAAAACCGAATTTGGCCTAGACCAAATCCCCGACAACGGCGCCATAAACTTGTTCCCTCAAAACTATGTGTCACTAAGTCTTAAATTTATATCCAGAATCAAGCAAGGAAGTGAACCCGCAGTGTACGGATCGGTATAGTAAACCAAGAATTCTAAACTCGAACTCGGGAATTTGAGGGATCAAATTCAGTTCGTAAAATTGTCTGGCAAGTAAATAAGCTTTTGTAAAGATTAATGGGAAAACAACGATTATGAAGATTCGGATGTCCAATTGTGGCAATCGATTCAAGATGTTCTAAAGATATAAGGAAAGAGTTAGGATTGCAAAGGTATAGATCTAAGGTAGGGTGTTGTAAGGTGAAGTTCCAAACCAATATATCTTACCCTAAGGCTCTCTCAATAAAGAATGTTGAGTCTCGTTATAAAGAAAATCTAAGGAAAAGATTAAACTCTCAAATACCCATGCCCAAATCCAAGGGAATCAAAGATAAGCCAAACAGGTTAAGGTTGTGACACTCGTAACCTAAGTAGAGGGTGTTGAGTCTCACTACTACCTAGAAAAGGTAAACCAAGGCTAATTTGGGTCAATCTTTAACTTTGGATCAAAGCAAAAGCAAAGCACGTGAAACAGGAGGAACCACGGCCGTGGAACTCAAGAACAGGCCGTGGAAAGGTATGACGGCGAAGTTTCTCGCAACTCTCAAGGTCCAATCTGTTTTGGTTCAATCTATCATCATCTATGCCACAACTATCAACCCTTCACCTTAGAATCGCTTAAAAGTTTTAGCCAACAATCATCATAATGAAATCAATAATCAAGATTAAAAGAAGGAAAACATAAAACCTTGAAAACTCAATAGCAAACACAAAACCAATCTCAATCAAACTCAAAATCCGTACTTGTGTTCAATGAATATAGAATAGAGTCAGAAATCTCTCATAAATCTTAAAGATCAAAGAAGAACGGGATGTCAATCCGCCTCCAAAATGAAACCCTAAGATCTTCCAACTTCGTAATATCAAAGTGCGTACTTCTCCAAATCTTCCTTCCAAAATCTTCTATCAATGTAATCTTACAAATGATCTCCACTTCTCTCTACCGTCCGATGCAAAAAATGTAGCGAGGGATCCCTTTTCTCTCTTTCTCCAGCCTACTTATAGGAGAAAATAGGGTTACGAAAGGCCAATAACCACTACTGATGTGGCAAATATGACACGTGGCAACCGTTAGAAGAATCACGGCCAAGAGAAAATTTCCACGCCCATGGAAACCACCGTGGAATGGCATACTTGATCTCGACATAAATTCCCACGGTCTTAATTAAATTAAATACCAAAACCACGGCCGTGGTTCCTTGTACTTGACCGTGGAATCCCTAAAACGTGCATGAAATCTCTTGTTTTCAAAAGGTTTCTACTCATACTCCTTCCTTAGCTAATCCAATTCATCATCTTGATGTCTAGCATGATCAATCACTCCTACATACTCTATTTATGCTCCAATCTAAGCCTTTATTCACCTAAAAACACAACAAAGCTTGTGTATATCTCTATACCAACATAATAGGTGAATGTGCTCATAAATGCTTCAAACTCATATCCATATACACAAAAGAAGGGGGAAAAGAACCAAAACATGTGCCTAAAATAACGTCATATTTCATGCTATCAAATAGTAGCAAGTTCTATGGTTATCTTAAGTTTGGGGATAAAACTTATTTTAAGGAGAGACAAGTGTAATACCCGGAATTTTAACTTCCGATAAATTTTGAGTGAAAACCGGAATTCAACCGGTATGGACTTTTTGCTTCGTCTTATCATTGTATGTGATACTAGGTATCATAAGATATATAAATTCTTATCATTTCATATGGTATAATTATATATCACTTCTTAAAACTGATCGTTTTATGTGAGAGTTTTATTCATTTATAGTACACAAATTCTCATCAAGTAGCCTAAAATTTTTCTACCTCTTCACCATAACCCATTAGAGGAGAGACACCGTGATGAGCATACCATACAGGCCCGTCATGAGCAGGCCAGATGGGCTCATTATGAAACAAGAATCGTAAATCAACCCTTTCTTACTTAACTTCCGCAGCCTCCTTCCTACCCTAACATAATCGATATCTGCTTCTCCATCTCTTTCACGTAATCAACAGCACCGGTCTTCCCCATCCCCTACCACGCAACCAGCGGCGCCCCAGCTCACTCTTTGTTCGCCCAAAAAGGTGTGTGCGTCAAAGTCTTAAATTTATATCTAGAACTCAAAGCAAAGCGAACCCGCAGTGTACGGATCAGCTGTAGTGAGGTAAGAATTCCAGAGTCGAACTCAGGGATTTGGTGAGAGTAAATTCAATTTCAATTATCTAGCAAAAATGCAAAAAGCTTTTGTGATCAAATAAGGGTAAAATGATTCCAAGGATTCAAGTATCCGATTTCGGCTTTCGATTCAAGACACTTCTATAGATATAAGGACAGAGTTTATATTGCCAAGATTATGTGTTCAAAGGTAGGTATCGTACGGTGAAGTTCCGAAACCTATATATCTAATCTAAAAGTTCTCTCTATAAGGGTTGTTGAGGCTACAATATAGAAAGATCTAAAGACGAGAATTATGTTTAAACTAACTATCTAAAACTCCAAGATATGACTCTCCAAAGTAAGAATAGAAAGCACACTTAAAATCTTAATAAAGGATGTTGAATCTCTCTATTACCCAAATCTTGTAATTTTAATCTATTAAATATAGAATCAAATTTAAAGTCTCTTCATACACTCAAATAGAGGTTAAAAAGGTTAAGCAAGGTTGGGATTTAGGCAAGGATTAGTTTTGGTTAAAGATTAATACAATTAAAGTTCGTCAGAAGAATAAATCGTGTTGTTCATCATTAAATCAGCCGATTTAATCAAGAACACCCCGATTTTCCTGTTATCGCAAAACTAAAATCTAAACTCTCAGGGTCCAAATGTTTAAATGAGTTCAGTCTATCATCATCTAAGCCTTAATCATCAACTATTCTCCCCAGAATCACAATGGTTTTAGCCAACCATTTTCAAAATCGAATCAAATTAAAGATTAAGTGAAATATCGCAAATAAACTCGAATCTTGAATAAAAACTCAATAACCTTCAAATCTGTAAACAATTCTCAAAACTGATCAATGTATCTCTTAAGTAACTCAAATTCGTGTTCAAAACCACAAAGATTTCAATAGAATAGAGAAATCTCACAAATAATGATCAAGATTGACTTTTCAGCTAGAGTCCTTCAATCCTTCTCCAAGAATCCTCAATCTCTCTCAAACGTGTAAAGATTTCCCGCTGCGGCCTCCTTGATTTCGTTCCTAGGGTTCCCAACTATAGTTTCTTGCTAGTGGGCCGTTTGGCAAAACCCTCCTCTAGCCCAAAAGAATTGGGCTTTGTATCGTCTTTATCATTTAGCTGAAAAACAAGGGAAATCGACCTAGTCGATTTATACACAAAACCGTTCGATTTCTAAAGAAGAAAATCGTCCGATTTATATGTATAATGGCACGATTTTCTTCAACAGAAAGTGCTCTTCTTTTGGCTCGTCTTCTTTCTCTCTTTATGCTTCTCCTTTGCAACTCCTTAGCTTTTTGTGATCCCTCTAAGACTTCTTTAGCTTCCTTAATGACCTTAGGTGCTCCTTGCTCCACTTTTGCTTTCAATTCCACTCCATTTACCTATAGTTCATCAAAAACTCGTGTAGACCTCTATTTCCGACATTTTGTTGAATAGAACATAAAAGGTACACAAAAATCTCTCTAAATGCAAGGTAAATTAAGGTAATCATCTACAATATGCATGAATATAATGGTATATAATTCATGTCATCAAAATACCCCATACTTGCCCCTTGCTTGTCCCTAAGCAAGACTCAAATTTAGAATCCAAGATGTCATGGATTATATATGTATGAAAACTCAAAAACTTTTCTTTTGATAGTGCTTCTTCTTATTGGATCACCCTCAAAGTGATATTTCAAGGCATAGGAAGGCAAGGTATGTATCAATGATAACTATAAGATGAACTAACTCTCTTTTCTTTCTTGAAAACACAAATAAAGGACATGATAAAGATGTAGAGGTAATTAAAGTCAAACAAATCTAAGCCATGAAGCCTTAAACACATGCATAAAAGTCTCAAGGTCTTCTAATCAAAGGAAAGGTCTAAGAAACGTATTAGGGGAAGGAATTCTTTTAGGCAATTGTGGTGCTAATCCGGGAAAGAGGAACAACATAATACCTTCAAAAATTTACTTCACCGCACATGCTTTGCATGTAGAAAGCTTTGCTTTCTTTATACTTTAGTTTTTGAGAGTATGGACAGCGGTGCACAAAAACCGAAGCCTAGGAGATCGGCGTTTCTCAATTTCGAGATGCCTCAAACCCTTAATGCACATACCATATCCCGTCAGGACTTGTCGTTCAATTGGATTTTGGCAAGACACAAACACCCGGCTATGTGAATGGTGCCGAGTTACTCATCCTCATGTTCAACGTCCCTAAACTTATGAATTGCTACACTTTCATTTAACACATTTTCTTTGGCCCTCCCACATCAAACATGCCTTTTTTCTATCACTTATCCTAATTCCCGGATGGTAAAAGGGGGGTCACATATTTCATTGAGGGGCTAGCATGATCAAGATATGAGAAGAGAAAAGAAGTGAATTGCCTTAGTCATCCTTATATGATGTAAAAGAACTTGCAATATAGCTTCGACTATTATTTCATTCTCTTATCAAAACATCTAAATCATATAACTTATTCATGTGTTCAAGTAACAAAAGTAAGCTTATTCATGCTATGATTAAAATCTCAACACAACCAAGTCATCTTTTTGCCTATCCACATCACAATTCTCATCATAGAGGTCATTTCCATCATAAGAAGCACAAAAAAATTTGAAAATTCATAGGACTTGAAGAAGATTATGCAAATGCAAATGTCATAGTGGAAAGCAAGTAACGTAAGAGTTATTACAGGCCAAATCATCAAGAGTAGTGTAAAGTGCATAGATTGCTAAGATGAAATAAAAGGTATTTTAAGTACCCCCACCCCATACTTAACATCCACATTGTCCCTAATGTGAAAATCAAGCATAATATGGAGAAAAATACTTACAGTGTAAAAGAAGTGGAAGCTCAATCCTCGGTCGGTGGTGGTGGAGGATACATCGGTGCACTAGGATCGTAGAAGTGGCCGAACTGATGGTAGTATAAGTCTCTCATCTAGCCGTCGTAGGAAGAGTGCCTAGCGTCTGTCTTCTGCCTGTACTCCCTGAACTGAGTGTTCAAGATGTCATATTCGGTGTGGAGAGCGCGATAGTCGGTGCGGAGGCTCTAGAAGCTAGAGACTAAGTCTCTATAGTGGCGGGGAAGTCGAGGTCCTCGTCCATGGCTCGGGGCATGTGCATATGAGTGGCGAGGTGGCTGGATGTCATCCTCTGTCTCCTCGTCACCTCTACTAGTCCTGCTAGGTCCCACCATGAGTGTCGGTGTCCATGGCATCCGTGGCGTGACCACTGTGAGTGTCACTCTCGAACTCGAGCATGGTCTCCTGGCCTCCATCCTCCTCATCCTCAGTGTCACCTGCATCATCATCATAGTAAATAGGAGGAGATAACTCCTCAAGGATCAACTCGAATGTCTCCTTCCAGTTCCTCTTGCTCCGAATAGTGTACTCGGACTTCCAAATGATCTCGGATGGCTTCTTCTTTGGATCCTTGTGCCATGTCATGGGCACATGAAGGGTTTCTCTCCCTCGAGGAATCAAAACCTGCCGAATAACCAACCGCTGTGAACCTAAAGGTAGGGCACTCTCAGCTAGAGTGCATCCCGAGAAGTCTAACTCCAATGCCTTTCCCATATGAGTGACAAGGCCTCCAGCACAAATGTCGCACTTAGCGTTGTTGGCTATCTTTCCTAGATAGTCAGCAAGCATGGAGGTGATGTCGGGGATGGTGGTGGATGTCATACAGTATAGGATAAAAAGATCATCAGCCTTGAGCTTCTGTGGAGTCTCTGTCCGTGCGAATAGGCTCTCACTAAGGATCCTATGTACTACCTTAAAGGAGAGGTTGTACATGCTAGTCTCCTTAGAGTTCCCGGGTCTCCACTTATCTCCTCCATATTCACCCACCGAAATAGACTCCCAAAAGGCACTAGCACTAACACCTCTCGCAAAAGTGCCTGCATCAGAATATGAAAAGCCAAACAAATCTCCAAAAGTAGCAATAGACATAGCATGATCTTGGTTCATAAGGCGGAATGTGACCGTCCTCTCTCTAGGGTCATGCTAAAATGTACTAAGGAACTCTAGGGTGATCTCGGTATATGCATCCTCCCTAATCATAGCAAACTGTCTCAGCCCAACTCTATCAAGCATCATATCTACATCCTCTCGAACAAACAAGGAATCTAGGTCATCTAGTACAATGTATCGAGGAGGAGTGAATGGGCGATCTAAGATACGTTCGTATCTTTTCTTGTGTTTGGATAGAGGAGGGGGGAGCTTTGGAATGTTTTGAGAGGGTGGTGGAGGTGGGGGAGGGGCTCTGGAAGAAGATCCCTTCTTCTTTCCCGTATTTCTAGTTATTCTCTTCACAATATCCATTTCTGCAGCAAAAAATCGACCTGTTCTTCACACAAATCGGCCGATTTTTCTGGGTAAGGTCGATTTTTATCTCGATTTCAACGATTCTCACAATTTTGTAAAGTTCTGACTAAGCTATCACCACACACAGTTTCCTATAATGATTCCTAAGCAGACCCCTCAATCAATCTCAGCAAACAAACACTTTCTAAGCAAGATTCAATTTTGAATTAGAAACTTAGGTTTTGGAATGAAAAACCTGAATTCCGTATGGAAGAGTCGATTGCCGTGCTTGTTGTTGCTAGATCCTTGTTCCTTGTTGAAAATGCTTCAGTTTGGAGCCAAGAATCGTGCAAAACGATTAAGGAATGAGGATCGTAGGGTATGGGCGATTTTCGGAGTTCTTGAGAGAGAGATATCGAGAGTGGAAGTGTTTGGAATGAGGGAATCGAGTGTTTAAGTCTTTATATAGGCTCGAGAAATTGTGAAGAAAATCGGGCGATTTTCTGGGTCGATTTAATCGTCGGGGCAATTTTCTTACATTTTCTCTGAACACATGAAAAATCGGACGATTTTTCTCTATAGGTCGATCTGGTGGGTCGATTTATCTTTCTGTTGTCAAAAATCGACCTGCTCTGTTCCTGAATCGAACGATTAACTTAATGTAACTCGATTTCCTTCCTTGTTCTTCGTGGAATTTGAAGATTGAACTGATTTATGCTCCTTTTCTCCATGGATCTCTCAATTTGGACCTAATTTCCTGCGATTAATGACACGACAAACCAAGAGTGCATCGAGGAACAAATAAAAAGCGAAAACAAAGAAACAAAGCAATTAATCTATTCTAACTAAGTGATGAAAGGAGGGAAAAACTATACTATCATGGGTTGCCTCCCAAGAAGCGCTTGATTTATCGTCTTTAGCTGCACGGTGTATGGTTTGTGTTCACTGGAGGAGAATAGGAGCTATCTCCTCGACCGGAGCTTCCGGTGTGTATTTCTTCAACCGTTAGCCATTAACTTTGAAACTTCCGCTTTGTTCACCCCATACTTCAACTGCACCATGGGGGAAATTCGTTTAATTACATAAGGTCCTGTCCAACGGGATTTAAGCTTTCCTGGAAATAGACGAAGCCTCGAGTTGAATAGAAGGACTTGATCTCCCTCTTTCAGATCTTTTGGAATAATATGCTTATCATGTCAACGCTTTGTCCGTTCCTTGTAGATCTTTGCGTTTTCATACGCATTTAGCCGGATCTCATCCAGCTCATTGATGTCTAAGAGCCGCTTCTCTCCGGCTTCTTTCATGTCAAAGTTGAGCCACTTGATAGCCCAATATGCTTTATGCTCTAGCTCTACAGGAAGATGACAAGATTTACCATAGACAAGATTAAATGGAGTCGTACCTATTGGTGTCTTGAAGGCTGTCCTGTACGCCCATAATGCATCGTCAAGCTTCATTGACCAATCCTTCCTCGTTTTAGAGATAGTTTTCTCTAAAATTCCTTTAATCTCTCTATTGGAGATCTCAACTTGTCCGCTAGTTTGCGGATGGTATGGTGTAGCTATCTTATGGGTCACCCCATACTTAGCCAATAGAGTCTCAAATCGACGGGCTGTGAAATGCGTTCCTCCGTCACTAATGATGGTTCGGGGAGTTCCGAACCGTGGGAAGATTGTTCTATTGAAGAACTTCACCACTACCATTGCATCATTAGTAGGAGAAGCGATTGCCTCTACCCATCTTGAGATATAGTCTACGGCAAGAAGTATATATTGGTTTCCGCATGAAGATGGGAAAGGTCCCATAAAATCTACGCCCCATATATCGAAGATCTCTACTTCTTGTATGTTGTTGAGAGGCATCTCATTCCTCCTTGATATATTACCTGTCCTTTGACAAGCATCACAAGCAACAACAAACTTTTGCACATCTTTGAATAGTGTAGGCCAAAAGAAGCCGGAACGAAGTACCTTAGCACAAGTCTTGTGGGAACTAGCATATCCTCCACATGGAAGAGAATGGCAATGGCGGATGACACTATCCACCTCATCTTCTGGGATACATCGTCTGTATATGCCATCGGGACCTCTTTTGAATAGAAGAGGTTCGTTCCAATAGAAGTGTCGGATGTCCTTAAGGAATTTCTTCCTTTGTGCATATGAAAGTCCGGGGGGAATCTCCTGACAAACAAGGTAATTCACAATGTCAGCAAACCATGGATCATTACCTTTTGAAATGTGTTGAAGACACTCTTCAATCTCATGTAGTTGCTCGTCAGGGAATGAGTCGTCTATAGGGAGTTCATCCGTCTCATCGGTGAGGTGTGGAAGACGACTAAGATGGTCGGCCACGGAGTTTTCCGACCCTTTCTTATCACGAATTTCCAAATCAAACTCTTGTAAGAGTAAGATCCATCTTAGAAGCCTTGGCTTCGCATCCTTCTTCGTGAATAAGTAGCGTATTGCCGAATAATTTGTATAGACAATCACTTTTGCACCTACAAGATAGGAACGAAACTTTTCAAAAGCGTAAACTACAGCTAAGAGTTCCTTTTCCGTGGTGGCATAGTTGTATTGAGCCTCGTCTAGCGTTTTGCTAGCATAGTAGATGGCATGAGTGCGACCATCTTTCTTCTGTCCGAGAACGGCTCCTATAGCGACATCGCTTGCATCGCACATAACCTCGAAAGGAAGGTTCCAATCGGGTGGTTGGATGATTGGCGCTGAAATCAAAGATTTTTTGATCCTGCAAAAAGCATCTAAACAATCCTTCGAAAATTCGAAAGTTGCATCTTTCATCAAAAGATTAGTCAAAGGTTTTGAAATCTTAGAAAAATCCTTTATGAATCTCCTATAGAAGCCTGCATGTCCTAAGAAACTTCTTATTCCTTTTACCGAAGAGGGAGGAGGTAACTTTTCAATAGTTTCTATCTTAGCTCTATCAACCTCTATTCCTCTTTGTGATATTAGATGACCTAACACAATTCTTTCGGTGACCATGAAATGACACTTTTCCTAGTTTAAGACTAAGTTAGTGTCCTCACATCTCTTAACAACTAGTGAAAGGTTAGAGAGACAATTATCAAAGGAAGAACCATATACCGAAAAGTCGTCCATGAAGACTTCCATGATATTCTCTACATATTCGGAGAAGATTGTCATCATACACCTTTGGAAGGTGGCTGGAGCGTTGCATAGACCGAATGGCATTCTTCTATAAGCAAACGTACCCCAAGGGCACGTGAAAGTCGTCTTCTCTTGATCATCCGGGTGAATGGGAATCTAAAAGAAACCGCTATATCCATCTAGATAACAAAAGTAAGAATGTTGGGCTAACCTTTCCAACATTTGATCAATAAAAGGAAGGGGAAAGTGGTCCTTCCTAGTAGCAACGTTCAGTTTACGGTAGTCGATGCACATTCGCCACCCTGTAACTGTCCGTGTGGGAATAAGTTCGTTATTTTTGTTGGCAACAACGGTAATGCCTCCTTTCTTTGGTACTACCTGTACTGGACTCACCCATTTGCTATCGGAAATAGGAAAGATGATACATGCATCAAGTAGCTTAAGGATTTCTTTCTTCACGACCTCTTTCATGACCGGATTTAACCGTCTTTGAGGTTGGTGTGAAGGCTTGTAATCCTCTTCCATTAGAATTTTGTGCATACATAGGGAAGGTTTTATTCCTACTAAATCATCAATAGTATAACCTAATGCTCTCCTATGTTGTCTTAGAACATGCATAAGTTTCTCTAGTTCAGCATCATTCAGTTTCGCATTAACTATGACCGGATATGTAGAATTAATGCCAAGAAATGCGTACCTTAAATGCGTGGGGAGCGGTTTCAATTCCAAAGATGGAGGTGTCTTGATTGATGATGATTCATGACCTTCAGATGTCATGGGAGAAGCCTCTGAAGGTGGGGATGATGTATCATTAGAGTTGAGAACAGCTGCGGTGAAGTTTGGAGAATCCAGAAAATTTCCCACTGGATCGATCTCCCCTGAAGTAAATCGGATGATCTGAGACACGATTTTTCTTTCTGTTGTCAAAAATCGGGTTGCCTTATCCAAAATCAGACGATTTAATTTATGCAGGTCGATTTTTTTCACAGTTTCCGGAGTTAATTCTAGTTCTTTTAATCTTGTTCCTGGTTCTTCCTCCATATCATCTAATGCTTTCACATCCTCATTGCAATCATGTTCTACTCCTTCCTCCATGATGCTCATACTAAGAACCTTTTGAAGAGGGTCTTTCATTAAGATTGAACTTACTACCTCTCTAGACTCTTCTTCATCAAAGATATCAAAGACATCGTCTCTCAAGGCTGGCACCTTGATTAAGGAAGAGAGTATGAATTCCACCTTCTCTTCACCTATATTGAAAGATAGCTGGCCATTCTTGCAATCTACCTTCATCCGGATGTTTCAAGGAATGGTCTCCCAAGGATGATGGGAACCGGATAATCTGCAGGGATGTCAAGAACGACAAAATCTATAGGAATGTAAAACTTACCAAGTTTCACAGGAATGTCTTCTAGAACCCCTACTGGCTTAGTGGTGGAACGATCAGCCATGTAGAGTGTGATCTTCACCGGTCTAGGCTCTCCTAGACCAACTGCTTTGCATAGAGCAAGAGGTATGATACTCACACTCGCCCCAAGGTCACAAAGTGCATCATAAGTAGCCTCTCTCAAAGTGATGGGTATGCAAAAGGATCCTGGATCACGGAGCTTAGGTGGCATATTCTTCGTCATAGTCTTGATGAGTTCGGATGACTCCATACTCATCTTGACTTTTCCAATGTCTTCTAATTTCCTCTTGTTAGAGAGGATCTCCTTGAGAAATTTCCCATAAGCTGGCATACCTAAAATTGCATCCATAAACGGTATATTAATATGCAATTTACTCATTAGCTCAACAAACTTACCAAAGTGTTTATCTAAGCGCGCTCGCGCTCTAGATTGAGGAAATGGTAGCGGTGGTTTGTAGGCGGGAGGAGGGATATAGACGTCTTCCTTCTCCTTTTCCTTTCCTTCTTTGGTGTTGGTTTCAACTACTTTAGGTTGAGGATCGGTAGTTGTTGCGCCACTCCTAGTAGTGATTGTCATAACCCTTCCCTTTGGGTTGTCTTCCGTCTTCCCGGGAAGTTTCCCTTGGTCTCTTGGAACTTCTCCGGCCTTGTTAAATACTTGGCTTTCCAAAGCTTTGTGAGCTTTATCAACCGAAGTTATATAGCTCTCCAATCCTTGTAGTTTCCCTAGGATCGTTTCCAACATGGGATCGGGTTTGTTCGATCCGTTTGATAATTGTTCCTGGCTTTTCAAAAGAGTAGAGGAAGATGGAGGTGTTAGAGCTTTTTCAGCATGGAAATAAGGATTACCTGGAGCTTGTTGATTCGACCTCCAATGGTTGCTATTGGAGTTCCTATTGTTGTTGTTCCAGTTAGAGTTCCAGTTGTTGTGTCGGTAGTCATTCCTTTGATCGTTATCCCTTCCCACATAGTTGGCTTCCTGTTCCTTAGTCCTTTGAAGACTTGTTTTGATTACTTCCTTCAACTCTTTGATTTCATTGTTGAGGGAGAATATTTGTGTTTGAGAAGCTTGGTTCAATTTAACTCCTGGATCACCTTGATTCCGGCTATTTCGTTCCACCTTCCGGTGGGAATACTTCTCAATCACTTGGGCTTGCTTCTCAATAAAGTCCCAAGCATCATCCTCTCTCATGTCCATGAATGTGCCACAAGAGAGAGATTGGAGGTTGAATTGTGTTTCCACATCCAATCCTTTGTAGTAGATCTCCAATAATTCCAGCTTTGAAATGCCATGGTATGGGCAATCCAACAAGAGATCTTGAAACCTTTCCCAAGATTGAAACAAACTTTCGTTAGTTTTCATAGAAAAAGCGTTTATCTTACCTCTCAATTCCGCCGTTTTGGATGGAGGGAAGAACTTGGTGAGGAATTCCGAAGACAATTTCTCCCATGTTGCCAGCTTTGCAGCTGGAAGTGTTTGGTACCAAGCTAGAGCCTTGTCCTTCAAAGAAAAGAAGAACGGTTTGATCTTGTAATTGCTTGTAGTAGCCTTCTTCGACTTCATAGTCTCCATGAGAATCTCAAAATTCTGCAAGTGTTGATGTGGAGATTCAGTACTTGCTCCGCCATATTGACTTTGGCGAACCATGGTGATAACTTGTGGTGAGAAGCTAAACTCCTGGATGTCTTCAGCTCCGAAGTCCATACCTAGACGGCGTGGTTGCTGAATTGGGTCCATCCGTTGCCCCAAAGTTCGGGGTCTATCACCGTCATTAGCAACTCTCACATCCCTAGTTGGGAGGCGAGGAACAACCCGTGGTTTTGGGGTGTTTCGAACAGGACGAAGTAGTGGATCGATCTCCTCAAGTTCCGGCATGTCCGGATCAAGTTCTTCATCATCGGATGAGTCATTCCTAATGGATTTAGTTGGTGTCTTGACTTTCTTCTTCTTCCTGGATTCGTTCAATTCTAACTTCATGTCCAACATCATAACTCTTAGTTCATCAATCTGAAATTGATGACTCGTTTCAGCATCTAGACGTGCTTTCTCACTCAACTGAAGTTGGCGTTGAGCTTCGTTCAGTTCAGCCTGGAGGTTTCTCTCATTGTTCTCAGCCATTTTCTTTTCCTTCAACTTTCTTCTCAAAGTTTTCTCCAATTTGGGATCGAAAGGAACTAGATCTTTAGTGGATCTAGTCTTTCGCATATACCTAAAGAACCTGCAAAGATCACTCAAGTAGACAAATCAAATCACAAGAGCAAGAGCTCTCAAGCTAGACAACCGAAAACCGAATTTGGTCTAGACCAAATCCCCGGCAACGGCGCCAAAAACTTGTTCGCCCAAAAAGGTGTGTGCGTCAAAGTCTTAAATTTATATCTAGAACTCAAAGCAAAGCGAACCCGCAGTGTACGGATCAGCTGTAGTGAGGTAAGAATTCCAGAGTCGAACTCAGGGATTTGGTGAGAGTAAATTCAATTTCAATTATCTAGCAAAAATGCAAAAACCTTTTGTGATCAAATAAGGGTAAAATGATTCCAAGGATTCAAGTATCCGATTTCGGCTTTCGATTCAAGACACTTATATAGATATAAGGACAGAGTTTATATTGCCAAGATTATGTGTTCAAAGGTAGGTATCGTACGGTGAATTTCCGAAACCTATATATCTAATCTAAAGGTTCTCTCTATAAGGGTTGTTGAGGCTGCAATATCGAAAGATCTAAAGACGAGAATTATGTTCAAACTAACTATCTAAAACTCAAGGATATGACTCTCCAAAGTAAGAATAGAAAGCACAGTTAAAATCTTAATAAAGGATGTTGAGTCTCTCTATTACCCAAATCTTGTAATTTTAATCTATTAAATGTAGAATCAAGTTTGAAGTCTTTTCATACACTCAAATAGAGGTTAAAAAGGTTAAGCAAGGTTGGGATTTAGGCAAGGATTAGTTTTGGTTAAACATTAATTCAATTAAAGTTCGTCAGAAGAATAAATCGTGTTGTTCATCATTAAATCGGCCGATTTAATCAAGAACACCCCGATTTTCCTGTTATCGCAAAACTAAAATCTAAACTCTCAAGGTCCAAATGTTTAAATGAGTTCGGTCTATCATCACCTAGGCCTTAATCATCAACTATTCTCCCCAGAATCACAATGGTTTTAGCCAACCATTTTCAAAATCGAATCAAATTAAAGATTAAGTGAAATATCGCAAATAAACTCAAATCTTGAATAAAAACTCAATAACCTTCAAATCTGTAAACAATTCTCGAAACTGATCAATGTATCTCTTAAGTAACTCAAATTCGTGTTCAAAACCACAAAGATTTTAATAGAACAGAGAAATCTCACAAATAATGATCAAGATTGACTTTTCGGCTAGAGTCCTTCAATCCTTCTCCAAGAATCCTCAATCTCTCTCAAACGTGTAAAGATTTCCCGCTGCGGCCTCCTTGATTTCGTTCCCAGGGTTCCCAACTATAGTTTCTTGCTAGTGGGCCGTTTGGCAAAACCCTCCTCTAGCCCAAAAGAATTGGGCTTTGTATCGTCTTTATCATTTAGCTGAAAAACAAGGGAAATCGACCTAGTCGATTTATACACAAAACCGTTTGATTTCTAAAGAAGAAAATCGTCCGATTTATATGCATAATGGCACGATTTTCTTCAACAGAAAGTGCTCTTCTTTTGGCTCGTCTTCTTTCTCTCTTTTATGCTTCTCCTTTGCAACTCCTTAGCTCTTTGTGATCCCTCTAAGACTTCTTTAGCTTCCTTAATGACCTTAGGTGCTCCTTGCTCCACTTTTGCTTTCAATTCCACTCCATTTACCTATAATTCATCAAAAACTCGTGTAGACCTCTATTTCCGACATTTTGTTGAATAGAACATAAAAGGTACACAAAAATCTCTCTAAATGCAAGGTAAATTAAGGTAATCATCTACAATATGCATGAATATAATGGTATATAATTCATGTCATCAAAATCCTTGCCATCGTCTCTGAGCCGCAGCGGCTTCCTCTTCATCTGTTGGTCTCGCCGGCTGAAGACATCAGATTCGGGTCGGCTTCCTTACGCTTCATCAGGCCGACTTCAATCGACCATACTGTCCTCCTCGGCGGCACATCAGCAGACGGTTGGCTCCTCCTCCATGTACACCAACAGACGGTGGCACGCTCCTCCCTACACACAAACAGACGACGGACTTCCTCCCTACACACGGGCCGCGGTCGCGCCATCAAAATAGCCACGGTCAGGCCTTGTATTTGGCCACAATTGCGCCACCAACCTTGCCGCGGCCGTGAAATTCCTAGAAGCAGTGGCAACATGCTAAGCATCTAGTAGGTCCTTCTCCTCTCCCCTTATGTGCAACAACAAGCTCAACATCATTGAAGACTCCTTCTTCCTTGGGCACAAACGCAAGCAACAACCTTTGTGTCTTCTTTCTCTTATTCGTGTGTTAGAATCGGGTAAGATGTATACCCCTTTCTTCCTTGCACTTCTGTCTACGAGTTTTATGCCTAATCTATGGATGCAATGTCCCTAGACTCACTCTGAACAAACAAGGAGCAACTGTGAGATCAATTACGATTTTCTGAGTTTCAAGAAGTGCCGAGCAGTCAACTTAGGGTCAACATTTGGGTAAGCAAGACTCTTCCTTCGAAGCAGTTTTGTTGGATGTTTGCTGAATTTTCCAAGTGTTGGAAAAACTGCATGGTGATGCAGTTTTGGGATGCAGATATGAATGAGTTAGATATATTGGATGAATATGAATTTTTGATATGTTGTAGATAGGTATGCGTATCATAATGTACTAAGTCTGGAGAACGATCAAACAGTCGGATTTAGAGTTATAAGGTCCCGATGTAAGGCTATAGCGTAGTTTTGGTAAAGTAGGATTTTATTGGCTAAGTATGAGATATGTAGGTTCTTAAGACAACTTTGGATTTATAAATGGAATTTGTTGTTGATTATTTTTGGATTGTTATCATTCTAGGTAAGAGTGGACATAGCATAATACGTTTAAGAATTTTCTCGGAATTTTTAGGATGTAGTTGAAGGATCTTATTTGAGGCCAAAGTTGGATCAAGGTTGGTTTCAAGAGGAAGTTTGAAAGTTAGAATCTTTCAAACTCGTTAAACCTTTTAGTTTTAGAGTTGGACTTTATTTCTTTGGTTCTAGTGGAAGTATTTAAAACTTCCTAGACTTTTAGGGTTTTCTAAATTATAGGGGTAAAATTGTTTTTTTATAGAAATAATCAGTTTAGTGAGTTTCTAGATAGTGATGGTCAACCTAGAAGTTGTAGACTTTTAGAGATTGGATAAGTATTGATCCAAGTTTCTTATTATGATCAGGTAGTTGAGATCATACGCAGACGAGATCAAGGGATATCGTTGACTGGACTTGACTTGATATAGGTAAGTCTTTGGAACTTACTCAGTTGGCATTTTGTGTATTGGTTGATTATGATGGTGGTGTGTGTTTTATTTATTATAATCATAACTTGAGTAGGTCAACCTTATTAATAATTGGCCCAAGTGTATGCATAACGGGCGGTGACATCACTGTCTAGCTTTGACGTGAGACTGGGAGGTTCTTCGTGACTAGCCCGGACATGGTATACGGCGAGATGCATCAAACCACTCCTGTTGATATACGGGGACGGAGACGAAGGTCGGTAGACTTTCGTGGCACACCATAAGTTGAATTAGAAGTGAATAGCCTAATAAAAGATAATAAATGAGCTTCTGTGAATTCATGCTATGTGTTTCATTTATGCAATGGCGTATGTGTGCAATAATAATTCTTCTAATATGTAGGTTGTTAGCTAGGGTTTTACCCGTCGTTGTAGATGCCTTGTAGGTGTAGGAAGTTGTAGAGAGATCCGGAGCGGATGGACAATCGGGTCCATACACTCATATAGATAGGAAAGGGGGAGTCTTTCAGTTTTTGCACGCACATTATAATGATATACTTGTCTTGTAAGGTTGTCACATGCTATACATTCATACCATTATATTTTATTGCTTTCAAATTGTTGTACTTACATTTGTGTCTTGTTGTAAGATCTAGTGAAATTGTTGTCAAACTATGGCCGGAACGCATTGCGAGGTCCTAACTAGTAGCGCCCCGAGTTTTGAGAATTTGGGGTGTTACAGTTTAGAACGCCTTTACAAGCTTATCGTAAGACCTTTGTCCTTTTGTTGAGCTTGAATGATGATCCTAAACACATTCTGGTCAGATGAGCTTAACACATATATCCTTTGAGAGGTTTGAAAAGGTTTGGAAGCATCTTTTCTCGTTCCCTTAAACGATGATTGATACTATCATGGTTTGGTTTGAAAGGTTAATTATTTTTCTTAGTTGAGGCATGCTCTTGTTAAATAAATGCAACTTTTGATTTTCATATTACTTACTCAAGGACAAGTAAGAGTTAAGTATGGGGTGTTTTGATAGCATTGAAATATACGTGTTTTCTACCCTCTTATTCATGTTGTTTTACACATCTTTTAGCAAGATATATATGCTTTTAATGTGAAATGCGTTCATATCATGTTTCCGGTATCTAATTTTGGTTATTCATATTTCAGGCTTTCAAGGCTCGTTATGAAGTATTTACTACCAAAATTCACTCAAGGAGGCTTAAGAGTTTGATCTTCCCTAAAGTAAGACGGCACAAGGACAAAATCTCCTATGATTGAGGACCGACTACTCGACAAGCTCAAAACTACTATGGATTGGAGCCAAGTACTTCCCTACTAGGAGCATAAAATCATACAATATAACTTTTCCAAACGAGCTGG
Organism: Fagopyrum homotropicum; assembly: GCA_033239125.1. Classification (NCBI taxonomy): domain Eukaryota; kingdom Viridiplantae; phylum Streptophyta; class Magnoliopsida; order Caryophyllales; family Polygonaceae; genus Fagopyrum; species Fagopyrum homotropicum. The sequence goes on from BSWB01000008.1 coordinate 80,676,731, forward strand.
AACAACAGGTGAAACGTCCACCCTACGGGCAGCCACCATGGCCGTTTTCTTGGTCGTTCTAGATGACGTTAGATAAGCCCAACTCCTTTGAAGTTTAGCCTAATAAAGTGAAAAAACCCAGGCCCAGACGCCCACCCTACGGGCACCAAATGACCATATACCAACCTTATATTGACTGTATACTGGCCATTTCACTTGGCCGTATGCGCCTCAATGACAACTTCATTAATTTTCTAGGTTTATACTGGGCTTCTCTGTATCAGTTTAGGTCGAGCCTTATCCTATATATACCCCCTTAGACCTCTAGGGTTACTTCATCATCTACCATATATTTCCAATACTTTCATATACAGTTTCAAGGTTTTTACATTCGTTTTAGAGGTTAGACTTATTTTGCTATTCTTTTTTTTTGAGTTTTATTATATGCAAAGATTCTTCTTTTCATCTGATTTCTCTCCCTACTATATCTAGCTAAGTCTCCTTAGATCTAAGGGGTTGGTTGAAACATATAATGGATCGATGGTGATTGTATATGTGAATTTCTGAATTGATATCAACAGGTTTAATATTTCCTTTTCAAAGTGATTTATTCCACCTTTTAATTACCTTCGAAAAAGTGGTATTTTTAACTGATTTAGACAAAAAAAAAGTGAAGGGCCAAAAGCGGAGTTTTTTTATTGGATTTATTGCAAAGAACTTGGTTCTGAGAGTAGCGTTTTATAAAAGCTTCGAGGATTTTTAATCATCATAGATAATTTCGGTCTTTGTACCTTTTAAACTATAAAGGGCCACAAGCAAAGGTGTTTCTTAGTCTTTTCCGGATTTCTAAATGCTTCATGGGTTTTCTTGTTCTCGTTGAGCCGCTAGATTGAGAGTTACACGAGTTGGAAAGTATTGTCTTTGTTTGTCTATGCCAAAGGTTATTTTAGATGGTTACCAACATAATTGTTGATTGAAGTTCATGTCATTCACATACGTGGTTACTATTTAATTTATCAAAGTGGGATATTTATTTCCTTATAGAATTCACCAATATCATATCACCTCACATTTTGTTACCAATTGTTCTATGCTTGTTGTGTTCTGATACTACAAACATGTTTGCCTCTATTTCCTTCCCTTTAGCTTAGTATATGTGCTTATTTGTTCCAACCAATATAGATGTGATCCTTGAGAATTTGATACCTGATTATACTAAATCTGATTTTGTATCCTTGCGGGGGAGGTTGTTTATACCTCGGTAAAAATTCTACGATCAACCGGATATGTAAAAACACGTAAAACGGCTCGCTTTTTGTTCTAAGTATATACATCGGCTGTACAAATCGAACGCTCGGGGTGTATACCTTTGGACCAAATACATCGCTAACCTTTACGCACGAGGTGATCTGGGGTATTTGACCTTTTTGTAGTAGTGTCTCACTGAGTTTTGATTAATTTGGCTCCGACCTAAGAGCAAAATGTCTTAACTAACCTAATATGTGCAAGGGTGAATCTCACACCCAAACCAAAACCGTATAAGCAATGATGTCGAGTTGCACATATACTAAGCTAAAGGGAAGGAAATAGAGGCAAACATGTTTGTAGTATCAGAACACAACAAGCATAGAACAATTGGTAACAACCAATATAGATGTGATCCCTGAGAATTTGATACCTGATTATACTAAATCTGATTTTGTATCCTTGCGGGGGAGGTTGTTTATACCTCGGTAAAAATTCTACGATCAACCGGATATGCAAAAACACGTAAAACGGCTCACTTTTTGTTCTAAGTATATACATCGGCTGTACAAATCGAACGCTCGGGGTGTATACCTTTGGACCAAATACGTCGCTAACCTTTACGCACGAGGTGATCTGGGGTATTTGACCTTTTTGTAGTAGTGTCTCACTGAGTTTTGATCAATTTGGCTCCGACCTAAGAGCAAAATGTCTTAACTAACCTAATATGTGCAAGGGTGAATCTCACCCCCAAACCAAAACCGTATAAGCAATGATGTCGAGTTTGATCCGGATCGCTAATTGTAAATTGCATATTGCATAATGTGCATCATTCACATAAACATGATATCATCTCATGGCATGTTATCTAGTATCTAAATACACATGTTGTCTTGTGTTTTGTTGATATGATCTCTCGTGGATAGATTATGATCAGTAGTTTAACGGTTTTAAACCGGTTATTTTTAGGTAATGTTAATCATAGGAACAATGTAGGGACGTCAGTTGTAGGATGTTGACAGTCGGGGTAGTGTTAATCTAAGGGTTGTTGAACTTGTTTTGAAACAACTTTCTTGCAAGCAAGTCTTTTGTTGCTTGTGTGCAACTGTGTAAATGTGTTGTTTTTAGGCTGATGTTGCAATATAGTTGTTCGGTTGTAATGTTTTGACGTGATATTTTTTTGTATTAACTAATTGCATGCATGGTTTTTGTATGTAAATGTTTTCTAAATAATAGGTTGGATGTTTTCTTTATTTTCTCGTGTTTAATAATGCAAAGTCCTATTTGTAAAGTTGTTGTCAAACTTATTGATGGGACTCACTCTATGGTCCTTAGCCTAGTGACGTCTTGACTTATTAAAAATTCAGGTCGTTACAAAGTGCATACATTATCCTAAAAAACTATTTTGAATGCAATTGAATCTAGCAATATATGGATGTTCATCTACTCCTTTTGGAGTCTACAACTCATTGGCTTTAATTCTAAATTGACTTAATAACACACACACAAATATATATATATATATATATATATATATATATATATATATATATATATAGAGAGAGAGAGAGAGAGAGTTAGACTCTCATGTAAACAACTCTTGTCATGTAAAATGAGAACAAATTGTATCCGTTAGATCGTTAAATAGATGGCTAAGATTAGGCGATATTAAAGGGAAAAAAATCTTGTTATTAATGGAAGAAATATTCGCCACACCTGACTCTATATATTCGGCAATATAGTCAAATATATTCGACGTATAGTCACATATATTCGGTGTTTACATGGTAAGAGCTGTTTACATATGAGTAGTGATCTATATATATATATATATATATATATATATATATATATTATTTATAATACATTATTGTAAAATAAATAATAACGAAACTTTCATAACTTTCTAATTTATGACTACATATACAAAAATCTAGATATTTTGGGTGTATGAGGTTGGGTAATGGGTAAACGACCTTCACCCATAATCCATCTATAATCCACCCCTTAACAGACTATTTTGGGTTCTCATCCGCTTTTTTTTTTTATCAAGTAACTCGGACCCATTAGGTTTGGGTGAAATTGTCATCTCTATGGGAGAGTAAAAGTTATGAGTTACGCGGGTAAGTGTACAAAGAACTAATTTAGATCTTAATGTAGAACTAGTCGGGAGTTTGTAACCAAATCGATCATACCTAGGTGCTTGGAAATACGATTAATTTAAAAAATGCATTCGATACGGGAGTATCCAGTTATCCGATAACTTATCTAGATCGAGTTGTATTTTCGAGTAATTGTTACCCGGTTCACTTGGATAACATATACCCAATTCGAATATTGAATATCCGATCCAGTTATTTGTAAAAATGTTGATAAATATCTCTTTCATTGATCTAGAAAAGATCATATCAAATATAAATCATTTCAAATTCAAAATTTGCAAGTTCTACTAGATTTGATCAACCAAATTGGATACTTTTGCTCACTAAGTAACTACTAGCCCCCAAATAGTTAATGGATATACAAAAGCCATGTAAAGAAGTCTCCAACTAAAAGGTGAGAGGGCTTGCTTGTACTATTCTTGTACTATTCTTGTGGAATCATAAATTGGTATCGAGTCATACCTTATATTTGATAAGACCTAAAATTTGAGATGGAAATGATGTTATAACTCATTATAGCTCTACAAAAATCTTGATTCTAAAATTAAAAAAGAAGCGGTATAATTTATTCTAAAATGTTACCAAATTCAAAAATTAAACCAACTTTATATATTGAAAAATCAAAACTATTTCTAGTGTACAAAAATACTCCAAACTTTAAAATGCTAACTCGTAGACTATATGTCGTCTTTCAGTGGTTTGAACTCAACCAAATGTCCCACTAAATTGATGTAGTTACCGAATTTTGAGAAAGTTTTTTTTATTACTGGTCACTTATATTAGGCGACCAAATATTATTATAACTATTTTTTAGATTAAACAAAAAATAATAGATTTTTAAAAAAAAAATATGAAAAGAACTTTCTAGAAAATAACATGGAAAAAACAATGAAAAAAATTATTATAGTGACTTAGGTAGTATTATTAACTAAAATAGGTGACAATTCATGGAAACTTAACTTTTAAAATTTCAATAAATTATGTCATCAATTTAATAACTTTAATTAGAATTCATTATGTTAGACCACGTTCTAATTTATTTATCAGATAATATTTTAATACTAACTAAGTTTGAATTCACTTCACTGCAGTAGTTTGTATTACCTTTTATTTATAATACTTATTTGGTCGCCTAACTACTTAATTTTAATCCATAAAATAATTATTTTCCCAAATAAAATGTACTTTTTTATAATATATTTATTAAGACTAATTACTTAGTTTTAAACTATAAATTAGTTATTTTTTTCAATAAAACATACCCATCAATTAGATGATGGCAATATAATTGATGGAAAATAACGGTCGATGACAACACTTAAAAAAATTTATAAAAACAATTTGGGAAAAAAACTGAGAAAAAAAATTGAAAAAGTGATTTTTTTTTTTTTTTAAATTGAAGAAACGAAAAATGAAAGGTTGGATTATTAATTAAATAAGTTTTAGGAGTAGTAAATTGTTTGGATTTTAAGTCCGTGATGAGGGGCCAAGGAAGTCGAGAATAAGAAAGCACGCGCACATGAGGGTCATGTGTCCGCAATGTTAGCCCACTTTCCATACCTCATCAATCATGTTGTTTTGTTTGCTCCCAATTCTTGAATTGTTTAATGATAATTATAAGGTCAATTTGTTTCATTATGTAGTTGCTAAAGAAGGCGTCATTAGATCATGCCATGTATTACCTGCACACTTACAACCGAATTAGCATGTGAAACCCCCCCACCTTTTGGATCTCTCGCTACTCACACTCACAACACAACCTCATATATATTTCCACATTTACTTTTTTTTTTTTAATTAATTAAAATCATTTTTCTACAGCAAATCTAAGACTATATTATTTTATTTAAAAGAAATTACAATTTAACGTATTTTCACAAAATGCAGACCCACATGTCGCTATAACTGCTAGCAAAATTTCTAAAGTTAAACTTTACCCTCACCGTCTCATTGGAGCTCTCTTCCTTTACATTATTTTAATAATAAATATTTTCCACAAATAAGTATCTAATTTCAATAAGACAAGAAACAAATCTACATTTACGTCCACCACTACCCGATTTCGGTGCAATAATTCTTGCTTTTTATTTCCTCTGTTAGTTACCAACCAACAGTAAAAACTAACTATTAAAACAATAATGCTAAAAGAATTCCATTACACAAAAGATTCAATTAAAAAAATAAAAAGAGTATGGGTAGTTTTTAAAAGAAAAGAAAATGTAATATATGGAATATGGATGGTTTTTTGTACAATTATAGTAATTTAAGGGTAGTTTTGCGCAGTGACTTGGGGAGTACAAGGCAAGCTAAGTGAAGTAGCAGAGAAAGAGGGGCCCTGTTTACGTGATTTTTATATATGGAACAAAACATTCCAGCTCACCACTCCCTCCTCCTCTACACCTGCCATCTTCAATATCTCCATTGTCATAAGTGTTTCTGTCAATTTCTGCATATACCAATTTTGTGAGAGATTGGGATCAAGGCATGTGGTGCATTAGCAGTACTAGTACTGCTATGTAAGGGACCAATTTCACTTGCTCACCTCATCTGTGCAATGCAGTTTCGTACCCTTATCTATCTTCCCTCCCTCTTCCTCCATTTGGTCTTCCACTTGTCTTCCTGCTAGATCTGAGAACGGGCTCTGTTGTCATCTCTTTCCTTGATTTCTCTTTGGGGATTTTGGCTGCCCTTTTCTACAATTCCCAATTCTTTACCCTAAATCCTGATGGAAAGTGACAGTGAAATAAAGAAGCCTGGAATTTTGTTTGTACTGTTCGTTTTCCTGTTTCTGATGTCAATGGCGACTTCCATTACAGACCCAGGTGACCTAGCGATTCTCATTGAATTCAAAAAAGGGTTGAAGAATCCTGAGCTTCTTGAGTGGCCTGATGATGGGGATGATCCATGTGGCCCTCCAGCCTGGAAAAATGTCTTCTGTTCAGGCAACAGGGTGACTCAAATTCAAGCTAAGAACTTGGGTCTTGAGGGTTTTTTGCCCAAGGACTTTAATAAGCTCTCTAAGCTTAGCAATTTGGGCCTCCAAAACAACAAGCTCTCTGGTATGCTTCCTTCTTTCAACGGTTTATCTGAATTGAGGTATGCCTACTTGGATAACAACGATTTCGTTTCGATTCCGGCTGATTTCTTTGATGGATTGAGTGATTTAGAGGTTATGGCCTTGGATAACAATCCCTTGAATGCTACCACCGGCTGGTCAATTCCTCAAGCCCTAGCTTCCTCTGCTCAATTGACCAATCTATCATTGATATCTTGTAATTTAGTCGGTCCACTGCCTGATTTCTTGGGCACTATGGCTTCTCTTAGCGCCTTAAAGCTTTCCATGAATAGACTTTCTGGTGGGATCCCTGGGAGTTTCAACGGGTCTACTTTGCAGATACTGTGGCTAAATGGGCAAGATGGAGGTGGCTTGACTGGCCCTATAGACGTCATTACCACCATGGTTTCTTTGACCAGTGTTTGGCTTCATGGGAATCAGTTTAGTGGCACAATTCCAAGCAATATTGATGATTTAGTTTCTCTAGAAGAGCTTGATCTTAACAGTAATACTCTGTCTGGTCCCGTCCCTGAGAGCTTAGCCAATATGGAACTACTGAAGTTGGATTTGAACAACAATCATTTCATGGGTCCGATCCCGAAATTCAAATCGAAAAACGTCACCTTTCTCCCGAACTCATTTTGTCAATCTGATGTGGGGTTGCCTTGTGCTCCTGAAGTGAGTGCATTGATTGACTTCCTAGGTGGGTTGAATTACCCTACAAGGCTTGTAAGCTCTTGGTCCGGTAATGACCCGTGTGGTGCCGGATGGTTGGGATTGTCTTGCAATTCTAATCAGAAAGTTGATGTTATAAACCTCCCTAGATATGGCCTCAATGGTACTTTGAGCCCCTCCATTGCAAAGCTCAATTCACTCTCCAAAATCATACTAAGTAGTAATAATCTCACCGGTTCAGTTCCCTCGAATTGGACTACCTTGACGTCCCTCACTTCCTTGGATCTAAGTGGCAACAAACTTTCCCCTCCATTTCCCAAATTCAAAAAGACTGTGAACCTTGTGATAGATCAAAACTCTCCTCTAGTTTCTAATTCTAGTGAGCCCACATCATCAAATTCATCGTCAACACCCAGTGCTCAGTCGTCAGCTAGCAACCCATCTTCTTCACATTCCAAGGGCACAGTTTCTTCTCCTACGCCCAAGACTCAAACCTCTAATTGGTCTAGGATAGTAGCTGTTGTAGCTCCGGTTGCAACCGCTACATTACTTGTATTTTTCTTGATTCCTTTGTCTATCTATTACTGCAAAAGCAAAAAAGACGTATACCCTGCTCCCGCTGCACTTGTGGTTCAACCAAGAGACCCGGCTGATCCTGATAATGCAGTTAAAATTGTTATAGCCAATGACACAAATGGCATCACCTCAATAGGAAGCGGTTCTGCAAGTAGTAGTAGATTGGGTGAGGCTCATATGATTGAGTCAGGGAATTTGGTAATATCAGTTCAAGTCCTTAGAAATGTAACAAAGAACTTTGCTCCGGAAAACGAGCTAGGCCGTGGTGGGTTTGGAGTTGTGTACAAAGGAGGACTCGATGATGGCACTCAAATTGCTGTGAAGAGAATGGAGTCTGGAGTCATCAACAGCAAAGCTTTTGATGAATTCCAATCTGAAATTGCAGTTCTTTCCAAGGTTCGTCATCGCCACTTGGTATCTCTATTGGGCTACTCCATTGAAGGCAATGAAAGGATCCTTGTTTATGAGTACATGCCTCAAGGGGCTCTTAGCAAGCATCTTTTCCACTGGAAGAACTTTAAATTGGAGCCTTTATCTTGGAAGAAGAGACTAAACATTGCATTGGATGTTGCAAGGGGGTTGGAGTATCTTCACATCCTGGCCCACCAAAGTTTCATACACAGGGACCTCAAGTCCTCCAACATTTTACTCGACGATGACTTCCGAGCCAAAGTTTCAGACTTTGGACTGGTGAAACTTGCTCCGATTGGTGAAAAATCTGTTGTCACTCGCCTTGCTGGCACTTTCGGATACTTGGCACCGGAGTATGCTGGTAAGTATTTTATTTATTTCTACTGTTTTGGTTTGTAATATACAAGCATTTGAAAATATTTGGTGATTGCTTGGGATTTCACTTCAGTGACAGGAAAAATCACAACAAAAGCGGATGTATTCAGCTTCGGTGTGGTGCTGATGGAGATGCTGACCGGACTAATGGCACTGGATGAGGATAGAGCAGAGGAAAAGCAATATTTAGCAGCATGGTTTTGGAAAATCAAGTCAGATAAGGAGAAGTTGAGGGGTGCAATAGACCCTGCTCTTGATGTTAAAGAAGAAACAACATTTGAAAGCATTGCGACGGTAGCTGAGCTAGCAGGACACTGTACTGCAAGAGAGCCTGGGCAGAGACCCGACATGGGTTACGCTGTGAACGTGCTGGCGTCGCTGATTGAGAAATGGAAACCGCTGGACGATGAGTCGGAAGAGTTTTCTGGCATTGATTATAGCCTTCCCCTGAACCAGATGGTCAAGGGATGGCAAGAAGCTGAAGGGAAGGACGTGAGTTATATGGATTTGGAGGACAGTAAGAGTAGCATTCCGTCAAGGCCTGTTGGATTTGCTGACTCCTTCACTTCCGCAGATGGTCGTTAATATAGGTTATATATGTTACCCTTTGGTGTGTATTGTAGATATTTTTTACAATGTTGTGTTACCTTTTCAATTATGTTTTTGAAGGTGGAGATCTAAATTATGACTTGTGAGTCTCCTTATATATTGTTTCTTCTTTAACATCAAGAGCCATGGGGAGATTATCTAGATCAGCAATGACATGATTTGTTGCGCAGTGGGTAGGAGCCATGGGGGAGGAGTTACTCTTTTGAGAGCATCATTATCACACTCCCCATTGATATTAGCTGCACCGTCAAAAAACAATTCAGATTCCAAATTTGACTTCATTGCAGCCCAGAAGACAATGATCCAAAACCTTTACAACAGTTGTGCTATGTATCACGAGGGAAATAATGATGGCAAATAACAATTTGTATTATTCTGAATCCCCAAAACTTTCTTGGGCAAAACAAGAATTTCAACAGTAAGAATTAGGACGGGGGACAACTCATGTCTATAAAGGCATGAATAAAGAGATGCCGATGCCCAGCATTTCGGTGAAGTTTCTTCTAGTTTGTAGATCCAATTGCAGTCACCTTGGAACTGATTGGCCAAGCTCTATTGCAGCAATAAAACAGAAATGAGAACTTGCTAGAGGAAAAGTAACATTTAAAACTGTAACGAGCTTCAAGTGCTGTGCAGCGCGATAAATACTGGTTAAACTATCATATAAACGCAACAAATGGTATCAAATGCAGGAACTTCAATCACTTCTCAAATAAACATTAGAATCACTAGCGACTTTGGCCAACCTTGAAAAACAGCACTCCTTTCACGTACCATGAATATCATCTGGGAAAAATAAGCAAGCATGTCGTCACCAAGATGCTCATTTTGATCCATACATGTCTACTGTTAAGTTTTAAAAAATTCTGAATTATATTTACTGTTACTAGATTATGTATCAAGCATAAAAGATAGTCCTATAACATGAAGAACCCCAAGAATTGAGGTAATAATAACATCAGCATCAGAACATGTTCTTTATTTTTAATACTCTACAGATGCCAGGGAAACAAATTATCCGAGATCAAGTGTGTTCCTCTGTATTTAAGAGAAATCAATCAAAAATTAAAACATGTAATGAGGACAATGTAGGGTAAATACTGCTTTTCAAGTTTATAGTTGAATAGCAAACGGTATATTTCCCCGTATAAGATATCTCTGGGCATCTTAAGGGAATGTTTATAGTGTCATACTTGAGGTACATCAAAATTGGCAGGTTCCAGAAATTTTGTTTCAAGCATAACAATGTTATGTGCCTGCAGGAACCAAATATTCCAGTCAGATTGCAGCTAGATGTAAGTAAATGCATCTCAACTGTGCAGGTCAACATTTTCTCATTTACTTTCTTCTTTTACACGTTTGCATAAACAACTCAAGTGGAAAAATAGACACCAAACAAGTTTACTAATGAAAGAGGTCAGGGAGAACTATGCAAATTATGAAGTAACAACAAAAGCACTCCACAAATTCAATAGAAATTCAAATATATCACAAAATATCAGTACGTACCCTGTGATAACGCTCGACAAGTCTGGGATGTAGTGCTAAGACATGATGTCATCCTTGCCAATGCAACTGCACTGTGAAGTGGCAACAGCGATTGCATGCAACCAAGCTCTGATGGAATTCTGTCACCAACCGCCATTGTTCAGTTGACAATTATTTCATTTTAAAAATCAAACTAAAAGTAACATGCAACAGAAGAGAGAAAAGAAAACCTGGAAAGACCAAAACCGCTGAGAGGCGAAGAGTTAATCTTGGTTGAAGAGGTAAAACCTGCAAATTTTGGAGCTGATGCTGCTCTAGAAGTTGATCGGCTTGCAGATTTGAAAGCTGCTGCTGATGTTCTGCTAATGAGCCTACTACACGTGGATGCCATTGGAGCTCTTCAATTCGGTTTACTGCGATATTATAAAAGTAACTTCAAAGATTAGGTTTCACCAATCCATGAAACGATTAACCAGTCTGTGCTTTTGATATAGCTTGATCAAGCAATGAAAAGAAAGCATTCCCAACGGATGAATGTGAATTCCAATAATCCAACTACGAATTCAGACAGATACCGGCAATTTGAAGAGATGATTAAGAATTCAGACAGATATATTTAGACAAATTAACATCCAACTACGAATTAATGAATCATACAAGATACCCGATTATAATTGCTTAGCGGGGGATCTGGATGCCCAGGCGAGGGAGTCGACGAAGGTGACGGATTTGCTACGCTCTGGTTTTCGACTCCGGTTGAGGACGAAAAGAGGAGGTGGTGGCTGGCGATTACAAGTTGGGTTCCGGCGAGCTGAAAACGAGATCTGGGTGCAACTCTTGATGGCGAGGGCGCACTCGAGCTAAGGGTTCCGGTTTCGAGTTTGTACGGCGGCTCAGGATAAAGTGAGATACCGGCAATGAATCTGGGAAGGCAAGGCAGAGGGGAAAAAAAAGGCTAGGGTTTGTGGGGGAGATGGATAGTAAATCGGAATTTTCTAATTCGGTAAATAATGGAAAAAATAACCTAAAATAATACCAATTAGGAACATTAAACTAAAAATAATACGAACTTTAAAAATTACTAGAAGCGATACAAACTATCAAAGTATTTATCAATAATAATACGTCATACTTTTTCGACCAAAAGTTTAGCTCCGGCAATGACGTGGAAGCCCAAATGTTAAATGTGATCAAATAAATGGATAAAATGTCTGATGTGGATTTATTTTTCAAAAAAATCAATTTAATAATATTTAAAATATTAACAAATAAAAACTTTAATACTTTGAAAATTTTAAATAATAATTTTTTAAAAAACATTTGTACAAGTTTTTTAAAAAAATATTTTTGTAAAAAAAAGTTTTAAATAAAGTTTGAACATTTTTTTAAACATGTTTGTAAAAAAATGTAAAAAATATTTTTTTTTTAAATTTTTTTAATAAAAATTTTGTTAAAAAAAATTCTAATATTTTTTTTTAGGAAAAAAAAAATTGACAATAAATTTTGGAAAAAAAATTCTTTAGGGATTAGGTTACAAGAGTAAAAAAAATTAAATTCGAATATTTTTTAGAATTAAAATTTTATACAAAAATCCAAAAATAAATTTTAAAAAAATATTCAAAAAAATATTATATTTTTATATTTTTTGGAAAAATAAATATTATTACATTTTTTTACAAATCTATATAAATAAAATTTCAAACTTTATTTTTTAAAAAATATTTTTTTTAAATAAATATTTGTACAATTTTTTAAAAAAATTATTATTTAAAATTTTTAAAAATAATAATTTATATTTTTTTAATATTTTAAATATTATTAAATTGTTTTGTTTAAATAAATCGACATCAAACATTTAACCCATTTATTTGATGACATGTAACATTCCGGCTGCCACATCATCGTCGGAGGTAGGGTTTTTGCCGGAAAATATATGACATATTATTTTTGGTAAATACATTGATAGTTTGTATCGTTCATAGTAATTTTCAAAGTTCGTATTATTTTCGGTTCAATGTTGATAGTTGGTATTATTTTTGGTTATTTTTCCTAAATAATGTGAAATAACTCATATCCAACTAAAATGTCTTTAATGTATCTAAATTTAAACTAACTCGATTAAATTGACAACGAAAATTCTGAAAAAGACGGATAATATAAAACTGAGCGAGCTTTTCGTTTTTATAACCCACTTACCCCTCAAGACGTCGTGACTGTTGAAACAACCTACTTACGCAATAAAGAATTGTCATGGTAATGTGGTGGTTGGTGTTGATTTCAACAGCGTTCTCAACAAGGATGAATATGGAGGGCGGACGACAAAACTCTCGGGAGATTCAGATGTTTTTCGAAAATGGTTCGACGACTCTCTCGTAGATGAGTTGGGGTTCAGTGATCCTTATCACTATGTTGATAGTGTCTTGCCTACAAATCTTTATGGTTAAGGTGGTCGCCCCTTTTCAAAGCAGTTTTATCCTTGATAGAATGAAAGAGATAATGTGATTTTGCTTCAAGAAATGTTCCACTCCTTGTCGAAAAACAAAAAAGGAAACGGTGAATGTCTTTTGAAATCGACCTCAAAAATCCATACGATAGAATGAGATGAAATTTCATCGAAGAAATTTGCTCCTTAAGGCTTCTTGAAGTTTGGATCAAATGGATCATGTTTTTTGTACGGTCACCCTCAATGAAGATTATCTAGAAATGAGAGTTGACTGAGACTTTTTCTCCTTCTAGAGGTGTCAAACAAGGCGATCCACTCTCGTCTTACCTTTATGTTGTAACACCCCGAATCCGCGGGGCTTGGGGCGCTACGGGTTGAGACCTCACAATGGGTCTCGTCCCTTAGCCTGACAACAATCTCACCGGATCTTACAACAATACACAAATTAAAGGCAAAACCAAAATACATTTTAACGCAATGACATGAATCCCAACAGCATACAACCAAAAGACCACAACCGAGTCAACAACTCCAATGACCAAATGTCGAAAACATACAATATACAATACATATATATATATATATATATATATATATATATATATATATATATCTATAAGACTCCACCTACAAACTCATCCTACAATGTACTGACCCCGGCTGCCCACTCTTCCGGATCTCTCGGTCGCGTCCCTAACCTACAAGACAACTACAATAATATCGGTATAAAACCGTTAGCTAGCATTTAAGGCATTAGAATCATGGTATTGACACACACACATAAGACATCATAAACACACAACATGTTCCAAAACACACAAACCGGTTTATTATCTTTCCATTTACGTCATCCCATTACTAATTTCATTTATGGTGTGACACGAGAATTTTCACGATCTCTCCCTTGTCCCCTTTTAACCATACGGGTTTGTACTTGATGCGGATCAGCATCACCCGTTGGACTGGTCGCAAGACACCTCCCAGTCATCCCCATTTTGGACTGGACAAGCGGTCACCGCCCGTTATCGTACACTTGGGCCAATATATATATACACAATGTCGTCCTAGTTCCAATTTCGTTTGTTATATAAACACAATCAAACATAATTCAACACACGCAACCAATCACACATCGATGCTAATACAAACAAGCTATCTATGTAAGTCCGGAGACTTACCTCGTCCCAAAGATCAACCGAATCTCATTTCCCGTAGGAATATAACCAAAGCATGTTCAAGACAAGGCATGATAATCAACAACTACTCACAAGCTAGAAGTCCTTAGACTTCTAGTCTTATATCATCCTACAAGATCATACACTCTCATGACTAGGATAACACTCTTAGTCCTCACAACTCACAAAAACACAACCATCATAACCCATGCTAGGATACTTGTGTCCTACTCTCACAATCTCAACAACTCATAACTACACATGCTTGAATATAAACATAAGCTCATGGTCTTACTAGAACATACATCACAACTATGCTATGATACCACTCCTAACCTCGAAGATCCCAAAAGATCGTTCTTCAACCAAACAATTCATCAACCATCCATAACTCCCTAAAGTCAATAACCACTAAGTGGCACTCACTCTAAGATATGCTAGATCCAACCTAAGATGATACTAATACTAAACATAACAAGATCGAGGTAAGATCATAAGCTCGGGGGAGAGGGTACTCACGTGGCGTCAAAAGACGGAAGACGATCTATGGATGTCGAACTTCGACTCGTTCGGCCTTTACGGAGTCGTTTCCGATCCTAGTACCAAAATTAGACAAATTTAGCTCGTACGCTAAATTTGATCAGAATATTATATATATATATATATATATATATATATATATATATATATATATATATATATATATATATATATATATATATATATATATATATATATATATATATATATATATAAAACTAAGAAAAAACTCGATTTCAAATGCCCATGTTAAAACCCGCAAAAACCTTCTCGGGCAAAATACGGAAATCTAGCAACTTGGTCATATCCCGATGTTAATCCAACAAGGCATAAAACATCGTGTGAGCAAATACAACACTATAACTCGAGGTAAAACCCAACTTTAAAATCCGTAAATATATTTTCCGGACAACCTATACGACATCATAAACCAAAGTAAAACTCGTTTTCAAAGCCAAGGACGAAACAAAACCGCTCAACCATTTTCCGGGGTAAAATACACAATCTTGTAAATGCGGGCCATAAACCGTAAATAAACCTTAGGCTATTTTCCGAAAATATTACAACCGAGAGCATAATGTCACATTCCAAAAATTTGGGTTCAAAACTGTAATATCACAAATCCGGGCACATTCAGTAATTAGTTATTGCAGGGGCATATAAGAAAACATCCAAACTGTGGGCACAAATTGCAAATTCAAAGTAGTGGGAAAAATCTGTAAATATACCAAAAAAGGGGGGCCCGATTTATTTTCACCAAAGTTGTCTTCAACCTTTGAAACAGAGCAGGGCGGAGGCAGGGGCAGGAGAGAGGCCTCTCCGGAGGCTCCTCTAGAGGTGCGGGCATGGAGCGAGGTTGCGGGCTGGTGGTAGCAAGGAGGTTCCAGCGGCGGGAAGGCAAGGCAGGGCAAGTAGAGGGGATCCGGCATGGAGGTGGCTGCAAGGCTCTGGCAAGGCTCGAGCAGACAGGGCACGCGAGGGCCTTTCCGGTGGCTGCAAAGCTTCTCTAGTGGAGGCGGGGAGCATGATAACATGTATTATAGTCTATATTTTGGGATTGGTTTAGACGCTTTATCTTCATAAATCTACATGTATGGATGTATATTCTTTGATTATATTGTTGTTTTGTCTACCTTTGCGTGAATCGAGGTCTACACCTAGTTTCGTTGTAATTGTAGGGAAAATGGCACGTTTTGGACCGAAATGGAGCTAAGGTAGCTAAGGAGTCATTGGAGCTACTTTTTGGAGCATTGAGGAGTTATAAGAAGATCTCCGGAAGCATGAAAATGATTTAGAAGATTGATTTTAGACTAGATTAGAGAGTTACACTTTCAGCTGAGACTCACCTCGGTCAGCTACAGTACCACCTCAACCGAGGTGATCTTCAGGAGCGTCTGGACCGAGGCGAACTGATGACGGGACAATGAGATCTTTATTTTTGGCTGAGATCTTCTATTTTTGGAAATTGAATATCATATATTTTTGGCTGGATTTCTGGAAGGAAGATATCTTTTTGGCTGATTTATTTTGGAAGATATGGAGATATATTTTAAGGAAATTATCTTTTTAAGATATTTTATCTTTGGAAGATATGGATATATATTTTAAGAAATTATCTTTTTAAGATGATTTATTTTGGCTGATTTATTATGGAAGATATGGAGTTTTTGAAGGAAGTTTTGAAGGTTGAAGTTCAAGGAAGGAAGAAATCAAGTTGAAGATGGCTTTGAAGGAAGTTTGTAAGACTTTCTTAGTTAGTTGGTTTTGTTGTCTTTTCTGATTTGTGATTGAGGAACGCTGATTGTTTGTTTGATTCATTCAGTTATTGAGACCTTTGTGTTAAGGTTTTCTTGTTTAAATATTGATTCCTTTCTTATAAATTTGATTATTGTTATCATGATGATTCTTGTCTAAGTTCTTTATGCGATTCTAGGGCGATTGGCTGAAAGTTGTGGGAAAGACGATGATAGAATGATCTTAACCCCTGTGGACCCTGAAAGCTCGAGCCTTTACCTTAACCGACGAACACCTCGATCAGTCATTGAACATCTCGGCCGGGATGAAATATAACTGAACGAGGTGAACCTTTCCTGATTCTTATTTGAGTTAATATTCCAGTTTGCCAAATCCTATCCTTGTTATACCTTTCGTGGTTCAACGCAAGCCTAGGATGAGACTTACCCGGTGATTCCCTTGCTTTTTTACCTAAGATCATGAGTGTAGGTAATAAAGGTTTATCTTTTATTGGGGTTTGAGTGTGCCTTCATCCTATCTTTGAGAGTTAACCTGAGACTTACCCGGTAAAGGTTGATTCTATACGCTTGGGTTGTGTGTTGGTTTGAGATTATAGTTCCTATCCTTAGTACCTTAAGACTTACCCGGTGATAGGATCTTTGGTTTGGGATAGTGAGTAGTGAGACTTACCCGGTGATCTATTCCCACCTTAGAAACACCTTCCCTTTGCAAACCTCAGCTTTGTCCATGTTATCTTTTTAGATCTTGAGTCGGAACCACAATTGGATGCTTTAATCTCTAGAATCCGCATTCCCTTTTACTTGACTTTTATATCATCTTTGATATCTTTGATTTGTTTCTTGTGGTTATTTGACAACCTGAATTACCGAGCTTTGTTTCACCACAGTCCCTGTGATCGAACCCTGGAATATTTGCTTTTATTACAATTGATCTGTACATTGCGGGTTCGCATATTGTTCAGGCATATACCTTGGGTTATAAACATTAAAGCTTGCACACACCTTTTAGAGCGAACAAGTTTTTGGCGTCGTTGTCGGGGACTTGGTCTAGACCAAGTTCGGTTTCGGTTGTCTTTCGGGACTATTGTCCTTGTTGTGATAAACTACTTTATTTAAGTGTTTTTCGCAGGATCTTTCCTCAGGTTTATGCGAAGAAATCGTGCTGGAAAGGAAATCATTCCTTATGATCCCAAACCAGAAAAGAGCTACAATAGAAGATTAAAAGAAGCTAAGATGGCCGATCAAGACAATCGCGATCTTGAAGCCGAATTGAAGGAGTCATTGGAACAATTGCGCCTCAATAGAGAAGAATTGAAGCGAGAGAGAGAAGAGACTCGCGCAAGAACTGAAGTAATTGAAGCAGATATGGCCGCTCTAAGGGCTCAGTTTCTACTTCGACCGATCCCAGATCCTCGACCAAGGCAAGACCCAACCCCAGTTGCACCGGCCGAGATACACCTACCACCTCGGATGCCTATCCGAGATGTTCTTTTTGTTGGAGCTCCTTGAACCCTAGGACAGAGGATGAATCCCAATCAGCAAGTGAGGCGTCTAGGAGTCAACCTAGGAGATCCAACTAATAATGATTATGAACTTCGACCGCAAGTTCTAACCATGATTCGACAATGTCAATTTGGAGGTTTGGAGAGAGAGTCTCCACACAAACATTTGCAAAACTATGAGATTTTGATGAAGACTTTAAGACCATCAAGAGTGGAGAATAACAACTACAAGTTGAGGCCTTTCTATTTCTCTTTGAAAGACAAGGCGCTTGCTTGGTATCAAGCTCTTCTGTCTGGAAAAATCAACACTTGGGAAGAGATGACGATAGAGTTTCTTACTAAGTTCTTTCCACCTTCTAGGACCGCTGAATTGAGGGGAAAGATCAATGCTTTTATTATGAAGGACAAAGAAAGTTTGTCCAAGTCATGGGAGAGGTTCAAGGACCTTCTGTTGGATTGCCCACATCATGGGATTCCAAATATCAAATTGCTGGAAATTTACTTCAAGGATTTGGACGGAGACACTCAATTCAAGCTCCAATTACTTTCCGCCGGAACCTTCATGGATATGCCGATAGATGAAGCTTGGGATTTCATTGAAAATCAAGCTTTACACATGGAGAAGTACTCCCATCAAAGAGCTGAAGATGGAGCAAGGAGAGTTAGTTTCCAAGACACATCATCAAATGGAGCTCAACTCACCTCGCTTAGCAATGAAGTGAAAGCATTGAATGAGCTTTTAGTAGCTCAAACGAAGAAGGAGCAAGATGGTGGATACCAAGGGAGAAACAAATATCAAGGGCCACGGAACAACAATAACTACTACAACAACAGAAACTCCAATAACAACAATTGGAGATCTAATCAACAAAATTCCGGTAACCCTTATTCTCATGCTGAAATTGCTCTTAATGCCCCCTCTTCTTCTTCTACTCCATTGAAAAGCCAAGAGCCTGCATCAAGTTCGTCCCAGCCACCAAAGAAAGATACTGTGCTGGAGGCAATTTTGATCAAGCTCAACGCTATGGAGACATCGATGAATTCATTTTTGAAGGCAAAAAAAAGCCTTAGAGCAACAATTTTTCAACAAGGCGAATGAAGCGGCAAGAGATCCAGGGAAGCTCCCAGCAAGGACAAAGAGCAACCCAAAGGGACAAATTATGGCAATTACAACACGCAGTGGACATCGATGGAGGCAATTTTGATCAAGCTCAACGCTATGGAGACATCGATGAATTCATTTTTGAAGGCAAAAAAAGCCTTAGAGCAACAATTTTTCAACAAGGCGAATGAAGCGCCAAGAGATCCAGGGAAGCTCCCAGCAAGGACAGAGAGCAACCCAAAGGGACAAATTATGGCAATTACAACACGCAGTGGACTAAAGACTATAGATCTAGTACCTCGGTCAAGCCATGACCAGACAAGGAACACCTCGGACCAAGATTAGACGAGGAACACCTCGGTCGAGGTGCCAACCGAGATGGAGTCCCAGAAAGCGAAAGATAAATCTTAAGTTTATGTTTCACCTCTTGCTTATAAACCACCACTTCCATTTCCTTAGTCAAGGGTGAAGGCACATCTAGACAAGCACTTTGGTAAGTTTCTAGACATTATGAATAAACTACATATTAACATCCCTTTCCTTGATGCCATTCTAGGGATGCCCACCTATGGGAAGTTTCTGAAAGAAATCTTATCAAGGAAGAGAAAGCTGGAGTATTTTGGTGAAGGATGACATCTAGATGAGCTCATTCAAATCATGAAGGAGAAGATGCCACCTAAATTGAGGGATCCCGGTTCATTTTGCATTCCCATTCAAGTTGGGGATGTCACTTATGATGCGCTTTGTGATCTAGGAGCCAGCGTGAGCATCATTCCGCTGGAGCTTTGTGAGAAAGTCGGACTTGGAGAGCCCAAGCCCGTTAAGATGACGTTATACATGACGGATCGCTCCATTACCCGCCCCGTTGGTATTTTGGAAGACGTTCCTTCAAGTTAGGTCATTTCTACATACCTATAGACTTTGTTGTGCTTGACATTCCCGCAGATTATCCCATTCCTATCATTCTTGGGAGACCATTTCTAGCAACTTCGGGTTGCAACGTGGATTTTAAGGACGCCAAGTTGAAATTCAACATTGGTGGAGATCATGTGGAGTTTGCATTGCTTGCTGCAATGAAAGGAGAGCCGCTGAAAGATGACATCTTCAACATCTATGATGAAGAAGAATCTAGAGAATTGGTGAGGTCTATCCTTATTAACAATCCTCTTGAAAAAGTTCTTAGTTTTAGTTTAATGGAGGAAGGTATAAATATCTTTTGTGATGCAGATTTGCGAAGCTTAAAAGCATTGGAAGAAGATCCAGGAGCTAGATTTGATAAACCGATTCAGGAGAAGAAAATCACATTAGGTTTCGGTCCCAGTTCCAGTACCTCGACCGAGGCACTTCCTGGAGCAAGCGAGGTGTTCTTATCTGAAGAACATTTCGGACACCCACCTCGGGCCCCGACCGAGACAGCAGGCGAGATGTTGTCAACTGAGGACAACAAACTATCTAATTCACTTTCTAAGGGTTACTTACAATTGGTGGAGCACTGGCTTCGCCAAGTTTCTAATGGTAAAGAGCCTTGGTATGCTGATATCGTCAATTACCTTGTTTGTCAAAAAATACCGCCCGGATTGACATACGCTCAAAGGAAGAAGTTCTTCAAGGATGTTCGTCACTACTAGTGGAATGAACCTCTACTGTTCAAGAGAGGTCCGGATGGGATGCTTCGACGATGCATTTCGGAGGATGAAGCTGTTAGTGTCATACGGCATTGCCACTCGCTTCCTTGTGGAGGACATGCTAGCACTCACAAAACATGCGCTAAGGTATTACATTCTGGTTTCTTTTGGCCTACATTATTTAAGGATGTGCAAGCGTTTGTTGTTTCTTGTGATGCATGCCGAACAACAGGGAACTTATCTAGAAGGAACGAGATGCCACTCAACAACATTCAAGAGGTTTAGATTTTTTATTTATGGGGAGTTGATTTCATGGGACCTTTCCCATCCTCCGCGGGGAACCTCTACATTCTCTTAGCTGTTGATTACGTTTCTAGATGGGTGGAAGCCATTGCTTCTCCCACTAATGACGCCATGGTGGTTTTGAAGTTCTTCAATAGGACTATCTTTCCACGTTTTGGGACACCACACATCATCATCAGCGATGGAGGGACACATTTCATCAACCGGAAGTTCAAGTCACTTTTATCGAAGTATTAGGTAACCCACAAGGTAGCAACCCCTTATCACCCTCAAACTAGTGGGCAGGTTGAGATCTCGAATAGAGAAATCATGGCAAATTTGGAGAAGACCGTTTCAAGGACAAAGAAGGATTGGTCCATGAAGCTAGATGACGCTCTTTGGGCTTATAGGACCGCATTCAAGACTCCCATTGGTACCACCCCTTATAATTTGGCATATGGAAAATCTTGTCATCTACCCGTTGAGCTGGAGCACAAAGCATATTGGGCAATCAAGTGGTTGAATTTCTATGTCAAGGAAGCCGGAGAGAAGATAATTTTAGACAAATATGAGCTGGAGGAATTGCGCTTAAACGCCTATGAGAATGCCAAGATCTACAAGGAAAGAACGAAGAGATGACATGACAAGGATATCATTCCTAAGGAGTTCAAAGAAGGAGATCTTGTTCCACTCTTCAATTCCCGCCTCCGCCTCTTTCCAGGTAAGTTGAAATCTAGATGGACAGGACCTTACGTTGTGAAAACTGTTTTTCCCTATGATGTAGTTGAGATATGGGGCGAAACTAGTGGAAGTTTTAAAGTCAACGGTCATAGGCTGAAGAAGTACCAACCGGAAGTCCCGGTTGAGGAGATTGCACCATTATACCTTGTTTGAGGATGACGTACGGTCCAACTAGCGACCTTAAATCAAGCGCTTCTTGGAAGGCAACCCAAGGTATCGCTTTATTTTCCCCTTTCTAGCTTAGTTTTAGATAGTTTGCTTTGCTTTGTTTTTGCGTCCTCTAGACAGAAACCAGGTACTTTCTAAGGAAGGATTACAACTAGGAGCTACACTAGAAGGACAAAAGTTCGAGAAATTGAGAAGACGGAGCTTTACTGAGACACATCTCGGTTGCTGTCACAACACCTCGACCAAGATTCTTCGTCAACCAATGCGACTAGGTCTGACATCCAGTCTGACACCTCGGTCCGCTCGGGACCGACTCGACCGAGGTGAAATCAAATTCAGCGAGGGGTATAAAAGGCGCGACGGTTTCTCACTCTTCAGCTTTTTCCCTCTCTACTCTCACCTCGACCGCGACGGCTCTTCACCCTCAACTTCTCGATTCTTGCTCGTTTTTCACGTTTCTTGGCTCGATTTCACCGAAGGAAGCAAGAGATTCAGTTTTCAAGCATCAAACAATAAGGAAAACGCCTCAATCTGCAAAATCTGGGGTATTTCGTTCCAAACCATAACTCTCTCTTTCTTTTGTCGATTTTGAGCAGATATGGATTTGGTTGCCACTGGTTGTTGTTGAAAAAGATATAAGTACCCATTAGGAAGCTTTTGGTAGTGATTTGGGGGGAAAAAGCTTACAGATTCAGAGAGTGAGTTCGAACAGCAGTTCGCCTCGGTCTAGTCGATTGTGTCTCGGCCGAGGTGTTCTTGGGCAACCAAGGTGTTCATCCAGAAAAATGAGTAACAAATCAGATCGTCAATTGGCCTTGAGGGACAGGCCTAGCAGTTCACACCATTCTTCTCCTTCCATTGCTTCTCAGTTTTCCATCCCGGTGATCCATGAGAGACACCAGAAGGATTATGATCGTATTTCGGCCATCCGATCGTTGCCCCATGTTTTCTTCATGTTGATGCCTTCGAGTGCCTCCATGTGGTGGAGGAATTGAAGAATATGATCTCCATGGTTGGGCTGGAGGAGTTCATGGATGCA
This sequence comes from Fagopyrum homotropicum, assembly GCA_033239125.1. Taxonomy (NCBI): domain Eukaryota; kingdom Viridiplantae; phylum Streptophyta; class Magnoliopsida; order Caryophyllales; family Polygonaceae; genus Fagopyrum; species Fagopyrum homotropicum. Next base: position 80,699,677 of record BSWB01000008.1, read on the forward strand.
AAGCGCCGGCTTATATGGAGCCGACGATGGAGCTTGTCAGCTCAGTGACATACGTGCCGGAGCATAATGTAATCAAGTACCGGCTATTGAAAACGAACTATGTAGTTCCTATGGATTAGTTTAGGGAGATTTCCGGCTTCCCTACACCAATTGTGACTGATTTTCCTTCCCGAGCGGTGGGTCGGAGTTTTTGGGGCTAGATAGCCCATGTGACGGACCATAGTGACAGGTGGAGGCCCGGAGATTCCTGGGAGCGTATTATCTTTATCTTGCTTTCCGCCTTGCTCACAGGATCTTCAGTGAGACTCTTCTGGCCTGTACTGAGACGCCCAAAAAGATCCGTCAGGGGGAGCTGCTGAGTTTATTCTGTATGGTGACCGGAGGAGTGCCGCACTTTGCTGCCATGCTGGCAGATGATTTGCACAGGATCAAGGGCAAGTCGAAGGGCGATATCTGTTGTGGTGGGTTGGTGACCCACATCGCCACTTCTATGGGTTTGGATCTTTCAGCTTGTACACTTGTTGCGGTTGCGAAGCCGCTAGGACTGAATGAGATGATCACGAGACGTATTCTTGTCCCTCGTGGCCTTAGCACGCCTAACGTTTCTATGCCATGGGAGACGACTGCACCACAGGGCATTATGTGGTCATCTCAGTTTTCTGTCTTTGACCGTCAGTTTTGGTCTGCTGCTTGGTTTCCTTACATGCAGGATGCTAGAGACGCAGCAGCTGATGATGATGATGATGATGATGATGATGATGAGGGGTATGATGGAGGAGCTGCCATGGAGACCGGTACTGATACCGGCGGCCCTAGTGTTCCCATTATTGACCTCGATGAGGAGGCGACGGAGGATGAGAGAGCAGCGCCACCAACACCTCCACCTCAGCGCAGATCCCGCCGCCGTAGAGATCCCGAGGCCCACCGACAGATTGATGAGCTGACTGAGCAGATGATTGACTCTTATGCGGCCATGACAGTTGAGATATCCCAGCACTTTACTGATGAGCGCCACCACACTGATGGATGGATGCATCAGATAGGGGAGAGCCAACATTATCAGCGCCAAATGATGGAGATCTAGTTTCAGTAGATGTTGGGCTACCCTTTTGACCCTTCCAAACATCCCTACATTCCACATCCACCACCGCCAGCTGATGAGGATTAGAGCTTCATGGATTTCTTATTTATTTATTATGCAGTTCAGCTAAGATTCCTTAAACTTATATTTGACCCATTGGGACAATGTGCCCCAAGTATGGGGTATTTGGATGTATTATTTGACTTATTTACTTCATTGGTTGTATGACTCTTGCGGATATTATTGTTTATTTGGCTCTATATGCTTATCTGTCATTACATGCATACATACATGTTTCTGTTTGAGAAAACGTCAAAAACTGGTTTGAAATTTTTTTATGACCTCGACCGAGACGTTCATGGCCGATTGAGGTTGAACACCTCGGATGACGCCAGAACACCTCGGCTGAGATGGCTTTAATTGAAAGTTTTTTCGAAACGTTTTTGTGCTTCTTCTCTGGATATGACCTCGATGATGATTCTGTTTGCAGATTATTTTTTGAAATCTTTATATCCTCGAAAGGTTTTATGATATGTTTAAGTTGCAAAATGCTTTGTTTGAAATTTTAACATGTTTAATACTTTGTTTTTATCAAAATTATGTTGGATTTGAAGGTTGACACCACATGATGAGTTCTATCACATTCTTCCTGGGATGACTAAGGCAATTCATATTCTTCTCTTCTTCTTCTTGACCATGCTTTAGCCCCTCATTTACATATTTTCCTCCCTTTACCTATCCGGGAATTTGGAAGCAAGTGAAGAAAAGCAAGTAAAGTGAAGTTGAGATGTTGGCTGGAAGTGTTAGAAAGAAACAATTAGGTTTGGGGAAGTCAATCATGATGATGAGTAACTCAACACCATTCACATAGCTGGGTGTTTGTGTCTTGCAAAAGTCGGATTGAGCAATATTCCTAACGGGTCATGGTATGTGCATCAAGGGTTTGAGGCATCTCGAGAAATTGATGATTGTTGATCTCCTAGACTTCGGTTATTGTGCACCTCTGTCCATGGATCCCAAAAAGTAACAAATAAGCAAAGCTTATTGGTCGAAGATGTTGAGATTCTAAGAAAGTGAAGAAAAGATCCTATTCCCGGATTCTAGCACCACATACCCTATGTACATCCCACCCTGACACGTTTCTTGACCTCTTTTGGAAGCCCTTGAGACCTCGAGCTTGTTGATTGACTTAGTGGTTTAAACTGGATTATACATGATTGATTTCGATAAATATGATTTATTATGCATTCTATGATTTTACGCAAAGATGAACAACTTTCTTATATTTATAAAATGTTTTGATCATGTCTTGATTTTATTTGCCATGAAGCATTCTCTTAGGGTGATCTTTGAGTGAAGCACACCACAAAAAGTTTTGAAATGTTTTTCATTGATCTTTCTGATTTATAATCCATTCTATCTTGTATCTAAGATTTGGAACTTGCTTGGGGACAAGCAAGGGACAAGTATGGGGTATTTTGATAACATGTATTATAGTCTATATTTTGGGATTGGTTTAGATGTTTTATCTTCATAAATCTGCATGTATGGATGTATATTATGTGATTATATTGTTGTTTTGTCTACCTTTGCGGGAATCGAGGTCTACACTTAGTTCCGTTGTAATTGTAGGGCAAATGACACGTTTTGGACCGAAATGGAGCTAAGGAAGCCAAGGAGTCATTGAAGCTACTTTCGGGAGCATTGAGGAGTTATAAGAAGATCTCAGGAAGCATGAAAATAATTTAGAAAATAAATTTTGACCAAATTAGAGAGTTACACTTTCAGCTGAGACTCACCTCGGTCAGCTACAGTACCACCTCGACCGAGGTGATCTTCAGGATCGTCTAGACCGAGGCGAGCTGATGACGGGACAACGAGATCTTTATTTTTGGCTAAGATCTTCTATTTTTGGAAAGTGAATATCACATATTTTTTGCTGGATTTCTGGAAGGAAGATATCTTTTTGGCTGATTTATTTTGGAAGATATGAATATATATTTTAAGGAAATTATCTTTTTAAGATATTTTATCTTTAGAAGATAAATCTTCTATGTAAAGGGTTGGATTTTCTACAATTCAACCATCTTTGGATCACGAAATATCAGATCTTCGGATCAAGGACTTTTTGGAGGATTTTCTGAAGGAAGTTTGAAGAGTTTTTGAAGGAAGTTTTGAAGGTTGAAGTTCAAGGAAGGAAGGAGTCAAGTTGAAGTTGACTTTGAAGGAAGTTTGTAAGACTTTCTTAGTTAGTTGGCTTTGTTATCTTTTCCGATTTGTGATTGAGGAACGCTGATTGTTTGTTTCATTTATTCAGTTATTGAGACCTTTGTGTTAAGGTTTTCTTGTTTGAATATTGATTCCTTTCTTATAAATTTGATTATTGTTATCATGATAATTCTTGCCTAAGTTCTTTATGCGATTCTAGGGTGATTGGCTGAAAGTTGTGGGAAAGACGATGATAGAATGATCTGAACCCTAGTGGACCCTGAAAGCTCGAGCCTTTACCTTAACCGACAAACACCCCGCTCAGTCATTGAACATCTCGGCCGGGATAGAATATAACTGAACGAGGTGAATCTTTCCTTATCCTTATCTGAGTTAAGATTCTAGTTTGCCAAATCCTATCCTTGTTATACCTTTCGTGGTTCAACGCAAGCCTAGGATGAGACTTACCCGGTGATTCCCTTGCTTGTTTACCTAAGATCATGAGTGTTGGTAATAAAGGTTTATCCTTTATTGGGGTTTGAGTGTGCCTTCATCCCATCTTTGAGAGTTAACTTGAGACTTACCCGGCAAAAGTTGATTCTATACCCTTGGGTGGTGTGTTGGTTTGAGATGATAGTTCCTTTCCTTAGTACCTTGAGAGTTACCCGATGATAGGATCTTTGGTTTAGGATAGTGAGTAGTGAGACTTACCCGGTGATCTATTCCCACCTTAGAAACACCTTTCCTTTGCAAACCTCAGCTTTGTCCATGTTATCTTTTGAAATCTTGAGTCGGAACCACAACTGGATGCTTTAATCTCTAGAATCCGTATTCCCTTTTACTTGAATTTTATATCATCTTTGATATCTTTGATTTGTTGCTTGTGGTTATTTGACAACCTGAATTATCGAGCTTTGTTTCACCATAGTCCTTGTGATCGACCCCTGAAATATTTGCAGTTATTACGATTGATCCGTACACTGCGGGTTTGCATATTGTTCAGGCATATATCTTGGGTTAGAAATATTAAAGTTTGCACATACCTTTTGGAGCGAACAAAGCAAAGACGTGGTTCGAGAGGGAGTTGAAGACGCGACGATGATAGAAGGCGGATAGGAGAGTAGAAGGAGAGGCGGCGTGAGTACAACCCGCTGGTGTCTCCGGTAGCTTGAGGCGGCTTCTTCTCCTCTTGGCGGTTCCCTAGTGGTGCGGGCGGTTGCACAAAGGCGAGAGAAAGAGCTGAGTGCACAACTGGTGGGGGGAAAAGGAGGCTGCGTGTGTGTGTGTGAAAGAGAGAGAGAGAGAGAAGCAGACGGCGGAAAAGTGTGGGTGGGAGATGAGATGGTGAGCTGGTTGCTTGTAGTTGTGGACTTGCACAGGGGAGATAACAAGGGTAGCTAGGGAGGGTACAAGGATATAGGCTGGGTGGCAGGCTCCTTCAGTAGTGCAAGACTACAAGGCTGACAAAAAGAAGGCCTCAATACGCAAAGGAGAAAGAGAGGGAAAAAGTAGAAAAGAAAAGGAAATAAACTCGATCGAAACACTCGGATCGAGATTTTCGAATCGGGAAATTTTCTCGAACTTTTTCCGTAAAATAAAAATACGGAATATGTAACCATATATAAACTCATAAAATATCCCGTGCGACATAGAAGTCGATCTCGTAACTAAATATCGAGATTTTAAATAATAATAAAAATACCGTTAACATATTAATATAACATATACTCGTAAAATAACATTCACGACTTAAAATACTCGTAAAACATACTGAAAAAAATATCGGTAACCGTCGGAAAGAAATATAGAAAATGCTCCAAATAAACGGGGCGTTACATGTTCTTTGCCTCAAAAGCTTAAGCCACTCCATTCAAGCTCTTGTCAACTATGATGCACGGACACGGACACGGATACTGGAAACGGACACGGCGAGAAACGGGGAAGCGGCAATCCTCAAAAATATAGGAAACGGGGACACGACGAGTAAAATAATTAATATATTATTTTAAAGACATTGAAATATAGAGTTATTATATCATAATGAGATACATATATATGAAAAAAAATCAATGATATATGAGTTGATAAAAATATTAACATGATGATAAAATAATCGAAACAAAAGCTTAGAAACAAACATTTTCAGTCTTACAAAAAATAGAAATAAACATATTTAGTTTTATAATATGAAATAATCATACTTAGTATCAAAATTGAAGAATGAATCATTCATTTGAAAATCAACAATAACCGAACAACATGATCAACAAAGGAAAATAATAATAAAAATTTGTAATTATAAAAAGTGAAAGAATTAAAAATAACATAGTCAACCATAAATAAAAATTACAAAATAAATTAATATTCAAAGATTCAAAATTAATTAATAAAATCATAAGAAAAAGGGAGGGAAGAGTCGGCCAACGGAACAACATTTCAACATTAGAGCCGGAGAAGAAGATCGGTGTCCTACTTCCGACAACCACAATCTCGCAGGTGGTCATGTGGAGCTAGGTTTAGTCTGAAAAAATGGGAAAGAAGAAAAAATATTACGGTATATAAGTTTTTATTTCATTGATCATGTCTTGACCGGACACAATCCGCGTCCTCACCGTGTCCTAGACGTGTCCTACCTTGGAAACGTATCTTGACCGAATCCGAGCCGTGTCCGGTTGTGTTTCCGTTTCCGACACGGCAGGACACGGAAAACGCCGCCTTCTAGAAGTGTCCGTGCATCATAGCTTGTCAATGGCGGTCCTTGAAAGCTACTTAAAAGTAAGAGGGGTTGTACGGAGATCTCCCATGTCTTTTTATGCAAACAATATTGTCCTCTTTGTTGAAGGCTCCATTTTGAAGTCAAATTGAACAAAAAAAGCTTGCAAGACTTCTGCAATGCCTCCCGTAAAAAAGAGAGTGAGTTTTTCTAAGTCTTGTCAAAGTGTTTCCCTATCATCATAGGCGATTTCAAAGACAGAATCCAACATGTTGATGGCCTTCCTATAACCATTGATTTTGGAAAATACTTAGGTATCCTTATTATGCAATCCCACCTCAAAAGATATGAATTTGATTTCATCATTGAAAAGACCACTAAGACGATGGCCGCTTGGAAGGAAAGGCTCCTTAACTTTGCTGGTAGACTGAACTTAGTCAAGTCTGTTTGATGCTGCTTTCCACTATATGTTACTAGAGTCATCATGCTTCCAATCTCTATATGCTCAAAGTTGGATAGAATTTACCGTAACTTTCTTTGGAACGATACTCGGGAGAGTCATCGCTTGCACTAGATTGCTTGGGGTGATATTTGTACATTTAAGGAACAAGGTGGTCTCGCTATTCGTAGGGATAAAGCTAGCAATATTGCCACCCTCGGGAAATTGACGTGGCGCTTTATGCATAAGGGGAAAAACCATGGGTCTCTTTATTATCTTCGAAAGAAAACTTACAGAATGCCAAAGGCTGTCAGATGCCTCTCCATATAAACGAGGATCTCATATCATGGAGGGTATTATCTTGGAAAAAGAGAACATTTTGAAATAAGGTATTAAGTGGTTCGTTTCAAATGGTGATATTGTTAGATTTGGACTAACCCGTGGTGCCTTAACAACGCTCTGATGGATTATGCAATTTCTCCTATAATATTTTTATTAATCTTATTATTATTAGTGGGTTACACATTATAATAACCAATTATATTATATGAATAAATATAGTAGGGGGCTAATAAAAGTGATTCAATCAAGTAAAGCCCGTAAACTTTAACTAAGTGGTATGAGCTTAATGGATGGATATCAGATTTTGGCCCAATAGGCTTAATGGGATTATATTAGGTCATTATATAAACGTTATTAGGTTATGGTCCCCAATACGTCAAATCGATCAACAATTTTCTATTTTCTTCCCATTAGAGAGAATACCTAAAGAAACCCTAAGGAGGTTTGACTGAGGAAGACTATATACATGCGGCGCTCATTTGGATCATAGATTCGGCACTAAGGCTTGATCTAGTTGCTACTATGGAACCAGGTATGTAATTCTAGAATCCTTAATAACCCTAACATGATTGATCCTTGCGTTTACGGTTTAGGAAATTTTAATTATTCCAACAAGTGGTATTAGAGCGGTTAATCATGTTGAGTTGTTAGGAATATTTTTTTTGTTATATATGTATTGGTGTTTCGATACGATGATTTAGTTTTTTGGTTTTGCGTTGACCCTTGAGCGGGCAGTTGACATTGTTTTTTCTTTATTATGTCCTATATTTTTTTTTGCTTTACGCCTTCTAGTACTGCGTGTTTTAGGCTTGTAGATCTTTGTAAGCCTGTTGTTTCATATGCATTGACTTTATTTTCTTTTTTTTAAGTCTTTTATTCATTGTACATGGAATGGTCATGATTGCCTGCAAGCCTATATGTCTGCAATTCGATTTGAAAAACCTACGCTTTTTCTTTATGTTGAGATGTTATTTTGAAAAGCTTATTGCTTTATAAAATAACATCATGTTTAATACTATATATATATATATATATATATATTATATTGTAAGAGTTTCTTTTGTGGTATGCACTAGTAAAAAGTTTGTTTTTTTTGAAATGCCTTTCGGTAATCATGCGGAAGTGCAAGTGCTTTTCTATCTTTTGTATATTACTAGTGGCCTTGCACGCGCGAAGCGCGTGCAAGCTAATAAATGGATTTTTAACTGTTTTTTCTACGCGTTTTTTTAGCTTTGTGGTATGACGTTTGTGTGTACCAAGTTCAGTTAATTTACAGTTAAAATGTACCGTTGTTTACATCGAGGCACCCTTTTTATTCATGGGAAATTTTAAAACAGTACAAACGTACGGTGTGGAGATGCTAGTTGCCCATTCCGGGCTGCTTTTAACTTGGAAAAGTACAAAAGGTGGAGTTGCGAGTTTTTGGACGGGTCGGTTTTAGGGGCACGGTAAGGGGCCTTTATCAAAAGGTATTTGTTGCATCCTATTGTAGGCTAGTTTAAGCACCTGTCCAGATATAGTGCTGACGGATTTCTGCACTGCAAGCATATGTGGCGCCACTAGACATACACAGGACAACTTTGTAGATGTCTTCTTCCGGCCATTGGTCAGTTACTATTGCAGCCCACCATCCGCCCCCTGTCCATACATTAATTAAATGTCCTGTTGGAAAGGCTGTTGTGGGGGGATGCGGAGGGATTGAACGAAGCTTACACCTTGGAACTGTTTGGCGCAGTGGTGTTGCCTGATCAACGCCTATAAGTGTGCGGTATCGGACTACGTAATGTCCGGCTGCAGCATATGCGACAACCCGCCCTTGGTTAAAGGAGCCCAAGTTTGCGTGCTCAGTTCCAATTATCTCGACACTGCTACCCCGCAGGAACTGTGTGGCCATTATGCCTAGAGTAAAAAACGCAACAAATTGATGAGTGCACATGCAATTTCTAGATGTCTATTCATATGTGTAAGAGGAGGTTTGAAGAAATATAAGTTGCATCAAGTGATTCAAGTACAGAGTAGATTGGAATACTTGTTAGATTGCTATTACGGTGCTGCTAGCTTTTAGATTGAGATTCGCGCTGTGGGTTGAAGGTAGAACATTCAAGGGATTGACAGTATGTAAGTGAATGTTGTAATTTTTAAACTGCGGCGATTTATGTGTATAAATATGGGAAGTAAGCAGGTGGAAAAGGCATGTGGTTAGTAAGAACAGGAAATGGGAACACGTGTTACTGTTGTGTGAGATTTAATTGTGCTGCATTTTTTTTAGTCTCTTTCAAATTCTTGTAGTTATTTATGGGCTTAAAAGGATAAGTGCTCTAGGGTTTGACCCTAGGGTTGTAAGTTTGCACAGGAAAAATTAGTCGTTTTTTGTTTCTTTTTGTACACAATTGCCTTTGTGTCCACAGTAACAAGTTTACTTTATCTTTTTTCACTCCTTTTTTGCCAGCTGTTTAATTTATGTGTTCATGATTGTGATGAGAATAAATTTAGTTGTAACGGATAGACGTGGATACCATAGATAATGGGTTTACAAAAGCTAGGATGTTTCTTCTTTCATTGCACAAAAATATGCCTTGATGTATTGGATGGTGGAAAAAGTGTGGGATGCAAGGCGAAATATAGAAAGCACAACCTTCATGAGGCCTACAATTTATTATATACTAGTCTATACAAGGGTGCATAAGCGGGCATTGATGATTCATACAAAACAAAAGGACATTGTATATATGCTTTTTACACAGTTAGGAGCCCTGTTGCTAGGTGTCAACAGTAAGTGTGGCACTGTGATCGCGGAAACAAAAGCAAGTCGAAGGGGCAGTTACTGGGTGCCTGGCAAGGAGCAACTTAAACCTGTAGGCTATTAGGCAGAGTGGCAGCAAGGCGAAGACACTTATATGACGGCGGCCTGTCAAAAGGGTAGTATCCTGACGGACTTGAGAAGGGGTTTCAGCCTGAGGGATTCAAAATAAGTGCTTGTAGTAGGTATGAAAGTATAATGAAAGATAAGTGGGGCTGTCTTCTTGGCATAGCTGTTAGTCCACTACTATTTAGCTATTGCTGACTTCACTACCCATGTTAGGACCGTGTTTGTTGACAATGTTATGCCTGGGGCAATCTGAATGTAGGTTGGTGTCCTGTGAAGGGTTGTTGTTAACTCCTCATAGTATGTTTTGAGCTCCTATATGTGGGTTTCAAGTTAGCAAAATATAGGTCCAACATTTTCTATTAATAAGTTCCAAGTGCTGGTGATTATAAATATAGCTAATAAGTTTATACTTACATTAGGCTCCATTTCACTTAGGTTTATTGTTGTGGTTCGTACAACTTCTTTAGCATTGGCTGCAAATGCAGTGAGACGGATTGTGCTTGTCCCATCGGTAGCTTTCAAGTTAAAGGTAATCCTATGGAATATTTATGTTAGAAACTGTTATTTGTGGCTGTTACAGTGGGGCCCAAGGCTGGAAACATGTGGCTAGTAAGTGCATATAATTACCTGGGTGTTGAGACTGCATCTTTGCTACCGCATAAAGTGCATTCGTAGGCAGTTGATTTGAGCTTAGTAGTTGTTTTGTTGTAGTGGCTACAAGCTGTATTAAGGGTAATGTCTTCTGGATCAAAATCAAGTATATAAATCTCTATCCAGTGTTGTTCTTCTTGAATAGTATCAACAGTCTGGTATTTTGCATAGGTGTTGTTAGGTTGTAGATCTTTTATTGTTGTGTACTGTGTGTGATGTTATACGGTTAAACAAAAGAGACATCTAAAGTATAAAGACTAATTGTATAATGTGCCGATGCAAGTATTAACCTTCTTTATATGATTTCTTTAACAAGAGTTATAATTCTTTCAGCTGGTCTGTGTCGGGCTGCGGCAACGCTCCTTTGCTGGCAAGCCAGCATTTCCATGTTCAAAGTGCACCTACATTGGCAATGAGTATATAATGCAAGGTTTCTGTTTGTGTTTAAAGCAAGAAAGCATGCGTACCATTTCTACAGAGCAGTAGGGCGGGTTCCTTGGACTACTGAGATCACATTTGTTGACATTGTTGTAGCCAAAGAAAATCCCGAGCAATAAAATGAAAGCTGAATAATGAAATGAAAGCTGGAAGATGGTTTCAAGTGAGTCAATCATAAAATGACGAGTGATGGCTGAAAGTGTTAGGAAATGAAGGTACCTTTGTGTGGGCTTGTTTTTATTGCGGTGAACACGACAACAGGGAATGAACTGGCTTCTGTTTTAATATTTTCACATGGGGCGTGTGCTAAATCGTTCCACGCCGATAGTAGGAACATCTGGTCGGTGCTGTACTGATGCAAGAATTGGTTACTATAGTGTGGTGATTTAAGATAGGTAGTAAGAGGGCGTAGATGACCAAATCAGGGGACATTGAGTGTAGTACCTGTTGTCCATGATCACAATTTCCCGGACATCTTTGTCTTTTCCATAAAAGCTAGGTATTTTCTTTGGCATATCAATATAGAGCACTACAGCTACAATGTTTGTAGGTATCTAACGGTTAAAACTGAGGCTTAAGCTGTAGTAAATAATGGTAAGAAACTGAGTTTTCAGATTTTACGTACCGAAGCGCATATCATTTCCTGCTCGTGGTATTTCTGCAAGAGTATGGTACTTGGGCTTAGGTGGTGCAGTTGGTGTTTGTGTTTTTTCGATGATGGTCCGGTAGTTGAAGTTCAGATCATGTTTATCTTCTCTGGTTTGGTATTGTTCAATTACCTGTCTTATGTTTGCGTTTGAGATTGCACACTCTCGGCCACGTTGAATGGTATCAGCATATGTATCAATGTCATTGTTGAAAAGAGTGGCTCGCATTGTGTTGCCCTGGAAACGACGGTTCACTTGAGTAAGGGTACAAATTTTTTTGGAAGTGTTTTTTGGAAAACATGGCGCAGAGAATTATTAAATCCGCACATATAATAAAGTAGAATATAAGATGTCACCTTTTCATCTTAGAGGACCAGCTTTTGAAGCCTTACTTTTTTGGAACTTTGTTGTGCTCTACCCTTTTCAATGACCTTTACATTGACAATGTAAGGCCATGGCGTGCTAGCTTTGAGCTCATCTAAGAACTGTGTTTGAGGTTTCATGGTTGTTGGTGTATCTTTAGAGGATTATATAAATATTTCCTTTTAGACAGACAAAACGGTAAAAGCAGGGCCTACAAAAAAGTAAACGTCTTGAGTGATTTGCAAGTAAAGATCACAGAGGAGCTCAATTCTCAGGGGAATATATAAGATATGCATGTAATAGCAGAGTAAGGGCTGCATTCCATCTAGGTTTGAGGCCAACAACATGGACTCAAAAAATTGAAGAGTCATTTGTTGCATGTATATGTAAGGCAGCCAAGTGGCGCACACAATACAAGCATGCAACATGACATCAAAAAGTCAGAGTAATAACATATTGACCATGGAGAGAATTCGGACAAGAGAGGTAAACCAAAGGTGTAAGGGATAATAAGAACATCAGTAAATGAATGTTATAGGAATAAAGGTTTGAATATTTAAAGCTTGAAATGTGAGGTGTGTGTCAATCTTTTAAAGTCAAGATTAGGTTGGATTTGTTGTTCATCATTAAGGGCCTTTCTTTATATAACGGCTTAATGTTATTATCAATAGTTGGGAAGCAAGCAATTTATTTTACAAGTTAAGGAATATTAACCCTAGTGAGTCTGTTTAAGCCATATGCTTAGGGCTGAAACAAGTTTAGGACAAAGAAAAAATAGGAGTACTATAGAAAAGAGGTGAAATCCATGCGGCCTCAACTTGATCTTCGGTGCCCTTTGTTCCAACTAGTGCCCACACAACATCCTAGTACCTGTACACAGAAAATACAGTGAAAGAATGTAGTAGTTAAGTTAGTGCTTCTGATCACACTTTGCATCTACAACAAACCAGAGGGGGGGAAATCATCAAGAATGCATGAAATTGATGAATTTGTTCAAATAAAGCTCCCTTTCATGTTTTTCTTCAACTTTTGGGGGTTTGACCTTCATTTAAAGTACAGTAATGCCGTAAGGCATGGGCTTTAACTCGAGTGATTTCCTAAGTTGTATATGAAGTCTATGTCGTGCAGTCAGTTCAAACAATTTGAAGAAGCCGAAAACAGAGAAAATAGAAAAATGAAGAACAATACTTTGGTAATCAGTGCTGATATACTTGATGTAACACCCCGAATTCTCAGAACTCAGGACGTTACTGGTTAGGACCTCACAATGGGTCCCGACCTCAGCTTGACAACAATATTACTAGGATCTTGCAACAAGACACAAATAAGAAAAACCGAAATTCATGAAATAGTATTTTTAAAAGAATGAATGCAACAAGATCTAGCAGCCTATAGTTCTTAAATAAAGGAAAAAGACTAACTGTCTTAACAAAAGTAAAGAACGACAAAGTAACAACCCAAACCCCCCACTCTAAGGAGTACGGAGACCCGGCTGCTGCTCTAAACATTAAAAGAATAAAAACAACACACACACACACAAAAGTAAAAACTCATCATGCTTTCACACAATTCATTTATTATCTTCATTTAGGCCATTCATTCATACTAATGATACTTAATTTGTGACACGAGGGATTCCCAAACCTCGCCTCCGCCCCCGTGTAACCATCAGGAATGGATCCGATGCATCTCACCTTGTACCTGTATGGTCTGGGTATAGAGAACCTCCCAATCTCCTGGCAGAGCTGGGCAGTGATGTCACGGCCCGTTATACATGCACTTGGGCCTTAAAACATAATAACCACGGTCATCCTAACAAGTTGTTATTTTTATTATAACACACATTGCACACACGCAACCATTATCATCCAACTAATATCCAGAAACCAGCTAAGTAAGTCGTAAGGACTTATCTGAGTCAAATCACACTCTAACAAGTCTCAAATCGGTCCGTACTCGTGGTAACTCAAACGCCTGTCAAATAAGGCATGGGGATCAAAACGCATCCCTAAACTCTTAGAAGTTATAAGCTGTGCAATCTCACAAAGAAAAGTTAAGAAAAGTTTCTCTTAGGTTAAAAAGACCATTTTGCCCTTGATCCCGGAACTCTCCAACGTCTATCATTAAAATCTAGCATTCACTTTTAGAACTTGTTTTCCAAAATTTGTTTCTCTCGGATAGCTTACTTAGAGGTTATAAGTTCAAATCCCGAATCCACTCGTCAAAAGAACAACACTCCTCCTCCTTCCCGGTTACTACTCTACTCTTATACATGTATATATACTTACGTACATACCTTAACCTTTCCTTCAACTCGTATAATTATATAACTACTCGGTATACTTATATATATATATCTACATATATTTATATCTCCCACCTCATACTGATATATATATACCTACATATATAACTATATATATCCTTATATATATATATATACCTATATATACCTATATATATATGTCCACAATGTAGTGCATATATATATATAACTATATCTTCCCAATCTATATCTAATCTTATATATTTATTATATCATTAAACTCCTACATGCATCTATATATATACATACACATATACACTACACTCCCACATATCCCTACCTATATCTTATACTCGTACATGTATATACTTATATACATTCATACTCCTCCTATACGTATATATACACTTATACGTTCAGCATTCCCATACGTATGTATACAATTACATATTCAACACACAATCATACCTATAATTCTATCTCTATACACACTGCTGTACATCGAAAGGGCTTACCTACCACAGGCTGTAGAAGGTCCTCCTTTCCGGATGCTGCGGTCCTCCTTTCCGGATGTTGTGGCATAGCAGGGTGTAGCAAGGCGTCCTGGACCGGGGCTTGTAGGCTGGTTCGAAGGTGCTTTCCACAGCGCACTACACTCTTGGCTGAATACACTGCAGGATCTGAGAGGGATTGGTCTAGTCGGTTATTCATACGACAGTAGAAGGCGGGATAGGGACGAATAAAGAGGGAGGACGAAGACTCACCACTGCAGTAGAGGAGGTAACCCGTCACGGTGTCGATCCGTGCCCTTGTAGTTCTCTCTGGTGGTTAAGCGTTGCTGCTGTGTGAAGCCAAGATCGGCTGCTGGTGAGTCTCGAGAATAGAGAGGAAGGGAAAAGACGGACAGAGAAGGCGGCTAACCTGGCGGTCGACAACGCCGGCGTACAGAGCGGCTACTCTGGCGGTCGACAGCGTCGGCGGACGGAGCTCTCGGTGGCTGTTGCGTTGCTGCTGATGAGTTGCGGCTGCTGTCGTCTTGTAGATGAAGACAGAAGAGAAACGTAGAGAGTTGGTTGCAGTTGAAAGAGAGAGAGGTAGGCAGCGGCACTAGATTAGGAGAAACACGATTAGGTTAGGTTTAAATGTGATTAGGGAGTTGATTAGGATTTAGGGTTAGAGATAGGGTGTTGGGCCGGTTGGGCTGAGGTCATTTTGTTGTCCTTGCCGCGGCGGTCATATTGTGCATTGCGTGTTGTGCCACGTGCATAATGGTATCCCAACAACTGGAAAAATATGAATTGCAAGAGTTATAAGTGCCGTGGCAATTGGTTTAACGCATTTTACAAAACATTGACAGAGAAAAGAAACCGTGAGTTAAAGGGGCATACACCAGTCAATAGTTCTAGCAAGAAATGCAATATACGATGTATCCCAAATATCCTAAAACAAGTTTGCTTATATTCAGCTTTGAATTCAAACGAAAAAGAAAAGTAGGCAAGTTAGGTGGGTTGGTAAAGACGGTGGTATTTATCTGTATGTTGCCCATGCAACATACCGAAGGGTACATGTCCAAGAAATTTCAGAAAATGAAAAATAATATTTTCACGAGTTAAGCAGCTGATCAGCTAAGGCCAAACAAAAGAGTGCACAATATGTTGTCAAAGAGTTTCCCATCAAAAACAAATTTCAAGATGTATAGATTATTTGGCTGGATAATTATAATAATAATGAGATTACCTTTGACAATCCAGAAGAGGAGATTGCTACTGTTCATCTATGCGGGATGACTTTATCTCATGGCCCTCCCTCCTCTCACCATAGCTGTAGGAAAAATTAAGGGTGCAGGGAGTTCCAAATAAAAAAACAGAAATTGCTACAATGTAACGACATTAAAATTTGATAATTATTGTTTTTTTTAAGGAAAAGGAATTCTACACATTGCTTGTGTTTAGGTTTTAAACTTTATACAAAAATGACTTCTTTTTTACAATGATACAGAAGCGAAGAGTGGGGAGGAGAGCAAAACAGAAACTGCTACAATGAAACGACATTAATAAACGATAGAACATGCTCATTATTGATAAACCACAGAATTTGTAATAAATGATGGATACATATAACTTGTGATAAATAATCGGTACACAGAAATAATTCACTAAGTGAGGAAAAGGATTTTTCTTTTTTTAATGGTTTTTTTCCAGTTACCGTATTAATACTTTGGTCGGTGATTTGTAGCGCTAAAACATGTAAATTTTGAATAATTTTATCATGTTAAGCTCGTATCCCCAAACATTTTTTTAATAGCTTTCTCATAGATGATGTTTATTAGTGATAATTTTCAGATTTTATTTTGGAACTGAAATTCCTTTATTAAGTTTGAAATATAATTCACAGAAGCATGACATTGTGATGTGACCTTTGAAGATCCATTTAGTATGTAGATTTTGCAACGACAGAATACACTGTCAAACTCACCTGAAAATGTATTCACAACGGTGTTTCTTGTATGCACGGGTGAATGAAACAAAGGCCCTTGCTCCTTTCTCCATAATATCATGAATTATTAGCGCCACGGATCTTGTGTAAGACCCGAATACGAAATCGATTCACAACAATTATAGTCTCTGTACTTGAGATATAGTTCCAACCTAAACTTTTCCCTAGAAAAATTAAGCTCAATAATTAAACAAAGATAGAAAGAAAACATTGCTTTTGGCAAGTAATTGCTCACCTGTGGAACAATATCAACAGTAACATCTAAGCAGAGGAACCCTTTTCCTTGCAAAAATTCAATATAAACCTCCTCCTATATATGGCAAGACAGTATATAATCAGTAAGAAGTCAAAACAATTTTCTGGACTTAGCAACACAATTGTTTCCGGAGCATTAAACTATTAATATCACCTTTGACAAGAGGAATACAATTGCATTTCCTTGTCGTCTCATGCGAGTATGTATAAATACATTTGGATCTTGTGGTGGGTCGTATTGCAAAGCAAAACGAGTTAATACTATTTTTATAGATTCAGTCAGGTTCAAATTATAACTATTTTGGTCCTGAGAATATACTGAAGGGTTGATCTTTGGTTGCTTTTACCAAATTGTAGAATGATGCTAATTTGGAGAGGTTAATTCAAGCTTGAAAATGCCTTCGATCAAGACATTCACTGAGGAAGCGGAAACCCTTTTTAAAGAAGGTATTCAAGAGCAGATGGAGCGTTTTCTACTTCAGGAATATACCTAAATAAATAGAGCGTTCTTTGTTTAATAACCAAAGAAATGCTTAGATATATATGTATTTTTATTTCATTAAACAAATCAAAACTAAAATAAGCATTTCTGCTTCAAATTCTTTATCTTTAGAATATAAAAAAAATCCCATAGATATAAAAAAATCCCATAGATATAGAAAAAAACATATAGAAATAAATTGCGTCCAATAGGATTTGAACCTATACTACTTATGGTTGATTTCATTCTACCATATTCTAGTCGTGTATAATGGCACCAAAACCTCCCCCTAAAAACACCGCCTAAAAAGTTTACACATACTATGGGTAGTCTTTAAAATAAAAAGATAATATCGGACAATGCAGTGATAGTGAGAGAAGCAATAGAAATCGTTGATGCACAATAGAAGACGTACTTGGATGATACAATCAACCCCATGTATGTCCAGTCCACGGGCAGTGACGTCAGTGCAAAGGAGAGCACCGCTATCAAGAGGTGTAAAGGTAGCTAAAGTTGTCTCCTTATCATTCTTATGAAACAAAATATCATTAGAAGTCAGACTTCTGCTACTGCCATCTGATTAAATTTGTCCAGTTCAGAACAAGCATACAAAACACATCAAAAAAATTACCTGTTTCATCTTCCTGTGTAAAGGTAGAGGTGAAAATCCTTTATGCACAGTTAGATATCCTAGCACAACTCCCCAACAATGAACACAAGCACATGTCTTAAAGTAGCTGCAATTCTAATGAGTTCATTAAATCTTCACCAACAAGCTTTCCACAGATGTATTGCTTAATACAACCATTAAAATCTAACATGATCATCTTCTTTGCTTTGTTTTTTATCATAAGGTCAACCAAGTGCTGCGATTTCTTATCTGCTTCACATTCTAGATACTTCAAAGAAACATTTCAAACGGAAGTTAAGATTAAAAAAGCCAATAATTTTGACAATAACATTATATATGTAGACTAAATAGGTAACACAGGAAACACCGGCTCATATTTGGCCATGCGTCTTCCTGGTGTCCTCTCGTAAAAGAAAAGCCTCTTTTTGTGGCTAAAATTTAACATAATGAATAACATATACATATATCACTAAAGACAATATGCATATTAAGACAACTATATGAAACAACAGTTACCCAAATGAGACATCAAAAACCAATGGAAGCATCTCAAAGCGAGAGTTGTCAATATCAGTCCATATATGGCTGCACAACGTGGAAACAAATAGAGTTGGAGGCAAAAACTATCAGGAAAGAAGAACGGACAATAATATGGGTAAGAAATATAATATCTCCGACTGCTTCGATAACCATGAGACATTCTTTATGTAATAGGTGAATTTAGGAGGAAGTGACGTAGGTATAGCGAGCCAAACTCTAGCAATTAAACTAGGGCACAAGAAAGCTGTGGAGTGTTCACTGGTGTCATTGCAGGTACAGTGTGCAGCTTTTTTTCATTCTAACCTCAGGGTCAAAATCTAGGTTGACCTGTTGTAAGTAAAATAGTAAGGTTCTAACATCACGGTGCTAACCATTGTGTTTTGCATGCTAATGTGTGTAATTCTAAGAGAGTAGAAAGCATGCCTTTGGCATTTCAGTAATGGCCTTGATTCTCCATTTAGGCTGGAAACCAATTCCCATAAATCCTATGCCCGGTTCTTTTGTGGGCGCTTAGGCCTGTTAAAGAAGAGCGAAAGAATTAGTGTTGACACTGCTTGGGCGGTCAAATTACACTTGGACATGCACTTCTTATTAGGCTCATTATTCTTTAATCTATTAGGGTTAAATTTTAGACCTTTTTTCATCATTTGAAGAGACATAAGAATATACAACTACACATAAAAGGCTGATTAAGTATTGGTACTTTGGAATGTCAAATTATTAAGATATTTTCTTGGTGACAACTTCCTGCCTAACGGCTGCCTAATGGATTTATGGTTGGTGAAGAGAGTGTTGATCAAGCATATAGGTATTGCGTATGTAGAAATCAAGGACAAAGAGAGAAGAAAAAGCTGGAAATGCATTAAAATGTTCAATTTGTGGCCAAAAATTTAGATTCATTAGGCATGGGTAGGCATTAGAACAGGCATATCTGCTACAACAAGGGTTACATATATGACGGTGCCTTTTTTTAACCTTTCATGTAACATGGCCTTGGTTAAACATTAAACAAAGGGTTGTGTAAGGTCGTAAATAGCAACAAGAATAAGCCGTTCTTCATACTAAAACAATGTAGGTGCAAGTGTAAAATTCATGCAGTAGAAGGGTGTGCATGATTAGCGGTAAATAAATTAGCAATCCTTTACAGTAAATCCAGGTGTCGGGGTTCTTAGCTAATCGCTTGATGGCCCTATTTAAGTGCAATAATTCTGTTAGGGGAAAAATAAGAGCAACATTAAACCCATAGCTATAGGGTGCTTGCTTTGGAAAGGAGAGAAAACGTATCTTATATGATTTTAGCACGCCGTAGTATTTCAAAAGATACCACAATTTGGACCGGTGAGTTTTCAGCCTGATTTTGATTTGAAAGCTTTGTAAACACAGTAAAGGGATAATTGGGCAACTTGTTCCAAGGTTTGTCCTTGTGCTTTGTATATGGTCATAGCAAAGGTGAGTTTGACCGGGAATTGTTTCCTTTCATAAGCAAAGGGATAATTGGGCAATGATGGTGGCCTTAGTGTGATCCTCGGTAGAAATACGTGTTTGCTTCGTAGTAGCCAACACTGATTTGACAATGGATAACATTTTTAAAGAATTCTTTGCATATTAATTGCGTTCCATTGCATAATCCAAATGATGGATCTAAATTTTGAAGCAATATTATTGGGCAACCTTTTTTCAGAACAAGCTCGTGTGGGCTCATACCGGCAGGACATAAAGTGTTCAAAAAGTCTGGGGGATATGTATTGTAGTTGTCGTCAATTACACTGTCATAGATTTTGTAAGTCGTGGATGGCCCGTTGAACCTGTCGATAGCGGCTACATTAATTCTGTCAACATCATCGTTTGTTGGAGTAAGTATTGCTCTTTCAGTGAAGATATTTTGGCACACGGAAGTTGTTCTTATCTCAGGAAACACCTTGTCTATGAGTTGCTCGAAATCGCCGAGTTCTTTATCAACACAAGTAACAATGCCCTTGGGTAAGGAAACGTCACCATGTTCCCCGGCTTGAAGAGACCCATTGCCTAGATATAGTAGAAAGCTTGAGAAGGTTGGATCGTCTTTTGCCCTCATGTTTTGTGTCAATTTGAACTTTGTTAAATTTGGCCAAAGATAGGAGCTGACTAAGCTATAATCAACTGGCTCTTGTTGCGTTCTCCTAGGTAGCACAAGCAACACTTGACGAAAATTGTCGCCAAAGACAATAACCTTTCCGCCAAAGAGGGCTTTATTGTTACACATATCTTGTAGGAGCAGATCACATGCCTCAATGTTGTTTTTCTTTGCCATTTGTGCTTCATCCCAAATTATTAAAGTAGCTTGCCTAAGTAGCTGGGCTAGGTTGCTCTGCTTGGAAACATTCTAACTTAGCGGAGAATCATCATCGTTTGATATTTTAAACCTTCGAATGTCCAGTTCTTCCCATAGGAATATTGGAAGTGGCTATGCCAGATGTAGCTGTGGGTAAGACAATCGCTCCCATAGATCTTACTTTGGCATAAAAATGTTTTCCCAGTGCCCCAGGTCCATCGATAAAGAATGCGCCGTCTTTGTCTTGACATAGTGTAGTATACATTTGTATGCAAACCGTTGTTCGGCGTTCAATTGTTTAGAAGCTTTGCTATATATAGATGGAATAGGTGCATTGAGTGCATCGTTTATTTCCTTGTTGCTTGCCAGTGGTGTGTCTTTAAAGTCTACAAGGTGGTCGAGGTTATAGTCTTTCGTTGATTTGCCCATACCTTCAAGGTACCGTTCGATCTCTGTGCAAGTCAGGATGAGGATTTTTCTTGAATCGACTCCATTTGGTAGGTAAAGTCTTCGGATAGCGACGAATAATATTTTTCCCAGAGTTCCGGGGGATTTGGGGTGCGAAAAATAGCAATAACATTGTAAACAAGCGGCGCAACGCACGGGGCATTTATGCCTGTACAACTTCATCCATGCATGATTCAGCGTACCCGTCTTGTTCTAGAAATCCTTGGTGCTCTGCAACTTCTCTAAATGTTTCATATTTACGCTCACTGATAGCATGAATTATAGTCTATATTTTAGGGTTTGTTTGGACGTTTTATCTTTCATAATCTGCATGTTTGTATGTATATTATGTGATTATATTACCATTTCATCTACCTTTGCGGGAATCGAGGTCTACACCTAGTTTTGTTGTAATCGTAGGTAAAATGGCACGTTTTGCATCAAAAAGGAGCAAAAGGAGCTATGGAGTCATTGGAGCTACATTGAGGAACATAAGGAACCATCCAGGAAGCATGGCCATGGATTTGAGATTCACTTTGGACCAGTTTTGAGAGATTTCACATTCAGTTGTGACTCACCACGGTTGACCACAGATTCACCTCGACCGAGGTGATCCAGAGAAGTCGACTCGACCGAGGCGAATACCTAGGACGCGGCGAGAATATTTTATTCTTGGCTGAGATCTTTTATCTTTGGAAAGTGATCTTATATTTTTTGGGCTTGACTCCTGGAAGGAAGAAGATATATTGGATCTTATATTTTACCTATTTTTATGGGAAGAGATCTTCCTAAGATATCTTATCTTAGGAGAGTTATTTTCCTATAAAAAGGGTTGTATTTCCACAAATCCAAGATCATGCTATACCACCGATCAGAGTTTATACACCGCAGCAGCCATACTCCAGTTGGGAGATTTGAAGAACCTTTTTGAAGGTTGAAGGAAGATTGAAGATTGTAGCTTTTATAGCTTTTGGAAGGTTTTCTTGTAAGATTACCTTAGATTCTCTTCCTTGTTGTCTTGCTTGTTGGATTTATATCCAAGGAACGCTTTTGTTGTGATATTTGATTCAGTTATTGAAGTCTTTTCATTAAATTCTTCTTGTTCAAATATTCACCTTCTTCCCATATATTTGATTAATACTTTCATGATGATGAGTGGCTAATTTCCTTGTGTGATTCTAGGGTGATTGACTGAAGGTTGTGGGAAAAACAATGATAGAATAATCTTAGATTCCAGTAGGACCCTGAAAGTTCGAGTCTTTAACCTTAACCCTAAGCATCTCGCTCAGTCGATGAACATCTCGGCCGGGGTGGAATTTGGCTGACCGAGGTGACTTATCTGATCCGAAACTGAGAGTTAAGTGTTAGAGTTTGCCAAATCCTATTCTTATTACACCTTTCCTGGTTCAATGCAAGCCTAGGATGAGACTTACCCGGTAATTCCTTTGTTTGTGTACCTAAGACTATAAGTGTAGGTAATAATGGTTTATCCTTTATTGGGGTTTGAGTGTGCTTTCATCCCATCTTTTTGAGTTAGCCTGAGACTTACCCGGTAAAGGTTGATTCTATTCCCTTAGATGGTGTGTTAGTTTGAGGTTATAGTTTTTTTATCTTAATTCCTTGAGACTTACCCGGTGCATGTAGTTCCGAAGAAAGGAGGGATGACCGTTGTGACTAACAAGAACAACGAGTTGATCCCAACTAGGACCGTTATGGGCTGGAGGGTTTGCATCGATTATAGGAAGCTGAACACGGCCACACGGAAGGACCATTTTCCACTTCCCTTCATTGATCAAATGCTCGAGCGGTTGGCCCAGCATTCACACTTTTGCTACTTAGACGGTTATAGTGGATTCTTCCAGATTCCTATCCATCTAGATGATCAGGAGAAGACCACTTTCACTTGTCCATGGGGGACATTTGCTTATAGGAGGATGCCATTTGGACTATGCAATGCACCCGCTACCTTCCAGCGATGCATGATGGCTATCTTTTCCGAGTACATAGAGGAGATCATGGAGGTATTTATGGATGATTTTTCTGTATATGGTTCCTCTTTTGATGATTGCCTATCTAACCTTTCGCTAGTACTTAAAAGATGTGAAGACACTAATCTTGTTTTGAATTGGGAGAAGTGCCATTTTATGGTTAGTGACGGCATTGTGCTAGGACACCTCGTTTCTAATCGAGGCATTGAGGTCGATCGCGCTAAGATCGAGACTATTGAGAAACTCCCTCCCCCTTGTTCTGTTAAAGGTGTGAGGAGTTTTCTCGGGCATGCAGGTTTCTACAGGAGATTCATCAAGGACTTCTCTAAGATTTCTAAACCTCTAACTAACCTCTTGAATAAAGATGTTGTTTTTGAGTTTTTGCAGGAGTGTCTTGATGCTTTTTACAGGATTAAGGAAGCGTTGATCTCCGCTCCTATTATCCAACCTCCGGATTGGACCTTGCCCTTTGAGATCATGTGTGATGCTAGTGATATAGCCGTAGGAGCGGTGCTTGGACAGAAAAAGGATGGACGGACCACCGTCATTTACTATGCTAGCAAGACGCTAGATGTAGCACAACGCAACTACGCTACCACCGAGAAGGAGTTATTGGCGGTTGTATATGCTTTCGAGAAGTTTCGTTCCTATTTAGTAGGAGCGAAAGTCATTGTCTACACCGACCATGCAACCATTCGTTACTTGTTGGCTAAGAAAGATGCCAAGCCACGCCTTATTCGATGGATTCTCTTGCTTCAAGAGTTTGACCTAGAGATCCGCGATAAGAAGGGATCCGAGAATTCTGTTGCGGATCACCTCAGCCGGCTACCTGCATCTTCACGTGAGAAGGACGACCCGCCCATAGACGATTCATTCCCCGATAAGCACTTACACTTGTTGGAGCGTTTGATAGATTTACTTACTTCACCCCACGATGGAGGTGAAGTATGGGGTGAGGGCACCTCCCATCACGTTTGAGAGACGTATCATGGTCCAGCTAGCGACCTTAAACCAAGCGCTTCTTGGGAGGCAACCCAAGGTATTGCTTTCTTTTCCCTTTTTCTAGTCTAGCTTAGATAGTTTTTGCTTTTGCTTTGCTTTGTTTTGTTTTGGCGTTCTAGACAGATAACAGGAGACATCTAAGGGAGGAGCATAATTGGAAGGACAGAAGTTCGAGAATTTGAGAAGACGGAGTTTGACTGAGGCATCTCGGTTGCTATCAGAGCACCTCGACCGAGATGATTCTTGAGCAACCGAGGCAACTAGGGTTTTCTAAAGAACCACCTCGGTCCGTACCACCTCGGTTCAGTCGAGACCATCTCGACCGAGGTGACAGCAGTCCAGAAAAGGGTATAAAAGGCGGAAGATTTCTCTTGCCTTGCTTTACTCTTTCCCCTCAACCGTGGCAACAATTCACCTCGCTTCTCCGATTTCTTGCTCGTTTTCGATGCTTTCTGTCTCCAAACTACGATTGAAGGATAGAGGATCGTGTTGCAAGTACAAATCTACAGAAAATCGAACCGATTCGGCCAAAACGAGGTAAAACGAACCGAAACCCTAACCTCTCCGTTTCGCTTCGATTTGGGCTTTGGTTGCCCCTGCATTTGTTGAGGAAAGACTTAAGTACCCCATAGGAAGCAATTGTAGTGATTTTTGGGGGAAAAGACCTGAATTTTCAGAAGGAATTAGAATCCAGTTTTCCGCCTCGGTCCAGTCGAGCTGTGCCTCGGCCGAGGTGATTCTTGAGTGTTGTCAGTCGACCGAGGTGACCTGACAGTTTGATTTTCTGAAAATGAGTTCTGACCGCCACATTGCCCTCAGGGATAGATCCTCACCTTCCCCTTCTTCCTCACCTTCCCCTTCTTCCTCTTCTTCCCGACCATATTGATTGGTGATCCATGAGCGACACCAGGTCGATTACGACCGTATTTCTGGCCGTCCAGTGATTGCACCACGCTTCCTGGACGTGTCTGCTTTTGATTGCCTCCAGGTAGACGGAGACCTTAGGAGGATGATTTTTACAGTTGGGCTGGATCAGTTTACTCAGATCCGAGCCCCAACCTATTTGGAGCCGACCCTAGAGTTCGTTAGCTCCTTTACCTACCTTCCCACAAAGCAGTCTGTGAAGTACCGGTTGATGAACCGGAACTTCTTAGTGCCACTTGAGTACTAGAGAGATATTTTCGGCTTTCCGAAGCCCACCGCTGTTGACTTCCCGTCCCGATCAGTAGCTAGGGAGTTTTGGGGGCAGATTGCTCATATTGTTGAGCACACAGATAGATGGCGCCCTGGAGATTCCAGGGAGAAGGTTAGCCCACCGGATCTTCAGTGAGATGCTTCTGGCGCGTACTGAGACGCCCCAGAAGATCCGATAGGGGGAGCTTTTCAGTTTATACTGCATGGTTACTAGGGGTATCCCGGACTTTGGTTTGATGCTGGCAGAGGATCTGCACAGGATCAAGGCCAAGGCGAAGGGAGACATCTGCTGCGGAGGGCTTGTCACCCATATAGCTAGCTATCAGGACATGGATCTTAGTGCTTGCACGATGGTAGCGGCTGCCAAGCCGCTTGGATTGCAGGAGATGATCACTCGGCGGATTCTAGTTTCCCGAGGTCTGACTACTCCGTACGTGACTATGCCGTGGGAGCTGACTGCGCCACAGGGGATCAGGTGGTCTGCCCAGTTCACTGTTTATGACCCACATTATTGGCAGACCGCTTGGGCTCCACTGATGGAGGATTACAAAGAGGCAGCAGCTGCCCCAGCTGAGGAGGAGGAGGCTGATGATGAGGAGACAGTTGATGAGAGAGAGGGTGGAGTCCCGATGGATACAGGGACAGATACTGCAGGGACGAGCGCTCCACCAGTTATAGATCTGGATGAGGAGGACACTGAGCCTGCACCTGCTACTTCTCCAATGAGACCTGCTAGGCGTAGGACACACCGACACAGGGATCCAGATGCTCACAGATGGATCGATGACCTGACGGATCAGGTTATTGATTCATATGCTGCTTTGTCACTGGATATCCGCGAGATGCAGGAGCGGCAGCACTACCAGCACATGATGGCCCAGATCCAGTTTGAGCACATCATGGGGTATCCGTTCGACCCGACCCAGTATCCGTACGTGCCACCACCACCACCACCGGATCGTGACTACTGAGAGCTGCAGGATTTTCTTTATTATTTTTATGCAGTTCAGCTATTTATCCGGTGAGTATTTTTATCCTTTAGACTTATTTTGACCCACTGGGACAGTGTGTCCCTAGTATGGGTGTTTATGTGATATTTGACACTTATGTATGACTCTACTTGCTTAGATATTGATATTTTATGCTTCAGTTGCTTCTATATGTTTATCTGAGATTGCATGCATACTTACATGTTATTTGATTGAGAAAAACGTCAAAACTGAAAGAAAACTGGTTTTAAAATTTTTTTTTTGGACCTCAACCGGGGCAGTTCTGACCGAACGAGGTGTTTCACCTCGGTTGACCTAAGAACACCTCGACCGAGGTGGGTTAACTGAGAGATTTCGAAAACGATTTTTGTGTTACTTATCTGGATATGATCTCAGTGAAGATCTTGCTTACTAACTGGTTTTAAATTCTTTATGTGTTTGAAAGGTTTTATAATATGTTTAAGTTGCTAAATGCTTTGTTTGAAATTATTGGCATGTTTAATACCTTGTTTTTATCTAAATTATGTTGAATTTGAAGGTTGACACCACATTATGAGTTCTCTCACTTTTTTCCTGGAAAGACCAAGGCAATTCATTCTTCTCTTTTCTTCTTCTTGATCATGCTTAGCCCCTCATATACATTTTGCCTCCCTTTACCTATCCGGGAATTTGGAAGCAAGCGAAGTGGTGAAAGCAAGTGAAGTTAAAGTTGAGAAGTTGGCTGAAAGTGAAAGTGTTAGAAAGTAATAATAGGTTTGGGGAAGTCAATCATAAAGATGAGTAACTCGGCACCATTCACATAGCCGGGTGTTTGTGTCTTGCCAAAGTCGGATTGAGCGATATTCCTAACGGGTCATGGTATGTGCATCAAGGGTTTGATGCATCTCAAGAAATTGATGATTGCTGATTTCCTAGGCTTCGGTTATTGTGCACCTCTGTCCATGCATCCCAAAAAGTAAAGTAAAAGAAAAAGTGTGAAATAAGCAAAGCTTATTAGTGAAAGATGTTACAAGTCAAAGTGAAAGTGAAGTTCATCCTTTTCCCGGATTCTAGCACCACATTACCTTACATACATCCCTACCCTACACGTTTCTTGACCTTTCTTTTGGGAAGCCCTTGAGGCCTCGAGCTTGTTGATTGACTTAGTGGTTTAAACTGGATTATACATGATTAATTTTGATAATTATGACTTATTATGCATTCTATGATTTTATGCAAAGATCAATAACTTTCTTATATTTATAAAATGTTTTGAACATGTTTTGATTTTAAATTCCATGAAGTATTCTCTTAGAGTGATCTATGATAGTTGCACACCATAAAAATGTTTTTGAAAGATTTTCATTGATTTTCTTGACTTATAATCCATTCTATCTTGTCTTTTATATGCGGAACTTGCTTGGGGACAAGCAAGGGCTAAGTATGGGGTATTTTGATAACATGAATTATAGTCTATATTTTAGGGTTTGTTTGGACGTTTTATCTTTCATAATCTGCATGTTTGTATGTATATTATGTGATTATATTACCATTTCATCTACCTTTGCGGGAATCGAGGTCTACACCTAGTTTTGTTGTAATCGTAGGTAAAATGGCACGTTTTGCATCAAAAAGGAGCAAAAGGAGCTATGGAGTCATTGGAGCTACATTGAGGAACATAAGGAACCATCCAGGAAGCATGGCCATGGATTTGAGATTCACTTTGGACCAGTTTTGAGAGATTTCACATTCAGTTGTGACTCACCTCGGTTGACCACAGATTCACCTCGACCGAGGTGATCTAGAGAAGTCGACTCGACCGAGGCGAATACCTAGGACGCGGCGAGAATATTTTATTCTTGGCTGAGATCTTTTATCTTTGGAAAGTGATCTTATATTTTTTGGGCTTGACTCCTGGAAGGAAGAAGATATATTGGATCTTATATTTTACCTATTTTTATGGGAAGAGATCTTCCTAAGATATCTTATCTTAGGAGAGTTATTTTCCTATAAAAAGGGTTGGATTTCCACAAATCCAAGATCATGCTATACCACCGATCAGGGTTTATACACCGCAGCAGCCATACTCCAGTTGGGAGATTTGAAGAACCTTTTTGAAGGTTGAAGGAAGATTGAAGATTGTAGCTTTTATAGCTTTTGAAAGGTTTTCTTGTAAGATTACCTTAGATTCTCTTCCTTGTTGTCTTGCTTGTTGGATTTATATCCAAGGAACGCTTTTGTTGTGATATTTGATTCAGTTATTGAAGTCTTTTCATTAAATTCTTCTTTTTCAAATATTCACCTTCTTCCCATATATTTGATTAATACTTTCATGATGATGAGTGGCTAATTTCCTTGTGTGATTCTAGGGTGATTGGCTGAAGGTTGTGGGAAAAACAATGATAGAATAATCTTAGATTCTAGTAGGACCCTGAAAGTTCGAGTCTTTAACCTTAACCCTAAGCATCTCGCTCAGTCGATGAACATCTCGGCCGGGGTGGAATTTGGCTGACCGAGGTGACTTATCTGATCCGAAACTGAGAGTTAAGTGTTAGAGTTTGCCAAATCCTATTCTTATTACACCTTTCCTGGTTCAATGCAAGCCTTGGATGAGACTTACCCGGTAATTCCTTTGTTTGTGTACCTAAGATCATAAGTGTAGGTAATAAAGGTTTATCCTTTATTGGGGTTTGAGTGTGCTTTCATCCCATCTTTGTGAGTTAGCCTGAGACTTACCCGGTAAAGGTTGATTCTATTCCCTTAGATGGTGTGTTAGTTTGAGGTTATAGTTCTTTATCTTAATTCCTTGAGACTTACCCGGTAATAGGAGTTACGGTTTAGGATTAGTGAGTAGTGAGGCTTACCCGGTGATCTATTCCACTTTAGTAATACCTTCCCTGTGCAAAAACCTCAGCTTTGTCCGCTTATCTTTAGATCTTGAGTTGGAACCACAACTAGATGCTTTAATCCCTAGAATTGCATGTTTGCTTTATTGACTTCTTATTCATCTTTGATTGTTTTGATCACCTTTTGTGGTTAGTATTTACATAAGCATACCGTGATTGGACTTTGTTTCACTAAGTCCCTGTGATCGACCCCTGTAATTCCTTGCTTTTTACTACGATTGTCCCGTACACTGCGGGTTCGCATCCTTATTTTAAGCTTACGTCTAGGGTTATAAATTTAAAGCTTGCACACACCGTTTGAAGTGAACACTCACCGACCATCAGGAGCAAATCAAACGATGTAGGGCCACGCACATGTAGAAGGAGTAATATTAAATAGTATCTTTTGCCTTTTGTTGGGGCAACATAAGAAAGTTTACCAATCGTTGTCTTGTTTATTTTCCTAAGGGTCCATTCCTTGGGCACTGCATTCCATACGTAGATTTTAGGATATTCTGAGTACGATTTGGGTTGCATGTTTCCTAGGTTGGTGTTATTCTTGAAGAACTCTGTCAATATAGTGTTCGAGCGGTGCTCGTTCGAAGCCACTTGTTGTAGATTTTCACGCTCGTGGAAGTTTATTGATTGCATATCAGGCAAATGTATTTGTTGGGGAAGGACCGGGGGATCAATATCGTATAAATCCATCGCAAAAATTCTCCATGCCGATTCTGGAGGAGATATCCACCTGCCGTTTTGGTAGCTACGAATTTCATCGTTGTTGTTCATCGTATCTTGTGTGATGTTGTAGCTAATGCGGTCGTTTCCCTTGTACACATATTTGTACAGGTATTTAACAGCTTTTATTGTAGAGCAAATCTCAACATTAATGTGACAGTCAAACATTGGTGAAAGGTAGGGGTTATAAAGAATAACCCATCTGTTGTCTAACCTTGCGCCTCTTATAAAAGCAATATTTCCTTTCTTGTCTTGTACGTCAGATAGGAGTCGCTGTCACAAGTAGTGAATGGAGCAAATTTCTTTGGATACCCAAATCTGCACTTTTTGGTAGATTTTTTTCCCTGCATGCAAGGAGAATCTGGGTACTTAGGCCCGCAAGGGCCGTGCATCATGTGTTTGAGCACAACAGATTGCAAATGGGGATTTTGGTTATTAGGGAGTTCAGCTCAAACATACTTTTCAAAATCTTCAGGCCGTCTAATCTTGTGTATTGCCTGCAAAATTATCAAGATGTGAGCATGTGGTAAGCCGCGTTTTTGGAACTCTACAACATGAACTCGTGCTGTTACCGGGCCGAAAATCTGCTCCTTAACAATTTGGTTTTTCAGGAGCTTTAGCTTTGCATTAAAAATCCGTGCTACTATGTCTGGACGATGTTCGGTTTTTTCCCGAGGCAGAAGTTGTTGTTTGATTTCTTGCCAATTTGGATTGTACGTGATAGTAATGAATAAATTTGGCTTTCTATACTTTTGTACAAGGTCATCGCATTCAGGTAGCGCCGTTTAACATCTTGGGGCCCTCCAATGAATGAAGGTGGAAGTATTGTGCGGCACCAATATTAACTGCACTATTTTGTCCGGCACCAAGGCTATCAAGTATACCTTTGTAAAGCTCGGCCCTAATAGTTGCTTGATTCCTTCTAAAAACTCTAGCCCAATATTCTCGATTTTGACATACATGTCAACAATTTATTGTTGGAATAATCTTGCTGATTTAAGGAGGTGATTGTCCGGATGAGACTGAAGCTTGTATGAATAATATTCTCTACAAGATACTTCTTTCCCTTCCTTAGGTGGCCTTCGGGCAGAAGCTGGGAACAATGTTAACTTATTACATACGAGGGCTATAAGGGGGGGGAGGGTGCTAATGCATTGTACAATAGCGTTATGGAAAGGAATATAGAGGTTATACCTTTTGCTTTTGCTTCTATTAAGTCCTCCTCAGTCTGAACTAAGCAAGTCAATATAAGGAAAAAGGGGTAGCATATGAGGCCTTTTGTTTCGTATTTGATATTCTTTTTATCCCCTGGTACCATCCCGATTCTTCAAGTGGAACAAGCAGGGGGTATTGAAGGGGGTCGTAACAGCCGTAGTAATGTTGTACTCATGAGATTTATTCGAGGTGCCACGGAATAAAATTTGAGAGCTAGTCGAAACGATCGTGGCGGAATTGTTGTCCAATACTGCTGCTACTTCTTCAGAGGTTGGAACATTGTAAACACGTTGATCTAGTGAAGGGTTAACAGAAATGGAAACTCCTGTGTCTTCAACAATGTCAATTCCGCTAAAGTCCGAAAAAACTGCGCATAAGGATTTTGTTCCATGATGGACATAAGCATTGTAATTATTTCTGGCCGCAGCTGTGGGAACAACCCTACTCGGTTTTGATTTTCATGTTGAGCATTAATGAA
Organism: Fagopyrum homotropicum; assembly: GCA_033239125.1. NCBI lineage: Eukaryota > Viridiplantae > Streptophyta > Magnoliopsida > Caryophyllales > Polygonaceae > Fagopyrum > Fagopyrum homotropicum. The sequence continues at coordinate 80,731,323 of BSWB01000008.1, forward strand.
GTACGGCTGTAAGTATTGTGGAGTGTTAGTGTTGGGCAGGAGGTCGTCAATGTAGTGGTATAGTTAGCCGTGCAGCTTGAACACGTAGATTCCTTTTTTCGATTTACTATCAATCGAGCCTCCAAGAGAGCTGAAGGCAAACATGTTGTTGTATAACCTAGACTGCTTTCTAAAGTGTACGGCCTCCTCGTCTGTGCTACCAAATAAGTCTAGTAATTTGGCAGGAAATTCATTGGTGGTGATATGGACCTCGCCATTGAGACAACAAAAGCTTCGGTTTTCATTTTCATGTTGAGCATCAATGAAGTACAGCTGTAAGTATTGTGGAGTGTTAGTGTTGGGCAGAGGTCGTCAATGTAGTAGTATAGTTGGCCGTGCAACTTGAAAACGTAGATTCCTTTTTTTGATTTACTATCAATCGAGCCTCCAAGAGAGCTGAAGGCAAACATGTTGTTGTATAATCTAGCGTACTTTCTAAAGTGTACGGCCTCCTCGTATGTGCTACCAAATAAGTCTAGTAGTTTGACAGGAAATTCATTGGTGGTGATATGGACCTCGCCGTTGAGACAACAAAAGCATGGAGTTTCATACGCAAATTTAGCAGCTTTAAATTTGGCACTAGCGGTGGGTATAGGCAATACATTTGCAGTCATTGGCATACACTGTAGCTCGGTTGCGGCGTGCGGGTGGGTCAGCCGGCGTAGCCGTTGACTACAACGGGTCATAGGTGCCCGTTGTCTTTTCGCCATTGAACTTTCAACAACAGTGATGCCTAGTGTTCGCTCAAAAGTGTGTGCATCAAAGTCTTAAAATTTATAAAACTGAAATTAAGCAAAAGCGAACCCGCAGTGTACGGATTGGCGTAGTAAAACAAGAATTCCAGAGTATCGAACTCAAGGATTGGGGGGGAACAAATTCTGTTCACCAATTGTCAAGCCAGTAAATGTAAAAGCTTTGCAAATATATTGGGAAAACAGCAATTCTAAAGATCCAAGTATCCAATTGTGGCAATTGATTCAAGATATTCTAAGGATATAAGGATAGAGTCGGGATTGCAAAGGAATATCTAATGTAAGTTTATGTATGGTGAAGTTCCAAAACCCTATATGTCTTACCCAAAGGCTCTCTCTATAAAGGTTGTTGATGCTGCAGTATAGAAAGGATCAAATGATAAGAATTACTCTCAAATACCCATGTCCAAACCCAAGGAATCAAAGAAAAGCCAAAACGGTTAAGGTTGTGACACTCGAAACCGAAATAGAGGATGTTGAGTCTCACTACTACCTAGAAAAGGCAAGCCAAGGCTAAGTTAAGGCAAATCTCTAACTTTGGATCAAAGCAAAAGCAAGGGTCGTATGACAGAAAAAACCACGGCTAGATCTTAAAGAACCACGGCTGTGGAACTCAAGAACATGCCGTGGAAAAGTTCGACGACGAGGTTTCTCACAACTCTCAGGGTCCAATCTGTTTTGGTTCAATCTATCATCATCTATGCCACAACTATCAACCCTTCACCTTAGAATCGCTAAAGAGTTTTAGCCAACAATCATTGTCATTGAATCAATAATCAAGTTTAAAAGAGAAAAAGGGTAAAATCTCGAAAACTCAATAATAACCAAATAGTAAATCACGAAAACAAACAACAAGTATATGTGTTCAATGAAAGTTGAATAGGGAACAAAAATCCTCACAACAATCTATAGGGACAATGAAGAACGGTATATCAATCCGCCTTCAAATGTAAATCCTAAGATCTTCCTAAGTACGCAATCTCGAAATGCGTCCTTCTCGGGATCTTCCCTGTACGCAATGGAATCTTCCTAAGCAATCTCTAATGAAATGTAGTGTATGCAACCGTTCTCCTCGTCGGTGGGGGTCCATGTCCGCCCTTCAATGTTAAAGGCTATCGGATATTTGTAGGGATAAATCTAAGGTTTACACACAAAACCATAAATATTTGGGCTGAAAAGAAGTCGAGCCTGATGGTATCAGAAAATACTCTGGGCCGCGTCAGACGGTATGAGAGAATACTTTGGCGCGTCAAACGGTATCAGAAGATACTTTGGCGCGTCCTAACTTCCTTTTATGCTCATTTTTGCCCCTCTTCAAGGCTTGATCCTTAAATGTGCCATTTCGCTCCATAATTCGCCAAATTACCTACAAATGCAATAAAACTCTGTGTAGACCTCTATTCTCGCAAACTAGGTGAATATAACCATAAATGCCATGAATGTATGTCTATCCATACAAAATAAAGGGAAAATCTACATAAATACATGCCTAAATATAGGTCATAATTCATGTCATCAAAATACCCCATATTTGCCTCTTGCTTGTCCCCAAGCAAGGTTCAAACTTAAGATACAAGATGATATGGATTATGAATATGCAAAAACAAAGAAAAACCACAATATTTTGGTTGTGCTTCTATTCATAGATCACCCTCAAAGAATTGCTTCAGATCTAATAACAATTATCATATGATCAAAAGGAATTATATCATGGAAATAGGACCTTACTTCACTTTCTTTGAATCTCAACATCCTCCACCAATAAGCTTTGCTTATGTTTTTTTTTTTTTTTGGGATGCATGGACAGAGGTGCACAATAACCGAAGCCTAGGAGATCAGCAATCATCAATTTCTCGAGATGCCTCAAACCCTTGATGAACATACCATGACCCGTTAGGAATATCCCTCAATCCGACTTTGGCAAGACACAAACACCTAGCTATGTGAATGGTGCCGAGTTACTCATCATCATGATTGACTTCCCCAAACCTAATTGTTTCTTTCTAACACATTCAGCCAACATCTCATCTTCACTTTCACTTTCTTTTCTTTGCTTGCTTCTAAATTCCTGGATAGGTAAAGGGAGGCAAATATGTATATGAGCAGCTAAAGCATGGTCAAGAACAAGAAGAGAATGAATTGCCTTAATCATCCCAGGAAGAATGTGATAGAACTCATCACGTGGTGTCAACCTTCAAATTCAACATAATTTTGATAAAAACAAAGTATTAAACATGCTAAAACTTCAAATAAGCATTTTGTAACTTAAATATATCATAAAACCTTTCGAGCATATAAAGATTTTAAAACCAATCTGCAAACAGAATCATCATTGAGGTCATATCCAGAGAAGAAGCACACGAACGTTTTGAAAAACTTTTCAGTTAAAGCCACATCGGTCGAGGTGTTCTGGCGTCATCCGAGGTGTTCATCCTCCATCGGCCATGAACGTCTCGGTCGAGGTCATAAATTTTTTTTTTCAAACAGGTTTTTGACGTTTTTCTCAAACAAAAACCTGTATGTATGCATGTAATGACAGATAAACACATAGAGCCAAGTAAAGCATAATAAGATCATAATATCCAAGGGAGTCATACAAACATACACATAAGTCACATAAAATACATCCAAATACCCCATACTTGGGACACATTGTCCCATGGGTCAAATATAAGTCTAAGAACAGAATACTCATCGGACCTAGCTAAACTGCATAATAAATAAGAAAAGAAATCCATGAAGCTCTAGTCCTCATCAGCTGGCGGTGGTGGATGTGGAATGTATGGGTGTTGGGTCGGGTCGAAAGGATAGCCCATAACCTGCTGATGCTAGATCTCCATCATCCGTCTGGTGTAGTGCTTGCTCTCCAACATTTGAAGTGCCCATCCCTCGATATGTCTACGCTCCTCCTCGAAGCGCTCATGAATGTCGACTATAAGGGCTGCGTAGGAGTCAATCATTTGCTCAGTAAGATCATCTATCCTCTGATGTGCCTCGTGATCTCTGAATCGGCGACGGGATCTGCGTTGAGGTGGATGTGGTGGTGCTGCTCTCTCCTCCTCTGTCGCCTCATCATCAAGGTCGACAACTAGAACACTAGGGCCGCCGGTATCAGTACCGGTCTCCATAGCAGCTCCTCCATCATAACCCTCCTCCTCATCATCATCGTCAGCTGGATCTCTAGCATCTTGCATGTAGGGAAACCAAGCAGCAGAGTAGTATTAGCGGTCAAAGACAGGGGGGATGACCACATAATGCCCTGTGGTGCAGTCGTCTCCCATGGCATGGCAACATAAGGCGTGTGATAGAATGAATTATAGTCTATATTTTGGGGTTTGTTTGGACGTTTTATCTTTCATAATCTGCATGTTTGTATGTATATTATGTGATTATATTACCATTTCATCTACCTTTGCGGGAATCGAGGTCTACACCTAGTTTTATTGTAATCGTAGGTAAAATGGCACGTTTTGCATCGAAAAGGAGCAAAAGCAGCTATGGAGTCATTGGAGCTACATTGAGGAACATAAGGAACCATCCAGGAAGCATGGCCATAGATTCGAGATTCACTTTGGACCAGTTTTGAGAGATTTCACATTCAGTTATGACTCACCTCGGTTGACCACAGATTCATCTCGACCGAGGTGATCCAGGGAAGTCGACTCGACCGAGGCAAATACCTAGGACGCGGCGAGAATATTTTATTCTTGGCTGAGATCTTTTATCTTTGGAAAGAGATCTTATATTTTTGAGCTTGACTCATGGAAGGAAGAAGATATGCTAGATCATATATTTTACCTATTTTTATGGGAAGAGATCTTTCTAAGATATCTTATCTTTGGAGAGTTATTTTCCTATAAAAAGGGTCGGATTTCCCACAAATCCACATCCCGCTTACTGCATACATCCGCTATGAGCCCGCTTACACCGAAAAATCTGCATTCAGTTGGGAATCACGCAGCAGCCATACTCCAGTTGGGGGATTTGAAGAACCTTTTTGAAGGTTGAAGGAAGATTGAAGATTGTAGCTTTTATAGCTTTTGGAGGTTTTCTCGTAAGATTACCTTAGATTCTCTTCCTTGTTGTCTTGCTTGTTGGATTTATATCCAAGGAACGCTTTGTTGTGATATTTGATTCAGTTATTGAAGTCTTCTCATTAAATTCTTCTTGTTCAAATATTCACCTTCTTCCCATATATTTGATTAATACTTTCATGATGATGAGTGGCTAATTTCCTTGTGTGATTCTAGGGTGATTGGCTGAAAGTTGTGGGAAAAACAATGATAGAATGATCTTGATCATAGTAGGACCCTGAAAGTTCGAGTCTTTAACCTTAACCCTAAGCATCTCGCTCAGTCGATGAACATCTCGGCCGGGGTGGAATTTGGCTGACCGAGGTGACTTATCTGATCCGAAACTGAGAGTTAAGCGTTAGAATTTGCCAAATCCTATTCTTATTACACCTTTCCTGGTTCAATGCAAGCTTAGGATGAGACTTACCCGGTAATTCCTTTGTTTGTGTACCAAAGACCATAAGTGTAGGTAATAAAGGTTTATCCTTTATTGGGGTTTGAGTGTGCTTCCATCCCATCTTTGTGAGTTAGCCTGAGACTTACCCGGTAAAGGTTGATTCTATTCCCTTAGATGGTGTGTTAGTTTGATGTTATAGTTCTTTATCTTAATTCCTTGAGACTTACCCGGTAATAGGAGTTACGGTTTAGGATTAATGAGTAGTGAGACTTACCCGGTGATCTATTCCCCTTTAGTAACACCTTCCCTATGCAAAAACCTCAGCTTTGTCCGCTTATCTTTAGATCTTGAGTTGGAACCACAACTAGATGCTTTAATCCCTAGAATTGCATGTTTGCTTTATTGACTTCTTATTCATCTTTGATTGTTTTAATTGCTCTTGTGGTTAGTATTTACATAAGTATACTGTGATTGGACTTTGTTTCACTAAGTCCCTATGATCGACCCCTGGAATTCCTTGCTTTTTACTACGATTGACCCGTACACTGCGGGTTCGCATCCTTGTTTTAAGCTTACATCTAGGGTTATAAATTTAAAGCTTGCACACACCGTTTGGAGCGAACACGTTTTTGGCGCCGTTGCCGGGGACTTGGTCTAGACCGAGCCGGTTGCGGTTTGCTTTCGGGGCACTTGCCCCTGTTGCTACTAACTACTCTTTCTATGAGTTTTGTAGTTTTCAAGATTTCCGATGACTACATTTGATCCAGCCTGGATAGCAAGGCAAAGTGCTAGGGCGGACCATTATGAATACTTGGAGGAGAAGTACTCCTTCTATTGGTTCAACAATGAATGGGAAAGAGAAGAGGCCATTCAGCGTGAACTTGCGATGTGGGATGAACTGCATATCCCTAAAAAGATTTGTGAGCAACCCCTTGAAGATTCTCTTGAATCAAGATGGGAGAGGTTGATGAAGAAAGTGGAGGAGCTCAGTGAAAGCACCCTATCCTATGCTAAGCCGGAATTGGAGCATAAGGAAGTGTTGTACGTTTCAAGCATTCCCCCAATCGAACCAGAAATTTCTCCTGAAACTTCTGAGGAAGAGGAGGATATGGAAGGTCTTGATCCAACTGTTAGACCTCGGCCGAGGTGGAAGAGATTTCGGCCGAGATGGAAGAATCTGCAAAACCAAAAGTGGAAGATGCAGAGAACCTTGGCCCAATTACTGAGATTGTGGTCAAAGTTGAAGAAAGACCAGCAGTACTGAGAGAGATTTCGTGGGTGGATTATCAAACCAACACGAAACTTGTCTCAAGCTTTGGAGAACTTTGCAAGGTACACTCTCCTACTTCATTTGAATTCCCTATTAATATTTCTGAATTTTTTAGGAAGGCACCGAAGAGTTGGAGGTCTCTTCCGAAAGAACCTCCTAAGATCAAGATGAAACCTCTCTTGAAACCGATAGAAGAATATACTCCTTGGATTATAAGGAGTGGAGTTTGCAAACACTACACCGTTAAGGTGATGAAGTGTCTCTTGTTCAAGTATGGGGTCCCTTGCATGCTCAGGACCCTGTACCATCCCCAAGCTATAGATGGGGAAGCTGCTATGATTCTCGAAAAATTGTTTTCTCGATCAAGGAAAGGATGGGACGCAAGGCTAGATTATGTCCCATTGAAGTGCAGGAAGACTAGAAGGATTCCGGTGAGAATCAAACCGTACAAGCTTGTACGTGGGAGATCTTACCATTTGCCGGTGAAATTAGGAACCGGAACCTTTTTGGAAGAATTTTATGATGGATGTGATGAGCACTCCATGGTGTTCAAGGTACATTGAGTAATTCTATGGAGAAGGGTCCAGCTAGCGACCTTAAACGAAGCGCTTCTTGGGAGGCAACCCAAGGTGTTGCTTTCTTCTCCCTTTTCTAGTTTAGTTTAGATAGTTGCTTTGTTTTTGTTTTCCTCTAGACAACAACCAGATATTCCAAAAGGAAGGATCACAGTTCAGGAGCTACACTGGAAGATTAAAATTTCGAGAAGTTGAGGAAACGAGCTTTACTGAGATACATCTCGGGTACTGTCAGAACACCTCGACCGAGATGTGCTTCGCCAACCGAGATGGTTTTATCTGGGAGCTATTTCTTACTTCTTCATGCAGTTTAGCTATGTTCGGTGAGTATCTTGTCCTTAGACTTATTTCGACCCACTGGGACAGTGTGTCCCAAGTATGGAGTATTTATGTATTATTTGACTCATGGATGTATGACTTGACCTTCTATGATATTTATGCTTTATTTTGCTTCTATATATTTATCTGAGATTGCTTGCATACATACAGATGATTTGATTGAGAAAAACGTCGAAATTGAAAAAAAAACTGGTTTTAAAAAAAAAAAAAATTTTGACCTCGACCGGGGCAGTTCTGGCCGAACGAGGTGTTTCACCTCGGTTGACCTAAGAATACCTCGACCGAGGTGGGTTAACTGAGAGGTTTCGAAAACGATTTTTGTGTTACTTATCTGGATATGATCTCAGTGAAGATCTTGCTTACTGACTGGTTTTAAATTCTTTATGTGTTTGAAAGGTTTTATAATATGTTTAAGTTGCTAAATGCTTTGTTTGAAATTATTGGCATGTTTAATACCTTGTTTTTATCTAAATTATGTTGAATTTGAAGGTTGACACGACATTATGAGTTCTCTCACTTTCTTCCTGGAAAGACCAAGGCAATTCATTCTTCTCTCTTCTTCTTCTTGATCATGCTTAGCCCCTCATATACATTTTTGCCTCCCTTTACCTATCCGGGAATTTGGAAGCAAGCGAAGTGGTGAAAGCAAGTGAAGTTAAAGTTGAGAAGTTGGCTGGAAGTGAAAGTGTTAGAAAGTAATCTTAGGTTTGGGGAAGTCAATCATGAAGATGAGTAACTCGGCACCATTCACATAGCCGGGTGTTTGTGTCTTGCCAAAGTCGGATTGAGCGATATTCCTAACGGGTCATGGTATGTGCATCAAGGGTTTGATGCATCTCAAGAAATTGATGATTGTTGATTTCCTAGGCTTCGGTTATTGTGCACCTCTGTCCATGCATCCCAAAAAGTAAAGTAAAAGAAAAAGTGTGAAATAAGCAAAGCTTATAGGTGGAAGATGTTGAAAGTCAAAGTGAAAGTGAAGTATATCCTTTTCCCGGATTCTAGCACCACATTACCTTAAATACATTCCTACCCTACACGTTTCTTAATCTTTCTTTTGGGAAGCCCTTGAGACCTCGAGCTTGTTGATTGACTTAGTGGTTTAAACTGGATTATGCATGATTAATTTTGATAATTATGACTTATTATGCATTCTATGATTTTATGCAAAGATGAACAACTTTCTTATATTTATAAAATGTTTTGAACATGTTTTGATTTTAAATTCCATGAAGTATTCCCTTAGAGTGATCTATGATAGTTCCACACCATAAAATGTTTTGAAAGACTTTTTCATGGATTTTCTTGACTTATAATCCATTCTATCTTGCCTTTTATATGCGGAAATTGCTTGGGGACAAGCAAGGGCTAAATATGGGGTATTTTGATAGCATGAATTATAGTCTATATTTTGGGGTTTGTTTGGACGTTTTATTCTAATCGTAGGTAAAATGGCACGTTTTGCATCGAAAAGGAGCAAAAGGAGCTATGAAGTCATTGGAGCTACATTGAGGAACAAAAGGAACCATCCAGGAAGCATGACCATAGATTCGAGATTCACTTTGGACAAGTTTTGAGAGATTTCACATTCAGTTATGACTCACCTCGGTTGACCACAGATTCATCTCGACCGAGGTGATCCAGGGAAGTCGACTCGACCGAGGCGAATACCTAGGACGCGGCGAGAATATTTTATTCTTGGCTGAGATCTTTTATCTTTGGAAAGAGATCTTATATTTTTGGGCTTGGCTCCTGGAAGGAAGAAGATATGCTAGATCATATATTTTACCTATTTTTATGGGAAGAGATCTTTCTAAGATATCTTATCTTTGGAGAGTTATTTTCCTATAAAAAGGGTCGGATTTCCCACAAATCCACATCCCGCTTACTGCATACATCCGCTATCAGCCCACTTACACCGAAAAATCCGCATTCAGTTGGGAATCACGCAGCAGCCATACTCCAGTTGGGAGATTTGAAGAACCTTTTTGAAGGTTGAAGGAAGATTGAAGATTGTAGCTTTTATAGCTTTTGGAAGTTTTCTCGTAAGATTACCTTAGATTCTCTTCCTTGTTGTCTTGCTTGTTGGATTTATATCCAAGGAACGCTTTGTTGTGATATTTGATTCAGTTATTGAAGTCTTCTCATTAAATTCTTCTTGTTCAAATATTCACCTTCTTCCCATATATTTGATTAATACTTTCATGATGATGAGTGGCTAATTTCCTTGTGTGATTCTAGGGTGATTGACCGAAAGTTGTGGGAAAAACAATGATAGAATGATCTTGATCATAGTAGGACCCTGAAAGTTCGAGTCTTTAACCTTAACCCTAAGAATCTCGCTCAGTCGATGAACATCTCGGCCGGGGTGGAATTTGGCTGACCGAGGTGACTTATCTGATCCGAAACTGAGAGTTAAGCGTTAGAATTTGCCAAATCCTATTCTTATTACACCTTTCCTGGTTCAATGCAAGCTTAGGATGAGACTTACTCGGTAATTCCTTTGTTTGTGTACCAAAGACCATAAGTGTAGGTAATAAAGGTTTATCCTTTATTGGGGTTTGAGTGTGCTTCCATCCCATCTTTGTGAGTTAGCCTGAGACTTACCCGGTAAAGGTTGATTCTATTCCCTTAGATGGTGTGTTAGTTTGATGTTATAGTTCTTTATCTTAATTCCTTGAGACTTACCCGGTAATAGGAGTTACGGTTTAGGATTAATGAGTAGTGAGACTTACCCGGTGATCTATTGCCCTTTAGTAACACCTTCCCTATGCAAAAACCTCAGCTTTGTCCGCTTATCTTTAGATCTTGAGTTGGAACCACAACTAGATGCTTTAATCCCTAGAATTGCATGTTTGCTTTATTGACTTCTTATTCATCTTTGATTGTTTTAATTGCTCTTGTGGTTAGTATTTACATAAGTATACCGTGATTGGACTTTGTTTCACTAAGTCCCTGTGATCGACCCCTGGAATTCCTTGCTTTTTACTACGATTGACCCGTACACTGCGGGTTCGCATCCTTGTTTTAAGCTTACATCTAGGGTTATAAATTTAAAGCTTGCACACACTGTTTGGAGCGAACAGCGTGCCAATGCCATGAGGAACGAGAATACGTATCGTGATCATCTCCTGCAATCCCAGCGGCTTCGCAGCCGCGACCAGTGTACAGCTAGAAAGATCCAAACCCATAGCAGTAGCGATGTGGGTCACCAACCCACCACAACAGATATCTCCTATAGACTTGCCCTTGATCCTGTGCAAGTCCTCTGTCAGCATAGCAGCAAAATCAGGCACTCCTCCAGTCACCATGCACAATAGACTCAGCAACTCTCCTTGACGGACCTTTTGGGGCATCTCTGTACGTGCCCGAAGTATCTCATTGAAAATCCTGTGAGCAAGGCGGAAAGCAAGATGAAATATAATACGCTCCCGGGAATCCCGGGCCTCCACCTGTCACTGTGGTCAGTCATATGGGCAATCTCGCCCCAAAAACACCGAGCTACCGATAGGGAAGGAAAGTCAGTCACTGTCGGGGTAGGAAAGCCGAAAATCTCCCTAAACTGGTCCATAGGAACTACATAGTTCCTGTTCAGCAGCCGGTACTTGATCCCATTGTGCTCCGGCACGTAAGTAACTGAGCTCACAAACTCCATTGTCGGCTCTAGATAAGCTTGTGCTCTAATGTCAATGAACTCCTCCATCCAAACCAAGGAGATCATCTTCCTCATCCAAACCATGGAGATCATCTTTCTCAAGTCCTCCGCCACATGGAGGCACTCGAAGGCAGAAACATTTAGAAAACGTGGGGCAACGATCGGACGCCCGCAAATACGATCAAAGTCCTTTTGGTGACGCTCATGGATCACCGGAATTGCAAACTGAGAAGCAAAGGAAGGGGAAGACTGATGGGAGCTGCTAGGCCTGTCCCTCTAGGCCAATTGACGATCAGATATGTTGCTCATATTTTCTGACAAGGTCACCTTAATGCCTGCATCAGCAAGGCACACACAATATCAAACACTGTCAAGGTTAGGAGATCCACCTCCTACACCCCATAATCATACCCTAAACCATAACTCGTATCTAAACCTCGATACCTCAACATAACTCACAAATGCCTAAGGCATTACCTCAACATATACATCAACAAACTCACCATACACAACACTAGCCTAGCCTCACTCTGAAGCTAAGCCATAAGGAAAAGGAAAGACATATACCACACTTGGTATGTCCTGGACAAACGCACCTGCGGAAGCAACAAGGCGTAGGGGCGGTAACACACTCCATGGGGAGGTGACACTCAGCCGCAGGGGTGGCGACACAAGCTCAGCCGCAGGGGTGGCGACATAAGCTCAGCCGTAGGGGTGGCGACACAAGCTTCCGCAGGGGCGGCACTGTCAAGGCGCAGGGACGGCTAACACAACAGAGGGAAATTCTCTACTTCTCTTCGCTCCTCTTACTAGATCTCTTCACTCCTTCCATTGCCAAAGGCTACAACAACATATATACATACATATACTCATCAAAAAATATACAGGAAGATCAATCACTAGCATAGCTTGTGGATTTTCTAATCTAAAGAAGAGGAAAGGAAGGAAAGAAGGAAGAAGAAGAGGAAAGGCTTACCACAACAGCTCAAAAGAAGGAGAAGAACCTCACAACTAGCTATCCAAATCACAACAACCTCAACCTCAACACAGAAACCTCATCATCATCAAAGCTTCTCTTGCATAAGCCAACTCTTGCAAGATTTCCAAGAAAAACTCAAAGGAAGAAGGAAGGAGAATAAGAACGTGGAAAAGGAGGAGTCTGAAGAAAGAAATAGGAAACCTTCATCAGGAGGAAGAAGGGTTTCCTTATAAAGGAAGCAAAGGAAAAAGAAATGGTCAAAGAAGGCGGCGCTTGACGCCGAAACCGCGGGGGCGGTCCTCAGCGCCACGGGGGAGGCACTGCACCTGTGGCCAAGTCATGATGCAAGGGCAGGATCCCTATAAAACTAAGGATATTCTAATAATGCTCCCAAGTCCTTGTACGGAACAATCTCAAGAGGGTGCCGAATTGACGGATTAAGTCCACTCATGAACATGGTGCATAGGGTGGCAATGGAGGCTGAGATGCCGGCCTTTATATGCATGTCATCGAGCTTGCCCAAGTAGGCCGCTAGAGTAAGTTTTCCTTGTTGGAGCTCGGCAATTTGCAACCGCATGTCATTCTTAAAGTCGACAGGCACAAACTTCTTTATTGTAACGTATATCAATTGATCAAATGTCATCACCGGTGCCCATCCTCGGATCTCACGGTTGGTATCATACCAGTTCCATCAAGACTTGACATCACCTTCAAAATAAAGGTTTGCTGCTTTGATTTTCTTGTACTCCTCAGCGGCAATGCTTCAAGGCTCTCTTCATGTTCAGTGCCAAATCAAGAAAAGAAAACGGGTCATATTCTCCATAAAACATAGGAAAGTTAACCTTACCTTCCCTTAGAGCTTTGTAGGGATCCAGGCAGGGTCGTGTCATGTAGGCATCTTTAGGATAGGCTCACCGTTGGCCACCGTCAGGCCGTTGGCGCTCATTGATGGGTTTTCATGCTTTGCAGGTTAGGAGGAGGCAACCATTATTCTCCTCGGTCTTGCTTCTCAAACAGTTCTCGGACAGGGGGTGCCATGGGCGGACATGTGCCAATCTAATTCGGAATCATCTTCTTAGAACTCATCAAAATCACCCCACTCGTCATACTCATCAAAGTCTTGGTATGTAGGTTACCGGCTGGGCCGTTGACGGTATTGTCCGGACCGATCTTTCTCGAGACCATGAAGGAGTTTGCTTTGTTGTCGGCTACGATACAAGGGCTCCTCCTAGGTTTTACGGAAGGTACAAGAGGCACCCCTGCAGTTGGGAAACCGCCCCTGCTATTTTGCCCCAGATCGCGCCGATTTGTTTTTATCCCGTGTTTATTTCCTTTCATAGATAGAAGATCTTTTATCTTATTGGCCGGCTTTCCTATCTTCTTCCTAACCCTAGAACACCTTTTCTTCTATCTTTCCACCCCTTTCCTATAAATTCCCTCTTTCTCTTCTTTTTCCCATTTCTTGCATACGTTTTCCTTCAACCTCGAAAGTTGCAGCCTTCTTCCCCTTGAGTCTTGCTAAACGTATAAGTCTTCTGTCTTTGGATTCTCATACACGTTCTTGAGTTGCTGCATCTTGCTTCCCTTCTGTTTCTCTTTCTTTCTCTTTTCTTCTTTTCTTCTTTTCCAAGGATCAAGATCGAGTCTTGATCCTTGTTGGTTGTTCCGTTGTTGATTCGGTGATGTTCACATGCTCCCTTAGCTGAGTCTTGACGTGTGTGGATCAAAGATCAAGCTTTGGATCCCCAACTATGGTTCTGCTATCAAAGAGAAGCCCGACAATTGTTTTTGACAAGAAACCGCCCCCGCACCTCCTCCTTGCCACCCCTTCGAATTTGCCCAGGGCCACCCCTGCGCCTTGTCCAGCCCCCTTGCGGTTCTTCCTGCAGTCTCCCTGTCTTTGGTGAGCTGCTTCCTTCCTTGCTTCCCTCGTTCCTTTCCTTGGATTTTGTGGATGTTGTTGACCCTTGGTGATCTGTAAGACTAAGGTTGGGACCTTAGCTTGAGTAGATCTTTTAAAGATCATGAAGACTAGAAGTTATAGACTTCTAGCAATCTTTTGGTTCCTGATTCGTGATGCCTTGTGTGAACAGGCTTTCTTTCCTCCTTTCCTGTGGGAAATTGAGTTGTTTGCTTACCCTTTGAGTTACCTTCGAGTGAGGTAAGTCCCCTGGATTTACTTAGCTGCATTCCGTAAATGAATGTGATAGTTTTGGCTTGTTTGTGTTGTTATTTATTGTTATAACCGATAACAGGACAAAGATTGACCTTTATAACCGTAATTGGCCCAAGCGTATTATAACCAGGCGGTTACCGCTTGTCCAACTCAGAATGGGGAAACTAGGAGGTGTTGTTGCGACCAGTCCATCAGGTGACAAAAGGATGCATACATTTGATTCCTGGTGGTGAAAGGGGACAGAGGCGAGAACGTAGCGATTCTCGTGTAACAACCATAAGTTGAATTAGTAAAGGGTTTAACCTTAATAAAAGATAGTAACCGGATGAGTGCGAGAACGTTTATGTGTTTTACTTTACCTTATGTGAGTTTGTCCCTTTACACTCTTTCATATATCTAGAATGTTAGCTAACGGTTTATACCGATGTTGTAGATTCCTTGTAGGACATAGGTGTTGTTGAGTGATCCGGATGGTGTGGTCACCCGGGATTCCCGTACATTATAGGAAGGATCGGGTTCATATTTCAGTTGTTGTCTTTCCCTTTGTTTTGAACTCGGCTGCGAGTTTTTTACGTTTTCCTTTGTTATAACCTTTGGTTTTATATTGAGTTTTGGTTTTCGTTTATTTGTTCCTTGTTGTAAGATTTGTTATGTCATTGCTAATCTGAGGGCCGGGATCCATTGTGAGGTCCTAGCCCATAATGCTTTGAGTTCTAAAAACTTGGGGTGTTAAAGAGGGAAAGTCTCATAGCGCTGCCGGTGGTGCTCATAACACTTGTGCTAGTTCTCTGTGTCGACATAGAGGAAGCCATCCGGAGAAGGGCCAAAGTTATGTTCTCTCTCATTAACGGACTCATGGCCGTCGTGGTGTAATGGGCATTGACTTTCAATGACGGAGGCAAACTGTTGACCGTTATATGGTTCGGCTTCCAAAATATTTTTGCCTTTGCAACATCCATTGGACGTGGAAGCATTGACCAATCTGTCATTTGGATTTGTTGGGGTGAGACATTGGACGGTCATTAGGGCAAGACCATGTGCCTTCAAATTTTCTAGATCTTGTCTAAGAGAGGCATTTTCATCAGATAAGGAGACATTGAGCTCTTGTCGATCATGAGAATCTTGAGAAGTTTCCATTTCAACGTTAGTCATAGTTCCAAATCAACACACACAATTGCAAGCAATCGAATGAGTAGGGTGACAAGTTAAGTCAATGTTACCCGAGTTCAAGTGCATTAGGGTTCTACTATGGGAAGACAATTTAGCAGTTAAGCAAGTAAGGCAAATCCAA
Source organism: Fagopyrum homotropicum (assembly GCA_033239125.1). Taxonomy (NCBI): domain Eukaryota; kingdom Viridiplantae; phylum Streptophyta; class Magnoliopsida; order Caryophyllales; family Polygonaceae; genus Fagopyrum; species Fagopyrum homotropicum. The sequence goes on from BSWB01000008.1 coordinate 80,746,869, forward strand.
CCAAATTGAACAAATTGCACACAAATAAACAAGAGATAGTTTACAATCGTATTTAAGAAAATGGAGGGATACGAAATAGACGGATTGTTTAAACAGAAAGTACTGTTTGCTTTGGTCTTGTGACCTTATTAAAAATACCCGATTTTTTTGGCTGGATTGGTTTTCCGGACTTCTTTTCACTTTGTGTTTGGTTTTGTTTCTTTCTTTTTGAAATTTTTTGTGCAAATTTTCTATGGTGAAAAAAATGCAAGAGAGGAATCAACTTTGTAAATAAATCATTTTTTTAATATCAAATGTAACACCCCGAATCCGCTGGACTCGGGATGCTACGGGCGAGACCTCACAATGGGCCCCGACCCTTAACCTGACAACAATTTCACCGGACCTTTCCAACAAGGCACAAAAAAGGCCAAAATAAAATCAATTTAATGCAATGACATAAATCCCGAAAACATCAAGAAAGGAAAGACATAAGCCGTCTAAACAACAACGCCAACAATACACAATATAGAACAATAATACACAGACTCCATTCCCCAATCGACCTACGATGTACGGAACCCCAACTACCCACTCCTCCGGATCACTCGACCACACCTAACCTGCACATCAACTACAACAATCGGTATAAAATCGTTAGCTCACATTCTAGGCATTATAAAGATAGCAAGGGCACAAACACACACATAAGAATACATAACACACAACATGCTCATATACATACACATTTGGTTCTTATTCTCTTTTTAAGTTATTCCATTTCTATTTCCATTCGTTTAAAGTGTGACACGAGAGTCTTATAACTCTCGCCTCTGTCCCCGTGTAAACAACAAGAGTGATGCGGAGCTCAACCCGTATACCATGTGGAGTGGCGAAGAAGCCCGCCCATATACCATGTATGGCCTGGTCGCAGAGAACCTCCTAGTCTCCCTAGGGAGTTGGGTAGTGATGTCACCGCCCGATAATAATAAACAATAGGCCAAATATATATAACCAAGTTGTCCTAATTCGGTTTCATGATTATAAACAAAGATAAAGCACACACCACCATCACATATCCAAACAATGCGTAAAAGCGAGAAAAAAGAAGTCCGTAGACTTACCTCGTCCCAACAATCAACCCAATCACATTTCCTGTAGGAATATAACCAAAGCCTTTCCAAGACAAGGCACAATAATCAACAACCACTCATATAAGCTAGAAGTCTAAGTCCTATATGATCTCAAAAGGTAATAACCCATACCCATACTACGATAACATGCCTAGTCTCAACAACACTCCAAGGTAACATCACTATGCTAGGATATGCACATTGTTCGCTCCAAACGGTTTGTGCAAGCTTTAAATTTATAACCCAAGATATATGCTAAAAACAAGGATGCGAACCCGCAGTGCACGGGTCAATCGTAGTAAAAGCAAGAAATTCCGGGGTGTCGATCTCAAGGACTTAGGTGAAACCTAAGCAAGTATAGGTAGTCTATGTAATTACTAACCACAAAAGCGATTAAAGCAATCAAAGATGATAAAAAGTCAATTAAGGAAATATGCAATTCTAGGGATTAAAGCATCTAGTTGTGGTTCCAACTCAAGATCTAAAGATAAGCGGACAAAGCTGAGATTTTGCAAAGGGAAGGTGTTTCAAATGTGGAATAGATCACCGGGTAAGTCTCACTACTCACTAATCCCAAACCGTAACTCCTATTACCGGGTAAGTCTCAAGGAATTAAGGAAAAGAACTATAACCTCAAACCAACATACCAACTAAGGGAATAGAATCAACCTTTACCGGGTAAGTCTCAGGCTAACTCACAAAGATGGAATGAAGGCACACTCAAACCCCAATAAAGGATAAACCTTTATTACCTACACTTATGATCATGGGTAAACAAACAAAGGAATTACCGGGTAAGTCTCATCCTAAGCTTGCATTGAACCAGGAAAGGTGTAATAAGAATAGGATTTGACAAACTCTAACACTTAACTCTCAGTTTTGGATCAGAAAAGGTCACCTCGGTCAGACGAATTCCACCCCGGCCGAGATGTTCATCGACTGAACGAGATGTTCTAGGGTTAAGGATAAAGACTCGAGCTTTTAGGGTCCTACTGGAATTTAAGATTATTCTATCATTGTTTTTCCCACAACCTTCAGCCAATCACCCTAGAATCACACAAAGAAATTAGCCACTCATCATCATGAAAGCAATAATCAAATATATGGGAAGGAAGTGAAAAATTGAACACAAAAACATTAAGAACAAGGCTTCAATAACTGAATCAATTATCAAACAAACAAGCGTTCCTTGGATCATAATCCAACAACACAATCAACAAAGAAGGGAATCTAAGAGAATCTTACAAAACCCTTCACAAAAGCTATAAAAGCTATCAACTTCCTTCCTTCAATCTTCCTTCAACCTTCCAAAAATCCTCCCCAACTGCTGGATGCTCTAATCATGTATAAGCATCTGATACGCCGGTTGTAGCGGGTCTAGCGGCCTCCTTCAATCGTGGAAAATCAGCCCTTTATATAGGAAAATTACCCTCCAAAGATAAAATATCTTGAAAAGATATTTTCCTAATAAAATATATCTATCTCTCACAAATAAATCCCTAAATTATATGATCTTCCTTCCAGAAATCCAGCCTAAAAATATAAGATATCTCCTTCCAAAAATAAAAGATCTCAGCCAAGAATAAAATATATCTCGCCGCGTCCAAGGTGTTCGCCTCGGTCGGGACGCTCCTCTGGATCACCTCGGTCGAGATGGTACTGTAGTCAACTGAGATGACTCTAAACTGAATGTGAAATCTCTCAAATCTGGTCCAAAGTGAATCTCTAATCCAATACCATGCTTCCTGGATTCTTCCTTAAGCTCCTGAATGTAGCTCCAATGACTCCTTAGCTCCTTTAGCTCCATTTTGATGCAAAACGTACCATTTTACCTACGATTACAACGAAACTTGATGTAGACCTCGATTCCCGCAAAGGTAGATGAAACGACAATATAATCACATAATATACATTCAAACATGCAGATTATTGAAGATAAAACGTCTAAACAGGTCCCAAAATATAGACTATAATTCATGCTATCAAAATACCCCATACTTAGCCCTTGCTTGTCCCCAAGCAAGTTCCAAATCTAAGACACAAGATAGAATGGATTATAAGTCATAAAAATCAATGAAACGTATTTCAAAACATTTTAATGGTGTGCTACAATCATAGATCACTCTAAGAGAATGCTTCATGGAATTTAAAATCAAAATATGATCAAAACATTTTATAAATATAAGAAAGTTGTTCATCTTTGCATAAAATCATAGAATGCATAATAAATCATAATCATCGAAATTAATCATGTATAATCCAATTTAAACCACTAAGTCAATCAACAAGCTCGAGGTCTCAAGGGCTTCCAAAAGAAGGTCAAGAAACGTGTGAGGGTGGGATGTATAAAGGGAATGTGGTGCTAGAATCCGGGAAAGAGGATCTTTACTTCACTTGCTTTGAACTTCAACATCTTCCACCAATAAGCTTTGCTTATTTACTTTTTACTTTACTTTTTGGGATGCATGGACAGAGGTGCACAATAACCGAAGCCTAGGAAATCAGCAATCATCAATTTCTCGAGATTCCTCAAACCCTTGATGCACATACCATGACCCGTTAGGAATATCGCTCAATCCGACTTTGGTAAGACACAAACACCGGCTATGTGAATGGTGCCGAGTTACTCATCATCATGATTGACTTTCCCAAACCTATTTGTTTCTATCTAACTTTCAGCCAACATCTCATCTTTTCTTTCATTTGCTTTTCACTTGCTTGCTTCCAAATTTCCGGATAGTTAAAGGAAGGCAAATATGTATATGAGGGGCTAAAGCATGATCAAGAAGAAGAAGAGAATGAATTGACTTGGTCTTTCCAGGAAGAAAGTGAGAGAACTCATCATGTGGTGTCAACCTTCAAATTCAACATAATTTGGATAAAAACAAAGTATTAAACATGCCAAATTTCAAACAAAGCATTTAGCAACTTAAACATATCATAAAACCTTTCAAACATATAAAGATTTCAAAACCAGACAGCAAACAAAATCATCACTGAGGTCATATCCAAATAAGAAGCACAAAAATCGTTTCGAAAACTGTCTCAGTTAAACCACCTCGGTCAAGATGTTTTAAGTCAACCGAGGTACCGCACCTCGATTGGTCAGAGTCACTTCGGTCGAGGTCATAAATTTTTTTTTGTTTATTTTCAAACCAGTTTTTGACGTTTTTCTAAATCAAATAACCTGTATGCATGCATGTAGTCTCAGATAAACACATAGAGCAAGATAAAACGATAAATATCCATCAAGAGTCATACAAGCGTACACATAAGTCATATAATACATCCACATACCCCATACTTGGGACACATTGTCCCAATGGGTCAAATAAGTCTAAGAAAACAGAGTACTCACCGGATAAAGCTGAGCTGCATAATAAATAAATAAAGAAAATCCTGCAAGCTCGAATCCTCTAGTCCCGATCCGGTGGTGGTGGTGGTGGCACGTACGGGTACTGAGATGGGTCAAATGGGTACCCCATGATATGCTGAAACTGAATCTCAGCCATCGTGTGCTGGTAGTGTAGTCTCTCCTGCATCTCTCTAATGTCCAAGGATAAGGCGGCATATGAATCTATCACTTGGTCTGTCAGATCATCGATCCGGCGGTGAGCGACTGGATCCCTCTATCTGCGTACCCTACGCCTGGCTGGACGTGATGGTGTTGCAGCTGGCTCCTCCTCTGTCTCGTCGTCGTCCAGATCGACGACCGGCACACTAGTCCCAGCTGTATCCGTACCTGTGTCCATGGCAGCACCGCCATCCACATCCTCATCCTCCTGCTCCTCAGCCTCATCATCCTCATCCTGTCCATGAGCTGCTACATCTCTGGCATCCTCCATAAGTGGAATCCATGCGGTCTGCTAGTAATGCAGGTCATAAACAAAGAACTGAGCTTACCACCTAATACCCTGAGGTGTTGTCTGCTCCCAGGGCATCGCCACATATGGCGTAGTAAGTCCGCGAGGAACCAATATCCTCCTAGTGATCATCTCCTGCAGCCCGAGCGGCTTGGCAGCCGCCACCATAGTACATGCACTTAGATCAAGGTCCATGTAACTCGCAATGTGAGTCATTATACCTCCGCAACAGATGTCTCCCTTTGTCTTTGCCTTGATCTTATGCAAATCCTCTGCCAGCATAACTCCAAAATCCGGAACTCCTCCGGTAACCATGCAGTAAAAACTCAGCAGCTCACCCTGTCTAATCTTTTGGGGCATCTCAGTACGCGTCAGAAGAGTCTCGCTAAAAATTCGGTGAGCAAGTCTAAAGTCTAGGTGGAAGATAATCCGCTCCCTGGAATCTCCAGGTCTCCACCTGTCAACGTGCTCAACTACATGAGCTATATGGCCCCAGAACTCTCAAGTTACAGCTCAAGAAGGAAAGTCAGCAACTGTGGGGGCCGGGAAGCCAAAAATGTCCCTCCAGTGATCCATCGGGACAATGTAGTTCCGGTTCATCAACCGGTACTTGATGGCACGCTCTGTAGGCAAGTAAGTGACGGAGCTAACAAACTCCAAGGTAGGCTCAAGGTAGGCTGGAGCTCTAATCTCAGTAAACTGCTCCAACCTTACCATAGATATCATCCGCCTCAGATCATCATCCACATGGAGGCCGTCGAATGCAGAAATGTCCAGAAACCGTGGTGCAACCACTGGACGTGCCGCTATGCGGTCATAGTCTACCTGGTGACGCTCATGGATCACCGGTATAAAGCGGCGTGAAGAAGAAGAAGGAGAAGGAGAGGATCTATCTCTCAGAACAAGCTGCCTGTCAAAACTCATCTTTTTATCCCACTGTCAAACCACCTTGGTCACTCTGACAATTCTCAAGAACACCTCGGCCGAGGCACAGGCCGACTGGACCGAGGCAAAGTGTTGTGCGATCGTTATTCTCAAAAATCCAGTTCTTTTCCCCCAATATCACTACCAATTGTTTCTACGGGGTACTTAATCCTTTTCCAGCACAATGCAGGGGCAACCAAATCCCAAATCGAATGAAATCAGTGGAAGAAGAGGGAGTTAGGGTTTTTTGAATTTACCCCAGATTTGGTCGATTCGGTGCGTTTTTACTGCAGATTGTTGCTTGCAAATCGATCCTCTACCCTTTCTTTGCAGTTTGGAAGCGAGAATCGTCGAAATCGAGCGAAAATCGAAGAGCGAGGCGAATTGGGCGTTTCGGTCGAGAGGGAGATAGAGGGAAGAGAGAGAAATCAATCTTCCTTTTATAACCTTTTCTGGAACTGCTGTCACCTCGGTCGAGATGGTCTCGACTGGACCGAGGTGGTACGGACCGAGGTGGATCTTCAGTAACCCTAGTCGCGTCGGTTGCTCAAGAATCATCTCGGTCGAGGTGTTGTGATATCAACCGAGATGTGTCTCAGTTAAACTCCGTCTTCTCAAATTCTCAAACTTCTGTCCTTCTAGTATTGCTCCTGGGTTGTATTCTTTCTTAGATGTCACCTGTTGTCTGTCTAGGACGCCAAAAACAAAACAAAGCAAAGCAAAAGCAAACTATCTAAAGCTAGACTAGAAAAAGGGAAAAGAAAGCAATACCTTGGGTTGCCTCCCAAGAAGCGCTTGATTTAAGGTCGCTAGCTGGACCGTACGGTATCCCTAACAAGGTATAGTGGTGCAACCTCCTCAACCGGGACTTCCGGTTTATATTTCTTAAGTCTATGACCATTGACCTTGAAGCTTCCACTTGTTTCTCCCCGAATCTCAACTGCACCATAAGGGAAAACATGTTTCATAATATAAGGTTCGGTCCATCTAGATTTCAACTAACCTGGAAAGAGGCGGAGGCGGGAGTTGAAGAGTAGAACTAAGTCTCCTTCTTTGAGCTCCTTAGATATGATACGCTTGTCGTGCCATTTCTTTGTCCTTTCTTTATAGATCTTGGCATTCTCATAAGCGTTCAAACGCAGCTCCTCCAGCTCATTGATATCCAATAGCCGCTTCTCACCGGCCTCCTTGATGTCGAAGTTCAACCATTTGATTGCCCAATATGCCTTGTGTTCTAACTCAACGGGCAAATGACAAGACTTCCCATATACCAAATTATAAGAGGTGGTACCATTGGGAGTCTTGAATGCGGTCCTGTAAGCCCAAAGAGCGTCGTCCAACTTCATGGACCAATCCTTCCTTGTCCTAGAGACGGTCTTCTCCAAGATCGCTTTAATTTCTCTATTTGAGATCTCGACCTGTCCACTAGTTTGAGGGTGATAAGGGGTTGCTACCTTGTGGGTTACCCCATACTTCGATAGAAGTGCCTTAAACTTCCGGTTGATGAAATGCGTCCCTCCATCGCTGATGATGATGATTGGGGTCCCAAAACGTGGAAAGATAGTCCTGTTAAAAAATTTCACAACCACCATGGCGTCATTAGTGGGAGAGGCAATGGCTTCAACCCATCTAGAGACGTAGTCGACAGCTAGGAGAATGTAGAGGTTTCCTCCGGATGATGGGAAAGGTCCCATGAAATCTACTCCCCATACATCAAAGATCTCAACCTCTTGTATGTTATTGAGTGGCATTTCGTTCCTCCTAGATAAATTCCCTGTTCTTTGGCATGCATCACAAGAGACAACAAACGATTGCACATCCTTAAATAATGTAGGCCAAAAGAAACCGGAACGTAATACCTTGGCGCACGTCTTGTGAGCGCTAGCATGCACTCCACAAGAAAGTGAGTGACAATGTCGTATGACGCTAGTAACTTCATCTTCCGGAATGCATCTTCGAAGCATCCCATCCGGACCTCTCTTGAATTGCAGTGGTTCATCCCAGTAGTAATGGCGTACATCCTTGAAGAATTTCTTCCTTTGAGCGTACGTCAATCTGGGTGGTATTTCGTGGCAAACAAGATAATTAACAATGTCAGCATACCAAGGTCCTTTATTATCAGAAATTTGGTGGAGAGAGTGTTCCATCAACTAAGGATGAATGTCAGAAAAGGGAGTAAGAAGTTTGTTATTCTCAGTTGACATCATCTCGCTTTCGACCTCGGTTGAGGTACAGAGAGGGTGACCGAGATGTTCTTTAGTCAAGAACACCTCGCTTGGTCCAGAAAGTGCCTCGGTCGAGGTACTGCAACTGGGACCGAAATTGGAGATCTTCTTCTCCTGGATTAGTTTCTCAATTTTAGCTCCTGGATCTTCGTCCAGCGCTTTTAAGCTCCGTATATCTGCATCACAAGAAGCATCTATACCTTCCTCCATTAAGCTAAAGCTAATAACTTTTTCAAGTGGATCTTTAATAAGGATAGAGCTCACCAATTCTCTTGGTTCTTCTTCATCATAGATGTTGAAGATATCATCTCCTAGCTACTCTCCCTTCATTGCCGCAAATAATGCAAATTCCACTTCATCTCCGCCAATGTTGAATTTTAACTTGGCGTTCTTACAATCTACATTGCAACCCGAAGTTGCTAGAAATGGTCTCCCGAGAATGAGAGGAACGGGGTAATCTGCGGGAATGTCAAGTACAACAAAGTCTATAGGTAAATAAAAGTTACCTAACTTAGCCGGAACGTCTTCCAAAATGCCCACGGGATGGGTAATGGAGCGATCCGCCATGTACAATCGTATCTTCACCGGCTTGGGCTCTCCAAGTCTGATCTTCACACATAGCTCTAGCGGGATGATGCTCACGCTGGCTCCTAGATCACATAATGCTTCACAAGTGACATCCCCAACTTGAATAAGAATGCAAGATGAGCCGGGATCTCTCAACTTGGGTGGCATCTTCTCCTTCATGATTTGAATGAGCTCCGATGATTTAGATGTCATCCTTACTTCACCAAAGTCTTCCAACTTCCTCTTCCTTGATAGAATTTCTTTTAAGAACTTCCCATATGCGGGCATCGCTAGAATAGCATCAAGGAAAGGGATGTTAATATGTAGTTTATTCATCAAGTCAAGGAACTTACCAAAATGCTTGTCTAGATGTGCTCTGGCCCTTGACTGGGGGAATGGAAGTGGTGGTTTATATGTAGGAGGTGGGACATAAACTTCAGTTTTGTCCGACGCTTTCTGTGGCTCAACCTCGGTTGGCACCTCGGCCGAAGTGTTCTTCGACTGTACCTGGATGGAGGTGGTCTTCGTCTGTACTGGTATCGACCGAGGCACTGGATCTGTAGTCTTCAGTCCACTTCTCGTCGTTATTGCCATGATATGTCCTTTAGGGTTGCTTTCCGTCCTTGCTGGAAGCTTCCCTGGATCTCTTGGCGCTTCATTCGCCTTGTTAAAGAATTTTTGTTCTAAGGCTTTTTGTGCCTTCGAAAATGAAGTCATGGATGTCTCCATAGAGTTGAGCTTGATCAAGATGGCCTCCAGCACCGCATCTTTCTTTTCCGGCTGGGACGAACTCGATCCTTGCTCCTGGCTATTCAATGAAGTAGAAGGAGAAGAAGAAGAGAGGAAAGGACTAGAGGAGTCATTCGAATTCGAGTTAGAGTAAGGGTTACCCGAATTTTGGTTATTTGCCCTCCAATTATTATTGTTGGATCCTCTATTGTTGTTGTAGTTGTTGTTCCGGGAACCGTTGTTGTTGTTTCGGTACCCGTTGTTCCTTGAATTTTGATATCCTTCCTCCTCTTTCTTGGTTTGAGCAACCAAAAGATCTTTCAATTGCTTCACATCATTCTTCAAAGAGGTGAGTTGATCATTGTTTGGTGGAGCTTCTTGAAAGTTAACTCTTTTAACTCCAACTTCAGCTCCTTGGTGGGAATATTTCTCCATGTGCAAAGCTTGCTTTTCAATGAACTCCCAAGCTTCGTCAATCGGCATGTCCATGAACGTGCCTGCAGATAGTAGTTGAAGGTTGGACTGGGTGTTTCCGTCCAATCCCTTGAAGTATATCTCCAACAACTCTATCTTTGGAATCCCATGATGTGGGCAATCCAAAAGAATGTCTTTAAATCTCTCCCATGACTTGGACAAACTCTCCTTTTCCTTCATTATGAATGCATTGATTTTCCCTCTCATTTCAGCGGTTTTAGAGGGGGGAAAGAATTTAGTTAAGAACTCCGTCGTCATCTCCTCCCAAGTATTGATTTTTCCTCGAGGAAGAGATTGATACAAGTAAGCGCTCTATCTTTCAAAGAGAAGTAGAAAGGGCTTAGCTTGTAATTGTTATTTTCCAGCCTTGAAGGTCTCAAGGTCTCCATCAAGATCTCATAGTTTTGTAGATGTTGATGCGGAGATTCCCTCTCTAGCCCTCCAAACTGGCATTGGCGAATCATGGAAAGAACTTACGGTCGAAGCTCATAATCATGGTCCATTGGATCACCTAGGTTGACTCCTGGACGCCTCATTTTTTGATTACGGTCCATCCTTTGCCCTAGGGTCTGTGGAATACCTGCAAAAAGAGCATCTCGGACTGGCATCCGAGGTGGAAGTATCTCGGCCGGGGCAGCTGGAGCTGGGTCCTGCCTCGGTCAAGGAACTGGAGCTGGTCAAGGTAGATATTGGTCCCGTAAAGTCGCCATATCTTCTTTGATTGCTTCCGTCCTTGCACGAGTTTCTTCCTTTTCTAGTCGTAATTCTTCTTTGCTGAGGCGTAGTTGTTCCAATACCTCCTTCAATTCGGCCTCAAGATCGCGATTATCTTGATTGGCCATCTTCGCTTCTTTCAAGCGTCGTTTGTATGTCTTTTCTAGTTCGGGATCGTAAGGTACGATTTCCTTCCCAGCGCGGGTTCTTCGTATAAACCTAAGAAAAAGAACCTGCGAAAGTCACTCAAGTAGAGTGGTTAGTAGAAACAGGGGCAAGTGCCCCGAAAGATCACCGCAACCGGCTCGGTCTAGACCAAATCCCCGGCAACGGCGCCAAAAACTTGTTCGCTCCAAACGGTGTATGCAAGCTTTAAATTTATAACCCAAGATATAAGCTAAAAACAAGGATGCGACCCGCAGTGTACGGGTCAATCGTAGTAAAAGCAAGAAATCCCGGGGTGTCAATCTCAGGGACTTAGGTGAAACCTAAGCAAGTATAGGTAGTCTATGTAATTACTAACCACAAAAGCGATTAAAGCAATCAAAGATGATAAAAAGTCAATCAAGGAAATATGCAATTCTAGGGATTAAAGCATCTAGTTGTGGTTCCAAATCAAGATCTAAAGATAAGTGGACAAAGCTGAGATTTTGCAAAGGGAAGGTGTTTCAAAAGTGGAATAGATCACCGGGTAAGTCTCACTACTCACTAATCCCAAACCGTAACTCCTATTACCGGGTAAGTCTCAAGGAATTAAGGAAAAGAACTATAACCTCAAACCAACAAACCAACTAAGGGAATAGAATCAACATTGACCGGGTAAGTCTCAGGCTAACTCACAAAGATGGAATGAAGGCACACTCAAACCCCAATAAAGGATAAACCTTTATTACCTACACTTATGATCATGGGTAAACAAACAAAGGAATTACCGGGTAAGTGATAGCATGAATTATAGTCTATATTTTGGGGTTTGTTTGGATGTTTTATCTTCAATAATCGGCATGTTTGTATGTATATTATGTGATTATATTACCATTTTATCTACCTTTGTGGGAATCGAGGTCTACACCTAGTTTTGTTGTAATCGTAGGTAAAGTGGCACTTTTTGCATCAAAAAGGAGCAAAAGGAGCTAAGGAGTCATTGGAGCTACATTCAGGAACATAAGGAAACATCCAGGAAGCATAGCCATGGATTAGAGATTCACTTTGGACCAGATTTGAGAGATTTCACATTCAGTTGTGACTCACCTCGTTTGACTACAGAGTCACCTCGACCGAGGTGATCCAGAGGAGTCAACTCGACCGAGGCGAACACCTGGGACGCGGCGAGAATATTTTATTCTTGGCTAAGATCTTTTATCTTTGGAAAGAGATCTTATATTTTTGGGTTTGGCTCCTGGAAGGAAGAAGATATGCTAGATCATATATTTTACCTATTTTTATGGGAAGAGATCTTTCTAAGATATCTTATCTTTGGAGAGTAATTTTCCTATAAAAAGGGTCAGATTTCCCAAAAATCCGACATCCCGCATAGCACGCAGCATACATTCGTTTCACCTACTACACCGCAACAGCCATACTCCAGTTGGGAGATTTGAAGAACCTTTTTGAAGGTTGAAGGAAGAAAGTCTAGAGCTTTTATAGCTTTTGAAGGGTTTTTGTAAGATTATCTTAGATTCCCTTCCTTGTTTGTTGTCTTGTTAGATTTCTATCCAAGAAACGCTTTTGTTTGATAATTGATTCAGTTATTGAAGCCTTTCTCTTAAGGTTTTCTTGTTCAATTATTCTCTTTCTTCCCATATACTTGATTAATACTTTCATGATGATGAGTGGCTAATCTCTTTGTGTGATTCTAGGGTGATTGGTTGAAGGTTGTGGGAAAAACAATGATAGAATGATCTTAATCACAGTAGGACCCTGAAAGTTCGAGTCTTTAACTTTAACCCTAAGCATCTCGCTCAGTTGATGAACATCTCGGCCGGGGTGGAATTTGGCTGACCGAGGTGACTTATCTGATCCGAAACTGAGAGTTAAGTGTTAGAGTTTGCCAAATCCTATCCTTATTACACCTTTCCTAGTTCAATGCAAGCTTAGGATGAGACTTACCCGGTGATTCCTTAGTTTGTTTACCTAAGATCATAAGTGTAGGTAATAAAGGTTTATCCTTTATTGGGGTTTGAGTGTGCTTTCATCCCATCTTTGTGAGTTAGCCTGAGACTTACCCGGTAAAGGTTGATTCTATTCCCTTGGTTGGAGTGTTAGTTTGAGATTATAGTTCTTTATCTTAATTCCTTGAGACTTACCCGGTGATAGGAGTTACGGTTTGGGATTAGTAAGTAGTGAGACTTACCCGGTGATCTATTCCTCTTTAGTAACACCTTCCCTATGCAAATACCTCAGCTTTGTCCGCTCATCTTTAGATCATGAGTTGGAACCACAACTAGATGCTTTAATCCCTAGAATTGCATACTTCCTTTATTGACTTTTATCATCATTGATTGTTTTAATTACTTTGTGGTTAGTGATTGCTTAAGCTTACCGTAATTGGACTTTGTTTCACTAAGTCCCTGTGATCGACCCCTGGAATTCCTTGCTTTTCACTACGATTGACCCGTACACTGCGGGTTCGCATCCTTGTTTTAAGCTTACATCTAGGGTTATAAATTTAAAGCTTGCACACACCGTTTGGAGCGAACAAGTTTTTGGCACCGTTGCCGGGGACTTGGTGTAGACCGAGCCGGTTGCGGTTTGCTTTTGGGGCACTTGCCCCTGTTGCTACTAACTACTCTTTCTATGAGTTTTGTAGTTTTCAGGATTTCCAATGACTACATTTGATCCAGCCTGGATAGCAAGGCAAAGTGCTAGGGCGGACCATTATGAATACTTGGAGGAGAAGTACTCCTTCCATTGGTTCAACAATGAATGGGAAAGAGAAGAGGCCATTAAGCATGAACTTGCAATGTTGGATGAATTGAATGTCCCTAAAAAGATTTGTGAGCAACCCCTTGAAGATTCTCTTGAATCAAGATGGGAGAGGTTGATGAAGAAGGTGGTGGAGCTCAAGGAAAGCACCCTATCCTATGCTAAGCCGGAAGAGGAGCATAAGGAAGTACTGCAAGTTCCAAGCACCCTCCAATCAAACCAGAAGTTTCTCCTGAAGCTTTTGAGGGAGAAGAAGATTTGGAAGATTTCGATCTAACTGTTGAGACCTCGGCCGAGGTGAAAGAGAGATCGGCCGAGGTGGAGGAAAAATCTGTAGAATTGGAAGATACGGAGAACCTTGGCCAAATTACTGAGATTGTGGTCAAGGTGGAAGAAAGACCAGCTGAGTTGGGAGGGATTTCGTGTGTAGATTATCAACCCAACATGAAACTTGTCTCAAGCTTTGGAGAACTTTACAAGGTACATTCTCCTACTTCATTTGAAATCCCTATTAAAATTTCTGAATTTCTCAGGAATGCACCGGAGAGTTGGAGGTCTCTTCCGAAAGAACCTCCTAAGATCAAGATGAAACCTCCATTGAAACTGTTGGAAGAAGATACTCCTTGGATTATAAGGAGTGGAGTTTGCAAGGACTACACCGTTAAGGCGATGAAGTGTCTTTCGTTCAAGTATGGGGTCCCTCGCATGCTAAGGACCTTGTACCATCCCCAAGCTAAAGTTGGGGAAGCTATTAGGATTCTCGAGAAGCTGTTTTCTCGATCAAGGAAAGGATGGGACAACAGACTAAGTTATGTCCCACGAGAAAAGAGGAAGACCGGTAGGATCCCGGTGAGGACCAAACCGTACAAGCTTCTACGTGGGAGATCCTACCATTTGCCGGTGAAGTTAGGAACCGGAACCTTTTTGGGAGAGTTTCATTATGGATCCAATGAGCACTTGCACTTGTTGGAGCGTTTGATAGACTTACTCATCTCACCCCATGATGAAGGTGAAGTATGGGGTGAGGATACCTCCCATCATGCATAGGGACGCAGTATGGTCCAGCTAGCGACCTTAAACCAAGCGCTTCTTGGGAGGCAACCCAAGGTATTGCTTTCTTTTCCCTTTTTCTAGTCTAGCTTAGATAGTTTTGCTTTTGCTTTGCTTTGTTTTTGTTTTTGGCGTCCTAGACAGACAACAGGTGACATCTAAGGAAAGAGTACAAACCAGGAGCATAACTGGAAGGACAGAAGTTCGAGAATTTGAGAAGACGAAGTTTGACTGAGGCACATCTCGGTTGCTGTCAGAGCACCTCGACCGAGATGATTCTTGAGCAACCGAGGCGACTAGGGTTTCTGAAGAGCCACCTCGGTCCGTACCACCTCGGTCCAGTCGAGACCACCTCGACTGAGGTGACAGCAGTTCCAAAAAGGGTATAAAAGGGGTGAAATTTCTCTCTCCTCATTTTACCCAAACCCCCTCGACCGCGGCGCTCCCTTTCACCTCGCTCTCCGATTCTTGCTCGTTTTCAAAGATTTTCGCTTCCAAACTGCGATTAAAGCGTAGAGGATCCCAGTGCAAGCGTCGATCTGCGAAGAAATCGAACCGAAACGGCCGAACGAGGTAAAATAGAACAAAACCCTAACCTCGCTGATTTTGCTTCGATTTGGGCCTGGATTGCCCTACATTTGCTGAAGAACAGATTAAGTACCACATAGGAACCAGTTGTAGTGATTTTTGGGGGAAAAGAACTGGATTTTTGAGGAAATTGTCGCGCAGTTAGTCGCCTCGGTCCAGTCGTGTTGTGCCTCGGCCGAGGTGTTCTTCAGTATTGTCAGACCGACCGAGGTGACCTGACAGAGAGAGTTGAGAAAATGAGTTCTGACAGACAGCTTGTCATTAGGGATAGATCCTCCCCTTCCCCTTCTTCCTCTTCTTCCAGACCTTATCGACCGGTGATCCACGAGCGACACCAGGTCGATTACGACCGTATAGCAGCCCATCCAGTGATAGCACCTCGCTTCCTAGAAGTGTCAGCCTTTGACTGTCTCCATGTAGATGGAGACCTTAGACGGATGCTATCGACGGTAGGGCTAGATCAATTTACTGAGATCCGTGCACCTGCCTATCTGGAGCCTACCCTAGAGTTTGTTAGCTCCTTCACCTACCTCCCCACAGAGCGAGCTGTGAAGTACCGGTTGATGAACCGGAACTTCATAGTTCCATTAGAGTATTAGAGAGATATTTTTGGTTTCCCAGCCCCAACCGTTGTTGATTTCCCTTCCCGGACTGTAGCTAGGGAGTTTTGGGGTCAGATAGCTCACGTGGTTGAGCACGCAGACAGGTGGTGCCCTAGAGACTCCAGGGAGCGCATCATATTTCACCTAGCCTTCAGGTTGGCCCACCTCATCTTTAGTGAGACACTTCTGGCGCGTACTGAGACGCCCCAGAAGGTATGACAGGGGGAGCTCTTCAGCTTGTACTGCATGGTGATTGGTGGGATCCCAGACTTTGGCTTGATGTTGGCAGAGGACCTGCACAAGATCAAGGCCAAGGCGAAGGGGGATTGTGACCCACATCGCCAGCTATCAAGATATGGATCTCAGCGCTTGCACTATGGTGGCGGCTGCCAAGCTGCTAGGGCTGTAGGAGATGATTACCCGGCGGATTCTGGTTCCCCGAGGAATGACTATGCCATATGTGGCGATGCCATGGGAGCCGACTACACCTCAGGGGATCAGGTGGTCAGCCCAGTTCACAGTTTATGACCCTCATTACTGGCAGACCGCTTGGGCCCCACTGATGGAGGATGCGAGAGAGGCAGTAGCTGCACCAGCTGAGGAGGAGGATGAGGAGGAGACTGCTGATGCTGATGATGACAGGGATGATGGAGTTCCGATGGATACAGGGACGGATACTTTTGGGACGAGTGCGCTGGTTATTGATCTTGATGATGATGATACTGAGCCTGCACCAGCCACATCTCCGGTGAGACCTGCTAGGCGTAGGACACGCCGACACAGAGATTCAGAGGCTCACCGTCGGATCGATGATCTGACGGATCAGATGATCGATTCCTATGCTGCCTTATCACTGGATATCCGCGAGATGTAGGAGCGACAACACTACCAGCATATGATGGCTCAGATTCAGTTTGAGCACATCATGGGCTACCCGTTCGACCCATCTCAGTATCCATATGTGCCACCAGCACCACCACTGGATCGCGACTATTGAGAGCTGCAAGATTTTCTTTCTTATTTATTATGCAGTTCAGCTTTATGTCCGGTGAGTATTTTATTTCCTTAGACTTATTTTGACCCACTGGGACAGTGTGTCCCAAGTATGGGGTGTTTATGTATTTGATTGACTTATGTGTTGTATGACTCTACATTACCGGATATTTATGCTTCACTTTTGCTTCTATGTGTTTATCTGAGATTGCATGCATACATACAGGTTATTTGATTGAGAAAAACGTCAAAACTGAAAATTTTAAAAAAAAATTTTGACCTCGACCGGGGCAGTTCTGGCCGAACGAGGTGTTCCACCTCGGTTGACCTAAGAACACCTCGACCGAGGTAGGTTAACTGAGAATTTTCGAAACGATTTTTTGTGCTTCTTATCTGGATATGATCTCACTGAAGATCTTGCTTACTGACTGGTTTTGAAATCTTTATGTGTTTGAAAGGTTTTATAATATGTTTAAGTTGCTAAATGCTTTGTTTGAAATTTTTGGCATGTTTAATACTTTGTTTTTATCCAAATTATGTTGAATTTGAAGGTTGACACCGCAAGATAAGTTCTCTCACTTTCTTCCTGGAAAGACCAAGGCAATTTATTCTTCTCTCTTCTTCTTCTTGATCATGCTTAGCCCCTCATATACATTTTTGCTTCCCTTTACCTATCCGGGAATTTGGAAGCAAGCAAAGTGGTGAAAGCAAGTGAAGTTAAAGTTGAGAAGTTGGCTGGAAGTGAAAGTGTTAGAAAGAAAGAAATAGGTTTGGGGAAGTCAATCATGATGATGAGTAACTCGGCACCATTCACATAGCCGGGTGTTTGTGTCTTGCCAAAGTCGGATTGAGCGATATTCCTAACGGGTCATGGTATGTGCATCAAGGGTTTGATGCATCTCAAGAAATTGATGATAGCTGATTTCCTAGGCTTCGATTATTGTGCACCTCTGTCCATGCATCCCAAAAAGTAAAGTAAAAGAAAAAGTGTGAAATAAGCAAAGCTTATTGGTGGAAGATGTTGAAAGTCAAAGTGAAAGTGAAGTATATCCTTTTCCCGGATTCTAGCACCACATTACCTTACATACATCCCTACCCTACACGTTTCTTGACCTTTCTTTTGGGAAGCCCTTGAGACCTCGAGCTTGTTGATTGACTTAGTGGTTTAAATTGGATTATGCATGATTAATTTCGATAATTATGACTTATTATGCATTCTATGATTTTATGCAAAGATGAACAACTTTCTTATATTTATAAAATGTTTTGATCATATTTTAATTTTAAATTCCATGAAGTATTCTCTTAGAGTGATCTATGATTGTAGCATACCATAAAAATGTTTTGAAAGACTTTTTCATTGATTTTCTTGACTTATAATCCATTCTATCTTGCCTTTTATATGCGGAACTTGCTTGAGGACAAGCAAGGGCTAAGTATGGGGTATTTTGATAGCATGAATTATAGTCTATATTTTGGGGTTTGTTTGGATGTTTTATCTTCAATAATCTGCATGTTTGTATGTATATTATGTGATTATATTACCATTTCATCTACCTTTGCGGGAATCGAGGTCTACACCTAGTTTTGTTGTAATCGTAGGTAAAGTGGCACTTTTTGCATCAAAAAGGAGCAAAAGGAGCTAAGGAGTAATTGGAGCTACATTCAGGAACATAAGGAAACATCCAGGAAGCATAGCCATGGATTAGAGATTCACTTTGGACAAGATTTGAGAGATTTCACATTCAGTTGTGACTCACCTCGGTTGACTACAGAGTCACCTCGACCGAGGTGATCCAGAGGAGTCGACTCGACCGAGGCGAACACCTGGGATGCGGCGAGAATATTTTATTCTTGGCTGAGATCTTTTATCTTTGGAAAGAGATCTTATATTTTTGGGCTTGGCTCCTGGAAGGAAGAAGATATGCTAGATCATATATTTTACCTATTTTTATGGGAAGAGATCTTTCTAAGATATCTTATCTTTGGAGAGTAATTTTCCTATAAAAAGGGTCGGATTTCCCACAAATCCGACATCCCGCATAGCACGCAGCATACATTCGTTTCACCTACTACACCGCAGCAGCCATACTCCAGTTGGGAGATTTGAAGAACCTTTTTGAAGGTTGAAGGAAGAAAGTCTAGAGCTTTTATAGCTTTTGAAGGGTTTTTGTAAGATTATCTTAGATTCCCTTCCTTGTTTGTTGTCTTGTTGGATTTCTATCCAAGGAAAGCTTTTTTTTGATAATTGATTCAGTTATTGAAGCCTTTCTCTTAAGGTTTTCTTGTTCAATTATTCTCTTTCTTCCCATATACTTGATTAATACTTTCATGATGATGAGTGGCTAATCTCTTTGTGTGATTCTAGGGTGATTGGCTGAAGGTTGTGGGAAAAACAATGATAGAATGATCTTAATCACAGTAGGACACTGAAAGTTCGAGTCTTTAACTTTAACCCTAAGCATCTCGCTCAGTCGATGAACATCTCGGCCGGGGTGGAATTTGGCTGACCGAGGTGACTTATCTTATCCGAAACTGAGAGTTAAGTGTTAGAGTTTGCCAAATCCTATCCTTATTACACCTTTCCTGGTTCAATGCAAGCTTAGGATGAGACTTACCCGGTAATTCCTTAGTTTGTTTACCTAAGATCATAAGTGTAGGTAATAAAGGTTTATCCTTTATTGGGGTTTGAGTGTGCTTTCATCCCATCTTTGTGAGTTAGCCTGAGACTTACCCGGTAAAGGTTGATTCTATTCCCTTGGTTGGAGTGTTAGTTTGAGATTATAGTTCTTTATCTTAATTCCTTGAGACTTACCCGGTGATAGGAGTTACGGTTTGGGATTAGTGAGTAGTGAGACTTACCCGGTGATCTATTCCTCTTTAGTAACACTTTCCCTATGCAAATACCTCAGCTTTGTCCGTTCATCTTTATATCTTGAGTTGGAACCACAACTAGATGCTTTAATCCCTAGAATTGCATACTTCCTTTATTGACTTTTATCATCCTTGATTGTTTTAATTACTTTGTGGTTAGTGATTGCTTAAGCTTACCGTAATTGGACTC
Organism: Fagopyrum homotropicum; assembly: GCA_033239125.1. Classification (NCBI taxonomy): domain Eukaryota; kingdom Viridiplantae; phylum Streptophyta; class Magnoliopsida; order Caryophyllales; family Polygonaceae; genus Fagopyrum; species Fagopyrum homotropicum. The sequence goes on from BSWB01000008.1 coordinate 80,766,699, forward strand.
TATTTCACTAAGTCCCTGTGATCAACCCCGGTAATTCCTTGCTTTTTACTACGATTGACCCGTACACTGCGGGTTCGCATCCTTGTTTTAAGCTTACATCTAGGGTTATAAATTTAAAGCTTGCACACACTATTTGGAGCGAACAGTAAGTCTCATCCTAAGCTTGCATTGAACCAGGAAAGGTGTAATAAGAATAGGAATTGGCAAACTCTAACACTTAACTCTTAGTTTCAGATCAGAAAAGGTCACCTCGGTCAGACGAATTCTACCCCGGCCGAGATGTTCTTCGACTGAACGAGATGTTCTAGGGTTAAGGATAAAGACTCGAGCTTTCAGGGTCCTACTGAAATTTAAGATTATTCTATCATTGTTTTTCCCACAACCTTCAGCCAATCACCCTAGAATCACACAAAGAAATTAGCCACTCATCATCATGAAAGAAATAATCAAATATTTGGGAAGGAAGTGAAAAATTGAACACAAAAACCTTAAGAACAAGGCTTCAATAACTCAATCAATTATCAAACAAACAAGCGTTCCTTGGATCACAATCCAACAAAACAATCAACAAAGAAGGGAATCTAAGAGAATCTTACAAAACCCTTCACAAAAGCTATAAAAGCTATCAACTTCCTTCCTTCAATCTTCCTTCAACCTTCCAAAAATCCTCCCCAACTGCTGGATGCTCTAAGCATGTATAAGAATCTGATACGCCGGCTGCAGCGGGTCTAGCGGCCTCCTTCAATCATGGAAAATCAGCCCTTTATATAGGAAAATTACCTTCCAAAGATAAAATATCTTGAAAAGATATTTTCCTAATAAAATATATCTATCTCTCACAAATAAATCCCTAAATTATATGATCTTCCTTCCAGAAATCCAGCCTAAAAATATAAGATCTCTCCTTCCAAAAATAAAAGATCTCAGCCAAGAATAAAATATATCTCGCCGCATCCAAGGTGTTCGCCTCGGTCGGGACGCTCCTCTAGATCACCTCGGTCGAGATGTTACTGTAGTCAACCGAGATGAATCTAAACTGAATGCGAAATCTCTCAAATCTGGTCCAAAGTGAATCTCTAATCCAATACCATGCTTCCTGGATTCTTCCTTAAGCTCCTGAATGTAGCTCCAATGACTCCTTAGCTCCTTTAGCTCCATTTTGATGCAAAACGTGCCATTTTATCTACGATTACAACAAAACTTGGTGTAGACCTCGTTTCCCGCAAAGGTAGATGAAACGACAATATAATCACATAATATATGTTCGCTCCAAACGGTGTGTGCAAGCTTTAAATTTATAATCCCTAGACTTAAGCTTAAAACAAGAATGCGAACCCGCAGTGTACGGGTCAATCGTAGTAAAAGCAAGAAAATTCCAGGGGTCGATCACAGGGACTCGGTGAAACAAAGTCAATACGGTGTGCTTATGTCAATACTAACCACAAGAGCGATTTAACACAATCAAAGATGAATAAGAAGTCAATAAAGCAAACATGCAATTCTAGGGATTAAAGCATCTAGTTGTGGTTCCAACTCAAGATCTATAGATAAGCGGACAAAGCTGAGATTTTTGCGTGGGGAAGGTGTTTCTAAAGTGGAGTAGATCACCGGGTAAGTCTTACTACACACTAATCTTAAACCGTAACTCCTATTACCGGGTAAGTCTCAAGGAATCAAGATAAAGAACTATAACCTCAAACTAACACACCATCTAAGGGAATAGAATCAACCTTTACCGGGTAAGTCTCAGGCTAACTCACAAAGATGGAATGGAAGCACACTCAAACCCCAATAAAGGATAAACCTTTATTACCTACACTTATGATCGTTGGTACACAAACTAAGGAATTACCGGGTAAGTCTCATCCTAAGCTTGCCTTGAACCAGGAAAGGTGTAATAAGAATAGGATTTGGCAAACTCTAACACTTAACTCTCAGTTATGGATCAGATAAGTCACCTCGGTCAGCCAGTTTCCACCCCGGCCGAGATGTTCATCGACTGAACGAGATGCTTAGGGTTAAGGTTAAAGACTCGAACTTTCAGGATCCTACTGGAATCTAAGATTATTCTATCATTGTTTTTCCCACAACTTTCAGCTAATCACCCTAGAATCACACAAGGAAATTAGCCACTCATCATCATAATGAAAGTATTAAAATATATGGAAGAAAGTGAATATTTGAACAAAGAAGAATTTAATGAAAAAACTTCAATAACTGAATCAAATATCACAACAAAGCGTTCCTTGGATAGCAATCCAACAAGACAAGACAACAAGTGAGGGAATTGAAGACAATCTTACAAAACCCTCCAAAGAGCTATAAAAGCTATGGACTTCAACCTTCCTTCAACCTTCAAAAAGGTTCTTCAAATCTCTCCCAACTGGAGTAGGGTGCTGCTGCTGTGTGCTATAAACCCTGATCGACGGTATAGCGTGATGTCCAGCTCTAAGCGGATGCCCGAATTATGGGAAATCCGACCCTTTTTATAGGAAAATAACCCTCCAAAGATAATAATTCTTATAAAGATATTTTCCCATAAATATAGGTAAAATATATGATTCTGCATATCTCCTTCCTTCCAGGAGCCAAGCCCAAAAATATAAGATCTCTTTCCAATTTTAAAAGATCTCAGCCAAGAATAAAATATTCTCGCCGCGTCCTAGGTATTCGCCTCGGTCGAGTCGGCGTCTCTGGATCACCTCGGTCGAGGTGAATCTCTGGTCAACCAAGGTGAGTCACAACTGAATGCGAAATCTCTCAAAACCGGTCCAAAGTAAATCTTTAATCCATGGCTATGCTTCCTGGATGTAGCTCTAAATGACTCATGACTCCTTTCGCTCCTTTTTGATGCAAAACGTACCAAATTACCTGCAATCACAACAAAACTAGGTGTAGACCTCGATCCTCGCAAAGGTAGATGAAATGGTAGTAAAATCACATAATGCACATACAAACATGCAGATTATGAAAGATAAAACGTCCAAACAAACTCCAAAATATAGACTATAATTCATGCTATCAAAATACCCCATACTTAGCCCTTGCTTGTCCCCAAGCAAGTTTCTCATATAGAAGACAAGGTAGAATAGATTATAGTTCATAAAAATCAATGAAAAAGTCTTTCAAAAACATTTTATGGTGTGCAACTACCATAGATCACTCTAAGAGAGTACTTCCTGGAATTTAAAAACTCAACATGATCAAAACATTTTATAAATATAGGAAAGTTGTTCATCTTTGCATAAAATCATAGAATGCATAATAAATCATAATTATCAAAATTAATCATGTATAATCCGATTTAAACCGCTAAGTCAATCAACAAGCTCAAGGTCTCAAGGGCTTCCCAAAAGAAAGGTCAAGAAACGTGTAGGGTAGGGATGTAGGTAAGGTAATGTGGTGCTAGAATCCGGGAAAAGGATGAACTTCACTTTCACTTTGACTTGCAACATCTTCCACCAATAAGCTTCGCTTATCTTGCACTTTTTCTTTTTACTTTACTTTTTGGGATGCATGGACAGAGGTGCACAATAACCGAAGCCTAGGAAATCTGCATTCATCAATTTCTCGAGATGCATCAAACCCTTGATGCACATACCATGACCCGTTAGGAATATCGCTTAATCCGATTTTGGCAAGACACAAACACCCGGCTATGTGAATGGTGCCGAGTTACTCATCTTCATGATTGACTTCCCCAAACCTATTATTGCTTTCTAACACTTTCACTTCCAGCCACTTCTCAACTTTACTTCACTTGTTTTCACCACTTCGCTTGCTTCCAAATTCCCGGATAGGTAAAGGGAGGCAAAATGTATATGAGGGGCTAAGCATGATCAAGAAGAAGAAGAAGAAGAAGATGAATTGCCTTGGTCTTTCCAAGAAGAAAGTGAGAGAACTTAACTTGCGGTGTCAACCTTCAAATTCAACATAATTTGGATAAAAACAAAGTATTAAACATGCTAATAATTTCAAACAAAGCATTTAGCAACTTAAACATATTATAAAACCTTTCAAACACATAAAGAATTTAAAACCAGTAGGTAAACAGAATCTTCACTGAGATCATATCTAGATAAGTAACACAAATCGTTTCGAAAACTCTCAGTAACCCACCTCGGTCGAGGTGTTCTTGGTTCAACCGAGGTGAAATGCCTCGTTTGGCCAGAATCTCCCCGGTCGAGGTCAACAAATTTTTTTTTTTTTTTTTTCTTTTTTTTTTTCGGTTTCGACGTTTTTCTCAATCAAATAACCTGTAGGTATGCATGTAATATCAGATAATCATATAAAGGCAACTGAAGCATAAATATGAAAATATCCGATAAATAAAGTGTCATACATCAAAAGGTAGTCGAATAAATACATCACGTAGTCAGATAAGTACAAACACCCCATACTTGGGACACACTGTCCCAGTGGGTCAAATAAAAAGTCTAGAGACAAGAGAACTCACCGGATAAAAAGCTGAACTGCATAAAAATAGAATAAAGAAAGTCCTGCAGCTCCTCAATAGTCTCGATCCGGTGGTGGTGGTGGTGGCACATACGGATACTGAGCCGGGTCGAACGGATAGCCCATAGTCTGCTGGAACTGTAGCTCCATCATCCTGCGCTGATAGTGCTGCTCCTCTAACATCTGATGAGTCCAGCTGTCAATGTGTCGGTCCTGGGCAGCAAATCTCTCATGCATGTCCACAGTAAGGGCAGCATAAGAGTCTATCATCTGATCTGTCAGGTCGTCGATCCGGCGATGAACCTCAGAATCTCTTTGGCGGCGTGTCCGACGCCTAGCAGATCTAGCGGGAGGTGCAGCAGGTGCAGGCTCCGTATCCTCCTCGTCGTCCAAGTCTATAATCGGTGGCGCGCTCATCCCTGCAGTATCTGTCCCTGTATCCATCGGGACACCACCATCTCTCTCATCCGTCGTCTCCTCGTCGTCGTCATCCTCCTCCTCCTTAGCAGGGGCAGCTGCTGCCTCTCTGTGATCCTCCATCAGTGGAGCCCATGCTGTCTGCCAATAATGCGGATCAAAGACTGTGAACTGAGCAGACCAGCGGATCCCCTGAGGTGCAGTCCGCTCCCAAGGCATGGCGACGTATGGAGTGGTCAAACCACGGGGAACCAGAATCCTCCGTGTGATCATCTCCTGTAATCCCAGCGGCTTCGGAGCCGCCGCCATCGTACAAACACTGAGGTCCATCCCGTGGTAGGTAGCGATATGGGTGACTAGACCTCCGCAGCAAATGTCTCCCTTCGCCTTGGCCTTGATCCTGTGCAGATCCTCTGCCAGGAGCAAGCCAAAGTCTGGGAAACCTCCTGTGACCATGCAGTAGAGGCTGAAGAGCTCGCCCTGTCTGATCTTCTGGGGCATCTCAGTACGCGCCAGAAGTGTCTCGCTGAAAATCCTGTGGGCTAGTCTGAAGGCCGGATGAAAGATGACCTTCTCCCTGGAATCTCCAGGGCGCCATCTGTCTGCATGCTCAGTAATATGGGCAATCTGCCCCCAGAACTCCCTAGCTACGGATCGGGAGGGGAAATCAGTGGCGGTGGGCTCAGAGAAACCAAAAATCTCTCTCCATATCTCTAAAGGAACTATGAAGTTCCGGTTCATCAACCGGTACTTCACAGACCGGTCTGTGGGGAGGTAGGAGAAGGAGCTAACAAACTCCAAGGTCGGCTCCAAGTAAGCTGGGGCTCGGATCTCAGTAAACTGATCCAGCCCGACAGTAGCAATCATCCTCCTAAGGTCAGCGTCTAACCCTAGGCAATCAAAAGCCGACACGTCCAGAAATCGTGGTGCGATAACTGGACGGCTAGCTATCCGCTCATAGTCTACCCGGCATCTCTCGTGGATAACCGGGCGGTAAGGACGGGAGGAAGAGGAAGAAGGGGAGGGTGAGGATCTGTCTCTCAGGGCTAGGCGGCGATCGGAACTCATTTTCACTCAGCACTGTCAGACCACCTCGGTTGCTGACAAGACTCAAGAACACCTCGGTCGAGATGCAGTTCGACTGGACCGAGGCGCAGCAGTTACGATTCTAATTCTCAGAAATTCAGTTCTTTTCCCCCCAAAATCACTACAATTGCTTCCTAAGGGGTACTTAAATCCTTTCTCAGCAAAATCAGGGGCAACCAAAGCCCAAATCAAAGCGAACGAATGAGTTAGGGTTTCGACTTGTTTTACCTCGTTTCGGTCGATTCGCTCGATTTCTTTGCAGATCTGTTGTTGCAATCGATTCCTCTACCCTTCAATCACAGTTTAGAAGCAGAAATCTTCGAAAACGAGCAAGGAACGAGAGAGAGCGAAGTGGACTGTCCCCGCGGTCGAGGTGGGTAAAAAAAGTGAAAAATAAATTTTTCCCCCTTTTATACTGTTCCTGGATCTGCTGTCACCTCGGTCGAGATGGTCTCGACTGGACCGAGGTGGTACGGACTGAGGTGATTCTGCAGAAACCCTAGTCGCCTCGGTTGCTCAAGAATCAACTCGGTCGAGATGCTGTGACAGTGACTGAGATGCTTCTGTCTTCTCAAAATCTCGAACTTCTGTCCTTCCAGTTATCCATCCTCCCTTAGATATTCCCTGTTGTCTGTCCAGAACGCCAAAAACAAAGCAAAGCAAAGCAAAAACAAAAACTATCTAAACTAGACTAGAAAACGGGAAAAGAAAACAATACCTTGGGTTGCCTCCCAAGAAGCGCTTGATTTGAGGTCGCTAGCTGGACCATGATGCGTCTCAAATGAGGTGGGAGGTGCCCTCACCCCATACTTCACCTCCATCGTGGGGTGAAGTAAGTAGATCCATCAAACGCTCCAACAAGTGTAAGTGCTCATCGGGGAATGAATCGTCTATGGGTGGGTTATCCGTCTCGCGGGAGGATTCCGGTAGCCGGCTGAGGTGATCCGCAACTGAGTTCTCGGATCCTTTCTTATCGCGGATCTCTAGGTCAAACTCTTGGAGCAGTAGAATCCATCGAATAAGGCGCGGCTTGGCATCTTTCTTAGCCAACAAGTAACAAATGGCTGCGTGGTCGGTGTAGACAATGACTTTCGCTCCTACTAGGTAGGAACGAAACTTCTCGAAAGCATATACAACCGCCAATAACTCCTTCTCGGTGGTAGCGTAGTTGCGTTGTGCTTCATCTAGCGTTTTGCTAGCATAATAAATGGCGGTGGTCCGTCCATCTTTTTTCTGTCCAAGCACCGCTCCTACGGCTACATCACTAGCGTCACACATGACCTCAAAGGGCAAGGTCCAATCAGGAGGTTGGATAATAGGAGCGGAGATCAACGCTTCCTTAATCCTGTAAAAAGCATCAAGACACTCCTCCATGATCTCCTCTATGTACTCGGAGAAGATAGCCATCATGCATCGCTGGAAGGTAGCGGGCGCATTGCACAATCCAAATGGCATCCTTCGATAGGCAAACGTCCCCCAAGGACAAGTGAAAGTGGTCTTCTCCTGATCATCCGGATGGATAGGGATCTGGAAGAACCCACTATAGCCGTCCAAGTAGCAAAAGTGTGAATGCTGGGCCAACCGTTCGAGCATTTGATCGATGAAGGGAAGCGGAAAATGATCCTTCCGAGTTGCCGTGTTCAGCTTCCTATAATCGATGCAAACTCTCCAGCCCGTAACGGTCCTCGTTGGGATCAACTCGTTGTTCTTATTCGTCACAACGGTCATCCCTCCTTTCTTCGGAACGACATGCACCGGGCTAACCCACTTGCTGTCCGAGATAGGATAAATAATACCTGCATCCAACAACTTAAGAACTTCCTTCTTCACAACCTCTTTCATGATCGGATTTAACCGTCTTTGAGGTTCCCGTGAAGTCTTATGATTATCTTCCATTAGAATTCTATGCATGCAGAAAGAAGGTTTAATGCCAATAAGATCGTCCGTGGTGTAACCTATGGCTTTTCGATGCTTTCTCAGGACATGCATTAACTTAGACAATCCAGAATCGGAGAGGGAAGCACTAGCAATAACGGGATAAGTAGAATCCGGCCCAAGAAAGATATACCTCAAGTGACTAGGGAGTTGTTTAAGCTCCACAACTGGGGGTGCTTTCTGAGAGGGATCTCTGCTTCCTCTTTCCAGTGGAGTGGTATCAGAAGCTGGACTAGATGCAGTCTCAGTTAAAATCGTCTCGCCATCAACCTCGGTCGAGGCGCATAGGCATTGACCGAGATGTTCTTCGGTCGCCTCGCTCAGTCCAGAAAGTGCCTCGGTCGAGGTACTGCAACTGGAACCGAAACTGGAGATCCTCGTCTCCTGGATTAGCTTCTCAGTTTTTGCTCCTGGATCTTCTTCCAGTGCCTTCAAGCTCCGTATATCTGCATCACAAGAAGCATCTATACCTTCCTCCGTTAAACTGAAGCTAATAACTCTTTCTAGTGGATCGTTAGTAAGGATAGAGCTCACCAATTCTCTTGATTCTTCTTCATCGTAGATGTTGAAGATATCATCAGTCACCTGCTCCCCTTTCATGGCTGCAAGCAATGCGAACTCCAGTTCATCGCCACCAACGTTGAATTTCAACTTGGCGTTCTTGCAATCCACGTTGCAACCCGAAGTTGCTAGAAATGGCCTCCCGAGAATAATAGGAACAGGATAATCTGCGGGAATGTCAAGTACAACAAAATCTATGGGAAGATAGAAGTTACCTAACTTGACCGGAACGTCCTCCAAAATGCCCACGGGATGGGTAATGGAGCGATCCGCCATGTAAAGTCGAATCTTGACCGGCTTGGACTCTCCAAGACCGATCTTCGTGCATAGCTCCAGCGGGATGATGCTCACGCTGGCTCCTAGATCACAAAGGGCTTCACAAGTGACATCCCCAACTTGAATGGGAATACAAAATGAGCCGGGATCTCTCAACTTAGGTGGCATCTTTTCCTTCATGATTTTGATAAGCTCCGAAGATTTAGATGTCATCCTAACTTCACCAACATCCTCCAGCTTCCTCTTCCTTGATAAGATTTCTTTTAAGAACTTCCCATAGGCGGGCATACCTAAAATAACATCAAGGAAAGGAATATTAATATGTAGCTTATTCATCAAGTCAAGAAACTTACCAAAGTGCTTGTCTAGATGTGCTCTGGCTCTGGACTGAGGGAATGGAAGTGGTGGTTTGTATGCAGGAGGTGGAACATAAGTTTCTGTCGTCCCTCCTGCTTTCTGTTGCTCCGCCTCGGTTGGCATCTCGGTCGAGGTGTTCTTCGACTGGATCTGGACCGAGGTGGTCTGCGTCGAGCGAGGTATTGGATCTGCAGTTTTGAGTCCACTCCTCGTCGTTATGGCCATGCATTGGCCCTTAGGGTTAGTTTCCGTCTTTGCTGGAAGCTTCCCTGGATCTCTTGGCGCTTCATTCGCCTTATTAGCAAGTTGTTGTTCGAAGGACTTTTGGGCCCTCGAAAATGAAGTCATAGAATTCTCCATAGCGCTAAGCTTAGTTTGAGTCATCAAGAGCTCCTTCAATTGCTTCATGTCATTCTTCAACGACGTGAGTTGATTGTTGTTGGAATGAGTCTCTTGAAAGTTGACTCTTTTAACTCCACCTTCAGCTCCTTGGTGGGTATATTTCTCCATGTGCAAGGCTTGCTTCTCAATGAAGTCCCAAGCCTCATCAATCGCCATGTCCATGAAGGTACCGGCGGAGAGTAGTTGGAGATTGAACTGGGTGTTTCCGTCCAGCCCTTTGAAGTAGATCTCCAACAACTCGATCTTTGGAATCCCATGATGTGGGCAATCCAAAAGGATATCCTTGAACCGCTCCCAAGATTTGGACAAGCTCTCCTTGTCCTTCATAATGAAAGCGTTGATCTTCCCTCTCATTTCAGCGGTCTTTGAGGGGGGAAAGAATTTGGTCAAGAATTCCGTAGTCATCTCCTCCCATGTGCTGATTTTTCCTGGAGGAAGAGATTGATACCAAGTAAGAGCTCTATCTTTTAAAGAAAAGTAAAAAGGTCTTAGCTTGTAGTTGTTATTTTCAATTCTGGAAGGTCGCAAGGTTTCCATCAAGATCTCGTAGTTTTGAAGATGTTGATGTGGTGACTCTTTCTCTAGCCCTCCGAATTGGCATTGGCGAATCATGGCTAGAACTTGCGGTCGAAGTTCGTAGTCATGATCTGCTGGATCTCCTAGGTTCACTCCTGGACGCCTCAGCTGTTGATTAGGGTCCATCCTTTGACCTAGGGTTTGTGGGATTCCTGCAAGAAGAACATCTCGGACTGGAATCCGAGGTGGAAGTACATCGGCCGGGGCGTCAGGTACTGGAATATGCCTCGGTCGCGGGTCAACAGGAGGATCTTCCCTCGGTCGAAGTAGAATCTGGTCTCGTATGACTGCTATCTCAGCTTCGATTGCTGCAGTCTTGGTGCGATTCTCTTCTTTCTCTTGCCTGAGTTCTTCCTTGCTGAGGCGTAGCAGCTCTAGCGCCTCTTTCAATTGGGCCGCAAGATCACGATCGTCTTGTTGGGCCATCTTCGCTTCTCTTAAGCGTCGCCTGTATGTCTTTTCTGGTTCGGGATCGTAAGGAACGATTTCCTTCCCATCGCGGGTTCTTCGCATATACCTAAGAAAGAACCTGCAAAAGTCACTCAAGTAGAGTGGTTAGATGAAATGGGGCAATCGCCCCAAGAGCAAACCGTACCGGCTCGGTCTAGACCAAGTCCCCAGCAACGGCGCCAAAAACTTGTTCGCTCCAAACGGTGTGTGCAAGCTTTAAATTTATAATCCCTAGACTTAAGCTTAAAACAAGGATGCGAACCCGCAGTGTACGGGTCAATCGTAGTAAAAGCAAGAAAATTCCAGGGGTCGATCACAGGGACTCGGTGAAACAAAGTCAATACGGTGTGCTTATGTCAATACTAACCAAAAGAGCGATTTAATACAATCAAAGATGAATAAGAAGTCAATAAAGCAAACATGCAATTCTAGGGATTAAAGCATCTAGTTGTGGTTCCAACTCAAGATCTATAGATAAGCGGACAAAGCTGAGATTTTTGCGTGGGGAAGGTGTTTCTAAAGTGGAGTAGATCACCGGGTAAGTCTTACTACACACTAATCTTAAACCGTAACTCCTATTACCGGGTAAGTCTCAAGGAATCAAGATAAAGAACTATAACCTCAAACTAACACACCATCTAAGGGAATAGAATCAACCTTTACCGGGTAAGTCTCAGGCTAACTCACAAAGATGGAATGGAAGCACACTCAAACCCCAATAAAGGATAAACCTTTATTACCTACACTTATATCGTTGGTACACAAACTAAGGAATTACCGGGTAAGTCTCATCCTAAGCTTGCCTTGAACCAGGAAAGGTGTAATAAGAATAGGATTTGGCAAACTCTAACACTTAACTCTCAGTTATGGATCAGATAAGTCACCTCGGTCAGCCAGTTTCCACCCCGGCCGAGATGTTCATCGACTGAACGAGATGCTTAGGGTTAAGGTTAAAGACTCGAACTTTCAGGATCCTACTGGAATCTAAGATTATTCTATCATTGTTTTTCCCACAACTTTCAGCTAATCACCCTAGAATCACACAAGGAAATTAGCCACTCATCATCATAATGAAAGTATTAAAATATATGGAAGAAAGTGAATATTTGAACAAAGAAGAATTTAATGAAAAAACTTCAATAACTGAATCAAATATCACAACAAAGCGTTCCTTGGATAGCAATCCAACAAGACAAGACAACAAGTGAGGGAATTGAAGACAATCTTACAAAACCCTCCAAAGAGCTATAAAAGCTATGGACTTCAACCTTCCTTCAACCTTCAAAAAGGTTCTTCAAATCTCTCCCAACTGGAGTAGGGTGCTGCTGTTGTGTGCTATAAACCCTGATCGACGGTATAGCGTGATGTCCAGCTCTAAGCGGATGCCCGAATTATGGGAAATCCGACCCTTTTTATAGGAAAATAACCCTCCAAAGATAATAAATCTTATAAAGATATTTTCCCATAAATATAGGTAAAATATATGATTCTGCATATCTCCTTCCTTCCAGGAGCCAAGCCCAAAAATATAAGATCTCTTTCCAATTTTAAAAGATCTCAGCCAAGAATAAAATATTCTCGCCGCGTCCTAGGTATTCGCCTCGGTCGAGTCGGCGTCTCTGGATCACCTCGGTCGAGGTGAATCTCTAGTCAACCGAGGTGAGTCACAACTGAATGCGAAATCTCTCAAAACCGGTCCAAAGTAAATCTTTAATCCATGGCTATGCTTCCTGGATGTAGCTCTAAATGACTCATGACTCCTTTCGCTCCTTTTTGATGCAAAACGTACCAAATTACCTGCAATCACAACAAAACTAGGTGTAGACCTCGATCCTCGCAAAGGTAGATGAAATGGTAGTAAAATCACATAATGCACATACAAACATGCAGATTATGAAAGATAAAACGTCCAAACAAACCCCAAAATATAGACTATAATTCATGCTATCAATATACATTCAAACATGCAGATTATTGAAGATAAAACGTCTAAACAGGTCCCAAAATATAGACTATAAGTCATGCTATCACACATCCTAACCCACAATCCCAAAAACATAAACTCACAAACTTAACTCTCACAAGCCTCACAAGGCATCCATATCCTCATCCCATGAACCAACTCAATAACATACAGTCATTGACACTTAGAACATTCCAACAACCTTTCCAAACTCGCCTAAGGTCCACAAGCCACTACATGGCATTCCAACTATCCTAGGTCCAAACCTAGCATGCTTATAATCATCAACACTCTCTAAGGTCATCAACGAACCCATACTCAAGGGAGGGAACTCACCAAGCAAAGACACGGGTGCGGAAGAAGGAAGAGCAGCCGCGAAAGGGACAAGAAGACCGCAAGGGAGGGCTGACAGAGCCAGTAGCCGCCCCTACGGCTCATTGGGCTGCCCCTGCGGCTAGGCGTGCCGCCCCTACGGCTCAATGCCTTGGCCGCCCCCGCGGCGCTATCCAGCCACGGGTGTGGTCGAGCTCTAGTGGGCGATTTGCGATGGCTTTTTCGACGATTCCTTGATGTGCCATGGTCTCCTAGCTTCTTTGCTTGGCTCCAGAACATCCACACACATAAACATCATCGTACAACTCTATCCAAGCTCGATCTAAGCACATGTAAGCCAAAGGGGAAGAAAACAAGATGAATCCATGGCTTCCACCATTGAAGCTGGAGGAAGGAGATGAAGATGAAGAAATAGAGAGGGAGGAAAGGGCTTACCCTTACAAATCCAGATCTATAGAAGCACACTACTGGACATCCAAACAAGAAGAAGAGTGGGAAGATCATCAAGAAGGGCTTCCAAGTGCTTCCAAGACAAAGAGAGAAGAAGGAGAAAAGGGAGAGAAGCTTTCACGTGAAATCAAGAATGATAGAAGAGAGAGAGAAGTTCAGCTGAAGGGATAAGCCAAAGGGCGGGTAGTGAGGGGTCAACTTAGAGGAACGAGGGGTTGGTTCCCCAAAACGAAGGGTCACACCCTCCAACGAAGGGTCGGTGCGGGATGCTCGAATAAAACTCGTCACTCAGCATCTCGTGCATGCGGGTAAACTAAGCCGCGCCTGCGGGGAGGTTAATAAACCGCTCAATACCTGGAATAAAAATTCCGGATGTTAAATCAAAGATGAGATATCGTATTTTTTTAGATGAACATACAAAGAACGATGAAGAACATGATGAAGACCATGAAGAAAGGTGAAGAACGAAGGTAAAAAAAAGGATGATAGTGATAACACAAAAAAAAGCAAGAGTAAAGAACTTAGCTTCGATTCATTTTCTCTGATGTCAATTTGATGTGTCATTGGATACATTCAAGGATAAAATCTAGATCTATATCGATCTAAAGCTTCAACTACTCCTTTTGTTGATGTGCAAGTGGATCCAATGATAGAATATGGTTGATGGAAGCTTTGAGATGGATGCAGAAGCGATTGGTTGATCCGATCAAGATTGATCGAGCAAGTTGTGAAGTGGAATGAATTAGTTAATTCTTGAAAAATCCTCGAGTCTAAAGGTTTGGATCTAAGATCCAAGAAAAAAACTTAGAGAGGGAAGAGGTGATGCCCAAATCAAGTAGGAGAATTTACCAACTAAACTTTATTAACTTGAACATGTTTTACAAATGAGGTCAAAAATCCTTTATACAGAGGATGTGACCGAAATGAAAGGTCGGAGTTAAATTATGAAATAAAAGGTCTAAAATGAAAGATCGGAATTAAATGTCCGAAATGAAAGGTATAAAAAAAGGTGAACTAATGGGAAGGCTTAGAAGGTAATATTCCATAAGAAATATCCCTTCCATTATTGCATAGACAAAATGTGGTAAATGTTGTCAAAACAGGCATGTCTCATGCCATGGTGGAGTGGAGACATGGCATGCCGCTAGCGAGACCGAGGCAAGCGATGATACAAGCGACGAGGGAGCCGGTAACTTTATTGATGGATTTGACACATGAACGGGTGAGTTGTCCATCAAAGCAAACAAGCAAAACCTCGTCTTCCTTATATACGGACATGGTGGTCAAGGGCGTATTAATAAGAGATTGAGCTATCGGGAACTAAAATAGCTCCAAGATGAAGAAAGCAAAGCATAATAGAGAACGAACCAGTTCAAGATAGATATTGCCATGGAGATTGTCGTTGATGTGCTTGCTGATGCAGAGATCACGGGAGGAAAAGAGAACCTTAAAATGACGATTTAATTCGAGATTCTCGCTCAATTAACAATAAAATAAATCATTTAGAAGATCGAATAAACACAAAATCAACACATACCTTTTTGGCATTTTCCTTCTCTTTCTAGGGTTATCACACAAATTGACTGTCATCACAAAAAAGAAACTCGTATAAGTTGGTTAGGACACAATTAGCATATATAAACTCAGATTAGATGCCAAATTAGCACATAAAATCACTTGAAATCGAATATACCTGAACCAAATAAGTTTCTAGAGATCAAGTATGTACACAATTAGCAAAAAAGAAACTCAAATTAGGTTTTTAACCATAGTCTTGTGTGAACAGGCTTTCTTTTCTCCTTTCCTGCGGGAAACTGAGTTGTTGCATGCCTTTCCCTTCTTTTTCGTTGTCTACTTTTGTTCTTCCTTTTCTTCTTCTCCAAGAATCAAGTTTGAACCTTGATTCTTGTTGGCTTTCTATTGATTCGTTGATGTTCATAGGCTCCCTTGGTTGAGTCATAACGTGTGGGGACCAAAGGATCAAGCTTTGGATTCCCTGCTTGGTTCTGGTGTCAAAGAAAAGCCTGACAGTTGCTTCTGTCAAGAAACCACCCCCGCAGATCCTCCTTGTCGCCCCTACGGTTCTGCCTAGCACCGCCCCTACGGTTCTTCATGCAGTCTCCCCATCTTTGGTGAGCTACTTCCTTCCTTGCTTTTCTCATTCCTTTCCTTGGCTTTTGTGGATATTGTTGACCCTTGGTGATCTAAGACTAGGGTTTGTGACCCTAGCTTGTAGACATCTCTTAAAGATCATGGAGACTAGAAGTTATATACTTCTAGCAATCGTTTCGGTTCCTAATTCCTTATGCCTTGTTGACCAGGTTTTCCGTCCTTCTTTCCTGAGGGAAACTGAGTTGCTTGCTGACCCTTGAGTTACCTTCGAGTGAGGTAAGTCTCCTGGACTTACTTAGTTGCGTTCCGTATATTAGTTTGATTGTATTGTCTTGCTTGTGTTGTTGTTTATTGTTATAATTGATAACTAGAATAGGATTGACCTTTATAACTGTAATTGGCCCAAGTGTATAATAATCGGGCGGTTACCGCTTTTGTAGTTCAGAATGGGGAAACTGGGAGGTGCTCTTGCGACCAGTCCAACAGGTGACAAAAGGATGCATACATTCTATTCTTGTTGGTGAAAGGAGACAGAGAAGAGATTGTAGCGATTCTCGTGTAACAACGATAAGTTGAATTAGTAAAGGGTTTAATAAAAGATAATAACCGGCTGAGTGCAAGCACGTTTATGTGTTTTATTTTACCTCATGTGTGTTTGTGCCTTTATAGTTTTTCTGATATCTAGAATTTTATCTAACGGTTTATACCGATGTTGTAGATGCCTTGCAAGATATAAATTCTATTGATTGATCCGGACGGTGTTGTCAGTCGGGTTCCCGTACACTATAGGACGGGATCGGGTTTATATTTCAGTTGTCTTTCCCTTTGCTTTGAACTCGGTTGCGGGTCTTTTATATTTTTCTTTTGTATAACCTTTGGTTTTATATTGAGTTTTTGATTTCGTTTATTTGTGTCTTATTGTAAGATCCGTTGTGTCGTTGCTACTCGAGGGTCGGGACCCATTGTGAGGTCCTAGTCCGTAACACGTCGAGTTCCCAAAACTTGGGGTTATACAATATGGTATTAGAGCTCTAGGTTGGCAACAAGGGCACTCGAAAACTTCTAAAGGCCAAATAGATAAATAAACAAAACCCGCAAGGGGTCTACGTTTTCGAAAAGGGGGTTTTGAATTTAAACTTGTCGGTCTGGGATAGATGTACGGGTGACCACCATTACCTCCTTTTGAAGGGTTGTAAGAACGGATTGAACCTTCTTTTGAAGGGTTGTAAGTATTTCTCAACATTTATTCAGTTTGCTTTGTTATTCTACTTGTTTCATCTTCCTTTCATTTCATCTTCTTGATATGGATTCCATGATTTTATGCTTGATGATCTTGATTGTGATGATTCGTGTTGTTGGCTAAGTAGATGTGATTCTAGGGTAAGGAAAAGATGGTTATGGCTTGGACTATGATAGAATAGACTTAAATGTATACTTGGATTACTCACTTGATTGAACCTAGTCACTGTCGAAAACCACGGTTTGATCTTGCCGTGGAAAGGGATGAACACCCCATAATTTTGATTAACTTGCTTGTATTGATAAATCTAAGTGTTAGGTTGTTAGATTGTTGAAATCCTAGTGTTTGTTGAGCTAAATCCATCCTAGGGTGACATTGGGTTAGCAACTAAGAGTTAGAAGAGACCTACCCGGTGATTCTTGCTCTTAGATACCGAAGATGACAAACTCTAGGTAGTAGTGAGCCTCATAAGCCGCTATTGGACTGAGTGCGCTAGGATTGATGTTTAGGACTTGCCTTCCCGAGACTTACCCGGTAAGGAGACGTTAGATTCCTAGATAACCATCCGGTTTGTGTAGAATTCCTATCCTTAGGCTCTTTGAGACTTACCCGGTGATGAGACCTTAGGAACGGACTAGTGGACCATGAGACCTACCCGGTGATTGGTCCCAATCTAGAAACGCTCGCTCCCAACATACTATAGTTGATCCAAGGAATGATTAGATAGCTTGAGTCCTATGCCATAACCGGAATTTCCAACCCCTAGAATCCGTTTTTCTCTCTTTGATTACATATTCCGTGTTTGCTTGTTTATTTGTGTTTTAGCTTGATTCCTTAGTTTGTTTTGCTATATTGCATCATTTTGATTCTTGATTGATCACCACACAAAACCAAACCCAAAAATATTGAGATTTTCATTTATTTGTTTCTTTCTCTTTTCTTAGCCTAGATCAACACTATCTTTAGTCACTAATCGATTCAATCTCACCTCAGTCTTTGTGTTCGACCTCGGAATACTATCCCTACTACAAAACGTCCCGTACACTGCGGATTCGCTAGGAGTTAGGAGAAATATAACGAGTTATAAATTTAAGGCTTTTTGCGTGCTATTCCTAAGTGTAACAAGTTTTTGGCGCCGTTGTCGGGGAAGGGGTTAAGATTGAATCATTGTTTGTGATTGTTTATAGTGTAGGTCTTTCTTGTTGCTTTTGATCTCTTTTGGTTTGTGTTTTTGCTTTTCAGGACATCTCTACTCTTTAGGTGTATGCGAAGATCTCGTGACAAGGATTTAGCTCCATTCGATCCCAAACCGGAGAAAACCCTTAGATCTAGATCCAAGAGCATTAGAAAGGGAAAAGAGATGGCCGGAAGAGATCTCCAAGCTGAGTTAGATGAGGCTTTAGAGCAAATTAGACTAAGGGATGAAGCCTTGGAGAATGAAAGGAGACTTGCCAATGAGAGGCAAGAAGCAACTAGGAGGGACATTGAAGAGATTAGGCAAGCTCTTGTGCAAAGAGAGCTTAATCGTCAACAACCTCCACCTCCACCACAACCGCAGCCGGCGGTTAATATTCGGGTTGTGCCCATTGCTATTGAAGAGCCACAAACGTTAGGGAAACGTATGGATCCGGCACAAAGAGCACACCGTCCGGGTGTGAACTTAGGAGATCCTGCAGCCCATGATTACGAGCTCCGCCCTCAAGTTCTACAAATGATCCGGCATAATCAATTTGGAGGGATGGAAGGAGAGTCTCCTCATCAACACTTGATGAACTATGAGATCTTGATGGAGACTCTAAGACCGCCTAGATTGGAGAGCAACAACCATAAGCTTAGGGCTTTCTCCTTCTCACTTAAGGATAAAGCCTTGGCTTGGTATCAATCTATTCCACAAGGGCGAGTGAGTACTTGGGAAGAGATGACAACCGAGTTTTTGACTAAGTTCTTCCCACCTTCTAAGACTACCGAGCTAAGAGGGAAGATCAATGTCTTCGTGATGAAGGATAGAGAAAGCCTATTCAAGTCTTGGGAGAGGTTCAAAGACCTTCTCCTAGATTGTCCACACCATGGTATACCGAAAATAGAGCTTTTGGAAATCTCATTCAAGGGACTTGATGAAGATAGCCAATTCAAGCTTCAATCTCTTTCCGGTGGGACTTTTATGGAGAAGAATTTGGATGAAGCTTGGGAATTTGTAGAGAAACAAGCTTTGGTGATTGAGAAGTACTCCCATAGGAAGAGTGATGGGAGGAAAGCGGGAGCATATGAGGTGAGTGAAGTCACCATGAGTAACTTCAAACTTGATGCAATCAACAATGAGCTGAAATCTTTGAGGGAGTTGTGTGCTACAACTTTGAAGAATCAAGCAAGCCCTCAAGTGCAAGTGCAAGCAAACTTGTCTTCCAAGGAGGAAGATGTGAACTACATGGGAAGGGGCAACTACAACAACTATCAAGGCCCAAGGAACTTCAACAACAACCGGCAATTCAACAATTACCGGCCTAACCACAACCATCCCGGGTTTTCCTATTCTAACCCGGATGGAGCCTTGAACCCTCCCACTTCCACAAGCGCACCACCACCACCAAAGGCTTCACAATAACCTCCACCCGGATTTACTCAACCTCCAAAGGATAGAACCGATATGATGTTTGAGCAATTGCTTGGAAGGTTGAGTGGTCTTGAGAGCACGGTGAATTCCATTTCTAAGGCTCAAAAGGTGTTGGAAGCACAAGTGTTCCAAAAGGCGGGTGAAGCTCATAGAGATCCAGGAAAGCTTCCCGGAAGAACCGAAGATAACCCAAGAGGCCAAGTGTTGGCCATCACTACAAGGAGTGCGCTGAGCATGAAGGATCCCTTGCCCAAGGAGAATGCTAAGGGAAAGCAAGTGGTGATAGAGGAAGAGATATTGCAAGAAGATGGAGGCAAGATCAAGGATGATGAGCCAACATATGTGGCACCACCTCCATACAAGCCACCACTATCGTTCCCACAATCACGAGCAAGAGCTCGTTTGGACAAACACTTCGGTAAATTCCTTGAACTTATGTCTAAATTGCATATTAACATTCCGTTCATGGATGCTATTCTAGGCATGCCGGCATATGGCAAGTTTTTTAAGGAGATACTCTCCAACAAAAGGAAGTTGGAAGAGTATGGGGAAGTGAGGATGACAAAGAGGTACTCGGAATTGATCCAAACCATGAAGGAGGAGATGCCTCCCAAGCTAAGAGATCCGGGTTCCTTTTGTGTACCAATTGGAGTGGGAGAAGTGAAGTATGAAGCCCTATGTGATCTCGGAGCAAGTGTAAGCATCATACCGCTTGCACTTTGCAACAAGGTTGGGCTAGGAGAGCCAAAGCCGTTCAAGATGACCCTTTACATGGCGGACCGTTCGATAACCCACCCCGTTGGAATCTTGGAAGACATACCGGTGCAACTAGGGAAGTTCTATGTGCCCATAGACTTCGTTGTTTTGGACATCCCGGCGGACTATCCGGTTCCCATCATCTTAGGGAGACCTTTCTTGGCTACATCCGGATGTTTGGTGGATTGCAAAAATGGAATTCTCTCCTTCAACATTATAGAAGAGAATATCAAGTTCAAATTATCCACAATGATGAAAGGGCCAGCCCTTGGTGAAGACGTGTTCAACATTGTCGAGCAAGAGGAGTCTAGAGAAGTTGTGAGCTCGATCTTGATCAAGGACCCCTTGGAGAAGGTTCTTAGCTTAAGTTTGATGGAGGAAGAAGTTGAGGAGGCTTGCAATGAAGAAATCAAGGCTTTGGAATCATTGAAAAAGGAGACAAGAGCTGAATTTGAAGCACACGAAGGTGTGCTGAATTTCTGCAAGAACCATGGCCAGGGACCAAGAACCACGCCCGTGGAAAGTCCCGTGGAACTCTCTGGAATGCTCCAAAAGTCTAGCTTTGCAAGTTCTATGGCCGTGGTTGTGCCAGAGCCCGTAATTTTGCCCGTGGTTTCTCCAGAAACTGCCTTAGTTGTTGTTCAAGCTTCAAGGAGTCTTGAGGAGTCTTCCAAAACTTTGGATTCATCTCAACCTACATTATATGGAGCGTCTCCACTCGATAAAGGTCCTCCTAAACTTGAACTTAAACCCCTTCCCTCTCATTTGAAGTATGCTTTTCTTGGTGAGAATTCTACATATCCGGTTATTGTGAATGCATGCTTGAATAATGATGAGTTGAATAGATTGTTGCATGAGCTAAGATTGCATAGGAAGGCTATTGGCTATACCATTGATGATTTAGTTGGCATTAAACCTTCTTTGTGCATGCATAAGATCTTAATGGAAGATAATCATAAACCTTCAATTGAACCTCAAAGAAGACTAACCCCTATCATGAAAGAAGTAGTCAAGAAGGAGATTCTTAAATTTCTAGATGCGGGAATCATTTTCCCGATTTCGGATAGTAAGTGGGTGAGTCCCGTGCATGTGGTTCCTAAGAAGGGTGGGATGACCGTAGTAACTAATGAGAATAATGAATTAATCCCAACTAGAACGGTTACGGGATGGAGGATGTGTATTGACTATAGGAAACTAAATGTGGCCTCTAGAAAAGATCATTTCCCTCTTCCTTTTATTGACCAAATGCTAGAGAGATTAGCTCAACATTCTCACTTTTGCTACTTAGATGGTTATAGTGGATTCTTCCAAATCCCTATCCACCCCGATGACCAAGAGAAAACTACATACACATGTCCTTGGGGTACATTTACATATAGGAGAATGCCATTTGGGTTGTGTAATGCACCCGCCACCTTTCAAAGGTGTATGATGACTATCTTTTCTGAGTATATTGAAAACATCATGGAAGTGTTTATGGATGATTTTTCTGTTTATGGATCTTCCTTTGATGATTGTTTAGCTAACTTGTCTCTAGTGCTAAAAAGATGTGAGGAGACTAATCTAGTCTTGAATTAGGAGAAATTCCACTTCATGGTAAGTGAAGGCATTGTGTTGGGACACTTGGTGTCCAACCGAGGCATTGAGGTTGATAGGGCGAAGATAGAGACAATAGAGAAGTTGTCACCACCTACCTCGGCATTGAGGCATTGAGGCATTGTGTTGGGACACTTGGTGGAAAGGGATGAACACCCCGTAATTTTGATTAACTTGCTTGTATTGATAAATCTAAGTGTTAGGTTGTTAGATTGTTGAAATCCTAGTGTTTGTTGAGCTAAATCTATCCTAGGGTAACCTAGTGTTAGCAACTAAGAGTTAGAAGAGACCTACCCGGTGATTCTTGCTCTTAGATACCGAAGATGACAAACTCTAGGTAGTAGTGAGCCTCATAAGCCGCTATTGGACTGAGTGTGCTAGGATTGATGTTTAGGACTTGCCTTCCCGAGACTTACCCGGTAAGGAGAGGTTAGATCCCTAGATAACCATCCGGTTTGTGTAGAATTCTCATCCTTAGGCTCTTTGAGACTTACCCGGTGATGAGACCTTAGGAACGGACTAGTGGACCATGAGACCTACCCGGTGATTGGTCCCAATCTAGAAACGCTCACTCCCAACATACTATAGTTGATCCAAGGAATGATTAGATAGCTTGAGTCCTATGCCATAACCGGAATTTCCAACCCCTAGAATCCGCTTTTCTCTCTTTGATTACATATTCCGTGTTTGCTTGTTTATTTGTGTTTTAGCTTTATTCCTTAGTTTGTTTTGCTATATTGCATCATTGTGATTCTTGATTGATCACCACACAAAACCAAACCCAAAAATATTGAGATTTTCATTTATTTGTTTCTTTCTCTTTTCTTAGCCTAGATCAACACTATCTTTAGTCACTAATCGATTCAATCTCACCCTAGTCTTTGTGTTCGACCTTGGAATACTATCCCTACTACAAAACGTCCCGTACACTGCGGGTTCGCTAGGAGTTAGGAGAAATATAACGAGTTATAAATTTAAGGCTTTTTGCGTGCTATTCCTAAGCGTAACAGCGAGGAAGGGGTCGACCACCTTTTCCACCTTCCGTCCGTGGACGAGGACGTGTAGTGAGACCTCCAATAGCTAGAGGTCAGGGCCAAACCCTAATTGTTGATCCGCCTATCACTGAGGCATTCGCCAAAGAAGTAGAAAAGAGTGTTGTTCCTGAGGCTGGGAACGGGACCACTGCTAGGTCCGGCGCACAGAGAGCGCAGTCGACGGAGTCCGATCGAATGTCTATAGGAGCTTCTGCATATCGCGACTACGTGTAGGGAGTCGAGGAGACTATCATGACTGGAGGACCTGCACTAATGCCGCCAGTACCCGCGAGATCACTTGAGGTTTCGCAGAGAGTTACACAGGTTATCGCTGCAGCTGCTAGAGCTGCTGAGGTTGCTAGAGTTCCGACCGAGGCGAGAGAGCCGAGGCCCGACAGTTGGTTGGAGGCTTTCAACCAACTGAAGGTTCCTTATTTCATGGGAAAGACTGGATTAGAGGTGGAGTTGTGGCTAGGACAACTAGATTCGGCTATGGAAGCGATCGCTTGCCTAGAGGGACGTCGAGTCGACATAGCACAGACATTGCTGAAGGATCAGGCTCATTCTTGGTGGAGGACCATTCGTAGTAAGGTCACCAGCTATGAGTAGATGAAGATCGTGATCAGGTATCGCAGCTATGAGGAGAGATCAACATCAGGATTTTCTTGAGACTGAATTCGAGGATCTTCCTATTGTTGAAATTGTGAGCAAGTTTCAAGAGGAGTTGTCTTTGCTAGGTCCGTCTGCACCACCCGAGGATTAGCATGTTTATCTTTCCTCTCGAAGGTTAAGAGAGTCTACCCGCTCTTATCTTGTTGGTTTCCGTTTTGACTCCTTGACGGACTATCACGATAAAGCATCTGCTTATGAGAGAGACCGACCGGGATAGATGAGAGCTTCTCAGACAGGAGGTCATACGAAGAGATAGAGGATTGAACCTGCCAGTAATAGAGTTGGAGCAGCTGGATTCGGGCATAATCAGATGCGGGATGCTCTCGTTTCCAGCAGACCATGCAGAGTTTTGACAGTGGACGGTAGTGTCATAACTACGGAGGTGTCAGACATTTGAGGGCTGATAGTAAGAAGACAGGAGTGACATGCTTTTCTTGTGGCAAGCCCGGACATAGAGCTGCGTTTTGCCGTCAGGGCAAGGCGCTATCTTAGTAGGGATCTTCACTTGCCAGCATTGTTAGAGGTGGACAAAGACCTTAGTACCAACAGCAGCAGCAGAGAGATATTGGTTTTATTGCTCCTCAAGGTCCCGCTCAAGGACAGGGGAGAGGTAAGGGACGAGCTGGTGGTTCTGCAGATACCAAAGATGCATCAGTAGAGTTTATGAGTTGATGGGTGTTGTAGAGCCGACAACGCCAACGACCACAAGTACATTTCATATTAATGGTTTTCCTGTCAGAGTTCTTTTCGATACCGGTGCTACACATTCCTTTATATCTGATGCATATGTAGATAGATTGATCTTAGTTACCATAGAAGGTAGACCCTTCTTTATAGGATAACCCGATGGGGTAAGATTAGAGGTACACGAGAGGTTCGCGATTGCCCGATTAGATTGGGAGGTCGCGTTTGGCCAGTTGACTTCTTCGTCATGTACTTAGTACACGAAGAAGTTATTCTGGGCATGGATTGGATGGATCAACATCAGACTGTTCTAGACATCGGCAAGAGAACAGTGACGGTAACTACAAAGTCAAGCCATGTAGAGATTCTCCGAGGATGAGATCTCGGAAAGACCGGTACAATCATCAGTGTAGTTTGAGCTACGAGACTTATCAGTCATGGTTGTGAGGCTTTATGGTGTTATGTCAAGAAGGATAGTACGAGCCCAACGTTGGAGGAGATTCCGGTAGCATGCGAGTTTACTGACTTTTTGGAGAGCCATCATGTTTACCTCCACAAAGGAGTGTAGAATTTGGCATTGATCTAGAGCCCAGGACGAGACCAATCTCGAAGGCTCCTTACCGTATGGCACTTATCGAGATGCTTGAGTTTAAGAAGAAACTCGAGGAGTCAGATGAGAAGGGCTTCATTCGCCCTTGTGTATCTCCTTGGGGCGCACCAGCACTCTTCGTCAAGAAGAAAGACAGGTCGATGAGTGTAAGAGCCTTAGTCTTTGAGGGATCCCACACTTGTGCATCAGTTGAGATGCAAGTGCTGAGCCATGTCTGAGCCACCCCGGCGGCCAAACCATCCACCTATGCGGGCCTCTCAAGCCGCCCATGCGCCTCCATGAGCCGCCCCTGCGGTTTGTGGTGTGTTGTAGCTACCTTCGTTGACTCGTGCCTTTGTTTTGACCCTTCTTCCTTTATATTCTTCTTCTTCTTCTTCTTCTTCTTCTTCTTCTTCTTCCAGATGAGGGTTTCCTCATTCTCTCTCCAACTGCATCCTTCTCCTCACGATCTTCTTCTCCTTCCATTCTCCTTTGATATCTTTTGAGTTTCTTTGAGTTTTGAAGAGAGTTTGATGTTTATATGATGAGGATGGTAATTGATGATGTTGTTGTGCTTGTGTTGAGCCAGCCTTGAGGTTGTGGTGTGTTGTCCTTTCTTTGGTAGGGCTCTGTTGGTGAGTTCTTCCTTAATTTCTTTCTTCTTTCTTCTTTTCTTCTCTTATTCCTTTCTAGCTTAGGATTGATCTTGTGGCAGCCTTCCTAGGCTTTGTTTGATGTATATATATGTATATGTATGTATGGGGTTGCTGGCTGAAGAAGGAGTGAAGAGGTTCGAGTGAAGAAGTGAAGAGGAGCTGAAGTGTGCAATCTGCACACCAGCCGCCCCATTGCCTAGTGAAGATGCCCCAACGCCGGCCAAACGCCGCTCCTACGCCACCCATGGCCGCCCCTGCGGTTCCCTGCATCCAGCCTTGTGTTGTTCTTGTAACGCAAGTGCGTCTTGTTTCCGGGCTTGCCTAAGGATGGCATTGTCCCTTCCCTTCCTAGTGTGAGTGTGTAGCATTATGCTAGGTATAGATGAGAGTGTGATGATGATGTTATGATATCATGTTATGTCGTGTACGGTTTTGAGGTATTAGGATGTCGATTGAGGGTTATAGGATGTATATGATCCTTATGGATCCCTTTGGCTCTAGGTGTGACCCTTTGCTTGATAAGAGATGTGACATCTCTTTATGCCTTGTAGATAGGTTGTGCTTCCCTCTAGTGTAGAGGTTGATTGTGGTTGAGTTTGTATCGAGATTGAGGTATGTCCGTAGGACTTACTTAGCTGCATTCCTATATTGGATGTATGCATGAGTGGTGTATGATATATGCTTTATAGCATACGATGAAGATTACTACCGACCTATGTTTTATGGTTAGCCCCCTTGTAGTGATAGTGATAACCTTTCCCTTTCATCCCGAGGGAGTCTGCGAGGTTCTGTGTGGTCAGGCCAGTCCTGGTATACGGGATGGACACTTCACCATTACCTTAGGGTACACGGGAAGTGTGCGGATACTACACTAGATGGCTATGGTACCCAGAGGCAAGGATGATATATTCCTCGTGTCACATAGTTTCATCCATCGATTATGATATAATTGTAATAACGTTATAAAGATAATAAACCGGGTAAATGTGTGACAGCATGATTATTTGCTTATGATTGCTTGAATTGTGTATGTGCTTATGCATTATCTTATATATGGATTGTTAGCTAACGGTTATATACCGTGTTGTAGAGCCTTTGTAGGATAGGCGAGCTGTAGAGTGATCCGGCATGGTGACAGGCCGAGGACTTTTGTACATTAGGTGGTTATGCTTTTGGGGATGTTATATACCTCCTGCATGAGGATGATGTTTGTATACCTCTTGTGTGAGGATTGTGTTTTATACTCGGCTACGATTTTGTATACCTTTTGATGTATAGTTTTGTACAGTTTTATGTATTTGTTTTATATATGTCGGGGCCTTGTTGTCAGGTCCAGTGAACTTGTTGTCAAGCTAGGGTTTGGATCCATTGTGTGATCCTACCCCAGTGACGCTTCGAGTCCCGCGGATTCGGGGTGTTACAGAAGTGGTATCAGAGCCTTAGGTTGACAACAATGGCACTTGTAATTTGTAATAAAGGTGTGATAGGTAAATAAACAGAACCCGCAAGGGGTTTGATTTTTTTAAAAGGATTTGGTTTTGAAAACTGTGTATATAGCTGATTTGGGATAGAATGTACGAAAAGTCGTCACCTCTGCCATGGATCTTAGCAGTATAGATATGCATATATATGTATTATGAATTATATGTGGATATGTGTTATATATATATATCTATACATATGGCATATATGTAGCCTTATAAGTCAGGTGTGCATACCCCGAAGATGGCTCGGACTAGAGCAACTTTTGTTGTGTGCCGGGGTAGAGGCAGACCACCTCTTCCTCCGGGAGTGATAGGAGAGGGACCAGTTCCCGTTGTTGATCCGCCAGTCGTGGAAGAGGTTCATGGGGAGGTTGTTGAGAGTGCCGTTCCGGAGACTAGGAGCGGTGGATCTACGAGATAACGATCACAACGAGTCTAGTCTGATGACTCGGATCGTGTCTCTCTGGGGGACTAGAGTTCCCTAGACGAGTGGAGGAGGCTTCCAGAGCGGATAGACATGCCCAGATCTACCAACACAGGAGGGATCTTCTGAGATTTCCCAGAGAGCTGCTCAGGTGCTAGTTATGCCGGCACGTGCTGTTGAGACTGTTAGAGCTCTAGAGGAGTACAAAGGGCCTCGACCAAATACTTGGTTAAAGGCATTCCATCAGCTGGGAGTACCACCTTTCTTTGGGAAGGTGGGATTGGAGACGGATGTCTGGATTGGACATGTGGACTCAGCTCTTGAGTCTATTAGATGCTTGGAGGACAAACAAATAGAGGTAGTACAAACTCTATTCCATGACTTAGCTCAGTAGTGGTGGAGGACTGTGCGTAGTCGAGCTACTAGCTATGATCAGATAAGAGACATGATTAGAGAGTGTTTCTGCCCTACTTCACTGAGGAGGGAGAAATTGCAGGACTTTGTGGAGGCAAGCTTTGAGGATGTGCCGATAGTAGATGCCAGCAGCCGCTTCCAGAAAAAACAGGCATTACTGGGTAAAGTCGCACCTTCTGAGGATCAGCACATGTATTTTTTCTCCCGCCGACTGAGGGAGAGTACACATTCTTACATGGCGGGATTCCATAGTGAGTTTGTGAAAAATTACTAGGACTAGGCCTCAGCTTATGAGCGTGAGCCAGCCAGTCAGAGGAGGACTTCTCAGACAAGACGGTCTGAGAAGAGACAAAAGACTGGACATTCCAGTGTTGTTGGTGGAGCTTCAGGTTCTGGGTGGAACCAGATACGTCAGAGTTACCCCACATCTGCATTGACTGCAAAGAAGGGACGACAGTGCTTCAACTGTGGTAAGTCAGGGCACATACGACCTGAGTGCATGAGACCACCAATGACGTGCTTCACTTGTGGTAGGCCAAGTCATAGAGTTGCCTTCTGTAGACAGGGTGGATCTTCTTCACAACAAGGCTCTTCTCTTGCTAGTGCAGCGGGAGATGGGCAGAGGCCGCCTCAACAACAGCAGACTCAGGGACAATAGAGAGTCCTAGATCGTCCTTCTACTCAGGGATCTACTCCCGGGTTGAGTAGAGGTAGAGGTCGTGGTGGGTGTACCACTAATACTAGAGTAGATCAGGGTAGAGTTTATGAGCTGAGGAGTGTAGATGAGCCACCTACACCGGCTGCTACAAGTACCATTCTGCTTCATGGTTTACCTGTTAGAGTTTTATTTGAAACCGGTGCTACGCATTCATTTATTTCTAATCTATATGTTGAGCGTCTGGATTTAGCTACGATAGAGGGGATACCCTTTGTTATAGGGTTACCTGATGGTAGTAGGGTCAGAGGTACCCATGAGATAAGTGGTTGTCCCATTCGTTTAGAGACTCTTATGCTGCTTGTAGACTTATTTGTCATGTCATTGATGCATGAGGAAGTCATATTGGGTATGGATTGGATGCATAGACACCGTGTGGTATTAGATGTGAGTAGGAAGATTGTGGCAGTCTCTACCAAGTTAGGTCAGATAGAGGTCTTCCGGGGTTAGGACCTTGGGAAGATGGGATATGTAATCAACGTTGTACGAGCAGCGAGGTTGATAGCACAGGGATGTGATGTCTTTTGGTGTTATGTCATGAAGGGTGGAGAGAGTCCAGCATTGGACCATATTCTAGTGGTCTTTGAGTTTACAGATGTATTTGTTGAGCCATCTAGTTTGCTGCCTCAGAGGAGTGTGGACTTCGGCATCGAGTTGCAGCCTTGTACGAGACCGATCTCGAAGGCCCCAAATCGTATGGCGCCTGTCGAGATGTTAGAGCTAATAAAGCAACTTGAGGAGTTGGTTGAGAAGGGTTTCATCCGCCCTAGCGTATCCCCATGGGGAGAGCACCTGTCCTCTTCGTGCGGAAGGATGGATCGTTGAGGTTGTGCATCGATTACAGAGAGTTGAATAAGGTGACCATCAAGAACAAGTATCCACTGTCCCGTATAGACGATCTGCTGGATCAGCTTCGGATCCGATATGGACACTACGAGTTTGTAGTGATTTGTTCTAAGGATTGGTTTGTGCTCAGGATATCACAAGCCGAGGGTGAGAGAGCAGGATGTGCACAAGACGACATTTCGGATCCGATATGGACACTACGAGTTTGTAGTGATGCCATTTGGGCTTACGAATGCCCTAGCGGTCTTCATGGAGTTGATGAACAATATCTTCATCGATTTACTAGATCAGTTTGTGGTGGTCTTCATAGACGATATCCTGGTGTACTCTTATAGCAGAAAGGAGCATGTAGGATACCTGAGGATCGTTATGCGAGTTTTGCAAGATAGAGAGATGTATGCCAAGCTCTGTAAGTGTGAGTTCTGGATGCCAGAGGTAGCATTCTTAGGTCATATCGTCTCCGCCGATGGAATCAAGGTTGA
The DNA here is from genome assembly GCA_033239125.1 of Fagopyrum homotropicum. Lineage (NCBI taxonomy): Eukaryota > Viridiplantae > Streptophyta > Magnoliopsida > Caryophyllales > Polygonaceae > Fagopyrum > Fagopyrum homotropicum. The sequence goes on from BSWB01000008.1 coordinate 80,796,275, forward strand.
TCCGGCGAAGATTGAGTTCATAGAAGCATGTACGACACCGACGAACGTCAAGAAAGTGCGTTGGCCTAGCCGGCTATTACCGACGCTTTGTGGAGGGATGTTCTTTGATTGCCCGACCACTGACGAGTCTACTGAGGAAGACTACCAGATTTGCATGGTCTAAGCAGTGTGCCCAGAGTTCTGAGGAGTTGAAGAGACGTTTGACTTCTGGTCCTATCTTGGCATAGCTAGAGGAATGTGATGATTTTGTGGTATACAGTGATGCATCTAAACTAGGCTTGGGATGTGTGTTGATGCAGAGGAGCAGAGTGATTGCATATGCGTCTAGATAGTTGAAGACGTATGAGGAGAACTACCCGACTCATGATCTAGAGTTAGCAGCGGTAGTTCATGCTTTAAAGATCGGGAGACATTACCTGTATGGTGCTACATGTCAGATTTTCACAAACCATAAGAGTCTGAAGTACATTTTTACGCAATGGGAGTTGAATAACCGCCAGCGTAGATGGCTCGAGTTGATCAAGAACTTTGATCTTTAGATTTTGTATCAGCCAGGGAAGGCGAACGTTGTCGCCGATGCCTTGAGCAGGAAGACGTCTCGAGAGAAGGCGATTGCGAGATTGACAGTTCAGCCTCAGTTGTAGAGAGATCTAGCTTGGCTAGAGTTGCACATCCAGTTTCCTGATGATGATGTCCAGTTGTACACCTTAGAGGTTCTACCTGATCTGTTGGGTGAGATCCAACAGAAGCAAGGGACCTGCCCGACCTTGATGAGGATTTGAGAGAGGATATATCGTGATAAAGCACCACAGTTCACCATAGGAGGAGATGGAGTGATGAGACGCCGCGACCGTGTTTGTGTACCTGTTGATGTAGAGCTGAGACAAATGATTTTACAGGAGGCTCACTGTACACCTTGCTCAGTACATCCAGGTACGAGTAAGATGTATCATCATGTCAGACGATTATATTGGTGTGGAGGACTGAAACCCGATGTGGCCAGATTTGTGGCACGGTGTGCGACCTGTCAGCAGGTCAAGATAGAGCATTGCAGGCCTAGAGGTGAGCTCCATCCACTACTAGTACCGTAGTGGAAGTGGGAGGACGTCTCCATGGACTTTGTGATGGGATTGAGGCCTAGTAGGAGTTTTGATGCTATGTGGGTTATTGTTGATAGACTGACGAAGACTGCTTGTTTCATCCCTATTCGGGAAACGTGGCCAGTGAGCAGATTGGTTGAGAAGTACACTAGGCAGATAGTGAGACTCCATGGTGTACCGAGGACGATTGTCTTAGATCGAGATGGGCAATTTACCTCGAGGTTTTGGCAGCAAATTTAGACTTCTTTGGGGACGAGTCTACACTTTACGGTTGCATTCCATCCTCATATAGATGTTTAGTCAAAGAGGACCATCCAGACCCTGGAGGATATGCTACGAGCTTATGTGTTGGATTGGGGAGCATGGACGGATCATCTCCCACTAGTTGACTTCACATACAACAACAACTGGCATGCATCGATTAGGATGACCCCTTATGAGGCACTATATGGACGTAGATGTCATACATCGTTGTGTTGGGATGAGCCTGGCAGTGTTAGTGGTATAGCGCCAGAGAAGATTCAGGATAATATTGTCCGTGTTGCATTGACTAGAGAGAGGATGCTGACTGCTCAGAGCCGTCAGAAGTCGTATGTAGATAAGAGGTGTAGACCTCTAGAGTTCATATTTGGAGCCCATGTGTGGCTGAGGAGTGTCTCCGACACAAGGTGTTAGACGTTTCGGCATTAAGGGGAAGTTGAGCCCCCGATATGTCGGACCGTTTGAGATATTGGACAGAGTCGGTAGAGCAGCATACAGATTGGCTTTGCCTCCGAGGTTAGAGGGTGTTCACCTTGTGTTTCATGTGTCTCAGTTGAGGGAGTATATACCAGATCCGAGACATATTGTAAGTTATTATGATTTGGTGGTTGAGCCGGACCACACGTTTGTTGAGCACCCGATTGTAGTCTTAGAGCGAGGTGTGAGACGCCTGCGTTCGAAGGACATCCCTATGTTGAGGATACAGTGGTTGAGACGAGGACCTGATGAGGCCACCTAGGAGACAGAGGATGGTATCCAGAGGAACTATCTAGAGTTTTATGCCGAGATAGATGCACTTGTAGTATCCACGAGTAGATATTTGATATGTGTTTATGTGCTTATGTGATTTAATGTGTTTCTTTTCGTGCTAGCTATGATGTGATATTTGATATTATTAGATCTTGATGTGCTAGCGCTATTTATTATTATAACTGGAGATGGTTCTTTCCTCCATGCTATCCGGATACGATTAGGATTTAGCTGGAGATGGTTATTCATCCATGCTACTTTTGATGGACATAGTTTCGCTAGAGATGTGTTTCCTCCATGCCTTGTGTTATTATTATGATCTAGCTAGAGACGTGTTTCCTCTACGCCCTGTGATTTGAGTATGGCAAGAGATGTGATTCCTCTATGCCTTGTGATGTGGTTATAGTTTGGCTAGAGATGATTTTCCTCTATGTCATTGGATAGTATAGTGATCTTATGACTAGAGTGGATGATTCCTCCATGCCTGTGTGTTGAGGTTATAGAGTGGTATAGTTTGATGCCTTATGAGCGGAGACGTGATGCCTCCGATGGAGAGAGTTGTATTCCTCGGCGTATGGGTCCGAGAGGATTTGGGATTGTGCAAGTTTCGGGACGAAACTTGTTTTTAGGGGGTGAGATGTAAGAGCCTTAGTCTTTGAGGGATCCTGCACTTGTGCCTCAACTAAGATGCAAGTGTTGAGCCATGCCTGAGCCGCCCCTGCGGCCAGACCATCCGCCCCTACGGGCCTCTTGAGACTCCCCTGCGACTCCATGAGCCACCCCTGCGGTTTTTGGTGTGCTGCAGCCGCCTTCGTTGACTCGTGCCTTTGCTTTTAACCCTTCTTCCTTTATATATTTTTCTTCTTCTTCCAGATGAGGGTTTCCTCGTTCTCTCTCCAGCTGCATCATTCTCCTCACGATCTTCTTCTCCTTCCTTTCTCCTATGATCTCTTTTGAGTTTCTTTGAGTTTTGAAGAGAGTTTGATGTTTGTATGATGAGGATGTTGATTGATGATGTTGTTGTGCTTTTGTTGAGCCAACCTTGAGGTTGTGGTGTGTTGTTATTTCTCTGTTAGGGCTCAGCTGGTGAGTTCTTCCTTTCTTTCTTCCTTCTTTCTTCTTTTCTTCTCTTATTGCTTTCTAGCATAGGATTCCACAATATTTGATCTTGTGGAAACCTTCTTAGGCTTTGTTTGATGTATATATATGTATATGTATGTATGGGGCTACTGGCTGAAGAAGACGTGAAGAGGTTCGAGTGAAGAAGTGAAGAGGAGCTGAAGTGTGCAATATACACACCAGCCTCCCCTGTGCCTCGTCAGGACGCCCCAGCGCCGGCCAGACGGCGCCCCTGCGCCACCTAGGGCCGCCCCTGTGGTTCCCTGCATCCAGCCTTGTGTTGTTCTTGTCATGCAGGTGCGTCTTGTTTCCGGGCTTGCCTAAGGATGGCATTGTCCCTTCCTTTCCTAGTGTGAGTGTGTAGCATCATGCTAGGTATAGATGAGAGTGTGATGATGACGTTATGATATCATGTTATGCCGTGTACGGCTTTGAGGTTTTAGGATGTCGATTGAGGGTTATAGGAGGTATATGATCCTTGTGGATCCCTTTGGGTCTAGGTGTGACCGTTTGCTTGATAAGAGATGTGATATCTCTTTATTCCTTGTTGATAGGTTGTGCTTCCCTCTAGTGTAGAGGTTGATCGTGGTTGAGTTTGTATCGAGATTGAGGTAAGTCCGTAGGACTTATTTAGTTGCATTCCTATATTGGATGTATGCATTAGTGGTGTATGCTATATGCTTGATAGCATGCGATGATGATTATACCGACCTATGTTTTATGGTTAGCCCCCTTGCAGTGGTAGTGATAACCTTTCCCTTTCATCCCAAGGGAGTTTGGGAGGTTCTTTGTGGTCAGGCCAATCTTGGTATACGGGATGGACACTTCACCATTCCCTTAGGGTACACGGGAAGTGTGCCGATACTACACCATATGGCTATGGTACCCAGAGGCAAGGATGATATATTCCTTGTGTCACATAGTTTTATATATCTATTAAGATATGATTGTAATGACGTTATAAAGATAATAAACCGGGTAAATGTGTGACAGCATGATTATGTGTTTATGATTCCATGACTTGTGTATGTGCTTATGCCTTATCTTATATATGAATTGTTAGATAATGGTTATATACCGTATTGTAGAGTCTTTGTAGGATAGGTGAGCTGCAGAGTGATCCAGCAAGGTGACAGACCATGGATTCGGGGTGTTATAGTGAGGTTATGTATTGACTACCGAGAGCTTAACAATGTGACAATCAAGAATAAGTACCCATTGTCCCGTAACGACGATCTATTGGACCAGCTGCATTGAGCTTCAGTGTTTTCACGGATCGATCTAAGATCCAGATATCACCAACTGAGGGTGAGAAAGCAGAACATAGCCAAGACAACATTTCAGACCAAGTATGGTCATACGAGTTTGTAGTGATGTCATTCGGGCTCACGAATGCGCTCACATTTTTCATGGAGTTGATGAACAACATCTTGATCGACTTCCTAGACTAGTTTGTAGTTGTCTTCATAGATGACATTCTGGTATACTCTCGTAGTAGAGAGGAGCATGCAAGACACTTAAGGATCGTACTCTAAGTCTTGCAGGATAGAGAGTTTTACGCCAAGCTCTCTAAGTGTGAGTTTTGGATGCCCGTGGTAGCATTCCTTGGTCACATCATTTCAGCTGAAGGGATCAAGGTAGATCCGGCGAAGATTGAGTCAGTAGCATCGTGGCCGCCTCCTAAGAACGTCAAGGAGGTACACAACTTCTTAGGATTGACGGGCTACTACTGGTATTCTGTGGAGGGCTTTTCATTTATCGCCCAACCTCTCACTTCCTTGTTGAGGAAGTCTACGAGATTTGTATGGTCCAAGCCGTGCCTGCAGAGCTTCGAGGACCTGAAGAAGAGGTTGACCTCTGCTCCTATCTTAGCTCAGCTAGAGGGCATTGAGGATTTTGCGGTTTACAGTGATGCATCAAAGCTTGGCTTGGGATGTGTTCGGATGTAGAGGGGTAAGGTTATAGCATACACGTCGAGACAGCTGAAGACATATGAAGATAATTACCCTACCCACGATCTTGAGTTGGCTGTTGTTGTTCACGCTTGGAAGATCTAGATGCACTATTTGTACGGAGCTACGTGTTTGATACTCACAAACCATAAGAGTCTGAAGTACATATTCACTCAGCGGGAGTTGAATAACCGTCAAGCAGATGGTTGGAGTTGATCAAAGATTTTGATCTCGAGATCTTATACCACCTAGGGAAAGCCGAATGTGGTAGTTGATGCCCTCAATAGGAAGACTCCCCGGGAGATGGCGATCGCTCGGATGACAACCCAGCCTCAGTTCCTATGAGATTTGGCATTGCTTGAGATGAATATCCACTTTCGGGATTCCGACAACCATTCATCCACCTTGGAGGTGTTACCTGATTTCTAGGTTGAAATCCAACAAAAGCATGATAGTTGCCAACTTTGACACGGATTTGAGACAAAATGTCTCGAGAAGATGCATCACAGTTTGAAGTCGGTGCCAATGAAGTTTTGAGACGCCAAGAGCGGGTTTGTGTACCCTCAGATCGAGAGCTAAGACAACGGATCCTACAGGAGGCTTATTCAATAACTTACTTAGCGTATCCCGGTGCGAGTAAGATGTATTAGGATATCAGACACTTCTTCTGGTGGGGAGGTCTGAAGCCAGACGTGAAGAGATATGTAGCTCAGTGTGCGACATGCTAGCAGGTCAAGATTGAGCATCATCGACCAGAAGGCGAGCTACACCCACTTCTCGTCCCTTAGTGGAAGTGGGACGACATCTCTATGGACTTTTTTGCCGATTTGCGACCGTGTCGAGGCTTTGATGCTATCTGGATTTGAGTGGATCGACTGACGAAGACCGCTGATAGCATGAATTATAGTCTATATTTTGGGACCTGTTTAGACGTTTTATCTTCAATAATCTGCATGTTTGGATGTATATTATGTGATTATATTGTCGTTTCATCTACCTTTGCTGGAATTGAGGTTTACACCAAGTTTCGTTGTAATCGTAGATAAAATGGCACGTTTTACATCAAAATGGAGCTAAATGAGCTAAGGAATCATTGGAGCTACATTCAAGAGCTTAAAGAGGAGTTCAAAAAGCAAGGAATTAACAAAGAGATTTACTTTGGACCAGATTTGAGAGATTTCACTTTCAGTTTAGAGCCACCTCGGTCAGCTACAGTACCATCTCGACCGAGGTGATCTAGAGGAGCGTCCCGACCGAGGCGAACACCTTGGACGCGGCGAGATATATTTTATTCTTGACTGAGATCTTTTATTTTTGGAAGGAGATATCTTATATTTTTGGGCAGGATTTCTGGAAGGAAGATCATATATTTTAGGGATTTATTTATGTGAGATAGATATATTTTATTAGGAAAATATCTTTTCAAGATATTTTATCTTTGGAGAGTAATTTTCCTATATAAAGGGCTGGATTTCCCACAAATACAGCAACCCGCTACCATCATAACAGCTGGGGATTGAAGAAGCTGCAGTTAGGAGGAATTTTTGGAAGGTTCAAGGAAGATTGAAGGAAGGAAGTTGATAGCTTTTATAGCTTTTGTGAAGGGTTTTGTAAGATTCTCTTAGATTCCCTTCTTTGTTGACTTGTCTTGTTGGATTTGTGATCCAAGGAACGCTTATTTGTGTGATATTTGATTCAGTTATTGAACCCTTGTTCTTAAGGTTTTTGTGTTCAAATATTCATTCTCTTCCCATATATTTGATTATTGCTTTCATGACGATGAGTGGCTAATTTTCTTGTGTGATTCAAGGATGATTGGCTGAAGGTTGTGGGAAAAACAATGATAGAATAATCTTAAATTCCAGTAGGACCCTGAAAGCTCGAGTCTTTATCCTTAACCCTAGAACATCTCGTTCAGTCGATGAACATCTCGGACGGGGTGGAATTTGGCTGACCGAGGTGACCTTTCTGATCCGTAACTGAGAGTTAAGTGTTAGAGTTTGCCAAATCCTATTCTTATTATACCTTTCTTGGTTCAATGCAAGCCTAGGATGAGACTTACCCGGTAATTCCTTTGTTTGTTTACCCAAGATCATAAGTGTAGGTAATAAAGGTTTATCCTTTATTGGGGTTTGAGTGTTCCTTCATTCCATCTTTGTGAGTTAGCCTGAGACTTACCCGGTAAAGGTCGATTCTATTCCCTTAGTTAGTGTGCTGGTTTGAGATTATAGTTCCTTTCCTTAGTACCTTGAGACTTACCCGGTAATAGGTTCTTTAGGTTAGGGATTGCGAGTAATGAGACTTACCCAGTGATCTATTCCACTTTAGAAACACCTTCCCTTTGCAAAACCTCAGCTTTGTCCGCTTATCTTGAGGTCTTGAGTTGGATCCACAACTAGACGCTTTAATCCCTAGAATTGCATATTTCCTTAATTGACTTTTTATCATCTTTGATTGCTTTAATCGCTTTTGTGGTTAGTAATTACATAGACTACTTATACTTGCTTAGGTTTCACCTAAGTCCCTAAGATCGACAACCCGGAATTTTTGCTTTTACTACAATTGACCCGTACACTGCGGGTTCGCATCCTTGTTTTAGGCATACATCTAGGGTTATAAATTTAAAGCTTGCACACACTGTTTGGAGCGAACAAGTTTTTGGCGCCGTTGCCGGGGACTTGGTCTAGACCGAGCCGGTTGCGGTAGTCTTTTGGGGCACTTGCCCCTGTTTCTACTATCCACTCTACTTGAGTGACTTTCGCAGGTTCTTTTTCTTAGGTTTATGCGAAGAACCCACGTTGGGAAGGAAATTGTTCCTTATGATCCCGAACCAGAAAAGACATACAAAAGACGCTTGAAAGAAGCTAAGATGACCAATCAAGATAATCGCGGTCTTGAGGCCGAATTGAAGGAGGCATTGGAACAACTACGCCTCAGCAAAGAAGAATTGCGACTGAAAAGGAGGAAACTCGCGCAAGAACGGAAGCGATCGAAGCAGATATGGCGACTTTACAAGACCAATATCTACCTCGACCAGTTCTAGATCCTCGACCGAGGCAGGATCCAGCTCCAGCTGCCCCGGCCGAGATACTTCCACCTCGGATGCCAGTCCGAGATGCTCTTTTTGCAGGTATTCCACAGACCCTAGGGCAGAGGATGGACCCCAACCAGCAACTCAGGCGTCCAGGAGTCGACTTAGGTGATCCAGCGGACCATGATTATGAGCTTCAACCGCAAGTTCTTTCCATGATTCGCCAATGCCAGTTTGGAGGGCTAGAGAGGGAGTCTCCGCATCAACATATACAAAACTATGAGATCTTGATGGAGACTTTGAGACCTTCAAGGCTGGAAAACAACAATTACAAGCTAAGGCCTTCCTACTTCTCTTTGAAAGATAGGGCGCTTACTTAGTATCAATCTCTCCCTCTAGGAAAAATCAACACTTGGGAGGAGATGACGACGGAGTTCTTAACTAAATTCTTCCCTCCCTCTAAGACCGCTGAAATGAGAGGGAAGATCAATGCATTTATCATGAAGGACAAAGAGAGCTTGTCCAAATCATGGGAGAGATTTAAAGACATTCTTTTGGATTGCCCACATCATGGGATTCCAAAGATAGAGTTGTTGGAGATATACTTCAAGGGACTGGACGGAAACACCCAGTTCAACCTTCAACTACTATCCGCCGGCACGTTCATGGACATGCCGATTGACGAAGCTTGGGAGTTCATAGAAAAACAAGCTTTGCACGTGGAGAAATACTCCCACCAAGGAGCTGAAGGTGGAGTTAAAAGAGTCAACTTTCAAGAAGCTCCACCAAACAATGATCAACTCACCTCTTTGAAGAATGATGTGAAACAATTGAAGGAACTTTTGGTTGCTCAAACCAAGAAAGAAGATGAAGGATATCAAGGCTAAAGGAACAACATTGGTTACCGGAACAACAACAACGGTTCCCGGAACAACAACTACAACAACAATACAGGATCCAACAGCAACAATTGGAGGACAAACAATCAAAATTCGGGTAACCCTTACTCTAACTCCAATTCGAATGACTCCTCTAATCATTTCCTTTCTTCTTCTTCTTCTTCTTATACTCCATTGAAGAGCCAGGAGCCTGGATCAATTTTGTCCCAGCCGGAAAAGAAAGATGCGGTGCTGGAGGCCATCTTGATCAAGCTCAACTCTATGGAGACATCCATGACTTCATTTTCGAAGGCACAAAAAGCCTTAGAGCAACAATTCTTTAACAAGGCAAATGAATCACCAAGAGACCCAGGGAAGCTTCCAACAAGGACGGAAAGCAACCCCAAGGGACAGATCATGGCAATAACGACGAGAAGTGGACTAAAGACTGCAGATCCAGTGCCTCGGTCGATAAGAACACCTCGGTCCAGGCACAGTCGAAGAACACTTCGGTCGAGGTGCCAACCGAGGTTGAGCCACAGAGAGCGTCGGACAAAACTGAAGATTATGTCCCACCTCCTGCATATAAACCACCACTTCCATTCCCCCAGTCAAGGGCCAGAGCACATCTAGACAAGCATTTTGGTAAGTTCCTTGACTTGTTGAATAAACTACATATTAACATCCCTTTCCTTGATGCTATTCTAGGGATGCCCGCATATGGGAAGTTCTTAAAAGAGATTCTATCAAGGAAGAGGAAGTTGGAAGATTTTGGTGAAGTAAGGATGACATCTAAATCCTCGGAGCTTATTCAAATCATGAAGGAGAAGATGCCACCCAAATTGAGAGATCCCGGCTAATTTTGCATTCCCATTCAAGTTGGGGATGTCACTTGTGAGGCTTTGTGTGATCTAGGAGCCAACGTGAGCATCATCCCGCTGGAGCTATGTATTAGGATCGGACTTGGAGAGCCCAAGCCGGTGAAGATACGGTTATACATGGCGGACCGCTCCATTATCCATCCCGTGGGCATTTTGGAAGACGTTCCGGTTAAATTAGGTAACTTCTATTTACCTATAGACTTTGTTGTGCTTGATATTCCCGCAGATTACCCCGTTCCTATCATTCTCGGGAGACCATTTATAGCAACTTCGGGTTGTGATAGCATGAATTATTGTCTATATTTTGAGGTTTGTTTAGACGTTTTATCTTCAATAATCTGCATGTTTGGATGTATATTATGTGATTATATTGTCGTTTCATCTACCTTTGCGGGAATCGAGGTCTACACCAAGTTTCGTTGTAATCGTAGGTAAAATGGCACGTTTTGCATCAAAAAGGAGCAAAAGGAGCTAAGGAGTCATTGGAGCTACATTCAGGAGCTTAAGGAAGAATCCAGGAATCATGGAATTGGATTAGAGATTCACTTTGGACTAGATTTGAGAGATTTCACATTCAGTTGTGATTCACCTCGGTTGACTACAGAGTCACCTCGACCGAGGTGATCCAGAGGAGCTGACTCGATCGAGGCGAACACCTTGGACGTGGCAAGGATATTTTATTCTTGGCTGAGATCTTTTATTTTTGGAAAGAGGATCTTATATTTTTGGGCTGGATTCCTGGAAGGAAGAAGATAATTTAGCCCATATATTTTACCTATTTTTATGGGAAAAGATCTTTCTAAGATATCTTATCTTTGGAGGGTAATTTTCCTATAAAAAGGGTTGGATTTTCCACAAATCCACATCATGATATACCACCGATCATCCCGCTTTCTAAGATATCTTTTTTTGAAGGTTGAAGGAAGAAAGTTTATAGCTTTTATAGCTTTGTGAAGGGTTTTGTAAGATTCCCTTAGATTCCCTTCATTGTTGATTGTCTTGTTGGATTTTGATCCAAGGAACGCTTGTTGATTGATAATTGATTCAGTTATTGAAGCCTTTCTCTTTAAGGTTTTCTTGTTCAACTATTCTCTTTCTTCCCTTATATATGATTATTGCTTTCATCATGACGAGTGGCTAATTTCCTTGTGTGATTCTAGGGTGATTGGTTGAAGATTGTGGGAAAAACAATGATAGAATAATCTTAATCACAGTAGGACCCTGAAAGTTCGAGCCTTTAACCTTAACCCTAAAGCATCTCGCTCAGTCAATGAACATCTCAGCCGGGGTGGAATTCTTCTGACCGAGGTGACTTATCTGATCCGAAACTGAGAGTTAAGTGTTAGAGTTTGCCAAATCCTATTCTTATTACACCTTTCATGGTTCAATGCAAGCCTAGGATGAGACTTACCCGGTAATTTCTTTGTTTGTTTACCTAAGATCATAAGTATAGGTAGTAAAGTTTTATCCTTTATTGGGGTTTGAGTGTGCTTACATCCCATCTATGTGAGTTAGCCTGAGACTTACCTGGTAAAGGTTGATTCTATTCCCTTAGTTGGAGTGTTAGTTTGAGGATTAGTTCTTTTCCCTAATTCCTTGAGACTTACCTGGTAATAGGAGTTACGGTTTGGGACTAGTGAGTAGTGAGACTTACCCGGTGATCTATTCCACTTTAATAACACCTTCCCTTTTCAAAATCTCAGCTTTGTCCGCTTATCTTTAGATCTTGAGTTGGAACCACAACTAGATGTTTTAATCCCTAGAATTGCATATTTGCTTAATTGACTTTTTATCATCTTTGATTGCTTTAATCGCTTTTGTGGTTAGTAATTACATAGACAACCTATACTTGCTTAGGTTTCACCTAAGTCCCTGAGATCGACATCCCAGAATTTCTTGCTTTTACTACGATTGACCCGTACACTGCGGGTTCACATCCTTGTTTTTAGCAAACGTCTTGGGTTATGAATTTAAAGCTTGCACACACCATTTGGAGCGAACAAGTTTTTGGCGCCGTTGCCGGGGACTTGGTCTAGACCGAGCCGGTTGCGGTTTGCTTTCGGGGCACTTGCCCCTGTTTCTACTAACCACTCTACTTGAGTGACTTTCGCAGGTTCTTTTTAGGTTTATGCGAAGAACCCGCGCTGGGAAGGAAATCGTTCCTTACGATCCCGAAACAGAAAAGACATACAAAAGACGCTTGAGAGAAGCAAAGATGGCCGACCAAGACAATCGCGATCTTGAGGCCGAATTGAAGGAGGCGTTAGAACAGCTACGCCTCAGCAAAGAAGAGCTGAGACTGGAGAGGGAAGAAACTCGCGCAAGGACTGAAGCGATCGAAGCAGATATGGAAACTTTACGAGACCAGTATCTACCTCGACCGAACCCAGATCCTTGACCGAGGCAAGACCCTGCTCCAGATCCTCGACCGAGGCAGAATCCAGTACTTGTCGCCCCGGCCGAGATACTTCCACCTCAGATGCCAGTCCGAGATGTTCTTTTTGTAGGTATTCCACAAACCTTAGGGAAGAGGATGGACCCTAATCAACAACTGAAGCATCCAGGAGTCGACCTAGGTGATCTAGCGGACCATGATTATGAGCTTCGACCGCAAGTTCTTTCCATGATTCGCCAATGCCATTTTGGAGGGCTATAGAGGGAATCTCCACATCAACATCTACAAAACTATGAGATCTTGATGGAGACCTTGAGACCTTCAAGGCTGGAAAACAATAACTACAAGCTCAGGCCTTTCTACTTCTCTTTGAAAGATAGAGCTCTTACTTGGTATCAATCTCTTCCTCTAGGAAAAATTAGTACTTGGGAGGAGATGACGACGGAATTCTTGACTAAATTCTTTCCCCCTCTAAAACCGCTGAAATGAGAGGGAAGATTAATGCATTCATCATGAAGGACAAGGAGAGCTTGTCCAAGTCATGGGAGAGGTTTAAAGACATTCTTTTGGATTGCCCACATCATGGGATTCCAAAGATAGAGTTGTTGGAGATATACTTCAAGGGACTGGACGGAAGCACCCAGTTCAACCTTCAACTACTATCTGCCGGCACATTCATGGACATGCCGATTGACGAAGCTTGGGAGTTTATAGAGAAGCAAGCTTTGCACATGGAGAAATACTCCCACCAAGGAGCTGAAGGTGGGGTTAAAAGAGTCAACTTTCAAGATGCTCCGCCCAACAATCAACTCACGTCTTTGAAGAATGACGTGAAACAATTGAAGGAACTCTTAGTTGCTCAAACCAAGAAGGAAGATCAAGGATCAAGGAACAGCAATGGATACCGTAACAACAACAATTCCCGGAACAACAACTACAACAACAATAGAGGATCCAACAACAATAATTGGAGGGCAAACAACTAAAATTCGGGTAACCATCATTCTTAATATATGAACTTCATGTTGCAATCATTTCTTATCTTCTTTTAAAGCTTCCACGAAGTCTCGTGAAGTAATGGATGCATTACTGTCATCAAGACAGTACATTACCATATCATCTTCGGCAAGATTATCTTTTGGCATTGATATCTCATGTCTCCAAAGGTAATATTCAGGATCTTCGCTATCACAACTGGAGTCGTCTCACATGTTCCCACAATAAAATATAGCAACTGAAACCAACTAAGTTGATAACATTCATAACAGACTACACTAGTGGCACAACTTAAAAATTGGCACTTAAAGGACAACTAGCAATAGACAAATCCATAAGCATAGGCATAGAAGGAGCCCACAAATAGCAGTAACTCGGACATGGAAGTAAGCTTCATGAAGCCTCAAAGAAATTATTCATTGTAAAACCCCAAATTCTCAGAACTCGGGGAGCTACTAGTTCTTCTAATTCATCTCTTGGTTTCATACGACCAAGTCCCTTGCATGACTTCCTATTCCTTCTATCTGCTGACTTGGGAATTTCTTTCTCATCGGGTTGTACTTGTGGGGAAATTATCTTAACATCTTTACTTCTTTGCCCGCTCGTTCTTTGGATGATTTACAGGTCACCAAGACACCCCCAGAGTATAATACTCAATCCTAGGGTTGAATCCGTTGTCTCGTGTTGAAAACTCTTCCAGTCCGCTACTGATTTATCATGAAGCGATAATCGCTTCATGATGTCACCACTAAAGGATATAAGTTATCCTTTAGGATACTAACATGCTACCCATACACATATATCTAATCATATATTAAAACATATCAATATAAGTCTATATACTAACTCACCTATCGTTCTAAGTTACAAAGATCCACGGGGGACGATGGTGGTTCGACGTACTACTAACCCAATAACCCGACTATAAACGTGTGTAAAAACAGAAATCCGTTTTGAAAATTTCAGACCCCTTTTGGGTTCTAGTCAATTTATACGTTCGGTCTTTTAGAAGATTTCATGTGCCATTGTTGCCAACCCAGAGCTCTAATACCATGTTGTAACACCCCAAATTCTCAAAACTCGGGGAGCTACTCGTTAGGACCTCACAATGGGTCCCGAACTTGGTTTAACAACAACTATACTGAGATCTTACAACAAGGCACAAATGTATTTTAAACAATTTTAAAACATAATACTCTATTGTATGAATGTACACATGTGACAGCCTTACAAAACATATATATATATATATATATATATATATACAACATGCGTGCCGAAAGGAAGACTCCCCGTCTCCCCCCCCCCACCTCTAATGAGTACGTGAACCTGGCTGACCATCCGTCCCGGATCTCTCTGCAACTGTCTATCTCTACAAAAGCTACAACATGGAATAACCGTTAGCTAACAATCTAAATATCAGTAAAATAAAGATAGCACAAACACAACCAAGGTAACACAAAACAATCATCATGCTGGCACACAAATCGGTTATTATCTAATAATTTCGTGATTCACCTTATTCCATTTTACAGTTGTGGCACGAGAAATCTTAAGAGTTCTCGCCTCCGTTCCTTATCCACGTGGATGTAGGTCTAGCTTACCTCCGCCGGTAGCATCACTACAAACCGAGTGTGGACTAGTCCCTAAAGAAACCCCCAACGCCCTCAAGCTAACTCAGCAGAATGCCACCTCCCGTTACTTTTAGGCCAATGTATAGGTCGGTAGGTAATTACTACTAACTATAAACACATCATTCATCCACCACTATCACTATTCACACTCATATTTGGAAGCTAACTAAGTAAGCCCAAAGGACTTACTTGAATCGAAACTCGATTCCCGTTATCTCAACTCGGTCCGCAACTGTTGGAACTCGATTGCCTTTCATAAGGGCAAGTGGATCAAAATACATCTCATGTTCTTAGAAGTCTATAACTTCTAAGATGTACAATCCCTTTTGTTAGAAATTTACTAAAAAGCCCTCCTAAGGTTAAATGACCATTTTACCCCTGGTCCCGAAACTCTCAAAGATCCTATAATATATGTCCAAACCTTTCTTTAGGACTTAGTTTCATAATCTAACTCTTAAGAGTTAGTTTAGGTAGAAGTTATAGATTACACATTTTTCTTAACTTTTAACAAGATCACTACGGTCCAACTTTAGCCTATGATACGAGTCCCGAATAAAAATATAAAAATTCTAACAAAAATCTCTAAGTCTTCTATGCTATGCACTCTATCCATATAAGCAAGAACTTCCCAAAAATACCTAATAATCAATTCTATCCAAATTCCCAAAGTCGGTTCCAAAACCAGAAAAATCAGACTTAGCCAAAATCTGAGTGTTTATAAACTGCTCAACTAGTCCACTTTGGACCTTCATAGATCTAAATCCAACCGTTGGATCAACCCCAACCTTTGATACATCACACTATGCATGACACTATATAACATACTAAAAAGTGAACGGTGGATTGTATTTCTAAAATATCTAAAAGTAAGTTTAAACATGACTGCACAACACAAAAAAGTTTCCAGCACTTAGAGAATTTCAGCAACATCTAGAAAACTTTTTAAGGTCCCAACTTCAAAAAATCATAACTCCTAAACCACTTGTTGGATTCCTCCCAAATTTTAATATGTTCTACCACAATATTTCAGCAACATCTAGTTAGAGCATCCGTCCATAAAAATGACTTATCTTTGCCCTTAGCACCCGAGCTACCAATTTTTCTCAACAATATTCTCAGCCATGATTGACAAAATAAAACACTTGATGGATTAAAATGAACATTTAACATTCAACAAGTGACAAAATATGGACGACAACAAATACGCTAAGAAATCAACAGTTATAGGTCTTGCATACCAACAGATTCAAACAAATATGTCATGTTCCTCACTACTATTACCATTATGTAAAAAAAATGTCATGTTTCCAGAAAAAACCCCCTACCATTTTCCCCTTTTTTTTGACAATAATTTCATATGTAATCCTAAATTCCACTGAATGTGGACACGAAATACTTGTAGCCTCAATCATTATTCAATTCATATCTAGTAATTTCCAAACTATCCCACAAAGAGGTAAAAGAAAGTTCAAAGAAGACACACCCTAGGTTTCCAATTCTATAATTCAAACCTTAGGCTGTAGTAGATGGTTCAAAGAAACAACAATGGGAAAAAATTGACACACAAACCTTACTTGTGCCTTCTCCTTCTTCGTGCCGAATGCTTCGATTTGTGCCTTCGATGGCTCTCTGCAAAGAACGAAAGTCGCAATTTCTCCTTCAATTTTTTGTGCCTCTACTGTCGACGGATGAAACTTATCCAACAACTCTTATCCTCCTTCAGTTTAGGCCTCTCACGTGACTGCTTTTATGAGGGCAAAGATGTCCTTTTCATATTTCGAATCTAATATAAAAAAGTACTAACTAAATGCATATAACCAGTTTTTCTAAATAAATCAACCGTCAAATAAACTCGAAATAAACCGCAACTGCAACGACAACCACATCGACAACAACCACAAATAAAGTCTATTTTAACAAAAACTATAGCTAAACCCAACCTAAGTGTTGTTGCTGCGAAATAAAAAGGAAATTGACCACGGCAAGAAAAAAACGTGAATTCTTTCTATATAAGAAAACAGCAGATGGTTGCGGAGAAAGATTACAGTAAGCAGTGGGTGGTAACGTAAGGAAAGTGCGAATATGCCGTGCCTAACCCTCTCCACCAACGTCACCCTCGAAGGCGTCGACACCTCTTCCATCCTCTCCGAAGCCTCCTCCTCCATCGCCAAGATACTCGGAAAGCCTGAGAATGTATGAATCTCTCCCTTCTCCTTCACACCTTCCGTTTCCATTTTCTGCTTAGGGTTATACCTTATCTTTCCCCCCTGAATACTGGCTCTTGCTTCTCTGGAATTGCTTATTTTTCTCGCCTTTCAGCTTCAGATGCTTTCTCAATTCAATTAAGACCTAGGATTGTTTCTAGAATCTAGATTGAACATTTTTCTGTTAGGGTTTGACCTGTTGTGCTCGACTTGAGCAATTCGTATGGACCAGGCTCTTTGATTTGTTGATAGCTTGGAACATATAAAAGGTCTATTAGCCTAAGAACGGGAATTTGATTCATGATTCAATCCACAGCAGCTGCTTGTGTTGAATTTGAAACTTTAAACTGATCTGGCTGTTAATTTGCATGCCTTTATGTTGAAAATGTTCGGCTTTGTAACATTTGTTTTGTGTTTTCTCGAGTCTTTTGCTGTTGATGTTCGCTACTTCTGTTCACAACCAGGAGTTTAGGACTTGGTTTACAGCTTTAGCTAGAGGGAAAAAGAACCATTCTTCTGTCACTTGGACTTGTCAACTTACTAGGAGTGTTAATGTGGGCTTTTGTTTTCCAAACAGAGAAGAACTGAAACGGAAATAGAGATGGAATGGGGGTACGAGCCTGCATCAGTTTGCGATCTAATTAAATTAGCCAAACCCTAAATAAAATTTCTGGCAAATATTATGTTCTTTTTACTTGAGACATTGAGTGTACACAACTTTCTGATTGTGGAAGTAGATATTTTCGTTCTTTGCTTTTCCTTCTGAACTGTTCTCAGATTTTGTTGTTTAGTTTTGTGTTGGTTGATATCTTCCTCATCTGTGCAAAATGTAGTATGTCATGGTTTTGTTGAAGGGATCAGTGCCAGTTTCTTTCGGTGGGACTGAGCAGCCAGCTGCTTTTGGAGAGTTGGTCTCAATTGGAGGTCTCAACCCAGCTACAAACAAGAAACTGAGCTCTGCAATTGCTTCGATTCTAGAGAGCAAATTGTCTATTCCAAAATCGCGGTTCTACCTCAACTTTTATGAAACTCAGGTAAGAGATCTCCGCTCTCTTATGAGCTGAGTGATGGACCACTACCATGCACATGCCATGTTGCTTATCATGATTCTTGTTTCTTTAGGCTCATCGAAGTCAAGATTACGTACGGTGTTTACATGCTTTACATCAGTGCTAGCTCATGTAATTACATCTTCACAGTTCAGGCGTCATGCTTAAAAATGATTTCATTTTTTTTTTTCACATTCAGTGTAATATATGACGTAATGAAGCCATTTTTGCTATATATTTTCGTGTTGTGTCATTTGTGTGTTCTCGAAATGAGTTTATACTTGTGCAACCTTTGCAGGGATCATTCTTCGGTTGGAATGGCTCTACTTTCTAGTTGCAGTTGTGTGCTGGTACGATGCTGAACCTTCAATTCTAGCTGCTGGTATCTGTATTACCTTTCTACTTGTCATCTCTGTTGCTAGCCTAAACAGTCCTCTATCTGGCACAACTGAAAACCTGGACCTTTGGTGAGTGAAATATGCAATGACTGATGATGCACTGTTCAGATTATTAAGATCTAGTTGATGGCTTGCTCCTTTAGTTTCATGATTTGTGATCAATGTTCTTAATCATCGTAATCCTAGCTAGATTTGTCTAGTATAAGTTTTGAAAAGAGCCAGATCAAACAAAACTATAGTATCAATTTGGATATTCAAACTGGTTACTTAATAATCAGACTTTGATGTTCAGCTGCGTTGCAATAGCATTAGCATGTCTAAACTCCATCCACACTTTGCTCATAATCTCCGTCTTGAAGAAATGAGTTTTCTTTCCTCACTTACCACTTCAGACAAAGCTGCCTTAACCTCACCTACCACTTAATGTGGTTTGTTGTTGGATGTGAATTTAAGCTAGTTTGATAGAAATATGCTGTACTTGTGGCGGGGTCTTTGGTCAATATTATCCGAAGCATAGATATAGCAACAAATCTCGGTAGCAACATGCCCAAGTGGGCTAAGTGAAGTGATCTTGAATCCGAAATGGCCTGAACCCTATTTCTAGGTTGGGCTGAATGACCTGAAAATCCAAAATAACCCGACCGAAACTGCCTATCAAAACTTGACATTGATAAATCGTTTATGAAAAACAGAAAACTTTATTAACATCCAAAAATTAAGAACAAAGTATGTGAGACCGACCTGCAAAACTAATTTGTTCAGAACAAAATAACCCGAGCTGCAAACCTAATTTGTTCAAAACAAAATAACCCGAATTCAAAAATAACTGGACTCGGATTTATCCAAGTAATGTCTGAATATGACCAAATAACGTTAAACAAAACAATCTAAAATGATCCGCCAACTCGAATTTCAAACCATAAGAAATTCTAGACCCACGATTACCCAAATTTCAGAACATAAGAAATTTTAGACCCATCCGTTTTTTCATTAGGCCCATATTTAACCCGGTCTAAAATGAGTTGATATCATCACAAAAATTAATTAGAATTAATTAGTCATATCACATGCAAATCCAATTAAAATATATAATCAATCACTACTTGGATTGTGTTCGAATCACAAGTCAGATGAACTTTCCTTCAAAGTGTATTTGCCATAATAGGGTTGTCAAACACTTGGATAAGACTAATACATCACAAAAACTAAGTCATAGAAATTTGCAAGAGTATCCTTGGATAAGACTAATACATCACAAAAACTAAGTCATAGAAATTTGCAAGAGTACTCTAAGTCTCAATACTCTGCTTTTCTAGGATGGGTGTGTATTGACAATCAATGCCACCAACGTATTATAGTCTTCTGAGTTGCACAAACAAGGAAAGAAGAGATAACATATCCTTGTCAATACTCGAAAACTAAAGGCTAATGTTATTTTACAAGCCAAAATTTATGTTTATAGCCAAATGGACTAACCATATGAAGATGAAGGATTGTCTAAAAAGTGGTTGATAGAAGTTGGTGAAAATTACCTAGGAAAACCCTAGAGAAGAGTTCCAAGCCTAAAACCTAATGGCCACCTTGTGGGACCCAACAAGGATCACGTGGAGCTAAATGAATTGTATCAGAACCAAGTTTCTCAATCCACTCTAGATGAATTCGCATAGCCATGAGAAACTTTAATTAAAGTCAACAAAATATCAATGTCCTATATCAAAACAAAACAAGTGATGCTCAAAAGTATCTCACTGCTCTCGTCACTCATTGAGGAAAAGTGTTCAAAAAATCCACCAAAATTTACTACAATATTCATGAGCTAATATAACGAAGAATCCCAAGAAACGCCCATAAAATATGTTTCAAAATGGACTATCAAACAATCCCATGCTACAACATAGCTTAGGCATTGGTAAGACTAACAATGTTGCAACCAAGTCATGACTGAGTCTTGACAATGTCTCATAATACTACTCAACATAAATGGCGGATTCTACAACATGTTCCGTGATGGTTCCGTCAATCAAACCTAGTTTTTGTTTTGCCCGGAAAGCGTTGGCGATGTTTCGTATCCAATCAGAATAGTTATCGCCTTTGAGGATGACAGCGCGAATTGCTAGCCCCGGGTGATCGGAAGGGTGCAAATATAGTAAGGATTTGTGGAATCAATGGCCGTTTTGGGAGCCATTTTGTTTGATCGTGTTTGACGTTTTGTAAGAATCATGTTTAGCTTGATACCATGCAGGATCATGCAAATCAGTCCGATTTAAAGATACGTCTGTATTATTTTCGGAAGATGAGGAGGAAAATATTGTTTTATTTTCGGAAGATGAGGAGGAAAATATTGTTTTCGGAAGATGAGGAGGAAAATATTGATCGGTTTGGAGACTGAATATGCGATGTATCTTCATGCTAATTTTGGTAGAGATGTATCAGTATTTTGGGAAGGAATAAATTTAAAATTAAAATCAGAAGTGGTTATAGAAAATGTGTGTAAGTTTGATCTATTAGACAAATTGATATGATTTTTGGAATGAATATTATGAGAATTGGATTGTTGACTAGGAGGAAATTGCTCCAACTTGGATTGAGATTTGGGCGCCGAATTCAAAATAAATGACGGCTCCTCTTCTAGGTTTGGGATGACGTTAGGTTAAGATGAGCTAGAGTAATTATTGAAATCATGTATTAACTAGTGTAATTCTCGTGTCAAGACACGGGTATAATTTTAAAACTTTAATGGGTATATAATTTTTTAAAATTTATAATAATCTTTTTTAAAAATGGTTTTAATTAATTAACTCAAAGAATAATTAAAAATGTATTATTAAAATAATTTAATTTTAAAAAAATAATAAAAATAGGCACATTAAAACAATATTTCATATCTTAATGTACTATTTATAAAGATGATAAAGGTAAAATAAAAAATTTTAAAAAAAATAAAAATAATTTCAAAAATAAAAATAAAGTTAAATAGAGAATATTTAAGAAGTTGAATTACAAAATTATCTTTGGTAATTTTAAATAATATCCTAAAAATAAGGAAGATAATAATAAAAATATCTTAAGAATATATTGACGATTGTGATAAGACTAAAAATGGAAATAATATACATATTGTCTATTTTAATGATTATTTACTTATTAATTAATATAATTATAAAACTAAAATGCACGAGAAAATGACATGTGGCATGAAGTTGATAAGAAGATGACACGTGCGATAAAACGCTACTGCTTTAATATATCTATATAGATGGTTGCTTTAATATATGTATTTAGATGGTTAATAGGAGATGAATTTGGACGAATTTCGTGAGGCAAAAAATTTGTTTTTAAAGGAAAATAATTTTCGTAAAAAATTACATCCCGATAAACAAATATTGAATTAATTTCAAGATCGTAAATTCTCCATCCTTTTTGTACAAACGGATATCCAAAAAATACTCTTGCAACTACGATATTTGAATTTATTTGGATCCTTTGGTAGTTGAGAAGCGTAACACAAACAAACAAAAACTCAAAGTTGTGAAATCGAAGGTTTTATTTTAAAAAAACATTTCGAAAGGTGTTCTATTTTTAAGAATGAAAGGAGTTCGGTTTATTTAATAACAAGCAATAAGAATTGCTTCAACCCCAAAAGTGATAGGTAACGAAACTTGAAATAGGAGAGCTCGAGCAACATTAAGAATATATGTCTATATTTGCGTTTGTGTCGTCCGTTTTGTTGCGGAGTGTAAGTGCATATTTTTTAAAAAAATGATGCCAAGTTATTCTAAAATAATAATCAAGAAGTGTTAAAAAAAAATAAGCAGCCCATTAGAAAATGGAATACGATATGACCCCCAAACATCACAATGTATTAAATTAAATATGAAATTAACATTAGAAGAACTTAAAGGAAACGAATTCTGAGTTTGTTTAGCCCTATGACATACATCACAAGGACTCATTTTATTTTGCAAAACGGAAGAGGGAGTGACTCTAGGAAAAGACGTGAATAATTAAAATGATGGATGTGACGGTGGTGCCAAAAAGTCGTTGAATCTAGATAAACTTGACGAACAACATGAATGGAGAGAGTTGGTTAGGGGTCAAACCAAGTTAATCAATACACACCGTTACGGGTCTCACCCGCTCCAATTAGCGTCTGCGACATGAGGTCCTGTATAAGACATATTTTAGATGTTAAAATATTAGTTCATGTTAACGGTTGAGTTAAACTTGCTAATGAAACAAGATTACATTTTAATTCTGGAACATAAAACACATGTTTTAATACGACATTTTGACCGGAAAATGCCGAACTGACTTGAGTTGAATGAGTTAAATTTCCATTGAGAAGTTGTATATTATATTTTGTAATTTAATGAAGATTAGAGTTAGATATTAGAGTAATATGACTAGTCATATGAAACGAGGCTCCGCTATCTAAATTATACGGGTTAAAATTATTGCGTGATACATTATCAATGGATAATGTGCCAACTATGTTGAACTTATCAATTGAAGCAACCAATTGATCGTCACTCACGTTACCGCCAAGAGCAATCCTATCTTGTTGCGCCAATTGTGAAGGCACTGACATATAAATTGAATTTGCATGGGCTACTTGAGCATCCCTACTATGCCATTTTTTGATTTTTGAATATGAGAGATATTAGACGCAGATTTGGATCGGGGAGGGTCACCGCCGGTTTTGGGGTCTGACACACCTCGTCCGTTATTCCATCACTCAATGTAGCTAATGACTTTGAAGCATGTTGCGTTGTCGTGTCAAGATCCGTCGCAAAATAGAACAAAAAAGAGAGGATTTATCGATCGTACCTGAAGACGTATGTGTATAGCCGCGATTTGCTAATGCAAGTGAATCGATCCAAGTTTTTTTTTCTTTGAATGATTGATGTGTGCATCCTCTTATATTGCTAGTGCATAAACCTTGTTAAGATTGGGTAAATTCTCTTTTGAGATAACAAAAGATCGAAGATGAGTATAAGTGTTGTTGAGACCGAGAAAGAACTGGTGAACTCTTTCCTCATCTCGTTCCGATGCAATAATCTCATATTAAGGAGCACATGTTTTGTTGGTAGAAGCGAGACAAGAAGCGAGTTCTTCCCATAATCGACGGAGTTGACCATAGTACGTCGTGATGCTTTGTCCATCTTGAGAGCAATGAGCGATGTCCGATTGAAGCTTAAGAATGCATTGGACATTCCCGACCGAAAACCGTTGCTCAATGTCGATCCACAAATCACATATTGTATCAAAATAAGTGAGGGTTGGACGAAGGTATGTAGCTGCCGTTTGGATAGTCCAACTAATTAACATTGAATTCACAATATGCCAGTGAACATCATCGGCGGATTCTGCAGCATGTTCCGTGACGATTCTGTCAATGAATCCTAGTTTTCGCTTTGCCTGGAAAGCTTTGGTGATGTTTCGTTTTAAATCAGAATAGTTATGAGTAACACCCCGAATTCTCAAAACTCGGGAAGTTACCGGTTAGGACTTCACAATGGGTCCCGACCTCAGTTTGTCAGTTTGACAACAATTTTACTAGGATTTTGCAACAAGACACAAATAAAGAAAAACCGAAATTCATGAAACAATATTTGAAAGGGATGAATGCAACACAACGTCTAACAACCACGGTACTTAATAAACATAAAAGTCTAACTGTCTTAAAACGATGAAAGAAACACAGAGCAAACACCCAACCCCACTCTAAAAAGTACAAAGACCCGGTTGGCCACTACTTCCGGGTCACTCAGCTGCTGCTCTAACCTGTGGTAAATTTAAACAACACAACAAAACAACTGTTAGCTAGCTATCTAAAAGTTAGATAAAAGAGAATAACACACACACACCTTCAAACAATCCATTTATTATATTTACTTAGGTCATTCACTCTTACTAATGATACTTATTTTGTGACACGAGGGATTCTCAAACCTCGCCTCCGCCCCGTGTAACCATCAGGAATGAATCCGATGCATCTCAGCTTGTACCTGTATGGTATAGGTATAGAGAACCTCCCAGTCTCCTGTCAGAGCTGGACAGTGATGTCACGACCCGTTATACATACTCTTAGGCTCTAAATAATAATAAAGTCGTCCTAGGCATGTTATAATTATCAAACACTCAACACACACCACTATTATCATTCATCTAACATCCAGGATCCAGTTAAGTAAGTCGCAAGGACTTACCTGAATCAAATCACAACTCTCTAAAGTCTCAACTCGGTTTGAAATCGTGGTAACTCAAACACCTGTCAAACAAGGTATGTGGATCAAAGTCACATCCCATACTCTTAGAAGTTATAAATTTCTAAGAATGTACAATCTCATGAAGAGAAATTACGAAAAATGTTCTCTTAAGGTAAAATGACTATTTTGCCCCTGATCCCGAAACTCTAAAAAAGTCTAGCATCTAGTTCTAAAATCTTCTTTAGAACCTAAAACCATATTAGTTCTTAAAAGTTGGTTTGTTAAAGATTTATAAGAGTTGACTAAAATTCCAGATTTTCATAAGAGTCGCTAATGTCCAACTTTGGCTTAAGAAGGGAGGCCCGAATAAAAATATAAAAATTACGAAATAATTCCCTAGGCCCTCTATAATATACATGTTACTCATAGGAGCAAAGATCTCTGAAAAGTATCTAGCCATTATTCTTACATAATTTCCTAAAGTTGGTTAAAACATCCAGAAATCCTATACTTAGCTAATTTTTCATCTACTGGAAAAACAACTCAAGTGCTCTACTTTGGGACCTTGTAAATTCTAATCCGACCGTTAACTCTCTCCCAAATTTTAACACAGTAAACTACATATTTCTATCTACAACATATCAAAATTTTAACGGTGGATGTTTGATCTAAGCTATCCAAACTAGCTCTTAAAGTTAGCAGGTCAAGGCTGAAAAATCAGTTATGCAGGAGGTCTCAACTTCAATTCTCACTGTCAACAATTTCTACCATTTATTCTACCTAAAGGTCTCTAGTTCGAATCTTACAGGTCACAACTCATGCATCAATTTAATCCAATATCCTAGATTATTTTATGGTACAGTCATCACCTATACACGCACATGCCTAATCTAATTGTAGTACCAGATTAACATCAGAAGACTTCACCTACCGGACTTGCAGCAAGGAGGAGGACACGTTGCTGCTGGCGTCGATTGGTACAACTAGTTTCCGGGATCGATGGTTAGGTCTCACTGCTGCAGCGATTGAGAATCCGTCCGGCACAAAGAAGGAGGATGTGAGAGGTGAAGATGATGACAATAAGGAGACGACAAAAAAGATGGCAGGCTTGGTCTTACCCGGAGGGACAGAGAGGACTTGGAGACTCGCCCGATCTAAGGGTGGAGTATAACTCGGCACTAGCGACATGGTTCAGACAGATGGGTCCTCGCACAGCTTCACTTCGATTTCAAACACTGAAGGCTTCCACACCCTGCTGTAGACATCAGATGAAGCGGATACTGAGGTGAGGAGCCGTAATAGATAAGAGCGACAGGAGAAGGCTCACCTCGTCCAACGTTGGCTGCAATTGCTGAAGGTTCCCGTCACTTGTTGCGGTGGTAGGAGGGAAGGACACTGGCGGGGCGTCTGTGATCGAGGTGGTGTGCACGTTAGAGAGATCCAGAACAACAGCAGAAGGTAAACAAGATAGGAAATATTGAGATACAGGTGGGGATTGTGGAGATCTCACGATAGGAGAGAGTGTAGGCAATTAAGAGGGAATGAAGGAGACGATCTATAACGGCTGGGGTTTGCTGAGCTCCTTCATGTGGCTGGGCTTTCTGGGCTGCAAAGGACTGGATGCAACAGGCCCGCTCTCTCCCTGGCTGCGAGGTATGGGCTGTGTCGGCAAGGAGGATGCTGCAATCTGGGCTGAGGCAAGGCTGGCATGAAAAGTTGGGCCAGAAACAAGGTAAGAGTTTGGGCTGGAGGTTGTCAAGACCTTAAGCTTGTCATGGTCTTGTCAACTGTTGTCATATCCTCGTCGTAAACTCGTCAAAGGTTGTCGAATTCTTGTATATAACTATGTCATGACTTAAATTAGGGTTTTGAAATTCATTATTTTTATGTGACTAAAAGAGTACATAAAATGATAGAATTTGTTTTAGTAAATTTTAAGTAGGATTAGGAAGGTCAACCGATCAAAAAACCGATTTGACTCGGACTCATCGGAATTAAAAATTTCCGGATATTACATTATCGCCCTTGAGGACGACAGCGCAAATTGTTAGCCCCAGGTGATCGGAAGGGTACAAATAATAAGGATTTGTGGAATCAATGGCCGTTTTGGTACTCATAGTTGTTTGATCGTATATCATGATAATGTAATGGAATTTTGACATACATGTGAAACGACACAAACACCAAAATACACCAGTACATATAAGGTCTTTCACAACATTTGAAAAACGCCATGCAAAAACTTTGATAGCGTTTTTAAATGTCGTCTTGTATCTCCCTAGTTAGTGACGTCGTCTATGGGATATGCTTTCCACGACGACACGGAAAGACTATTTCATGGCGTTTTAAAAGCGTCATAGAAAGCCTAGCCATAAATATTTGTGGCCATGAACGAGGGATTATTCCATGATATTTTTAAAACGTTGTGGAATAGACTTTCCTTGGAGTTTCAAAAAGTCATGGTCCCATGACATTTTTTCGTGGAATAGTCTTTCCATGATTTTTTAAAAACGCCGTGGAAAGCCTATTCCACGGTATTTCGGAAACGCCATGGAAAGCCTATTCTACGACGTTTTGTAAATGCCATGAAAAATCAGCCACAATGACATTTAAAAACACCATAAATTTACGGGGATATTTCAAAAAAAGGACAAACGTGTTTTTCAAATGTACTTGCTTCTTAATATTATATTAGAAAATCAAACCTATAGTCAATTAATTTAATATGCAACCGGTACTATAAAATGTTACTAATATGTGTTATATATATATATATAGAGGGTCCGGTTTCGGTGAGGAGGGCCCTTGCAGATAGGAATGAGGAGAGCCGGGGTGGTGACATGTGGCATGCCACATCACCGTTTTTTTTTTCCAGATTTTATTTTTGTAAATAAAAATTGTTGTTCATATTTTTATAAGTATGTGTTCATTTTTAAAAGAGTCATTGTTCATTTTTATCAATAAATGTTCATTTTTTTCAACACTAACTATTCATTTTTTAACATTAATTGTTCATTTTTGTATTTTTTTTAAAACATTTTTTTTGAAAATTATGCTATTCTTTCAAATCGTGTTAATAAAATATGATGTTCATTTTTTACAAGTATGTAATCATTTTTTTTATTATTATGGTGTTTATTATATGCTATTCAATTTTTTTTTGAAAATTATACTTTTCTTTAAAATCGTGTTTATAATATTCAGAGATCGATTACATAAAAAATTGTGAAATCAAAGAGAATACAAGACGATTCAGGTTTTGTTTCTTCGAATTTTTACTCTCATTGTTTAGATTTCCATTCTTAAGGTTTATATTTCATTATGATTGATGTTTGTGTTCGAAATCAAATTTATTTGAATCATTTTGTGTTTGATTGAAAAAATACATGTATATGCATATGTTGAGTTGGTCTAATTGCTCCAATTGAATAATCTATATGCTCCTTTCAGTGTGCACGCACACTGTTCGGCAAAATGTCTTATAAAAAAATAGTTTACAATATTTACAGGAACAATGACATAAAAAGTATGAACACTGACGAATAAAAACATGAACAATGACGTATAAAAGTATGAACACTGATGACTTATCTATAACTTTGACACATACATAACATATTATGATCATCTTTTAACGTTTTGTGATGAGTTTCATTTATTTTTTGTGGTTATATACTATAAATGAACATCTATGTATTATAAAATGAACACAAAAGAATAAATGGACATGATACTTTGATGAATAAAAATACTATAAATACCAATGTATAAAAACATGAACAATGACATATAAAAGTATGAACACCAATGACTATTTTGAACGTAAGGGTATTTTTCCAGATTTTAAGATAATTTACAAAAATGTCATTAATTATGAGCGTGTGAGAGCCCTTAATTTAAATTCATCCAATGGCTCACTACTCTCCTAATTCCTATCTACAAGCTCTCATGAGAACACCCTATATATATATATATATATATATAGGGTGTGGTTCCCATAAGAACACTCCTAACGTGTATACATGAGAACAATCGTACACCGTTGGATGGTGAGTAGTAAGGGTTGAAATTTAGAGTAGATATCATAATTAATAATAACTACGAATAATAATAATTAGGAATCCAACAATAACTACGAATAATCCACTCAACCAACAATAATTACAAATAATACATTAAACGATATGACACCTTCGTAACAAAACTAATAATAATACGAATCTGTTCTCATGATTACACAATAAGACTGTTCTCATAGGATCTATACTCTCTCTCTCTCTATATATATAAAGTATTTTCAAAAAATGAGTTCAAGAAGACTCCAACACGAAATAAGATTGTATCACAATTTTGTCTTCTGGTGATTTCTGATATCCATTTTCTTCGATAAGTTTCACGAATAAAGTGAAGCATTTTTTAGAATCACTAATGATTCTTATAGTATTTTTCATGGGTAGGATAATTCAAGGTGGTTCCTCTAAGCTTCCTACTAATTCAGGCCACAAGTGACCCTCTTGCATCAACACTCTAACGTGAGTATAAACGAGTGCCGAATCTCAGGGATTTTAGGAGTATAAATCACAACCTTAAACCGGATCTCAAATCCAAAAGCGGTAAGATAAATATGGGAAATGTTTTGTTTGTTTTTAGTATTCAAAGTGGGTGAAAATAATGAATTAAAAACGAATTGAGTTATATGAGAGTTATATTCCAAAATTGGAGGTTTCATCAACTATGAATCATCGATAGACCTTAACTATTTTCTTTTCTTATACAAATACGACTATAATCATGAAGGTAGGTTGTCTAAAGTATTACTAATCCCCGTTCGGGCTTAAAGTAACGTGCCTTAACAATTTAACATTCACTTTCACACAAAGTTTAATAAATCAAAACACTTTAATAGATACAAGAAACCTGTTTTATTCAAACATCTCCTTTTGGTCTTAGTTTTAACAAATAAGATATGCATATATGACAACCTATTAACTCTCAAGAGATCTAAGTCACTTTTGCATAAATAAATCTCAAACTTATTCCTTATTTTCTAACAATTTCTATTACCTTTCGGTTTGTAGCAAACATCTTGATAAAAATCTAAACACTTAATGTATAAATCAATTAAAATAATCAAATATATATTCAAGAGATTCTAAGAACCTAGTATATCTCAACATAGTTAGATTCATTTCCAAACCTAGAACTTAGAAAATTAGTCACACATAATAAAAATAAAATTAGCAAATATCATACTAGAAACATACAAGATTCAATATGGAAGAAGGAAAGAACCCCAATCCGAATTTTCCTCTCTACTCTTATTTTCTCTCTTTTCTCTCTAATTTCAAAACAAAACAAAGCGAGGATGATAATCCACAGTTCTAAACTCTCAAAAACGTCTTTATAAAGATGTTTTGTCTCTTAAAGACGAGCATTAAATGAACGTTGCACGCTCGTGCACTAGGACTGCATGATCGTGCAACCCGATAGCAGCTTCATAACAGAATTTCTTCAAAATGCACGGGCAACGACTTCTTTTGCACGAGCAACAACTTCCTTTCTCTATTCCCGATCTTTGCATGATTTTTTTGCATGGGTCTCCTTGCTAACCTTTGATAAGTTCTCTGCAACTTCATAGTCTCTGCATCAAGTGTAACACCCCAAATTCTGAGAACTCGGGGAGCTACTGGTTAGGACCTCACAATGGGTCCCGCCTTAGTTTGACAACAATTTAACTTGGATCTTACAACAAGGCACAAAAGTATTTAAATCATTTGAAAACTTTAAACAATATATACATGAAGAATATGTATCAGCCTTACAAAGCAAAGGTACCAAAACGACACATAAGAAGAACAAAAGACATCCCGTCCCCAACTAAATAAGTACGTGGACCCGGCTGACGATTCCCTTCGGATCTCTCTACAACTGTTTTAACCTGCAAGACATCTACAAGCGGTATAAAACCGTTAGCTAACATTCTATGCATAAGTATAAAGGTAAAAGCACAAACACACAACATACACAATCAATATGCAACACTCAATCCTTTTATTATCTTTAATTAGGTGATAGGTTATTACTAATGATACTTATTTTGTGACACGAGGGATTCCCAAACCTCGCCCCTGTCCCCGTTTACCAACGCGGAATGGTACTAATGCATCTGACCGTCTACCGGACTGGGCTGGTCGCAGGGAACCTCCTAGACTCTCGCAAGAGCTAGGCAGATGATGTCACGACCCGTTATCATACACTTGGGTCAATTACGTAAATAATAAAGTCGGCCTAATCCAGTTTCGTTGTTTATCATAACTAACAAACACCACTCATACACATTACACTCATACAAGAAGCCAGCTAAGTAAGTCCGTGGACTTACCTGAATCAGATCTCGACTCTCTTAAATCACAACTCAATCTGTAACTGTATAACTCGGTTGCCTGTCAAAGGAGGCAAGTGTGTCAGCACACTTTCTTGGTAATTAGAAGTCTAAGACTTCTAAGGTAGTAAGTCCTATTATAATAGAATTTAATACAGTGCCAATTTATGGTAAAATGACTATTTTACCCTTGGTCCCGAAACTTCCAAAAATTCCATAATTCAACCCTAAACTCTTATTTGAGACTAACAAGTCATATTCTAAGTCCTAAAGATGATTTTGGTTACAAACTGGCAACTTACCCATTTTTCCTATTTTTCGAAAGATCGTTAAGGTCCAACTTCGACATCAAATAAGAAATTTGAATAAACTTATAAAAATTCCGAAATAATTCCTTATATCATCTATGATATCTCATCTACTCATAGGAGAAAGAATTTCTTAAAACTGTTAAAGCATCACCTCTACAAAAATTTCTAAAGTTGGTCACAACACTTAACAAACAACACACTGTCTTAACTTTGAAAAATCATAACTCCTAAACTACTCGCTAGATTTATCCCAAAATTTGATATGTTCTACTATAAAATCTTATCTATAATATATCCGAAATTCAGCCGCAAAGGAGATCAAAATCCTATTTAAAACTATCTCACAAAACCGAATTTCAGCACTACAGAAAAACTGCTTACAACTCAATCTTTGAAAAATCATAAATACCAAACCACTAGCTGGATGCCTCTCAAATTTTAATATGTTCTACAACAATATGTCAACTATATCATATCCAAAATTCAAGCCCAACAGAGATCAAGAGCTTATACAAAACCATCTCACAAAACAACATCACTTGCTGTTTTCCCCAACACTCAGCACATAAATAAAAACTGCATGAGGCGTCAACTTTGGAACACAATAACTCTCGAACCGTAACTCCAATTCTTCCCCAATTTTAACACGGTAAACTATGTATATCTATCTATGATCTATCAAAATTTCAACGGTGTATCTTCACTGTAACTCCTTAACATTGGTCGACAAGATGTGTAGTTTCTAACTTCAAAACTGAAGGAAAAAGAGATGTATTTACAGTAATCCTTGTTTCTACCATTTTTTCAATACATTTCAGCCACTCCAGCCCTAACCTATACATAACCATACTTGCACGGAGGAGGGTAAAACCAAGCTGTTGAATTAATGTCCAAAGGTGATTTCGTTTTATAATTGTACTCAACAGTAAGTACAAATCTCAAAGGTTCAAAATCCCACTGTTTATGTTCCCTGGATTTAGCCCACTCCCTTACCCGGTTCAGAACCTTGTAACCACAGCAGTCTCAGTACCACCATGGTCACATCTACTCTAATGATCCATCTTAACCGAAATCTCCCTATCACACAAAGCTATAACACTTACAGCTATATACAAAAGCTGTACAACCTAAAACAAAAGGAGAGATTGGTGAGTCTTACCACTGAATTTGCAAGTGTTGAAGAGAGATGGGAGGGATCGATTTCTTGCTCGGGTCTGTGTGTTTGAAACGGAAGGAAGTTCCAACCCTCTGCACACTATGGGTTTCGTTCAGCAATGATATGGTAAGTTCACCAGTGAGATGGTAAGTTCAGCAGCGTGACTTAGCGGAAGGAAGGAGTGTAAGGGAAGGAGAGATTTACCTTGCTGTCACTCCGGTTGCAAACGAAGGAAGGATGGGCACCGTAGGTATAGTGTGTAACGTGTCTTCCGAGGGTGTGTAGACTGGTGGCGTCGATGATTGGCTGCAAGACTCACGCTAGCATACTAGGGTGTGCGGGAAGAGGAGAGGAGCGTCGGCTGTCTTGCTGTTGCGAGTCCAAGCGTGCAGAACGTGATCCGAGATCCTCTCCATTGCAGACGGTTGCTGTACGTGAGCAGCAAGAAGGAACGGTTGGGCTGCTTCCCAGCTGGGCATGAAAAAAAAAACTAGGGTTTCACCAAGGAGGTTGGCGGATGGGCTCAGGAGAGGAGGGAGAGCTCACGACCCAGCTGGCTGTCCATGAAGGCCCAGATAGTAGGGTTACAAAGGCCTAAAATACTCAGCTTTGTAAAGGCCCGGAAGGCATGTTGCAGATGGGCTCGGA
Source organism: Fagopyrum homotropicum (assembly GCA_033239125.1). Lineage (NCBI taxonomy): Eukaryota > Viridiplantae > Streptophyta > Magnoliopsida > Caryophyllales > Polygonaceae > Fagopyrum > Fagopyrum homotropicum. The sequence goes on from BSWB01000008.1 coordinate 80,829,629, forward strand.
TGGGTCCATTTTAAAGAATAAAGAAGGTAGACTGACTTGTGTATTTTATGTGAGTAAGGTCCTCACATAAAATGATAAAAATGATCAAAGGCTAAGAATCCGGTGTCACAAAGGATATAGTAAGGTCCTCACATAAAATGATAAAAATGATTAAAGGATAAGAATCCGGTGTCACATAGGATATAGTAAGGTCCTCACATAAAATGATAAAATGTGTTAATTTATAAAACTAAGGATTATGTAAGAAGATTGAAGCCTCACATAAAATTATAGAAGTTGATAAAAGCATTTTATGTGCTTAACTCTTCACATAATATGACCAGGTTTATGATGACTCGGGATTTACCGGAAATTAAATTTTCGGGTATTACATCAAGTCTTCAAAGATCAATCCTAACGTCTCCATCATGCACCAAAATACCAACAATCCTCTTGAAAACAAAGACAAAACGAGTGGAGACCTCCATACTAGAAATGTAACAAAATCTAGTAACAAAGCATACAAACTCGTGTCAAAACATGCTAAAACAAATCCTAAAAACATGATCTAACACCTAATAAAAACATGCTATCAAAATACCTCATACTTGACCTTGTTTGTCCTCAAGCAAGTACCAAGCTCAAAGTAAAATGACGACATAAAAATATAAAATATCAAAAATAAATATAAAATCTCATAATATTGCTTCAAGTATGATCAATCTCAATATGATTGTTATAACACAGGGACGAAAACATTTCAAGCAAGTCATACAACAAAAATAATTATACATTGCATATGCCCTTATGTTTCAAATCAATTTCAAGATAGTCATAGCTTGCAAAGACAGCCAAATCTCTATCACAAGCACATGTACAGCCAAATCTCAATATGATTGTTATAACACAGGGAAATTTTTTAACCTTTTGGTACTAACCCGGGAAAGAGGATTTCCAATCCAACATTACACAACCTTTCAACATATGCATCCACCTTTTTTCGTTTTTATTCACTTCTACTTAGGAGATTGAGCATTGATGCAAAATAGCCGAAAACCTCAATGCTTAGCAAATCTTAGTGTCCTAAGATACCTCACATCACATGCACATACTGAAATCTTCATCTTTCACAAATCAAGCCACTTTTTGACGTGAATACAACTCATTTATGATGAATGCTCGCAGTTACTCAACCACTCAATCAATGACCCATCAAATTTTTTTATATATTTTTTATTATTAATTTCAAGCAGATCACCCTATACTTATTCCAAGCAACTCCTTAAGAACATCAATACATAATTCCCGGATGAGTAAAAGGGAGGACATTTGTAAACAATTTGGAGGAGCAAGTACATGATCATGGAAAAATGAAATACAAGAAGTGAAATGCCTCAATCATCTATACGCAATGCACAAGAACTATGTTATGTGATTTTCAAAAGAGTCATTTAAGCAAACATAAGACAAAAAACACTTTCATCATTTCATGAGTTTATAACAAAGTATAAAAATCTCACATATGTCATGGTATTCATGCTTAATATCCTACATCCACAAAAAAAGTCATAATTTCATCATTGAGATCATATCATAAATCGAAGCACAATTCTTTTTTTTTTTATAAAAATTCAAAATGAAATTGCACTAAAACTACATGCAACTAAGATGCAAATATTCCATCCACACTTAAACCCTACATTGTCTCTAATGTAAGTATTAGATAGAAAAGTGGAAAAATACTCACAATGCTCTGTTGAGGAGGTTTTGGCGGGAATGGTGCAGTTGAGTCAAATATATGGTCATGTAGATGATAAAAGTCTTGTTGGGCCATCATGTAGAGATGGTGTTCCTTCTCCTCCCAAAATGTGAGATGTTTATCTGCGGAAGTAACTTGAGATGTGAGCTCATCAATACGCCCATATAGAGATGTGAAATCCGACTCTTGAGAAAGAGATGAAGATGAAGATGGACCACTCGGCTCATCTAATGAGGGGAAGGTGGAGAAGCATATCTCCTAATTTTCTTTCTCTGATGAGTTCCCTTAGCGGACCTTTGTGCTTGTATCCATGCCTCATATCAATTCTCACCCGGGATGTCAGAGAGAGCAACATGTGATGGAGAAGAGAGTTGCTGAACTTGAGACTATGAGCAAACTTGAGGTAAAATATTTTCTTACGCTCAGATATCATCCCGACACTTTTCAAGTTGGACATGTCGATCGCCCTTTCTTCTGTGATTGGAGTGTAGCGGCGAAGATCAATATTCAAAGACTCAACAATCGGAATTATCATACCCTTGACAATAATGACACCAGACTTTGACTTAGCTAGTGACTGAAATATTCCACAAAGTTGGATTCCTAAATTGATGGCGTTTTTATAATACATGCACCACAAATATTTCAATTCGTTGATATTGACATTCCCACACTCATTCTTCCCACCAATGGTGTTTGCTAGAATGTGGTGTGCAAGACGGAAACCAAGATGAACAATGGACCACACATTAGCATCTTAAGCAACATAAGGGAAATATCCAGTCAACTCCCACCAAAAGTCGTTTTGCGATTCAGAAGCCAAATTATAATTAAGACTACTTTTTGAAAGAAGACCGAGTACTTCATTCAACTAACTAACGGTCAATGATCTATCTTCATTTTCCAAAGAAAGGTAAGAGTTCTTGTAGCATTTCCTTTCGTAGACTCCCATGAAAAAGAGCTCAGAAACTCCAAAGTCAAAGCTAGATAAGAGGGATGCCAAAAGGTGAGGAGATTCAAGATATCCATATGTGTGAATAGGCGTGTCATAGTTTCTTGAAGAACTAACTCGGTCAACATACTAGGGTCAATCCACCTCGTTGCTTTATGGACTCTACAAGTAGAAAAATGGTCAAAGAGGCCGGCTTGCTTGACATTATCAGTAAGAACATCATCCATCTTTTGTTTTTTTCGGCAGCATGATTAAGACCTACACACAACCAACAACCCAACAAATTCAAGAAAAACAATAAAGCAAACAATGATTAGTGCCAATTTTTACATGAATAAACGTGGTTTCTAAACGTATCGGTGAAAATCTCTAAGTAGTCACCACAACTATGTACTTCACGTGCGTAGTTGATACGGTCCTCAACTACACATATGGAGAGTGTAAGTTCCCCAAAAATATCAACTATGCATATGTGGGCGTAGTAATAACCCAAATTTTTTTTAGGAAACTAGGACTACGCTTCCATATGCGTAGTTTAAATTTTTTTTATTTTTTTTCATCAACTCCAATTACGCACCCCATATGCGTAGTTGATTACCCTATCATCTTCCAGATCCGTATCTGACCGGGAATCCAGAAAATATCTCAGATCGGATGAAAACTAGTATCAAAATTTCGGGTTTTTCGGACCGGATCAACAAATTTTTTGGATTGGGTCGACGGGTCGGATTGGTTTTGCCCACCACTATACTCTCACTACTACAAAATTGGGTTTATATTCCATAACATATAATCCGGGCGTGTAATATGTGGATTATAAAATGAGAAATAAGATGAATAAATAATTATAATCCGGATTTGATTACGATTTGGAATATAAACTTCGCTAAATTACGTGATATGCGGTACAAATACACCATAATCTGAGCGCCCAAATTATATAGGTTGGCTCCCATGTAAACATCTCTTACCATGAAAAATGAGAACAAATTGTATCTGTTAGATCGTTAAATAGATGACTGAGATTAGGCGATATTAAAGGAAAACAAATCGTGTTATAATTGGAAGAAATATTCGCCGGACCTGACTCTATATATTCGGCGGTATAGTCACATATATATATTCCCAACCGGCTTGTATGTCTACTCAAAATAGGAGTTAAGTTGTACATAAACATGCCTGGATTACTTTATCTCAATAATCTCTCCCGATCTAAAAAAAAAAGCTCTCCTACTTTGCTTTTCCCCCTGCGTGTCCTTGCCTTATTTTCATTTGTCATTGTCGAGTTTAGGGTTCTTTGAATTTGCTGGGGCCTTAGAAAATCTTCGATCAACTGCTTCTTCAAGAATCACTCAACCCTAGTTCAAGTCTAAGGTAAGCTCATCTCCATTTTTGCCCTTTCTGTGCTAAGACATCCTTTCGAGTCTAAGTTAATTCCACACACATCTTTGCTTGAGGTTTGGGTTTCAATTGTTTGATTGACACCAATTGTGGACACTGGAGAGGGTGGCATATTCGTGCTTGAATTGGTCTTTGAAGAATCATTCTTAACCCTAGTTCAAATTAGAGGTAAAATCTTCATATTTTTCCTTTGAGTGCTAAATAATTTGAAGCCTACGGTATATGTCCTGTGAATAATGCTAAATGTTGTAGATTTGTGCTTGAACTGATTAATGTAACTATATTTGGGATTGTACATGGAAATTAAGTGACCTAGTTCGTGAATACATAATTGCAGAAAGGGGGTTCAAATTCATTAATGGAGTTGAGTGTTTAGGGTAAGTAGGTAGTTTATGAATCTTGGTATATAAAGTAGGCACTTTTTGTTTTCAATTAACAAACTAGGCACCCTATTTTATGTAGAAAAAGATAAATTGATAAATATTAATTAATATTGCCATAAATGTTAATATTATATCTCCTTAAATATGTAACGAATTTGGCAAATTAAAATAATTGACAAACTAAATTATTACGTCAAATTAGGAAAGAAATTATAACACCTCCTAAAATAACTCCTCACATAAATACAACAATCTTTCATTATTCTTTTTCGTCTACCTTTCTAATCTCCATTTTTTCGATTTTAAGAAACTCGAATATTGTCAATGGAGGTTTGCTCTTTAATTATTTATTTATTTATCATAATTAAAGAAATATGTTGTTATTAATTTCGTGGTTATGTACATATGCTGATACATAATTTTTGCGACTTTCTACATAACAATTTAGTTTATGTAGTACAAGTGTATGTCATTTTGACAATGTTTGGTCACACAAATTCGTCATTTACAGAATGTTTGGTTATACAAGTATTTTATGTATTAACATTGTGTAGTTGAAATTGTGTAATTGAAATTATTTACATTGTGTAATTGAAATTGTGTAATAGAATATGTATGTCCAATGCATTTTATGTAACTGATATTTGTGTATTATGTATTAACATTGTGTAATTGAAATTGTGTACGGACATTGTGTAATTGAAATTATGTATAAAAATTGTGTATTAAATATTGTGTATCGGCAAAAGAATACACGAAATTTGATTAGTCTAACTGGTATAAGGGCGGGGGGTGGGGCAACTCGTCTAGAGTTCGATTCCTACCTTTGACACAATCTTTTACTTATTATAATTAAGAAAAGAAATAAGAATATTTAGTTTCCCGATTTAACAAAATTTATTTGATTATTAATAGGAGAGAGAAGAATCTTTAAATTTCCATAATTTTGGCCATATCCACTCAATTTTATCTTTATTTTTTAATTGTAAAAATAGGGTGCCTAGTTAGTCTACAAGTTACAAAAAGTGCCTTATTTCACCAATCTTCTCAATGGAGTTTGAGATAGATAATGCTTTGCATTTTTGTTATCCACATTTGATATTGTAGATATAGGGTTTCTTTTGAGGGGTAGGTTTGCTAGGTCAAGTGATGAGGCTGTGTAATTGCTCATTTGAATGTTGTATTATATACTAATTTTGGCTAATAACAAGGATATGATGCGAAACATATTAGTTTTTGTTTTTGGGCTTGAAATTTTTGAGTTGAGGCGATGTTTGATTATTGATCTTGTGGCAATTTTGTAAGAAATTCATAGCACAACCTTTTAATGTTAATGGTGATTGGTGAGATTCACAAGTACTGGAACTAAATGAACAAATCTTAGATGAGGATGATTACATAGAAAGATGAAAGTTCTCAACTTGATTGAAGGAAAGATCTTAAGAGAGACTTGTTAGATAATCTGAATTGTTATTCTTGAAGTTTTTATTCTGCATGTCCTGCCATCAATTTCCGCTCATGTCAATTTTGCAAACTCACACGTAGCAAGAACATGCTCCAAGCTTTCATGTGTTTTCATGCTCAGCTTGCAATCCTTAGTGGTGTTCATATAGCTTAGGTCTTGCTAACTTGTAAAGGGTATATATCATACAAGTTTCTAAAAATACCTACCTTTATAATTTTCACTACTTTTTAAACATCCGACAGTTTCCCTTCAAAAAGTAAGTTGTTTCTAGACCTCCATGTATGGAACACAGTTGTGACTAATGCCATTTTCCTAGCATTGGACTTCCAGGAGCTCCCTGATGCAACTTTCTTAAACCAGTTAGCTCTCCTAAGAAAGTTTTTCCCCAGTAATCTAACCCCTATTCATATGTCTATGTCTTCCCAAATCCGGCTCGCAAATGAACACTTGACAAGAACATTGTTCACAATTTCATCTTTCTAGTTACACAACCTAGACCACCGGATTTTGTGCTCCTTTCCTTAATACCACTCATATGCTTTAGCAAGTACAAATTTCTGCCCTTGAATCCACTGTTCCTAAATCTGATCCCAACAACTATTATCCATAATGAGTCTTTTCCCTTCATCTCTAACTCTTAGCATTGTCTTGATCAGTGATGAGTCGGTTAAGTGTGCTTAGGCCATTATAGCAAGAAAAGGTGATTTGAAGCCATGACAACAGTTAGAGAAATCAAGTGTTAGAAAGCTTAGAATCCAATAAGACAACACTTCAATGATCAAAATAAGTGAATAAAGTAGAGCTCAAAAGTTATAAAAGTTCAACAAACTTAGATTAAATAAATCTTACCTAGGCAGCAAATTGAGATAGTGAGATCTGCAATAAACAAGATATTATTATCAGATTAATCACATGATAGTAGTTTTAGCTATAAGTCATAGCCCTATGCTTCAAATTTATGGCTGCATGGGTGCAATTGTATAATTCAGCCCATCATTTGCTTTGTTGATTCTTATAATCAAGGATTATTCTTGTACGCTTCATTCTTATAATCAAGCATTAAATCCAGTCCACCATGTCTACGTTTTTCTTTCATTATGAGAAGTTTAGTTGAATTTTCTCACCAATTGTACCGATAAGTTTTTGTATCTTACATCTTTTGTTTGGTTGATTCTTATAAGCAAGGACTAAGATTAACATACTTTATTGATTTTACAATCTTACTTCTTGTTTGTGTTCAAGCATCATGATTAACTTAGACATTTCTTGTAATTGCATTGGAATTGATTAATCATGTATATATGTTGCATTTGAATACAATTTTTATGACTAGATCGAGCTTTCTTGTAATGTAGTTAATCGTGAAGACTGAAGAGGGTGACAAATACCGTGTTTGAATTTGTCCTTCAAGATCGACTTTGAACCCTAGTGCAAATCTGAGGTAAAATCTCATGAGACTATCTTTTTTTAGATTCCTCAAATTACATGTATCTTAGCAACTTCTTCTCTCGGATTCCCTTCATTATCAATCAAAATATCTTATCAGACTTTATCTTTTCAAGCTTTAGTTGAGAGGCAGAAAGTTTCGTCCTATTAGAGTAATTAAGGTATGATTTTGCTTGTTGAGTTGCTTTGAAAAATTACAGCAAATGAATCTGTAATATAGCAGCAACTCAACCGAGTATCTTTACGTTATGTTCGGTATAAGATATCCAAAGAAAAATAGATCAAAGCGGTTAGACTGTTATGATGTTAAACCGGTGCAAGATGAGAATGGTGAATATGTCAAAGAGGTTATTAGAGAGATGGTAGGAAATAGATCAAAGTGTCCGAGAAATAAATAGGTAAGAGGATCATCAATAGATTAATGAGAGCTGAATTATCCTCAATTATCTGATACATGTTGGATTTTGTTGCATGCATTTAACTGTATTCATTTTTCTTTTGGAATGTTTGAAAAGTATTGATTATGGTGTACAAGTTTCGATCGAGGTGCAATATTTAGGTCTGTTTATTTGTGCTATACGTGGCTTAGAGATTAGGTGATTTAACCATCTTTAAATATTGTATAAATGATTGAAGATGCATCCTATGTGTTTGAGAAAATGTCTAAGTGAAAAAAGAGAAGATCAGTAAATAGATTAGATTTCCTTTAATTCTATATGTGAAGACAGACCCAACTAAGTAGCCATGGATAAGAGAGCATTTTGATATGGTTGAAGTATGTCATTGGCGGCATTAAACTTCTAGTTGAAATAGTGCAGCCCATGCCTTAATATAAGCATGGGAGCAAGGTACAAAGAAATCGTAAACATGGGCTAGAGAGCAACAGCATTTGAAGTTGAACAAAATCTGGTGTGGGTTAATCATGCACAAATAAGTAGCCATTTCTAGTATACAAAATATTTGTTCTTGGGGTGAGTTGATGCATATTTCCTTGGGTATCATCCGAGTGATTTTACATTCTGTTCAAATCTCATCAACCTAAAAAAGGAGAGGTTAGAATAGTCTAGATGAGAGGCAACAATGTGTGAAGTAAGATTGAAAAGTTATGTTGACAATTGCATGAATGTAGTTGGATTCATTTTGGTTGTTCTTTTTTAGTCTAACAATGGGTCAAGAGGTGGGTTACCTTAGAGCAACAAATAGGCTTGTAATTTTGCCCCACATTACCAATTAACTTTCTCAATTAAACTTTTATTTTTGTAACTCCAATATTTAATTCATATGTTATAACTCCTGATATTGATTTCATAATTTATAATAATGTCTACATTTTGCTTTATAAAATAGTTAGTCATTTTAAGACGTTGGTTAGTGAGGTAAACCATAAGTTAATTGTTTTAGAAGAATTAATTAACTTAATATAATGTAATAAATTTAGGAGTAAACATGAGTTGGTTGTTTTTGTCAAAAGGTATTAAAAACTATTTTGGACAAGTTATTTGGTCAATCAAGTTAATAATTTCAATTGTCTTTTAATTTCGGCCTCATTTTAATCGGTTAATGTTAACATGTACAAGTCGTAGGATGTACAAAAACAAAAGGTTTTGAGAGAGTTATTTGAATAATAAGAGTAAGCACAATGTAGTTATGTAGCTATTTTGTTGTTGTTATTTCATTTTACAATTTTTTTTACAATTTATTTTGTTTTTTTATTTGTTCAATTTATTTTGTTTTTTTTTGTTCAGTTTGTTACATACCTTTCCCTTATGTTTCATTTTCTCCTTTCATTCTTCCTTTCCTTCTTCTCCAAAAATCAAATTTGAGCCTTAATTCTTGTTGGCCTTCTCGTTGTTGATCCGTTGATGTTCACAAGCTCCCTTGGTTGAGTCTTGACATGTGTGGATCAAAGGATCAAGCTTTGGATTCCCTGTTGTGGTTCTGCTGTCAAAGAAAAGCCCGACAATTGTTTTTGTCAAGAAACTGCCCCCGCGCCTCCTCCTTGCCGTCCCTGTGGATTTACCCAGTGCCGCCCCTGTGCCTTGTCCAACTGCCCCTGCGGTTCCTCCTGCAGTCTCCCCGTCTTTGGTGAGTTGTTTTCCTTCCTTTCTTTCCTCGTTCCTTTCCTTGGATTTTGTGGATGTTGTTGACCCTTGGTGATCTGTAAGACTAGGGTTGTAACCCTAGCTTGTGGAGATCTCTTAGAGATCATGGAGACTAGAAGTTATAGACTTCTAGAAATCGTTTCTGGTCTTGATTTGTGTTGCCTTGTGTGAACAGACTTTCCCTTCCTCCTTTCCTGCGGGAAATTGAGTTGTTTGCTGACCCTTTCAGTTACCTTTGAGTGAGGTAAGTCCCTTGGACTTACTTAACTGCATTCCGTATATTAGTTTGATTGTTTTGGCTTGTTTACGTTGTTGTTATTGTTATAACTGATAACCGGAATTAGGATCGGCCTTTATAACCATAATTGACCCAAGTGTATTGAAACCGGGCGGTTACCGCTTGTCCAGTTCAGAATGGGGAAATTAGGAGGTGCTCTTGCGACTAGTCCAGCAGGTGACAAAAGTATGCATACATTCTATTCTTGTTGGTGAAAGAGGACAAAGGCGAGATCGTAGTGATTCTCGTGTAACAAACATAAGTTGATTTAGTAAAGGGATTAACCTTAATGAAAGATAATAACCGGTTGAGTGTGAGCATGTTATATGTTTATATTACCTTATGTGTTTTTGTGCCTTTACTGTCTTTCTGATATCTAGAATGTTAGCTAACGGTTTATACCGATGTTGTATATGTTCCATAGGGTAGGGATGCTGCTGAGTGATCCGGACGATATAGTCAGCCGCGGTTCCCGTACATTATAGAATGGAATCGGGTTTATGTTACAGTTGTTGTTCTTTCTGTTTGTTTTGAACTCGGTTGCGAGTCTTTGACGCTTCCTTTGTTTAAAACTTTGGTTTTATTATGAGTTTTGGTTTTCATTTATTTGTGCCTTGTTGTAAGATCCGTTGTGTTGTTGCTACTTTGAGGGTCGGGACCTATTGTGAGGTCCTAACCCGTAACGCTTCGAGTTCCCAAAACTTGGGGTGTTACAGTCTTATTTGTGGAAATGATGCATTCTCTTGTCGCTTGACAGAGTGTAATAATTTTATTTATGTAGGGCACCAATCATTCTTGCGTGAAAGAGATCATGCTCGTAGGTAGACGCGTTGTCCTTTTAATTTTCCAGCTCAATGTTTATGACCCCCACACTACTAACAGGAGAAGAAGTGTTGGGTATTGTGGAAAAAATAGATGTGAGATTTGGAAAAAAAAAAAATCAGAAAACAACACATGTATGAATGGATGGAAGAAGAAATCGATTTTTTTTATCTACCTTATTGAAATGATTTCTTGTGAGAATTGTCTTGATGTAATGCACATTGAGAAGAATATATGTGACAGTCTCATTGGTACACTACTGAATATGCCCGGAAAAACAAAAGATGGTCTTAAAGTTGGAGAAGAGTATGTCAAGATGAATATTAGAAATGAATTGCATCCACAAGCAAGAGGAAAACAAACTTTTTTTACCATAAGCTTGTTACACATTGTCAAAGAAAGAGAAAACTATCTTTTGTAAGTTCCTTCGTGATGTCAAAGTTCCTGAAGGATACTCTTCAAATATTAGAAAACTTGTGACAATGAAAGACTTAAAGTTAGTGGGTCTCAAATCACATGATTGTTAAATACTTATGCAACAATTGTTACCACTAGCTATCCGGTCTATATTGTCCAAGGATGTGAGATATACCATAATAAGACTTTGTTTGTTTTTCAAAAAACTGTGCAATAAGGTCATTGATCGCGATGAGTTGGCTGCTCTATATAAAGAGATTGTCATGGTTCTTTCTCAATTTGGAATCTATTTTTCCACCTTCTTTCTTTGATATCATGGGTTACTTGACAATTCACTTGGTACGAGAGGTTGAGATTTGTGGAACGGTTTTATCTACATTGGATGTATCCATTTGAGCGAGCTATGAAGTATCTAAAAGGATATGCCATGAATCGGCAATACTCTGAAGGTTGCATTATTGAACGGTATATAGTCGAAGAATATATTGAATTTTGTACTAATTAAATATTTGGCAAATGTCGAAGCCATATATCTCCCAAAGGTGCATGAGTTTGGAGAATTCAGCGGGAGAGGAACACTAGGATATGAGACAATAATCATTGATCGTGAAAAGTTTTGGAAACCAGTCCACTTGTATGTCCTACATAATATGAATGAAGTCGATTCATATGTAGTCAAGCACATGGACTATGTAAGGAGGAATAATCCAAGAAAAGCCGAGAATTGGGTTATAAGGGAACATAACAGAATTTTGTTGATTGTTTTAAAGATCGAGTTATTACGCTCGAAGTTCCGGAGTAGAAATCTCAAGAACCCTAATGTGGTTGTGTCGGGGGCCAAAATTTCAAGTGATGAGCTTTTCCGGGTTTGTTATTAATAATCGTACTTTCTATACGAGAGCTCAATCTAATAAAAGCAACACTCAAAATTGTCACATTACATTGGAATCAGAAGCGACACGCATTTCTAGTGCAAAAGACAAGAACCCAAGGTATGGTAGTATGTCTTATTATGGTATTATCGAACACATATGGGTATTGATATACTCTATCAACATCAAAATTACAGTGTTTTGCTACACATGCGTTGAAACTAATAATGGAGTCAAAGTTGATGAGTTTGGATTTACTTTAGTTGCTCTTGATAAAGTGCGACATAGAGATGATCCTTTTATATTGGCATCACAAGCAAACCAAGTTTTTTATGTCCCTGACCTTCTTCAACCGGGTTGGTCTGTTGTCTTGTCTACCTCAAAGGGATACAACAATGAAGAAATTGACGATGTTTGTGAAGAAAGTAGTAGCTCAACAGTTTTGCTCGCCACCCACGAGGATGCAATCGAAGAGGATATTTATGTAAGGGAAGATCATCAAGAAGGCATTTGGATCAATTAAGAAAGTAACATAGAGAATGAATCCTCTAGTCAAGTGCCTACAAAAAAAGAGAAAAGATGACAAGACTTAGAAGTAGAAAAGTTTTTTTTGTTAAAGAATTCTCTAGTAGTTTTTTTTATTGCATGATAATGGTAGATTATTCGTTGAGTTTTATTCTATAAAAAGGATATGTTATTCATTTTCCAAATGAGGTTATTGGTTGATTTTTTGACATTAAGTGTTATTTTTTGATCTCCTCATACTTTGTTTTATTTAGATGTGTTAACCTTATCGTTATTTTATTTTAGTGCAATATATCTTTTGGCATACGATTCACCTATTTAAGGTTTTTTTGTTTTCAGCTGGATCATGTAACACCCCAAATCCGCGGGATTCGGAGCGGTACGGGTTAGGACCTCACAATGGGTCCCGACCCTTAGACTGACAACAATTTCACCGGATCTTGCAACAAGGCACAAATAAAGGCTAAAATCGAAATACATTTTTATGCAATGCAAACAATCTCGAAAAGAAAGATACAACTTGAAAACTCAGCCGAGTCCTCAAAACGACACAACTCCAAAACATAAATCCCTAAGGTACAACATAAACCAAAACGACATAATCACATAACCATCCCCGTCCTATAATGTACGGAGACCCCGCCTGTCCACTCCTCCACCTCACTCGACGGCATCCCTAACCTGCAAGACAACTACAAAATCGGTATAAAACCGTTAGCTAGCATTCAAAGCATTAGAATCATGGTATTGACACACACACACACATAGGCATCATAACACACAACATGATCAAAACATACATGTCCTGTTTATTATCTCCTTGTTATTATTAAGTCATATCCCTTACTATTCCACTTATGGTGTGACACGAGAACCTTAATGATCTCGCCCTTGTCCCCTTTCACCATACCGGTTTGTACGTGATGCGGATCAGCATCACCCGTTGGACTGGTCGCAAGGCATATCCCAGTCATCCCCATTTTGGACTAGACAAGCGGTCACCGCCCGTTATCATACACTTGGGCCAAATATAAACATATAAACCAAAATATAAACATACTCGGGGTGTTACGCTCGGAACGGAGTTTTCGAGTCAGAAAGATTTTTCGAATCTTCCCAAAAATAAACCAAAATATAAACATACTCGGGAATTTTATTTTTACGTCTTAAAAACACTTTTAAAAAATATAAAAAGGAATTTATTAAAAAGGGAATATCGATAGGAATACTCAAGGGAGACAATATCGAAACCGGGCGTTACATCAGGTCCCCCTAAAAACAAGTTTCGTCCCGAAACTTGCTAACATGAAACTCTCGAACAAAATCGTCACGATAACCGCTCGGAACACTATAACGTAGCAACTATGGCTCTCAAATCCAAAGTCTACTCGCCTAGACACATCAAGACTCACATGATATACACATATGAAAAACACACATTATATCATGTCACCAATCACATAAGCACAACCAAGGAAAGATCTCAGGACTAACCCGACGGTCCTATAGATGTCACTAAACCTACGTAAAACTCATGATAGTTCCTCTGGATACTATCTTAGGTCTCTCATGTAGCCTCATCGGCTCCTCGTCTCGACCACTGCACTGTCAGCATCGGTACCTTCTTCGACCGAAGGTGTCTCATACTACACCCCAACAATTGCTATTGGTGGCAACGCCGACTTGTAAGTCATTTCCCAACTTGCTCTAGGATCTCAAAATGGTCTGATAAACCGGAACTCAACTTACTTTTCGGGTCTTTCTCAACACAACATTTCCATTATGTTTCTTCCTTGTCCCTCAATACCCAAATCAAGGTCTTGTCCTAGAGAATCACTTGTACACTTCAAACTTATCCTTCCTCGAGGCAATTCATGTAATAATTGCACCGATGAACCCCTTCTTAGCACTCATCACTGACCAGTCCGTCTCGCTCCAACTTCGTTGTCATCCGGAGTCGGTTATCCATGGATGGTGTCACTTGGAGAATCTCTTCATAAATCCGGTCATGATCAACCCATCCTAGAAAATTTGTAACCTCTTTCACATCCTTCGGTAGTTGCCATTCCGAGACAACTTGTCATACAACTTCTCTCTTTTCGCGATTGGTGCTCTCCATAACAACGTCAAAATAAAAGTTCAAGATAACGTTTGGTGTTCTCTCTTCAGTGCATTGGTTCTACTGAACCTTTATTAACAAGATCTTGTAATCGGGTTCCTTCAATTGCTTCCAAAACTCACGCCTCTTTCCAAGTTCATTGGCTCCTTGAATATCGGAGTTGATTCAAGCTCGTCCTTAGTGGCAAAATACTCATTCTAACGTGCTGGACTTTGTGATATCTCGGGTTCCGTCTATTCTCCTCTCGTCACATAACGTAATCACCAAAACAATAATATCTAAGCACTTGACCGATGGTCATGGTACTAATGATCTACCCCGCTCTGTTGGGGTGATATCCTTGAAACACGTGTATTGCTCCATCTTCTGCTACCAGGTCGACCGTACTTCATCTCCTGAAGCTGAGAGGCTTGCTCGAGCCTTCTAACTCTTGGGACCTTGGTCAAGCATGCTTCCGCTTAATCCCCTTTTTCCTTTTTGAGGAATGACGACAATAGGACCACCGACTTTATATGTTTTTATTTGGCCCAAGTGTATGATAACGGGCGGTGACCGCTTGTCCAGTCCAAAATGAGGATGACTGGGAGGTGCCTTGCGACCAGTCCAACAGGTGATGCTGATCCGCATCAAGTACAAACCCGTATGGTGAAAGGGGACAAGGGCGAGATCGTTAAGATTCTCATGTCACACCATAAGTGGAATAGTAAGGGATATAACTTAATAATAACAAGGAGATAATAAACCAGACATGTATGTTTTGATCATGTTGTGTGTTATGATGCCTATGTGTGTGTGTGTGCCAATACCTTGATTCCAATGTTTTGAATGCTAGCTAACGGTTTTATACCGATTTAGTAGTTTCCTGCAGGTTAGGGATGCCGCCGAGTGAGGTGGAGTAGTGGACAGTCGGGGTCTCCGTACATTATAGGACGGGGATGGTTATGTGATTATGTCGTTTTGATTTATGTTGTACCTTAGGGATTTATGTTTTGGAGTTGTGTCGTTTTGAGGACTCGGCTGAGTTTCCAAATTGTATCTTTCTTTTCGAGATTGTTTGCATTGCACATAAATGTATTTCGATTTTAGCCTTTATTTGTGTCTTGTTGTAAGATCCGGTGAAATTGTTGTCAGTCTAAGGGTCGGGACCCATTGTGAGGTCCTAACCCGTAGCGCTCCGAATCCCGCGGATTCAGGGTGTTACAGATCAAAAGCGCAAGGAACCGATCACCCAAGCCTCACAACCGTCTGAGTTGCAACCGCTTGAGTCTTCTCAGTTGTTTCAACCATCTACGAAAGTCACTAGGACTGGAGGGGCTTCATTGTTGAAAAACTTTACCAAGCCAATAGGGTAAGGAAAGAGGTTTGAAATACGTTTCAATAAACACGGTCAACCTGAACGGGAACATGTATCAAAGTTGTCCACATATGTTGGCACTGTAGCAAAGAGAATTGTTCCAAATACTATTGAAAGTTGGAAGCATGTATCATATGAGGACTTAAATCATATTTGGGATGATGTCGTGGTTAGCATATATTTATTTATCTATATTTGATATTTGATTATTTTGAAATATATTTATAAGGTTCATATAATTTATCTCATTTTCTTACTGTGAAACATTGTAGGATCGTTTTGCAATTTCGGAAGAACATAAAAGTTGGGTTTGGAAAAAAAATCAAATATATTATGGAGTACTTTCAAAAAAACTTGAGGAGAAATCATTTACAAGACAAGATTATAGGGGCTTTTCTTACTAGTCACCCAAGCATTATGACTCCTACATCACCCAAGACTAGTGGAAGAAATTTGTTCAAATAAGTCTGTCTAATGGTACTCGTGATATTCTACTTCTTTTGTATTGTTTGAAAATTGTCTTTTTATCACTTGACACAAAATCATCATACTAATCGATGTTCATATTTTTCAATTAGGAAAAAAGAGAGAAGTATAAACAACTCTCTCTAATGAATGACCATACTTATAGGGCGTCCAAGTTAGGTTATATAGGAGTGACTAAAAGATATGTATGTACTGTATTATGTATTTCATTTCACTAATGATTTCATAATTTACGTGTGTTATAATATGTTTACTTAATTGCTTGATATAAATTTAGAAACGTGAGCACAAATTGGACGCGTCTTCCTTTGTATCACGAGCAATCTTATACAAGGAAGCCAGAAAATGTAAAGATGGTTCATATAGTGACAAGTCAAGATAAGTGATCGAAAAAAATAGTAAGTGTGTCATTAAATTTTATGACTTATGTATATTTTTCACTAAAAATATTTGTACTGCTATATGATAATGTTAGGATATGTATTTCGAACAAGAATCAGCAGGGGAGCTTGTTACCAATGGTCGTAAGGATGTTTTGGCAATGGCCTTAGGAAAACAAGACCACCCTGGGTCTACTATAGGAGTTGGTCAAGATGTACATGTCAGTGGGTTCTTTGGTCATGCATCTCGTCATGTATCTACAATTCCCACAATGAATCTTGAGGAGGCTGCTGTAACTGAGGCCTCAAAAAGACTTAAAGAGAGCATGATGGCTGAAATTGAATCAATGTTTGACAAAGAGAGGCAAGCAACAAAACATTTCATCCAAACATTGGTACATGAGAGAAAACAATACATCCCAGAAAAGCCACTTCCGGATTTGCCTTCCTTCTCTGTTTCCGTAACCAAGGATCCCGTTCATAAAAGCGGTTATGCATCTTGCTCTACCATCAAAGATAGCACCTCTCCGTTGAATCCGTATGTAAGCAATACTTCAACTAAAAATAAATTTCTTATATTTATAAAGTATATATAACTCTTATTAGTATTGGTGTAGGAAAAGAGTCATTGTCAGATATTTTGGCTTGACCTCACCAAAGAGGAGGCTATAGGATTCGTGTACTCGAACGCAACAATACTTCACAATCAACCTTTGAAAAGTGGTGAAGTAAAGATTGAAGTAGTTACGGTTGCACAAGGTCAAGGTGAAGTTGATGTGTCATTCATTACTGAAGAAGTTTATAAATTGTCAGATTCAGTGGGCCAATACATCAAGTGGTATGATCATCTTGTGAAACCCATCATGGTAAGTTATCATGCAAGTGTGTATAATTTTACAAGTAATCTTAGATTTTCTTTTTATATTTTATTAATGTAATCACTAATATGAAGGGCTCTCCGGAATCCTACGGAGGTAAATAAGGATAAATCCTTGACCAAAGAATCTATAATCAAACCCTTGGTTATGGATTCTGTTCCGAGTGTGGTTGATGATTTCCGTTGGATGTTAGAAGAATTTGGTGATGGTAAAACTTGGGATGTCCAAATTCTTGAAAATATTTTTAATCATAAACATATTGGCTTCTCCATAAACAAGAAACCATTTCAGGTCATGCTCGACAAAAAGCACATAGAAATGTGTCATGTATCAATATACATGAGGTATGTTTTGACAAATTTATTTTTGTATGCACATAGCATGAACTGCAATATATTACACCGGACGTTGTTGCAAATACTTGTGGAAAACTCATTGAAAATCATGTGATATGTTCGGACTTCTTTGTCCAACTTTGTTATCTCCTGAAATCTGTAACACCCCAAATCCGCGGGACTCGGGATGTCACATTGGGCTAGGATCTCACAATGGATCCTGACCCTAGCCTGACAACAAGTTCACTGGACCTTACAACATGACACTGACAGATATAAAACAAATACACAAAACAGTATAAACTGTACGACCCAAAGTAAACAACAACATAGCCGAGTATATAAAACGACATCCTCACATAGGAGGTACAAAAGATCATCCTCACACAGGAGGGGAAACACAGCAACCCCAAACCAACCACCTAATGTACGAGAGTCCTCGGCCTGTCACCCTGCCAGATCACCCAGTAGCGCCTAACCTGTAAACATCTACAACACGGTATGAAACCGTTAGCTAACCATACATATATGAGGTAATGCATAAGCACAAGCACAATCATGAAAGATAAACACATCAGCATGCTATCACACATTTACCCATTTATTATCTTTATATAATAACCATTCACTCAAAAACCGTATATATATAGATAGATGAAAGTATGTGACACGAGGACCGATACATCCCCGCCTCTGAGTACAATGTCCAGCTGTACGAGTATCGGTCACACAATCCGTGTACCCTATGGGAGTGGATTGCGCCCTTCCTGTAAACCAGTCTGGCCTGACATCAGAGAACCTCCCAGACTCCACGGCGGGATGAAAGGGAAAGGTTATCACAGCCACGCAGTGGGGCAGTTAATAGAACATAGGTCGATAAAAACGACAACTCATGCTATCATAGCAAACATATAAAGCACACACTACTCATGCAAACACCCAATATAGGGATGGTAGCTAAGTAAGTCCTACGGACTTACCTCAACCTCGTATAAAGCTCAACCACAACTGGATCACCTCAACACTGGAGGGACAACACAGCCTATAGACAAGGCATAGAGAGATGTCACATCTCTTATCAAACAAAGGGTCACACCTAGACCCAAAGGGATCCATAGGGATCATATACATCCTATAACCTCAAATAATATGCTAAACCTTAAAGCCACATCAGGGCATAAATCCAACTCATGATATCATCACCAACTAAAATCCTATAATTACCAGAATAATATAACGACCAAAATGGAAATTCCAATTATCCATTTTAACCAACTTAAGGTCAACTTATACTAACCCGCAATACGGAAAACGAATAAATTCATAACTTATTTGTTACTAACCCGATATACGAATCGGAAGAAGATCCAGACTCCTAGCGATACGGGGAGTAAGAGCGCGGTATGAAACCTTACATTTGATGACTTGCGGTGGTCGTCGGTGCTCCGATAGCGGTAAACGGAAGCTTTACAAGAAAGCTAACAAACGGAAAATAACCTGGTACCACGTTGAAGAGAACAAGATAAGGGGCTCGATGGTATGATCGGTTTTGAAAACGGATCGAAGATGAAGGGTTTATAATTGATGGAGAGTAGCTCGGTGTTCTCTCGCTCAACTCTTCTGAAATGTTCGAAAGTGAAAGTGAATTGGGAAGATGAAGTCTGCAACTTTCATTTGTTAATATATATATATATATATATATATATATATATATATATATATATATATATATATATATATATATATATATATATATATATATATATATGCAATTTGCAATTGCAATTGCAATCAACAGCCGCCTTTCACATATGTATATAAATATATATAATATAATATACACATGTGAATTCATTCACAGCTTAGCCGCCTTCTATTTCTTTTATATATATATATATATATATATATATATATATATATATATATATGGATCCAAGCTATTTAATTGAAACGTGGTTATAATTTTCGGTCTCCTAACTTTATCAAATTGGAATATCAAATTCGGAATATTATCGGGATAATTAATCCATAACTATCTCGTAAATGGGCATTCCTGAGCCACATTTCTTAGCCGTTAAGAAACGAAATAGCGACTCTTTTGGCCGTTTTGCCTCTCCATGTTATTTCATATCTAGGACATATCCGATGTCCTGATCATTTCTCTCAACTGCATTTTTATTAATTGGAGCTCCCAAATGCTCCAAATAACACCGGAGGGTAAAATAATTACCCGGGAGAAAAGTAAAAATTTCCCCAAACGTCCAAAATTACGCTAGGAACATAACGGTGGGACTCATACTCATCACTTGTGAAATCTTCGCGAGTTATATGTCAATTACTATAACAATTAAGTTAATCAACATTAATTAAAATTCGAAAATCCTAGCTATTACATCACACACCCCTAAAAAAAAGTTTCGTCCCGAAACTTGCAAAATCCCAAAGTCATCTCGGACCCATAAGCCGAGGTATAACTCTCACTCTCTCTATCGGAGGTATCACATCTCCGTTCAAAAGGTCATCACCTATAACAATCTATAACCTCAATGTCACCATGGAGGAATCATCAACTCCAGAAAAAAGGGTCATAACGCTACCCAAAGGCGTAGAGGAATCACGTCTCTCGCCATACTACATCACAAGGCATAGAGGAAGCACATCTCTAGCCCAAACATATCACAAGTATAGAGGAAATACGTCTCTAGCAAACCATAATCATATATATCGTATGGAGGAATCACATCTCCACTAAAACTATGTCCATCAAGGTAGCATGGAGGAAAGAACCATCTCCGGCTGAATCCTAATCACACTCAAATAGCATGAAGGAAAGAACAATCTCCAGCTATAAATATAATCATACTCGGGTAGCGTGGAGGAAGTAATCATCTCCAACTATAACATACATCACGCTAGCACATCAAGATCTACTAAGATCATAAATCACATCACAACTAGCATGGAATAACACATCAAGGCATATAAGCACATAAGCACAACATTCATCAAGATAGCACTAAGATCTACTCGTGCTCCCACAAATGGGTTTGTCCCAACATATACTCTGGATAGTTCCTCAGGACACTATCCTCAGTCTCTCACATAGCCTCTTCAGGTCTTCATCTCGACCATAATACCCTCAATATGGGAATGTCTTTCAAATGCAAGGGTTTCATATCTTATTCCAATAATGTAATCGAATGCTCAACAACGATGTGGTTCAACTTAACCACTAGATCATTATAACTCACAAAGTGTTTCCAACCTGGTATATACTTCCTCAGTTGAGACACATGAACACTGGGTGAACATCCACCAACTTCAGAGTGAAAGCTAAACATCATGTTGCCTTCATAAAACTGATCAAGATCTCAAGTAACCGACATATTGGAAACTCAGTTCCCCTTTCCCTAATACACAACAAACGTCTCACAGCTGAGATACCTCCAGCCGAACATGAACTCTCACTTGAACTTTAGAGGTTAACACCTCTTGTCTACACACACAATCTGGCGACTATGTAGAACCAACATTCTTCCTTTAATCAACGTTACTTGAACTATAAAATCCTGAATCTGGTCAGGTGTTATTCTACTACTACTACTAGATCACTTCTAGCATAAGGATATACGACATCTATGTCTATATATATTGCCTCATAGGGCTATCCCAAAAAGATGCACGTCCTTCATTGTTATATAATAAACTCATTAATGGAAGGTAATATAACCATCCACGTTTCCCATTCGACTTACAACTTATAATAGATCTTTAAGATCTAGATGATCCTCTCTAACTGACCATCTGTCAGGGGATGAAGTGTAGTCATGAGGTACACACTCGTCCCCAAAGCAGTCTGAATCTGCTGCCTAAAATCTCAAAGTAAAAACATCCATGTCGATCAGAAATGATTGTTCTCGGTATACCGTGAAGTCTCATTATCTGTCTAGTGTACTCCTCAGCCAGTTCATTCACTAGCCACGTCCTTCTAATAGAAATGAAACGTGCCGGTTTCATTAATTTGTTACTAACAATCCAGATAACATAAATCTTCTACTGGGTCACAATCCCATAAAAAAGTCCTTAGAGATATCCTCCCAAATTCTACTACTGCACTGGTAGTGGGTGGGGCTTATCTCTAGATCAAAAATACTCTATCTGGACCTGCTAACAAGTCACACACTGTATCACAAATCTGGTTATATCGGCTTCATACAACATAATCATCTCATCTCGTGGTACATCTTACTCGTACCTGAATGTACTGAATAAGGCGTACAATGGGTATACCATAATATTCTATGTCTCCATCTACATCAGCAGGTACACAAAATTGGTCATGACTCTTCATCAATCCATCTACTCCCATGGAGAACTATGGTGCCTCAGTAGACATCCTTTCTCTAAACCTTGTCAAGGCCGGGTAGGTCTCCTGCTTCTGTTGGACCTCATCCAACAGACCAGGTAGAACCTCTGAGGTAACTGGGTATCCTCATCAAGGAACTAATTGTCCAACTCTAACCAAGCTAGATCTCTCTGAAATTGAGGCTGAACTATCAGTCTCACAATCATCTTCTCTTGGAGCGTCTTTCCATTCAAGTTATCGGCGACAACATTCAACTTCTCTAAATGATATGGAATCTTCAAGTGAAAGTCTTGATCAATTTAAGCTCTTAACACTGGCGGTTATTCAACCCCTGTTGCATAAATTATACTCCAGGTTTCTATGATCTATAGAAATCTGACATGAAGATCACACCGGTACGGTCTTCTCAAAAGACTCGCAAATGAATACGTAATCATATAAAATCCTTCCTCAAAGCATTGATAGCAATCGGCTGAGCCGAGAAAACTACGTATCCCTTAATGTTCATCAGTATCTCCCATGGTACAACATACTAAATTCTCGCCAGGTCAACCATGATCCCACTGGCGGAGACAACATGGCCTAAAAAGACTACCACTGGCATCTCAACTTACACTTAGAGAGCGTAGCATACAACCCTCTATCTCTCGAAATCTGCAGAACGGTCCTCAGACGATCGGTCTACTATTCTCTGCTATGAGAGTATACCGACATGTCATCCATGAAGTCCACCACCAAAAAATCAAGGAAGTCGATGAAGATATTATTCATCAACTCCATAAAAACTACTAAAACATTCGTCAACCCAAATGACATCACTACAAACTCGTAGTGTCCATAACGGGTATGGGATGCTATCTCATATACATGCTGCTCTCTCATCCATGACTAGGGATATCTTGAGCACAAAGGAATCCTGAAAACAAAATTGCTTCTTGAAGCTAACTCATCAGGTCGTCAATACGGAACATGGAACCTACTAGGGTAAAAGAAGTCTGTTTCAGTCAAATTTTTCAAGTTATCAGTACAATATCTCAACAAGCACCATATAGTGTGGCTTTCCCATTCAATCTTGTATCATACTTCAACTCGATAACAATGTTCACACTCCGTTGAGGTGGCAACTAGACGGTTCAGTAACACGTCTATAAACTCATAAACAACTGGAATACCTTCCAATGTTGGACTATCTCGCTCCTTCATGGTATAACACTAGAAGACGTCACATCCCTGTGCTATCAGCTCGATGCTCGTACAGTCCTGATGACAAACCCGTCTCTTCAAAGGTCTTAACCTCAGAAGACCTCTATTTAACTCAACTCAGTAAAGACTATAATAGTCTTACTATTAAAAGCTAACACCGCATGATATCTATTCATCCAAACCATACACATAATGACTTCCTCATGCACCTACGACATGACAAAGAAGTCTGCAACCATACACGGGTCCCTGAAATAAGGGAACAAACACGCATCTCACGGGTATCTCAGACCCAAAAAGGTAATCCTGTAAAGGAAAATCCACCTTCTACTATATACAAAAAGTCAACCATTAACTCATGCATCGAAAGACATGAAGTGCATAGCACTCACAACAAGCAAAACTCCACCAGGTAAACCATTAACGAGAATGGTACCTATAACAGCTAACACTCGTAGCTCCACTACATATCATCACTCAATGACAGATCCATGCTCCTCAGGTATCACTGAGGTCATTACTATAGCCTCCACTTCCACTCTTTCTGCACCGGAAAGAGGAAGGTCTTGATGGGAAGAAATACCATCGTGCTGACAGAAAGGGCCAGATGGCCTAGCTCACCACAAGTGAAACAAGCTATCAGTGCCAAAGGGCACACAGAACGCAAATGATCTGGATAGCCACAACTGAAACATAATCATCCCATCCTTGCAACCTGTGCAACTGAAGGGTAACTCGACCTTCGTCATCCACCTGGAATGATCTCACTCTTGAAGGGAACCTGTAAAGGCAATGCCTTGCCCTGTCGACAAAACTTCGCTCTATGCCCTGCTTTACCACACGTAAAGCATGTGATGGGAGCCTTTGGGCACACAGCTCGCCAGTGTCCCAACTTCCACGCAATTAAAACACTGTAGTTCATTGTCAGTCATCTTTATGGCCAAAGGATCACTAGATTGTCCTGATATCGGACTTGGTTCCCCATTCATCATCTTTGCTTCTCCAGTAACTGATTCAGTCCATTGCTTCTTTCCGGATCCAGAAGCTTCAGTTGATCTCACAATTGTTGGTAAATCTGGTGTCGATCTACCCGCTATCACCGCTTCATATACTTGTTACATATATTCTTGAAACTCGGATCTACTCATGGAGACACGATCAGCCTCTTCAAATTCGTTCTCTACCATAGGGGAAACAACAGCGGAAACTGGTCCCTGACTTATCACCACTGGAGGAAGAGGGGGTGTACCCCTACCTCATCCACTATAGATACTACTCTAGTCTGAGTAATCTGTAGGATATACGCACCTAATCTTATAAGGCTATATATATGCCATATGTATCGATATGTATATAATACATCCACATAATCCATAGTACACACATATATATATATACATATCTACGCTGCAGAGATCCATGGCAGAGGTGACGACTTCTCGTACATTCTATCCCAAAACCACACTTAAAACCAAAACCTTTGAAAACGTCAGATCCCATGTGGGCTCTGTTTATTTTACCTATCAAACCTCATTGCAGGTAGCAAGTGCCATTGTTGTCAACCTGGGCTCTGATACCAACTCTGTAAAACCCCAAATCCGCGGGACTCGGGATGTCACATTGGGCTAGGATCTCACAATGGATCCTAACCCTAGCCTGACAACAAGTTCACTGGACCTTACAACATGGCACTGACAGATATAAAACAAATACACAAAACAGTATAAACTGTACGACCCAAAGTAAACAACAACATAGCCGAGTATATAAAACGACATCCTCACATAGGAGGTACAAAAGATCATCCTCACACAGGAGGGGAAACACAGCAACCCCAAACCAACCACCTAATGTACGAGAGTCCTCGGCCTGTCACCCTGCCAGATCACCCAGTAGCGCCTAACCTGTAAACATCTACAACACGGTATGAAACCGTTAGCTAACCATACATATATGAGGTAATGCATAAGCACAAGCACAATCATGAAAGATAAACACATCAGCATGCTATCACACATTTACCCATTTATTATCTTTATATAATAACCATTCACTCAAAAACCGTATATATATAGATAGATGAAAGTATGTGACACGAGGACCGATACATCCCCGCCTCTGAGTACAATGTCCAGCTGTACGAGTATCGGTCACACAATCCGTGTACCCTATGGGAGTGGATTGCGCCCTTCCTGTAAACCAGTCTGGCCTGACATCAGAGAACCTCCCAGACTCCACGGCGGGATGAAAGGGAAAGGTTATCACAGCCACGCAGTGGGGCAGTTAATAGAACATAGGTCGATAAAAACGACAACTCATGCTATCATAGCAAACATATAAAGCACACACTACTCATGCAAACACCCAATATAGGGATGGTAGCTAAGTAAGTCCTACGGACTTACCTCAACCTCGTATAAAGCTCAACCACAACTGGATCACCTCAACACTGGAGGGACAACACAGCCTATAGACAAGGCATAGAGAGATGTCACATCTCTTATCAAACAAAGGGTCACACCTAGACCCAAAGGGATCCATAGGGATCATATACATCCTATAACCTCAAATAATATGCTAAACCTTAAAGCCACATCAGGGCATAAATCCAACTCATGATATCATCACCAACTAAAATCCTATAATTACCAGAATAATATAACGACCAAAATGGAAATTCCAATTATCCATTTTAACCAACTTAAGGTCAACTTATACTAACCCGCAATACGGAAAACGAATAAATTCATAACTTATTTGTTACTAACCCGATATACGAATCGGAAGAAGATCCAGACTCCTAGCGATACGGGGAGTAAGAGCGCGGTATGAAACCTTACATTTGATGACTTGCGGTGGTCGTCGGTGCTCCGATAGCGGTAAACGGAAGCTTTACAAGAAAGCTAACAAACGGAAAATAACCTGGTACCACGTTGAAGAGAACAAGATAAGGGGCTCGATGGTATGATCGGTTTTGAAAACGGATCGAAGATGAAGGGTTTATAATTGATGGAGAGTAGCTCGGTGTTCTCTCGCTCAACTCTTCTGAAATGTTCGAAAGTGAAAGTGAATTGGGAAGATGAAGTCTGCAACTTTCATTTGTTAATATATATATATATATATATATATATATATATATATATATATATATATATATATATATATATATATATATATGCAATTTGCAATTGCAATTGCAATCAACAGCCGCCTTTCACATATGTATATAAATATATATAATATAATATACACATGTGAATTCATTCACAGCTTAGCCGCCTTCTATTTCTTTTATATATATATATATATATATATATATATATATATATATATATATGGATCCAAGCTATTTAATTGAAACGTGGTTATAATTTTCGGTCTCCTAACTTTATCAAATTGGAATATCAAATTCGGAATATTATCGGGATAATTAATCCATAACTATCTCGTAAATGGGCATTCCTGAGCCACATTTCTTAGCCGTTAAGAAACGAAATAGCGACTCTTTTGGCCGTTTTGCCTCTCCATGTTATTTCATATCTAGGACATATCCGATGTCCTGATCATTTCTCTCAACTGCATTTTTATTAATTGGAGCTCCCAAATGCTCCAAATAACACCGGAGGGTAAAATAATTACCCGGGAGAAAAGTAAAAATTTTCCCAAACGTCCAAAATTACGCTAGGAACATAACGGTGGGACTCATACTCATCACTTGTGAAATCTTCGCGAGTTATATGTCAATTACTATAACAATTAAGTTAATCAACATTAATTAAAATTCGAAAATCCTAGCTATTACAAAATCGATGTTGGTACCATCAAACAACGGGCTACTTATATTGCTCATGTCATGAAAGGCAATATTGAAAACAAGCTCTTTTTCGCTCCTTATTATTTTGGGTAAATAATGTTGCATTTATTTTATCTTAAATAATATCATTTTTAGAATTATAAATATAAATGTTTATATGCATACACATACTCACAAACATATGTATATAGGAATCATTGGGTGTTATTGGTCTTACATCCTCACAAAGGTGTTGTATATTGGATTGACACATCACATGGTGAACAAAGAGAAGATGCAGAGTAATTAGTTGAACTGTAAGTATATCTTGCTTTATTTAACTAATTATAAAATAAAAGTACACATGTTACTAACCAAACTTGGTTTTTTTGAAGGAGTTATGCTTTAAAATGTTGCAATTTGGGAAAGAAACAGCCGAGAACACAAATTTTATGCATGTCATAAAGGTAAAATTCTATATTTTTAAATTTTACTTAAAATTTTATATCAAATATGTATACTTTTTTTTGTAAAATTAAACTTGTCATGATATAATATATTAACTTATTTATTTATGTTGTAGTGTCCACGTCAAACAACTTTGATTGATTGTGGGTACTATGTTTTGAGGTTTATGCGGGAGATAATACTAAGAAAAAGTGATATTGTCCTCCAATCTTTTGAAAACAACATTCTTCTTTTTCATCGTGCTATATCAATTTAACTTCTAATATAATTATATTATTTTATAGTGGTATGGTAGAAAGAGTATTTACTCCGATGGTGAGGTTGATCAATTCCGAAAGGAGTTGTAAAAATATTTGCTTCAACTCGTCTTGTAGGTATGTGAAAAGTGATGTAATTTAGACAATGTTTGTTGTTACTTACTAATAAACAAACATTATAGTGGTATACTATTGCATGACATCTCAAGTACATCTATGCTGTAAGAGCCTTAGTCGAGAGGTGTTGAGAGAGAGTGTTGAGTGTGCAAGATTGGCCTAAACTGCCCCTGCGGCTGCCTGATCCGCCCCTGCGGCCACCATCATCCGCCCCTACGGATTGTGGTGTGTTGCAGCCGGTTTTGTTGACTTGACCCGTGCTTTTGGAAGGCTTCCTACATAAGCTTCTTCCATGCTTCATGTGGAGGATTTCTCATCTATCTCCAGCTCCATCTTCTCCCTCACGTTCTTCTTCTCTTCTTCTTCCCTCTTTGGATCTTCATCTTGTTTTCCTTGATCTTGTGAGAGTGTTGAAGTCAGATTGATGTTGGTTTGTTGATGATGATGATTGAGGACGTTGTTGTGCTTGTGTTGAGCCATCCTTGAGCTTGTGGAGTATGATCTTCCTCTGTTAGGTTATAGCTTGGTGAGTTCTTCCTACATCTCTTCCTGTCTTTCTTCTTTCTTCCTTCTTTCTTCTTTTCTTCCTTCCTAACTTGGATTCCACAAGGTTTGATCTTGTGGAAGCCTTCACAGGCTTTATTTGATGTATATATGTATGTGCTTGGATGCTGGACGTTGAAGAAGTGAAGAAAGGCAAGTGAAGGATCGAAGAGAAATCGAGGGCGAGCCTCTGTTGTCCAGCCGCCTCTACGCCTGGTGTCCAGCCGCCCCTGTATGTGGTGCTGTCGTCCCTGCGCCTCCCTGCACTTCACCCTTGTTTTGCTCTTGGTTTACAAGTGTGTCTTGTTTCCTGGGCTTGCTTATGGATGGCATTGTCCCTTCCCTTCGTAGTATGAGTGTGTAGTATCATGCTAGGTATAGGTGAGTGTGTGATGATGATGTTATGATCATGTTATGTCTTGAACAACTTTAAGGATTAGTAGGTTGTGAGGTTTAGATTGAGAATGATCCTATGGATCCCTTGGGTCTAGGTGTGACCCCTTTGATTGATAGGAGATTGATATATCTCTATGCCTTGTTATTAGGCAGTGTCCCTCTCAAGATTGGAGGTTGATCGTTGTTGTGATTGTACGAGGTTGAGGTAAGTCCATAGGGCTTACTTAGCTACCATCCTTATATTGGGTGTTTGCATGAGTGGTGTCTGTGTTATATGCTTGATAGATATCATGCGATGTCGATTATTACCGAACTATGTCTTATCGATAGCCCCATTGCATGGCAGTGATAACCTTTCCCTTTCATCTTGTAAGGAGTTTGGGAGGTTCTTTGACGTCATGCCAGACTGGTTTAAAGGAAGGGCGCAATCCACTCCCATAAGGTGCACGGTTGTGTGACCGATACTACTTACAACTGGCTAGCAAACCCAGAGGCGGGGATGATACGTTCCTCGTGTCACATAGTTTCATCTATCTATTTATACGATTTGAGTGAATGACTATTATATAAAGATAATAAAATGGGTAAATGTGTGACAACATGATTGTGTGTTTATCCTTCATGACTTGTGCTTGTGCTTATGCATTACCTTACATATGTATGGTTAGTTAATGGTTTCATACCATGTTGTAGATGCCTTACAGGACAGGAGAGATGCTGAGTGATCTGGCAGGGTGACAGGCCGAGGACTCTCGTACATTAGGTGGTTATGGTTTTGGAGATGTTTTGTATACCTCATGTGTGAGGATGATGTTTTATACTCGGCTATGATCTTGTATACCTTTTGGTTGTACAGTTTTATACAGTTTTATGTATTTGTTTAATATCTGTCAGTGGCATATTGTAAGGTCCAGTGAAATTGTTGTCAGGCTAGGGTCAGGATCCACTGTGAGATCCTAGCCCAATGTGACATCCCGAGTCCCGCAGATTTGGGTGTTACATATGCATGACATTTCTTATGTTTTGTCTCAACAGGAATTTTGACAAATATTTATGCTTAATTTGCTTCTCATACACTGTTATGACATATATATTTTGAAGTTTGTTCTGTTATAGTTTGTTTCTATGTGACGTATTATATACCTTTGTTTATTGCAATGCTCAAAATTTTCTGCCAAGTGGTCATTTGCAGTGGCATCATTGTTTTGATTGCGAGGTCCCTAAGAAGAATCAGAGTACCTTGAATGACTCATATTAGTAATGTTATTTAAATCTTATAACTCATAGACTAAGTTTTTCTAGTTACGTTTGTTTAGGCGTATGATTTAAAGTTTAGCAATGGGTGTAAACATGTTTTCATTGACACGTTTTAGTTTATGGCAATTAATGAGCAGGTTTATTATGTTTTGGTATATCAAATGTGTGAAAAATCAATTATTGGATTTGAATCAAATGTTACAGGTGGTATATTCGAAAAATAGAATGAAATATAAAAGAAAAAAGAGAAAATAATCCGGATATATGTTTGCGGTGTATAAAGTCAAAATTGTAAAATCCGAATATATGTTTGCGGTGTATAAAGTCAAAATTATAATAATCTGGTTGTAAGTATCGGTGTATATTAACCTCACCCAATGGCCCACCACTAAACTTCTTAATCCGATTATCTTAGTCCGGATTAGAAATAATACGGTGTTTTACACAACTATATAATCCGGATTTTCATCCGAATTTTATGCGTTTCATACAATCCAGTTAATTGATCACTTATATAATCCGGATGTGCTACATCCGGATTATATTCAATCCAATAATCCGGATTATAATGTGTCAAATAATCCGGGCAAAAATACGATCGAAAAATAGGAAAAAAATGAACCTAGCAAATATGCCGGTGCTTCGCAAAAAACGCCCGGATTATAAAGTTAAGGGGCAAATACACCCCTAACCTTTAATCCGGTGCACGCCCGGATTATAAGCCCTCAAATAACCGGATTATAAAGTCCTTTTTGACGTAGCGATCAAAAAGATGTCATCGTATACATATATACATCCCAAAAGCCCATAACATCTGAGATGTACGGAAACCCTCTGTTGATCACTCCTCCAGATCACTCTACAGTCCTACAAAGCATCTACAACGCGGCATGAAACCTTTATCTAACAATTCATATATAGAATAGTGCATAAGCACATAGACATATCAGAATCATAATAAATACTCAAGCATGCTATCACACATTCTCCATTTAATTATCTTTATAAAGTCATACATTCATAATCCTTTTAAAGTTGGGATACGAGAAGTACATCATTCTCGCCTTTGTTCCCCTCACCATCTGGAGTGGCTAAGCGTACTACCGCCGTATACCAATAGGAGTGGTTTGGTACCTTCGCCGTATACTAAGACTGGCATAGTCCCAAAGAACCCTCCAACCTCCCTCGAGAGTACTAGACAAGTTATCGTCCCCATCAAACGTGGGCCAATGCACTGTTGGTAATAATCAATATATATCGCATGCTATAAAGCATATAACATACACCACTCATGCATACATCCAATATAGGAAGACAATTAAGTAAGTCCTAGACTTACATGTATCCAGTTAACCTTAGCTATCAATCAACCTCTCAAATTCCCGTAGGAATATGCTCCACGCCTGATAAATCAAGACACATATATCAAAAACTATCCAACATATTAGAAGGTTTCACTCCTAGTCTCTAAGATCATCAATGTTCATATACATCATAACCATTCACAACATCCTCATCAAATATCCTCATATTAAACCTCTTGCTTCAAATATCAATTAAATTCATTCCTTTGAATTTAATTAACTTATAGAGTTCTCTAAAATCCCAAATTTAAATAATTAACCTTTAATTAATTAACTAAATTTTACTAGAATAACGTTTTGCCCGCATGAAGTTTCTGAACCCACCTGTCATCAGATCTCACCAAGCAAATTGTCAATGATCACCAAAATAATGTAAGGAGCATAATAGAATTTTTAATTATCCATTTTGACAAACCTAAGGTCAATTTAGACCAACCAGCAACATGGAAAACGAATAAAATTATAACGTATTCGTTACTAACCCGATATACGATCCGGAAGAAGATATGGACTCTTGGCAATATGGGAAATAAGAGCACGGTATGAAACACCATGTCCGATGACTTGCGGTGGTCCTTCGGCATTCCGATAGCGGTAAACGGAGGCCTAACCAAAAAGTTAACAAACGGGGAATAGATTTGTACCACGATATAGAGGACAAGATAAGGGACTCGTTGATCTAAACGGATTTGAAAATGGATAAAAGATTAAAGGTGTATAGATGAATGAAGTTTGAGCGGTATCGTGGTTCTTCGATCTCACTTTTCTTCCTCTGCCAATGAATTAAAATGTAAAGTGAAGAATGCAGGCAAGCATCCCTTAGCCTCCATTCTTTCTTTTATATATATATGTGTGTGTGTGTGTGTGTAAATGAAGAAGGAAAATTGTCAATATAGTACCTCATCTTTTAGAATGACTAATCTTTAGTACCCCGTCGTTTAAACTATCAGAACGGTACCTCACCTATTGAGCAAAACCAAAGATTAGTATCTAGATTACTGTTCACACGTTAAGTTAATAGATCGGTGTTAAATATCAGGAGTAAAATTGTCCATCTATTGTAACACCCCAAGTTCTGGGAACTCGAAGCGTTATAGGCTAGGACCTCACAATGGGTCCCGACCCTCAAAGTAGCAACGACACAACGGATCTTACAACAAGGCACAAATAAATCAAAATCAAAACTCAATATAAAACCAAAAGTTATAAAAAAGGAAAACGTAAAAGACTCATAGCCGAGTTCAAAACATAGGGAAAAACAACAACTAAAACATAAACCGATCCCGTCCTATAATGTACAGAAAACCCGGCTGACCACACCGCCCGGATCACTCAGCAACACCTATATTCTGCAAGGCATCAACAACATCAATATAAACCGTTAGCTAATATTCCAGATATCAGAAAGACTATAAAGGCACAAGTACACATAAGGTAAAGTAAAACACAAAAACATGCTCCCACTCAGCCAGTCATCATCTTTCATTACGGTTAAACCATTTACTAATTCAACTTATGGTTGTTACACGAGAATCGCTACGATCTTGCCTCTGTCCCCTTTCACCAACAGGAATAGAACGTATGCATCCTTCTCTCACCTATTGGACTGGTCGCAAGAGCACCTCCCAGTTTTCCCATTGAACTGGACAAGCGGTACCACCCAGTTATACTACACTTGGGCCAATTAAGGTATAACAAGGTCAATCCCAGCCCGGTTATCAGTTATACGATAAACAACAACACAGACAAGCCCAAACAATCAATCTAATGTACGGAACGCAGCTAAGAATGTCCAAGGGACTTTCCTTACTCAGATAACTCAACAACAACATAGTTTTCCACAGGAAAGAAGGGAGGAAATCCTGTTCACACAAGGCATCATGAAACAGGAACCGAAACGATTGCTAGAAGTCTATAACTTCTACTCTTAATGATCTCTAAGAGATATCCACAAGCTAAGGTCTCAACCTTAGTCTTACATCACTCTCAAGGGGTAAGAACATCAACAATAACCAAGGAAAGGAACGAGGAAAGCAAGGAGCACAACAAGGGCCAAAGCTTGCTTCTCTCAACACACACACATGTCACACTCAACCAAGGGAGCCTGTGAACATCAAAGAACTAACAACGGAACACTCCACAAGAATCAAGAATCAAACTTGATTCTTGGAGAAGAAGAAAAAAGAAGACGAAGGGAGAAAACGAAACAGAAGGAAACTGCATGAAACAATACATGAACGTGAGGAAGAAACAAGGAAGGATGAACTTACACGTTCAGCAAGATAATAAGAAGCAAGGTTGCAGCTCTTGAGGGGGAAGAAAACGTAGGCAAGAAACGGGAAAAAAAAGAGAAGACGAGATTTTATAGGAAAGGGGTGAAAAGAAGATCGGATCTTCTATCTATAAAAAGAAGATATAAACAAACGGAAAACAGATCAGTGCAATTTGGGGCAAAACCGCAGGGGTGGTTTGCTCGTGCCGTAGGGGCGGCCAGCCGCAAGGGCGGCTCCCTATCACCACGGCGGCGGTGACAGGCACAACTTTCTGCTGGAGCGGCCGCTGTTACCATAGGGGCGGTGACAACTAAAAACTGGATGGTACTTCAGATTCCCCTAAAGACTTGTCCCGAAAGTTGCAACAACCCGAAAGATCACACGACAATAGCACATAAACGCTAAACTCTACTCATATATTCCCACTTGGGGCACATAACTCAAAACGTCCTCAAACTCAGCGTATTACTCTGGATAGTTCCTCTGGATACTATCATCTATCTCACAAGTTCCCTCATCAGCTCCTCGCATCAACCATTGAATCTTCATCATCGGTATATCCTTCGACCGCAAGCGTCTCGTACTACACTCTAAGACAGCTACCGGATGCTCAACGAATGTATGGTCTGGATCAACTACTAGATCCTCATTACTGACGATGCGTCTCGGGTCTGGTATGTACTCCCGTAACTAAGACTCGTGAAAGACGGGGTGAACACTCTCAAGCCTTGGTGGCAAGGCAAGTGTGTATGTTGCCTCTCCAACTTGCTCAAGAATCTCGAAGGGTCCGACATATCGAGGACTCAGCTTCTCCTTGACGCCGAAATGTCGAACACCTCGTGTCGGGGATACTCTCAACCAAACCTGAACTCCAACTCTAAACTCTTGAGGTATGCGCCTCTTATCTGCATAAGATTTCTAACGACTCAGCTCGTCCCAACACAGCGGGGTACGACATCTTTGTTCGTATAAAGCCTCATAAGGAGCCATCTTGATCAAAGCATGCCAACTGCTGTTATACGAAAGTCGTGAATTGTAGACTCCTACCTAGGGCGGCATGCACCTGCTGCCAGAACCTCGATGTGAATCGTCCGTATCTGTCAAAGACTATAGTCCTAGGTACTCCGTGAAGTCATACTATCTGTCTCGTGAACTCCTCCGCCAATTGACTTACCGGCAACATTTCCTTGATCGGAATCAAGCGTGTGGTGTTTGTCAGTCGATCTACTATAACCCAGATGGCAATAAAACCCCGACTCAGTCTCAAACCGGTAACAAAGTTTATCGAGATGTCCTCCCACTTCCATTGAGGGATGGGAAGTGGATGTAGCTCACCTCCTGCTCGATGATGCTCGATCTTGACCTGTTGGCAGGTCACATACTAGGCTACATATCTCATCACATCAAGATTCTGACCTCTCCACTAGAAAGAGCATCTAATATCCTGATACATCTTACTCACACTGGGATGCACTGAGTAAGGTGAAGAGGGAGCCTCCTGTAGGATTCGCTGTCTCAACTCCCGATCTGAAGGCACACATACACGCTCCTAGCGTCGAAAGATCCCATCATCACCGACTGCAAACTGTGGTGCCTCTCCTCGAGACATCCGGTCTCAGATCTGTGTCAAAGCTGGGCATCTGTCCTATTTCTGTTAGATCTGTACCAACATATCAAGTAATATATCCAAGGTGGACAATTGGCTGTCGGAATCCGGGAAGTGGATATCCATCTCTAGCCATGCCAAGTCTCGTTGTAACTATGGTTGAGCTGTTAGCCTGGCGATCGCCATCTCTCGGGGAGTCTTTCTACGGAGGGCATCAACTACCACATTATCTTTCTCCAAGTGGTATAAGATCTCCAGATCAAAGTCCTTGATCAACTCCAACCATCTGCGCTGGCGGTTGTTCAACTCCCGCTGAGTGAATATGTACTTCAGCCTCTTATGATCCGTGAAAATCTTACACGAAGCTCCGTACAAATAATGCTTCAAATCTTCAAAGCGTGAACAACAAGAACTAACTCAGATCATGGGTAGGGTAATTCTCCTCGTATGTCTTCAATTGTCTCGACGCGTAAGCAATCACCTTACCCCTCTACATCAGACCACATCCTAAGCCTAGCTTGGATACATCGCTGTAAACCACAAAATCCTTAATGCCCTCTGGCTGAGCTAGGATAGAAGCAGAAACCAACCTCTTCTTCAGCTCATCAAAGCTCTGCAGGCACGGCTCAGACCACACGAATCTCATAGACTTCCTAAGCAAGGAAGTGAGAGGTCGGGCATAACTGATATGCCCTCCACAAAACACCGGTAGTAGCCCGCCGATCCTAAGAAACTACGTACCTCCTTGATGTTCTTAGGAGGCAACCATGATGCTACTGACTCAATCTTAGTCGGATCTACTTTGATCCCTTCAGCTGAAATGATGTGACCAAGGAATGCTACCTTGGACAGCCAAAACTCACACTTAAAGAGCTTGGCGTAAAGCTCTCTATCCTGAAGGACTTGGAGTACGATCCTTCAGTGTCCTACATGCTCCTCTCTACTGCGAGAGTATACCAAAATGTCATCTATGAAGACAACTACAAACTGGTCTAGGAAGTCGATGAAGATGTTGTTCATCAACTCCATGAAAACTGTGGGTGCATTCATGAGCCCAAATGGCAGCACTACAAACTCGTAGTGGCCATACTTGGTCCGAAATGCCGTCTTGGCTATGCCTTGCTCTCTAACCCTCAACTGGTGATATTTGGATCTCAGATCGATCCGTGAAAACACTGAAGCTCCATGCAGCTGGTCCAAAAGATCGTCGATTCGGGGAAATGGGTACTTATTCTTGATCGTCACCTTGTTAAGCTCTCGGTAATCAATACATAACCTCATTGACCCGTCTTTGTTCTTGGCGAAGAGTACTGGTGCGTCCAAAGGAGATATACTAGGGTGGATGAAGTCCTTCTCTACTAACTCTTTGAGCTGCTGCATAAGCTCAAGCATCTCGATAGGAACCATACGGTAAGGAGCCTTAGAGATCGGTCTCGTACCAGGCTCTAGATCAATGCCAACGTCTACACTCCTTTGTGGAGGTAAACCAGATGACTCTCCAAAAACGTTGGAAAACTCGCAAGCTACTAGAATCTCCTCCAAAGCTGGACTCGTGCTATCCTTCATGGCATAGCACCGAAAAGCCTCGCAACCTTGACTAATAAGTCTCGCAGCTCGGATTGTACTGATGACTGTACCGGTCTTCCCTAGATCCCATCTTCTGAAGATCTCCACATGGCCTTAATTTCTAGTTACCGTCAATGTCTTCTTGCCGATGTCCAAAAACTGCTCAATGTCGATCCATTCAATCCATGCCCAGAATAACTTCTTCATGTACTAAATACATGACGAAGAAGTCAGCTGGCCAATCGCGACCTCCCAATCTAATAGGGCAATCGCAAACCTCTTGTGTACCTCTAATCTTAGCCCCATCGGGTAATCCTATAAAAAGGGTTACCCTTATATGGTAACTAAGGCCAATCTATCTACACATGCATCAAATATAAAGAAATGTGTAGTACCAATATCGAAAAGAACTATGACAGGAAAACCATTAATATGAATGGTACATATGGTCGCTGGTGTTGTCGGCTCTACAACACTCCTCAACTCATAAACTCTGGCTGATGCATCTCTGGTTTCTACAGAACCACCAACTCGTCCCCTATCTCTCCCTATCCCAGAGTGGAACCCTGAGGAGCGATAAAACCAGGAGCTCTCTGCTGCTACTACGGGTACTGAGGTCTCTGTCCACCTTTTTCAATGCTAATAGGTTAAGATTCTTGTTGAGATAGCGCTTTGCCCTGACTACAATACGCCACTCTGTGTCCGGGCTTGCCACAAGATTGTAACACTCCAAGTTTTGGGAATATGTAGAAGTCTCTGTCCACCTGCTACTCTGAGGGTTGTGACTGCAATACGCCACTCTCTGTCCACCTTCTGAAATGCTAATAGGTTAAGATCCTTGACTCTTTACACGTAGTCGCAATATGCAGAAGCTCCAATGGATACTCGATTGCGCTCTTTGTGCCCCAGACCTCGGAGCGGTCCCGTTCCCAGGCTCGGGAATAACACTCTCAGCAACTTCTTCGACGAACGCCTCAGCGATAGGTGGATCAGCAACTAGGGCTTGACCCCGACCTCTAGCTAGTGGAGGTCTTCCTGCAAGTCCTCATCCACGGACGGTAGGTGGAAGAGGTGGTCGACCCCTTCATCGCCCCACAACAAATGTAG
The DNA here is from genome assembly GCA_033239125.1 of Fagopyrum homotropicum. Lineage (NCBI taxonomy): Eukaryota > Viridiplantae > Streptophyta > Magnoliopsida > Caryophyllales > Polygonaceae > Fagopyrum > Fagopyrum homotropicum. The sequence goes on from BSWB01000008.1 coordinate 80,867,897, forward strand.
CATTAGTACGCGCCATATGCGATAGGTATATAGATATATCATACTATATATAAGGTCACACTACAACTAAAGCAGAAATCCAAAGAAAAGCACATAAAGGCCAAAATAGCCGAAAACTAACTTTTGAGGTCCGCGGAGGTAGTGGTGGTTGCCCGTACATCAATCCCAAACTGACAAGTTTAGAACAAAAATCCCCTTTTGAAAACGTAGACCCCTTCCGGGTTCTGTTTATTTATCTAATCGACCTTTAGAAGATTTCGAGTTCTATTGTTGCCAATCTAGAGCTCTGATACACTATTGTAACACTCCAAGTTTTGGGAACTCAAAGCCTTACGGGCTAGGTTCTCACAATGGGTCACAACCCTCAGAGTAGTAACGGCACAACATATTTAACAACAAGAAACAAATAAATGAAACCCAAAACTCAATATAAAACAAAAGGTTATAACAAAGGAAAACGTAAAAGACTCGCAGCCGAGTGTTATACCGAGTCAAATCGAATTTCGATCCTTTGACCTCTTCCTTTCTACCTAGTGTTATACCGAACACAAATTCTATCATTTTATGTAAGCTTCGATTCACATAAAATGATGGAATTATAAAAAACCCTAATATAGGTATACATATTTATATGGATATAAATATACCTACTTTGTTGACAAGCCCATATGACAAGTATTTGGCAAAGCCATGACAAATGGGTTACAAGGCCATGCAACCTTCAGCCCATATTTTATTCCTTTGTTTCTCAGCCCACTCTCTAACCTCACTTACATACCTCACCAGCCCAACAAGTACCTATAGCATGGGAGCCCAACAAACCCCGATCTAGCAATGAAGGATGAGTTGGAGAAGGATGAGATCCCCTACAGTAACTACTCCCGTATATTCCACAGCAGGTGGTACGGTTGCCTTCAACAACCTTCACGTCTGCCAGTGTTGCTGCTCTTGCCTCCTATACCGATCCTCTTACCTTCCCTCCTTCACGTCTACCTACATCCACCTCTACCAACCTCCCTCTCGTCATCTCTCCACGACCACCTCTACCACCTTCCTTCCCTCCGTACCGGATCTACGCAGCAAGCAACCTTAGCCAAGTCTCTGCATACCCCAAGCGACTCCCTCTCTTCCTGTTGATGGATCAAACAAAGAATCCCCTTCTCTCTTGGCCGGCTGGAATCCAGACACCAGGACCCTCCTCGTTAGTCGTCACACAAGCAGCGGGTAAGTTACCTTTGTCACCATCTCGTTACACTATCGCCGACGTCCAACCTCGAACAGCACCACACGGGAAGATTGTTCCCTTCCATACGCAGCAACCACAGGACGCTTCCTCTCTGGCACACAGATGATAGGACCAAGTGACACACCATCGCTAATACCGTCGTGGAGGTAAGACATGCTTACCTTCTTTCACGTCGAAACGATCAACAAGGACTTGAGGCGTTGTATTCATTTCTGCACAGACCGGTGTTGCCTCGTAACCACCTAGTAGAAGAGTTCACCAGACAAGCAGGAGGGACCATACTGTGGTTGACATTCTTGTCTCGGGGTAGACTTATTACCGCCCCTCGAGAATTGGAGCTAAATAGAAAATCCAGATCAAAATTGTAAATAGTTCAAAGTAAGGACTTGTAGGTCAACGTTATGTGCCCTACGTTAGGGGTCAAAGAGATTATGGAAGGAAAACAACAGTGATTAGTCTCGGCGAGTAGTAAGCAGAGGTCTGGTGAGACCTAAAAGAATTTTGAGAAGAGTCTAAGACCGAAGCTCCTATCGCTCCAAGGAGCCATGAATGGTGAATTAACTTTAGTTCCTAGCCTAATTGGGAAACCCAATGGGAGTCAAAGACAATAGTTTCGACAAATAAGAACCGTGTATCTCGAGGTTTGGACAACCAATACACCCGGTGTAGAGTACGGACTTTCACTTTACCATAGTAAATCATCCCTAGAACGACGGTTGGTTTGAGAGAACATTGTCGTTATTCGAAAGGAAATTATTGACAAAAAAATTTTGGTAAGTCATCCTGACTCATGGAGAATACCATTATGAGTAAGGGAGGCCACAGATCGATCAGGGTAACGCAACGGAAGCGTAGTATTCCCATAACCCTTAAAGGAGGAAACTCAATAATATTACATCTATGACCTCGAGTTAAAGAATTAGAGATCTATATGAAAATCTCTGCTAGGAAGGGTGATATTGGGTTAGATCAAGTTGAAACCCATACCAGAATCAGGTGAAGATTCATAATTAGGGTACGCTCCGATTAGGTCACATTAAACGAACCGGATCAAGCGAGTTGAATTACAAAGAGCATTAGACACTTAGTAAAGTGCCGGGATATGTCTAAGATCATTGTATTAGAATTGGTAGTGGGAGCTTGGAAAGGTCAAAAGCAAGATCGGAAAGTTATTTATCGACTAACACTCCTACCCATACTAGAGGAGGTATACTTGGTGTGCACGTGTAATAGTAAAGGGAATACATACAAGATTCGGGCCATGTAATCAGTTGTAAGAATCTGATAGTGAACCAGATCATATTTGGTAGAGTTTTCAGTGATCTAGACGAGGAGCCGATGAGGCCACCTGGGAGACAGAGGAGAGCATTAGACGTAGTTATTCCGAATTATTTGCGGAGTTATCCGTTACTTTTGTACCAACGAGTTAGTACTCAGACGTTATTTTGTGTGACTTTTATGACTATTCATGGGTTTGAGCTATTGTATTTTCATGGGGCGCCTGATTATGTTAATTGAGTACTCCTTGCATGTTAGAAATGAGAGTGGAAATTAGTAAAAACCGAGTTAAATACTTCTATGTATATATGTCATGTGAATATATGCCTTATTATAAGTTTCGGGACGAAACTTATTTTAAGGGGGTACTGATGTAATATCTTGAATTTTTTTTTATTCCGTTTATTACGAGTCAAATCGAATTTCGATCCTTTGACCTCTTCCTTTCTACCTAGTGTTATACCGAACACAAATTCTATCATTTTATGTAAGCTTCGATTCACATAAAATGACGGAATTATAACAAGCCCTAATATAGGTATACATATTTATATGGATATAAATATACCTATTTTGTTGACAAGCCCATATGACAAGTATTTGGCAAAGCCATGATAAATAGGTGACAAGGCCATGCAACCTTCAGCCTCGAACAGCACCACACGAGAAGATGGTTCCCTTCCGTACGCAGTAACCACATGACGCTTCCTCTCCAGCACACAGACGATAGGACCAAGTGACACACCATCGCTAATACCGTCGTGGAGGTAAGACATTCTTACCTTCTTTCACGTCGAACCGATCGACAAGGACTTGAGACATTGTATTCATGTCTGCACAGACCGGCGTTGTCTCGTAACCAACTAGCTAGACCGAGGGAGTCTTGAAGGGGCCACGCCACCCAACCCGACCGTCTTCCTCTCCTTGATGAGGGCTGTTAAAGAGTGATTCGATCGAGCCATATCCCGGGAATGTGAGTCTTCTTCACCTCACAAATTTCATCTCTTCCCCTGTGTTGTTACAGCACCGTGGGTATACATGTGTTAGGATGATAGTAAAAGCAGTGGAATAAAACTACTGGACAAGGAGTGTAAGCATGAGTTAGGTTAGAAGTTTAGGTTCATGCTTGTAGTTTCATGGGTGATAAGCTAGTGTTAATCCTACAGAGATATTGGAGCATATTGCGTTAGTATAGTTAAGACTGTGTTGGTATAGTGATGAAGGGTAGATAGATGGAGTTGAGTTTAGTTAAGTTTCTACTTCTTTAGAGAATCGAACCTAAAATCAAATGTTTTATTTTGTGAGCTTTTTTTTTTCCAAAAACTGGGTGTTGCAGTCGTCTTTGAATGTCATGTTCAATAGGTTAGACTCATCTTTCACCGTTCAAAGTTTGATATGTGGTAGAGGGATATGAGTTCTGTGATGTATCAAATATTAGAATCGATCCAACAATCAGATCTAGAGTTATAAGGATTGAAAGTAGGGGCAGTTGGGCTGTTTTTAAAGTAGGGAAAGTTGACTAAGTATGGAAAATTTCAGTTTTTATACCAACTTTGGAGATTTATGGGAGAGTTATGATTAAGTATTTTTGAGGGATCTTTACTCCTATGTTTAGTATTATATCATAGAGGATCTAGGATTTTATCTCGGGATTTTTATATCCTTATCCAAGCCGTATTTATGGACCCAAAGTCGAGCTTTGACGACTTTTGTATAATCTAAGAATGTTGGGTAACTCTTATAAAACCTTACCAAACTTTTCTATGAGAACTAGGTTAAGGACATAGGTCCTAGAAGAGAATGTTAGAACCAAATGATAGACTTTTGCGGAGTTTTGGAATCAGGGCAAAATAGTCTTTTCTTTTTAACTAAAGAGAAACGTTTCCATAAATTCTCTTCATGAGACTGTACAACTTAGAAGTTTATAACTTCTAAGAGTTTAGGGATGGGATTTTGATCCACATGCCTTGTTTGACAGGCGTTGGAGTTACCACGAGTACGGACCGATTTGAGATTTGAGAGAGTGTGATTTGATTCAGGTAAGTCCTTGCGACTTACTTAGCTAGTTTCTGGATATTAGTTGAATGACAATAGTTGTTTGTGCGATGTGTGTTTATAATAACAACTTGATAGGATGACTGCTAGTATTATATTTTAAGGCCCAAGTGTATGTATAACGGGCCGTGACATCACTTCCCAGCTATGACAGGAGACTAGGAGGTTCTCTATACCCAGACCATACAGGTACAAGGTGAGATGCATCGGATCCATTCCTGATGGTTACACGGGGGCGGAGGCGAGGTTTGGGAATCCCTCGTGTCACAAAATAAGTATCATTAGTAAGAGTGAATGACCTAAGTAAAGATAAGAAATGGATTGTTTGAAAGCATGATGAGTGTTTACTTTTGCTATGATGTGTGTGTGTGCTATTCTTATTTATCTAATGTTTAGATAGCTAGCTAATGGTTGTTCTGTTGTGTTTTTATATTCACCACAGGTTAAAGCAACAGCTGAGTGATCCGGAAGTAGTGGTCAGCCGGGTCTCCGTACTCCTTAGAGTGGGGTTGGGTGTTTGCTTTGTTGTTCTTTCTTCTTGTTAAGACAGTTAGTCTTTTTCGTTGTTTAAGTACTATAGGTTATTAGACGTTGTTGCATTTATCTCTTTAAAATGTTATTTATTAATTTCGGTTTTTCTTATTTGTGTCTTGTTGCAAGATCCTAGTAATATTGTTATCAAACTGAGGTCAGGACCCATTGTGAGGTCCTAACCAGTAATGTCCGGAGTTCTGAGAATTCGGGGTGTTACAACATGGTATCAGAGCTCTAGATTGGCAAAAATGGCACTTGAAATCTTCTGAAAGACCGAATAAGTACTTGAGTAGAACCCGAAAAGGGATCTGACTTTTGAAAAGGACTTTTAGTTTTCAAATACATGCATAATCTAGTTGGGGATAAAAAAGTACGGCTGACTACCACTACTACCGCGGATCTCAGTATGCTTAGTATGGACTTTAGGTTTTAATTTAGTTGGACTTATTAGCTTGATTATAAAGATATGTGATATAGATAAGTATAAGCCGAAGATTAGTAGAAATTATAGTTATGTTATGTCCTTAACGGAGATAACATAATGAGTTTCTCACCCCTTTGACACATATAAATGGATTTTGAAGGGTGTCAACGTGAGGAATAGTATGCACATCTTATGTGCATTAGGGTAGAGGAACGGCGGACAACTCCTTCGAGCTTGTTGAGGAACGTCGAGACGGAAAAGTGAAGACTAAAAGACAACACCAACTACGATGACAAGAAGGGAATCCCGAGTCAACTCAATAGGATCCAATGAAGAATACACATGAGGGTAGTTCCGGCAACGCGTTGGATGACCGGCAAGTATACAAATTGGAAGAGACAACCCATAGGTTCTTTCAAGATGGTGTAAAGCAACGATACAAACAAAGAGGATGCCTTCAGAAACACAAATAGGCATGAAGGTCAAGGTGAAATATAGTAGCGATCCAGACAAGAGGAACTGAATCTATGCTTACTGACGGACCAAAAGGTAAAAGTTTGAGGTTAGAAGCATAGCGGAATATGATCACTCTCGACAAGCTACTTGCCACCACAATGTAGATGGGAAACCGAGACAATCATAAACCTAGGAGTCAAGATAAGATACATTGTCCATCACGATACGAAGAATTAAAGAGCCGCAAAATAAAAGCTTACAGATTGCTAGAAAGGAGAAGGCCGATTTCACCGAGATGGAAGTGGTGTGACCTCCTAGAAAACACAAGAATTACAACAAGGATCGGGATACAACAAAGACCGGATTTCTATAAAGGCGGAAGTACAAGCAGCACCCCAAGGAAGGAGGGTGTAGAAGAATAGTCTTGGGGGAAAAGAGGGTCTCTAATAACTTCTCACTCACGAAGGGATTTAAGTTAATAACACTAGTGGGTCATAACAGAGAACCGTAAGTGGACAATAACTCGGGTAAAAAGAATCATGGAGAAATGCCTACAAGTTATCGTAGAAGAATTGATAAGTCCGTTGACGGGAGACGAAGATACAACTAGACTCGTAAGAGTATAGTACTCTTATAGGAGTGTAATTTGTAGAAGGAGCTAACGGAAAATAAATGGAAGAGATATATTTTCACCTTGTATATCAAACCTCAAAAGAGATAGAAGAAAAGTAAGTCTACGATCTTATAGAAGGTTAACTATAGACTAATTGGTAACAATAGAGAATTTGCACGTGCTGGCTAACTAGTGATGGTAACATTGAAGGAGTCCAATATGATAACTCTAATAAAGAAATTAAAGAGAAGCTCTTGACGGTCGGTAATGACCATGGATGATAGTAATGGTGTAAAGGGAATTGTTGTGAGTAGTTACTTACTACTGACTAAGGAAAGATACATATGAAAGTTAGTATAAAGGGATCCCTATAAGAAGAACTAGAAGAGTAAGAAGAAATAGATTATTGTGAACATGCTCTATGTCTTAGCATTCCACACAAGTAGGGCTGATGGTGCTCCTCCGAGAAAAGGTGGGGTCAGACTGTCTACATTGACAAGGGAAACCCTTGTGATTAAAGAAGTGACATAGAATAATTGGAATTACAGAGGAGGCACAAACATAGAGAGTATGATTTAAAGCCTTGGTGAAATGTGTGGTCGAGTTGTGAGGTGATTGCAAATGGAATCTACATGTTGGCTAGAAAAAACATGAGAAGGAGTAAAGTTGAATGACTAAAGGTTGTTATATGGATTCGGTATTACCCAAATAAGATGATTACCGAAAAGTGTATATATAAAAGTTTAATGAGAAATGGAGGTACTCCAATGAAAATTTAAGCTGGACTGATGACATAAGAGTTGATGAAAATAATAAGACCAACCAACGTACTCCGTAAGGCGTATACAAGGAAACTCAAAGGCATTTAACTATCCTACTGGTGGTAAAGATTTAAAAGAAGTTAAAACGACATGAGTATAAGGACAACATAATAAATGCGAGTCAAGAAATTTTCTTTTTGAGAGAATCGAATGCATATGATATTTTCTTATACCAATGGTACCGATAGATGTTTAATAAAAGTCATACCATCGGACCGATAACACTATGATGAACAAAGTGTAAACCAAGCGAATAGCGTAACCCGTGAAAAGGAAGTTCATGTATCAAAAGGCGGGTGTTGCCCGTTTGCCCTAAAACGTGCGTGCAATCAAGTCTTAAATTTAGAAAACTAAAATAAAAGCAAGCGGACTCGTAGTGTACGGATCGGCGTAGATTAGCAAGTATTCCAAAGTATCGATCACATGGAGTTGGTGAAACAAAATCAGTTTCAAGTAATCGAGCAAGTAAAGTGTAAAGCTTTGCAAATATTGGGGAAAACAGCAACCCTAAAGATCCAGGTATCTAATTGTGGCAATCGATTCCAGATATACTATGGATATAAGGACAGAGTTGAGAATTGCAAAGGTATACTAAAGTAAGGTAATGTACGGCGAAGTTCCAAAACCCTATATGTCTAACCCAAAGAACTCTCTATAAAGGTTGTTCAGGCTGCAGTATAGAAATGATCTAAGGACTAGAATTGATATCAAATACCCAAACTTGTAATACAAGGATCAAGATAAACTCAAACGGTTAAGGTTGTGACACTCAAAACCGAAATAAAGGATGTTGAGTCTCACTACCACCTAGGAAAGGCAAGCCAAGGCTAGGTTAAAGCTAATCTTTAACTTTGGATTAAAGTAAAAGAAAGGTTTGTAAACTGGTGAAAATCACAGGCAGTTCTTGAGAATCACGGCCGTGGAAGCCCTAGAACAGGCCGTGATTTAGGTTCGTCGACAATATTTCTCTAACTCTCAGGGTTCAATCAAATTACGATCGATCTATCATCATCTAGGCCACAACTATCAACCCTTCACCTTAGAATTGCAAAAGTGTTTTAGCCAACAATCATTGTCATGATATCAATATTCAAATTAAAGAGAATAAAAGATGAAAACCCTCGAATACTCAATAAAACTTCAAAACCAATTCCCAAATCCGAAACACAAGAATCAATGTTTAATGGATTCAGAATGTATAACACAAAACCTCACAATGATCTAAGGCAAGTATGAAGAACAAGTTGTCAATCCGTCTTCAATATCAAAACCTAATAAAGAGGTTAAACCTTCGGCAATCTTCAATCAACCCTAGGTAAGAATGTTCCCCGCAAGATAAGCGGCCGTCTATCCCGAAGTGTATGCGAGATGTATGCGGCGTCTAAGAGGCGATAAGCAGGGATCCCCGAAACTCTCTTTTCCGACCTTTTTATAAGACGAGAAAGAATAGTCGTCCCGGCCCATTACCTAAATAACGTGGCAAATAAAGACACGTCAAAAGATCGCCTAAATCACGGTCTCAAGGGTTTCCACGACCATGGTTTAGAGCGTGGAAAAGGGTTACGGTGTGTTGTGACTTCCACGACCGTACTTTAGGTCGTGTAACCTACTGGAATACTCCACGCTCATGATGCCAAGATCCACGGCCGTGGTTTAGAGCGTGGACTCTTCTACGGCCGTAATTCAGGGCGTGGAAGTGTAAAATGCTTGTGGTTTCCTTTGTGTCGTGACATTCTTCATCCTAGCTCCTTCCTTAGCTTCCTTGATGTGTTCCTAATCCTCGAACATGATTGATTACTCTCTTTTCTCTCTCAATTTCTCTTATTTAGCTCCTTATTACCTACAATTAACACAAAGCTAGTGTAGACATCCATATCGGCAAAATAGACGAACAAGCTAACAATTGCTTCTAAACTTCATCCATGTTACACAATAATAAGGGAAAAACAGCCAAAATAAGTGCCTAAAATATCGCAATATTTCATGCTAACAAAATACCCCATACTTGTCACTTGCTTGTCCCCAAGCAAGGTCTTTAAAAAGCTTAGAATACAAGTTAGAATGAAATATGCATGCAATCTCAAAACAAAATCATCCCTTAGTTAAATGTGCTTCTAGTCAATAGATCATCCTCAAACCTTGCTTCATTCATCCTTGAAACGCTTATATACATAAACCAAAGAATGTAAAGCAAAGGAACATCATAAATCGCTTAAACTTCAAGACAAACATCATAACCTTCAAGTATTGTCAAAATCAAGCATAAGAAACTTCAATTTAGATCACCAAGTCAAATAACATTCTTTTGATCTTAAGGACTTTCAAGTAAGGTCTAGAATGCGGAAGGAAGGGAAACTTATAAGGGATGTGGTGCATGAATCCGGGAAAATGAATAACCCAACTCTTTTTCTTTTTACTTTGAATTGCAACACCATCAACTTCGAGCTTTACTCTCTTCTTTTCCACATTATTTTTCGACTTTACTTTTTGAAAGATGGACAGAGGTGCACAAAAACCGAAGCCTAGGAGATCGGTATTTCTCAAATTACGAGATGCCTCAAACCCTTGATGCACATACCATAATTCGTTAGGAATATCGCTCAATCCGACTTTGGCAAGACACAAACACCCGGCTATGTGAATGGTGCCGAGTTACTCATCGTCATGATTGACTTCCCCAAACCTATTAATTCTATTCTTTGAATGCAAAATTTTGCTTTTATGGCCCTCCCACATCAAATATGCCAAATATCAATTCCTCCAAATTCCCGGATAGGTAAGGGAGGCAATTTCTTTTATTGAGGGGTAAGTGATCAAAGAAAGAAGAAAGAAAATTAAATTGCCTTAATCATCTCATAAAGAAGTATAAGAACTCATCATGTGATTTCAACCTCAATTTCTCAATATGATTTAGATCAAACTTGCACATTATGAAGCTGCAAGAAAGGATAAACAACACATTCAATTTCTTTTCAATTCATAATTCCGTTTAAGCATACAATTGTTATCAAAGATCAATCTACAAGTGAGAGATATCATAAAAATCATCTCTAATCTTAGAAGCACAAGAACTCTTTCAAAATTATCAAACTTTTATGGGTTTTTCAAACTTTTTCAAGCAATGCAATAATGAAACGTGTGACTATAAAAATGAAACATGCAAAGTGTTATGGATAGAAGCAAGCAAATGTAGTAGAGTTATTACACATAATAGTCACACCCCACCCCATACTTAGAACATACATTGTCCTCAATGTTCAAAAAGAAATAAAGAAAAGAAGAAAAGAAAAATGAACTCACTAAAACGGTGGTGGGGCGGCTGAAACTATCAATGGGCATAGCTCATCACTGCGGAGGCGGCGGTGGTGGGAATGGACGGAAGTCGGGGTTGAAGATCCGCCCAAACTGCTGGCGGTATATGTCTCTCATCATCATGTCATGCTCCTCAGCCCGTGTGTCCCGATGAATGTCTAAGTCTCCCACCCTCCTAGATAGGTCGGTGGCCCACGCCGGTAGCTGTTCGTACCAAGCCGGTGGCTGACCGTACCATGTCAGTGCGTCCTGTGGAGTCGGTGCTGATGGTGCTGCTGGTGCCTGACTATACCAAGGTGGTGGAGCTCCCATCCACTCTGGCTGCGCTCCGTACCAAGAGGGAGGAGCGTCCATCCAAGTCGGCCTCTCACTCACACTAGCACGGCGAGAGAAAGAGGCTCCAGAAGGTCCGGTGGGTCGTGGTGAATGTCTAGGAGGGTCAGGGAAGTGTGGAGGGTCAGGGAAGTGTGCCGGCTGATCCGGGAAAGTGCCAAAATCCTGCTCATAACCTCCTCCCTCAAAACCATCATCTCCTCCTATCTCCTCCTCAACATCTACAGCTGGAACCTCATCGGGTACATAAGGAGGTGCCACTAACCTATTCGCATGCATAGCAGCGAAGGTCTGCTTCCAGTTATGCCGTCCGGCCATAATGGAATACACAGGGAGCCACGAGATACCTCTACCTCCTCTCTCTTCCCAAGGCATACCGGCGGTAGGTGGACCGCGGTGCCTAGGAAAGATGATACCTCTCGTCATCAAGTTGTTGAGACCCAAAGGTCTCGCTGCTATCCTAGTACAGGAAGAAAAGTCTATCCCAAGCTTCCTAGCAATGTGTGTAACCATACCACCGTATCCTATGTTACCGGCTCTCTTGTTCTTGAGCTTACTCATGGTGGAGGCTAGGAGGGTAGCACAGTCAACAGGTCTACCATGAAGCATAGAATAAAGAAGGAAAAACTCATCCGTTTTGATCTTTTGAGGGGTCTCGGTCCTAGGGAAAAGGCACTCGGAAAGAACCCTATGAGCTATCTTCAAGGCTAAGTGATAGATAAGCTTAGCCTTGGTGTCGGCCGGCTACCAACGGTCCTCACTAGCATAGATCATGGATATGTCCTCCCAAAAGTCCTTAGCGTACACGCCGCTAGGAAACCGACCATTGAAGGTCTCTTGGAACCCAAAGAAGGCTCCAAACTACAAGATTGAGAACTCATACTTCTCCTCCATCAGCCTAAAAGAAACTATCCTATCCATGGCACTGTGCTCAAAGGAAATCACGAACTCCTTAGTAATCTGCTCATATGCATATTCTCTAATAGCGTAGAAGACAATCAAACCGGCTCTATCTAAGAGCCATGTCAAGTCATTCACTACATTCAGCGGCTCTAGTTCTTCAAGCACTAAGTAGCGCAGTCCTATGACCGCTCTCTTCTCGATCATTTCCAAGGCATCGAGGTAATCCTTATGGATGGTTGGAATTCTAGGAGGTGGGGGTAATGGTGGTGCACTAGGAGGGTTTTGGGAGGAGGAGGAAGTGTCACCTTTTCTCTTCTTGTTCCTAGTCGACATTCTCCTTATCAAATCCATTGCAAAGGGAAAATCACGGCCTGTTCTACAGAAACCACGGCCGTGGAACCTAAAGGGACCGTGGTTCGGTTCTATTTTGCTCAAATCTCAACCAAATCACACCAAATTCAGCAGACACAGTCCTACACTAATTCCAATCCAATTCCAATCGGTTCTCCTAAAAAATCTTGCAAGAATTTAGCCGAATCGACAAAGTAGAGAAAGAGAAGAAAAACCTAGGTTTTGGATTCTTAAAATCCAAATTCCGTCTTTTGCAGTGATTGTTCACTCCGATTGTTTATTGGATCTTGTAGAGGGTCAAAAATGCTTCACTTTAGGATCGAGAATCGTTCGAAACGAATTCCGAACGAAGATTTGAGAGAGAGGGAGTGGTTTCGGCATTCCGGTCGTGGAATAGGGTCGTGGAATGGGGTTTTTGTGAAGAAGGTGGTTTATATAGTGACCGTAAAAATTTTGGAAAATCACGGTCACTCGGGGTGTTCCACGGCCGTGGTTTTGTACGGACTCGTGGTTTTGGTGCTTTTTCTCAGGTTTTTGAAGAATCACGGTCACTGTAGCTTCCACGACCGTGGTTTAGGGCATGAAACTCTCTATATTGTGCCAAACCCAAGTTTTGTCAATTCCTTCTAGCTTTTCCTCCTTCCATTGCCTATTCCATTGTTCCTACATCAAAAAACACGACATATCGGGAGGTAACGAGGGCAAAACAAAGCAAAAACGACTAAACTAAACTATTCTAAGAAGGAAAAACAAAAGCGTAAGTGTGATACCTTTGGTTGCCTCCCAAGAAGCACTTGTTTAAGGTCCGTAGCTAGACCGTACCTGCATCTATTCGAGTGTGGTAGGTGCAAACTCCTCAGCTTGGAGCTCCGGTGTATACTTCTTGAGTCGTTGACCATTCACCTTGAAACTTCCGCTCTTTTCACCCCATATTTCAACTACACCATGGGGAAAAACATGTTTGATTAGATAAGGTCCAGTCCAACGAGATTTAAGATTACTTGGAAAGAGGCGAAGTCTCGAATTGAAGAGGAGAACTTGATCTCCTTCTTTGAAGTCCTTTGGAATGATATGCTTATCATGCCAACGCTTTGCTCTCTCCTTAAAAATCTTAGCGTTCTCATAAGCGTTTAAGCGGAGTTCTTCAAGCTCGTTAAGGTCGAAGAGGCGCTTCTCACCCGCTTCTTTCATGCTAAAGTTCAACCACTTAACGGCCCAATACGCTTTATGTTCCAGCTCCACCGGTAAGTGACAAGACTTCCCATACACAAGGTTGTATGGTGTCGTTCCTATGGGAGTCTTTAATGCAGTCCTATACGCCCACAATGCATCATCTAGTTTCAAAGATCAATCCTTCCTTGTCTTCGAAACCATTTTCTCTAGGATTCCTTTGATCTCCCTATTCGAAATCTCCACTTGTCCACTCGTTTGTGGATGATAAGGGGTGGCGATCTTGTGAGTCACCTCATACTTAGCTAGTAGAGCTTCGAATCGTCGGGAAATGAAGTGAGAGCCTCCGTCACTAATGATGGTCCGTGGTGTCCCAAACCTTGGGAAGATAGTTCTATTAAAGAACTTTACTATAACCATGGCATCATTAGTTGGAGAGGCTACTGCTTCAACCCATCTCGAAACATAATCTACAGCTAGAAGTATGTATTGGTTTCCACACGATGATGGGAAGGGTCCCATGAAGTCTATTTCCCAAACCTCGAAGATCTCTACCTCCTGAATGTTGTTAAGAGGCATCTCGTTTCTCCTAGATATGTTTCTTGTTCTTTGACAAGCATCGCAGCAGGAAACAAAGGTTTGCACATCTTTAAATAAAGTAGGCCAAAAGAATCCAGATTGTAATACCTTAGCGCCAGTCTTGTTTGAGCTAGCGTGTCCTCTACAAGGTAGTGAATGACAATGACTGATAACGCTTGGCATCTCGTCTTCCGGCACACATCTCCTAATGATGCCGTCTGGACCTCTCTTGAAGAGTAGAGGTTCGTTCCAAAAGTATTGCCGGACATCCTTAAAGAACTTCTTCCTTTGTGCGTAGGATAGTCCGGGAGGTATTTCCTGACAAACAACATAGTTAACAAAATCAGCAAACCATGGTTCGTTACCTTTAGTTATCTTGTCGATGCACTCCTCAATGATGTGTAAATGCTCGTCTCGAAAAAGGAGTCATCTATAGGTAGATCGTCGTCCTCTAGATGTGGTAGACGACTCAAATGATCCGCAACAGAATTTTCCGAACCATTCTTGTCGCGGATCGCTAGATCGAATTCTTGTAGGAGAAGAATCCATCTAATCAGCCTTGGTTTTGCGTCCTTCTTGGCAAGTAGATACCGGATCGCAGCATAATCCGTGTATACTATCACCTTTGCACCTACAAGGTAAGAACGAAACTTTTCAAAGGCATAAACAATTGCTAAGAATTCTTTTTCAGTTGTGGCATAGTTAAGCTGCGCTTCATCTAGTGTCTTGCTAGCGTAATAGATTGCATGGGTTCGGCCTTCCTTCTTTTGCCCAAGCACAGCTCAAATAGCTACGTCACTTGCATCACACATAACCTCGAATGGAAGATTCCAGTCTGGAGGTTGGATGATCGGGGTTGAGATTAGAGCTTTCCAGATCTTATGAAACGCATCTAAACAATCGTGCGAGAAATAAAAAAACTGCATCCTTCATCAATAGCTAAGTAAGCGGTTTTGATATCTTTGAAAAATCCTTTATAAAGCGTCTATAAAATCCGGCATGTCCTAGAAAGCTTCTTATCCCCTTCACCGAAGATAGAGGAGGGAGCTTCTCTATGGTTTCTATCTTAGTCTTATCTACTTCAATCCCTCTACTAGAGATCAAGTGTCCGAGTACAATGCCTTCTTTCACCATGAATTGACACTTTTCCCAATTAAGAACTAGGTTAGTGTCTTCACACCTTTATAGCACAAGAGAGAGGTTAGAAAGACAATTATCGAAAGAGGAACCATAAACAAAAAATTCATCCATGAAAACCTCCATGATTTCCTCTACATATTCCGAGAAGATTGCCATCATGCACCTTTTAAGGGTGGCTAGGGCGTTGCAAAGCCCAAACGGCATCCTCCTATAAGCGAACGTACCCCACGGGCACGTGAATATGGTCTTCTCTTGATCGTCCGGATGGATCAGAATCTGAAAGAAGCCACTATAACCGTCAAGATAGCAAAAATGAGAATGTTGTGCTAACCTTTCTAGCATTTGATCGATGAAGGGTAACGGGAAGTGATCCTTCCTAGTTGCATTGTTTAACATCCGGTAATCAATGCACATCCTCCATCCAGTCACGGTCCTTGTAGGAATGAGCTCATTGTTCTTATTGGTGATAACCTTCATTCCTCCCTTCTTTGGAACAACCTGTATGGGGCTCACCCACTTGCTATCGGAGATAGGGTAGATGATACCTGGATCAAGTAGTTTAAGAATCTCCTTCTTGACAACCTCCTTCATGATCGGATTTAACCGTCGTTGAGGTTGTCGCGAAGGTCTAAAATCTTCTTCCATTAGGATCTGATGCACACATAGTGAAGGTTTAATTGCTACAAGATCCTCTATAGTGTAACCTAAGGCTTTCCTATGTTTCCTTAGAACAACCATAAGCTTACTATGTTCATCTTCACTTAGATCGGAACTAACAATTTCCGAAAAAGTAGAATTAGTTCCTAAAAATGCGTACCTTAGATGTGTGGGAAGTGTCTTCAATTCCATCACCATTGGAGTCTCTAATGCCTCTTGAGGAGTGTCCAATGCTTCCTTAGAAGTCTCTAAGGGTGTAGAAGTTGTTGAAGAAGATTCAAGAACATTGGTGGAAAGGACATAATTGTTCTCAGAATTTCCCAAAATCACGGCACCACTGTTACTTCCACGGCCGTGGTTTAGGGCGTGGAAGCCAATTACGGCACCACTGGTAGTTCCACAGCCGTGGTTTTGGCCGTGTAACTAACTGGAGTCCTCCGAATAGCTTATTACGGTCATCATGGGGGAAACCACGGCCGTGGAATAGCACGACTGGCCGTGATTCCTCACATTCTCTGACCCATCGTAGAGTTTTTCAAACTCTTCTTCATACACTTCCTTTAGCACCTCCAAGGCTCCAATTTCCTTATTGCAATCCCCTTCTTCTCCCTTCTCCATAATGCTCATAGTGATTACCTTTTGCAATTGGTCCTTGAATAGAATCGAGCTAACTTCTTCTCTAGATGCCTCTTCGTCATAGATATTGGATATAACCTCTTCAAGAGCTGGCTCTTTTATCAAGGTGGAAAGAACAAACTCTACTTTCTCTTCTCCTATGTAGAAGGCAAGTCTAGCATTCTTGCAATCTACCATACAACCGGAAGTTGCAAGAAACGGTCTTCCGAGTATGATCGTGACCGGACTATCTGCAGGAATGTCAAGCACAACAAAGTCTATTGGAACATAGAACTTACCAAGCTTGACCGGGACGTCTTCAATGATACCGATGGGACGAGTTATGGATCGATCCGCCATGTATAACGTCATCTTCACCGGTTTAGGTTCGCCCAAACCGATCTTCCTGCATAAGGCAAGCGGGATGATGCTAACGCTTGCTCCTAAGTCACATAATCCATCATATGTGGCTTCTCCCACTCCAATTGGAACACAAAATGACCCCGGATCCTTCAGTTTTGGGGGCATCTTTTCCTTCATTGTTTTGCTGAGATCCGATGATTCCGAACTCATCTTGACTTCTCCAAAGTCTTCTAGTTTCCTCTTGTTAGAGAGGATCTCCTTTAAGAAATTCCCGTAAGCGGGCATACCTACAGTTGCATCAATCAAAGGTATGTTAATGTGTAGTTTGCTCATGAGTTCAATGAACTTACCGAACTGCTTGTCTAGACGCGCTCTTGCTCTAGATTGTGGGAATGGTAGGGGAGGTTTGTAAGCTGGAGGAGGAATGTAGATGTCTTCCTTCTCTTTCCCCTTTTCCTTCTCCTTTTCGACGGGAACTTCAACAAACTTAGGTTGCGGGTCGGTAGTTGTTGCTCCGCTCATAGTTGTGATAGCCATCACCCTTCCCTTCGGGTTGTCCTCCGTCTTTCCTGGAAGTTTTCCTTGGTTTCTAGGAACTTCCTCAGCATTGCTGAACATTTGGTTTTCTAAAACTTTTTGAGCTTTATCAACCTTAGTGATGTGATTCTCCAGCCCTTGAAGTTTTCCCAAGATTGTTTCCAACATGGGATCGAGATTTTCTTTCCCCGAAGTGCTTGGGCTATTGGATACTTGCCCCTGGCTTTTTAAAGGAATAGAAGAAGAAGATGGTGGTGTTAGTGAATTTCCTGAATTGGGATAAGAATTACCGTAATTTTGTTGTTGGTTGGAACGCAAATTATTGTCTGTATTCCTATTGTTGTTCCAATTATTGTTCCGGTTGTTGATATTCCAATTGTTCTGATTATTGTTCCGGCTGTTGCGGTTGGTGTTCTCATTCCCATGATGGTTATTGTTGTTTCCTAAATAACCAACATGTTGCTCCTTAGGCTTTTGAAAGCCAGTTCTAATGACTTTCTTCAACTCCTTAATTTTGGTATTGAGGGAAAAAATCTGAGTTTGCGCAGCTTGTATTAGATTCGTTCCTTGCTCAACTCGATTAGCTTCCGCCTTCCGGTGAGAGTACTTCTCAATGAAGTCCCAAGCATCATCTTCCTTCATGTCCATGAATGTGCCACATGAAAGGGATTGGAGCTTGAATTGTGTTTCCACATTCAGCCCCTTGTAATATATTTCCAACAACTCTAACTTGGAAATGCCATGGTGTGGGCAATCCAATAGTCAATCCTGAAACCTTTCCCAAGATTGAAACAAACTTTCATTAGATTTTATAGAAAAAACATTGATTTTACCTCTCAACTCCGCTGTTTTGGATTGCGGAAAGAATATGGTTAGGAACTCCGAAGAGCTTGATACCAAGATAAAGCTTTCATTTGAAAGAGCTTGATACCAAGATAAAGCTTTCCCTTTCAAAGAGAAGAAGAATGGCTTGATCTTGTAGTTGTTGGTGGTTGCATTCTTTTGCTTCATTGTCTTAATTAGAATCTCAAAATTCTGTAAATGTTGATGTGGAGATTCAGCACTCGTTCCTCCAAACTGGGTTTGGCAAACGATGGTAATAAATTGTGGGTTAAAGCTAAACCCCTGAATATCGTCAGCATCAAAGTTCACACCTAGACGGCGTGGTTGCTGAATCGGATCCATCCTTTGGCCCAGAGTTCTTGGCTCTTCTTCTACACGAGCGGCTCTCGCACCCCCAGCTGGGACACTAGGAATGGCGGCTAGTATTGGGTCATTCCGGACTGGATTGATCAGTGGATCAATCTCCTCTAGTGGTGGCATATCCGAATCGAACTCTTCATCATCGGATGATTCCACTATAATGGACTTAGTTGGCTTCTTGACCTTCTTTTTCTTAGCACTATTTTGTTCCAACTTCATGTCAAATATCATAGCTTTGAGCTCATCAATTTGGAATTGATGGCGCTCCGCATCTTCCTTACGAGCCTTCTCACTCAACCTATATTGAGCTTGAGATTCCTCTAATTCCGCTTGGTAATCTCTCTCTCTATTTTCAGCCATCTTTCTTTCCTTAGCTTTCTTCCTAAGAGTTTTCTCAAGTTCCGGATCGAAAGGTAAGAGGTCTTTGTTGGATCTAGACCTTCGCATATACCTAAGAGAACCTGCAAATAGCACTCAAAAGAGATATCAAATAACAAGAGCAAAGCTCCCAAGCTCGACAACCGAAAACCGAAGTTTGGTCTTGACCAACTCCCCGTCAACGGCACCAAAAACTTGTTCGACCTAAAACGTGCGTGCAATCAAGTCTTAAAATTATAAAACTAGAATAAAAGCAAGCGAACCCGCATTGTACGGATCGGCGTAGATTAGCAAGTATTCCAGAGTATCGATCACAGGGAGTTGGTGAAACAAAATCAGTTTCAAGTAATCGAGCAAGTAAAGTGTAAAGCTTTGCAAATATTGGGGAAAACAGCAACCCTAAAGATCCAGGTATCTATGTAACACCCCAAATTCTCGGAACTCGGGGAACTACTGGTTAGGACCTCACAATGGGTCCCGACCTTGGTTTAACAACAACATTACTTGGATCTTACAACAAGGCACAAATGTACTTGAAACAATTTCAAAACATAATATTTTTACTGTATGAATGTACACATGTGACAGCCTTACGAAACATATACATATACATAACATGCATGCTGTAAGGGAGACTCCCCCGTCCCCATCTAATGAGTACGTGGACCCGGCTGACCATCCGTTCCGGATCACTCTGCAACTGTCTATCTCTACAAATCTACAACACGGATAAACCGTTAGCTAACTATCCAAATATAAGTAGAATGACAACAACACAAACACAAGCAGAAACAAAAATAAACAAACATCATGCTGGCACTCAACCGTTTATTATCTATTATTTAAGTGATTCATCTTATTCAATTTACAGTTGTGGCACGAGAGCTATTAACTGTTCTCGCCTCCGTTCCTTATCCAACTGGGTGTAGGTCTAGCTGACCTCCGCCGGTAGCATCACTACAAACCGAGTATGGACTAGTCCCTAAAGAAACCCCAACGCTCGCAAGCTAACTGAGCAGAATGCCACCGCCCCTTACTCTTAGGCCAAGTATAGGTCGGTAAATATATATCACAACCTATCTCTCTAAACATTTCAATCACACACCACTATCATCATTCATGCTCATATTTAGAAGTCAGCTAAGTAAGCCCAAAGGACATACCTGGTATAAAGCTCGACTCTCTATAAACCAAACTCGCTCTGTAAACTGTAGCAACTCAGTTGCCTGTCAAAGGAGATGAGTGCATTAGCACACTCCCACGTAATTAGAAGTCTAAGACTTCTAAGATAAAAGAACGTAGTAAAACATAACTAGTTACAGTACTAATTTAGGGTCAAATGACTATTTTACCCTTGGTCCCGAAACTCCCAGAATTTCCAAAATTCATGTCTAAACTTCTATTTGAGGCTCTAAAATCATATTCTAACTCCTAAAGTTTAGTTTGGTTACAAACTGGCATTTTTCCTATTTTCCTATTTTCCGAAAGATCGTAAAGGTCTAACTTCGGTTTCAAATATAAAATTCGTAAAAGCTTATAAAAATTCCGAAACAATTCTCTAGATCATCTATGATGTTCCCTCTACCCTTAGGAGCAAGAATTTCTCAAAACTGTTCATCCATCATTTTTATAAAAATTCCAAAGTTGGTTACAACACTTGAAGTTTCCTATACTTAGCCAAAATCTGAGTACACTTTGAAAAATCATAACTCCTAAACCACTCACTGAATTTATCCCAAATTTTGATATGTTCTACTATAAAATCTTACCTATAATATATCCAAAATTCAGCCGGAAAGGATATCAAGAGCTTATTCAAAATCATCTCACAAAACAGCATCACTTGCTGTTTTCCCCCAACACTCAGCACATATATAAAAACGTCAACTTTGAAACACAATAACTCTCGAACCGTAACTCCGATTCTTCTCAAATTTTAATGATCTACAACAAGATGTCAACTATATCATATCAAAAATTCAAGCCTAACAGAGATCAAAAGCCTATTCAAAACTATCTCACAAAACAGCATCTCATGCTGTTTTTCTCAACTCAGCACATTTATAAAACTGAACTTTGAAACCCCATATCTCTCAAACCGTAACTCCGATTCTTCCCAAATTTTAATATGTTCCACCACAATATGCCAACTATATCATATCCAAAATTCAAGTCTAACAGAAGTCAATAACCCCTCCAAATTTATTCCACAAAACTGCATCTCAAGCAACTTTCCTCAAACTCAGCACACTTAGAAAACTGCATGAGAAGCCAACTTCATAAAATCATATCTCCTAAACTATAATTCAGAATAGGCTCAAATTTCAGTATGTTCTACACTGCAATACCGACAACAACATATCCAAAAACCAGGAGCAAAGGAAAAGTCTAACTTACCCAAATCTAGGCTCAAAGTCGGTTGTTCAACACTTCTTGAAACTCGGAAGAAACAGCATGAATATGTACCAGCTCCTCTATGGCTGTTCTGGGTAGATTTAGGAGACATAAAAGGGCACTCATTAGGCATGAATTACATGGGCGGAAGTGCAAGAAAGAGAAGGGCATCCACCTTACCCGATTTCAAGACTCGAGCGAGGGATTAACGATGGCTCAAGGTTGCTGTTGAACCCGCTGCTGCACAGGAGGGAACGTCTGGGATGGTGTCGATGCCCTACTCCCTGGGTCGTCGCTGCTGCACAGGAGAGGATCGTCTGGATTGCTGGAAGATCGATGAGAGAGCGAGACTGGAGTTGTCATTGCACTTGTTGGAAGATCGAAGAGGGAGAGAGAGACGTGGAGCTGTCGTTGCACTTGCTGGACGATCGAAGAGGGAGAGAGACACGGAGCTGATTACGTAAATCATGGCGTAATTTGTGCAGAAGAAACCGCTGGCTTGGATAGAAGGGGCACGGAAATGTAACGGCTGAAAGTATGAGTCCGCAGGGTTTCTTCGGCTGAAGTGGTACATGGGCTGGGACGTTTCCTGGGCTGGCTGGGCAGAGGCAAGTAAGTATTGGGCTGGAGCTGCTGAAGAAGGTAAGGCAGCTGCACACTCCGCTGGGCTGGACGCTGGGCTGCGGACAAGCTGCTGAAACTGGCGAATTTCTGGGCTGTGCAAGATGGCGCTGCTGGGCTGAGGCGGACACTGGGCGCTGGGCTGTCAACAGCCTGTCTGGGCTTGTCACAGACTTGTCACAGCCTTGTCTGGCCTTGTCACAGACTCGTCACAGCCTTGTCTGGCCTTGTCACAGCTTCGTCACAGCCTTGTCTGGCCTTGTCACAGCTTCGTCACAGCCTTGTCTAGCCTTGTCACAGCTTCGTCACAGACTTGTCCGGGCCTTGTCATATTCTAAATTAGGGCTAAACTTATTATTTTATGTGAAGGTAAGCTACATAAAATGATAAACTTTTAAGAGATTCTATCATTTTATGTGAAGGAAATCTACATAAAATGATAAATTTTATAATAATGTGTCTAACTAAGTAGACGGATATGGATCAACTGATCGAGATCGGGTTTGTTACAGAAATGAACGGAATAAAAATTCCGGATATTACATCAGTACCCCCTTAAAATAAGTTTCGTCCCGAAACTTAAAAGAAGACTCGTAATGTCGGAGTCCATGCAAACGAATTTAAGCGCCGGAAAGAGGTCACAACGGTTGAGTTCTGATTTGTTTCTGAAATAGCCGGAAGAAATATTCCCGGGTATTACATCAATCCCCCCTCAGGATAAGTTTCGCCCCGAAACTTAAAGTACGTCAGTCATAAGGTCAGCCCTCAAGGTACGAATCTAGTGTATCTACTTGTTACCATACAAGAGTCATCGTTTCCACATATAAGTATCCCGCATATTAAGGTCACCAATAACACACATCCCGACTAAGCACTCGAGCATGAAAATAAACAAGTAGTCACACAATATAACACATATATAAGGCCAAACCCTAACTCGTCGCTCCCTAGATTACACTACCTCCACAAAGGTCTCTGAAAGGTTATGTCTCATACTACCCATAGTATCCAAGGTGGCCTCGTCGGCTTTTATAAAACCACTAACTCTGAAATCTTTTCATGTACAGACTTCACCAGTGCCTACTACCACGTTCTAGTGTGGTAACTAGATATCTCACCGGTATCATCCAGCTTCATTGCCCGATTCTCTAAGCCGATGTCCTAACTTTTGTCTGGTAAGTATACCTCTAACTGAAACCGTAGAAAACTAGGGTTACACTCTCCAATAGGGTGAGGTTTACTAGTCCATCAATCACTTATAACCCACTTTACAGCCTCGAGTGGTCACATTTCGCAACTCACCTCCAGGTCTTTTGATGACCGTACAGAAAATAACCTAGTCAACTTTCTTCCCTTCGTTATGTTTACTTGACTACACACTCAGGCCAAAGGTCTTGGACCTCCGCCAGCACTTCACCAAGTGTCTAATGCTCTTTGTATCACGACTCAATTGTCTTTTAATATGGCTCGGTCATCTTATTCCTCAGGTAAGGAGTCATCCCTTTACCCTTTTCCGGTCTAGTAGTGGAGACACAATCTAGTGGTCATCATCTGTATTCACTTGGCATTATTATAATATTTATGGATATCTAATATATTGTTAGCTCATCCTTAGGCTTCTCACTTTTTTTTTTTTTTGTCTTGAGTGACATACAATATGTCCGGAATGACGGTATTAGATACAAGGTGATCTCACATCACCGTCATTTGCTCACACTACTTAATAGTTGTTAACATTGTATTGTGTCCTATAATATTCCTCTTACTCAAAACGCAACTCGACTCCGTTCCGAGATAAAATTCTTCTTATACTCCATTCTTGAGATTATGTTTTCTATATGTACGAGTATTGGTCTGTAAGTACACTCCCGTAGCTTCCTTTTCTTATCTGTCTTTCGATTCAACTTGATAGTTACTCACCTTGAGCTTGTTAGTGCAGGCCCTACACAACACCTTTATTACTTCGTTACTTCCTTTCTCATTTTATCGAGAAACTCGTTCTAAAGTACCATGCTAGGTATTAAATTCCAAATTTACTGGTCTTCCAACATGTGACTAGGTCGGCATGCTTCACTTGGATCTATAATGGGGCACCACTCTCTTTCTATACTTCTACGTGCACATACTTTCTCGTCTACCTAGTTGGTGATACAGTTCCTCGACAAAAATTCTTGTCACTCCACGTAGCCTATTTCACGTTCCTTCTAAACGAAACGCATTTCACCAATTATCATCGTCTTAAACTCGACACGTCATTTGTTGTACTCTCGAGTTTCCGGTTCTGTGGGTTAGGACTCATCACGCTTTCGCTGCGCTACTTTGATAATTATGTTGTCACCCGCTAATCGTAAGGACATTTTCCGTGAGTCCAAATTGATGGACCCAAAACTCTCCCTCTCAATTACCCCATAAGTCCTATCCGGATGAAATATCAAGTACCTTCCTTACTTGCCTTAAGGGACTAAGATAACGGTTGGAAGACGACCTCTTCCGTTTACTTTTGGAATTCTTCTAACACGGATCCAAACTTCCTGACTCGACTGAAGTTTGATCTTAACCAACCGAGAAGTAACCTCTAACACGATTCTCTCTATACCTTTAGTTGTCTAAGTAGATTTTCGTTGTCTACTTGAGGAACTCCTCCAAAGCATCGGTATAGTTAATTCAATAATCCTCAATCACAGATATCTCTTCTTAACTGTACATAGCTCGTCAATCCCAAACAACCCTTGCACGTCCTCAGTTGATGTCGGTCAGTCAATAGTTGACTTATCTCCGTTTCCGGGACTCACTTTTCTCATACCTCTTTTGCCGTTAAATTTCCTGGTGAACACTACTTACTCAATTTCATCAATTTATACTCCTTTAGCTCATTCTACATTACAACTTCCGGTTCCCCCGTGAGCTAACTCCATTTCTCGCGTCTCACTGTGTCGTCCATCTGACATCAATGGTCTTTTCTAGGTCTTCCAATATAGCTTGTAATCAAGTCTACAAAACTCTCATGACCTTAACTTCCTTCCACTTGCGGTTTATCTAGTAGGGAATGCTACACACACTCTGTCTTGATTGACATAGAACCTTATCAAAATCATATACTCCTTACTCCTCTAGTTCTTCTTTTATAATCCATCTGTACTAACTGTGATATGCACCCTTTTCCTAGCCAGTAGGCAGTAAATCCCTCACACGCTTCCCTTGGTCTTCAATGACATAAAGGGGGTCCTTTCTGAACGTCTAGTCTTTCTTCTTAAGTTCTTAA
The DNA here is from genome assembly GCA_033239125.1 of Fagopyrum homotropicum. Classification (NCBI taxonomy): domain Eukaryota; kingdom Viridiplantae; phylum Streptophyta; class Magnoliopsida; order Caryophyllales; family Polygonaceae; genus Fagopyrum; species Fagopyrum homotropicum. Next base: position 80,893,142 of record BSWB01000008.1, read on the forward strand.
TTAGGGTTCCTTGCTCGAACTCACTCCATGTTATTATTAAGGTACTAGCACGCGGATCGATTTAGCTTCACATTTGTCGTTGTTGATCTCTTGAAGGGTCCTCTAGACGTCTATAAAATTCTTTCATCATTCTATGGTTATCCTCCTTATCTGATAACTAGTTACCACTGGTTGACCCGCACGTATTATGTCTCAATTATTACTGACTGGTATGTAGTTGACCTTCCATAAGATCACAAACTTATTGTTCTTCTATCTCTTTTGAAGTTTGATAGACTTGGTGAAAATCTATCTCCTCTAGTTTCTTTGTTAATACTCTTTTAGTTTCTTCCACAGTCTGCACTTCTCTTGTTCTCTTATGAGGTCACTATACTCTTCTGAGTCTAGTCCTAGCATTCATCTGTCGTCAATGAGTTCATCAAGTCTTCCACATTAGCTTGTAAGCGTGTCTTCGCGATTCTCCTTACTTTAGTCATCATCTGTTTGCGGTTCTCTGGTATGAACCGTTAGTGTTGGTAACTTAAATCTCTTTGTAAATGAGAAATTATTGCGGACCCTTGAGTCCACCAATCTCATTTTCTCACATTCTTCCGAATTGGTTGGTGTAGTTCTGTGATTCCACCTTTATAGAAATATGTTGTCGAAATTTCAAACTTCTATTGTATTTGATACTTGTTTCATGATTTCTTTCAAAATTCTTGAATCTTTAAGGAGGTCAAGCCATCTCTATGATGAAGAAATTTATTTCTCGTCTGTAACTCTTTTTTTTTTCAATTTCTGTCTTTGTACTTCTTTAATTCTTCACATCGGGGTCAACACCATATCTTCTTTGTACTCTCAGGCCCATACTTGTCTATGGCGCCGTCCACCTTTGTTGCACTGTCATTTAACCCGCCAAGTGTAGTTGTACTCGACACCACTTAATTTGTATTCCGATTTTGTCCGCTTCAATTTGCGCTTCTTATCAGTCCTTACGTATATTCTTGAGTTTCATCTCTCGTCTTCCCACCGCTAAATTCCTTGTATGGACTTCTATCACTTCTATCTGAGTTTATTTGATATTCTTTCTTATCTAATTATTCTCGTGGTTAAGAATCATCTTTTAATCTTCACTTTATGTCAACTCGTTCTTCAAATGATTGTAGGAATCGCCAGAATGTACGTCAGGACACATTACTTTACTCCGAGGTCGGAGTCCATTATTTTCCTATAGAGATACTCTTTACGATCTACTAAAATTTTATCATAAGGCGATGATCGCATGATATTAACTCAACTAAAGTATATTTCCTATCCTTTAAGGTACTAAAAAGTTACATGCATATAGATATACATATAACTTACATAAACATACAATACTATAAGTCCACAAACTATTTCTCATCTACTAAGCTGCAGAGATCCACGGAGAACGATCGTGGTCCGACGTACTACTAACCCAACAACCCGACTATGCACGTGTGTAAAAACAGAAATCCGTTTTGAAAATCTTAGACCCCTTTCGGGTTCTAGTTATTTTATACATTCGGTCTTTTAAAAGATTTCAAGTGCCATTGTTGCCAACCCAGAGCTCTGATACCATGTAGTAACACCCCAAATTCTCGGAACTCGGGGAACTACTGGTTAGGACCTCACAATGGGTCCCGACCTTGGTTTAACAACAACATTACTTGGATCTTACAACAAGGCACAAATGTACTTGAAACAATTTCAAAACATAATATTTTTACTGTATGAATGTACACATGTGACAGCCTTACGAAACATATACATATACATAACATGCATGTTGTAAGGGAGACTCCCCCGTCCCCATCTAATGAGTACGTGGACCCGGCTGACCATCCGTTCCGGATCACTTTGTAACTGTCTATCTCTACAAATCTACAACACGGATAAACCGTTAGCTAACTATCCAAATATAAGTAGAATGACAATAGCACAAACACAAGCAGAATCAAAAATAAACAAACATCATGCTGGCACTCAACCGTTTATTATCTATTATTTAAGTGATTCATCTTATTCAATTTACAGTTGTGGCACGAGAGCTATTAATTGTTCTCGCCTCCGTTCCTTATCCAACTGGGTGTAGGTCTAGCTGACCTCCGCCGGTAGCATCACTACAAACCGAGTATGGACTAGTCCCTAAAGAAACCCCCAGCGCTCGCAAGCTAACTGAGCAGAATGCCACCGCCCCTTACTCTTAGGCCAAGTATAGGTCGGTAAATATATATCACAACCTATCTCTCTAAACATTTCAATCACACACCACTATCATCATTCATGCTCATATTTAGAAGTCAGCTAAGTAAGCCCAAAGGACTTACCTAGTATAAAGCTCGACTCTCTGTAAACCAAACTCGCTCTGTAAACTGTAGCAACTCAGTTGCCTGTCAAAGGAGATGAGTGCATTAGCACACTCCCACGTAATTAGAAGTCTAAGACTTCTAAGATAAAAGAACGTAGTAAAACATAACTAGTTACAGTACTAATTTAGGGTCAAATGACTATTTTACCCTTGGTCCCGAAACTCCCAGAATTTCCAAAATTCATGTCTAAACTTCTATTTGAGGCTCTAAAATCATATTCTAACTCCTAAAGTTTAGTTTGATTACAAACTGGCATTTTTCCTATTTTCCTATTTTCCGAAAGATCGTAAAGGTCTAACTTCGGTTTCAAATATAAAATTCGTAAAAGCTTATAAAAATTCCGAAACAATTCTCTAGATCATCTATGATGTTCCCTCTACCCTTAGGAGCAAGAATTTCTCAAAACTGTTCATCCATCATTTTTATAAAAATTCCAAAGTTGGTTACAACACTTGAAGTTTCCTATACTTAGCCAAAATCTGAGTACACTTTGAAAAATCATAACTCCTAAACCACTCACTGAATTTATCCCAAATTTTGATATGTTCTACTATAAAATCTTACCTATAATATATCCAAAATTCAGCCGGAAAGGATATCAAGAGCTTATTCAAAATCATCTCACAAAACAGCATCACTTGCTGTTTTCCCCCAACACTCAGCACATATATAAAAACGTCAACTTTGAAACACAATAACTCTCGAACCGTAACTCCGATTCTTCTCAAATTTTAATGATCTACAACAAGATGTCAACTATATCATATCAAAAATTCAAGCCTAACAGAGATCAAAAGCCTATTCAAAACTATCTCACAAAACAGCATCTCATGCTGTTTTTCTCAACTCAGCACATTTATAAAACTGAACTTTGAAACCCCATATCTCTCAAACCGTAACTCCGATTCTTCCCAAATTTTAATATGTTCCACCACAATATGCCAACTATATCATATCCAAAATTCAAGTCTAACAGAAGTCAATAACCCCTCCAAATTTATTCCACAAAACTGCATCTCAAGCAACTTTCCTCAAACTCAGCACACTTAGAAAACTGCATGAGAAGCCAACTTCATAAAATCATATCTCCTAAACTATAATTCAGAATAGGCTCAAATTTCAGTATGTTCTACACTGCAATACCGACAACAACATATCCAAAAACCAGGAGCAAAGGAAAAGTCTAACTTACCCAAATCTAGGCTCAAAGTCGGTTGTTCAACACTTCTTGAAACTCGGAAGAAACAGCATGAATCTGTACCAGCTCCTCTATGGCTGTTCTGGGTAGATTTAGGAGACATAAAAGGGCACTCATTAGGCATGAATTACATGGGCGGAAGTGCAAGAAAGAGAAGGGCATCCACCTTACCCGATTTCAAGACTCGAGCGAGGGATTAACGATGGCTCAAGGTTGCTGTTGAACCCGCTGCTGCACAGGAGGGAACGTCTGGGATGGTGTCGATGCCCTACTCCCTGGGTCGTCGCTGCTGCACAGGAGAGGATCGTCTGGACTGCTGGAAGATCGATGAGAGAGCGAGACTGGAGTTGTCATTGCACTTGTTGGAAGATCGAAGAGGGAGAGAGAGACGTGGAGCTGTCGTTGCACTTGCTGGACGATCGAAGAGGGAGAGAGACACGGAGCTGATTACGTAAATCATGGCGTAATTTGTGCAGAAGAAACCGCTGGCTTGGATAGAAGGGGCACGGAAATGTAACGGCTGAAAGTATGAGTCCGCAGGGTTTCTTCGGCTGAAGTGGTACATGGGCTGGGACGTTTCCTGGGCTGGCTGGGCAGAGGCAAGTAAGTATTGGGTTGGAGCTGCTGAAGAAGGTAAGGCAGCTGCACACTCCGCTGGGCTGGACGCTGGGCTGCGGACAAGCTGCTGAAACTGGCGAATTTCTGGGCTGTGCAAGATGGCGCTGCTGGGCTGAGGCGGACACTGGGCGCTGGGCTGTCAACAGCCTGTCTGGGCTTGTCACAGACTTGTCACAGCCTTGTCTGGCCTTGTCACAGACTTGTCACAGCCTTGTCTGGCCTTGTCACAGCTTCGTCACAGCCTTGTCTGGCCTTGTCACAGCTTCGTCACAGCCTTGTCTAGCCTTGTCACAGCTTCGTCACAGACTTGTCCGGGCCTTGTCATATTCTAAATTAGGGCTAAACTTATTATTTTATGTGAAGGTAAGCTACATAAAATGATAAACTTTTAAGAGATTCTATCATTTTATGTGAAGGAAATCTACATAAAATGATAAATTTTATAATAATGTGTCTAACTAAGTAGACGGATATGGATCAACTGATCGAGATCGGGTTTGTTACAGAAATGAACGGAATAAAAATTCCGGATATTACAATCTAATTGTGGCAATCGATTCAAGATATAAAATAGATATAAGGACAGAGTTGAGAATTGCAAAGGTATACTAAAGTAAGGTAATGTACGGCGAAGTTCCAAAACCCTATATGTCCAACCCAAAGAACTCTCTATAAAGGTTGTTGAGGCTGCAGTATAGAAAGGATCTAAGGACTAGAATTGATCTCAAATACCCAAACTCGTAACCCAAGGATCAAGATAAACTCAAACAGTTAAGGTTGTGACACTCGAAACCGAAATAGAGGATGTTGAGTCTCACTACCACCTAGGAAAGGCAAGCCAAGGCTAAGTTAAAGCTAATCTTTAACTTTGGATTAAAGTAAAAGAAAGGTTCATAAACTGGTGCAAATCACGGGCAGTTCTTGAGAATCACGGCCGTGGAAGCCCTAGAACAGGCCGTGATTTAGGTTCGTCGACAATATTTCTCTAACTCTCAGGGTCCAATCAAATTACGATCGATCTATCATCATCTAAGCCACAACTATCAACCCTTTACTTTAGAATTGCTAAAGTGTTTTAGCCAACAATCATTGTCATGATATCAATATTCAAATTAAAGAGAATAAAAGATGAAAACCCTCAAATACTCAATAAAACTTCAAAACCAATTCCCAAATCCGAAACACAAGAATCAATGTTTAATGGATTCAGAATGTATAACACAAAACCTCACAATGATCTAAGGCAAGTATGAAGAACAAGTTGTCAATCCGTCTTCAATATCAAAACCTAATAAAGAGGTTAAACCTTCGGCGATCTTCAATCAACCCTAGGTAAGAATGCTCCTCGCAAGATAAGCGGCCGTCTATCCCGAAATGTATGCGAGATGTATGCGGCGTCTAAGTGGCGATAAGAAGGGATCCCCGAAACTCTCTTTTCCGACCATTTTATAAGACGAGAAAGAATAGTCGTCCCAGCCCATTACATAAATAACGTGGCAAATAACGACACGTCAAAAGATCGCCTAAATCACGGTCTCAATGGTTTCCACAACCATGGTTTAGAGCGTGGAAAAGGGTTACGGTGTCTTGTGACTTCCATGACCGTACAATAGGCCGTGTAACCTACTGGAATTCTCCACGCTCATGATGCCAAGATCCAAGGCCGTGATTTAGAGCGTGGACTCTTCTACGGCCGTAATTCAGGGCGTGGAAGTGTTAAATGCTTGTGGTTTCCTTTGTGTCATAAACATTCTTCATCCTAGCTCCTTCCTTAGCTTCCTTGATGTGTTCCTAATCCTCGAACATGATTAATTACTCTCTTTTCTCTCTCAATTTCTCTTATTTAGCTCCTTTTTACCTACAATCAACACAAAGCTAGTGTAGACATCCATATCGGCAAAATAGACGAACAAGCTAACAATTGCTTCTAAACTTCATCCATGTACACAATAATAAGGGAAAAACAGGCAAAATAAGTGCCTAGAATATCTCAATATTTCATGCTAACATTGCCAAATTTAAATATAGTGTTGATGCCTTTATGTAATCTATGCGAGTTCAACGTAACTGAGGTATCCACATAGAATGGGTAGTAAAGGTCAATTGATAGTTAGAGACCGTTTCGGAGGAGGAAAGTTTTATCAGATGAAAATGTTATAAGATGAGTCACCTAGTAGAAGATTTCACTAGACAAGCAGGAGGGACCATAATGTGGTTGAAATTCTTGTCTCGGGGTAGACTTATTACCGTCCCTCGAGAATTGGAGCTAAATAGAAAATCCAGATCAAGATTGTAAATAGTTCAAAGTAAGGACTTGTAGGTCAACATTATGTGCCCTACGTTAGGGGTCAAAGAGATTATGGAAGGATAACAACAGTGATTAGTCTCGACGAGTAGTAAGTAGAGGTCTAGTGAGACCTAAAAGAATTTCGAGAAGAGTCTAAGACCGAAGCTCCAATCGCTCCAAGGAGCCGTGAACGGTGAATTAACTCTGCTGAGGAGTTCCTAGACTAATTGGGAAACCCAATGGGAGTCGAAGACAATTGTTTCGAAAAATAAGAACCGTGTATCTCGAGGTTCGGACAACCAATACACCCGGTGTAGGGTACGGACTTTCACTTTACCATAGTAAATCATCCCTAGAATGACGGTTGGTTTGAGAGAACATTGCCGTTATTAGAAAGGAAATTATTGACAAAACAATTTTGGTAAGTCATCCTGACTCATGGAGAATACCATTATGAGTAAGGGCGACCACAGATCGATCAGGGTAGCGCAACGGAAGCGTAGTGTTCCCATAACCCTTAGATAAGGAAACTCAATAATATTACATCTATGACCTCGAGTTAAAGAATTAGAGATCTATATGAAAATCTATTCTAGGAAGGGTGATATTGGGTTAGATCAAGTTAAAAGCCTTACCAGAATTGGGTGAAGATTCATAAATTAGGGTACGATCCGATTAGGTCACATTGAAGGAACCGGATCAAGCGAGTTGAATTACAAAGAACATTAGACACTTAGTAAAGTTCCGGGATATGTCTAAGATCATTGTATTAGAATTGGTAGTGGGACCTTGGAAAGGTCAAAAGAAAGATCAGAAAGTTATTTATCGACTAACACTCCTACCCATACTAGAGGAGGTATACTTGGTGTGCACGTGTAATAGTAAAGGGAATACATACAAGATTCGGGCCATGTAATCAGTTGTAAGAATCAGATAGTGAACTAGATCATATTTGGTAGAGTTTTCAGTGATCTAGACGAGGAGCCGATGAGGCCACCTGGGAGACATAGGAGAGCATTAGATGTAGTTATTCCGAATTATTTGCGGAGTTATCCGTTACTTCTGAACCAACGAGTTAGTACTCAGACGTTATTTTGGGTGACTTTTATGACTATTCATGGGTTTGAGCTATTGTATCTTCATGGCTCCCCTGATTATGATGATTGAGTACTCCTTGCATGTTAGAAATGAGAGTGGAAATTAGTGGAAACTGAGTTAAATACTTCTATGTATATATGTCATGTAAATAAATGGCTTATTATAAGTTTCGGGACGAAACTTATTTTAACGGGGTACTGATGTAATATCTTGAATTTTTTTATTCCGTTTATTACGAGTCAAATCGAATTTCGATCCTTTGACCTCTTCCTTTCTACCTAGTGTTATACCGAACACAAATTCTATCATTTTATGTAAGCTTCGATTCACATAAAATGACAGAATTATAACAAGCCCTAATATAGGTATACATATTTATATGGATATAAATATACCTATTTTGTTGACAAGCCCCTATGACAAGTATTTGGCAAAGCCATGACAAATAGGTGACAAGGCCATGCAACCTTCAGCCCATATTTCATTCCTTTGTTTCTCAGCCCACTCTCTAACCTCACTTACATACCTCACCAGCCCAGCAAGTACCTATAGCATGGTAGCCCAACAAAACCCAATCTAGCAATGAAGGACGAGTTGGAGACGGATGAGATCCCCTACAGTAACTACTCCCGTATATTCCGCAGCAGGTCGTACGGTTGTCTTCGACAACCTTCACGTCCGCCAGTGCTGCTGCTCTTGCCTCCTATACCGATCCTCTTACCTTCCCTCCTTCACGTCTACGTACATCCACCTCTACCAACCTCCCTCTCGTCATCTCTCCACATCCACCTCTACCACCTTCCTTCCCTCCGTACCGGATCTACGCAGCAAGCAACCTTAGCCAACTCTCTGCATACCCCAAGCGACTCCCTCTCTCCCTGTTGATGGATCAAATAAAGAACCCCCTTCTCTCTTGGCCAGCTGGAATCCAGACACCAGGACCCTCCTCGTTAGTCGTCACGCAAGCAGCGGGTAAGTTACCTTCGTCACCATCTCGTTACACTATCGCCGACGTCCAGCCTCGAACAGCACCACACGAGAAGATGGTTCCTTTCCGTACGCAACAACCGTAGGACGCTTCCTCTCCGGCACACAGACGATAGGACCAAGTGACACACCATCGCTAATACCGTCGTGGAGGTAAGACTTGCTTACCTTCTTTCACGTCGAACCGATCGACAAGGACTTGAGGCATTGTATTCATGTCTGCACAGACCGGCGTTGCCTCGTAACCAACTAGCTAGACTGAGGGAGGCTTGAAGAGTTCACGCCACCCAACCCAACCGTCTTCCTCTCCTTGTTGAGGGTTGTTAAAGAGTGATTCGATCGAGCCATACCCCGGGAATGTGAGTCTTCTTCACCTCAAAAAATTTCATCTCTTCCTCTATGTTGTTACAGTACCGTGGGTATACATGTGTTAGGATGATAGTAAGAGCAGGGGAAGAAAACTACTGGACAAGGAGTGTAAACATGAGTTAGGTTAGAAGTTTAGGTTCATGCTTGTAGTTTCATGGGTGATAAGCTAGTGTTAATCCTATAGAGATATTGGAGCATATTGCGTTAGTGTAGTTAAGACTGTGTTGGTATAGTGATGAAGGGTAGATATATGGAGTTGAGTTTAGTTAAGTTTTTGCTTCTTTAGAGAATCGAACCTAAAATCAAATGTTTTATTTTGTGAGCTTTGTTTTTTTTTTCAGAAACTGGGTGTTGCAGTCGTCTTTGAATGTTATGTTCAATAGGTTAGACTCATCTTTCACCGTTCAAATTTTGATATGTGGTAGAGGGATACGAATTCTGTGATATATCAAATATTAGAATCAATCCAACGGTCAGATCTAGAGTTATAATGATTCAAAGTAGGGCAGTTGGGCTGTTTTTACAGCAGAAAAAATTGACTATGTATGGGAAATTTCAACTTTTATACCAACTTTGGAGATTTATGGGAGAGTTATGATTAAGTATTTTTGAGGGATCTTTACTCCTATGTTTAGTATGTATATCATAGAGGATCTAGGATTTTATCTCGGGATTTTTATATCCTTATCCAAGCCGTGTTTATGGACCCAAAGTCGAGTTTTGACGACTTTTGTGTAATCTAAGAATGTTGGGTAACTCTTATAAAACCTTACAAAACTTTTCTATGAGAACTAGGTTTAGGACATAGGTCCTAGAAGAGAATGTTAGAACTAAATGATAGACTTTATCGGAGTTTTGGAATCACAGCAAAATAGTCTTTTCTTTTTAACTTAAGAGAACCTTTTCGGTAAATTCTCTTCACGAGACTGTACAACTTAGAAGTTTATAAGTTCTAAGAGTTTAGGGATGGGATTTTGATCCACATGCCTTATTTGACAGGCGTTGAAGTTACCACGAGTACGGACCGAGTTGAGATTTGAGAGAGTGTGATTTGATTCAGGTAAGTCCTTGCGACTTACTTAGCTAGTATCTGGATGTTAGTTGAATGACAATAATGGTGTGTGCGACGTTTGTTTATAATAATAACTTGATAGGAAGATTGTTAGTATTATATTTTAAGGCTCAAGTGTATGTATAACGGGTCGTGACATCACTGCCCAGCTCTGACAGGAGACTGGGAGGTTCTCTATACCCAGACCATACAGGTAGAAGGTGAGATGCATTGGATCCATTCTTGATGGTTACACGGGGGCGGAGGCGAGGTTTGGGAATCCCTCGTGTCACAAAATAAGTATCATTAGTAAGAGTGAATGACCTAAGTAAAGATAAGAAATGGATTGTTTGAAAGCATGATGAGTGTTTACTTTTGCTATGATGTGTGTGTGTGCTATTCTTATTTATCTAATGTTTAGATAGCTAGCTAATGGTTGTTCTGTTGTGATTTTAGATTCACCACAAGTTAGAGCAGCAGCTGAGTGATCCGGAAGTAGTGGTCAGCCGGGTCTCCGTACTCCTTAGAGTGGGGTTGGGTGTTTGCTTTGTTGTTCATTCTTCTTGTTAAGAGAGTTAGTCTTTTTCGTTATTTAAGTACTATAGGTTGTTAGACGTTGTTGCATTCATCTCTTTAAAATATTATTTTATGAATTTCGGTTTTTTTTATGTGTCTTGTTGTAAGATCCTAGTAATATTGTTGTCAAACTGAGGTCAGGACCCATTGTGAGGTCCTAACCAATAATGTCCAGAGTTCTGAGAATTCGGGTGTTATAGTGGTGGTTGCCCGTACATCAATCCCAAACCGACAAGTTTAAAACAAAAACCCCCTTTTGAAAACGTAAACCCCTTGCGGGTTCTGTTTATTTATCTATTCGACCTTTAGAAGATTTCGAGTTCCGTTGTTGCCAATCTAGAGCTCTGATACACTATTGTAACACTTCAAGTTTTGGGAACTCAAAGCCTTACGGGCTAGGTTCTCACAATGGGTCACAACCCTCAGAGTAGCAACAACACAACAGATCTTACAACAAGGAACAAATAAATGAAACCCAAAACTCAATATAAAACCAAAGGTTATAACAAAGGAAAACGTAAAAGACTCGCAGCTGAGTTCAAACCAAAGGGAAAGACAACAACTGGAACATAAACCCGATTCCATCTTATAATGTACGGGAACCCCGGGTGACCACACTGTTAGCTAACATTCTAGATATAAGAAAGACTGTAAAGGAACAAGTACACGTAAGGTAATGTAAAACACATAAACATGCTCCCACTCAGCCGGTTATTATCTTTCATTACTGTTTAACCCTTTACTAATTCAACTTATGCTTGTTACACAAGAAACGCTACGATCTCGCCTATGTCCCCTTTCACCAACAGGAATAGAACGTATTCATCCTTCTCTCACATGTTGGACTGATCGCAAGAGCACCTCCTAGTTTCTTGATTTTGAACTGGACAAGTGGTAACCGCCCGATTATTATACACTTGGGATAATTAAGGTATAACAAGGTCAATCCTAGTCCGGTTATGAGTTATACGATAAACAACAACACAAATAAGCCCAAACAATTAATCTAATATACGGAACACAACTAAGTAAGTCCAAGGGACTTACCTCACTCAGATAACTCAACAAAAACACAATTTCCCGTAAGAAAGAAGGGAGGAAAGCCTTTTCACACAAGGCATCACGAATCAGGAACCTAAACGATGGCTAGAAGTCTATAATTTATAGTCTCAATGATCTCTAAGAGATCTCCACAAGCTAAGGTCTCAACCTTATTCTTACAACACTCTCAAGGGGTAAGAACATCAACAACAACAACCAAGGAAAGGAACGAGGAAAGCAAGGAAGGAAGCAGCTCACCAAAGACGGAAGCTATTGCAGAGGAAACCGCAGGGGCGGCTGGAGAAAGGGCGGGGGCGGAACTACGCACTTCCTGCGGGGCAGCACAGCAGAGGCGCAGGGACGGTTTTCGGTGCAGATGCACTGTCGACTCCTTCGACAGCAAGGGCCAAAGCTTGCTTCTCTCAACACACACACACGTCACACTCAACCAAGCGAGCCTGTGAACATCAAAGAATCAACAACGGAACACTCCACAAGAATCAAGAATCAAATTTGATTCTTGGAGAAGAAGAAAAGAGAAGACGAAGGGAGAAAGCGAAACACAAGGAAACTACATGCAGCAATACATGAACGTGAGGAAGAAACAAGGAAGGATGAACTTACACGTTTAACAAGATCACAGGAAGCAAGTCTATAGCTCTTGAGGGTGAAGAAAACGTAAGCAAGAAACGGGAAAATGAAGAGAAGACGGGATTTTATAGGAAAGGGGTGAAAAGATAGAAGGAAAGACGTTTTAGTGTTTGGAATGTGATAGGAAAACGCCCCATGAGATAGAAGATCGGATCTTCTATCTATGGAAAGATGATAAAAACGAATGAAAAACAGATCGGCGTGATCTGGGGCAAAACTACAAGGGTGGTTTGCCCGTGCCGCATGAGTGGCTCCCTATCACCGCGGGGGCGGTGACAGGCACAGCTTGCTGCTGGAGCTGCCGCTGTCACCGCAGGGGCGGTGACACCTAAAAACTAGGTGTTGCATCTACCTTAGGTAAAATTGTCCACCTACCTTAGATATTTAACACTGATATGTTAACTTAACGTGTGAAGAGTAATCCAAATACTAATATTTGGTTGGGCTCAAGAAGTGAGGTATTGTTCTGATAGTTTAAATGAAAGGGTACTAATGTTTAGTCAGCCTAAAATATGGGGTACTATTTAGGCAATTTTCTCTATATAATATTGTTTATCCAAAATGATTAATTGAAATGCGGTTATAATTTTCCGCTTTCCAAACATTATGAAATCGGAATATAAAATCCGAAATATTATTGGAATAATTATTCCGAAATTTTCTCGGAAAACGGGCATTCCTAAGCCGCATTTCTTAACCGCTAAGAATCGGAATAACGACTCTTTTGGCCGTTTTGCCTTTTCATGTTATTTCACATCTAGGACATATCCGATGTCCCGGTCATTTCTCTCAACTATAACTTTATTTATTGAGAAAATTTGACTAGTAGGGTAGCTTTTGTATATTTAGTACTAACTAGGCCCCTATATTATTTCTATTAAAAAATAAAGATAAAATAAATAATATTGCTTGAATCAAAGGATGGAAGTTAAGCAGTTTTTGAAATTGGTTAATTATAAACTGCTAAAAATTAATAAACTGCTTATATGAGTTTGGAAACTAGATATCAAAGATTCTGAAAAATCTTTGAGGCATCATATTAAAGTAATACTGAATCCCGAAAAATCAAAATAAGCTCTCTCTATCGTTTCCATTGAAAATCGTCAACCCATCGTCCTTGTCGCTAGCGCCATTATCAACGCATCTTCAAAGTTCGCCATAGTCGTCTTCTTCCTATCTTCAACTGACTTTAGTCACTGATAACTCCGATTCATCTCTAGTCTTGCGCATACTGAGAACGACAGCACCAAGTAAACTCTTTGCTCGATTTTTGTGTTCTTCACTTATTTTCGGTATGTGCGAAACAACTTGTGTATTGATTTCTCACCTGATTTTTGTGTTCTTCTTCACTTATTTTCGTTTTCTGTGTGTAGATCAAATGTACACAAATAGTATTCCATGATAATATATGAACATGTACACACTACACTTAATAGTTACATATTATTTTCGTTTTCTCAGCCGATTTTTGTGTTCTTCTTCACTTATTTCCATTTTCTCTGTGTAGATCAAATGTACAAAAATAGGTAAAATCTCTTGCCTGATTTTTGTGTTCTTCTTCACTTAATTTTTGTTTTCTGTATGTAGATCAAATGTACACAAACAGTATTCAATGATAATATATGCTTATGTACGCACTACATTTAATAGTTACATATTATTTCTGTAAATCATTCAATATCATTGTTATGTGTAATGCTTTTGATGCACAAGAACCACCGTCTTCTGTTATCGGAAATAAAGGACGTTCAAAGTTCCGAAATTTTTGAGGAAGAAGATTGCGAAAACTTCCTTGTTAAACGGTTAGTATCATCAATTATCATATTTAATAAAGGAAATAAATAATTGTAAATAGGAGAGAGAAAGATCATGAAATCTTAATTTTCTTTAATAATAAATTTTTTTTGATTAATGAAGGGGGCCTACTTTGTCAACAAAAATACAAGTGCCTACTTTATATAACAAAATACAAAAAAACTACTTACTTAGCCATTTTACCCTTATTTATTAGAGCTCTCAAATGCTTCAAATAACACCGGCTATTACAATTTTACACCGTTGATGCACTTGATCCTACAGTTCAGATTATGTCACGTCATTTAATGATTTACACGCAACGCGATGACATTTTTATAATTATATGAAGTTCAACGACAGTTTTGTCCTTTAGAAAGTCTATTTTAAAAACATTTGTTGTGGTGGTAGTTTTGTAATTTTTTCTTTTAAAATATTTGTTTTGTTTTGTTAGATCAAATTGTTTATTATACTATTACATATTTTTGTTCAATTAGTTCAAATTGTTTGTTTTAATAGTTCTTATTTTTTTTAAAATTTTCGTTCAAAATTTTAAGACATTTCGTTAAACATTATTTAAATAATAGTATAAAATATTGAATTTTTATAAAATTAGTTTTAAATATGGGTATCATTAGTTCAAACATTATGTCTATTAGTTCAAACATGTATAATTAAAAAATGCATAAAAGATAACTAATAATTTAACAATACATTAACTACAAAAAACATCACCACTTCCTTCTTTTTAAAATTGATTATCAAAAGGACAAAATTACCCTCATACCTTCTAAAAATTGCAAAAAAATCATCACGTCTCTTATAAATCATTAAATAAAGTGGATGAAGGTAAATCATTGGATCAAGTGAATCAACATTCAGATTACTTTGTAAGGTCGCACCGTAGCAACATTCCTTACTATAATCAGCCCCTTATTTTTACTATGTTACAATTCCGGTACTATACATTTCTATAATTTCTTCTCTTTTCTTGGAAATTATGCATCGTTATATTACAACAAATTTCTATATCTATATATATATATATATATATATATATATATATATATATATAGATCATACGAGAACAGACCTTATCGTATAATCATGAGAACAAACCTTATTGTTTAATATATTATTCGTAGTTATTATTAGTTTTGTTACGAATATCGTTTAATGTATTATTCGTAGTTATTGTTGGTTGAATGGATTATTAGTAGTTATTATTATTCATAGTTATTAGTAATTATGAAATCTACCCTAAATCTCGACCTTTAATACTCACCATCAAACGGTCTAAAATTGTTCTCATTTTTTTTTTTTTGAAAATGGAAAGCGGTTTGAAACATTAGACGGCGTGCCGGCTAATGAATCGAAAGGCCGAAAAAGATCGACAGACGGACTAACCGTCATGAAGAACCATAACAAAGTAGAAAAGAAACACACAAAAAATACATCATAAAGACCCGTAAGCTAAAAGGTCTTCAAGGGAAAGCAGAATGATCAAGCCCATAGGAAGCGATGAGTAACAACGTTCATCTTGAAGGAAGTACACAGGCAAGGAGCCTGGGGAACAACTGTGGACACCTCAGATTTGGGCCGCAACAGAACCGTCAGGAGTCGATCACAAATCCACGCCTCCTTCTCAACAAAACGCTCGGACCGCAACCACAAGACAACATCAAAACTGAGAAGACAGTGCAGCAGAACACGAGTATGATGACGTATAAATGTGTATAACTTTGATGGATAGAAGAGTAATGATTTATAAGAAGAAAATTGTTCATAAAAAATTGGTTAAATAATTGGTTTAACGTACAAGAGCTTGCACAAAGAAATGCAAAGTTATGATTTTGTTCGATTTTATTTTTGAAATCTTTTTTGGGCAATAAAAATTTGAGCTTTAACTAGTTCAAAAGTTAATTTTGAATTTCATTATTGGTGAAATTTGTGTCGTTAAGCTGAGATCAGTGCCGTTAGACTACAATATTATTGTCTCGGGTCGAAGATTAACCTCCTCTTTCTTAGTATAACGTTGCGATTGTAACATGAAACTTTGTTATTCTTTATTTTCAAAAGCCCTTTTTTCTACATTTAACTAACACAAAATTAGGAGAATGAGAAAAGGGCCAATAAACCCAATTGAAAGTTGAAAAAGTGGGTGGAAGGCGTAGGTAAAAAGCACTAGAGCAACTCCAATGACAAAATGAAAATGGAAAACAAACGGGCCATCAGGCCCAGTTGAAACCTTGAAGAAAGAAGGCGGGCAAAGAACCCTAGCCAAAGACGGCCGTCGGAAATCGAAATGCAGGGAAGTGTTCAACTGGGAGTACGAGACGAGGGATCATCGGAAGAAAGCCAAAGAAGAGGACCTACTACCACCTCAACATCCTCGCGATTTCCGTTGGATGTTCTCCAAATCAAAGGTTTTTCCCAACTTTCAATTTGTGAAATAAACCAAAATTACATTGTATCTCCGGCATGGGTATAGAAACTATGGTAAGAGCGTCAAGACTGGAACCGGAAAGTTAGCCTGTACACAGATTGGGTGACAACTAGATTCTACTAACACTAAGCTTGGGTAATATAGCTGGAAGGTTGGAAGCTAAGTCCGACGTGACTGTGGGGTATTCACCGGTGAATCAAGCGATTCCGGTGACCAACATCAAGTTTTAAGTGTCGTTTGTGGACATACTTGGTTTTTCAAGTCACAAGACCAAGGGTTATCTGCTATAAAAGCCTTCCAACAGGGAACTGCCAACCACGGAATCTCTTGGGTTAGTCAATCGACCCCGTGGCTCGTAAGTTTGGTAACTTGTGTGTTTATTTTAACCTCTCAGTGCTTGTTCACTTCCAGGTACCCTGATGTTTAGGATAGTTTGTCCCTTAGCTTGCTTGTATGAATGGTAAATTGTGGATGGGGTCGAAAGATGTTGATAATGAAGAAGGATATTCAGCCCATAGGCCTGTCCGCCACCCTCCCATGCTTGCAGTTGGGGTTCAAAACGCCAGCGCCGGCCATTTTAGGAAGAATAGATGGTGAGATTTGTTAATCGGCAGTAGCATGTATTGAGTGGTAGGTTATCCCTAAAGTTAGGTTTTTCTACAGAAGAGAGCTTGTTTTCTCTCAACATTGGAGTTTTTTGTTAGCGTAATCAAGTGCAATCTCAAATTGTTCTCATAATACACAATAAGATTGTTCTCATGGGACCGCACCCTATATATATATATATATATATATATATATATATATATATATATATATATATATATATATATATATATATATATATCATTATTTTTTAATAGAAAAAATTTGATTGTAACTTGTAAGAAGTGCACAGTTAAAAGGGGAAAAAAAAAATTCGAAACTTCAAACTGTTTTAAAATGACATGCTAGCTAAAGCATTTCCACATACTTCATTTTCATAAAAACAAAAAAGAAAGACCAGCGATGATCAGAACAGAACAAACTCCATGAACCTAGCCCTATAACCCCTCTTGCTAAGCATCTTTCAAGAAACAAGTCCGAGTTCAGCAGGCCCGTAAACCACCCTGGTTCAACCAATAGATCATCTCTTATTCCAAAAATCCAAAATGTAATTTATTTTATGGTGTCAAAGACTGTTATCGATGAAGAAAGTTCCGAACAAGGCAACCTACTACATTGATACATATACCCGCTTGCAAATGAATCAAAAACCAATATTCAAGAGTAAGGTTTTAGCAACAGATGGTATCGTACCTAGAAGCTACAATGTGGCGTTATGCCGGTGTCTCTTCTCATACCAGCCTGTAATTTGATCAGCAACACCCCACATGATAGCTTGGCCAGGAGGAATTCTCATCAACCGGGGCAAAAGACCTTTCCAAAGTGCGGCCAGACCCTCTTCAGCAAAAATTGTTCGAATTGCATGAATCATGCCCTTGTATTTTAAGTCACCCGCACTCCGACTCTGAGCCATCAACCTTGTTTTCACAACATCAAAGGGTCCGGTGCAGATTGGACCGGCTGTTCCTGCAAGGAAGCCTGATATCATTGATTGCCATGGCAGGAGAACCGTCCCATCACCCTCTTGCTTTTTCCACAACATTTTGTCAAAACCGTACTTAGCAGTGAACATAGCAGCTTGGTTTGTCCCGTTGCGCATTACTGTTGGAGCCGCTCCTGCCCATAGCCCAAGAATGCCTTCTTCACGTATGATCATTCGAGCACAATGTATGGGGCCTTTGTACTTTAGAAGCTCTGGGCTTAATCCTTTTTGCTGTTGTAGCCTAATTTTTACAACCTGGTCCAACAAGGAACAAATGAAACAGGCAAGTAGTACTAGTTGTACATCCCAAATATCCATAACAACAAGCATACACTTTCCATTGCATAAACTTAATAATCAAAAAACTCATTTAGGCAGAAGAAAGAGCAACAAGGATATCAATATCACAGAAGAACAAAACAATTTCTTGGTGATTAAAGTATATAGGATCGTTAGTATCTTAATATAGTTCTTGATAAATCTTTTTCAAAAATCTACATGTTTCTCCTTGAATTCAAGGAGTAGGTACAGCAATTGGTAACATCAAGACCTGTAATTTCAACTATTTCTCAGACCACTTTCCACAAATATTGTAACATTGTGCTATTACAAAATTAAGCTGTTGAAATGTGTAAGTCTTATTGCACCTGATTCACTTCAATTTCTCATCAGTAGCTCATGACAGGAATCATAATCACCTAGGCTTGCATATGCAAAATTTTGCCAAACAAGATTTGGATCGGTCAAGCAATTGTGAATGAAGAACATGCCATTATAATAATGGAAAAAGTAGCTTTGTATCAAGGCACTGTACATATTTTATATACTTCCTAAATCCCAACTTGCCAAAGCAATGAAAAGAAATGGGAGATCCGGATTGACCACTTAAAAGCAACCCAGAACCCACAGTAAGCAAATCAGGCACTGACCTCAAAAGGGGTGACGATAACAAGAGCTTCAAGAACACCAGCACCAAACCCGGAGGCAAATCGGGCCTGATTGCTGATCTTGCCGGTTTCATTGTTCTTAAAAGCGCCCTGAAGAACAGCATTGGAGCCCATACGAAGGGCATACTTCAACGTGAGATGAGTAGCAAAAGGGGTTAAGCCCTTCCAAAGAGCCCGAACACCTTCAGTTCGGGCTACAGTGGAGCCGCAATGGATGATACCCTTGTAATTACCAGACCTGTCGAGTTGGAGACGCGTCTTAATGACGTCGATCGGTTGGAGGCAGGTCGCCTCCACGACGCCCCCGAGGGAGCCAGAGATGGCTTTCATGTAGGGCGGAATCGGCGCCGATAGTTTGGCTGTGGCTGTTGTTGTGTGGGTCGGGTTGGGGTCCGGGTTAGGGTTTTCAGTGGAAACCATTGATGCAGGGTTTTGGAAATGGTAGGGAGGAGGGGAAAGAGATGAATATTTTGGGGATTTCAATAGCTACGTTAGTCCCTCCTCCTTCTCCTCCTCCTCCAAGCTGCTGCAACTATGACGGAGATGAGTTCAAAGGTCAGAGCATCTCCCAGTTGGGAAATGGGATGGCTGGTGTTTAAAGGAGGCCATGTTCGTCTGTTTTACTTAAATACAAAAGAATATCGAAACCAATACATCAGCCTTTTCTAAGAGTAGACTTCTGGGAAGGACTCTTTCTATAATATATTAAAGTAGTTCGGAAAAAATACAAAAAATGTAAAATCACTTCACTGAATAGTTTTACACAAAGTTGTCCTTATTTTCTGATTTATTATTATAAATAGTGACATATGAACTAAAGGCTATTGTTCAGGTTCTATCCTTAATTTGCGGTTGTGCGATCGGCTGTACGGCTGATACGTGTCCCCAATATTTTTTTCTCCCCTAAAAACGAATGAAAATGATGGTTCAAAACTTATAAAGAGATGGTGAATAACTTATAAAAGAATAGTTCATGAATTATAATAGGAAAGTTCATGAATTATAATAGAATAGTTCATAATGCAAAACTTATAAAGGGATAGTGCATAACTTATAAAAATGATAGTTTATGAATTATAATAGAATGTTCATAATATATAAACGATTAATTTATAAATACTTTGATATAATATATTAAAAAGTAATAGATCATGAATTATATGAGAATAGTTCAAAGTTTATAAAAGAATAGTGTTGAACTTATAACATGATTTCATTATAGTTAAAAGTATCCAGAATATATTTTCTTAATAATTTTTTTTTGGGACACGTATCAACCGCACCACCTTACCACAATAATGGACCTTACATGAACATCCCCCATGAACTAAATTCATTTTACAATACTCTTTCTTGTGCTCGAATTACAAAGTAAAAATTTTATTATGTCATTAATTTTATATTTTAAATAAATTATTTGAAAGAACTTTATTATGTCATTAAATCTATATTTAATGTGTAAAAAATCTATGGAATCAAAGTATATGCACATGGGTCAAAGGAGTTTCTTATCTTATTAAGTCCATATTTAATGCATACAAAATTGTTTGACAGGAATTTATCATGTCATTAAGAATATTTTTTTTATTATTATACATATTATATATGTGGTAACTATATTTCCCCAAGTACTTGTGAATTCAGATTATATGAAGTTTTTAATATTATTTGAGCAAAACAGAATTTGACATCATTTGAGTAAAAAATGGTTGGTATCATTTTGGAAACTTGCAGTTGGTAGTCCATATTTTGAATGATCTAAAGGAAAGCTTACTCTTACTAGAGGCACAAAGGGATGTAGAGGATGCATAGTTTTTCATTGTGTTTGTTTCTATCCACGTTAAATAGGTTTTGGACGGTGGGTTTTAAATCGGTATATCGGACTCTACAAGAGTTATTTTCTCACGTACTTGTGAATCCACATGATGTGAAGTTCTAATATTATTAGAGAAAAACATAATTTGACGTCATTTGTATAAAAAACTGTTTGTATCATTTTGGAAACTTGCAATCGTTCGTCCCTATTTTGGATGATCTAAAGGAAATTTTACTCTTACTAGAGATATATAGGAATTTAGAGGTTGCAGACCTACATAACAGTATGTTTGAAGAGAATGCACAAAAGATCTCAAGGAAGTACCGGAAGATGTCACGTCAAGATTTTCCCCTTTGTTAGATTTAGAGAAAGTGATTTTGAAGGTGAAATGGAGGAGGCTTCTAATATATGAAATGGGATGTAGGAACATGAAGAACCGATAGGTGAATAAAAAGGATAAAAGATACTCTAGAAGGGGAGTTGAATAGAGTATGTGAACTTTTTGCAAAATCAATCTCAAGGCCTTGAAACCAATTTCAAGGGTCTTGATGTCGATCTGAGTTCTTTGTGAAACTTTGATTTCAAGGGCTTTGAAACAACTTTCAAGGGCCTTGACTTTGTACTCCTACAAAACACAGTTTGTAACAATAAAACAAGATATAGTGCGGAATGTAAAAGATCGACACAAGGATATGTTTACGAAGTTCGGCTCTAAATAGCCTACTCTTCCTCCCAGGGTATAGTCTTAGGATCTAACTATCTATTATCAGCTTCAAAGAGTCCTAGATACAAACTAGAAGAAATTCCCTTCTTCTCTCACTGTACCCAATGCTACAATCTAGCTCCAACTCTTCACCTTGCTATAATAGCCTAGTTACTTCGCAGAGTAACACACACTCGAGTATAACACTCTTTAGATATGCCAATGGAGCTCTTGAGTTTTATCTCTCTCTAGGGGATAAAGCTTTTTAGAGAAAGAGAGAAAGAAAAACTATTTGATCGAATGAAGATGTTTTTGGATCGCTTGAAGACTATTGATGTTTCCGTGTAAGCTTCTTTTTTTTGTTCTTCAATCGCCATTTTCATTTATAACCTTCTATGGAGAGGTCTTCTAGCCATTGGAAAGATGACCGTTTGAAGATCACTCTTCTTCTCCATGAAGATCGCTTCTTGGCTGAGATGAGATAGACGTTGTGGATCTTCATCTCCTGAGAACACATTGATCTCTTGCTCCTTGATCTTCTCATATTTGTTGTAACAATATTCAATTCCAGAGGAGAAAATCTTCATGCTTTTTGGTTGAGGATCTTTGTAAGATCTTCTTGAATGGCCGGTTGAGATCTTCATTTGATCATATCTTCTTGTTTGAGCAAATCTCTCGTAGAAGATCTTCTTAGTGATTTGAAATCTTTGAACATGCGCCCTTGACTTCTTCGTTCCCTTGGAATTCATTTCAAGGCCTCTAAACTCTGGTCTTCCAAGGTCTTTTAAAGTCTCTTGCAAAACCTGCACTTCATTTAATCCAAACCACTATACCAAACAAAGCAACTAGATATATAATCAATTCATTAGTTAGTGTATCAAACTACTTCATTTGTGTTTAAATCTTCCATCAACAACACCTGTATAACTTTATAATCAAGGTGGAGTTTTCAATCTCCCCCTTGATGGAAGACAATACAAATATTTTCGTACCTGCATTTGTAAGGTTAGTGATGCATATATGACTATCAAAACCTAAAATGTAGAATGCAGAATATCGAATGTCGGATCACATTCATTTCTCCCCTTTTGTCTTGCAACAAGGGAGAAAAATAGTTAAAGCACAGGAGTTTTAAAACATTACAACCCAAAGAAAAAGAGTATTTTCACAAAACCACAAAACAAGTCAGTTCCCTCAAACATCAAGCTCAATCCTCCTCACAGAACCGCCTTTTTCCTTTAGATGAAGGTTTCTTATGACTCCAATCATCCATTTTAGTTGCTAAACATTGTTTCTTTTCTTCAGCTCTTCGTTTCTTAACCACTTCTATTCAACTACTGGCAGAAAGGTTGGCTCAACATGAGTTGGATACAAAATAGATTTATTTTATACACGTCGTTTGCAATTCAATAACACATTTTCAACTTTCTCTTGAGTATGTTGAGCTACATCTTCAGGCATGGGAAGAATACTTCCCATAGTAGTCAGAGTAAGAGCACTCATCAAATAGATTTCATTGACTTTAGCATTTATGGTAGATAGCAGTTCAAAATTTGCATCCATTCTTCTCTTAGTATCAAACTGGAAATTAGACAGTTCACGATTCAGACATACCATTTCTTTTTCACAACCTTCTAACCTTATTTCTGGAGTAGGAGTAGGAGATTTTGGAGCCTCTTGAGTTGGAATTGGAGTAGCTCCTTTCCCTTTTAAAGTCCATGTGCATGTGAGAGTCTTCTCAATCCCCAGTCATTCTAAGCAGTTCTCATCAATCATACTAGAAATTGACTGTCAATCTTCAGAGGATGTATCAATTTTGAAATAATCAAAGATCTTAGGCAGTAAGTTTTCATAAGGTAGAGGAATTGGTCGCTTAGAGTTGACAGAATGTATCATATGGTTGAGAATGAGGTTAGGTACATCTATGTCTAACTCAGACATAATTAGAGGAATTAGTTCCAGGGATTGGTCAGTCAACAATTCTCTTAAGTTTGCACGAG
Organism: Fagopyrum homotropicum; assembly: GCA_033239125.1. Lineage (NCBI taxonomy): Eukaryota > Viridiplantae > Streptophyta > Magnoliopsida > Caryophyllales > Polygonaceae > Fagopyrum > Fagopyrum homotropicum. The sequence continues at coordinate 80,916,684 of BSWB01000008.1, forward strand.
GAACAACACATCGAACCAGAATGGTAAACACTATTTTAGCATCTAAGGTTAGAGAGGTATGAATAAGTTGGCGTAAGGTTGAATTTGGAACTAGAAACTTCTCCTTAGCAATACGAACACTCGCTGATCATGAAGGATGATTGAACACAATATCTGTAGAAATGCCAATGATCTCACTTAAAATAGAAGAAGTGAGCGAAATCGGAGTACCTTTTACTGAAGATTCAAGAGTGATAATTCCTTTGTCCCTTTTTGTGATGAGATTGACATAGAACATCCTCATGAGCCATGGAAAAGTAAAATATCAAGGGTTTAGAATTTTCCAGATTATCGAACTTTTGAGCTTGTTTATGCACGAGATCTAAAGAGTTTTGAGAAATTCAGTGTCAACTAGATCGCACATACAGAGCGGTCAATTGTGAAAACTATCAAGTCAAGATCCTGAAGCTCGAAAATTGATGAACCACGATGTGGGAAGACCGGTTGTCTGAGAAATATCCAAATCCTTAGAAAGTATTTCTTCCTTTGCAATTGTGGAGCTCTTAACATATTTCTTTTTGGGAGCTTGAGGAGAGGATTTCTTGCTTCTTGGTGCCATGGGTGATGTTTGAGAGAGAAAACAAGGGGTTTTTGAAAAAGGGTTTCTGTGAAAGAGAAAAATGAAAAAGATAGGAAAAACTAGTCCTTTTTGAATGCAAAAAATAACCAAATCTTGAGAAAATCAAGCCTTTCAAAGACCAAATAAAATTCCAATAAAAACTCAACAAATCTTTTTCAATTCTTAAACAAAAGAACCCATAAAAACAATTTAAGAATTAAAATATCTAAAAGATATTAATTCTTAAATAGATCCGTAATTTTTTAATTTACCCTTGAAGCATGTTTTAAGGTCCTTGAATTGCCTTTCAAGGTCCTTGAAAACATTAATTGGGTTGCATACGTAGGAACAAATAAAATGATTTACTCCCCCTACGTTAATGCTTCCTTGTTAAACATACCAAGCTCCAATCTAATAAAATTAAATTGTTCCTCAGGAAGAGGCTTGGCTAAGATATTTGCAAGCTGCAAGTTAGTAGATATAAAAGAGATCGAAACATCACCTTTCTCAATATGATCACGTATGAAATGATGCCTTATATCAATATGCTTGGTCCTTGAATGCTGCACAGGATTTTTGGTTATAGAAATAACGCTAGTATTATCAAGTTTTATAGGAATACCTTTCAAGTCAAAGCCAAGATAACGAATTTGTTGAGCAATCCATAGAATTTGTGCACAACAGGCTCCCGCAACAATATATTCAACTTCGGCTGTGGATAGGGCGACAAATTTTGCTTCTTGGAGTGCCAACTGATTAGGGATGACCCTAAGAATTGGCAACATCCAGAAGTGCTTTTCCTATCGACCTTATAACCTTCAAAGTCTGCATCTGAATAACCAACAAGGTGAAACGAGCTTTGACGTGGGTACCATAACCCTAGATCCTTAGTGCCATTGAGATACCGAAAAATTCTTTTCACAGCTATCAAGTGTGACTCTTTAGGATCAGCTTGAAATCTTGCACACATGCACACGCTAAACATAATGTCAGGTCGACTAGCAGTAAAATACAACAATGAACTGATCATACGTCGATACTCCTTTTGTACCACACTTTTGCCATCTTTGTCATAATCAAGCGAAAGTGTTGAACTCATAGGATTCTTTGCGACCTTAGATTGATCCATTTTGTACTTCTTAAGCAAGTCCTTACTATACTTGCTTTGATTGAGAAAATTTCCTTTCTTTGCTTGTGTAACTTGAAGTCCAAGAAAGAAATTTAGCTTACCCATTAAGCTCATTTCAAATTCCCTGCACATAATATCTGAAAATTCCTTGCAAAGGGAATCATTAGTAGCACCGAATAATATATCATCAACATAGATTTGCACTACTAATATATCGTTGCCTCTAGTTTTGATAAATAAAATTTTATCAATTAAACCTCTTTTGAATTTATTTTCAAGAAGATATTTGGACAATCTTTCATACCAAGCTTGAGGAGCTTACTTAAGACCATAAAGAGCTTTGTCCAATTTAAAAACGTGATCCGGAAATTCATCATTTTTAAAACCAGGAGGTTGAACAACGTAGACTTCTTCTTAAGAAGCCGTTTAGAAAAGCACATTTTACATCCATTTGAAAAAGTTTTACGCTCATAAAAGATGCAAATACAAGTAGCATACATATGGATTCTAACTTGGCAACCGGAGCAAAAGTCTCCTCATAATCAATACCTTCTTCTTGGTTATAGCCTTATGCTACAAGTCGTGCTTTATTTCGTATGACTTTTCCACTTTCATCCAACTTATTTTGAAAAACCCATTTCGTGCCGATGACAGATTGATGTTTTGGTCTTGAAGTAAGAGTCCAAACCTTGTTTCTCTCAAACTCATTTAGTTTGTTTTGCATGACAATGATCCAATCGGGTTCTTGAAGAACTTAAACATAATTCTTTGGCTCGATAAGAGTCACGAACGCGGAGAAAGCACATAGATTATTCACTTTAGATCGAGTTTGAACTCCAGCGTTTGGATCTGAGATCACATTCTCTTGTGGATGTATGAAGATTGTTGAAATTTTCTTCGTTTGTAAGATGGAGCAGATCCTGAAGGTTGAGCCTCATATGCTTGACTAGATTCAAGTACCGTTGATATATTGCCCTTGGATCCTATCTTAAGGCCTTGAAGTTGAGTTTAAAGCCCTTGAACCGGAGTTCTGATATCACAAATTCTGTTTCAAGGTCTTGAAGGTGTGATTCAAAGCTTTGAGGGTTTTCTTCGATATCTTGAATCTTTTCTTGCATATTCTTTTCTTGATCTTTAGGATTTTCATCTTCATCCGAATTGTGATCTTCTCGTTGATTCAGATTTAGATCTACAAAACTCTCACTCAAAGTACCATAATTACTTTCATAAAAAATAACATGGATACTTTCCTCAACAATTTTGTTACGTTTGTTATAGACACGATAGGTTTTGCTATTTGAAGCATATCCAATTAATACTGCTTCATCACTACATGCATCAAATTTCCCAAGGTTATCTTTGCAATTGTTATGAACAAAGCAAGTACATCCAAAAGGTTTGAAATATGAAATTTGGTTTTCTTCCTTTAAGAAGTTCTTAAGAAGTCTTTTTCAAAATAGGACGAATTAAACATCTATTCAAAATACAATTTGCAATGTTTACTGCTTCTGCCCAAAAACTTTTTGGCAAACTATTTTCTAAAAACATCGTCCTAGACATATCCTCAAGAGTGCGGTTCTTACATTCCACAACTCCATTCTGTAGAGGAGTTCTAGGAGCTGAAAGTTATGTGAAATACCATATTTTTCACAAAACAGATCAAACTTTAGTTGATCAAATTCTCTACCATGATCACTTCCTATAGAAACGATTGGTAGGTTTTTCAAAGTTTGTAACTCCTTAAATAATTTTGAAAACTCAAATAATGCTTCAGGTTTTTCTCGTAGGAAAAAAATCCATGTGAATTGAGAGAAATCATCCACAATCACAAGGATATACTACTTGCCTCTTGGAGATTTGACACACATAGGTCCACAAAGATCCATGTGTAAGAGTTCAATGGGTCGAGAAGAACTTACAACTTTCTTAGGTTTGAATGAACCTCTTGTTTGTTTACCTTGTGTACAAGCCTTACATAGTTCATCTACCTTGAAGTTAAGGTTTGACAACCCACGTACCAAATCTTTTGTAAGTAGCTTCTACATTGTATGCATGCTTACGTGACCAACTCTTTTATGCCAAAGCATTGGATCATCAGTCAAGGCCTTTAGACATTTTAGCTTAGTTCTTGAAACTTGGTTAGTACTCATAGAATAAACATTGTTACATCTAGGAGCAGTAAGCACAACTTTACCCGTCTTTTTGTCTTGAACTTCACATTTTTCTGAATCAAACAAAACTTTGTTGTCTTTATCGCATATTTGAGAGATGCTTAGCAGATTATACTTCAAACCGTCAACTAAATATACATCATCAATGAAGTTAGATGAATTATAACATATTTTACCAATGTCAATAATGTCACACTTTCCTTTATCACCAAGCGTAATGGTTCCAGATGATTGCTTCTTTAAATCCAAGAATAAAGAGCTTTTTCCACTCATGTGTCTTGAGCAACCACTATCTAATATCCATTTATGTTCCTTTACCTCGGTGATATCATGCAAAACAACAAACATCAACCTTTCCGGGTCGACCAAATGGCATATTTTGGTCCATATTCAGCTTCGATCATGTTTGGTGGTCTAGTACCTTTAGGAACCCAGATTTGTTTGACCCGTTTCCTTAAAAGTAAAGGATAGTGTTTCTAATAATATAAGTATCATTTCTTCTATATGAACATGTAGATTTAACATGACCCTTTTTACAACAGTAAAAGCAAGTAGGCATATGAATACTTCCTTTGGCTTTGACAAAAGTGGTAGTAGGTTTTATAGGAAAGCTCCTATGATAACCTATACCATTTTTGTTAAGGGAGGAATGTTGTTCACCCATCATTCTCTCAAGATTAGCTTTTGAACTAGTAAATTTAACAAGTGCAGCCTTCTGGTCTTGACACGTCAAAGTTAGATCAACTTCCTCTTTCTCTAGATCAATATAGTTTCGATGAAGAGAGGAGAGGTTGTCCTTGAGAATCGCATTTTCCGATTCCAAGGCCTTGATATTGTCATCAAGGTCCACTTTTTCTGCGTTAAGATTTTCAATTTCCAGAGACATCTCACTTAGTTGATTTTCTTTTTCAAGTAGCTTTTTTTTAAAAAAATTTATCCTTATTCTATGTTCCTTGACACATAAAATAATATCTTTAAGGAATTATTTCAGGTCAGATTCAGGTTGAGACATAATTGTACTTACCATATTGTCAACATATAGATTTGAATCTTCTTCATGATTGGTCATGAGACACAAGTTTTCTTGTCCTTTTTCGTCTTCTGATTCATTTGATGATTCTGAATCACTCCATGAAGCTACCATAGCTTTCTTCTTTTGATCATTTTTCTTGAAGTTGGTTATCTTCTTTTATGGACAATCCTTCACAAGATGATCTGTTTCATCACATTCAAAATAAGTCAGCACTCTAGTTTTCTTGTTAGAGTTAGAAAACTTACCTCGGGGTTTTGATGTTCGTGGATATTCTCTATTGTTTGCTGATTGTTTCTTTAACTTGAGAATTCTCGCGAGACCCTTAGAGATCATGGTAATTGCATCTTCTTCATCATCATCACTATCTTCTTCGTCTGATGGTAATTCATCCTTTCTTGATTTTAATGCCAAATTCTTGGAGTTGGATGGGAGCTCTCCATCTTCTTCACCAAGAACCATTTCATGTGTGATGAGTTTTCTAAGGAGGTAATCAAGAGGAAGAGTTGAGAGATTATGAGCTTCTTCGATGGCAGTCATCTTTGATCCCCACTTAGCTTTAGGTAAGCTCCTTAGAACCTTCCTAACTTTTTCTTTATTTGTGAAGATCTTTCCTAGTGAGTCCAAGTTGTTCACGATCTCAGTGAATCTTGGGAACATTTCCTTGACTGTTTCATTTGGATTCATCTTGAATAGCTCCTATTGTCTGAGAAAGATGCTAATCTTTGTTTCCTTGACTTGACTTGTTCCTTCGTACGTGACAACGAGTTTGTCCCATATTTCCTTTGCACTCTTGCATGATGAGATGCGGTTGAATTCATTAGCATCTAATCCGCAGTAGAGTAGGTTCATTGCTTTGTAGTTCTTTGACACACTGTCCAGATCAGCTTTTTTGAAGTCAGCTTCTTTCTTTGGGACTTGGACACCTTCAACTGTTGTAGTTGAGACTTTGGGCCATTCTGAATAATACTCCATAGTTCCATGCCGTGATCAATAACTAACATACGCATGAGTGCTCTCCAATGAGGAAAGTTGTTGCCACAGAAGAGTGGTGGTCGAGATGAGGATCTCCCTTGAGCAAATCCTCCATCACCTTCATGATTCATGATTAGTCTTACTGATGGTTAAATCAATATACGTGGGTCTAGCTCTAATACCAATTTAAGAACTGATAGGTGAATAAAAAGGATAAAAGATACTCTAGAAGAGGGGCTGAATAGAGTATGACAAATTTTCGCAAAACCAATCTCATGGCTTTGAAACCAATTTCAAGGGCCTTGATGTCGATCTGAGTTCTTTGTGAAACTTTGATTTCAAGTGCTTTGAAACAACTTCCAAGGGCCTTGACTTTGTACTCCTGCAAAACACAGTTAGTCACAATAAAACAAGATATAGTGCGGAATGTAAAAGATCAACACAAGGATATGTTTACGAAGTTCGGCTCTAAATAGCTTACTCTCCGTCCCAGGGTATAACCTTAGGATCTAACTATCTATTATCAGCTTCAAAGATTCCTAGAAACAAACTAGAAGAAATCCCCTTCTTCTCTCACTGTAGCCAATGCTACGATCTAGCTCCAACTCTTCACCTTGTTATAATAGCCTAGTTACTTCACAGAGTAACACACACTCGAGTATAACACTCTTTAGATATGCCAATGGAGCTCTTGAGTTTTATCTCTCTCTAGGGGATAAAGCTTTTTAGAGAAAGAGAGAAAGAAAAACTAGTTGATCGAATGAAGATGTTTTTGGATCGCTTGAAGACTATTGATGTTTTTGTGTAAGCTTCTTTTTTTTTGTTCTTCGATCACTATCTTCATTTATAACCTTCTATGGAGAGGTCTTCTAGCCGGTTGAAAGATGACCGTTTGAAGATCACTCTTCTTCTCCATGAAGATGGCTTCTTGATTGAGATGAGGTAGACTTTATGGATCTTCATCTCTTGAGAACACATTGATCTCTCGCTCTTTGATCTTCTCATATTTTTTGTAACAATATTCAATTCCAGAGGAGAAAATCTTCGTGCTTTTCAGTTGAGGATCTTTGTAAGATTGATAGCATAAAATATGACCCTATTTTAGGCACTTGTTTTGGTTATTTTTCCCCTTTTTGTTGTGTACATGGATATGAGTTTGAAGCATTTTTGAGCACATTCACCTATATTGCCGTTATAGAGATCTGCACAAGCTTTGTTGTGTTTTTAGGTGAATAAAGGCTTGGATTGGAGCATATGTGAGTAAGTAAGAGTATTTGAACATGCTAGGCATCAAGAAGATGCATTGGCAAAGCTAAGGAAGGAGCATGATTAGAGAGCTTTACGAAACAAAGGCTTTTGCAAAGGAATTGGAGTTCCCACGGCCAAACATGAAAAACCACGACCGTGGTTTAGGCATTGAGGGCGTGGAAAACAAGGTCGAGAGCAACAGAAAGATTCCACGACCCATTCCACGGGCGTGAAAATTTGTACTAGACCGTGGTTTCTATGACGTTGCCACGTGTCATATTTGTCACGCCAGCAGCGGTTATTGGGATTTTGTAACCCTATTTTTCCCTATAAGAAGGCTAGGGCAAGGAGAAAAAGAGGACGCTCGCATTCATGACATTTAGGAAGCATTTCTTTGGAAGATCATACTTCGTACAGGGAAGATTCGGAGTAGGATGCATTTTGAAGATTGCGTACTTGGAGAAAGATCTTATGGTTTTGATAGATAGCGGATTAACATCCCGTTCTTCTCTTTTCCTTGAGTATTGTGAGAGATTCTTATTCTATTCCCTATACGTTGAACACATTGACAAATTATTTGTTTTATTGAGATTAGTTTCGGTGTTTTTCATTAAGGTTTCAAAGTTCTATCTTCTATTCCTTTCTTGTTTGATTATTGATTTGATAATGATGATTGTTGGCTAAAACCCTTTAGCGATTCTAAGGTGAAGGGTTGATAGTTGTGGCATAGATGATGATAGATTGAACTTAAACAGATTGGACCCTGAGAGTTGCGAGAAACCTCGTTGTCGACCTTTTCCACGGCTTGTTCTTGAGTTCCACGGCCGTGGTTCTTCAAGATCCGACCGTGGTTTCTTCTGTCGTATGAACTTTGCTTTAGCTTTGATCCAAAGTTAAAATTTGCTTTAACCTAGCCTTGGCTTACCTTTTCTAGGTAGTAGTGAGACTCAACATCCTCTACTTCGATTTCGAGTGTCACAACCTTAACCGTTTTGGCTTATCTTTGATTCTCTTGGGCTTGGGCATGGGTATTTGAGAGTAATTCTTATCCTTTGATCCTTTCTATACTGCAGCCTAAACAACCTTTATAGAGAGAGCCTTTTGGTGAGACATATGGGTTTCGGAACTTCACCGTATAATTCCCTAACTTAGATATACCTTTGCAATCCCAACTCTGTCCTTATTTCTGTAGAATATCTTAAATCGATTGCCACAATTGGATACCTGAATCTTTAGAATCGTTGTTTTCCCAATTAATCTTTACAAAAGCTTTTATTTGCCTGACGATCTTTATAAACTTAACTTGTTCCCCCCAAATCCCTTAGTTTGATACTCTGGAATTCTTGCTTTACTACGCCGAACTGTACAGTGCGGGTTTGCTTTGCTTTGATTTCAGTTTTATAAATTCAAAGCTTATTTGCACGCACACTTTCGAGTGAACAGGTTTTTGGCACCGTTGCCTTGGATTTGGTCTAGGCCAAATTCGGTTGTCGGGCTTTGGAGCTTTTCTCTTTTGATTTGATCTATCTATTTGAGTAATTTTTTTTTCAAAATCTTTAGGTATATGCGAAGGTCTAGATCCACAAAAGACCTTGTTCCTTTTGATCCCGAATTAGAGAAAACTTTGATGAGAAAGCTAAGAGAGAAAAAGATGGCTGAAAATAATGAGAGGAACATCCAATAGGAGTTGGATGAAACTCGAGCTCTACTCAAATTGAGTGAGAAAGATCGTTTAGAAGAACAAGAGCGTAATCAATTTCAGATAGATGAGCTTAAGACGATGATTCTAGACATGAAATTGGAGAGAAATGACGCTAAGAAAAAGAAGACTAAAGCATCTAGAGCTGAATCATCCGATGATGATGACATGCCGGACTTGGAGGAGATACCACCGGTAAATCCTCGAGCCTATGTTGATCCTCGCCCTTGTGCTAGAGAGGCGAGAGCTGCTTATGTCGTGGCTGAACCACAAACCCTTGGGCAACGAATGGACCCAATTCAACAATCACGCCATCTAGGTGTGAATCTTGGAGAGCATGATGATCATGACTTTGGGATGCGTCCACAAGTCATCACTATGATCCGCTAAAATCAGTTTGGTGGAACGGAAGCTGAATCTCCACATCAACACTTGCAAAATTTTGAGATTCTCATGGAAACTTTGAAACCTTAAAGGGTTAACAACAACAACTACAAGTTGAGACCGTTCTTCTTCTCCTTGAAGGACAAAGCCTTAGCTTGGTATCAAGCTCTTCCGGCAACAAAACTTAATACATGGGAAGACTTTACTTCGAAATTCCTCACCAAGTTCTTTCCTCCATCCAAAACGGCGGAATTGAGAGGTAAGATAAATGTTTTTTCTATGAAACCTAACGAAAGTTTGTTTAAATCTTGGGAGAGGTTTCAAGATCTTTTATTGGATTGCCCACACCATGGCATTTTAAAGCTGGAATTGTTGGAAATCTACTACAAGGGATTGGATGTGGAGACACAATTCAAACTTCAATCTCTCTCTTGTGGTACATTCATGGATATGAGAGAAGATGATGCTTGGAACTTCATTGAGAAGCAAGCCCATGTAATTGAGAAGTATTCCCATAGGAAAGTTGATAGTGGGAATCGGAATTCGGGAGACCAAGAAGCAAAGTTAAATTCAGCTGCTCAAACTCAAATTTTCTCCCTCAACAATGAAATCAAGGAGCTAAAGGAAGTCATAAAATTCAGCCTTCAAAAGACAAAAGAGCAGGATGTTGGCTACTTAGGAAGGGAGAACAACAATCAAGGAAATAGGAACAATTACCGGAACAATAATTGGAACAACAACAACAACAACAACAACAAAAACAGGAACACCAACAACAATTGGCGATCCAACCACAAAATTCCGGTAATCCCTATTCACATGCTGGAAATTCACTAACACCTCCTCCTTCTTCTTCTTCTACTCCTTTGAAAATTCAGGGGCAAACGTCAAATAGCTCAAGCAAACCGGAGAAGGATAAACCCGATCCTATGCTGGAAACGTTTTTGGGAAAGCTAGAAGGATTGGAGAACTACATTACTTCGGTTGATAAAGAACAAAATGCTTTAGAGAACCAAGTATTCAGCAAGGATGGAGAAGTTCCAAGAGATCAAGGAAAACTTCATGGAAAGACGGAAGATAATCCTAAAGGAAGGGTGATGACAATTATAACGAGAAGTGGAGCAACAACCACCGATCCACAACCAAAATTCGTTGAAGTTCCCAAAGAGAAAGAGAAAGACAAGGGAAAGGAGAAGGAAGATGTCTACGTTCCTACTCCAGCTTATAAACCTCCCTTACCATTCCTGCAATCTAGAGCAAGAGCGCGTCTAGACAAGCAGTTCGGTAAGTTTATTGACCTTATGAGCAAACTGCATATTAACATACCTTTTATTGATGCAATTTTAGGTATGCCTGCTTACGGGAAGTTCTTGAAAGAGATCATCTCTAACAAGAGGAAGCTGGAAGACTTTGGAGAAGTCAAGATGAGTTCGGAATCTTCGGAGCTCATCAAAACGATGACAGAATAGATGTACCCAAATCTGAGAGATCCAGGGTCATTTTGCATACCAATAGGAATTGGAGAGGTCACATATGATGCACTTTGTGACTTGGGAGCAAGTGTGAGCATCATTCCACTTGCCTTGTGCAGGAAGGTCGGTTTAGGTGAACCAAAACCGGTGAAAATGACGTTGTATATGGCGGATCGATCCATTACTCGACCCGTAGGAATCATTAAGGACGTCCCGGTTAAATCGGTAGATTCTATATCCCTATAGACTTTGTTGTGCTTGATATTCATGCAGATTGTCCGGTCCCGATCATACTCGAGAGACCTTTTCTTGCAAATTCCGATTGTATGGTCGATTGCAAGAATGCGAGATTGGCCTTTGATATTGGAGAAGAGAAGGTTGAGTTTGTCCTCTCGACTTTGACAAAAGAACCAGCACTTGAAGAGGACATGTTCAACATCTATGACGAAGAGATGTCTAGGGAGGAAGTAAGTTCAATCTTATTCAAAGATCCGTTGCAAAATGTCATAACCATGAGCATCATGGAGAGAGGAGAAGAAGATGAGTGTAATGCTGAAGTTGATGCTTTGGAAGAGCTAAAAAAGGTGCAAGTTGAAAATTTCGAAAAACTTTATGATGGCTCCGAAAACGTCATAAATCACAATCTGTCGTGCTTTTCCACGGGCGTGGTTTCACCTATTCCACCCGTGGAAAGTTATGTCGAGAGCAAAGATTTAATTCAACCCAACTTCCACGGCCTCCAAGACACTTTCCACGGCCGTGGAAGTAACAATGGCACCGTGGTTTTGGTAAATGCTGAAGACAACTCCGTTCTTTCTACAAACATCCATAATTCTTCCTCCAACACTTTCACAGCCTTGGAGACTTACAAGGAGACATCGGCCAACCCGCAAGACACTCCAAAGGCATCAACAACCTTGGAATTAAAGCCGCTTCCCACACATCTTAGGTATGCATTTCTTGGAGCTAATTCTACGTTTCCTGTTATTGTTAGTTCCGATTTGGGTGAAGATGAACATGAAAAGCTCATGATTATTTTATGGAAACATAGGAAAGTTCTAGGATACACCATAGAAGATATTGTAGGAATCAAACCATCTTTATGTATTCACAAGATTTTAATGGAAGAGGATTATAAGCCTTCATGCCAACCTCAAAGACGGTTAAACTTGATCATGAAAGAGGTTGTGAAGAAAGAGATCCTTAAATTGCTTGATGCATGTATCATTTACCCTATCTCCGATAGCAAGTGGGTGAGCCCCGTTCAAGTTGTCCCGAAGAAGGGAGGAATGACAGTTGTGGCTAACAAAAACAACGAACTCATTCCAACAAGAACCGTGACCGGATGGAGGATGTGCATTGAATATCACAAGCTCAATAATGCGACGAGGAAGGATCACTTCCCGCTGCCATTCATTGATCAAATGCTTGAAAGGTTAGCACAACACTCTTACTTTTGCTATCTTGACGGTTATAGTGGTTTCTTTTAGATTCCGATCCATCTGGACGATCAAGAAAAGACCACATTCACGTGCCCATGGGGTACGTTTGCTTATAGGAGGGTGCCATTCAGGCTTTGCAATGCCCCAACCACCTTTCAAAGGTGTATGATGACCATCTTCTCGGAATACATTGAGGAAATCATGGAGGTTTTTATGGATGACTTTTTTGTTTATGGTTCCTCATTAGATAATTGTCTTGCTAACCTCGATCTTGTTTTGCAAAGGTGTGAAGACACGAACCTAGTTCCAAACTGGGAAAAGTATCACTTTATGGTTAAAGAAGGCATAGTTTTAGGACACTTGATCTCTAATAGAGGGTATGAGGTTGATAAGGCTAAGATTGAAACTATAGAGAAACTTCCTCCTCCATCTTCGGTGACGGGGATTAGAAGTGTTCTAGGATACGCTGGATTTTATAGAAGATTCATAAAAGACTTCTCGAAAATTTCTAAACCACTAACTAATCTTTTGATGAAGGATGCTATTTTCGAATTTTCGAAAGAATGTTTGGATGCTTTTTACAGGATTCGGGAAGCTCTAATCTCAACCCCAACTATTCAACCTCCGGATTGGAATCTTTCCTTTGAGATGATGTGTGATGCAAGCGACGTAGTTGTAGGAGCGGTGCTTGGACAAAAGAAGGATGGACGCACTCATGCCATCTACTATGCTAGCAAGAGGCTAGATGAAGCACAACTCAATTATGCTACAACAGAAAAGGAATTTCTTGCCGTCGTTTATGCATTTGAAAAGTTTCGTTCTTATCTTGTAAGAGCGAAGGTGATAGTATAAACGGATCATTCAACAGTACGGTATTTGCTTGCCAAGAAAGATGCAAAACCAAGACTGATTAGGTGGATTCTCCTCCTTCAAGAGTTCGATCTTGAGATCCGTGACAAGAAGGGATCCGAAAATTTTGTTGCGGATCATTTGAGTCGTCTACCCCATGCCACTAGTGACGCCTTGCCTATTGATGACTCTTTCCTGGATGAACAATTGTATATAATGGAAGAGTGCATCGATCTTATTTTTAGAGGTAACGAACCTTGATTTGCTGATTTTGTGAATTATTTGGTTTGTCAGGAAATACCTCCCGGATGATCCTACGCACAAAGAAAGAAGTTCTTTAGGGATGTCTGCCAATACTATTTGAATGAACCTCTACTCTTCAAGAGAGGTCCTAATGGCATCATTAGAAGATGTGCCGGAAGATGAGATACAAAGTGTCATTCACCATTGTCATTCACTTCCTTGTTGAAGACACGCTAGTTCTCATAAAACTAGCGCTAAGGTATTGCAATCTGGATTCTTTTGGCCTACTTTATCAAACCTTTGTTGCTTGTTGCGATGCTTGTCAAAGAACAGGAAATATTTCTAGGAGGAATGAGATGCCTCTCAATAATATTCAAGAGGTTGAGATCTTTGACGTTTGGGAAGTTGACTTTATGGGACCATTCCCATCATCTTGTGGAAACCAATACATACTTCTAGTTGTAGATTACGTTCAAGATGGATCGAAGTTGTTGCCTCTCCAACTAACAATGCGATGGTAGTTTTCAATTTCTTTAATAGAACTATTTTCCAAAGGTTTGGGACACCACAAACCATCATTAGTGGCGGAGGTTCACACTTCATCGTCCGACGATTTGAAGCTCTACTAGCTAAGTATGGGGTGACTCACAAGATCACCACACCCTATCATCCGCAAACAAGTGGACAAGTGGAGATTTCGAATAGGGAAATCAAAGGAATCCTCGAGAAGACGGTGTCGAAGACGAGGAAAGATTGGTCATTAAAGCTGGATGATGCGTTACGGACATATCGAACGGCATACAAGACTCCCATCGGCACAATACCATACAATCTTGTGTATGGGAAGTCTTGTCATCTTCCGGTAGAGCTTGAACATAAGGCGTATGGGGCTGTAAAGTGGTTGAACTTTAGCATGAAGGAAGCGGGCGAGAAGTGTTTGCCCTAAAACATGCGTGCAATCAAGTCTTAAATTTATAAAACTAGAATAAAAGCAAGCGAACCCGCAGTGTACGGATCGGCGTAGATTAGCAAGTATTCCAGAGTATCGATCACAAGGAATTGGTGAAACAAAATCAGTTTCAAGCAATCGAGCAAGTAAAGTGTAAAGATTTGCAAATATAGGGGAAAAAACAACTCTAAAGATCCAGGAGTCAAATTGTGGCAATCGATTCAAGACATACTATAGATATAAGGACAGAGTTGAGAATTGAAAATGTATACTAAAATAAGGTAATGTACGGCGAAATTCCAAAACCCTATATGTCTAACCCAAAGACTCTCTCTAAAAAGGTTTTTGAGGCTATATTATAGAAAGGATCTAAGGACTAGAATTGATCTCAAATACCAAAACTTATATCCCAAGGATCAAGGTAAACTCAAACAGTTAAGGTTGTGACACTCGAAACCGAAATAGAGGATGTTGAGTCTCGCTACTACCTAGAAAAGACAAGTCAAAGTTAGGTTAAAGCTAATCTTTAACTTTGGATTAAAATAAAAGCAAAGTTCGTAAACTGAAGTAAATCACGGTTATTTCTTGAGAATCACGGCCGTGGAAGCCCTAGAACAGGCCGTGATTTAGGGTGTCGACAAAGTTTCTCAAACTCTCAGAGTTCAATCAAATTGCGATCGATCTATCATCATCTAAGCCACAACTATCAACCCGTCACTTTAGAATTGCTAAAGGGTTTTAGCCAATAACCATTGTCATGATATCAATATTCAATTTAAGAAGAATGAAATATGAAAACCCTCGAAAACTCAAATAAAACTCAAACTCAATCTCAAATCCAAAACACAAGACGAAACGTTCAATGGATTCAGAATGTATAATACGAAACCTCACAATAGTCTCAGGCAAGAACGAAGAACGGGATGTCAATCCGTCTTCAATATCAAATCCTAAGAAAAGATCTAAACTTCCGCTGCAAGCAATCTCTAATCTCCAAAAATCCGGCGTTTCTACAACTCTAGGCGGCTTCCAATCAACCCTAAGCAAGAGTGCTAAACAGGGGGTAAGCGGCCATCCACAAAACTCTCTTTTCCAGCCTTTTTATAAGACGAGAAAGGGTTACCGTCAAGGCCCAATACGTAAATAACGTGGCAAATAATGACATGTCAAAAGATTGCCTAAATCACGGTCTCACAGCCTTCCACGGCCGTGGTTTAGAGCGTGAAAACAGATTACGGTGCCTTGTGACTTCCACGACCGTAAATTAGACCGTGTAACTTACTGGAGTGCTCCAAACTCAAGTTAACACTCATGATGTCAGGTCCACGGTCGTGGTTTAGAGCGTGGACTTCAAATCATCTTCTCCACGGCCGTAATTCAAGGCGTGGAAGTGTATATTGCTTGTTGTTGCCTTTGTTTCGTGTCATTCTTCATCCTAGCTCCTTCCTTAGCCTCTTTGATGTATCTCCTAATCCTCGAACATGATCGATTGCTCCCTTTTCTCTCTCAAACGCTCCGATTCCAGCTCCTATTCACCTATAATCAACACAAAGCTAGTGTAGACTTCCATATCGACAATATAGATGAACAAGCTAACATTTGCTTCAAAACCTTATCCATGTACACAATAATAAGGGAAAATCGACCGAAATTAGTGCCTAGAATATCGCCATATTTCATGCTAACAAAATACCCCATACTTGTAACTTGCTTATCCCCAAGCAAGGTTTTCAAAAGCTTAGAACACAAGTTAGAATGAAATATGCATGTAGATTCAAAAACAAAACCATCCTTAGAAAAATGTGCTTCAAGTATTGTCAAAATCAAGCATGTGAAACTTCAATTTAGATCACTAAGTCAAATAACACTCTTTTGATCTTAAGGACTTTCAAGTAAGGTCTAGAATGCGGAAAAGAGGGAAACTTGTAAGGGATGTGGTGCATGAATCCGGGAAAAGGAATAACACAATTCTTTTTATTTTGATTTGCAAGAACATCAACTTAGAGCTTTGCTCTTTTCTTTTTCACATTATTTTTCGACTTTACTTTTGGAAATATGGATAGAGGTGCACAAAAACTGAAGCCTAGGAGATTGGCATTTCTCAATTTCGAGATGCCTCAAACCTTTGATGCACATACCATAATCCGCTAGGAATATCGCTCAATCCGACTTTGGCAAGACACAAACACCCGACTATGTGAATGGTGCCGAGTTACTCATCGTCATGATTGACTTCCCCAAACCTATTAGTTCTATTCTTTGAATGCAAAATTTTTCTTTCATGGCCCTCCCACATCAAACATGCCAAATATCAACTCCTCCAAATTTCCGGATAGGTAAGGGAGGCAATTACTTTTTATTGAGGGGCTAAATGATCAAAGAAAGAAGTAAGAAAATCGAAATTCCTTAATCATTTCATAAAGAAGTATAAGAACTCATCATGTGTATTCAATCTTAATTTCTCAACATGATTTAGATAAAACTTTCACATTATGAAACTTGCAAGAAAGGATAAACAACACATTCAATTTCTTTTCAATTAATAATTCCGTTTAACGGTTTAAGCATACAATTGTCATTAAAAACTCATTCCAAAAGTGAGAACTATCATAGAAGTCATCTCTAATCTTAGAAGCACAAAAACTTTTTCAAAATTTTTCAAATTATTATGGATTTTTCAAAGCCTTTTTCATGTAATGCAGTAACGAAACGTGTGACTTTGGAATGAAACATGCAAAGTGTCATGGATAGAAGCAAGCAAATGTAGTAGAGTTATTACACACAATTGTCACACCCCACCCCATACATAAAACATACATTGTCCTCAATGTTCAAAAAGAAATAAAGAAAAGAAAGAAAAGCAAAATGAACTCACTAGACGGTGGTGGGGTCGCTGAAACTAAAAATCATCAAACTCGTTACTGTGGAGGATGCGGTGGTGAAAACGGACGAAAGTCATGGCTATAGTACCGCCCGAACTGCTGGCGGTAAATGTCACTCATCATCTCATCATGCTCCCGGCTCCGTGTTTCCTAGGTCTCCCTGTGGATCTCCAAGTCTCCTACTCTCCTAGAAAGGTCGGTGGCCCACGCCGGTAGCTGCTCGTACCATGATGACGGCTGACCGTACCATGTTGGTACGTCTTGTGGAGTCGGTTCTGCTGTTACTGCAAGTGCTTGATCATACCACGGAGGTGGAGCTCCCATCCATGAAGGCTGCTCCCCATACCAAGCGGGAGGAGCATCCATCCAAGTCGGCTTTTCACTAACGCTAGCACGGCGAGAGGAAGAGGATCCGAGAGGTCCAGAAGGTCGCGGGGAACGTCTAGGAGGGTCGGGGAAGTGTTCCGGCTGATCCGGAAAAGTGCCAAAGTCCTGCTCATCACCTCTTCCCTCAAAACCATCACCTCCTCCTATCTCCTCCTCAACATCCGCAGCCGGAACCTCATCCGGCACAAAAGGAGGTGCTACTAGCCTATTCGCATGAATGGCAGCGAAAGTCTGTTTCCAATTATGGCGTCCGGCCATAATGTAATACTCGGGGAGCCAAGGGATGCTTCTACCTCCTCTCTCCTCCCAAGGCATACCGACGGTAGGTGGACCGCGGTGTCTAGGGAAGATGATGCTCCTAGTCATAAGGCTATTGAGACCCAAAGGTCTCGCCGCTATCCTAGTGCAAGCGGAATAGTCTATCCCTAGCTGCGAGGCAATGTGTGTAACCATACCACCATATCCTATGTTACCGGCCCTCTTGTTCTTCAGCTTACTCATGGTGGAGGCTAGGAGGGTAGCACAATCAGCGGGTCTACCATGGAGCATAGAGTAAAGGAGGAAAAGCTCATCGGTCTTAATCTTTTGAGGGGTTTCGGTCCTAGGGAAAAGGAACTCGGAAAGGACCCTATGAGCTATCTTCAAGGCTAAGTGATAGATGAGCTTAGCCTTGGTGTCGGCCGGTTGCCAACGATCCTCACTAGGATAGATCATGGCGATATCCTCCCAAAAATCCTTAGCGTATACTCCGCTTGGTGTCGGCCGGTTGCCAACGATCCTCACTGCAAGATCGAGAACTCATAGTTCTCCTCCATCAACCGAAAAGAAACCGTCCTACCGAAGGCGCTATGCTCAAAGGAAGTGATGAACTCCCTAGTGATCTCCTCATAAGCTTCTTCTTTAATAGCGGAGAAGATAATTAAACCGGCTCTATCTAGAAGCCATGTCAAATCATTCACTACGTTAAGCGGTTCAAGCTCCTCAAGCACTAAGTATCGCGGTCCTATGACCGGCCTCTTTTGGATCCTCTCTAAGGCATCAAGGTAATCCTCATGAATGGTTGGAATTCTAGGAGGTGGGGGTGATGGTGGTTCACTAGGAGGGACTTGGGAGGAAGAGGAAGTGTCACCTTTCCTCGTCTTGTTCCTACTCGACTTTCTCCTAAACAAATCGTCCATTACAGGGGAAATCACGGTCTGTTCTTGGAGAACCACGGCCGTGGAACCTACAAGGACCATGGTTTGGTTCTGTTTCACTCAAATCTCAACCAAATCACACCAAATTCACCAGACACAGTCCTAGACTAATTCCAAATCCAATTCCAACGAGTTATCCTAAAAATCTTGCGAAGAATTGAACCAAATTGACAAGTAGAGAAAGAGGAGAAAAACCTAGGTTTTTGGATTTTTAAAATCCAAATTCCTTCTTCTACAAGGGTTGTTCACTTCAATTGTTTATTGGATCTTGTAGATGATCGAAAATGCTTCACTTTAGGCTCAAGAATCGTTCGAATCAGATTCCGAACGAAGATTTGTGAGAAGGGGAAAGAAATCGACGATTAGGGCGTGGAAAAGGGCGTGGATTTGAGAAATTTCGGTGTTTTTGTGAAGGAAAGTGGTTTATATAGTGCCCATAAAAATTTTGGAAAATCACGGTCACTGGGGGTGTTCCACGGCCGTGAAATTGTACGGACCCGTGGTTTTGGTGAATTTTCTCAAATTTTGGAAGAATTACGGTCACTATAGCTTTCACGACCGTGGTTTAGGGCGTGGAACTCTCTGTATTGTGCCAAAATCCAAGTTGCTCCTACATTCAAAAACACGACATACCGGGAGGTATCGAGGCAAAACAAAGCAAAAACGACTATACTAACTAATCTAAGAATGAAAACGAAAACATAAGTGCAATACCTTGGGTTGCCTCCCAAGAAGCGCTTGTTTTAGGTCCGTAGCTAGACCGTACGTGCGTCTATTCGAGTGTGGAGGGTACGAACTCCTCAGCTTGGAGCTCTGGTGTATACTTCTTAAGTCGTTGGCCGTTCAACTTGAAACTTCCGCTCTTTTCACCCCATACTTCAACTGCGCCATGGGGAAGGCATGTTTGATTAGATAAGGTCCAGTTCAACGAGATTTAAGCTTACCTAGAAAGAGGTGAAGTCTCGAATTAAAGAGGAGAACTTGATCTCCTTCTTTGAGGTCCTTTGAAATGATATGCTTATCATGCCAACGCTTCACTCTTTCTTTATAGATCTTGGCGTTCTGATAAGCGTTCAAGAAGGGTTCTTCAAACTCGTTAAGGTCCAAGAGGCGCTTCTTTTCCCCTTCCTTCATGCTAAAGTTCAACCACTTTACCTCCCAATACGCCTTGTGTTCCAGCTCAACCGGAAGATGACAAGACTTCCCATACACAAGGTTGTATGGTGTTGTTCCTATGGGAGTCTTGTACGTAGTCCTATATGCCCACAATGCATCATCTTGTTTCAAAGACCAATCCTTCCTTGTCTTCAAAACTATTTTCTCTAGGATGCCCTTGATCTCCCTATTCGAAATCTCTACTTGTCCACTCGCTTGTGGATGGTAGGGAGTGACGATCTTGTGAGTCACCCCATACTTAGCTAATAGAGCTTTAAATCGTCGGGCAATGAAGTGTGAACCTCCGTCACTAATGATGGTCCGCAGTGTCCCGAACCTCGGGAAGATAGTTCTATTAAAGAACTTGATGACAACCGTGACATCATTAGTTGGAGAGGCTATGGCTTCAACCCATCTCGAAACGTCGTCCACAGCTAGGAGTATGTATTGATTCCCGCAAGATGATGGGAATGGTCCCATGAAGTCGACTCCCCAAACGTCGAAGATCTCTACCTCCTGAATGTTGTTAAGAGGCATCTCATTTCTCCTAGATATGTTTCCTGTTCTTTGACAAACATTGCAGCAGGAAACAAAGGTTTGCACATCCTTAAATAAAGTAGGCCAAAAGAAACCGGACTGCGATACCTTAGCGCTAGTTTTGTTGGAACTAGCGTGTTCTCCACAAGGTAGTGAATTTCAATGATGAATGAAGCTTTGCATTTCGTCCTCCGGCACACATCTTCGAATGATGCCGTCGGGACCTCTCTTGAAGAGTAGAGGTTCGTTCCAAAAGTATTGCCGGAAATCCTTCAAGAACTTCTTCCTTTATGCGTAGGATAGTCCGGGAGGTATTTCCTGACAAACCAAATAGTTAACAAAATTAGCAACCATGGTTTGTTACCTTTAGTTATCTTGTCGATGCACTCTTAAATGATGTGTAAATGCTCGTCCGGAAAGGAGT
This sequence comes from Fagopyrum homotropicum, assembly GCA_033239125.1. NCBI lineage: Eukaryota > Viridiplantae > Streptophyta > Magnoliopsida > Caryophyllales > Polygonaceae > Fagopyrum > Fagopyrum homotropicum. Next base: position 80,937,454 of record BSWB01000008.1, read on the forward strand.
TATCTATAGGTAGGTTGTCGTCTTCAATGTGTGGTAGACGACTCAAATGATCCGCAACAGAATTTTCTGAACCTTTCTTGTCACGGATCTCTAGATCAAATTCTTGTAGGAAAAGAATCCATCTAATCAGCCTTGGTTTTGCGTCCTTCTTGGCAAGTAGATAACGGATCGCTGAGTGGTCCGTGTATACAATCACATTTGCACCTACAAGATAGGAACAAAACTTTTCAAAGGCATATACAATAGCTAAGAATTCTTTTTCAGTTGTGGCATAGTTAAGCTGCGCTTCATCTAGAGTCTTGCTAGCGTAGTAGATAGCATGGGTCCTGCCCTCCTTATTTTGCCCAAGCACAGCTCCAATAGCTACGCCACTTGCATCACACATAACCTCGAATGGGAGATTCCAGTCCGGGGGTTGGATGATCGGGGCTGAGATTAGAGCTTCCCGGATCTTATGAAATGCGTCTAAACAATCCTGCGAGAAATCGAAAACTGCATCTTTCATCAATAGATTAGTAAGCGGTTTTGATATCTTAGAAAAGTCCTTAATAAAACGTCTATAAACTCCAGCATGTCCTAGAAGGCTTCTTATCCCCTTCACTGAAGATGGAGGAGGGAGCTTCTATGTGGTCTCTATCTTTGCCTTGTCTACCTCAATTCCCCTACTAGAGATCAAGTGTCCGAGTACAATGCCTTCCTTCACCATGAATTGACACTTCTCCCAATTAAGAACTAGGTTAGTGTCTTCACACCTTTGTAGCACAAGAGAAAGGTTAGAAAGACAATTATCAAAAGAGGAACCATAAACAGAAAAGTCATCCATGAAAACCTCCATGATTTCCTCTACATATTCTGAGAAGATTGCCATCATGCACCTTTGAAAGGTGGCTGGAGCGTTGCAAAGTTCGAATGGCATCCGTCTATAGGCAAACGTGCCCCATGGGCACGTAAATGTGGTCTTCTCTTAAATGTCTCAATGGATCGGAATCTGGAAGAAACCACTATAACCGTCAAGATAGCAAAAATGAGAATGTTGTGCTAACCTCTCAAGCATTTGATCAATGAAGGGCAATGGGAAGTGATCCTTCCTAGTTGCATTGTTTAGCTTCCGGTAATGAATGCATATCCTCAATCCAGTCACAATTCTTGTAGGAATGAGTTCATTGTTCTTGTTTGTGATCACCGTCATTCCTCCTTTTTTTGGAACAACTTGTATGGGGCTCACCCACTTGCTATCGGAGATAGGGTAGATGATACATGCATCAAATAACTTAATAATTTCCTTCTTAACAACCTCCTTCATGATCGGATTTAACCATCGTTGAGGTTGTCGGGAAGGCTTAAAATCTTCTTCCATTAGGATCTTGTGCATGCATAATGAAGGTTTAATTCCTACAAGATCTTCTATAGTGTAACCTAAGGCTTTCCTATGTTTCCATAGAACAACCATAAGTTTACTATGTTCATCTTCATTTAAATCGGAACTAACAATTACCGGAAAAGTAGAACTAGTTCCTAGAAATGCGTACCGAAGATGTGTGGGAAGTGGCTTCAATTCCATCACCATTGGAGTCTCTAATGGCTCTTGAGGAGTGTTCAATACTTCCTTAGAGGTTTCTAAGGGTGTAGGAGTAGTTGAAGAAGACTCAAGAACATTGGTGGAAAGAACGTAATTTTTCTCGGATTTTCCCAGAATTACGGCATCACTGTTACTTCCACGGCTGTGGTTTAGGGCGTGGAAGTCAATTACGGCACCATTGGTAGTTCCACGGCCGTGGTTTAGGCCGTGTAACTTACTGGAGTCCTCTGAATAGGTGATTACGGTCATCATGGGGAAAACCACGGCCGTGGAATAGCACGACTGACCGTGATTCCTCACATTCTCTGACCCATCATAGAGTTTTTCAAACTCTTCTTCATGCACTTCCTTTAGCTCCTCCAAGGCTTCAATTTCCTCATTGCAATCCTCTTCCTCTCCTTTCTCTATGATGCTCATGGTTATGACCTTTTGCAACGGATCCTTGAATAGAATCGAGCTTACTTCCTCTCTAGATGCCTCTTCGTCATAGATATTGAACATATCTTCTCCAAGAGCTGGCTCTTTCACCAAGGTGGAAAGAACAAACTCTACCTTCTCTTCTCCTATGTCGAAGGCAAGTCTAGCATTCTTGCAATCCACCATACAACCGGATGTTGCAAGAAACGGTCTTCCGAGTATGATCAGGACCGGACTATCTGCAGGAATGTCAAGCACAACAAAGTCTATTGGAACATAGAACTTACCAAGCTTGACCGGGACGTCTTCAATAATACCGACGGGACGAATTATGGATCGATCCACCATGTATAACATCATCTTTACCAGTTTAGGTTCACCTAAACCGATCTTCCTACACAAGGTAAGCGGGATGATGCTAACGCTTGCTCCCAAGTCATATAATGCATCATAAATGACTTCTCCCACTCAAATTGGAATACAAAATGACCCCGGATCCTTCAGCTTTGGGGGCATATTTTCCTTCATTGTTTTGATGAGTTCCGATGATTCCGAACTCATCTTGACTTCTCCGAAGTCTTCCAGCTTCCTCTTGTTAGAGAGGATTTCGTTTAGGAACTTCCCATGGGAGGCATACCTACAATTTCATCAATGAAAGGTATGTTAATGTGCAGTTTGCTCATGAGTTTAATGAACTTACCGAACTGCTTGTCTAGGCGCGCTCTCGCTCTAGATTGTGGGAATGGTAGGGGAGGTTTGTAAGCTGGAGGAGAACGTAGATGTCTTCCTTCTCCTTCCCCTTTTCCTTCTCTTTCTCGACGGGAACTTCAACAAACTTAGGCTGCGGGTTGGTAGTTGTTTCTCCGCTCCTAGTTGTGATTGCCATCACCCTTCCCTTCGGGTTGTCCTCCGTCTTTCCGGGAAGCTTTCCTTGGTCTCTAGGAACTTCCTCGGCCTTGCTGAAAATTTGGTTTTCTATAGCCTTTTGAGCTTTATCAACCTTAATAACGTGGTTCTCCAGTCCTTGAAGCTTTCCCAAGATCGTTTCCAACATGAGATCGGGCTTCTCCTTTCCCGAAGTGCTTGAGCTATTAGATCCTTGCCCCTGGATTTTCAAAGGAGTGGAAGAAGAAGATGGTGGTTGACCGAAGGTATTTCTATGGTCGTCTATACCCAATCAAAAGTAAATCCCGACTTAGCACTAAGAACAAGTATAGTGATTAAGTAAGGGTCGAACCCAAGAGAGTTAAGGTGTTTTAGATGCAATTATTGATTATAATTACAAGTGACACAAAGGGGGGGGGGGGTTGGTTGAATTGATGCACAGAAACTTATGAAAACGATAAATGCGACAAGTAAGACAATAGTGGATGAATCTACACTAGGTTGATTCTAAGCATGCAATTGCTACTTTGGTGAGTTCCTTTTACAAGTTTCCAAGCAATCTCCCGTCTCGATCGTATATATGTGTTGAGCCAACCGGCATCAACACAACTTAACCTATTAAAGTTCCATAAACCTACAAGAACAAATAACAAGTTAGCTTTCAAACAAAGACTAAGGGATATAAAGATAAGATTAAAACCGTTAAACTTATCATTATATTTGTGTTCCTTTTCTTTAAGTAATCACAACCCGTTCTTACTTAAAGTTGCTACTAGATTAAGACCGAACCCGGAACCTATTAATTCTAGAAGTTTACATGCACTTTAGAACTTAAGGTGATCAATCTCAAGTAATAGTTAACATGCAATTAAACAATGGAGATCAAGGAAACACAAAGCATTACTGAATAAAAACTTATATTAAAAAGAACTTACAACCAAAGTAACAAAGCAGCTTCAAACAACCCAATGTAGCAAGGGAGTTAACAACTCATTACAATGGAAAAACTCAAGTCTAAAATGTATTTTTGTAAGAAAAGCATGGATGATCCTAGCAATCAGCCATGGACTATTTATACCACAAAAGACACTTAATTAGGAGTAAATAGCCGGCCTAAAACAGCCACATTTAATGCCATAAAGGTGGTGTAAACAACCAGAGTAAAGCTTCTGACGTTAAACCGCAGGGGCGGCCTTCAGGAACCGCAGGGGTGGCCTTCAGGAACCGCAGGGGCGGTTTAGGCAGAATCGGTTGACCTTCTTCAGAACTGCTGGGGTGGCTACACAACTCTGCTGGGGCGGATCTTTAATGCACTTCAACGTCTGACCTTTTGTCTTCCTGACGTTTCTGATGTCAAGCCGCCGGGGCACCTTAAGGCCAACGCAGGGGCGGTGACACAGACTCTTCACCTTCCAGCTCCCAAGACGAGGCGCAGGCAGGGCGTAGTGGGAGGCGCAGGGGAGCTGGTCTTCGTCTCGTCAAGGCAAGTCACCGCAAGGGCGGTTGCAAGGACCCGCGGGGGCGGTGGAGCAGTAGAAGCTTTGCTTCGTGATCGATCTTCACTCCTAAGTGCTTATAACTCCTTCCTTAGCTTCTTTTGATCTTCTTCTTCTGGACCAAGGAGTTAGTAGCATAAACCGACACTAATGCAATAAAAAGGCTCTAAAAACTACCCTAAATGATAGTGATTCCATCACCTATCAAACTCCCCCATACTTAGACCTTTTACTCGTCCCGAGTAAAACAAATGACAGCCATTAGACTCAAGGTCTCAGGAAGCAAGGGAAAGAAAGAAAAATAATGGAAAACAAGAGAAAAACCAAGAAAGAAAGAAGGAAAAGAGAGGAAATGTGAGAAAAAAAAGAGATACTACCATCCTTATTGCTCCAAGAGTGGCCTACCCGGACAATCTTCTTATGTCTCCCCTTCTTATGTCACCAACCGCCGGAAGGGAATCCTTCACTCGGTGTCGCTCATTTTGCCAAGGCGCCTTTTCAGGTTTTCACCTTGCCACTCTTCTTCTTTTCTCACTTAAACTCACATCCCTCAAGTCCAATTTTGCACCAACCTAAGGTTGGTCGGACTACCTTCTTTTTACCTAAACCGCCCTTTTGGGTTTTCGGTTTGTCCAAGGATTTTCATGCCTTTTTTCACTTTGGCTTTTTCTTTTTTTTTTTTTTCTTTTTTCTGAAACTGAATTCAACAATGCAAAAACAAATGCCAAAAACTACTCAATAAACTGTACAAGCAATAATATATCCCTCCCCCATACTTGAAGTACACTTTGTCCTCAAAGTGAAAATGAGTCAAAGATAAATGTGGGAAAAGGGAAAGAAATGTACCCCTCACTGGGGTGGTCCGGATGGACCACAAGGACCCTCCTCTGGTGGGTAAGGGAAGTGGCGGAAGAAATGCTCCTGGCGCTGGTAGACGTCATCAATGCGGTCCTGTTGGGCAGACATCCGGCGACCAAAAGAGGCCTCAAAACTGGCCTGCCAAGCTAGCTGCTGAGCCTCCAGCTACTGCTGTTGGGCTGCCTGCCAGGCCTACTGCCTCTGGTCGAAGTGTGAGGTCATGGAGGTGGCAAAAGTGTCCTGCCAGCTCTGTTGCTGCTCCAGCATAGTCCGTTGGTAATCGGATTGCCATGCCCGGTGCTGGGTCGTCATCTCCTCGTCATCTGGGATGGGCAGGTGCTCCTCCTGATGGGCCCGGCTGGAGTTGGCGGCATGCCTCTCCACAATGGCCACTAGTTGCCTCCTCGGCACGAAAGGATCTACCGGTATGTAGAGCTCGGAGAGCTCACCTCCTAGTGCTAATCCTTTGAAGCAAAGGATTAGTAAATGTTGAAATGAGAAAAATAAAACGACCTTTCTGTTGTGAATTCCGCAGGGGCGGCTGTGCAGGCGCAGGGGCAGTGAGGCGCAGGGGCGGTGAGGCGCAGGGGCGGATGCTTGCAGCCGCAGGTGCGGGAGAACTGCAGAAGGTGATTTTTCGAATGCTTCAAAGGTGGTGGCGTCTTGGAGTGGCTCCGGTGGTGATTTTTGGTGCAAGCGACGTTGCAATGGAAGGGAGGTGGCGTTTGGCACGAGGGCAGGTGGCGCAAGGGCGTTGGAGGTGTACGTCCTTGGTGTTGGTGGAGCAGGGGCGTCGGAGAGGGTGGTTGGGAGGGTTCTCTGAGGGTGCAGGGGCGTTCGTAGCTTTGAGAGAGAAGGTGCGAGGGATTGTGGTTGTGTTTGGTGAGGAGGGTTGGTGGGTGGTGCGTGGTAGGGATAGGCGTTTTTCGAGATCCTATTATTTTTTTCTGGGTAAACCCGCAGGGGCGGGGGTTTGACACCGTAGGGGCGGCGACAACGGAGAGGGGCACGCAGGCCCAACGCCGGGGTTGCAGGCGTAGGCCCAGCCCCGGGAGCGGCGCTAGCCTGAGTGTCACCGTAGGGGTGGGAAACAAAACCGTAGGGGCGGTTTCCTTGACAGAAGCTCCTCTTTTTATTCCTTCGGGTTGCCTCCTGAGAAGCGCCTTTGTCTTATGTCGTTGGGTCGACGTAAGATCTCTATTTCTCTGACTGTGCCTCCTCTAGCACTACCTCGTCAATCGGATAGTTCTTGACCCCTTCAAGGTAAAGCTTTAGCCTTTGTCCGTTCACCTTAAACACCTTGTTCGTTTGGGGGTCATAGATATCCACAACCCCATGAGGGTATACTTCCGGAGGATGTTCCGGTCATGCCATGCTTTGGTCTTTTCTTTGTATGTGGTAGCATGATCATATGCGTCTAGCCTTAGTTCCTCCAACTCTTGCAGTTGGAGCTTCAGGAATTCTCCCACTTCTTCTATGTTCATGTTGCACTTCTTTACCGCCCACCAAGCTTTGTGCTCTAGTTCCACCGGGAGGTGGCACGCTTTCCCAAACACGAGCCTAAAAGGGGACATTCCGATGAGAGTTTTGTAGGCTGTCCGATATGCCCATAGAGCGTCATTTAGCCTTACACTCCAATCTTTCCACCCGGGAGAAACCGTCTTTTCAAGGATGGTCTTTGTTTCCCGGTTGGATACCTCAACTTGGCCGTTTGTTTGAGGATGATAAGTTGTTGATACTCGTTGGTGAACACGGTACTTCTTAAGGAGAGCCGTGATCGTCTTGTTGGAGAAATGGGTACCCCTATCACTGATAAAGGCTTTCGGAATTCCAAATCTAGCAAAGATATTTTCCTTAAGAAATGCTGCAACTACTTTTGAATCATCAGTTTTGGTGGCCTTTGCTTCCACCCACTTGAAAACATAGTCCACCGCAAGTAAAATATATGTGTTCCCGAATGACGTAGGAAATGGACCCATGAAATCAATTCCCCAAACGTCAAATATTTCACAAAATATAAGAGAGGATTGGGGCATTTCATGTCTCCTTGAAAGATTTCCCATCCTTTGGCATCTATCACACACTTTACAAAACGCAAAAGCGTCTCGAAAAATGTGTGGCCAAAAGAAACCGGCATCCAAAACTTTTCTTGCAGTTTTGTTTGCTCCAAAGTGCCCCCCACATGCTTCAGAATGACAGAAAGTTAGGACGGATTGTACCTCATTGTCCGGAATGCAACGCCGGATCACTTGGTCACTACAATGCTTCCAAAGTTAAGGATCGTCCCAAACGTAGTGTCGAGCTTCAGCTTTTACTCTCTCTCGTGCCTTGATGAAGTCTGGAGGATACTCCTTTCTGACAATGAAATTCACAATGTCATCAAACCAAGGCTTAAAAGATTGAAGCTTAAGACAAACCTTTGTCGACAATTCCGCAGGGGCGCCTAGACGGGGCCGCAGGGGCGGCTGGCCGCAGGGGCGGCTGGTGTAAAGCGCGGGGGCGGTTACACAATAGAGAGTTGTGTAGAATGTATCGTCTGGAAAGCTTCCGGCTATCTTTCTTTCTTTTCCTGGTTCTTCCTCCTCTTGCACTAGTCTGCTCAAATGATCTGCCACCAGGTTCTCAGCTCCCTTTTTGTCCCTTATCTCTAGGTTAAATTCGCTTAGAAGAAGCACCCAACGGATTAATCGTGGCTTCGCCTCCTTCTTTGCCATGAGGTACCTAAGGGCTGCATGGTCAGTGAAAATAATTACCTTTACCCCAAGTAAGTATTGCCTGAACTTCTCAAGGGCAAATACTACAACCAACATCTCCTTCTCGGTGGTGGAGTAATTCCTTTGTGCTCCATTGAGTGTCATAGATGCATAATGGATCACATGGGATGCTCGTCCGTCTTTTTGTCCTAAGACAGCTCCGACGGCATAGTCACTAGCGTCACACATGATTTCAAAAGGTTTCTCCCAATCCGGAGAACGGATGATCGGTGCGGTGGTGGGACATGCCTTTAAAGTGTCGAAAGCCTTCTTGCATGTTTGTATGTATATTATGTGATTATATTACCATTTCATCTACCTTTGCGAGAATCGATGTCTACACCTAGTTTTGTTGTAAGCGTAGGTAAAATGGCACGTTTTGCATCAAAAAGGAGCAAAAGGAGCTATGGAGACATTGGAGCTACATTGAGGAACATAAGGAACCATCCAGGAAGCATAGCCATGGATTAAAGATTCACTTTGGACCAGTTTTGAGATTTCACATTCAGTTGTGACTCACCTCGGTTGATTACAGATTCATCTCGACCGAGGTGATCCAGAGAAGCCGACTCGACCGAGGCAAATACCTAGGACGCGGCGAGAATATTTTATTCTTGGCTGAGATCTTTTATCTTTGGAAAGTGATCTTATATTTTTGGGCTTGGCTCCTGGAAGGAAGAAGATCTTATATTTTACCTATTTTTATGGGAAAAGATCTTTCTAAGATATCTTATCTTTGGAGGGTTATTTTCCTATAAAAAGGGTTGGATTTCCACAAATCCAACATCTCGCTTACGGCCGAAGATCCCGCTTACACCGATCAAGGTTTATACACCGCTGCAGCCATACTCCAGTTGGGAGATTTGAAGAACCTTTTTGAAGGTTGAAGGAAGAATGAAGATCATAGCTTTTATAGCTTTTTGAAGGGTTTTTGTAAGATTATCTTAGATTCCCTTCCTCGTTGTCTTATCTTGTTGGATTGCTATCCAAGGAACGCTTTCGTTGTGATATTTGATTCAGTTATTGAAGTCTTTTCATTAAATTCTTCTTGTTTAAATATTCACCTTCTTCCCATATATTTGATTAATACTTTCATAATGATGATGAGTGGATAATTTCCTTGTGTGATTCTAGGGTGATTGGCTGAAGGTTGTGGGAAAAACAATGATAGAATAACCTTAGATTCCAGTAGGACCTTGAAAGTTCGAGTCTTTAACCTTAACCCCAAGCATCTCGCTCAGTCGATGAACATCTCCGCCGGGGTGGAATATTGCTGACCGAGGTGGCTTATCTAATCCGAAACTGAGAGTTAAATGTTAGAGTTTGCCAAATCCTATTCTTATTACACCTTTCCTGGTTCAATGCAAGATTAGGATGAGACTTACCCGGTAATTCCTTAGTTTGTGTACCTAAGATCATAAGTGTAGGTAATAAAGGTTTATCCTTTATTGGGGTTTGAGTGTGCTTTCATCCCATCTTTGTGAGTTAGCCTGAGACTTACCCGGTAAAGGTTGATTCTGTTTCTTTAGATGGTGTGTTAGTTTGAGATTATAGTTCTTTATCTTGATTCCTTGAGACTTACCCGGTAATAGGAGTTACGGTTTTGGATTAGTGAGTAGTGAGACTTACCCGGTGATCTACTCAACTTTAGTAACATCTTCCCTATGCAAAAATCTCAGCTTTGTCCGCTTATCTTTAGATCTTGAGTTGGAACCACAACTAGATGTTTTAATCCCTAGAATTGCATGTTTGCTTTATTGACTTCTTATTCATCTTTGATTGTGTTAATTGCTCTTGTGGTTAGTATTTACGAAGCTTACCGTTATCGACTTTGTTTCACCGAGTCCCTGTGATCGACCCCTGGAATTCCTTGCTTTTACTACGATTGACCCGTACACTGCGGGTTCGCATCCTTGTTTTAAGCTTAAGTCTAGGGTTATAAATTTAATGCTTGCATACACCGTTTGGAGCGAACAAGTTTTTGGCGCCGTTGCCGGGGACTTGGTCTAGACCGAGCCGGTACGGTTTGCTCTTGGGGCACTTGCCCCCGTGTCTTCTAACCACTCTACTTGAGTGACTTTTGCAGGTTCTCTCTTAAGTTTATGCGAAGAACCCGCAATGGGAATGAAATCGTTCCTTACGATCCCGAACCAGAAAAGACATACAAGCGACGCTTAAGAGAAGCGGAGATGGCCAAACAAGACAACCGCGATCTTGAGGCCGAATTGAAAGAGGCGTTAGAGCTGCTACGCCTCAGCAGGGAAGAACTAAGGCGAGAGAAGGAAGAAACTCGCACCAAAACTGAAGCAATCGAAGTAGAATTGGCCGTCATACGAGTCCAGATTCTACTTCGACCGAGGGCCGACCCATTTCCCGATGCTGGACCGAGGCAAGTCCCAGTTGCTGACCCTCGACCGAGGCAGGTCCCAGTACCTGACGCCCCGGCCGAGATACTTCCACCTCGGATGCCAGTCCGAGATGTTCTTCTTGCAGGAATCCCCCAAACCCTAGGACAAAGGATGGACCCCAATCAACAACTGAGGCGTCCAATAGTCAACCTAGGAGATCCAACGGACCATGACTATGAACTTCGACCGCAAGTTCTATCCATGATTCGCCAATGCCAATTCGGAGGGATGGAGAAGGAATCACCACACCAACATCTCCAAAACTATGAGATCTTGATGGAAACCTTGAGACCTCCAAGAATTGAAAACAACAACTACAAGCTAAGACCTTTTTACTTTTCTTTAAAAGATAGAGCTCTTACTTGGTATCAATCTCTTCCTCCAGGAAAAATTAGCACGTGGGAGGAAATGTCTACGGAGTTCTTGACCAAATTCTTCCCCCCCTCAAAGACAGCTGAAATGAGAGGGAAGATAAATGCTTTCATTATGAAGGACAAGGAGAGCTTGTCCAAGTCATGGGAGCGGTTCAAGGCATTCTTTTGGATTGCCCACATCATGGGATTCCAAAGTTAGAGTTATTGGAGATTTACTTCAAGGGACTGGACGGAAGCACCCAGTTCAATCTCCAACTACTCTCTGCCGGTACCTTCATGGACATGGCGATTGACGAGGCTTGGGAATTCATCGAGAAGCAAGCCTTGCATATGGAGAAGTACACCCACCAAGGAGTTGAAGGTGGAGTTAAAAGAGTTAACTTCCAAGAAACTCAGCCCAACAACAATCAACTCACGTCTTTGAAGAATGACGTGAAGCAATTGAAGGAACTCTTGGTTGCTCAAACCAAAAAGGAAGAGCAAGGGCAAAGGAACAACAACAACGGGTACCGTAATAACAACAACTGTCCCCGAAACAACAATTACAACAACAACAACAATAGAGGATCTAATAGCAACAACTGGAGGGAGAACAACCAAAATAACGGTAACAATCATTCAAACTCCAATTCTAACGATTCCTCTAACCCTTTCCTCTCTTCCCCTTCTTCTTCTTCTTCTACTCCATTGAAAATCCAAGGGCAAGAATCAAGTTCGTCTCAGCCAGAAAAGAAAGACGCAGTTCTGGAGGCCATCTTGATCAAGCTTAGTGCTATGGAGGCTTCTATGACTTCATTTTCGAAGGCCCAAAAGGCCTTTGAACAACAACTTGCAAGTAGGGCGAATGAAGCGCCAAGAGACCCAGGGAAGCTTCCAGCAAGGACGGAAAGCAACCCTAAGGGCCAGATCATGGCCATAACTACGAGGAGTGGACTGAAAACTGCAGATCCAGTGCCTCGGTCGGTGCCAGTACCGACGAAGACCACCTCGGTCCAGGTGCAGTCGAAGAACACTTTGACCGAGATGCAAACCGAGGTGGAGCCACAGAAAGCGGAGGGGAAAACTGAAGTTTATATTCCACCTCCTGCATACAAACCACCACTTCCATTCCCCTAGTCAAGGGCCAGAGCACATCTAGACAAACACTTTGGTAAGTTCCTTGACTTGATGAATAAGCTGCATATTAACATTCCTTTCCTTGATGCCATTCTAGGAATGCCCGCCTATGGGAAGTTCTTAAAGGAGATCCTTTCAAGAAAGAGGAAGCTGGAGGACGTTGGTGAAGTTAGGATGACATCTAAATCCTCGGAGCTCATACAAATCATGAAAGAGAAGATGCCACCTAAATTGAGAGATCCCGGCTCATTTTGCATTCCCATTCAAGTTGGGGATGTCACTTGTGAAGCCCTTTGTGATCTAGGAGCCAACGTGAGCATCATTCCGCTGGAGCTATGTGTGAAGATCGGACTTGGAGAGCCCAAGCCGGTCAAGATTCGACTTTATATGGCGGATCGCTCCATCACCCACCCCGTGGGTATCTTGGAAGACGTTCCGGTCAAGTTAGGTAACTTCTATCTACCTATAGATTTTGTTGTACTTGACATTCCCGCAGATTATCCTGTTCCTATTATTCTCGGGAGGCCATTTCTAGCAACTTCGGGTTGCAACGTGGATTGCAAGAACGCCAAGTTGAAATTCAATGTTGGTGGCGATGAACTGGAGTTCGCATTGCTTGCAGCCATGAAAGGGGAGCAGGTGACTGATGATATCTTCAACATCTACGATGAAGAAGAATCAAGAGAATTGGTGAGCTCTATCCTTACTAACGATCCACTAGAAAGAGTTATTAGCTTCAGTTTAACGGAGGAAGGTATAGATGCTTCTTGTGATGCAGATATACGGAGCTTGAAGGCACTGGAAGAAGATCCAGGAGCAAAAACTGAGAAGCTAATCCAGGAGACGAGGATCTCCAGTTTCGGTTCCAGTTGCAGTACCTCGACCGAGGCACTTTCTGGACTGAGCGAGGCGACCGAAGAACATCTCGGTCAACACCTCTGTGCCTCGACCGAGGTCGACGGCGAGATGATGTCAACTGAGACTTCCGAAAGTCCAGTTTCTGAATCCATCCCACTGGAAGGAGGAAGCAAGGATCCCCCTCAGAAAGCACCCCCAGTTGTGGAGCTTAAACAACTCCCTAGTCACTTGAGGTATGTCTTTCTTGGACCGGATTCTACTTATCCCGTTATTGTCAATGCTTCCCTTTTCGAATCTGAATTGACTAAATTAATGCATGTCCTGAGAAAGCATCAAAAGGCTATAGGCTATACCACGGAAGATCTTATCGGCATTAAGCCTTCTTTCTAATGCATAGAATTCAATGGAGGACAATCATAAGACTTCACGGGAACCTCAAAGACGGTTAAATCCGATCATGAAAGAGGTTGTGAAGAAGGAAATTCTTAAGTTGTCGGATGCAGGTATCATTTATCCTATCTCGGACAGCAAGTGGGTTAGCCCGATGCATGTAGTTCCGAAGAAAGGAGGGATGACCGTTGTGACGAACAAGAACAACGAGTTGATCCCAACTAGGACCGTCACAGGCTGGAGGGTTTGCATCGACTATAGGAAGCTGAACACGGCCACACGGAAGGACCATTTTCCACTTCCCTTCATCGATCAAATGCTCGAGCGGTTGGCCCATCATTCACACTTTTGCTACTTAGACGGTTACAGTGGATTCTTCCAGATTCCTATCCATCCGGATGATCAGGAGAAGACCACCTTCACTTGTCCATGGGGGACGTTTGCTTACAGTAGGATGCCATTTGGATTGTGCAATGCACCCGCTACCTTCCAGCGATGCATGATGGCCATCTTTTCCGAGTACATAGAGAATATCATGAAGGTATTTATGGATGATTTTTCCGTATATGGATCCTCCTTTGATGATTGCCTATCTAACCTTTCTTTAGTGCTTAAAAGATGTGAAGACACTAATCTTGTTTTGAATTGGGAGAAGTGTCATTTTATGGTTAATGAAGGCATTGTGCTAGGACACCTCGTTTCTAATCGAGGTATTGAGGTCGATCGCGCTAAGATCGAGACTATTGAGAAACTCCCTCCCCCTTGCTCTGTTAAAGGTGTGAGGAGTTTTTTTGGGCATGCAGGTTTCTACAGGAGATTCATCAAGGACTTCTCTAAGATTTCTAAACCTCTAACTAACCTCTTGAATAAAGATGTTGTTTTTGAGTTTTCGCAGGAGTGTCTTGATGCTTTTTACAGGATTAAGGAAGCGTTGATCTCCGCTCCTATTATCCAACCTCCGGATTGGACCTTGCCCTTTGAGATCATGTGCGATGCTATTGATGTAGCCGTAGGAGCGGTGCTTGGACAGAAGAAGGATGGACGGACCACCGCCATTTACTATGCTAGCAAGACGCTAGACGTAGCACAACGGAACTACGCCACCACCGAGAAGGAGTTGTTGACGGTTGTATATGCTTTTGAGAAGTTTCGTTCCTATTTAGTAGGGGCAAAAATCTTTGTCTACACCGACCATGCTGTCATCCGTTACTTGCTTGCTAAGAATGATGCCAAGCCACGCCTTATTCGATGGATTCTCTTGCTTCAAGAGTTTGACTTAGAGATCCGCGATAAGAAGGGATCCGAGAACTCTGTTGCGGATCACCTCAGCCGGCTACCAGAATCTTCCCGCGAGACGGATGATCCACCCATAGACGATTCATTCCCCGATGAGCACTTACACTTGCTGGAGCAATGGATAGACTTACTTACTTCACCCCACGATGGAGGTGAAGTATGGGGTGAGGGCACCTCCCATCACATATAGAGATGCATTATGGTCCAGCTAGCGACCTTAAATCAAGCGCTTCTTGGGAGGCAACCCAAGGTATTGCTTTCTTTTCCCTTTTTCTAGTTTAGCTTAGATAGTTTGCTTTGTTTTTGGCGTCCTAGACAGATAACAGGTTACAGCTAAGGAAGGAGAACCAATCAGGAGCATAACTGGAAGAACAGAAGTTTGAGAATTCAAAAAGACGAAGTTTGACTAAGACACCTCGGTCCAGTCGAGGCCACCTCGACCGAGTTGATTCTTGAGCAACCGAGGCGACTAGGGTTTCTGCAGAACCACCTCGGTCCGTACCACCTCGGTCCAGTCGAGACCATCTCGACCGAAGTGACAGCAGTTCCAGAAACAGTATAAAAGGGGAAAATTTTCTTTTTTTTTTTTCACTTTTTACCTATTTTGACTCGACCGCGGCGCTCTCTCACCTCGCTTCTTCGATTCTTGCTCGTTTTCGAAGATTTCCGCTTCCAAACTACGATTAAGGCATAGAGGATCCCATTGCAAGTACACATCTGCGAAGAAATCGAACGATTCGGCCGAAATGAGGTAAAAACGAAACCGAACCCTAACTCGTTTATTCGCTTCGATTTGGGCTTTGGTTGTCCTTGCATCTGCTGATGAAAGGCTTAAGTACCCCATAGGAAGCAGTTGTAGTGATTTTTGGGGGAAAAGAACTGAAATTTTTGAGGAAATTAGATCCAGTTTGCCGCCTCGGTCCAGTCGAGCTGTGCCTCGGCCGAGGTGATTCCTGAGAGTTGTCAGTGACCGAGGTGATCTGATAGTAACTGAATTGAAAATGAGTTCTGAACGCCGCCTCGCCCTCAGAGATAGATCCTCACCTTCCCCTTCTTCCTCTTCTTCCCGACCTTACCGCCCGGTGATCCATGAACGACACCGGGTAGATTATGACCGTATTTCTGGCCGTCCAGTGATTGCACCACGTTTCCTGGATGTGTCCGCTTTTGCTTGCCTAGGGGTAGATGGAGACCTTAGGAGGATGATTTCTACAGTTGGGCTGGATCAGTTTACTGAGATCTGAGCCCCAGCCTACTTGGAGCCGACCCTAGAGTTTGTTAGCTCCCTCACCTACCTTCCCACAGAGCAGTCTGTGAAGTACCGGTTGATGAACCGGAACTTCTTAGTGCCACTCGAGTATTCGAGAGATATTTTCGGCTTTCCGCAGCCCACCGCCATTGATTTCCCCTCCCGATAAGTAGCTACGGAGTTCTGGGGGCAGATTGCCCATGTTGTAGAGCATGCAGATATATGGTGCCCTGGAGATTCCAGGGAGAAAGTCATCTTCCACCTAGCCTTTAGGTTAGCCCACCGGATATTCAGCGAGACACTTCTGGCGCGTACTGAGACGCCCCAGAAGATCCGACAAGGCGAGCTTTTCAATTTGTACTGCATGGTTACTGGGGGTTTCCCGGACTTTGGCTTGATGCTGGCAGAGGATCTGCACAGGATCAAGGCCAAGGCGAAGGGAGACATCTGCTGCGGAGGTCTTGTCACCCACATAGCTGCTTATCAGGACATGGACCTCAGTGCTTGTACGATGGTGGCGGCTGCCAAGCCGCTTGGATTGCAGGAGATGATCACTCAGTGGATTCTCGTTCCCCGAGGTCTGACTACTCCATATGTGGCTATGCCGTGGGAGCTGACTGCACCACAGGGGATCCGGTGGTCTGCCCAGTTCACTGTTTATGACCCACACTATTGGCAGACCGCGTGGGCTCCACTGATGGAGGATTTTAGGGAGGCAGCAGCTGCCCCAGCTGAGGAGGAGGAGGCTAATGACGAGGAGACGGTTGATGAGAGAGATGGTGGAGTCCCGATGGATACAGGGACGGATACTGCAAGGCCGAGTGCACCAGTCATAGACCTTGATGATGATGATGATGAGACTGAGCCTGCACCAGCTGATGCACCTGCTACTTCTCCAGTTAGGCCTGCTAGACACAGGAGGCGCAGAGTGAGGGATCCAGATGCTCACAGACGGATCGATGACCTAACGGATCAGGTTATTGATTCATATGCTGCTTTGTCACTAGATATCCGCGAGATGCAGGAGCGGCAGCACTACCAGCACATGATGGCCCAGATTCAGTTTGAGCATGTCATGGGCTACCCGTTCGACCCGACCCAGTATCCGTACGTGCCACCACCACCACCACCGGATCGTGACTACTGAGAGCTGCAGGATTTTCTTTACTATTTTTATGCAGTTCAGCTATTTATCCGGTGAGTACTTTTATTCTCTAGACTTATTTTGACCCACTGGGACAGTGTGTCCCAAGTATGGGGTATTTGATGTACTTATTTGATGACTTTGATGTATGACTCGCACTTGATCGGATATTTTATATTTATGCTTCACTTCTGCATTTATATGTTTATCTGAGATTGCATGCATACTTACAGGTTATTTGATTGAGAAAAACGTCGAAACTGAAAATATTTGGTTTTTAAAATTTTTTTTTTTTTGACCTCGACCGGGGCAGTTCTGGCTGAACGAGGTGTTTCACCTCGGTTGACCTACGAACGCCTCGACCGAGGTGGTTAACTGAGAGTTTTCGAAAACGATTTTGTGTTACTTATCTGGATATGACCTCAGTGAAGATGTTGCTTACTGACTGGTTTTAAATCCTTTATGTGCTTGAAAGGTTTTATAATATGTTTAAGTTGCTAAATGCTTTGTTTGAAATTATTGGCATGTTTAATACTTTGTTTTTATCTAAATTATGTTGGATTTGAAGGTTGACACCACATTATGAGTTCTCTCACTTTCTTCCTGGAAAGACCAAGGCAATTCATTCTTCTCTCTTCTTCTTGATCATGCTTAGCCCCTCATATACATTTTGCCTCCCTTTACTTATCCGGGAATTTGGAAGCAAGCAAAGTGGTGAAAGCAAGTGAAGTTAAAATTGAGAAGTTGGCTGGAAGTGAAGGTGTTAGAAAGCAATAATAGGTTTGGGGAAGTCAATCATGAAGATGAGTAACTTGGCACCATTCACATAGCCGGGTGTTTGTGTCTTGCCAAAGTCGGATTGAGCGATATTCCTAACGGGTCATGGTATGTGCATCAAGGGTTTGATGCATCTCAAGAAATTGATGATTGCTGATTTCCTAGGCTTCGGTTATTGTGCACCTCTGTCCATGCATCCCAAAAAGTAAAGTAAAAAAGAAAAAAAAAGTGTGAAATAAGCAAAGCTTATTGGTGGAAGATGTTGCAAGTCAAAGTGAAAGTGAAGTTCATCCTTTTTCCCGGATTCTAGCACCACATTGCCTTACATACATCCCTACCCCACACGTTTCTTGACCTTTATTTTGGGAAGCCCTTGAGACCTTGAGCTTGTTGATTGACTTAGTGGTTTAAATTGGATTATACATGATTAATTTTGATAATTATGACTTGTTATGCATTCTATGGTTTTATGCAAAGATGAACAACTTTCCTATATTTATAAAATGTTTTGATCATATTGAGTTTTTAAATTCCATGAAGTATTCTCTTAGAGTGATCTATGATAGTTGCACACCATAAAAATGTTTTTTGAAAGACTTTTCATTGATTTTCTTGACTATTAATCCATTCTATCTTGTCTTCTACATGAGGAACTTGCTTGGGGACAAGCAAGGGCTAAGTATGGGGTATTTTTATTGCATGAATTATAGTCTATATTTTGGGGTTTGTTTGGACGTTTTATCTTTCATAATCTGCATGTTTGTATGTATATTATGTGATTATATTACCATTTCATCTACCTTTGCGAGAATCGAGGTCTACACCTAGTTTTGTTGTAATCGTAGGTAAAATGGCACGTTTTGCATCAAAAAGGAGCAAAAGGAGCTATGGAGACATTGGAGCTACATTGAGGAACATAAGGAACCATCCAGGAAGCATAGCCATGGATTAAAGATTCACTTTGGACCAGTTTTGAGAGATTTCACATTCAGTTGTGACTCACCTCGGTTGATTACAGATTCATCTCGACCGAGGTGATCCAGAGAAGCCGACTCGACCGAGGCGAATACCTAGGACGCGGCAAGAATATTTTATTCTTGGCTGAGATCTTTTATCTTTGGAAAGTGATCTTATATTTTTGGGCTTGGCTCTTGGAAGGAAGAAGATCTTATATTTTACCTATTTTTATGGGAAAAGATCTTTCTAAGATATCTTATCTTTGGAGGGTTATTTTCCTATAAAAAGGGTTGGATTTCCACAAATCCAACATCTCGCTTACGGCCGAAGATCCCGCTTACACCGATCAAGGTTTATACACTGTTGCAGCCATACTCCAGTTGGAAGATTTGAAGAACCTTTTTGAAGGTTGAAGGCAGATTGAAGATCATAGCTTTTATAGCTTTTTGAAGGGTTTTTGTAAGATTATCTTAGATTCCCTTCCTCGTTGTCTTGTCTTGTTGGATTGCTATCCAAGGAACGCTTTCGTTGTGATATTTGATTCAGTTATTGAAGTCTTTTCATTAAATTCTTCTTGTTCCAATATTCACCTTCTTCCCATATATTTGATTAATACTTTCATAATGATGATGAGTGGCTAATTTCCTTGTGTGATTCTACGGTGATTGGCTGAAGGTTGTGGGAAAAACAATGATAGAATAACCTTAGATTCCAGTAGGACCCTGAAAGTTCGAGTCTTTAACCTTAACCCCAAGCATCTCGCTCAGTCGATGAACATCTCGGCCGGGGTGGAATTTGGCTGACCGAGGTGGCTTATCTGATCCGAAACTGAGAGTTAAGTGTTAGAGTTTGCCAAATCTTATTCTTATTACACCTTTCCTGGTTCAATGCAAGCTTAGGATGAGACTTACCCGGTAATTCCTTAGTTTGTGTACCTAAGATCATAAGTGTAGGTAATAAAGGTTTATCCTTTATTGGGGTTTGAGTGTGCTTCCATCCCATCTTTGTGAGTTAGCCTGAGACTTACCCGGTAAAGGTTGATTCTGTTCCCTTAGATGGTGTGTTAGTTTGAGATTATAGTTCTTTATCTTGATTCCTTGAGACTTACCCGGTAATAGGAGTTACGGTTTTGGATTAGTGAGTAGTGAGACTTACCCGGTGATCTACTCCACTTTAGTAACATCTTCCTTATGCAAAAATCTCAGCTTTGTCCGCTTATCTTTAGATCTTGAGTTGAAACCACAACTAGATGTTTTAATCCCTAGAATTGCATGTTTGCTTTATTGACTTCTTATTCATCTTTGATTGTGTTAATTGCTCTTGTGGTTAGTATTTACAAAGCTTACCGTTATCGACTTTGTTTCACCGAGTCCCTGTGATCGACCCCTGGAATTCCTTGCTTTTACTACAATTGACCCGTACAATGCGGGTTCGCATCCTTGTTTTAAGCTTAAGTCTAGGGTTATAAATTTAAAGCTTGCACACACCGTTTAGAGCGAACATTGAGCAATTCACACAGGGGTGCTGAGATCTTTGAGAAGTCTTTGATGAACCGTCGGTAGAAACCTGCATGACCAAGAAAAGATCGGATTTCCCGAATATTAGTAGGATAAGGTAAATTTTCAACAACATCAACCTTTGCCTTATCTACCTCTATCCCTTTTGAGGATATTACATGTCCTAGCACAATTCCTTTTTCGACCATGAAATGACATTTTTCCGAATTAAGAACTAAATTGGTTTCAACACATTTTTCAAGAACAAGTTTTAAATGCCCTAAACATGCATCAAAACTGTCTCCATGGACGGTAAAATCATCCATGAAGACTTCAAAGAAGTTTTCTATGTATTCGGAGAAAATACTTATCATGCACCGTTGGAAAGTGCCTGGTGCGTTGCAAAGTCCAAATGGCATTTTGCGATATGCGAAAGTGACAAATGGGAAGTGAAGGTCGTCTTCTCTTGATCTTCTGGTGCGATGGCTATTTGGAAATAGGCCGAATATCCATCCATGAAACAGTAGTATTAATGACCTGCAAGACGTTCCAACATTTGATCAATAAAAGGTAATGGGAAATGGTCTTTTCGTGTTACCATATTGAGCTTGCGGTAGACAATGCAAACTCTCCATCCGGTTTGTGTTTTGCTTGGGACCATCTCTCCATGTTGATTTTCCACCAAGGTGATGCCTCCCTTCTTTGGAACTACTTGGGTTGGACTAACCTAAGTGCTATCCGAGATAGGAAATATCATATCTGCTTGGAGGAGCTTCAACACTTCCTTTTTGACCACATCCATCATTGGTGGGTTCAACCTCCTTTGAGCTTGCGTAGAGGGCTTGGCTTCGTCCTCAAGTAAAATCCTATGCATGCAAGTGGAAGGAATTATTCCCTTGATGTCTGCAATAGTCAATCCAAGGGCCGTCTTGTGCTCCTTTAGTACGTTCACCAACTTATCTTTTTGTCCGGTGGTTAACTTGTTGGAGATAATCACTGGCAAGGTATTGTGTGCTCCAAAGAAAACGTACTTGAGGTGTGACGGAAGGTCTTTCAATTCTATTTCAGGTGCCTGCACTATGGATGGAACAAGCTTCTCGCTCGGGGTTAGTAAAGTGGGCACAATGGCCAAATTGGAGATAGGTAGCCTTTTATGTCCATATAATTGGGCTAGGACCTCATTCATGCTAGATGTTAACACATAATCTGATTTGAAACCATCAATGTCATGCTCAATCACATTTCTCAATTCTTCCACGTCACAGTTATCAAAAACATCTTGCACAAAAGGTTCAACAATGTCAATAGTACATAGAGAATGATCATCGCTAGGAAATTTCATTGCATCATAAATGTCAAATTCCACTACTTCTCCATCAAACTCCATGGTCAATTTACCACTAACATAACCAATTTTAGTCCTAGCCGTTTTCAGAAATGGCCTACCTAACAGAATGGGTGCAACATGCGAGTCATTTTTCATATCCATTACAAAGAAATCAGCAGGAAAAGTTAGGTTGTCTACCATCACTAATACATCTTCAATTATCCCTTTCGGGTACACATTAGATCTATCAGCAAGTTGTACTACAATCCTGGTTTCCATTAGTGGCCTAAGGCCAAGTGATTTGTAAATCGAATATGGCAAGACATTAATAGAAGTACCGAGATCAAGCATTGCTTTGTCAAAGCGGGTTTCCCCTATAACACAAGGAATGCTTACCATGCCCGGATCGCTGCATTTCTTGGGCATTCTCCGTTGGAAAACTGCCGACATATGTTCACTCACTTGCACTTTCTATTTCCCCTTTAGCTTTTGATTCCTCTTGATAGTGTAGAGTTCCTTCAAAAAACGAGCATACTTAGGGATACTTTTCACCAACTTAAGGAGGGGAATATTTACCTCGCATTTAGAGAAAGTCTCAAAGAGGTCCTTTTCCTCTATGATTCTTCGCTCCATCAATTCTTCAGGAAAAGGAGCCGGTGGCTTTTCGGAATACAGCGACGGAAAGTTAGGCCGGACGTAAGTATCCTTTTCAGCAGGACCTTCTGTTGTGTTTTCCGCAGGGGCGTCAGCTTGAAGGCGCAGGGGCGGCTCAAGGGTTGTCACCGCAGGGGCGGGGGCGGCCAGCCGCAGGGGCGTCCTTCCTTCTGGGCTGGGTGCAGCTGTAGCCGCAGGGGCGGCTGTGGGTGCGGAAATAACGACAGAAGGTTCGCTTTGTGACTCTTTTGTTGGTTCTTGTTGGATTTGCTTCCCGCTCCTTAATGTTAGGGCACTAACATTCTCCTTGGGGTTAATAAACGTCTGGGAAGGCAATCCTCCGGAAAGCCTTGATTCGGTCCTTGAAATAGCTTCCGCTATTTGACTAACTTGTTGCTCAAGGTTCTTGATGCTAGATTCTGTTGTTTGGACATGAGTAGCAAATTGTTTAGTCAAAACCTGCAACATATCTTTAGTTGAGTGATACTTACCTTGGCTGGGCTGTTGTTGTTGGTTTTGTTGATCCCTCAAACGAAAATTCTGTTGGTCACGCCAATTTGGCATGAAATTCTGTGCATAGGGATCGTACCTAGGTCTTTGCTCCTCTGGTTGTCCATAACCCATTGCGTTTACTTCAGCATCGTCATCTTGAACTTGTGGACACATGTCCGTTGGATGATACGGGTGAGCACAAACTCCACAAGCTTTGAGCTGTTGCGGTGTTCCCATAAGTGTTAGCCTCTTCACCATTTCCTTCAATCCCGCTAGCTCGGTGGAAATCTCACTCTTCCCGGAACTCATAGCATGAACTCCTTTCTTAGCCGGGGTCCTTCCAAAGTTCCTAGTTCCTTCCGCTAGTTCCTGTATCTTTTCCAAAGCAAGGTCAGGAGTAGAGTTAAGAATATTACCTCCGCAAGCCGCAACGACGATCCTCCTTTCATTGTCTAGCAAGCCATTGTACAAGTACAAGACTAGATCTTGAGTTGAATATCCGTGGAAAGGACAGCTGGATCGGAGGCGTGCAAACCTTTCGAAGTATTCGTAGAGAGTTTCGGTTGCCTCTTTCTCGATGTTGCTTCTAGCTTTCTTCAAGCTATTGGCCTTTTTAGCTGGAAAGTATTTCTCCAAGAACGATTTGTGAAGGTTCTCCCAAGTGTCAATACTCCCGGATAGAAGGTGGTAATACCAATCATCTGCCCAATCTTTGAGTGTGAAGCCGATCGCCCTCATCTTGATCTGTTCTTCGGTAATGTTGGCCGGCTTCATGCTCATACAAACGGTGTGGAAATTCCCAAGGTGCTTGATGGGGTCATCACCACTTAGCCCATGGAAGGACGGAAGCAAGTGAATGAGGCCCGGCTTGAGCTCAAAGTTGACTCCTTCCCCTAGTGCCGGTATAGCAACCGCAAGAGGGTTTTGAGCCAAGGTAGGCTGCGTAAGTTAACGAAGAGTACGGTCAGCCATCTCTTGTTGAAGTTGTTGTTGTCTTCGTTGCCGGGTGTGCGTCCTCTCAATTTCTGAATCAAAAGAAGCAAAGCCGGAATTAGTAGCACGGGTTTGACCCATAAAAATGATTCAAACCAATAATCAATAATAACAATAAAACACTAAAACTCCCCTGTAACGGCGCCAAAATTTGACCGAAGGTATTTCTATGGTCGTCTATACCCAATCAAAAGTAAATCCCGACTTAGCACTAAGAACAAGTATAGTGATTAAGTAACGGTCGAACCCAAGAGAGTTAAGGTGTTTTAGATGCAATTATTGATTATAATTACAAGTGACACAAAAGGGGGGGGGGGGTTTGGTTGAATTGATGCACAGAAACTTATGAAAACGATAAATGCGACAAGTAAGACAATAGTGGATGAATCTACACTAGGTTGATTCTAAGCATGCAATTGCTACTTTGCTGAGTTCCTTTTACAAGTTTCCAAGTAATTTCCCGTCTCGATCGTATATATGTGTTGAGTCAACCGGCATCAACACAACTTAACCTATTAAAGTTCCGTAAACCTACAAGAACAAATAACAAGTTAGCTTTCAAACAAAGACTAAGGGATATAAAGAAAAGATTAAGAACCGTTAAACTTATCTTTATATTTGTGTTCCTTTTATTTAAGTAATCACAACCCGTTCTTACTTAAAGTTGCTACTAGATTAAGACCCGAACCCGGAACCTATTAATCCTAGTTGTTTACATGCACTTTAGAACCTAAGGTGATCAATCTCAAGTAATAGTTAACATGCAATTAAACAATGGAGATCAAGGAAACACAAAGCATTACTGAATAAAAACTTATATTAAAAAGAACTTACAACCAAAGTAACAAAGCAGCTTCAAACCAATCCAATGTAGCAAGGGAGTTAGCAACTCATTACAATGGAAAAACTCAAGTCTAAAATGGATTTTTGTAAGAAAAGCATGGATGATCCTAGCAATTAGCCATGGACAATTTATACCACAAAAGACACTTAATTAGGAGTAAATAGCCGGCCTAAAACAGCCAACTTTAATGCCATAAAGGTGGTGTAAACAGCCGGAGTAAAGCTTCTGACGTTAAACCGCAGGGGCGGCCTTCAGGAACCGTAGGGGCGGTTTAGGCAGAATTGGTTGACCTTCTTCAGAACCGCTGGGGCGGCTACACAACTCCGCTGGGGCGGATCTTTAATGCACTTCAACGTCCGACCTTTTGTCTTCCTGACATTTCTGATGTCAAGCCGCCGGGGCGCCTTAAGGCCAACACAGGGGCGGTGACACAGACTCTTCACCTTCTAGCTCCCAAGGCGAGGCGCAGGCAGGGCACAGTGGGAGGCGCAGGGGAGCTGGTCTTGGTCTCGTCAAGGCAAGTCACCGCAGGGGCAGCTGCAAGGACCCGCGAGGGCGGTGGAGCAACAGAAGCTTTGCTTCGTGATCGATCTTCACTCCTAAGTGCTTATAACTCCTTCCTTACCTTCTTTTGATCTTCTTCTTCTGGACCAAGGAGTTAGTAGCATAAACCGACACTAATGCAATAAAAATACTCTAAAAACTACGCTAAATGATAGTGATTCCATCACCTATCAGTGGTGTTAGTGAATTTCTTGAGTTGGGATAAGAATTACCGGAATTTTGCTGTTGGTTGGAACGCCAATTGTTGTTTGAATTCCGATTGTTGTTCCAATTATTGTTCCGGTTGTTGTTCCAATTGTTCCGGTTGTTGTTCCGGTTGTTGCGGTTTGTGTTCTCATTCCCTTGATAGTTGTTGTTGTTTCCTAAGTACCCAACATCTTGCTCCTTAAGGCCAGCTCTAATGACTTCCTTCAACTCCTTAATTTCGGTGTTGAGGGAAAAGATTTGAGTTTGCGCAGCTTGTGTTAGCTTCGATCCTTGCTCTATTTGGTTAGATTCAGCCTTCCGGTGGGAATACTTCTCAATTACTCGGGCTTGCTTCTCAATGAAGTCCCAATCGTCATCTTCCCTCATGTCCATGAATGTGCCACATGAAAGGGATTGGAGCTTGAATTGTGATTCCTCATCCAGCCCCTTGTAATATATCTCCAACAACTCTAACTTGGAAATGCCATGGTGTGGGCAATCCAATAATAGATCGTGAAACCTTTCCCAAGATTGAAACAAACTTTCGTTAGGCTTCATAAGAAATGCATTAATCTTACCTCTCAACTCCGCCGTCTTGGATGGCGGAAAGAATTTGGTTAGGAACTCCGAAGATAGATCCTCCCATGTGTTGAGTCTTCCATTTGGAAGAGCTTGATACCAAGATAAAGCCTTCCATTTCAAAGAGAAGAAGAATGGCTTGATCTTGTAGTTGTTGGTGGTTGTATTCTTCGGTTTCATTGTCTCCATTAGAATCTCAAAGTTCTATAAATGTTGGTGTGGAGATTCAGCATTCGTTCCTCCAAATTGACTTTGGCGAACGATGGTAATAACTTGCGGGTTAAAGCTAAACCCTTGAATATCGTCAGCTTCGAAGTTCACACCTAGATGGCGCAGGTGCTGAATCAGATCCATCCTTTTTCCAAGAGTTCTTGGCTCTTCATCTACACGAGCGGCTCTCGCACCCCCAACAGGGATACGAGGATTGGCGGCTGGTCCTGGATCATTCCGGAATGGATTGATCGTTGGATCAATTTCCTCTAGCGGTGGCATATCATCATCATCCTCCTCATCGTCGGATGATTCCACTCTAATGGACTTAGTTGGCTTAGCTTTCTTCTTTTTCTTGGAGTCATTCATTTCCAACTTCATTTCCATCATCATAGCCTTGAGCTCATCAAATTGGAATTGATGACGCTCCGCTTCTTCTATACGTGTTTTCTCACTCAACCTAAATTGAGCTTGAGACTCCTCTAACTCCGCTTGGAGATTCCTCTCTCTATTTTCAGCCATCTTTCTTTCCTTAAGTTTCTTTCTCAAAGTCTTTTCAAGTTCCGGATCAAAAGTTACGAGGTCTTTGTTGGATCTAGACCTGCGCATATACCTAAGAGAACCTGCAAATA
The DNA here is from genome assembly GCA_033239125.1 of Fagopyrum homotropicum. Lineage (NCBI taxonomy): Eukaryota > Viridiplantae > Streptophyta > Magnoliopsida > Caryophyllales > Polygonaceae > Fagopyrum > Fagopyrum homotropicum. The sequence goes on from BSWB01000008.1 coordinate 80,963,988, forward strand.
GCACTCAAAAGAGATATCAAATAACAAGAGCAAAACTCCCAAGCTCGATAACCGAAAACCAAAGTTTGGTCTTGACCAATTCGCCGGCAACGGCACCAAAAACTTGTTCGCCCTAAAACGTGCGTGCAATCAAGTCTTAAATTTATAAAACTAGAATAAAAGAAAATGAACCCGCAGTGTACGGATCGGCATAGATTAGCAAGTATTCCAGAGTATCAATCACAGGGAATTGGTGAAACAAAATCAATTTCAAGTAATTGAGCAAGTAAAGTGTAAAACTTTGCAAATATTGGGGAAACCAGCAACTCTAAAGAGCCAGGAGTCAAATTGTGGCAATCGATTCAAGACATACTATAGATATAAGGACAGAGTTGAGAATTGCAAAGGTATACTAAAATAAGGTAATGTACGGCGAAGTTCCAAAACCCTATATGTCTAACCCAAAGACTCTCTCTATAAAGGTTGTTGAGGATGCAGTGTAGAAAGGATCTAAGGACTATAATTGATCTTAAATACCCAAACTTGTAACCCAAGGATCAAGATAAACTCAAACGGTTAAGGTTGTGACACTCGAAACCGAAATAGAGGATGTTGATTCTCACTACTACCTAGAAAAGACAAGTCAAAGCTAGGTTAAAGCTAATCTTTAACTTTGGATTAAAATAAAAGCAAAGTTTGTAAACTGAAGTAAATCACGGTTAGTTCTTGAGAATCACGGCCGTGAAAGCCCTAGAATAGGCCGTGATTTAGGGTGTCGACGAAGTTTCTCAAACTCTCAGAGTCCAATCAAATTACGATCGATCTATCATCATCTAAGCCACAACTATCAACCCGTCACTTTAGAATTGCTAAAGGGATTTAGCAGAATCATTGTCATGATATCAATATTCAATTTAAGAAGAATGAAAGATGAAAACCCTCGAAAACTCAAATAAAACTCAATCTCAATCTCAAATCCAAAACACAAGATGAAACGTTCAATGGATTCAAAATGTATAATACGAAACCTCACAATAGTCTTAGGCAAGAACGAAGAACGGGATGTCAAACTGTCTTCAATATCAAATCCTAAGAAAAGATCTAAACTTCCGCTGCAAGCAATCTCCAATCTCCAACAATCCGGCGTTTCCGCAACTCTAGGTGGCTTCCAATAACCCTAAGCAAGAGTGCTAAACAGGGGGTAAGCGGCCGTCCACGAAACTCTCTTTTCCAGCCTTTTTATAAGACGAGAAAGGGTTTCCGTCAAGGCCCAATACGTAAATGACGTGGCAAATAATGACACGTCAAAAGATTGCCTAAATCACGGTCTCACAACCTTCCACGACCGTGGTTTAGAGCGTGGAAACAGATTACGGTGCCTTGTGACTTCCACGACCGTAAATTAGACCGTGTAACTTACTGGAGTGCTCCAAACTCAAGTCCACGTTCATGATGCAAGGTCCACGGCCGTGGTTTAGAGCGTGGACTTCAAATCATCTTCTCCACGGCCGTAACTCAAGGCATGGAAGTCTATATTGCTTGTTGTTGCCTTTGCTTCGTGTCATTCTTCATCCTAGCTCCTTCCTTAGCTTCTTTGATGTATCTCCTAATCCTCGAACATGATCGATTGCTCCCTTTTCTCTCTCAAACTCTCCGATTCCAGCTCCTATTCACCTATAATCAACACAAAGCTAGTATAGACTTCCATATCGACAATATAGATGAACAAGCTAAAATTTGCTTCAAAACCTTATCCATGTACACAATAATAAGGGAAAATCAACCAAAATAAGTGCCTAGAATATCGCCATATTTCATGTTAACAAGAAGCGCCTCTTGGATCTTAAAGAGTTAGAGGAACTCCGCTTGAACGCCTATGAGAACGCCAAGATCTACAAAGAAAGAGCGAAGCGTTGGCATGATAAGCATATCATCCCAAAGGATCTCAAAGAAGGAGACCTTGTTCTTCTCTTCACATCTAGACTTCGACTCTTTCCCGGTAAGCTTAAATCTCGTTGGACAGGACCTTATGTAATTAAACACGTTTTTCCCCATGGTGCAGTCGAAGTATGGGGTGAGAAGTGCAGAAGTTTCAAGATGAATGGTCAACGACTCAAGAAGTACTCACCGGAGCTCCAAACTGAGGAAATCGCTCCGATTTTCCTCACCTAAACACTAAGGAACGGTCTAGCTATGGACCTAAAACAAAGAGCTTTTTGGGAGGCAACCCAAGGTATTACATTCTTGCTTTTGTTTTTGTTTCTTTCTTAGATTAGCTTAGTTTAGTTGTTTTTGTTTGTTTTTTCTTCGATACCTTCCGGTATGTTTGTGTTTTTGAATGTCAGGGATAAGAAACGAGCAAAAGAAGTGAAGAAAGCCAAAAGAACGGCGAAACTTGGATTTTTGGTGAGAACAGAGGATTCCACGGGTGTCCGTACAGAACCACGGCCGTTGTTTGCCATTTTAGACCTTGGAAAAGCAGGTCGTAGCTAAAGATATTAAAATAGCCAAAAACCACAAGTTTCGTACAAAACCACGGTAGTGGAACACCCCGATAGACCGTGGTTTTCAATATTTTTACGGCCCTATATAAGTTCTTCTCTTCACAATTTTCTCACAACACATACCTCTTCCACGCCCAAAACCACGCCGGAATAGCCCCAATCCCGTGATTCTTCATTCGGTGACCGTTTTGAGCGATTCTTTAGCCTATTGTGAAGCAAATCAAAATCTACACAGGATTACAACAACAAACTTCACGGACAATCAACAATCGGAAGTGAATTTGGATTTTCTCAAATCCAAAACCTAGGTTTTCTCTCTATCTTCTCCTTGGTTGATTTTGCTCGTTTTTCTTTCAACTTTTTAAGGAGAACTGGATGAAATTAGACTTAGAAGTAGTTTAGGGTTGTTGTTGTGATTGTTGCTGATTTGCTGAGTTTTTGGGTGAATTCGAATAATTCCACGGGCTGCCGTATAAGACCACGGCCGTGGTTTATGAAGAACAGACCGTGGTTTTTGAAACTTTTTGAGAAAATGTTCGGAACCAGAAAATAAAACAGGAATAAGAAACAAAAGGGGGATGGATCCTCTTCCCAACCCCCTCCTATAGTCCACCAACACCTAGAGTCCCTACAATCCATGAGGATTATGTTGGAGCTATAGAGAAAATTCATAAACGAAAGGTGATAGCTCCTAGGTACATTGTTATGGAAGAACTCCAAGAGTTGAACGTAGTTGAGGATTTGACATGGATGCTGGATAGGGCAGGCTTGATTGTGTTTTCTGGAATTAGGGAAGACGCTTATGAGGATATCACTAGGGAGTTCATTGCTTCCTTTGAGCACAACGCCATTAACCGAACGGTGTCTTTCCGATTGATGAAGCACAATTATAATCTCTCTATTGTTCAGTTTGGAGCAATGTTTGGGTTTGCTGAAACGTTCAATGGAACGTTCTCTAGGGGTGTAAAAGGCAAAGAGTTTTGGAAGGAGACAACTATGATTGTTGGTCATGAGGACCGTTGGTGTTCGCTCCAAACGGTGTGTGCAAGCTTTAAATTTATAACCCTAGACGTAAGCTTAAAACAAGGATGCGAACCCGCAGTGTACGGGTCAATCGTAGTAAAAAGCAAGGAATTCCAGGGGTCGATCACAGGGACTTAGTGAAACAAAGTCCAATTACGGTAAGCTTTAGCAATCACTAACCACAAGTAATTAAAACAATCAAAGATGATAAAAGTCAATAAAGGAAATATGCAATTCTAGGGATTAAAGCATCTAGTTGTGGTTCCAACTCAAGATCTAAAGATAAGCGGACAAAGCTGAGGTTTTTGCATAGGGAAGGTGTTTCTAAAGTGGAATAGATCACCGGGTAAGTCTCACTACTCACTAATCCTAAACCGTAACTCCTATTACCGGGTAAGTCTCAAGGAATTAAGATAAAGAACTATAACCTCAAACTAACACACCATCTAAGGGAATAGAATCAACCTTTACCGGGTAAGTCTCACGCTAACTCACAAAGATGGGATGAAAGCACACTCAAACCCCAATAAAGGATAAACCTTTATTACCTACACTTATGATCTTAGGTAAACAAACAAAGGAATTACCGGGTAAGTCTCATCCTAGGCTTGCATTGAACCAGGAAAGGTGTAATAAGAATAGGATTTGGCAAACTCTAACACTTAACTCTCAGTTTCGGATCAGATAAGTCACCTCGGTCAGCCAAGTTCCACCCCGGCCGAGATGTTCATCGACTGAACGAGATGCTTAGGGTTAAGGTAAAGACTCGAACTTTCAAGGTCCTACTGTGATTAAAGATTATGCTATCATTGTTTTTCCCACAACCTTCAGCCAATCACCCTAGAATCAAACAAGGAAATTAGCCACTCATCATCATGAAAGTATTAATCAAATATATGGGAAGAAGGTGAATATTTGGACAAGAAGAATTTAATGAAAAGACTTCAATAACTGAATCAAATATCACAACAAAAGCGTTCCTTGGATAAAAATCCAACAAGGCAAGACAACAAGGAAGGGAATCTAAGACAATCTTACAAAAACCCTTCAAAAGCTATAAAAGCTATAGACTTCAATCTTCCTTCAACCTTCAAAAAGGTTCTTCGAATCTCCCAACTGGAGTATGGCTATTGCGGTGTATAAACCCTGATCGGTGGTATAGCATGATGTGGATTTGTGGGAAATCCAACCCTTTTTATAGGAAAATAACCCTCCAAAGATAATATATCTTAGAAAGATCTTTTCCCATAAATATAGGTAAAATATAGGATCTGAGTTATCTTCTTCCTTCTAGGAGCCAAGCCCAAAAATATAAGATCTCTTTCCAAAGATAAAAGATCTCAGCCAAGAATAAAACATTCTCGCCGCGTCCCAAGTGTTCGCCTCGGTCGAGTCGACTTCTCTGGATCACCTCGGTCGAGGTGAATCTGTGGTCAACCGAGGAGAGTCACAACTGAATGTAAAATCTCTCAAATCTGGTCCAAAGTGAATCTCTAATCCATGGCTATGCTTCCTGGACGGTTCCTTACGTTCCTGAATGTAGCTCCAATGACTCCATAGCTCCTTTTGCTCTTTTTTGATGCAAAACGTGCCATTTTACCTACGATTACAACAAAACTAGGTGTAGACCTCGATTCCCACAAAGGTAGATGAAATGGTAATATAATCACATATTATACATACAAACATGCAGATTATTGAAGATAAAACGTCCAAACAAACCCCAAAATACAGACTATAATTCATGCTATCAAAATACCCCATACTTAGCCCTTGCTTGTCCCCAAGCAAGTTCCGCATATAAAAGACAAGATAGAATGGATTATAAGTCAATAAAATCAATGAAAAGTTTTTCAAAAACATTTTTATGGTGTGCTACAATCATAGATCACTCTAAGAGAATACTTCATGGGATTTAAAATCAAAATATGATCAAAACATTTTATAAATATAAGAAAGTTGTTCATCTTTGCATAAAATCATAGAATGCATAATAAGTCATAATTATCGAAATTAATCATGTATAATCCAGTTTAAACCGCTAAGTCAATCAACAAGCTCGAGGTCTCAAGGGCTTCCCAAAAGAAAGGTCAAGAAACGTGTAGGGTAGGGATGGATGTAGGGTAATGTGGTGCTATAATCCTCCATTAGTGGAGCCCAGGCGGTCTGCCAATAATGAGGGTCATAAACAGTAAACTGTGCTGACCACCTGATCCCTTGTGGTGCAGTCAGCTCCCATGGCATAGCCACGTACGGTGTAGTCAAACCTCGGGGAACCAAAATCCGGCGAGTGATCATCTTCTGCAGCCCAAGCGGTTTGGCAGCCGCCACCATCGTGCAAGCGCTGAGATCCATGTCCTGATAGCTGGCGATGTGGGTGACAATCCCCTACGTAGCAGATGTCTCCCTTCGCTTTGGCCTTGATCCTGTGCAGGTCCTCTGCCAACATCAAGCCAAAGTCCGGGATACTTCCTGTCACCATGCAGTATAGGCTGAACAGCTCCCCCTGACGGACCTTCTGGGGCGTCTCAGTACGTGCCAGAAGTGTCTCACTAAAGATCCGGTGGGCTAACCTAAAGGCTAAGTGGAAGATGACCTTCTCCCTGGAATCTCCAGGGCGCCATCTGTCTGCATGCTCAACCACGTGAGCAATCTGTCCCCAAAACTCCTTAGCTACAGATCGGGAAGGGAAGTCAACAACTATCGGCTCAGGAAAACCAAAAATATCTCTCCAGTACTCTAGTGGCACTATGAAGTTCCGGTTCATCAACCGGTACTTCACAGAACGCTTTGTTGGAAGGTAGGTGAAGGAGCTAACAAACTCTAGGGTGGGCTCCAAATAGGTTGGGGCTCGGATCTCAGTAAACTGATCCAGCCCTACTGTAGATATCATCCTCCTAAGGTCTCCGTCTACCTGGAGACAGTCAAAAGCAGACACGTCCAGGAAGCGGGGTGCAATTACTGGACGGCCAGAAATACGGTCATAATCGACCTGGTGTCGCTCGTGGATCACCGGTCGATAGGGTCGGGAAGAAGAGGAAGAAGGGGAAGGTGAGGATCTATCCCTAAGGGAAAGGCGTCGGTCAGAACTCATTTTCAGAAATTTGTCACTGTCAGGTCACCTCGGTCAACTGACAACTCTCAAGAATCACCTCGGCCGAGGCACAGAACGACTAGACCGAGGCGGAAAACTGGATTCAAATTTCTTCAGAAAATTCAGTTCTTTCCCCCAAAATCACTACAACTGCTTCCTATGGGGTACTTAATCCTTTCCTCAGCAAATGCAAGGACAACCAAAGCCCAAATCGAAGCGAAATCAGCGAGTTAGGGTTTCGGTTTTGTGTTACCTCGTTCGGTCGAATCGGTTCGATTTTCTTGCAGATCGATGATGCACTGGGATCCACTATGCCTTAATCGCAGTTTGGAAACGAAAATCTTCGAAAATGAGCGAGAATCGAAGGAGCGAGGTGCAAACTGTCGCCGCGGTCGAGGGAGAGGGTAAAGTGAGGAGAGAGAAATCTTCAGCCCTTTTTATACCCTTTTCTGGAACTGCAGTCACCTCGGTCGAGATGGTCTCGACTGGACCGAGGTGGTACGGACCGAGGTGGTTCTTCAGAAAACCTAGTCGCCTCGGTTGCTCAAAAATCATCTCGGTCGAGGCGCTCTGACAGCAACCGAGATGCCTCAGTCAAACTTCGTCTTCTCAAATTCTCGATCTTCTGTCCTTCCAGTTATGCTCCTTCCTTAGATGTCACATGTTATTTGTCTAGAACGCCAAAAACAAAACAAAGCAAAGCAAAAGACAAACTATCTAAGCTAGACTAGAAAACGGGAAAAGAAAGCAATACCTTGGGTTGCCTCCCAAGAAGCGCTTGGTTTAAGGTCGCTAGCTGGACCATTATGCGTCTTAAACGAGGTATATTGGTGCAACCTCCTCAACCGGAGTTTCCGGTTTGTACTTCTTAAGTCTATGACCGTTGACCTTGAAGCTTCCGCTCGTTTTGCCCCATATCTCAACTCTACCGTGAGGAAAAACATGTTCCACAACATAAGGTCCTGTCCATCTAGATTTTAACTTACCTGGAAAGAGGCGGAGGCGGGAGTTGAAGAGTAGAACTAAATCTCCTTCGTTAAGCTCCTTTGGGACGATACGCTTGTCATGCCATCTCTTCGTCCTCTCCTTGTAGATTTTGGCATTCTCATAGGCGTTCAAACGCAGCTCCTCCAGCTCGTTGATTTCCAATAGCCGCTTCTCGCCGGCCTCCTTAATGTCGAAGTTCAACCATTTGATCCAATATGCTTTGTGTTCTAATTCAACGGGCAAATGGCAAGACTTCCCATATACCAAATTATAAGGGGTGGTACCTATGGGAGTCTTAAATGCGGTCCTGTACGCCCAAAGAGCATCGTCCAATTTCATGGACCAATCCTTCCTCGTCCTAGAGACGGTCTTCTCCAAAATTGCTTTGATTTCTCTATTCGAGATCTCGACCTGTCCACTATTTTGAGGGTGATAAGGGGTTGATACCTTGTGGGTTACCCCATACTTCGATAGAAGTGCCTTGAACTTCCGGTTGATGAAATGCGTTCCTCCATCGCTGATGATGATGCGTGGAGTTCCAAACCGTGGAAAGATAGTTCTGTTTAAGAACTTCACAACCACCTTGGCGTCGTTAGTGGGAGAAGCGATGGCTTCAACCCATCTAGAGACGTAATCAACTGCAAGAAGAATATAGAGGTTTCCTCCGGAGGACGGGAAGGGTCCCATGAAGTCTATCCCCCATACATCAAAGATTTCCACCTCTTGAATGTTATTAAGCGGCATTTCGTTCCTCCTTGACAAATTTCCTGTTCTTTGGCATGCATCACAAGAGACAACAAACGATTGTACATCCTTAAATAATGTAGGCCAAAAGAAACCGGAACGCAATACCTTAGTGCATGTTTTATCGGTGCTAGCATGTCCTCCACAAGGAAGTGAATGGCAATGCCGTATAACGCTATGAACTTCATCTTCTGGAATGCATCTTCGAAGCATCCCATCCGGCCCACGCTTGAATAGCAGCGGTTCATCCTAGTAGTAATGGCGTACTTCCTTGAAGAATCTCTTCTTTTGAGAGTACGTCAATCCGGGCGGTACTTCCTGGCAGACAAGATACTTCACAATATCAGCATACCAAGGTCCTTTATTATCAGAAAGTTGGTGGATAGAATGTTCCACCAACTGAGGATGAATGTCAAAGAAGGGAGTAAGAAGTTTGTTATTCTCAGCAGTCTCAATTGACATCATCTCGCCATCGACCTCGGTCGAGGCGCAGAGGCGTTGACCGAGATGTTCTTCAGTCGCCTCGCTCAATCCAGAAAGTGCCTCGGTCGAGGTACTGCAACTGGAACCGAAACTGGAGATCTTCGTCTCCTGGATTAGCTTCTCAGTTTTTGCTCCTGGATCTTCTTCCAGTGCTTTTAAACTCCGTATATCTGCATCACAAGAAGCATCAATACCTTCCTCCATTAAACTGAAACTAATGACTCTTTCGAGCAGATCGTTAATAAGGATAGAGCTCACCAATTCTCTTGATTCTTCTTCATCGTAGATGTTGAAGATATCATCGCTTAGCTGCTCCCCTTTCATGGCTGCAAGTAATGCGAACTCCACCTCATCGCCGCCAATGTTGAATTTCAGCTTGGCGTTCTTGCAATCCACGTTGCAACCCGAAGTTGCTAGAAATGGCCTCCCGAGAATAATAGGAACAGGATAATCTGCGGGAATGTCAAGTACAACAAAATCTATTGGTAAATAGAAGTTACCTAACTTGACCGGAACGTCCTCCAAGATTCCCACGGGATGGGTGATGGAACGATCCGCCATATATAGTCGAATCTTGACCGGCTTGGGCTCTCCAAGTCCGATCTTCACACATAGCTCCAGCGGGATGATGCTCACGCTGGCTCCTAGATCACAAAGAGCTTCACAAGTGACATCCCCAACTTGAATGGGAATGCAGAATGAGCCGGGATCTCTCAATTTATGTGGCATCTTGTTAGCATGAAATATTGTGATATTTTAGGCACGTTTTCTTAGTGTATTTGATTCATATTGATAGTCTTTGATTGAGCTTTGTTGCATATGTGAGCTAGTATTACCTATATTGTCGATATGGATGTCTACACTAGCTTTATGTTGAAATATAGGTGATTGAGAGTCATTTCCGAACAAAATCGAGCAAAGAAGAGTTGATTGAATATGTCCATGGATTGAGGGCATTCTAAGGAGCAAATTGGAGTTCAACTTGAGGAATGCACGAGGCTAGGGAAGAATCACGTTCTTGCCCTAAACCACGCTCTAAAATACGGCCGTACTACAAACCACGTTTAGTTCCACGGCCGTGGAACCCTGCAAAGAGAGGCGTGATGCATTCCAGTAACTATTACGGTCGTGGAACATATGGTCCAAACCGTGACACAATCCACGCCCTAAATTACGGTCGTGGAACCTTCCACGACCGTGATCTTGGCGATCTTTTTCGCCACACTTTGAAGCCACGATCTTTTGAAGATTGGGCCGGGCTGATATTTTATCTTGCCCTATAAAAAGACGGACAAAGAAAGATTCCGTCATGGTCGCTTAGGGATTTTTGGGTAATCCACGCTTCATCTCCGCTTAGAGAATTTGAACGCCCGCATTAGCCCTCACTTGGAAGCAATTGACATCTCGTTGGAGATCGAAGTTCGCATTTGGGATTTGCCCTAATCTCGCACTTTTGGTGGAGATTGCTGTTGAGATCTCCGGATTAGCGGAAGATCGAAGCTTTTGGAAGATTGTTGCAAGAAGATTTCTCTTCTTGTTTAGGTTTGATTTGGTAAACGGATTGACATCCCGTTTTCCCTTCTTTCCTAAGATTGTGATTGTTTGCTTTATTCTGAATCCATTGACAATATTTGTTCTTGGTTGTGACTTTGAGATTGGTCCGAAGTTTATTGAAAGTTTTCGGAAGTTTTCATCTTTCTATCTTTTAATTCTTGAATTGATATCAATATGACGGTTATTGGCTAAAGAACCTTAACAATTCTAAGGTGAAGGGTTGATAGTTGTGGCTTAGATGATGATAGATTGATCATAAACAGATTAGACCCTAAGAGTTAGAGAGAATCGTCGACGAACCCTAAATTACGGTTTGTTCTTGAGTTCCACGGCCGTGGAGTCTCAAGATCTGCCCGTAATTTCCCTTAAGTTTACGAACCTACTTTTACTTTAATCCAAAGTTAAAGATTTGCTTTAACTTAGTTTAGGCTTGCCTTTTCTAGGTGGTAGTGAAGCCTCAACAACCTCTACCTCGATTGTGAGTGTCATAACCGTAATCGGCTAAGTTAGTCTTGATCCTTGGATTACAAGTTTGGGTATTTGACATTGATTCTTGCCTTTAGAACCTTTCTATATTGAGCCTCAACAACCTGTATAGGGAGTGTCTTATAGGTGAGTCATATAAGGTTTTTGGAACTTCACCGTACGATTACCTTACATTAGCATACCTTTGCATATCTCAACTCTGTCTTCATATCATTAGTATATCTTGAATCGATTGCCACAGCTGGATACTTGGATCTTTAGAATTGTCGTTTTCCCAATATTTGCAAAACTCTCATATTTACTCGCTTGATAACCTGCAATTGAATTTGTTCCCACCCAAATCCCTGTGTTCGATACTCTGGAATTCTTGCTTAACTACGTCGATCCGTACACTGCGGGTTCGCTTGCTTGATTCTAGTTTTATAAATTTAAAACTTATTTGCACACACCTCTAGGGGCGAACAAGTTTTTGGCGCCGTTGCCGGGGATTTGGTTTCGGCCGAATTCGGTAGCCGGTTGTCAAGCTTGGGAGCTTGCTCTCGTTATTTGATATTACTCTGAGTGCATGCGCAGGTCTAGGAACACCGAAGATCTCTTGCCTCTTGATCAAGAGCTAGAGAAAACTTTAAGGCAAAAGCGCAAGGAAAAGAAGATGGCTGAAGGACATGAACGTGATCTTCAAGCGGAGTTGGCAGAGAAGGAAGCTCAACTCCAATGGAATGAGACCCTCCGCCAGGATGAGATGGATCGTCATCAATCTCAAGTTAACAATCTACAAGACATGATCTTCCAGATGAGGGTAGAGATGAGCGACCTTAAGAATAAGGGAAGCAAGAAATCCTCAAGGAAAGCATCAAGGTCTAGAAGAAAAAGTCACGCATCCGCTGATGATAGTGATTCTTCCATGCCACCGTTAGAGGAGATTGATCCCACGATCAATGTGAATCCTTTCCATCCACGGGGAGCTGCCAATCGCCGTGTTCCACCTAAGAATGCGAGGATCGAACGTGTAGATGAAGAGCCAAGAACTCTTGGCCAGCGGATGGATCCAACACAACAACCACGCCGTTTGGGCGTGAACTTTGATGCTGAAGATGTGCAAGGGTTTAGCTTCAACCCTCAAGTCATTACTCTTGTTCGCCAAAATCAATTTGGCGGGACAAGTACTGAATCTCCACACCAACACTTGCAGAACTTTGAGTGTATGATGGAGACAATGAGACCAAAGAGCGCTACTACCAACAGCTATAAGCTCAAGCCTTTCTTCTTCTCCTTGAAGGGGAAAGCGTTATCTTGGTATCAAGCTCTTCCTAGTGGGAAACTAGATATGTGGGAAGACCTTTCCGCGGAGTTCCTCACCAAATTCTTTCTGCCATCCAAAACGGCGGAACTTAGAGGTAAGATTAATGCTTTTTCCATGAGACCTAACGAAAGTTTGTTTCAATCTTGGGAAAGGTTTCAGGATTTGCTCTTGGATTGCCCTCATCATGGTATACCCAAACTTGCCTTGCTGGAGATTTACTACAAGGGGCTGGATGCGGGAACGCAATTCAACCTCCAATCCCTCTCATGTGGAACGTTCATGGACATGAGAGAAGATGACGCTTGGGACTTCATTAAGAAGCAAGCAAGAGTCATAGAGAAGTATTCCCACCGGAAAGTGGAAGGAAATCGTGTGGAGCAAGGAGCGAAGCTCACACACGAAGCTCAAAATCAGATTTTCTCCCTCAACAATGAGATCAAAGAGTTGAAGGAGGCTATCAAGACCAACTTCCCAAAGCAACAAGGGAAGGATGTTGGTTATTTGGGCAACAACAATGGCGGCAACAACAATAACCGGAACAACAACCGGAATAACAATTGGAATGGAAACAACAACAACCGGAACAACGATTGGAACAACAATAGGGGTTCAAACAACAATAATTGGCACTCCAATCAACAAAATTCCGGTAACTCTTATCCTTCCAATTCTAATTCACTAACTCCACCTTCCTCTTCCTCTACTCCTTTGAAAAGCCAGGGGCAAACATCAAATGGAGGAACCACTTCGGGAAAGGAGAAGCCCGATCCCATATTTGAAACAATTTTGGGAAAGCTTCAAGGGTTAGAGAACCGCCTCATCAAGGTTGGTGATCAAGTTTCTAAGGTTGACAAAGCTCAAAAGGTTTTAGAAAACCAAATGTTCAACCAAGCGGAGGAAGTTCCTAGGAATCAAGGGAAGCTTCCAGGAAAGACGGAGGACAACCCTAAGGGAAGGGTGATGGCGATTACGACTAGGAGCGGAGTGACTACTACCGATCCGTAGCCTACGTTCGTTGAAGTCCCCGTAGAGAAGGACAAGGAGAAGGGGAAGGAGAAGGAAGACGTCTATGTTCCTCCTCCAGCTTACAAACCTCCCCTACTATTCCCTCAATCTAGAGCGCGAGCGCGCCTAGACAAACAATTCGGTAAGTTCATAGAACTCATGAGCAAGCTGCATTTTAATATACCATTTATTGATGCTATTGTAGGTATGCCGGCCTATGGCAAGTTCTTGAAGGAGCTCCTCTCCAACAAGAGGAAGCTAGAGGACTTCGGTAAGGTCAAGATGAGTTCGGATTCTTCGGATCTCATCAAGACCATGAAGGAGAAAATGCCCCCAAAGCTGAAGGATCCGGGGTCATTTTGCATTCCCATAGGAGTGGGAGATGTCACATACGATGCGTTATGTGACTTAGGAGCAAGTGTGAGCATCATACCACTTGCATTGTGTAGGAAGATCGGTTTAGGCGACCCTAAACCGGTGAAGATGACGTTATACATGGCGGATCGATCCATCACTCGCCCCGTCGGTATTGTAGAAGACGTCCCGGTCAAGCTAGGTAAATTCTTTGTTCCCATTGATTTTGTCGTGCTTGACATTCCTGCAGACAGTCCGGTCCCGATCATACTCGGAAGACCGTTTCTTGCAACTTCCGGCTGCATAGTCGATTGCAAGAATGGTAGACTCGCTTTTGATATAGGAGAAGAGAAAGTAGAGTTCGTTCTTTCCACTCTAGTGAAGGAGCCAATCTTTGATGAGGATATTTACGATATCCAAGACGAAGAAGGTTTATCTAGGGAAGAGGTAAGTTCGATTCTCTTTAACGATCCTTTACAAAAAGTTATCACTATGAGTCTAATAGATGTAGGGGAAGAAGAAGAGTGCAATGAGGCAATTGAAGCCTTAAAAGCACAAGAAGAGATGCATGAAGAGGAGTTTGAGAAACTCCACGATGAGGCTGAGAATGTCAGAATCCACGGTCATACCCTGTATTCCACGACCGTGGATTACACAACCAAAATCATGCCTCATTCCAGGGGATTATACGGTCGTGGAGAAGATGTGACAACCGTATTTCCCTTCCATGCCCTAAACCACGGCCGTGGAGGACAAGATCCACCCGTAATTTTGGCCGTGGAAGAGAGTGATCGAGACACTTCTTCAACTTTTTCTGATTCTTCTCCCACACACTCATCACCCTTAGAAACTTCTAAGGAAACGTCGGATGCCTCTCAAGGATCGTTGGAAGCTCCGAAAGCAATGGAACTCAAACCACTTCCTACTCATCTAAGGTACGCTTTTTTAGGATCTAATTCGACCTTTCCGGTTATTGTTAGTTCCGATCTAAGCATAGATGAACATGAACAGCTCATGATTGTCCTTAAGAAACATAGGAAAGCTATAGGCTATACTATTGAGGACTTAGTAGGAATTAAACCCTCCCTATGCATGCATAAGATACTAATGGAGGAAGACTTTAGAACTTCGAGACAACCTCAAAGGCGGTTGAATCCGACCATGAAAGAGGTTGTCAAGAAGGAAATTCTTAAACTTCTTGATGCAGATATCATCTATCCTATCTCCGATAGTAAGTGGGTGAGCCCAGTTCAAGTAGTTCCGAAGAAGGGAGGAATGACGGTCATCACCAACAAGAACAACGAACTCATTCCTACCCGAACTGTGACTGGATGGCGGATGTGCATAGACTACCGCAAGCTCAACAACGCAACGCGGAAGGATCATTTCCCATTACCATTCATTGATCAAATGCTTGAAAGGTTAGCGCAACATTTACATTTTTGCTACCTTGACGGCTATAGTGGTTTCTTTTAGATTCCGATACATCCGGACGATCAGGAGAAGACCACATTCACGTGCCCCTGGGGTACGTTTGCTTATAGGAGAATGCCGTTCGGGCTTTGTAACGCCCCAGCCACCTTCCAACGGTGCATGATGACCATCTTCTCCGAATACATAGAGGAAATCATGGAAGTCTTCATGGACGACTTCTCCGTATACGGTTCCTCTTTTAACGATTGCCTTTCTAACCTTTCTCTTGTTTTGCAAAGGTGTGAAGACACTAACCTAGTTCTTAATTGGGAGAAGTGTCAATTCATGGTTAAGGAAGGAATTGTATTAGGTCACTTAGTCTCTAGTAGAGGGATAGAGGTAGACAAGGCTAAGATAGAGACCATAGAGAAACTTCCTCCCCCAATTTCGGTGAAAGGGATAAGAAGTTTCCTAGGACATGCTGGATTTTATAGACGTTTCATCAAGGACTTTTCTAAGATATCAAAACCTCTCACTAATCTATTGATGAAGGATGCGGTTTTTGAGTTTTCGCAGGAATGCTTGGATGCGTTTAACACCATTCGGCAAGCTCTAATCTCAGCACCTATTATCCAACCTCCGGATTGGACTCTACCCTTTGAGATTATGTGCGATGCTAGTGACGTAGCTATTGGAGTTGTTCTTGGACAACGAAAGGAAGGGCGAACCCATGCCATATACTATGCTAGCAAGACGCTAGATGAAGCGCAGCTCAACTACGCCACTACCGAAAAAGAGTTTTTAGCCATTGTCTATGCTATTGACAAGTTTCGCCCTTATCTTGTAGGTGCAAAGGTGATTGTCTACACGGATCATGCTGCGATCCGGTACCTCCTTGCGAAGAAATATGCGAAGCCAAGGCTGATTAGATGGATTCTTCTCCTACAAGAATTCGATCTTGAGATCCGCGACAAGAAAGGTTCAGAAAATTCTGTTGCGGATCATTTGAGTCGTCTAACACATCTAGAGGACGACCATCTACCCATTGATGACTCCTTTCCGGACGAACACCTACACATCATAGAGGAGTGCATCAACGTGATCTCTAAAGGTAATGAACCATGGTTTGCTGATTTTGTTAACTATTTGGTTTGTCAGGAGATACCACCCGGACTATCCTACGCACAAAGGAAGAAGTTCTTTAAGGACGTCCGAGAATACTATTGGAACGAGCCTCTCCTCTTTAAGAGAGGTCCGGATGTCATCATTCGGCGATGTGTGCCGGAAGATGAGATGCAAAGTGTCATCCGCCATTGTCATTCACTACCTTGTGGAGGACACGCTAGTTCGCACAAGACTAGCGCAAAGGTATTGCAATCTGGATTCTTTTGGCCTACTTTGTTTAGAGATGTGCAATCATTTGTTTCTTGCTGCGATGCTTGTCAAAGAACATGCAATATTTCTAGAAGGAATGAGATGCCCCTCAACAACATCCAAGAGGTGGAGATTTTCGACGTTTGGGGAGTCGATTTCATGGGACCATTCCCATCTTCTTGTGGAAACCAATACATACTATTGGCGGTAGATTACGTTTCTAGATGGGTGGAAGCAATTGCCTCTCCCACAAATGATGCCATGGTGGTGGTTAAGTTCTTCAAAAAGACCATCTTCCCGTGATTTGGGACACCAAGGATGATCATTAGTGATGGAGGTTCTCACTTCATAGCCCGTCGCTTTGAAGCTCTTCTAGCTAAGTATGGGGTTACTCACAAGATCGCTACCCCTTACCATCCACAAACAAGTGGACAAGTTGAGATCTCAAATAGGGAGATCAAAGGAATCCTAGAGAAGACGGTTTCAAGGACTAGGAAGGATTGGTCCTTGAAGCTTGACGATGCATTATGGGCGTACCGGACTGCGTACAAGACTCTCATAAGAACCACACCATACAACCTTGTGTATGGGAAGTCTTGTCACTTGCCGGTAGAGTTGGAGCACAAAGCGTTTTGGGCTATCAAGTGGCTGAATTTCGGCATGAAGGAAGCGGGAGAGAAGCGTCTCCTCGACATTAATGAGCTGGATGAACTCCGTTTGAATGCTTATGAAAACGCTAAGATCTACAAGGAAAGAGCAAAGAGTTGGCATGATAAGCATATCATTCCAAAGGACTTCAAAGAAGGAGATCAAGTTCTCCTCTTCAATTCAAGGCTTCGTCTCTTTCCAGGTAAGCTTAAATCTCGTTGGACCGGACCTTTTCTAATTAAGCGTATTTTCCCCATGGTGCAGTTGAAGTATGGGGTGAAGCAAGCGGAACTTTTAAGGTGAACGGCCAACGACTCAAGAAGTATACGCCGGAACTCCAAGCTGAGGAGTTTGCACCCACCACACTCGAATAAGCGCGAGATTGGTCTAGCTACGGACCTTAAACAAAGCGCTTCTTGGGAGGCAACCCAAGGTATTTCATTTTTGTTTTTGTTTTCGATTCATAGATTAGCTTAGTATAGACGTTTTTGCTTTGTTTTTGCCTCGATTTCTTCCGGTATGTTCGTGTTTTTGGATGTAGGAACGATGGAAAAGGGAAAGAGGAGGATAATGTCGAAGAAAAGTGACGAAATTTGGACTTTGGAGCTTTACAGAGGGTTCCACGGTCTAAATTACGGTCGTCATAGCTACAGTAGCCGTAATTTCCAAAAGCCTTTGAAAAATCACCAAAACCACGGTTCCGTACACTTCCACGGCCGTGGAACACCCCGACAGACCGTGATTTTCAAAATTTTGCCTGCGACTATATAAGCCACATTCTTCACAAAAACCACCAAAAACCCCTCTTTCCACGACCTAAGTGCCGAAAACCCACAACCCTCTCTCAATTCTTCGTTTCCTAATCGTTTTCAACGATTCTTCTTCCTAAACTGCAACAAATTCAACCACAAACAAGATCCAAGCGACGAATGGAACGGAAATTCACCAACAAACGCGCATTTCGGATTTTTCAATCCGAAAAAGAGGTTTTCTTCTCCCTTCTTGATTCTTGCTGATTTGGTTGTTTTTGTTAGAGATTTTTAGGAAGAACTGATTGAGATTGGAGGAAATTAGACTAGGACTGCCTGTTGTGGAGATTGATTGTTGATTTGCTGAAATTTGTGATCTTCTGAGACGAATCACGGTCTTTGGGTGAATTACGGCCGTGGTTTGCTGAAGAACAGACCGTAATTTTGAGCAGAATGGATTTCGTGAGAAGAGTTTCAGGGAGGATAAAAGAGAAGAAGAATGAGCAGAATAAGAAAAGGAAGGGTAATCCCTCCTCCTCCTCATCCTCTAGGGCACCACCACCCTCTTCACCTTCACCTCCATCTTCACCCCCTCACCCTAGAGTCCCGACCATACACGACGATCATCTTGATGCACTTGATATGATCAAGGAGAGGGCATTGATTGGCCCTAGATATTTGTTGTTGGAGGATCTACTTCCTCTCAACATAGTGGATGATCTTACATGGCTCTTGGATAGAGCCGGATTACTTATCTTCACGAATATTCGTGAAGACGCATATGAGGAGATTACACGGGAGGTTGTGACATCCTTTGAGCACAGCCACGTAGACAAGACCGTCTCTTTCTGCCTCATGGAGAGAGACTACCATTTGAGTATCCGTGAGTTTGGGACCATTTTCGGGTTCAATGAGACCTTTAATGGTCGATTTCCGAGTGGTGTTTACCCCAAGGACTTTTGGGAGGAGGTGGCTATGATTTACGCTAGCGAGGACCGCTGGCAACCCGCTGACACCAAGGCTAGATTGATGTACCATCTAGCCTTGAAGATAGCTCACCGTGTTCTTTCGGAGTGTCTCTTTCCTAGGACGGAGACGCCCCAAAAGATCAAGACGGATGAGCTATTCTTGCTTTACTGCATGCTTTATGGACGCCGGGATGATTGTGCCACTCTCTTGGCTGCTACGATGAGCAAGCTCAAGAACAAGAAGAAGGGGAACATTGGATATGGTGGGATAGTTACCCACATTGCTAGGAGTTTTGGTGTCGACTTTTCTGCTTGCACCCGCATACCGGCCGTACCTTTAGGGCTACATGCTTTCATGGTTAGGGGTCTCATTTTCCCCACACATAGAGGTCCGCCTTATGCGGGCATGCCTTGGGAGAGTAGGACGGGTAGGGGTATAGAGTGGCTACCGGAGTACTCCATTATGGCTGGACGCCATAATTGGAAGGAGGCGTTCGCTGCGATGCATGCGAACAGGATAGCAGCTCCCCCTTATGTCCCACCACCGGTTGTTGAGGAGGAGGATATGGGAGATCAGTTTGAGAGTAGAGGAGGAGCCGAGCAGGAGTTTGGCACGTTTCCGGATCAGCCGGAGGCGGCCCCAGATGTACCTAGACGCTCTCCACGACCAGCTAGAGCCTCAGGCTCGTCTTCTCGCCGCGCTAGCGTGAGTGAGAGACCTACGTGGATGACCACACCTCCCACATGGTATGGCGTTCCCCCTCCTTGGTCCACCGAGCAGCCAACAACACCTCCACCAGCACCAGCACCATCCGACGCCCCAGCATGGTACAGTCAGGCCCCGGGATGGTACGAGCAGATGCCGGATTGGGCTACCAGACTTTCAGAGAGAGTGGGAGCATTGGAGATCCGAGCCGATGCTAGAGACGGACGCCTAGACGACCTTGACCACATGATGAGGGACGTCTACCTCCAGCAGTTTGGTCGGTTCTATGATCCGAGCTTCTCTCCATTCCCGCCTCCGCCGGCACCACAGTGATTTGATGCATGACCGTTCGATTTAGACATTCCCGCCACCACTTTGTGAGTTTCTTTTTCTTTTCTTCTTTTCTTTCTTTCTTTTTGAACATTAGGGACAATGTTCGTCCTAAGTATGGGGTGGGATGTACTAAAAGTTTGTAATAACTCTACTCACTATGTTGCTTTCATTCGAGACTATCATTGCATGTTCATTATGTGTTTCACGTTTCATTATCGCATCGCATGAAAAAGAACTTGAAAAACCCATAAAAATTGAAAAATTTTGAAAATTTTGTGCTTCTAATAAATTGAGATGAATTCTATGATAATCACTACTTGTGAATTGAGTTTGATGACAATTGCATGCTTAAAAGAATTGTGAATTGAAAAGAATTTGAATGAATGAATTTTACCTCTTTTACAAGTTTCATAATGTGATAAATGTTACCTAAATCATGTTGAGAAATTGAAGTTGAAATCACACTATAAGTTCTTATACTTCTTGTTGAAATGATTAAGGCAATTCGATTTTTCTTTCTTCTTTCTTTGATCATTTTAGCTCCTCATTTAAATATTAGCCTCCTTTACCTATCCGGGAACTTGGAGAAGTGAATGAAAGAGGCATGTTTGATGTGGGAGGGCCATGAGAGCAATTATTTGCAATCAAAAGAATAGAAAGAAATTATAGGTTTGGGGAAGTCAATCATGACGATGAGTAACTCGGCACCATTCACATAGCCGGGTGTTTGTGTCTTGCCAAAGTCGGATTGAGCGATATTCCTAGCGGATTATGGTATGTGCGTGTTCGCTCCAAACGGTGTGTGCAAGCTTTAAATTTATAACCCTAGACTTAAGCTTAAAACAAGGATGCGAACCCGCAGTGTACGGGTCAATCGTAGTAAAAGCAAGAAAATTCCAGGGGTCGATCACAGGGACTCGGTGAAACAGAGTCAATACGGTATGCTATGTCAATTCTAACCACAAGAGCAATTAACACAATCAAAGATGAATAAGATGTCAAATAAAGCAAACATGTAATTCTAGGGATTAAAGCGTCTAGTTGTGGTTCCAACTCAAGATCTGTAGATAAGCGGACAAAGCTGAGATTTTTGCGTGGGGAAGGTGTTTCTAAAGTGGAGTAGATCACCGGGTAAGTCTCACTACACACTAATCCCAAACCGTAACTCCTATTACCGGGTAAGTCTCAAGGAATTAAGATAAAGAACTATAACCTCAAACTAACATACCATCTAAGGGAATAGAATCAACCTTTACCGGGTAAGTCTCAGGCTAACTCACAAAGATGGGATGGAAGCACACTCAAACCCCAATAAAGGATAAACCTTTATTACCTACACTTATGATCGTTGGTACACAAACTAGGGAATTACCGGGTAAGTCTCATCCTAAGCTTGCTTTGAACCAGGAAAGGTATAATAAGAATAGGATTTGGCAAACTCTAACACTTAACTCTCAGTTATGGATCAGATAAGTCACCTCGGTCAGCCAGTTTCCACCTCGGCCGAAATGTTCATCGACTGAACGAGGTGCTTAGGGTTAAGGTTAAAGACTCGAACTTTCAGGATCCCACTGGAATCTAAGATTATTCTATCATTGTTTTTCCCACAACCTTCAGCCAATCACCCTAGAATCACACAAGGAAATTAGCCACTCATCATCATCATAAAAGTATTAAATGTAAGGGAAGAAGGTGAATATTTGAACAAAGAAGAATTTAATGAAAAGACTTCAATAATTGAAACAAATATCACACAAAAGCGTTCCTTGGATAATAATCCAACAAGACAAGACAACAATTGAGGGAATTGAAGACAATCTTACAAAACCCTTCAATAAAAGCTATAAAAGCTATGGACTTCAATCTTCCTTCAACCTTCAAAAAGGTTCTTCAACTCTCTCCCAAATTGGAGTACGCGGCTGCTGCGTATTTTTCGGTATAGGCGGATTACTTGCGCTGATAGCGGATGTTGTGATCCGAAGATGCTCGAATTGTGGAAAATCCAACCCTTTATATAGGAAAATTACCCTTCCAAAGATAAGATATCTTAAAAAGATAATTTCCTAATAAAATCTATCCATATCTCCTTAAAATAAATATCTTCCTAAGATAATTTTATAGGAAATATCTTAAAAGATAACTTCCTAATAAAAATATATCCTATCTCCTAAAATAAATATTTTCTTAAGATAATTTTATAGGAAATATCTTAAAAGATAATTTCCTAATAAAATATATCTTATCTCCAAAATAGATCTCCTAAAATAAATTATCTTCCTTCCAGAAATCCAGCCCAAAAATATGAGATCTTCCTTCCAAAAATCCAGCCCAAAAATATGAGATCTTCCTTCCAAAAATAAAAGATTTCAGCCAAGAATAAAATATTCTCGCCGCGTCCTAGGTGTTCGCCTCGGTCGAGTCGACTTCTCTGGATCACCTCGGTCAAGGTGGTACTGTAGCCAACCGAGGTGAATCACAACTGAATGTGAAATCTCTCAAATCTGGTCCAAAGTAAATCTTTAATCCATGGCTGTGCTCCCTGGATGTAGCTCCAAATGACTCATGACTCCTTTTGCTCCTTTTTGATGCGAAACGTGCCATTTTACCTACGATTACAACAAAACTAGGTGTAGACCTCGATTCTCGCAAAGGTAGATGAAATGGTAGTAAAATCACATAATATACATACAAACATGCAGATTATGAAAGATAAAACGTCCAAACAAACCCCAAAATATAGACTATAATTCATGCTATCAGTGCGCTAAGGGTTTGAGGCATCTCGTAAAAATTGAGAAACGCCAATCTCCTAGGCTTCGGTATTTGTGCACCTCTGTCCATAACTCCAAAAGTAAAGTCGAAAAATGAAAAGAAGAGAGCGAAGCTCTAAGTTAAAGTGTTGCGGAAACCGCAAAAGAAGAAGAAGGGTAGTTGTCCACTTTTCCGGATTCATGCACCACATTCCCTTAAAGTTTCCCTTCCCTTCCATATTCTAGACCTTTTCTTTGGAAGTCCTTAAGATCAAAAGAATGTTATATGACTTGGTGATCTAAATTGAAGTTTCTTATGATTGATTTTGATAATGTTTGAAGGTTATGATGCTTGTTTAGAAGTTGAATTGATTCATGAGTTTTCTTTCCTTTTCACTCTTTGACTAAGTGTATGAAAGTCTAATAAACGATTGAAGCAAGGTTTGAGAATGATCTATTCTTTAGAAGGCACATTCATCCAAAAGAAGGTACACATATTTCATCCTAACTTTTGTTTAAAGTTTTTTGAAAGACCTTGCTTAGGGACAAGCAAGTGTTAAGTATGGGGTTATTTGTTAGCATGAAATATTGTGATATTTTAGGCACGTTTTCTTAGTGTATTTGATTCATATTGATAGTCTTTGATTGAGCTTTGTTGCATATGTGAGCTAGTATTACCTATATTGTCGATATGGATGTCTACACTAGCTTTATGTTGAAATATAGGTGATTGAGAGTCATTTCCGAACGAAATCGAGCAAAGAAGAGTTGATTGAATATGTCCATGGATTGAGGGCATTCTAAGGAGCAAATTGGAGTTCAACTTGAGGAATGCACGAGGCTAGGAAAGAATCACGTTCTTGCCCTAAACTACGCTCTAAAATACGGCCGTACTACAAACCACGTTTAGTCCCACGGCCGTGGAACCCTGCAAAGAGAGGCGTGATGCATTCCAGTAACTATTACGGTCGTGGAACATATGGTCCAAACCGTGACACAATCCACGCCCTAAATTACGGTCGTGGAACCTTCCACGACCGTGATCTTGGCGATCTTTTTCGCCACACTTTGAAGCCACGATCTTTTGAAGATTGGGCCGGGCTGATATTTTATCTTGCCCTATAAAAAGACGGACAAAGAAAGATTCCGTCATGGTCGCTTAGGGATTTTTGGGTAATCCACGCTTCATCTCCGCTTAGAGAATTTGAACGCCCGCATTAGCCCTCGCTTGGAAGCAATTGACATCTCGTTGGAGATCGAAGTTCGCATTTGGGAATTGCCCTAATCTCGCACTTTTGGTGGAGATTGCTGTTGAGATCTCCGGATTAGCGGAAGATCGAAGCTTTTGGAAGATTGTTGCAAGAAGATTTCTCTTCTTGTTTAGGTTTGATTTGGTAAACGGATTGACATCCCGTTTTCCCTTCTTTCCTAAGATTGTGATTGTTTGCTTTATTCTGAATCCATTGACAATATTTGTTCTTGGTTGTGACTTTGAGATTGGTCCGAAGTTTATTGAAAGTTTTCGGAAGTTTTCATCTTTCTATCTTTTAATTCTTGAATTGATATCAATATGACGGTTATTGGCTAAAGACCCTTAACAATTCTAAGGTGAAGGGTTGATAGTTGTGGCTTAGATGATGATAGATTGATCGTAAACAGATTAGACCCTGAGAGTTAGAGAGAATCGTCGACGAACCCTAAATTACGGTTTGTTCTTGAGTTCCACGGCCGTGGAGTCTCAAGATCTGCCCGTAATTTCTCTTAAGTTTACGAACCTGCTTTTACTTTAATCCAAAGTTAAAGATTTGCTTTAACTTAGTTTAGGCTTGCCTTTTCTAGGTGGTAGTGAAGCCTCAACAACCTCTACCTCGATTGTGAGTGTCATAACCGTAATCGGCTAAGTTAGTCTTGATCCTTGGATTACAAGTTTGGGTATTTGACATTGATTCTTGCCTTTAGAACCTTTCTATATTGAGCCTCAACAACCTGTATAGGGAGTGTCTTATAGGTGAGTCATATAAGGTTTTTGGAACTTCACCGTACGATTACCTTACATTAGCATACCTTTGCATATCTCAACTCTGTCTTCATATCATTAGTATATCTTGAATCGATTGCCACAGCTGGATACTTGGATCTTTAGGATTGTTGTTTTCCCAATATTTGCAAAACTCTCATATTTACTCGCTTGATAACCTGCAATTGAATTTGTTCCCACCCAAATCCCTGTGTTCGATACTCTGGAATTCTTGCTTAACTACGTCGATCCGTACACTGCGGGTTCGCTTGCTTGATTCTAGTTTTATAAATTTAAAACTTATTTGCACACACCTCTAGGGGCGAACACATCTTCTCCTTCATGATTTGAATGAGCTCCGAGGATTTAGATGTCATCCTAACTTCACCAAAATCTTCCTGTTTCCTCTTCCTTGATAGGATCTCCTTCAAGAACTTCCCATAGGCGGGCATTCCTAGAATAGCATCAAGGAAAGGAATGTTAATATGCAGTTTATTCATCAAGTCAAGGAACTTACCAAAGTGCTTGTCTAGATGTGCTCTGGCCCTTGACTGGGGGAATGGAAGTGGTGGTTTGTATGCAGGAGGTGGAACATAAACTTCAGTTTTCCCCTCCGCTTTCTGTGGCTCCACCTCGGTTGGCATCTCGGTCGAAGTGTTCTTCGACTGCATCTGGACCGAGGTGGTCTTCGTCGGTTCTGACACCGACCGAGGCACTGGATCTGCAGTCTTCAGTCCACTCCTCGTAGTTATGGCCATGATCTAGCCCTTAGGGTTGCTATCCGTCCTTGCTGGAAGCTTCCCTCGATCTCTTGGCGCTTCATTCACCCTACTTGCAAGTTGTTGTTCAAAGGCTTTTTGGGCCTTCGAAAATGAAGTCATAGAAGTCTCCATAGCATTAAGCTTAATCAAGATAGCCTCCAGAACTGCGTCTTTCTTTTCTGGCTGTGATGAACTTGATCTTTGCCTGGCTCTTTAATGGAGTAGAAGAAGAAGAAGGGGAAGAGAGGAAAGGGTTAGAGGAATCGTTAGAGTTGGAGTTTGAATGATTGTTACCAGAATTTTGGTTGTTCGCCCTCCAATTGTTGCTATTGGATCCTCTATTGTTGTTGTTGTAGTTGTTGTTCCTGGAACCGTTGTTGTTGTTACGGTATCCATTGTTGTTGTTCCTTTGTCCTTGTTCTTCCTTCTTGGTTTGAGCAACCAAGAGTTCTTTCAATTGCTTCACGTCATTCTTCAAAGACGTGAGTTGATTGTTGTTGGGCTGAGTTTCTTGGAAGTTAACTCTTTTAACTCCACCTTCAGCTCCTTGATGGGTGTACTTCTCCATGTGCAAAGCTTGCTTCTCGATGAAGTCCCAAGCTTCGTCAATTGCCATGTCCATAAATGTACCGGCGGAGAGTAGTTGGAGGTTGAACTGGGTGCTTTCGTCCAGTCCTTTGAAGTATATCTCCAATAACTCTATCTTTGGAATCCCATGATGTGGGCAATCCAAAATTATATCCTTGAACCGCTCCCATGACTTGGACAAGCTCTCCTTGTCCTTCATAATGAAAGCGTTGATCTTCCCTCTCATTTCAGCTGTCTTTGAGGGGGGAAAGAATTTGGTCAAGAATTCCGTCGTCATCTCCTCACATGTGCTGATTTTTCCTGGAGGAAGAGATTGATACCAAGTAAGAGCTCTATCTTTTAAAGAAAAGTAAAAAGGTCTTAGCTTGTAGTTGTTATTTTTAATCCTTGAGGGTCTCAAGGTTTCCATCAAGATCTCATAGTTTTGAAGATGTTGATGTGGTGATTCCTTCTCTAGCCCTCTCAATTGGCATTGGCGAATCATGGATAGAACTTGCGGTCGAAGTTCATAGTCATGGTCCGCTGGATCTCCTAGGTTAACTCCTGGACGCCTCAGTTGTTGATTAGGGTCCATCCTTTGACCTAGGGTTTGTGGGATTCCTGCAAGAAGAGCACCTCGGACTAGCATCCGAGGTGGAAGTATCTCGGCCGGGGCATCAGGTACTGGAACCTGCCTCGGTCGAGGATCAGCAACTGGATCCTGCATCGGTCGAAGTAGAATTTGGTCTCGTATGGCTGTCATATCTGCTTCGATTGCTTCAGTCCTGGTGCGAGTTTCTTCCTTCTCTTGCCTTAGCTCTTCCCTGCTGAGGCGTAGTAGCTCTAGCGCCTCTTTCAACTCGGCCTCAAGATCGCGATTGTCTTGGTGGGCAATCTTCGCTTCTCTTAAGCGGCGTTTGTATGTCTTCTCTGGTTCGGGATCGTAAGGAACGATTCCCTTCCCAGTGCGGGTTCTTCGCATAAACCTAAGAAAGAACCTGCAAAAGTCACTCAAGTAGAGTGGTTAGTAGACACGGGGGCAAGTGCCCCAAGAGCAAACCGTAACCGGCTCGGTCTAGACCAAGTCCCCGGCAACGGCGCCAAAAAAACTTGTTCGCTCCAAACGGTGTGTGCAAGCTTTAAATTTATAACCCTAGACGTAAGCTTAAAACAAGGATGCGAACCCGCAGTGTACGGGTCAATCGTAGTAAAAAGCAAGGAATTCCAGGGGTCGATCACAGGGACTTAGTGAAACAAAGTCCAATTACGGTAAGCTTTAGCAATCACTAACCACAAGTAATTAAAACAATCAAAGATGATAAAAGTCAATAAAGGAAATATGCAATTCTAGGGATTAAAGCATCTAGTTGTGGTTCCAACTCAAGATCTAAAGATAAGCGGACAAAGCTGAGGTTTTTGCATAGGGAAGGTGTTTCGAAAGTGGAATAGATCACCGGGTAAGTCTCACTACTCACTAATCCTAAACTGTAACTCCTATTACCGGGTAAGTCTCAAGGAATCAAGATAAAGAACTATAACCTCAAACTAACACACCATCTAAGGGAATAGAATCAACCTTTACCGGGTAAGTCTCACGCTAACTCACAAAGATGGGATGAAAGCACACTCAAACCCCAATAAAGGATAAACCTTTATTACCTTCACTTATGATCTTAGGTAAACAAACAAAGGAATTACCGGGTAAGTCTCATCCTAGGCTTGCATTGAACCAGGAAAGGTGTAATAAGAATAGGATTTGGCAAACTCTAACACTTAACTCTCAGTTTCGGATCAGATAAGTCACCTCGGTCAGCCAAGTTCCACCCCGGCCGAGATGTTCATCGACTGAACGAGATGCTTAGGGTTAAGGTAAAGACTCGAACTTTCAGGGTCCTACTGTGATTAAAGATTATTCTATCATTGTTTTTCCCACAACCTTCAGCCAATCACCCTAGAATCACACAAGGAAATTAGCCACTCATCATCATGAAAGTATTAATCAAATATATGGGAAGAAGGTGAATATTTGAACAAGAAGAATTTAATGAAAAGACTTCAATAACTGAATCAAATATCACAACAAAAGCGTTCCTTGGATAAAAATCCAACAAGGCAAGACAACAAGGAAGGGAATCTAAGACAATCTTACAAAAACCCTTCAAAAGCTATAAAAGCTATAGACTTCAATCTTCCTTCAACCTTCAAAAAGGTTCTTCGAATCTCCCAACTGGAGTATGGCTATTGCGGTGTATAAACCCTGATCGGTGGTATAGCATGATGTGGATTTGTGGGAAATCCAACCCTTTTTATAGGAAAATAACCCTCCAAAGATAATATATCTTAGAAAGATCTTTTCCCATAAATATAGGTAAAATATAGGATCTGAGTTATCTTCTTCCTTCTAGGAGCCAAGCCCAAAAATATAAGATCTCTTTCCAAAGATAAAAGATCTCAGCCAAGAATAAAACATTCTCGCCGCGTCCCAGGTGTTCGCCTCGGTCGAGTCGACTTCTCTGGATCACCTCGGTCGAGGTGAATCTGTGGTCAACCGAGGAGAGTCACAACTGAATGTGAAATCTCTCAAATCTGGTCCAAAGTGAATCTCTAATCCATGGCTATGCTTCCTGGACGGTTCCTTACGTTCCTGAATGTAGCTCCAATGACTCCATAGCTCCTTTTGCTCCTTTTTGATGCAAAACGTGCCATTTTACCTACGATTACAACAAAACTAGGTGTAGACCTCGATTCCCGCAAAGGTAGATGAAATGGTAATATAATCACATATTATACATACAAACATGCAGATTATTGAAGATAAAACGTCCAAACAAACCCCAAAATATAGACTATAATTCATGCTATCAGTTGGAAACCGGCCGATTCAAAGGCCAAGCTCATTTACCACCTAGCCATTAAGATAGCTCATAGGATCCTCTCCGAATGCTTATTTCCGAGGACCGAGACCCCACAGAAGATCAAAGCTGATGAGCTATTTATTTTGTATTGTATTCTTTCCGGCCACTCTCCGGATTGTGCTACCATGCTCGCCTTCACTCTTAGCAATGTAAAGAATAAATCAGTTTGTACTATTGGCTATGTAGGTATGGTGACGTACATTGTAAAATAGCTAGGGATTGATTACTCAGGTTGTGAGAAGGCAGGTGCTGCGAGACCTTTAGGATTAAATGGTCTCATGACTAGAGGGCTCTTGTTTCCTCCCCATCGAGGTCCACCTACCGCAGCTATGCCTTGGGAAGAAAAAGGTGGTAGAGGCATCCCATGGATCCCGGAGTATTCTCTTAGGCTTAGCCGGCAGAACCGGAAGGAAACATTTGTTCCTATGCATGCGAACAGGTTGGTAGCCCCTCCCTATGTTCCCGATGAGATTCCCGTCGCAGTTGGAGATGATAAGGATGAGGAGATGGGAGGAGATGAGTTCCTGGATGTAGGAGGTGGAGAGCAGGACTTTGGAGCATTTCCAGAGCAGCCAACAGATTTTCAGGAGTCACCTAAGAGGTCCACTTACCAGCAGCGACCTTCCGCTTCCTCTTCCTCCCGCCGAGCTAGTGTGAGCGAGCGTCCTACATGGATGGCGAGTCCAACAGATTGGTACGGCAGCAGCCGGCTTTGATGGATGCTTCTCCAACTTGGAAACAACAGCCGCCGGAGTGGATGCAGCAGCCTCCTGCTTGGATGACACAACAGCCGGGATGGGTGAGCGATCTTACACGAAGGATGGACGACTTTGACACTCGCCTCAATGAGCGTGATGAAGAGCGTCAAGAAAATGCAAGGATCCTCCGTGATGTCTACCGCCAGCAGTTTGGGCGTTCATTCGACCCCAACTTCTACCCTTTTCATCCACCGCCTTCCATGTGATTGATGAGATGACCGCCGGTTCGAGCTACTCCACCGGCTTAGTGAGTTTTCTTGTTTCTTTTCTTTTCTTTATGTTTCCTAAACATTTAGGACATATTGTATGTTAAGTATGGGGTGGGGTGTGACTCTCGTTTTATGTAATAACTCGATACACTTGCTTCGCTTTATTCCATGAACACTTGCATCTTTCTTTTATTGTCACACGTTTCTTTATTGCATTGCATTAAAAAGCTTTGAAAAACCCATAAAAAATTTGAAATTTTTTGAAAATTATTGTGCTTCTAGGACTAGAGATGAATTCTATGATGAATCTACTTGTGGATTGAATTTTTGATGATATTTATGTGCTTGATTTGAATTATGAATTGTGAAGAAATTGACTATGTTGTTTAATCTTTCTTGCAAGTTTCATAATGTGAAAGTTTTATCTAAATCATGTTGAGGATGAAGGTTGAAATCACAATATAAGTTCTTACGCTTCTTATTGAAATGATTAAGGCACCTCGATTTTTCTTACTTCTTCTTTGTTCATTTAGCCCTCAATGAAATTTTTGCCTCCTTTACCTATCCAGGAAGTAGGAAGAGTTGATTTTGGCATGTTTGATGTGGGAGGGCATGAAAGAAAAAATTGTGCATTCAAAGTATTGAAAATAGGTTTGGAGAAGTCAATCATGATGATGAGTCACTCGGAACCATTCACATAGCTGGATATTTGTGTCTTGCCAAAGTCGGATTGAGCGATATTCCTAACGGATTATGGTATGTGCATCAAGGGTTTGAGGCATCTCAAAATTGAGAAACACCAATCTCCTAGGCTTCGGTTATTGTGCACCGTTGTCCATACTTCTAAAAAGTAAATTCAAAATTTTTATGCTAAAAAGGGAGAGCAAAGCTCTCAAATAGTGGTTAGTTTAAGTTTGCAAAAAGAAAAGAGTTTGTGATGTTCCTTTTTCCCTGATTTGTGCACCACATTCCCTTATAAGTTTCCCACCTATTCGCGTTTCTAGACCTTTACTTTAAAGTCCTTAAGATCTATGGGATGTTGTTTGACTTGGTGACCTAAATTGGTGTTTCACGTGATTGATTTTGACATTGCTTAAGGTTATGATGTTTGTTTTGAAGTTTATGCGATATATGATGTTTCCTTTGCTTGACATGATTTGATTTATGTGCATAGAAGTTCTCAAGGCGACATGAAGCAAGACTTTAGGATGATCTATTGATTAGTAGCACAATACCAAAAAGATTGTTTTTACCTTCTTTGCATTCATATTTCATCCTACCTTATGTCTAAGTTTTTGAAAACCTTGCTTGGGGACAAGCAAGAGACAAGTATGAGGTATTTTGATAGCATGAAATATGACCATATTTTAGGCACTTGTTTTGGTTGTTTTTCCCCTTTTTGTTGTGTACATGGATATGATTTTGAAGCATTTATGAGCACATTAACCTATTTTGTCGATATAGAGATCTACACAAGCTTTGTTGTGTTTTTAGGTGAATAAAGGCTTGGGTTAGAGCATATGTGAGTGAGTAGGAGTATTTGATCATGCTAGGCATCAAGAAGATGCATTGGAGAAGCTAAGGAAGGAGCATGATTAGAGAGCTTTACGAAACAAAGGCTTTTGCAAAGGAATTGGAGTTCCCACGGCCAAACATGAAAAACCACGACCGTGGTTTAGGCATTGAGAGCGTGGAAAACAAGGTCGAGAGCAAGAGAAATATTCCACGACCCATTCCACGGGCGTGGAAATTTGTACTAGACCGTGGTTTTTATGACGTTCACGTGTCATATTTGCCACGCCAGTAGCGGTTATTGGGCTTTTGTAACTGTTACGTCTAGGAATTGATGCACGCAAAAGTCTTAAATTTATAACTCGATATATTTTTCCTAACTCCTAGCGAACCCACAGTGTATGGTCGTTTTGTAGTAAAGATAGTATTCCAAGGTCGAACACAAAGACTAAGGTGAAATTGAATCAATAGTGACTAGGGATAGTGTTGATCTAGGCTAAGAAAGGAGAAGGAAAGAAAGAAATGAAAATCTCAATGTTTTTGGATTGGTTTTGTGGTGATCAATCAAAGATCACGAATCACGTAAGATTTAACAAATAACTAAGCTAGCAAGGAAAATAAACAAACACAAACACGAGATAGGTAATCAAGAGGGAAAAGCGGATTCTAGGGGTTAGAAATTCCGGTTATGGCATACGACTCAAGCTATCTAATCATTCCTTGGATCAACTATAGTATGTTGGGAGTGAGTGTTTCTAGATTGGGATCAATCACCGGGTAGGTCTCATGGTCCACTAGTCCGTTCCTAAGGTCTCATCACCGGGTAAGTCTCAAAGAGCCTAAGGATATTAATTCTACACAAACCGGATTGTCATCTAGGGTTCTAACCTCTCCTTACTGGGTAAGTCTCAGGAAGGCAAGTCCTAAACATCAATCCTAGCACACTCAGTCCAATAGCGGCTTATGAGGCTCACTACTACCTAGAGTTCATCATCTACGGTATCTAAAGGCAAGAATCACCGGATAGGTCTCTTCTCACAATTAGTTGCTAACACTAGGTCATCCTACGATAGATCTAGCTCAATAAACACTAGGATTTCAACATTCTAACAACTTAACACTTAGATTTATCAATATAAGCAAGTCAGACGAAATCACGGGCATTTCATCAAGTCCACGACCGTGGAACCCCTTAGACCAGACCGTGATTTTGAACAGAGGCTAGGTTCGAGCAAACAAAGCATCCAAAGGTACGTTTAAGTCTATCTTATCAAAGTCCAAGCCATAACCATCATTTCCTTACCCTAGAATCACATCTATTTAGCCAACAACATGCATCATCACAATCAAGGTCATCAAACATAAAATCATGGAGTCCATGTCAAAATAATGAAATAAAAGATAGATGAAGCAAATAGAACAAGGAAAACGAGCTGAATAGATGTCAAAAGAGAGACTTACAACCCTTCAAAAGAAGGTTCTATTCGTTCTTACAACCCTAGAAAATGTTTCCGACAATCTTCACTCTAAAAGCTATGAAAAACTAAGAATGGTGTGTTCTTCTCTTCTTCTCCAATGGAAACCTTTTTTCTCCTCCAAGAGTAGCTCCAATCCAATCTTCCAATGAGAGAATATGTGTTGTTGAGAGTGTGGGAGAAAATGGAATGATGGGGTCTGCCCTCAACAGCCTGCACGACCACCTTTTATACACCATCAAGGGCAAGGGTCGGTTAAGGAGATCGTGGGACAGCTGTCGCAGCTGTACAGGGAGAACCACGGCCTATTTCCACGCCCGTGGAAGTCCTAGTGGCCGTGGTTTTGGTGATTTATACTTCTATGGATCATCAAGCCACGATTTGGTGCAAGGCATGCACCAACAAGGTCCCATGTGTTCTCCTTTGCTCCTAACTTGCTTCCCAATGGGTCCGGAAGTGTGTCATCATGAGGAACGATCCTCGAATGTATTGATTAAGCTCCTAAAGCTCCCAAAATAACTATAAAACATGCAAAAGTCCATGTAGACGTCTATCTCGATAAATATACAAGAATTGAATGCAAACATCATGAACTAGTGCTAAACCATGCATGAATGAGCGGAAAAACTATCTAAATGAGTGTTTAAACCTACGTCATAAATCGTGTTATCAAAACCCCATACTTAAGGTTTGCTCGTCCCCGAGCAAGTCCCAACTATAGACTAAGAGATGACATGATTTATGCATGCAGAAAAACAACAAAATCTTTTTGGAGTTGTGCTTCTAATATTGGATCACCTTCATGGTCATGTTTCATGGCAAATGGACAAGCAATCATGCATCAAATGAATGAAGGCATGGAAAGACAATTATACTTAACTTAAAAGCATGCGTGCAAGGTGAGAATGAAGAAGTCAAGATGATCATGAGCATATCCAATCTAGATAACTAAGTCTTACACACATACAAATAGGTCACAAGGACTTAGAAAGGAAAAGGCCAAGAAACGTTGTGATTTGGTGGGGATTTCTAGGTTCTATGATGCTAATCCAGGAAAGGAACTAACTCCACAATTTCATTTTTGATCAACTTCACCACAAGTGTATATTTTCTCCATCTTTTCTTTATTTTCTTTTCTTCTTCACTTCCTTTTTCTTTCACTTATATTTGAGACAATGGCATTGGTGTACAAAAGCCAAAACCTTGGTGATTAGCGAGCCTCAGGCTTTTTTATTTTTTCGAGGTGCTCCACACCGGGCACACATACCAAAGCTCGTTAGAACTATCGGTTTATTTGACTTTGGCAAGGCACAAACACCCGATTATGTGAATGGTGCCGAGTTACTCGTCTTTTAAAGCAACATCCCCAAACCTATATTTTTTTCTACACTTTTCACAACAAATTCAGCACTTCATTCACCATATTCATTCATTAACAACTTCACCCCACACTTGCTTTTCACACACATCAACACACTAGCATGCTCATATTCCCGGATGGGTCAAAAGAGGTCAAATTTTGTATCAATTGAGGTGCTTAAACAACATGATCAAGATGAGAAGTAAAGAAAGATGAGTTGCCTTAATCACTCTAAATGATGTGCAAGAACTAGCATGTAATTTCGACATTCAATCCTCAATCAAATCAAAGCAAACATTCATGATCACAATTCACACATGGGATTCAAGATAAGTACTTCAAGTCCACATATGCATACATCAATTCAACACATAAGGCCATCCATAGCCAATTCACAAGACAATTTCATCATAAGGATCATACCCAAGCTTAGAAACACTAAAATGTTTTAAAATTTTCTGATTTTTATGGATTTTTCGAAATAACTATGTACAAAGCAAAACATCTGATAATATTAAACTATCCTAGATGCTAATCATACAAGTGATCATGAAAACCCCACCCCATACTTAGAAACACATTGTCCCTAATGTGTAAATGAAGTAAAGAAGAGTGAAAGAGGGTCCTCACAATGTAAAATGGTTTGCTTCAGTATTTGGGTTCACTCAAGTGGATTGATGGTGGATGATCCTATCAACGATGGTAGAGAGCTCAAGGTGTTCGATATGGCGTCGGGACCCGCGCTAGGCACCGCTAGCCGTCCAAGTTCCGCGTCCGCTCCACCCATAATTGATGAGGGGCTCATCATCATCATCCATATGCCATGCAAGGCTTCCATGCTACTTAGACTCTAACACACAAACTCCAAACACACACAAAAACACAAAAACAGAAAAATGAAAGCAAAAACGAAAACGAAAAGGGAAAGATGTCTACCAATGGGTTGCCTCCCACCAAGAGCTTCTTTAAGGTCATTAGCTTGACCAAACTCGGGGGCGTCTCACTCAAGGTGAAGTGGGGCAATCATGTCCACCGGAGCTCCCGGGATATACTTCTTCAACCGGTGCTTATTCACCTTAAAGTCTCCACAATGCTCCCCTCCTATCTCAACCGCTCCATGGGGAAAGATCTTCTTCACCACATAAGGACCCGTCCATCTTGACTTTAGTTTTCTGGGGAAGAGCCGCAGCCTCCAGTTGAAGAGAAGGACCAAGTCTCCTTCACTCAACTCCTTCGGGATGAGACGCTTGTCATGCCAACTTTTGGTCCTTTCCTTGTAGATCCGGGCGTTTTCATAGGCATCCAACCGGATCTCTCAAGAGCGTTCATGTCTAGCAATCTTTTCTCACCGGCCTCCTTGAGGTCAAAACTCAGCCACCTAATGGCCTAATATTCTCTATGCTCCATCTCCACCGGAAGGTGGCAAGACTTGCCATAAACTAGCTTGTAGGGAGTGGTGCCAATCGGTGTCTTGAAAGCGGTTCTATAAGTCCACAAGGCATCATCGAGCTTCATAGCCCAATCTTTTCTCGTCCTAGAAACCGTCTTCTCAAGAATTCCTTTTATCTCCCGGTTGGAGATCTCCACTTGGCCACTAGTTTGGGGATGGTAAGGTGTTGCCACCTTATGAGTCACCCCATACTTAGCCAAAACTGTCCCGAAGATCCTATTGGTGAAGTGCTTCCTTCCATCACTTATGATCACCCTTGGGGTTCCAAACTTAGGAAAGATCACTCGGTTGAAGAATCGCACCACAACCTTGGCATCATTTGTGGGAGAGGCGATTGCCTCCACCCATCTCGAAACATAGTCCACCACCAATAGGATGTAGAGGTTACCACATGAAGAAGGGAATGGTCCCGTGAAGTCCACACCCCACACATCAAATATCTCCACTTCTTGTATGTTGTTCAAGGGCATCTCATTCCTCCTCGAGATGTTGCCCGTCCTTTGGCAAGCATCACAAGCTACCACAAAATTCTACACATCCTTGAACAAACTTGGCCAATAAAACCCGGATTGCAACACCTTTGCACATGTCTTGTGTGAGCTAGCATGCCCTCCACATGGCAAGGAATGACAATGGCGGATCACACTCTCCACCTCATCCTCCGGTATGCATCCCCTAAAGACTCCATCCGGCCCTCTCTTGAACAAAAGCGGTTCACTCCAATAGTAATGCCTCACATTCTTGAAGAATTTCTTCCTTTGGGCATAGGATAAACCGGGTGGCACCTCCTCACACACAAGGTAGTGCACAATGTCGGCATACCATGGCTCATTACCCCTTGACACTTGAAACAAGCACTCCTCCACCATTTGCAATTGCTCATCCCGGAATGAGTCATCAATCGGGATGTCATCTCTCTCAAGCTCCAATGGTGGGAGTCTACTAAGGTGATCCGCCACAAAATTTTCGGACCCTTTCTTATCCCGGATTTCCAAGTCAAATTCTTGAAGAAGAAGGATCCACCAAATCAACCGAGGCTTGGCATCCTTCTTTGTAAAGAGATAATGGATTGCAGCCTGATCCGTATACACAATGACCTTCGTTCTAACAAGATACGAGCGGAACTTCTCAAATGCATACACAACCGCTAGCAACTCCTTCTCGGTGGTAGCATAATTGAGTTGGGCATCTTCAAGCGTCTTGTTAGCATAATAGATGGCATGTGTAAGCCCATCTTTCCTTTGCCCCAAAACAGCCCCAACGGCTACATCACTCGCGTCACACATGATCTCAAACGGTAAACTCCAATCCAGAGGTTGCATGATGGGAGCGGTGATCAAAGCATTCTTCAACCTATAAAAAGCTTCAAGGCAATACTTGGAGAAAACAAACTCAACATCTTTCATTAGTAGGTTAGTAAGAGGCTTAGAAATTTTAGAGAAATCTTTAATGAATCTCCGGTAAAAACCGGCATGCCCTAAGAAACTCCTTACCCCCTTCACCGAGGTAGGTGGTGGCAATTTCTCTATTGTCTCTATCTTATCCCTATCAACCTCAATGCCTCGGTTGGACACTAAGTGACCCAAGACAATTTCTCTATTGTCTCTATCTTAGTCTCCTCGCATTTTTTTAGTACTAGAGACAAGTTAGCTAAGCAATCATCAAATGAAGATCCATAAACAGAAAAATCATCCATAAACACTTCCATGATGTTCTCAATATACTCAGAAAAGATGGTTATCATACACCTTTGAAAGGTGGCGGGTGCATTACACAACCCAAATGGCATTCTCCTATATGCATATGTACCCCAAGGACATGTGAATGTAGGTTTCTCTTGATCATCGGGGTGAATGGGGATTTGGAAGAATCCACTATAGCCATCTAAGTAACAAAAATGGGAATGTTGAGCTAATCTCTCTAGCATTTGGTCAATGAAAGGAAGAGGGAAGTGATCTTTCCTAGAGGCAACATTTAGTTTCCTATAGTCTATACACACCCTCTACCTCGTAACCGTTCTATTTGGGATTAGTTCATTATTCTCATTGGTTACTACGGTCATCCCAACCTTCTTAGGAACCACATGCACGGGAATAACCCATTTACTATCCAAAATCGGGAAAATTATTCCCGCATCTAGCAATTTAAGGATCTCTTTCTTGACTACTTCTTTCATGATAGGGTTTAGTCTTCTTTGAGGTTCAATTGAAGGTTTATGATTATCTTCCATTAAGATCTTATGCATGTACAAAGAAGGTTTAATGCCAACTAAATCATCAATGGTATAGCCAATAGCCTTCCTATGAAATCTCAACTCATGCAACAATATACTCAACTCATCATCATTCAAGCATGCATTAACAATCACCGGATATGTAGAATTATTACCAAGAAAAGCATACTTAAGATGAGAGGGAAGGGGTTTAAGTTCAAGTTTAGGAGGACCTTCATCGGTTGGAGACGCTCCATACAATGTTGGTTGAGATGAATCCAAAGCCATGGAAGACTCTCCAAAGCTCCTTGAAGCTTGATCAACAACCAATGCAGTTTCTAGAGAAACCACGGGCAAAATCACGGGCTCTGACACAACCACGGCCGTGGAACTTGCTAAGCTAGCACTTCGGAGCACTCCAGAGAGTTCCACGGGACAAACCACGGGCGTGGTTTCCCCTACCTGGCCGTGATTTCTACAGGAATTCAGCACACCTTCGTGTACTTCAAATTCAGCTCTTGTCTCCTTTTCCAATGCATCCAAAGCCTTGATTTCTTCATTGCAAGCCTCCTCAACTCCTTCCTCCATCAAACTCAAGCTAAGAACCTTCTCCAAGGGGTCCTTGATCAAGATCGAGCTCACAACTTCTCTAGACTCCTCTTGCTCGACAATGTTGAACACATCTTCACCAAGGGCTGGCCCCTTCATCATTGGGGATAATTTGAACTTGATATTCTCTTCTCCAATGCTGAAGGAGAGAATTCCATTTTTGCAATCCACCAAACATCCGGAAGTGGCTAGGAAAGGTCTCCCCAAGATGATAGGAACCGGATAGTCCGCCGCGATGTCCAAAACAATGAAGTCTATGGGCACATAGAACTTCCCTAGTTGCACCGGTATGTCTTCCAATATTCTAA
Source organism: Fagopyrum homotropicum (assembly GCA_033239125.1). NCBI lineage: Eukaryota > Viridiplantae > Streptophyta > Magnoliopsida > Caryophyllales > Polygonaceae > Fagopyrum > Fagopyrum homotropicum. Next base: position 81,002,598 of record BSWB01000008.1, read on the forward strand.
CCGGGTGAGTGATCGAACGGTCCGCCATGTAAAGGGTCATCTTAACCGGCTTTGGCTCTCCTAGCCCAACCTTGTTGCAAAGTGCAAGCGGGATAATGCTTACACTTGCTCCAAGATCACATAGGGCTTCATACTTCACTTCCCCCACTCCAATTGACACACAAAAAGATCTTGGATCTCTTATCTTAGGAGGCATCTCCTCCTTCATAGTTTGAATCAATTCCGAGGACCTCTTTGTCATCCTCACTTCTCCATACTCCTCTAACTTCCTCTTGCTGGAGAGTATTTCATTCAAAAACTTGCCATATGCCGGCATACCTAGAATAGCATCCATGAACGGAATGTTAATATGCAACTTAGACATAAGTTCATGGAATTTACCAAAGTGTTTGTCCAAGCGAGCTCTTGCTCGTGATTATGGGAATGGTAGTGGTGGCTTGTATGGAGGTGGTGCCACATATGTTGGCTCATCATCCTTGCTCTTGCCTCCATCTTCTTGCAATGGCTCTTCTTCTACCACCACTTGATTTCCCTTATCATTTCCCTTAGGTAAGGGATCCTTCATGCTCAGCCCACTCCTTGTTGTGATGGCCAACACTTGGCCTCTTGGATTATCTTCGGTTCTTCCAGGAAGCTTTCCCGGATCTCTATGAGCTTCACCCGCCTTTTGGAACACTTGTGCTTCCAACACCTTTTGAGCTTTAGAAATGGAAGTCACCGTGCTCTCAAGACCACTCAACCTTCCAAGCAATTGCTCAAACATCATCTCGGTTCTATCCTTTGGAGGTTGAGTAAATCTGGGTGGAGGCTCTTGTGAAGCCATCTGCGCTTGTGGAAGCGGGAGGGTTCAAGGCTCCATCCGGGTTAGAATAGGAAAACCCGGGATGGTTGTGGTTAGGCCGGTAATTGTTGAATTGCCGGTTGTTGTTGAATTTCCTTGGGCCTTGATAGTTGTTGTAGTTTCCCCTTCCCATGTAATTCACATCTTCCTCCTTGGAAGACAAGTTTGCTTGCACTTGTACTTGAGGGCTTGCTTGACTCTTTAAAGTTGTGGCACACAATTCCCTCAAGGACTTAAGCTCATTGTTGATTGCATCAAGCTTGATGTTGCTCATGGTGACTTCACTCACCTCATATGCTCCCGGTTTTCTCCCATCACTCTTCCTATGGGAGTACTTCTCTATCACCAAAGTTTGCTTCTCTACAAACTCCCAAGCTTCATCCACGTTCTTTTCCATGAAAGTCCCACCGAAAAGAGATTGAAACTTGAATTGGCTATATTCATCAAGTCCCTTAAAGTAGATCTCTAAAAGTTCAATTTTCGGTATACCATGGTGTGGACAATCTAGGAGAAGGTCTTTGAACCTCTCCCAAGACTTGAATAGGCTTTCTCTATCCTTCATCACGAAGGCATTTATCTTCCCTCTTAGCTCGGTAGTCTTGGAAGGTGGGAAGAACTTAGTCAAGAACTCGGTTGTTATTTCCTCCCAAGTACTCACACGCCCTAGTGGAATCGATTGGTACCAATCCAAGGCTTTATCCTTAAGTGAGAAGGAAAAAGCCCTAAGCTTATGATTGTTGTTCTCCAACCTAGGCGGCCTTAGAGTCTCCATCAATATCTCGTAGTTCATCAAATGTTGATGATGAGACTCTCCTTCCATCCCTCCAAATTGATTATGCTGGATCATTTGTAGAACTTGAGGGCGGAGCTCATAATCATGGGCTGCGGGATCTCCTAAGTTCACACCCGGACAATGTGCTCTTTGAGCCGGATCCATACGTTGCCCTAACGTTTGTGGTTCCTCAATAGCAATGGGCACAACCCGAATATTGTCTGCCGGCTGCGGTTGTGGTGGAGGTGGAGGTTGTTGTTGACGATTAAGCTCTCTTTGCACAAGAGCTTGCCTAATCTCTTCAATCTCCCTCCTAGTTGCTTCTTGCCTCTCATTGGCAAGTCTCCTTTCATTCTCCAAGAGCTCATCTCTTAATCTAATTTGCTCTAAAGCCTCATCCAACTCATCTTGAAGATCTCTTGCGGCTATCTCCTTCTTCTTCTTAATGCTCTTAGATCTAGCTTTAAGGGTTTTCTCCGGTTCGGGATCGAATGGAGCTAAATCCTTGCCACGAGATCTTCGCATGCACCTAAAGAATGAGAGATGTCCTGAAAATGTAAAGACATAAACCAAACAAGAACAAAAGCAACAAGAAAGACCTACACTATAAACAATCACAAAAAAACTCAATCTAGACCTAGTCCCCGGCAACGACGCCAAAAACTTGTTACGTCTAGGAATTGATGCACGCAAAAGTCTTAAATTTATAACTCGATATATTTTTCCTAACTCCTAACGAACCCACAGTGTATGGGTTGTTTTATAGTAAGGATAGTATTCCGAGGTCGAACACAAAGACTAAGGTGAAATTGCATCAATAGTGACTAAGGATAGTGTTGATCTAGTCTAAGAAAGGAGAAGGAAATAAAGAAATGAAAATCTCAATGTTTTTGGATTGGTTTTGTGGTGATCAATCAAAGATCACAAATCATGCAAGATTTAACAAATAACTAAGCTAGCAAGGCAAATAAACAAACACAAACACGAGATAGGTAATCAAGAGGGAAAAGCGGATTCTAGGGGTTAGAAATTCCGGTTATGGCATAGGACTCAAGCTATCTAATAATTCCTTGGATCAACTATAGTATGTTGGGAGTGAGTGTTTCTATATTGGGATCAATCACCGGGTAGGTCTCATGGTCCACTAGTCCGTTCTTAAGGTCTCATCACCGGGTAAGTCTCAAAGAGCCTAAGGATAGGAATTCTACACAAACCGGATTGTCATATAGGGGTTCTAACCTCTCCTTACCGGGTAAGTCTCGGGAAGGTAAGTCCTAAACATCAATCCTAGCACACTCAATAGCGGCTTATGAGGCTGACTACTACCTAGAGTTCATCATCTTCGGTATCTAAAGGCAAGAATCACCGGATAGGTCTCTTCTCACAATTAGTTGCTAACACTAGGTCACCCTAGGATAGATCTAGCTCAATAAACACTATGATTTCAACAATATAACAACCTAACACTTAGATTTATCAATATAAGCAAGTCAGACGAAATCACGGGCTGTTCATCAAGTCCACGGCCGTGAAACCCCTTAGAACAGACCGTGATTTTGAAAAGAGGCTAGGTTTGAGCAAACAAAGCATCCAAAGGTACGTTTAAGTCTATCCTATCATAGTCCAAGCCATAACCATCATTTCCTTACCCTAGAATCACATCTACTTAGCCAACAACATGCATCATCACAATCAAAGTCATCAAACATAAAATCATGGAGTCCATGTCAAAATAATGAAATGAAAGATAGATGAAGCAAATAGAACAAGGAAAACGAGCTGAATAGATGTCAAAAGAGGGACTTACAACCCTTCAAAAGAAGGTTCGATTCGTTCTTACAACCCTAGAAAATGTTTCCGAAAATCTTCACTCTAAAAGCTATGAAAAACTAAGAATGGTGTGTTCTTCTCTTCTTCTCCAACGGAAACCTTTCTTCTCCTCCAAGAGTAGCTCCAATCCAATCTTCCAATGAGAGAATATGTGTTGTTGAGAGTGTGGGAGAGAATGGAATGATGGGGTCTGCCCTCAACATCTTGCAGGACCACCTTTTATACACCATCAAGGTCCCATGTGTTCTCCTTTGCTCCTAACTTGCTTCCCAATGGGTCCGGAAGTGTGTCATCACGAGGAATGATCCTCGATTGTATCGATTAAGCTCCTAAAGCTCCCAAAATACCTAAAAAACATGGAAAAGTCCGAGTAGATGTCTATCTCGACAAATATACAAGAACTGAATGCAAATGTCATGAACTAGTGCTAAACCATGCATGAATGAGCGGAAAAACTATCTAAATGAGTGCTTAAACCTACGTTATAAATCGTGTTATCAGTAACCCTATTTTTCCCTATAAGAAGGCTGAGGCAAGGAGAAAAAGAGGACGCTCGCATTTAGGATATTTAGGAAGCATTACTTGGGAAGATCATACTGTGTACAGGGAAGATTCGGGGAAGGACGCATTTTGAAGATTGCGTACTTGGAAAAAGATCTTAGGGTTTTGATAGAAGGCGGATTGACATCCCGTTCTTATTTGTTCCTTGAGTATTGTGAGAGATTCTTATTCTATTCCCCAATTATTGAACACATTGACAGATCATTGGTTTTATTCAGATTGGTTCGGTGTTTTTCATTAAGGTTTCAAAGTTATATCTTTTATCCCTTTCTTATTTGATTATTAATTTGATAATGATGATTTGATAGAATGAATTATAGTCTATATTTTGGGGTTTGTTTGGACGTTTTATCTTTCATAATCTGCATGTTTGTATATACATTATGTGATTTTACTACCATTTCATCTACCTTTGCGAGAATCGAGGTCTACACCTAGTTTCGTTGTAATTGCAAGTAATATGGTACGTTTTGCATCAAAAAGGAGTCATGAGTCATTTGGAGCTACATCCAGGAAGCACAGCCATGAATTAAAGATTTACTTTGGACCAGTTTTGAGAGATTTCACATCCAGTTGAGATTCACCTCGGTTGACTACAGATTTACCTCGACCGAGGTGATCCAGAGACGCCGACTCGACCGAGGCGAACACCTAGGACGCGGCGAGAATATTTTATTCTTGGAAGAGATCTTTTAAATTTGGAAAGTGATCTTATATTTTTTGGGCTTGGCTTCTAGAAGGAAAGAGAATATGCAGAATATATATTTTACCTATATTTATGGGATAATATCTTCTTAAGATTTATTATCTTTAGAGGTTTATTTTCCTATAAAAAGGGTTGGATTTCCACAATTCCAACATCACGCTATACCGTCGATCAGGGTTTACACACGCAGCAGCCGCAGCCTACTCCAATTTGGGAGTCTTCGAAGAACCTTTTTGAAGGTTGAAGGAAGATAGAAGTCCATAGCTTTTATAGCTTTTTGAAGGGTTTTTGTAAGATTGTCTTCAATTCCCTCAATTGTTGTCTTGTCTTTTTGGATTGTTATCCAAGGAACGCTTTGTTGTGATATTTGATTCAGTTATTGAAGTCTTTTCATTAAATTCTTCTTTGTTCAAATATTCACCTTCTTCCCTTACAATTAATACTTTCATAATGATGATGAGTGGCTAATTCCCTTGTGTGATTCTAGGGTGATTGGCTGAAGGTTGTGGGAAAAACAATGATAGAATAATCTTAGATTCCAGTAGGATCCTGAAAGTTCGAGTCTTTAACCTTAACCCTAAGCATCTCGTTCAGTCGATGAACATTTCGGCCGAGGTGGAAACTGGCTGACCGAGGTGACTTATCTGATCCATAACTGAGAGTTAAGTGTTAGAGTTTGCCAAATCCTATTCTTATTACACCTTCCTGGTTCAATGCAAGCTTAGGATGAGACTTACCCGGTAATTCCTTAGTTTGTGTACCAACGATCATAAGTGTAGGTAATAAAGGTTTATCCTTTATTGGGGTTTGAGTGTGCTTCCATCCCATCTTTGTGAGTTAGCCTGAGACTTACCCGGTAAAGGTTGATTCTATTCCGTTAGATGATGTGTTAGTTTGAGGTTATAGTTCTTTATCTTAATTCCTTGAGACTTACCCGGTAATAGGAGTTACGGTTTGGGATTAGTGTGTAGTGAGACTTACCCGGTGATCTACTCCACTTTAGAAACACCTTCCCCACGCAAAAATCTCAGCTTTGTCCGCTTATCTACAGATCTTGAGTTGGAACCACAACTAGATGCCTTAATCCCTAGAATTGCATGTTTGCTTTATTTGACATCTTATTCATCTTTGATTGTGTTAAATCGCTCTTGTGGTTAGTATTAACATTAGCACACCGTATTGACTCTGTTTCACCGAGTCCCTGTGATCGACCCCTGGAATTTTCTTGCTTTTACTACGATTGACCCGTACACTGCGGGTTCGCATCCTTGTTTTAAGCTTAAGTCTAGGGTTATAAATTTAAAGCTTGCACACACCGTTTGGAGCGAACAAGTTTTTGGCGCCGTTGCCGGGGACTTGGTCTAGACCGAGCCGGTACGGTTTGCTCTTGGGGCATTTGCCCCGTTTTGTCTAACCACTCTACTTGAGTGACGATCTTTGCAGGTTCTTTCTTAGGTACATGCGAAGAACCCGCACTGGGAAGGAAATCGTTCCTTACGATCCCGAACCAGAAAAGACATACAAGCGACGCTTAAGAGAAGCGAAGATGGCCCAACAAGACGATCGCGATCTTGCGGCCCAATTGAGAGAGACGCAGGAGCTGCTACGTCTCAGTAAAGAAGAGCTAAAGCAAGAGAAAGAAGAGAATCATGCCAGGACTGCAGCAATCGAAGCTGAGATTGCAGCCATTCGGGACCAGATTCTACTTCGACCGAGGGAGGATCCAGTAGTCGATCCTCGACCGAGGCAAATTCCAGTACCTGACGCCCCGGCCGAGGTATTTCCACCTCGGATGCCAGTCCGAGATGTTCTTCTCGCAGGAATCCCACACACCCTAGGTCAAAGGATGGACCCTAATCAACAGCTGAGGCGTCCAGGGGTGAACCTAGGAGATCCAGCGGATCATGACTACGAACTTCGACCGCAAGTTCTAGCCATGATTCGCCAATGCCAATTCGGAGGACTAGAGAAGGAGTCGCCGCATCAACATCTTCAAAACTACGAGATCTTGATGGAAACCTTGCGACCGTCCAGAATTGAGAACAACAACTACAAGCTAAGACCTTTTTACTTTTCTTTAAAAGATAGAGCTCTTACTTGGTATCAATCTCTTCCTCCAGGAAAAATTAGCACATGGGAGGAGATGACTACAGAATTCTTGACCAAATTCTTTCCCCCCTCAAAGACTGCTGAAATGAGAGGGAAGATCAACGCTTTCATCATGAAGGACAAGGAGAGCTTGTCCAAATCTTGGGAGCGGTTCAAGGATATCCTTTTGGATTGCCCACATCATGGGATTCCAAAGATTGAGTTGTTGGAGATCTACTTCAAAGGGCTGGATGGAAGCACCCAGTTCAATCTCCAACTACTCTCCGCCGGTACCTTCATGGACATGGCGGTTGACGAGGCTTGGGACTTCATTGAGAAGCAAGCCTTGCACATGGAGAAGTACACCCACCAAGGAGCTGAGGGTGGAGTTAAAAGAGTCAACTTTCAAGAGACTCAACCCAACAACAACCAGCTCACGTCCTTGAAGAACGACGTGAAGCAATTGAAGGAGCTCTTGATGGCTCAAACTAAGAAGGAAGAGCAAGGGCAAAGGAACAACAACAACAACAATAACGGGTACCGTAACAACAACAACGGACCCCGAAACAACAACTACAACAATAACAATAGAGGATCCAATAGCAACAATTGGAGGGCGAATAACCAAAATCACGGTAACAATCACTAAAATCCAATTCTAATGATTCCTCTAACCCTTTCCTCTCTTCTCCTTCTTCTTCTTCTACTCCATTGAAAAGCCAAGGGCAAGGATCAAGTTCGTCTCAGCCGGAAAAGAAAGACGCAGTCCTGGAGGCAATCTTGATCAAGCTTAGTGCTATGGAGAATTCTATGACTTCATTTTCGAGGGCCCAAAAGTCCTTCGAACAACAACTTGCTAATAGGGCGAATGAAGCGCCAAGAGATCCAGGGAAGCTTCCAGCGAAGACGGAAACTAACCCTAAGGGCCAGTGCATGGCCATAATGACGAGGAGTGGACTCAAAACTGCAGATCCAGTACCTCGCTCGATGCAGACCACCTCGGTCCAGACCCAGTCGAAGAACACCTCGACCGAGATGCCAACCGAGGCGGCGCAACAGAAAGCAGGAGGAACGACAGAAACTTATGTTCCGCCTCCTGCATATAAACCACCACTTCCATTCCCTCAGTCCAGAGCCAGAGCACATCTAGACAAGCACTTTGGTAAGTTTCTTGACTTGATGAATAAGCTACATATTAATATTCCTTTCCTTGATGCTATTCTAGGTATGCCCGCCTATGGGAAGTTCCTAAAAGAAATATTATCAAGGAAGAGGAAGCTGGAGGATGTTGGTGAAGTTAGGATGACATCTAAATCTTCGGAGCTTATCAAGATCATGAAGGAAAAGATGCCACCTAAGTTGAGAGATCCCGGGTCATTTTGCATTCCCATTCAAGTCGGGGATGTCACTTGTGAAGCCCTTTGTGATCTAGGAGCCAGCGTGAGCATCATCCCGCTGGAGCTATGCACTAAGATCGGTCTTGGAGAGCCCAAGCCGGTCAAGATTCGACTTTACATGGCGGATCGCTCCATTACCCATCCCGTGGGCATTTTGGAGGACGTTCCGGTCAAGTTAGGTAACTTCTATCTACCTATAGATTTTGTCGTACTTGACATTCCCGCAGATTATCCAGTTCCTATCATTCTCGGGAGGCCATTTCTAGCAACTTCAGGTTGCAACGTGGATTGCAAGAACGCCAAGTTGAAATTCAACGTTGGTGGCGATGAGGTGGAGTTCGCACTACTTGCAGCCATGAAAGGGGAGCAACTAACTGATGATATCTTCAACATCTACGATGAAGAAGAATCAAGGGAATTGGTGAGCTCTATCCTTATTAACGATCCACTCGAAAGAGTTATTAGCTTCAGTTTAATGGAGGAAGGTATAGATGCTTCTTGTGATGCAGATATACGGAGCTTGAAGGCACTGGAAGAAGATCCAGGAGCTAAAACTGAGAAGCTAGTCCAAGAAACGAAGATCTCCAGTCTCGGTTCCAGTAGAAGTATCTCGACCGAGGCACTTTCTGGACGGAGCGAGGCGTCTGAAGAACACCTCGGTCAACGCCTTTGCGCCTCGACCGAGGTCGACAGCGAGATGACTCTAACTGAGACTGCATTTAGTCCAGTTTCTGACACCACTCCACTGGAAAGAGGAAGCACAGATCCCTCTCAGAAAGCACCCCCAGTTGTGGAGCTTAAACAACTCCCTAGTCACTTGAGGTATATCTTTCTTGGGCCGGATTCTACTTATCCCGTTATTGCTAGTGCTTCCCTCTCCGATTCTGAATTATCTAAGTTAATGCATGTCCTGAGAAAACATCGAAAAGCCATAGGTTACACCACGGATGATCTTATTGGCATTAAACCTTCTTTCTGCATGCATAGAATTCTAATGGAGGATAATCATAAGACTTCACGGGAACCTCAAAGACGGTTAAATCCGATCATGAAAGAGGTTGTGAAGAAGGAAGTTCTTAAGTTGTTGGATGCAGGTATTATTTATCCTATCTCGGACAGCAAGTGGGTTAGCCCGGTGCATGTCGTTCCGAAGAAAGGAGGGATGACCGTTGTGACAAATAAGAACAACGAGTTGATCCCAACAAGGACCGTTACGGGCTGGAGAGTTTGCATCGACTATAGGAAGCTGAACACGGCGACTCGGAAGGATCATTTTCCGCTCCCCTTCATCGATCAAATGCTCGAACGGCTAGCACAGCATTCACACTTCTGCTACTTGGACGGCTATAGTGGATTCTTCCAGATTCCTATCCATCCGGATGATCAGGAGAAGACCACTTTCACTTGTCCTTGGGGGACGTTTGCCTATCGGAGGATGCCATTCGGATTGTGCAATGCACCCGCTACCTTCCAGCGATGCATGATGGCTATCTTTTCCGAGTACATAGAGGAGATCATGGAGGTATTCATGGATGATTTTTCTGTATATGGTTCCTCTTTTGATGATTGCCTATCTAACCTTTCTCTAGTGCTTAAAAGATGTGAAGACACTAACCTTGTTTTGAATTGGGAGAAGTGTCACTTTATGGTTAATGAAGACATTGTGCTAGGACACCTCGTTTCCAATCGAGGTATTGAGGTCGATCGAGCTAAGATCGAGACTATTGAGAAACTCCCTCCTCCTTGTTCTGTTAAAGGTGTGAGGAGTTTTCTCGGGCATGCAGGTTTTTACAGGAGATTCATCAAGGACTTCTCTAAGATTTCTAAACCTCTAACTAACCTCTTGAATAAAGATGTTGTTTTTGAGTTTTCGCAGGAGTGTCTTGATGCTTTTCACAGGCTTAAGGAAGCGTTGATCTCCGCTCCCATTATCCAGCCTCCTGATTGGACCTTACCCTTTGAGGTCATGTGTGACGCTAGTGATGTAGCCGTAGGAGCGGTGCTTGGACAGAAGAAAGATGGACGGACCACCGCCATTTATTATGCTAGCAAGACGCTAGATGAAGCACAATGCAACTACGCTACCACCGAGAAAGAGTTGTTGGCGGTTGTATATGCTTTCGAGAAGTTTCGTTCCTATCTAGTAGGGGCGAAAGTCATTGTCTACACCGACCATGCAGCCATTTGTTACTTGTTGGCTAAGAAAGATGCAAAGCCGCGCCTTATTTGATGGATTCTCTTGCTTCAAGAGTTTGACCTAGAGATCCGCGATAAGAAGGGATCCGAGAATTCAGTTGCGGATCACCTCAGCCGGCTACCGGAATCCTCCCGCGAGACGGATAGCCCACCCATAGACGATTCATTCCCCGACGAGCACTTACACGTCTTGGAGCGTTTGATGGATCTACTTACTTCACCCCACGATGGAGGTGAAGTATGGGGTGAGGGAACCTCCTACCTCGTTTGAGACGCATCATGGTCCAGCTAGCGACCTTAAATCAAGCGCTTCTTGGGAGGCAACCCAAGGTATTGCTCTTCTTTCCCGTTTTCTAGTCTAGTTTAGATAGTTTTTGTTTTTGCTTTGCTTTGCTTTGTTTTTGGCGTTCTGGACAGACAACAGGAAGGAGCACATCTGGAAGGACAGAAGTTCGAGATTCTGAGAAGACAGAAGCACCTCGGTCACTGTCAGAGCACTTCGACCGAGTTGATTCTTGAAGCAACCGAGGCGACTAGGGTTTCTGCAGAACCACCTCGGTCCATACCACCTCGGGCCAGTCGAGACCATCTCGACCGAGGTGACAGCAGATCCAGGAACGGTATAAATAGGGAAAAATTTTACTTTTCACTTTTTATTTACCCTCCTCGACCGCGGCGACAGATCCACCTCGCCTCCTTCGTTTCTCGCTCGTTTTCGAAGATTTCTACTTCCAAACCGCGATTAAAGAGTAGAGGATCCGATTGCAACTACAGATTTGCAAGAAATTTGAGCGTTTCGACCGAAACGAGGTAAAAACGTTCAAAAACCCTAACTCACTCGTTTTCTGCAATTAGGGCTTTGGTTGCCCTTGATTCTGTTGAGGAAACCTTTAAGTACCCCTTAGGAAGCATCAGTAGTGATTTTTGGGGGAAAAGAACTGAAAATCAGAGAGTTGAAATCGCACTGCCTTCGCCTCGGTCCAGTCGTTCTGCACCTCGGTCGAGGTGATTCTTGGTATTTGTCAGTCGACCGAGGTAGTCTGACAGTGTGTTTTGAAGATGAGTTCAGATCGCCGTTTGGCTCTTAGAGATAGATCCTCTCCTTCCCCTTCTCCTTCCGCATCCCGTCCCTACCGCCCGGCCATCCACGAGAGATGCCGGGTAGACTATGAGAGGATAGCTGGCCGTCCAGTCATCGCACCACGATTTCTGGATGTGTCAACTTTTGACTGCCTAGGGTTAGATGCTGACCTTAGGAGGATGATTGCTACAGTGGGGCTAGATCAGTTCACTGAGATCCGAGCCCCAGCCTACTTAGAGCCGACACTCGAGTTTGTTAGCTCCTTCTCCTACCTTCCCACAGAGCGGTCTGTGAAGTACCGGTTGATGAGCCGGAACTTCATAGTTCCTTTAGAGATTTGGAGAGAGATCTTTGGCTTTCCTGACCCCACTGCTGTAGACTTCCCCTCCCGATCCGTAGCTAGGGAGTTCTGGGGACAGATAGCCCACATTACTACACACGCAGACAGATGGCGCCCTGGAGATTCCAGGGAGAAGGTCATCTTTCACCCAGCCTTCAGACTTGCCCACAGGATCTTCAGTGAGACACTTCTGGCGCGTACGGAGACGCCCCAGAAGATCAGACAGGGTGAGCTCTTCAGCCTCTATTGCATGGTTATAGGAGGCTTCCCAGACTTTGGCTTGCTCCTAGCAGAGGATCTGCATAGGATCAAGGCCAAGGCGAAGGGAGATATTTGCTGTGGAGGTCTAGTCACCCACATCGCTACTTACCACGGGATGGACCTCAGCGTTTGCACATTGGCGGCGGCTCCGAAGCCGCTGGGATTGCAGGAGATGATCACACGGAGGATTCTAGTTCCCCGTGGTTTGACCACTCCATACGTCGCCATGCCTTGGGAGCGGACTGCACCTCAGGGCATCCGCTGGTCTGCGCAGTTCACAGTCTTTGATCCGCATTTCTGGCAGACTGCTTGGGATACACTGATAGAGGATCACAGAGAGGCAGCAGCTGCCCCTGCTGCAGCTGCGGAGGAGGCTGAGGATGAGGATGACGACGATGATGAGACAGTGGATGAGAGAGGAGGTGGCATCCCGATGGACACAGGTACAGATACAGCTGGGACGAGCGCACCACCTATTATTGATTTAGATGATGAGGAGGACACTGAGCCGGCGCCAGCCGCGACATCTCCAGTCAGACCTGCTGGACGCAGGAGGCGTGGAGTGAGGGATAGAGCTGCACACCGACGGATCGATGACCTGACGGATCAGGTTATCGACTCATATGCTGCACTTTCGCTGGATATCCGCGAGATGCAGGAGCGGCAGCATCATCAGCACATGATGGCTCAGCTACAATTTGAGCGTATCATGGGCCATCCCTATGATCCGACTCAGTTCCCCTACATACCACCACCACCGCCGGATCAGGACTACTGAGGAGCTGCAGGGTTTCTTTATTATATTTTTTTATGCAGTTCGGCTCTTATCCGGTGAGTTCTCCTGTTTTAGACTTTTATTATACCCACTGGGACAGTGTGTCTCAAGTATGGGGTGTTTGTTATTTGACTATGTGGCTACCTTTGATGTATTCGACACTTTTGATGTATTTTATTGACCGGATATTTATATTTATGCTTCACTTCTGCATTTATATGTTTATCTGAGATTGCATGCATACTTACAGGTTATTTGATTGAGAAAAACGTCGAAACTGAAAGAAAACTGGTTTTAAAAAAAAAAAAAATTTTTTGACCTCGACCGGGGCAGTTTTGGCCAAACGAGGTGTTTCACCTCGGTTGAACCAAGAACACCTCGACCGAGGTGTGTTAACTGAGAGTTTTCGAAAACGATTTTGTGTTACTTATCTGGATATGATCTCAGTGAAGATCTTGTCTACCTACTGGTTTTAAATTCTTTATGTGTTTGAAAGGTTTTATAATATGTTTAAGTTGCTAAATGCTTTGTTTGAAATTATTGGCATGTTTAATACTTTGTATTCTATCCAAATTATGTTGGATTTGAAGGTTGACACCGCAGGATAAGTTCTCTCACTCTCTTCTTGGAAAGATCAAGGCAATTCACTCTTTTCCTCTTCTTCTTCTTGATCATGCTTAACCCCTCATATACATTTTGCCTCCCTTTACCTATCCGGGAAATAGGAAGCAAGCAAGTGGTGAAAGCAAGTTAAAGTTGAGAAGTGAGCTGGAAGTGAAAGTCTTAGAAAGCAATTATAGGTTTGGGGAAGTCAATCATGAAGATGAGTAACTCGGCACCATTCACATAGCCGGGTGTTTGTGTCTTGCCAAAGTCGGATTGAGCGATATTCCTAACGGGTCATGGTATGTGCATCAAGGGTTTGATGCATCTCAAGAAATTGATGATTGCAGATTTCCTAGGCTTCGGTTATTGTGCACCTCTATCCATGCATCCCAAAAAGTAAAGTAAAAGAAAAAGTGTGAAATAAGCAAAGCTTATTGGTGGAAGATGTTGCAAGTCAAAGTGAAAGTGAAGTTCATCCTATTCCCGGATTCTAGCACCACATTACCTTACATACATCCCTACCCTACACGTTTCTTAACCTTTTCTTTTGGGAAGCCCTTGAGACCTTGAGCTTGTTGATTGACTTAGCGGTTTAAACTGGATTATACATGATTAATTTTGATAATTATAATTTATTATGCATTCTATGATTTTATGCAAAGATGAACAACTTTCCTATATTTATAAAATGTTTTGATCATGTCGAGTTTTTAAATTCCAGGAAGTACTCTCTTAGAGTGATCTATGATAGTTGCACACCATAAAATGTTTTTGGAAGACTTTTTCATTGATTTTCTTGACTTATAATCCATTCTATCTTGTCTTCTATATGCGGAACTTGCTTGGGGACAAGCAAGGGCTAAGTATGGGGTATTTTGATAGCATGAATTATAGTCTATATTTTGGGGTTTGTTTGGACGTTTTATCTTTCATAATCTGCATGTTTGTATATACATTATGTGATTTTACTACCATTTCATCTACCTTTGCGAGAATCGAGGTCTACACCTAGTTTCGTTGTAATTGCAGGTAATATGGTACGTTTTGCATCAAAAAGGAGTCATGAGTCATTTGGAGCTACATCCAGGAAGCACAGCCATGAATTAAAGATTTACTTTGGACCAGTTTTGAGAGATTTCACATCCAGTTGAGATTCACCTCGGTTGACTACAGATTTACCTCGACCGAGGTGATCCAGAGACGCCGACTCGACCGAGGCGAACACCTAGGACGCGGCGAGAATATTTTATTCTTGGAAGAGATCTTTTAAATTTGGAAAGTGATCTTATATTTTTTGGGCTTGGCTTCTAGAAGGAAAGAGAATATGCAGAATATATATTTTACCTATATTTATGGGATAATATCTTCTTAAGATTTATTATCTTTAGAGGTTTATTTTCCTATAAAAAGGGTTGGATTTCCACAATTCCAACATCACGCTATACCGTCGATCAGGGTTTACACACGCAGCAGCCGCAGCCTACTCCAATTTGGGAGTCTTCGAAGAACCTTTTTGAAGGTTGAAGGAAGATAGAAGTCCATAGCTTTTATAGCTTTTTGAAGGGTTTTTGTAAGATTGTCTTCAATTCCCTCAATTGTTGTCTTGTCTTTTTGGATTGTTATCCAAGGAACGCTTTGTTGTGATATTTGATTCAGTTATTGAAGTCTTTTCATTAAATTCTTCTTTGTTCAAATATTCACCTTCTTCCCTTACAATTAATACTTTCATAATGATGATGAGTGGCTAATTCCCTTGTGTGATTCTAGGGTGATTGGCTGAAGGTTGTGGGAAAAACAATGATAGAATAATCTTAGATTCCAGTAGGATCCTGAAAGTTCGAGTCTTTAACCTTAACCCTAAGCATCTCGTTCAGTCGATGAACATTTCGGCCGAGGTGGAAACTGGCTGACCGAGGTGACTTATCTGATCCATAACTGAGAGTTAAGTGTTAGAGTTTGCCAAATCCTATTCTTATTACACCTTCCTGGTTCAATGCAAGCTTAGGATGAGACTTACCCGGTAATTCCTTAGTTTGTGTACCAACGATCATAAGTGTAGGTAATAAAGGTTTATCCTTTATTGGGGTTTGAGTGTGCTTCCATCCCATCTTTGTGAGTTAGCCTGAGACTTACCCGGTAAAGGTTGATTCTATTCCGTTAGATGATGTGTTAGTTTGAGGTTATAGTTCTTTATCTTAATTCCTTGAGACTTACCCGGTAATAGGAGTTACGGTTTGGGATTAGTGTGTAGTGAGACTTACCCGGTGATCTACTCCACTTTAGAAACACCTTCCCCACGCAAAAATCTCAGCTTTGTCCGCTTATCTACAGATCTTGAGTTGGAACCACAACTAGATGCCTTAATCCCTAGAATTGCATGTTTGCTTTATTTGACATCTTATTCATCTTTGATTGTGTTAAATCGCTCTTGTGGTTAGTATTAACATTAGCACACCGTATTGACTCTGTTTCACCGAGTCCCTGTGATCGACCCCTGGAATTTTCTTGCTTTTACTACGATTGACCCGTACACTGCGGGTTCGCATCCTTGTTTTAAGCTTAAGTCTAGGGTTATAAATTTAAAGCTTGCACACACCGTTTGGAGCGAACATGATTGTTTGCTAAAACTCTTTAGCGATTCTAAGGTGAAGGGTTGTGTAATATCCGGAATTTTTATTCCGTCTAATTCCGCCGTTGACGGTTTCCCATTCTATCTAGTATCTCTTCCTTCACAAATTTTATTATTTTATGTACAAGTTAATTCACATAAAATGATAAAATTATATCAAACTCTAATCCTTAGAAATATCCATTATTTTATGTAGAATTTAATTCACATAAAATAATAAAATTATATCAAACTCTAATCCTTATAATTATCTATTTTTTTATGTAGAATTTAATTCACATAAAATGATAGATTTATATCAAACCCTAGTTATTATAATTCATACTTATCGATGACAAGCTGTGACGAGATCATGACTAAGCTGAGACGAGATCATGACAAGGCCATGACGAGTTTTGACAGATTTTTGACAAGTAATTCAGCCCACCTTTCTTGCATGTTTCAGCCCACTGTTCCTACCTTAAGCAGCCCAGTTCGCTTACCCACAACAGCCCAACAGTGTGACTTCGAGCCAGGCCAGTAGTAGCCCAGAAGAGGTTGGTTACGAGCCCATTAACAGCTCCTTCAAGCGGACCACACAACTCCTTCTCAGCCCAGCATTTGCGTAGCCCACAGCAGCCCCAACATCCTTTGCAGTCCAGCCCGGAACAGCCCAAGGAAAGCCACGCCAGAACGTTCAGCTGCTCCTTCTCCCATCTGCTTGTAACAACTGCATAAATGAGATAATTAAGGAGCTGTAACAGCCCTACAATCACGCCAGAAGAGAGAAAAAACTACAACGCCTCCTTGCTCCAAATTCACGCCAGAAGAGAGAGAGAACTCTAGCAGCCAATCGTCCCTCCTTGCTCCAGATTCATGCCAGAAGAGAGGGAGAACTACAGCACCCAATCGGCTCTCCCGTGTGCCCAGATTCACGCACCAAGCAGCCCCTGCTGTTGCCCACATCCTGCACACATTCCTTCACGCAACGGCTGTGGTGAGTTTAAATCCTTCGACCCCCCTCTTCACATTCTATTCTGTCGTTCCTACCCATCTGAACGAGATCTTTTGCAGTGGTAGTCGAGGGCTGGTTTGGACGGCCTTCAGCACAGCAGTGAGGAAGTTCTACACACCCTAGTCGACTCCAGGAGCACGTTTCCGCTGAGCTGTTGGAGTCCAGTAAGTGATTAATTCCCGGATGTAATTTCTGTACAACTCTTAGATGGAGTCTATAAATATATAGATGAATGTTTGTCCCCATAGGTTGAACATAGGAGGGGTGAGAGTAGTTTGCGTTGATGCTGGATAGTTGACAGTGATTATAGAACTCGGGATCTCATGAACTCTTTGTGTACAGTTTTTGTTTCTACAATTTTTGATGTGGAAGATTACTCACTGTTGTGAATCAATGTTAAAAAGATTGGTTTAAGATCCACCGTTGAATTTTTAATAGATCATAGATAGATATACATAGTTTACCGTGTTAAAATTTGGGAATAAATGAACGGTCGAATTGAAAGTTATAGGGTCTCAAAGTGGAGTAGTTGAGCTGTTTTTCCAGCAGAAAAATTTGACTAAGTATGGGAACATTTGTAGTGTTGTAGCAACCTTTAAAGATTTTTGTAGGAATAACGATTAAACAGTTTTAAGAAATTGTTTCTCCTATGAGTAGATTAGAGATCATAGATAAGTTAGAAATTTATTTTAGAATTTTAATAAGTTTATTGTAATTTCATATTTGAAGCTGTAGTTGGACTTTCGTGACTTTTCGGGAAATAGAAAATGGGTGTATTTTATAGTTGTCACCTAAAATTATCCTAGAGAGTAGAATATGATTAGTTAGCCTCAAGTAAGAATTTAAGTACTTTTTACGGGTTTTTGGAAGTCTCGGAACCAAGGGTAAAATAAGCAATTTACCTTAAATAAACACTGTACTAACTTCTGCACATAGAATCGTACATCTTAGGAGTTTTAGACTTCTAAGTATCCAAGGAAAAGTGTTGACCCACGTGCCCCCTTTGACAGGCAACTGAGTTCCTGCAGCTACTGATTTAGTATTGTTAAGAGAGACGAGATTTGATTCGGTAAGTCCACTGACTTACTTAGCTAGCTTCTTGCATGTGTGTGATGTGTATGAGTGGTGTGTGATAGTTAAGATAAATAACAAAACCGGAATAGGCCGACTGTAGTATATTGTATAATTGACCCAAGTATATGATAACGGGTCGTGACATCATCTGCCTAGCTCTTGCGAGAGTCTAGGAGGTTCCCTACGACCAGCCCAGTCCGGTAGACGGTCACATGCATTAGTACCATTCCGCGTTGGTAAACGGGGACAGGGGCGAGGTTTGGGAATCCCTCGTGTCACAAAATAAGTATCATTAGTAATGACGTATCACTTAATTAAAGATAATAAAAAGGAATGAGTGTTACATGCTGATTGCGTATGTTGTGTGTTTGTGCTTTTACCGTTATACTTATGCATAGAATGTTAGCTAACGGTTTTATACCGCTTGTAGATGCCTTGCAGGTTAGGGAGGCGATCGAGTGATCCGGCGGTAGTGGGCAGTCGGGGTTCCGTGCATTATAGGATGGGACTATTATATTTTATTTTATGACTATTGAGACTGATGTTGGTATTTCCGGTTTTGAGACTTGGTTGTATTGTTTTCAGAATTTGGATTCTTTTTATTTTGCTCATGTTATGAAACTCTTTGTTTTGCCTTTTTTATTTGTGCCGTGTTGTAAGGTCCGATGAAGTTGTTGTCAGGCTAAGGGCCGGGACCCATTGTGAGGTCCCAGCTCGTAGCATTTCGAGTCCTCTAGGATTCGGGGTGTTACAGGTTGATAGTTGTGGAATAGATGATGATAGATTGAACTTAAACAGATTGGACCCTGAGAGTTGCGAGAAACCTCGTCGTCGACCTTTTCCACGGCTTGTTCTTGAGTTCCACGGTCGTGGTTTTTCAAGATCCGACCGTGGTTTCCTCTCTCGTATGACCTTTGCTTTTGCTTTGATCCAAAGTTAAAGATTTTCTTTAACCTAGCCATGGGTTACCTTTTCTAGGTAGTAGTGAAACTCAATATCCTCTACTTCGGTTTCGAGTGTCACAACCTTAACCGTTTTGGCTTATCTTTGTTTCCCTTGGGTTTGGACATGTGTATTTGAGAGTAATTCTTATCTTTTGATCCTTTCTATACTGCAGCCTCAACAACCTTTATAGAGAGAGCCTTTGAGTGAGACATATGGGTTTTGGAACTTCATCGTATAATTCCCTAACTTAGATATACCTTTGCAATCCCAACTCTGTCCTTATTTTTGTAGAATATCTTGAATCGATTGCCACAATTGGATACCTAAATCTTTAGAATCGTTTTTTTCCCAATTAATCTTTACAAAATCTTTTATTTGCCTGACGATCTTTATAAACTGAATTTGTTCCCCCCAAATCCCTGAGTTCGATACTCTAGAATTCTTGCTTTACTACGCCGATCTGTACACTGAGGGTTTGCTTTGATTTGATTTCAGTTTTATAAATTTAAAGCTTATTTGCACGCACACTTTCGAGCGAACAAAGATCTTCTTGAATGGCCGGTTGTGATCTTCACTTGATCATATCTTCTTGTTTGAGCAAATCTCTCGTCGAAGATCTTCGTAGTGATTTGAAATCTTTGAACGTGCGCCCTTGACTTATTCATTCCCTTGGAATTCCTTTCAAGGCCTCTAAACTCCGGTCTTCCAAGGTCTTTTAAAGTCGCTTGCAAAACCTGCACTTCATTTAATCCAAAACACTATACCAAACCAAGCAACTCGATATATAATCAATTCATTAGTTAGTGTATCAAACTACTTCATTTGTGTTTAAGTCTTTCATCATCAACACCTGTATAACTTTATAATCAAGGTGGAGTTTTCAAAACAAATTATAATTGTAAAATTTGTTGAATTCTTTTTTTTTTAAATTCGTTTGTATTATTTTGGAAACCTGCAGTTGAAGGTCCCTATTTTAGATGATCTAAAGGAACGTACTCTTACTCTTATTGGAGACACATAGAGATTTAGAGGTTGAACACCTACATAGCAATATGTTTGAGGAGAAGACACAAAAGATCTTTGAGATTGCTATAGAAGAAGAGGTTGTTATAGAATCACTAAAAGATGTCAGATCAAGAAAATAGTTTATATATGAAATCAACATTAGGAATTATACCCATATGAATTAAATATAGGAGTTACACAAACAAAATTTTAGTTGATAGAGTTAATTGTCTAGTATGGGTTAGGAGTTATAACCATAGAAATTAAATATAGGAGTTACAAAAACAAAACTTTAACTAGTGTATTACCCGCACTTTGTGCGGGTTCAGTTTTAATAAATATTTAATACTTAGAAATTTATATGCATATTTTTGTAAAATAAAAATTCGAAAAATGAAATTATAATCAATATTATGATATTTAATTCTCTTTTAAGTATTTATCTCTTCTAATAAATTATATTTTAAATTGATTTGTTAAGATATGCTTGTTGGTAAAAAAAAAAATTCAAAAAATTTTTAAAAATTATTTTTATAAAAATATTTATTTAAATATTTTTTTAAAAATTTCAAAATCAATTTTCAATTTATATTAACATCTAAAAATCACTTTCTAAATAATTTTTTAGCCTTCAAGAAATTTGGCGTTGACACGTGGCAATAGAGGTTCCTCCTTTAATAGATATAAGATTGAGAGAGTCAATGGGGTAGTATGGGGTGAAATTATAAAGCAAAATGTAGACATTTAGGGCCCGTTTGTTTTAAACTCCGGAAACGGAAACGGAATGGAAACGGATATAGTCCATATGTATATCTTTATTCATTAAATTTTTTGGAATCATTCCTTGTGGTTTGAACTAATTGGAGTATAATTTGATTACTGTTGATTCCCTATAGGGAAACAAAATAGGAGAAACAAATACATTTTGCATGAGAACACAAGGAATGATTAAAAAAAAATCATGAGCAAGGTGCATATATGAATTAAATTCATTTTCATTCCATTTCCATTTCCGGAATTTAAACAAACGGGCCCTTAATCTTAATGCTGTCAAAGGTTGAAATTATAATATAGTAAGATTTTGTAGCAAACATACCCTCATAGGCCCCGTTTGGTCATCATAAGATCAAGCTGAAATGATAATTTCATCCCATAATTCCCATAATCCAAATAATCTACCTCTATGAAGATTAAAGAAAATTTTCAATTTAATTCCCATAATTTTATAATCTTTATTTCATCCCCATAATCACCCCCACCAAACAGGCCCATAGGCTCGTTGTCTTAAATAAAGAGAAGAACTTGTAAGAAAGGAATAAAAATATGTTAATTTATTCTGTTTTAAAAAAAATAGGAAAGGGCTAGGCTCGAAGTTCACGGGTAGGCTAAAGTGCGAGTTTGCAAGCGGATATAAGGGCTAGACTGGTAAGGATTATGAGGCACTTCTCTTTTGTCAAGACGGGTTTCATATTCATATACACACCGTGAATTCGCTAGACTCATTGAAGGGCTCTATCGAGACTTTTTTTTTTAATTATTTTATTTGTACAAATTTATTCAAGCAAAACCAGAACGAACAAGCAAGGGGAGTTTTGTCTTCTAAAACAAGGGATTAGGGTTTCGACATTAAACAAGAAACTATGTCAAAAGAAAATATCACTTCAGGCTAGTATTGGCATGTACGCAATAGAGATTAGGTTAGAATTCAACTACTTGACCCCGTAACCCCACGACGGTGGTCCCTTGGTGACTTCGCAAACAAACTTTCCACTTTGTCGGAGTTGCTTATACGTCCCGGAACCTAGTGTCTGCCGGTTTATGCTTTTCCCCGATCGATTTAGGTGTATCAAAAAAGATATAAAAAAAAAAAATTTGTTGGAGAGGGTAGGTATTAGAACAACAAAATTGATTAATGATTAATTAATTAATATTACTTTAAACCCAAAAAAGTTTGTAAGTCGATCATTAGGTAAAGACAAAAAGAAAGAACATACAATGGTAATGAGAGCAGATATAGGAAATTGAAAAATGCAAAAGACAATCAATGAATAGCACACGAGACAAGAGACGGTTAAGAGTTGAATTAGAAGAGGTGATCGATGATAACAAGAGTTTGACTTGTCTTATCGGGATTAACTCTGTGGCACAACTTCCTAACTTGCCCATGGTTGCCTGTAAGAACTCCCATCCTCCCAAGTCTAACCAAAGTCTTTACAAAGTAAATTTGGAACAAAGTATTGTTGGCAACAATGTACTTGGTGGAGGGATTAAGCGCAATTTGTTGATCAATTTCGAGGATACCTTTGCGGGCAAGGATTGCCTTATTGAAGCCTTTGTCGACGGTGTTGACACTATTTGGGCTACTCTAGTCATGGAAAAGGTGTGTGCGCCGTTTCCATTACGAGGACAAGTTCACTTGAGGAATGGGACAGAGGTAGGATTGATGCTTGGGTCAGTTTTGCCAGGAACGTTGTTGAAGGAGTAGAGACAGTTTTGAATGAGGGCACGGTGTGTGATACCAACGATATGACTGCCTAGAAGAAGAACAAAATCTTCTTTTACAATTCCTTTGGCAGCGAATGCTTGAATAGACGCGGCAACAGAAACATTGGGTGGAGGGAGAGGTTTGAACACTAAAATGAGATTCCGATGTGGTTGTTATAATATGAAGATGGATTCTGAAGGAGGAAGATAGGGAGTACGAATTGAGAGAGAAAGAGAGAAAGAAATGATGTTCATCTTATTATCTGTGTACTGTAATGAACCATGTATTTATACAAATGTTCAGGAAATGATAACAGAAAACAGTTATTATTGTGTGGCTCACAATAGCCTGTAGTGCAACTATGCTTTTATATCACTGGATCCAACACCCCCCCGCAAGCTGGCAGGAGTGATCATGCCGAGCTTGGAAATAAGCTGATTTTGTTGAACTGAAGGTAGCACTTTGGTTAGAACATCTGCAAGCTGAGCAGTAGTTGGAACATAACGAAGCTGAAGTAAGCCTTCCATAATTTTGTCACGAGTAAAGTGACAATCTATCTCTATATGTTTGGTTCTCTCGTGAAAAACTGGATTAGAACCAATCTGGATTGCAGAACTATTATCACAAAAAAGTTCAACAGGCTGGGGAGGTTGTAAACCTAACTCTTGAAGTAAACGAATCACCCAAGTGATTTCTGCAGCAGCATGGGCCAAAGCACGATATTCAGCTTCAGCTGAACTTCTGGAAACAGTGCTTTGTTTCTTTGATTTCCAACTGATAGGAGATTGCCCAAGTAAGATGAGATAACCACCAACCGAACGTCTGGTATTGGCACAAGCAGCCCAATCCGAATCAGAGTAAGCAACAAGCTTAGGAGCATCACTACCATTAAGAAGAATTCCATCTCCAATGGTGCCTTGTATATAACGAAGTGTATGATGGAGAGCATCCAAGTGAGTAGAACAGGGACGCTGCATGAATTGGCTGAGTGTCTGTACAGCAAAACAGATATCAGGCCGTGTATGAGTTAAAAAATTTAACTTTCCCAATAAGCATATTATTACATTGTTCCCATTTCGCCATGAGTTTGAAGTCCGAGATCGGTTTCTTGCATTCACCATTAACAAACCCTAGCTTGTTCTTAGCAAGAAGCGAGACCTCAACAGATCTCCTCCATCGACTGTAGTTCGATTCATTAAGCAAGGTTGTGGTGAGCTTGAGCGAGGGAGGATCTGAATGATGTAGATGCAACTGATTATAAGGATCTGCATCTTCTGGAATTGGTTGATGGCTGAGCGAATTCGCAGCTTCATCATCAGAACTGTGATGATTCGCTTCAGATCTATTCATGGAGGTGTGAGGGGAATATGGATGTGTTTGGGGAGGATCGGCCATGGTCAGTCTGATACCATGTTATAATATGAAGATGGATTCTGAAGGAGGAAGATAGGGAGTACGAATTGAGAGAGAAAGAGAGAAAGAAATGATGTTCATCTTATTATCTGTGTACTGTAATGAACCATGTATTTATACAAATGTTCAGGAAATGATAACAGAAAACAGTTATTATTGTGTGGCTCACAATAGCCTGTAGTGCAACTATGCTTTTATGTCACTGGATCCAACAGTAGTTCGCTCGAACTGAGGGATTCCCAAAGTGAGGGACCGAGAGAACTTTCTCTTCATATCCAAAACCTAAAGTTCAAAAAGAGTTTGATTTTAAGGTTCCGATCCGAGAGACCTTGTGTCCTTGGTCCTCATGTTCGAACCAAATTCGATCACTTCTAAACTTATTTTCATATGTTTTAGAAAATTAATAAAGGGGGTTATTCAAGTAAGGAGAGTTATTGTGGTATGAAATTGTGGAGCATTGCCATTTGTTAATTGAGTTGCATTGCCAACACTCAAAAATAGTTCACACCATTTTATGATTTTTGTTTTCAAATTTGTAAGCAGCGTGGTGACAATTTTACATTATATGAAGTTAATAGAGAAGATTAAACTACTAGGGTACTTTTTTTTCTATAACTAGTTCAATACCCGCACTTTGTGCGGGTTGTATCTAAATAAATTTTAACATACTTTAAAAAAGATAAAGGAGATTGCTATAATATATTGAACTAACTACACAATCTTCTCTTCTAAAAATATTTGGTTTGGTTTTGTTTTTAATTTATTGTTGTTACTGGTAAAACATGCATCAAATTAGTTTGACTTTATCCGTGATAATTAATGATAACAAAAATTGTTTTAATATGTTAAACAAACCACACGGTATAATCTTCTAAAAAGATTTGTTTTAATTATTATTTTATTTATTTTTTTTGAAGAAAAGATACGTGAAATCGGTTAATATATTTTATCAGTTTTGTTAACTATTATTAATATTTAATAGGAAACAATTTTAAAATTAGAAATAAGAAATCAAAAACATGATTATATATATATATATATATATATATATATATAAAGTTTAAAATTAAAAAATTAATTAAAACAAAATTTTCAAAATTTAAAGGAAGAAAACAATATATGATATAAAAAATTCGAAATTATAAAATAAATTAAAAAAATTAGTTTTTGTAAATTAAAATATGCCTACATTAGTTTTTAAAAAATATAAAAATAAAATGAGAAAATTGGTGTAGGGAAGCCCTTTTTATATCCATGATACAATCTAGACCCCTCCAATTTTCTCTCCAAAAATAAAACTAAATTAAATTATAAAGAAACTATTAATTATGGGGACCACTCTAATTAAAAAGATTTTCTCCCTTAATTAACAAGTATAAATAACTATTAAAAATTAAAAAGATAAAATAAATTAAAAAGATAAGTGAATATTAATTGTGGGGACCACTCTCATTAAAAAGATTCTCTCCCTTAATTAGTATGATTGTTTTTTAATTAAATAAGAAAAATGAGAGTGGTCCCCACAAATTCTGTACATAATTTTATGTACATAATTTCGCACACAGATTATGTACATAATTTGGCACGCAGCTTATGTACATAATTTCGCACGCAGATTATGTACATAATTTCGCACGCAGATTATGTACATAATTTCGCACGCAGATTATGTACATAATTTCGCACGCAGATTATGTACATAATTTCGCACGCAGATTATGTACATAAATACGCACGCAGATTATGTACATAATTTCCCATGCAGATTATGTACATAAAATTATGTAATTAATTTTAATGCCAACAAATAAGCGACTCTTTGAAAAAAATAAGCAATATTAATTAAGGGAGAAATTTTTTTTAATATTAAAACTAATTCCTTAATTGTATGGACCACTCTCATTTTTCCTTTTTTATTTTAAAAATTTAAGGGAGAGAATCTTTTTAATTTTGAATAATTGTAGGGATCACTCGCATTTTCCTTTTTAATTTTGAAAGTATCTTAAATTTTTTTTTAGATTTTATCTTTTTTTCAAAATTACAAGGGGTCTAGTTAATACACATTGAAACAAAAAAGTCTACTTAATCTACATTTATACAATAAAAACCTACTTACCCCTTTTACTCAAATAAAATCTGGATATGTTTTTATTATGTTTTTGATATTAATTTATTTTGTTTTAATTAATCTTTGAGTAAAATTGATGTTGCATGATAATTTATTAGATTAAAGATGATTTGGCATTATGAGTGTTTATTAGTTTTAATATTTTTTTTATTATGAAATATATGATGGCAAATCCGTAAATATCCTGTGGCAATATCGTAAATAAATTGGAAAAATACTGACGTGGCTGGCCTTAGCACGCGACATGTGGACGAAGTGAGTTCTGCTTTAGTAAGATATATAGATACAAACAAGGCTCCTAGTATTTTACATGTTTTAAGAAAAGATAAATTAATAATAAGTGAATCTTTAATAGGAAGTTAATGGAAGATATTTATTCGGTAAAATATATTAATTAACCGTAAAATAAGGAAACAAGTTAAACAAGGTAAATGTGTGCTGAGATTTCCAATATGAAATATCCACAAATTTCACAATTCAACTAGAGACGGGAGAAACCTTTCGCCATATCAGTTGCGCCTTAGCATTCCTCTCGAGCTCTCGTCTTCCACCTATTATTCATCCTCAAAATTCTCTTTCAATTGCAGATTAAACGGTCGTCTTCAACAGGTTTAACTTATCAATTAATTCAAAGGATAATCCAAATCTCGAATCGAATAAATTTAGTTTCGCCATAGCCAGTGCTCTTGAGTTCTCGCTTCATCCCATTCTTCATCCTCAACATTTTCTTTCAAGCGCCTATTAAACGGTCGTCTTCAACACGTATAAGTTACCAATTTCTTCAAAGGGTTATCGAAATCTCGAATCGACTAACTTCAGTCGCCATAGCCAGATATGATATATTCGGATAGGGGTTGATTATGTACATATGTTACTGATTATGTACATATG
Organism: Fagopyrum homotropicum; assembly: GCA_033239125.1. Taxonomy (NCBI): domain Eukaryota; kingdom Viridiplantae; phylum Streptophyta; class Magnoliopsida; order Caryophyllales; family Polygonaceae; genus Fagopyrum; species Fagopyrum homotropicum. The sequence continues at coordinate 81,029,616 of BSWB01000008.1, forward strand.
TTCTTGCGAAAATATTACTAACTAACTATATATGTACCAAATATGTAGTTTGTGTACATTTGGATAGGGATTTGATGATACACAAACATATTTTGTGTGTACATATAACATGATGTCGATTAGCATATGTATAGTTTTGTGTTTGCATGAACATATGTTTGTAGTCTCTGGTATTTATGTACATATTTTGCTGCGAAAATGTTACTCACTAACTATATATGTACATATGTTTGCAGTCTTTGCGATTATGTACATATGTTGATGCGGAAATCATACCAAGATTGATTCAATATCGTCGTCATGGATGAACGCAAGTTGGAAAGGACGAACATTTCGGAAAATATTTTGATTTTCTTAATAAATGGAGATATTTTGATTCCCTTAATAAATGGAGAGAGAAAGATATTTACTTTCTCCTTTTGTAATAATTAGTTACTTAATAAATGGAGATAAAAATATATTCTTATTTCCTTACTATCCTCTTTTTATTTTAATAAAAAAATTGTTTATATAATCTAGAGGGGCCTATTTTGTACCCATTATTAACTTGAGACCCTTTATATGTTCATGGTTAGAAAAACATACATACTCCCCCATTTTACCCAAGTAAATACGACTATCTTCCTTTTGAAAATTTATTTTAAAAGGTTCAAACGTGGTCACATTTTTGTAAGTTTCAAAGGGTGTACTATTAGTTAAATTGTTTGTTCTAATTGATAACACGATTTATAACTTAGGTTTAGGTAATCATGTAGATAGTTTTTCCCATTTTTCATGCATGGTTGGTCATTAGTTCAGGACGTTTGCGCTCAATTCATGTATTTTGTCGAGATAGACGTCTACACGGACTCTTGCATGCTTTGTACGTATTTTGGAAGATTTATGAGCTTAATCGATACGTTCGAGGATCATTCCTCGAGACGACACACTTCCGGACTCGTTAAGGAGCAAGCTAGGAGCAAAGGAGAACACATAGGACCTAATTGGTGCATGCCTTGCACCAACTCATGGTCCAATGGTTCAAGGAAAGTTTCTGGACCAGAACCACGGCCAGGACCAGAACCACGGCCATGGAATATGCCCGTGGAATCTGCCAGGACCACGTTGACATGTGTCCCACGATCTCTTTGATGACTCTTGCTCTTGGTGGGTATTTAAAGGAATCTTGCAGGCTGTAATTGGGATCTCTCTTCCTCCTTTTTGACCTATCTTCTTCCCCAAAACATTTCTCCATTGTTGCCTCTCTTCCAAGCACCCATTATGGGTGTTCTTGGAAGAGATTAGTGTAGATTTTCGTTTTAGAGTGAGATTAGAGTGGTTTTGAGTGAGGTTTCCGTTGTTGACAACTTGGAACAGCTCTTGGAGCCTTGTAAGATTTGGTAACTTCTATTCTATGCCTTTAATGTCTTTTCTTTGGATTGTTCTTCATCATCTAACCATGACTTGCAAGCATGCTTTATTTGTGAAGTTTGATCTTGAAATGTATGTTGTTGGCTGAATAGATGTGATTCTAGGGTGAAGGAATGATGTTTATGCTTTGGACTATGATTGTATGGTCTTCCATGATAGTTTAGGATCGATTTGTGTTCGAAATCCCAACTCGAAATCAAACCACGGCCTGTTCTTCATGCTTCTACGGCCGTGGTTTTGCATGATCCACCCGTGTTTTGTTCTGTTGATCTTAAATTGATGAATCTCGATGTTAGGATGTAGATGTGTTGAAATCCTAGTGTTTGTTGAGTCGAACCTAGCCTAGGGTGACCTAGTGTTAGCAACTAAGAGTTAGAAGAGACCTACCCGGTGATTCTTGCCCTTAGATATCGAAGATGATAGACTCTAGGTAGTAGTGAGCCAAAAAAGCCACTATTGGATTGAGTGTGCTAGGATCTGTAACACCCCGAGTCCGCGGGACTCGGGGCGCTACGGGTTGGGACCTCACAATGGGTCCCAACTCTTAGCTTGACAACAATTTCACCGGATCTTGCAACAAGGCACAAATAAAAGCCAAAACCAAATACATTTTATGCAATGCAATGAACCCAAAACTATACAAACCAAAGACTTCAGCCGAGATACAACCGAAAGACCAAATGCCATACACGCGGCATACAATATATAATGAAAACAAAACTCAAACACGACTCCAACCAAAACCCAATCCTAAAATGTACGGAACCCCGGCTGCCCACTCTTCCGGATCTCTCGGCCGCATTCCTAACCTGCAAGACAATCTACAACAATCGGTATAAAACCGTTAGCTAATATTCGAGGCATTAGAATCAAGGTGAAAGGCACAAACACAAGTCAATCATCATAAACACCCAATACACTCCAAATCACACAAGTCCGGTTTATTATCTTATTATTATTAAGTCATATCCCGTTCTAATTCAACTTAGGTTGTCACACGAGAGTCACCGAAACTCGCCTCGGTCCCTACTTACCGGCATGGAATGGTGCTGATGCATCTGACCGTCTACCAGCACGGGATAGTCGCCGAGAACCTCCTAGCTCTCGCGGGAGCCAGGCAAGTTGTCACCGCCCGTTATCATACACTTGGGCCAAAATAATATAAGGTCGGTGGTCCTATTACCGGTTTAGTTGTTATAACATAAACAATAAACACACACCACCAAACACACATCAACGCTAATACAAGGAATACGAGCTAAGTAAGTCCGGAGACTTACCTTATCGCCACACTCAACTCACAACACTCTCGCTTCCCTTGGGAAGGAGTCCACAACCTGCTCACAAGAAGATAACTATGTCAACAACTCGCTCAACTCAAGAAGTCTAAGACTTCTACACAAATGATCAACGCTAGATCATTTGACTCACATTCTAGGACTGCATCCTAGAATCTCTCATTCTCACATCAAACTCAACACAAGCTAGAAGTCCTTAGACTTCTAGACCCTCGGATCTCGCAAGATCATAACTCACAACGCAACTAGGATAAGCCAAACCTAACTCCAAAATCCACAAGATCATACAAGCCCACCTCGAGCCTCAAAACGCTCACAAGTTCAACCATATAACTTAAAGCCTTATAACAACCTCACAAGATAACCAACATCTCAATCTTAGAATCAACATCAATCCATCAAACAATATCAAATTCTCGAAACTCACCTAAGGTCCATAACCACTACTTGGTATTCACTCTAAGTTATGCTAGATCCAACCAATCATGATACTAATACTAAACATAACTAAATGGAGTAAGATCATAAACTCGGGGAAGAAGGTACTCACATGACGTCAAAAGACGGAAGATGATTTAAGGATGTCGAATGCGGATTCGTTAGGCCATTATCGGGGTCGTTTCCGAACCTAACACCAAAACTAAACAAGTTTAGCTCATACGCTAAACTTGAACGGAATATATAATATAAATAAATATAAGGAAAACCCGTTTTCAAAAGCCAGCATTAAAACTCGTTAAACCCTTCCGAGCGAAAATTTGAAATTAAACCACTTGGTCGTAAACCCGAAATTACAACTTGAACCATAAACCGAATATAAAATCCGTAATTATATTTTCCGGGCATCTAAACAACATAATAAACCCAATGGTAAAACTCGTTCTCAAAGCCAAGGATAAACAAAACCGTTCAACCATTTTCCGGGCAAAATATACAATTATATAAACATAGTCAAAATCCGCAATCAACTTTTCCGGGCAACATATGCAATTCAATAAACTTGGGGTCAATTTTAGAAAACAAAACTTTGGGCCAAATCTGTAATTATGTTCAGCAGGGGTATGATTGACAATTTCCGAAATGTGGGTCAAATCTGTAAATACAAAACAATGGGTTACATTTGCAATTAACCAAGAAAGAGGGGCCCGATTTGACAAAACCCTAAAAGGGATCTTCACCCTCAATCGATACACAGGCTCGCTGGAACGGAGATGTAGGCGGCGGCGGTCTTCGGTGGCTCCGGCTAGGGCGAAGCATGGGCAGAGAGGGCTTTATCCCGCGTCGTCAAGTGAAGCATGTGGAGGCAGGCTCGGCGGCAACAACAAAACTGAGTAGGAGAGGTTGCTGAGAGACTGGAGAAGGGCTCGGCAGGCGACGGTTGTTGCTTCCCGGAGATTGGGTGTGGCGAGGCGGATCTCCAAGGGTTCGATTCTAGCGGCAAGGGTTGCAACAAGGCGGCTCGATCCCGATGAAGAAACAGAGAGTTGCAGAGGTGGGCGAGAGGGAGCTACATAGGGGATTGCGGCGGACAGAGGGTTGCTCTCCGGTGGCAGGCTCGACAAGATGGGCAAGAAGGGGAGGCGGCAGGCTCACTTCTCCGGCATAGGAAGGTGGACAGAGAAACAGAGAGGAGGGCTCATCTCCATGGCTTGAAGTGTTGCACTACTGCCAAGAGATAGAAGGGAGAGGAAGAACAAAGTGCTGCTGGTTGCTCACTTGGAGAGGAGTGAAGGAAAGGAGAGGAGATGCGTGTGAGAGAAGAGATACTTGGGAAAGCGAGGGGTCACATGGGGAGCTGCTCCCAGCCATGAGAGAGAAAGGTAAAGAAAACAAAAAGAATAGGAACGGGACGACATAAACTCGATCAAAGTTAATCGGAAAGGAACTTTTGGATAGGGAAACTTCCACGAACCTTTTCCGAAAATAAAATACGGAAAATATTTGTGGATCGAATAATAAGTAAAATTGCAAAAGAAAAAAAATAATATATACTTTGCGATATAGAACCCATTCTCGTAAATAAAATTCTGAGATTCCAATAATAATTAAAATACCGTTAAAATATTAATATAAAAGTATACTCGTAAAAATCAAATTTTATGACGTAAAATACTCATAAAACATACTTAAGATATTAAAATATCGATAACCGCCGGAAAAATAATATCGAAATCGCACCCAATGAACGGGGCGTTACAGGATCGTCGCCTAAGACTTACCTTTTCCGAGACTTACCCGGTAAGGAGGGGTTTGACCCTTAGGTAGTGGCCGGTTTGTGTAGAATTCCCGTCCTAGGGTCCTTGAGACTTACCCGGTAATAGGACCTTAGGTGCGAGATTAGTGGATGCATGAGACTTACCCGGTAATTGCTCCCATTAGAGAAACACCCAACTCCGAACAACCACAACTTTCCTTTCATCTTTAGAAGCATGAGTCCATTGTCATAATCGAATTTCCGAATCTCTAGAATCCGCTTCCTTACCTCTTATCTCTCGTCTTTGTGTGTGTGTTTGTTTATTTGTTGTGTTGAAATATTTGTGGCACTTGTTTGACCACCAAAAACCAACCAAAAACATTGTGTTTTGCGTTTCCTTTATTCCTCACCTTATCTTAGTTTAGATTACACTATCTTTGATAATTGAATGACTCGATTTCACCTCAGTCCTTGAGTTCGACCTCGGAATACTATCCCTACTACAAAACGACCCGTACACTACGGGTTTCGCTAGGTAGTTTAGGATTTTAGTTCGAGTTTATAAATGTAAAGCTTTTTGTGCTATTTCCTAGCGTAACAAGTTTTTGGCGCCGTTGCCGGGGACTAGGTCTAGATCGAGTCATTTGTTTTTGATTGTTTTTAGTATTTATCTTTATTGTTACTTTTGATCTTGTGTTGTTTTTGTCTTTGCCTTTTCATGTTTGCCATGGACGGATTGTACTTCCAAGACGACCTTGACAACATGGAGTATGAGGGATGGATGGAAAGCCAAGATCTAGGACCTCTCCATGATGAGTTTGAGTATTGGGAGGAGTTTGATGCCTATCATGAGTCCCATAATCAAGCTCATATGATTATATTGCCTCATGAAGAACCTCACCATCAACCTCACAATGATCGAGTAGAATCAATGCTAGAAGAAATGTCGAGGAAGATGGATGATCTAGAAAGCAACCTTGCTTCCATTTTGAGTTCCAACATGAAGCTCGAAGCGGATGTATCTCAACAAGAGGAGGTTCACCATGAGGAGATCCAAGAATTGCCCGAATCAACCATGATCATTAAGGAACTTCAAGAAGAGTTGGATGAAGCTTGGGAGCAAGTGAGGCTAAGGGATTTGGCCCTGAAGGATAAAAGAAGATTGAATTTCGAGAGGGAAGAACAAATGAGGAGGGAGATTGAAGAAATTAGGAATGCTCTTATGCTAGGAGATCCTACCATCCTTCAAGATCTACCTCCACCTCCTTCACCTTTGGAGGAGTGCAATGAAGTACTCTCACCCCCGGATATCCTTGCCATCAACCCCGGAACCACACTTGAAGAGCTCACGTGGAATGAAGACAACAGAGAGAACCACGGCCGTGGAGGACAAACCACGCCCGTGGAAGGTTCTGTCATAGGAAATCCTAAGCTAATTTCAACCCCTTCCAATCCTTCCTTGCTTGCCCGGAGTACATACGAAGATTGGAGCCCCTTTCCTAAGGAGTCTCGTTATTGAATGAAGGGGGCAAGAATGATGGATCCATGATGGTTATGGAGCACTTCAATGAAGGATTCTTTCCAAGAATCGGATTTCTTCGGATCATAGAGGATGATGATGACAAGTGTTTCACCGGTGTGACTATGGAGTATAAATTGCCTAAGTATGGGGTGGCATCTATGGTTGCAACTCCATACTATCATCAAGGAAGCGGTGATGAAGTAGTCTACTACTCACCAGTGAAGAGAGAACCTAAAGCTTATTTGGGCATCAAGTGGCCCTTGCTTGTCATCATGGATGCCGGTAAAAGATGGTTGCTTGGACTCCTCAAGAAAACCATGGTATTCGAGGTGGATTGACATGTCCACGGAGTTTGGTCAAGCTAATGACCTAAAAGAAGCGCTTAATGGGAGGCAACCCATTGGTACAACTCTTTCCCTTTTCTCTTTTGCTTTTGTTTTTGTTTTTGTGTGTTTTTGTGTTTTGTGTTTGTGTAGTAGATTTCAGGTAATGAGGAAGCCTTGCAAAGCGAGTTGATGACGATGATCCCGTTTTCAACCATGGGTGGAGCGGACGTGAGACTTGGACGGCTTGAGGTGTCTTTGTTGGATGGAAGAGCTCCCATCTCGCACACACCTTGGCGCGGGTCTCGACGCAGGAATGACTATGAAGAGCTCTCTACCATGCTTGATCGATCATCCATCACCACCACTCCACACGAGTTAACCCAAATACCATAGCAAACCATTTTTACATTGTGAGAACCCTCTTTCACTCTTCTTTACTTGAATACCACATTGGGGACAATGTGTTTCTAAGTATGGGGTGGGGTTTGCATGATATTTTGCATCTAGGATAGTTCAATATTGTCACATTTTTCATTATGTCTTGCATTGTATATACTCATTTCGAAAAAAATCCAAAAAATCAGAAAATTTAAAAATTTTTGTGCTTTTTAGGCTTGGATATGACCCTAATGATGAATCTTGTCATGTGGATTGGCTATGGATGACCTTATGTGTTAAATTGATGAATGCATATGTGGACTTGAAGTACTTATATTGGATCCCATGAATGGATTGTGATCATGATGTTTGCCTTGATTGGATTAAGTATTGAAAGTCGAAATTACATGATAGTTCTTGCACATCATCTAGGAATGAATGAGGCAATTCATCTTTCTCTACTTCTCATCTCGATCATGTTGTTTAAGCACCTCAATTTATATAAATTTGACCTCTTTTGACCCATCCGGGAATAGGAGCATGTTAGTGTGTTGATGTGTGTGAAAAGCAAGTGTGGGGTGAAGATGTTGATGAAAGAATGTCATGAATAAAATGCTGAATTTGTTGTGAAAGTGTAGACAAAAATATAGGTTTGGGGACGTTGGTTTAAATGACGAGTAACTCGGCACCATTCACATAATCGGGTGTTTGTGCCTTGCCAAAGTCAAATAAACCAATAGTCCTAACGAGCTTTGGTATGTGTGCCCGGTGTGGATGCACCTCGAAAAATAGAAAAAACCCGAGGACGGCTAATCACCAAGGTTTCGGCTTTTGTACACCAATGCCATTGTCTCAAAAATAAATGAAAGAAAAAGAAAAGAAAGAAAAGATGGAGAAAATATACACTTGTGGAAAGTTGATCAAGGACAAAATTGTGGAGTTAGTTCCATTCCCGGATTAGCATCACATAGCCTAGAAAAATTCCCACCTAATCACAACATTTCCTGGCCTTCTATTTCACAAGTCCTTGTGACCTACTTGCATGTGTGTAAGACTTAGTGATCTAGATTGAATATGCTCATGATCATCTTGACTTCTTCATTTTCGCATTTTATGCATGCTTTCGAATTAAGTATAATTGTCTTTCCATGCCTTCATTTATTCGATGCATGATTGCTTGCCCATCGCTATGAAACAAGACCTTGAAGGTGATCCAATAATAGAAGCACACCTCCAAAAAGATTTTACCATTTTTCTGCATACATAAATCATGTCATCTCTTAGTCTATAGTTGGGAATTTGCTCGGGGACGAGCAAACCTTAAGTATGGGGTATTTTTGATAACACGATTTATGACTTAGGTTTAGGTTATCATTTAGATAGTTTTTCCCGTTTTTCATGCATGGTTTGGCATTAGTTCAGGACGTTTGTAGGTATTTTGGGAGATTTACGAGCTTAATCGATACGTTCGAGGATCATTCCTCGAGACGACACACTTCCGGACTCGTTAAGGAGCAAACTAGGAGCAAAGGAGAACACATAGGACCTAATTGGTGCATGCCTTGCACCAACTCATGGTCCAATGGTTCAAGGAAAGTTTCTGGACCAGAACCACGGGCAGGACCAGAACCACGGCCGTGGAATATGCCCGTGGAATCTGCCAGGACCACGTTGACACGTGTCCCACGATCTCTTTGATGACTCTTGCTCTTGGTGGGTATTTAAAGGAATCTTGCAGGCTGTAATTGGGATCTCTCTTCCTCCTTTTTGACCTATCTTCTTCCCCAAAACATTTCTCCATTGTTGCCTCTCTTCCAAGCACCCATTGTGGGTGTTCTTGGAAGAGATTAGTGTAGATTTTCGTTTTAGAGTGAGATTAGAGTGGTTTTGAGTGAGGTTTCCGTTGTTGACAACTTGGAACAGCTCTTGGAGCCTTGTAAGATTTGGTAACTTCTATTCTATGCCTTTAATGTCTTTTCTTTGGATTGTTTTTCATCATCTAACCATGACTTGCAAGCATGCTTTATTTGTGAAGTTTGATCTTGAAATGTATGTTGTTGGCTGAATAGATGTGATTCTAGGGTGAAGGAATGATGTTTATGCTTAGGACTATGATTGTATGGTCTTCCATGATAGTTTAGGATCGATTTGTGTTCGAAATCCCAACTCGAAATCAAACCACGGCCTGTTCTTCATGCTTCCACGGCCGTGGTTTTGCATGCTCCACCCGTGTTTTGTTCTATTGATCTTAAATTGATGAATCTCGATGTTAGGATGTAGATGTGTTGAAATCCTAGTGTTTGTTGAGCCGAACCTAGCCTAGGGTGACCTAGTGTTAGCAACTAAGAGTTAGAAGAGACCTACCCGGTGATTCTTGCCCTTAGATATCGAAGATGATAGACTCTAGGTAGTAGTGAGCCAAAAAAGCCGCTATTGGATTGAGTGTGCTAGGATCGTCGCCTAAGACTTACCTTTTCCGAGACTTACCCGGTAAGGAGGGGTTTGACCCTTAGGTAGTGGCCGGTTTGTGTAGAATTCCCGTCCTAGGGTCCTTGAGACTTACCCGGTAATAGGACCTTAGGTGCGAGATTAGTGGATGCATGAGACTTACCCGGTAATTGCTCCCATTAGAGAAACACCCAACTCCGAACAACCACAACTTTCCTTTCATCTTTAGAAGCATGAGTCCATTGTCATAATCGAATTTCCGAATCTCTAGAATCCGCTTCCTTACCTCTTATCTCTCGTCTTTGTGTGTGTATTTGCTTATTTGTTGTGTTGAAATATTTGTGGCACTTGTTTCACCACCAAAAACCAACCAAAAACATTGTGTTTTGCGTTTCCTTTATTCCTCACCTTATCTTAGTTTAGATTTACACTATCTTTGATCATTGAATGACTCGATTTCACCTCAGTCCTTGAGTTCGACCTCGGAATACTATCCGTACTACAAAACGACCCGTACACTGCGGGTTTCGCTAGGTAGTTTAGGATTTTAGTTCGAGCTTATAAATGTAAAGCTTTTTGTGCTATTTCCTAGCGTAACACTAATGATTCTTGCTCTTGTTTTAATAATTCAAATTGTTTGTTCTAATATTTCATATATTTTACAAAAAAATTTGTAACTATAACTTTGCTAATGAACTAATAATATAAAGTTTTGGACTGTCAAATATTTGTAATAAAATGTTCTGATAAATTTATTTATTTATTTGTTTAAATTTCTAACAAACCAATAGAATTTTAGAAATATATATTGGTTATAACAAAAAAAAATATTTCTCCACCAAAATATAATCTTATACGGAGTATTAATTTCTTAACAACTCTTCCATCGTGACGGCCGATCTTGCGGATAATTAGGTTGATGAATTTAATCCAATTGATTTCTTCAACAATAAGGTGAATTCTTATTCATCCAATGTGCTTTAAATACTTTTTCATCCTCCTTCCTCGTCAACTCTTTATATTTTAAACAACTCTTTTTCCTTATTGATTTATTTAATAATATTTTTATAGGTTTAATTGAACATGTCAAATTATAGTGTATTAACAAGTTTCATTATCTCGGTGTGAGCATGGTCATCCATTTTTTGTGTTTTTTCTTCAGAAGTTTGAGCCGTGTAGTCACTAGTAAGGATTATGAGGCACTTCTCTTTTGTCAAGACGGGTTTCATATTCGTATACACACCGTAAAGTCGCTAGATCCATTGAAGGGCTATTTCGAAATATTTTTTAATTACTTTATTTGTACAAATTTATTCAAGCAAAACCAGAACGAACAAGAAAGAGGAGTTTTATCTTCGATCTAAAACAAGGGATTAAGGTTTTGGCATTAAACCAGAAAATATGTCTAAATTAAAGAAAATATCACTTCAGGCTAGTATTGGCATGCACGCAATAGAGATTAGGTTCGAATTCAACTGCTTGACCCTGGAACCCCACGACGGTGGTCCCTTGGTGACTTCGCAAACAAACTTCCCACTTTGTTGGAGTTATATCAACACATAGAAGATGAAACTGAATGATATAATATTCTCACAGCTGAAAGTATTACATGATCTGTATTTATACACAGTAGCAAGGTTGTTAGGGTTTGTTACACCTCTGATTTATTTACATATGTGACCCTCTTATTCTATATATCTCGATATAATATCCTATACCCCCTTCAAGTTGGATCGGTATAACGAGGCAAAGCTTGTGCGATAAGAAGGCGTGTTGTTGGGCTCCAAGGGCCTTGGTGAAAATGCCAACCAGTTGAAGACCAGAAGAGACATGTGCAGTAGTAATAACTCCTTTTTGGACCTCATCATGAACAAAATGACAATCGATTCGAAGGTGCTTTGTACGGTCATGAAAAACAGGATTAGCCGCCAAGTGTTGCGCTGCTTTGTTGTCACAATAGAGAACAAAAGGACGAGGAACCATGACATGAAGATCTTGAAGTAAACCATCCATCCATATAATCTCACTGGTGGTCATGGACATGGCTCGATATTAGCTTTTAGCCGATGATTTGCTAACAGTGCACTGCTTTTTAGTCTTCCAGGAGACTATACAAGGACCTAGAAATAAGCAGTAGCCAGTAATGGATCGGCAAGAGAAAGGGCAAGATCCCCAATCAGCATCGCTGTACACTGTGAGAGTAAGACTAGATTGAGCATAATAATGAAGAGCATAGTCCATTGTGCCTCTAAGATATCGTAACAGATATGTAGTTGCATGCCAATGAGGAAGGCGAGGTAAAGCAAGAAATTGACTAAGTTGCTGCACCGTATATGCAATGTTTGGTCTAGTAAGTAATGGAGAAGACGACCAATGAAGCTCTTATATGCTTCTGGATCAACATAAACATCACCAACTTCAAGTGATAAATGAGTGTTCCTCTACATAGAAAAAGTAGTAGCACTGGAATTCAACATGTTAGTATCATGCAAAATATCATGAATATATTTGTGTTGGTTTACAACAATCCTGAAGGGGTATAAGCAATTTCCATCCCCAGAAAGAATCTTGCTTGACCAAGATCTTTGATAGTAAACGCATGATCAAGAGCAACTTTAAGAGACATAATCTCTAAAGGGAGATTGCTAGTGATTAACACATTATCCACATATACCAACATAATGGTAATGCTAGAGGAAGACTTCTTAACAAACAATGAATAGTCTTGATGAGATTGAACAAACTTCAACTGAATAAGGAGCTTAGTGAATTCAATGTTCCATTGACGACTAGCCTGTTTAAGGCCATAGAGAGAACGTTTCAGTCGACACACATGTCCAGAAGGGGCTTTAGTGTAACCTTGAGGAGGCAAAAGGAATACTTCTTCATCAAGATAACCATGTAAGAAGGCATTGTTAGTATCTAGCTGATGAAGAGGCCATGATTGAGCTGCAGCAAGAGCAAGTACCACATCGATGGTGGCAAATTTGGCAACTGGACTAAAAGTGTGCTTGTAGTATTTATTTTTAATCTAGTTATACCCTTTGGCAACTAGACGTGCCTTGTGGCGCTCAATGGTACCATCCGGACGATATTTGATCTTATAGATCCATTTGGATCCAATAGTAGTCTTCCCTGGAGGTAATGGAACAATCTCCCATGTATCATTGAGTTCAAGAGCATGCATTTCTTTAGTCATAGCTTCAATCCAGGCAGGTGAATCTTTGGCCTGATTGTAAGTAGCTGGCTCAAAAGATTGGATAACATTGCATAAAGCGTGTATATATTCTGGAGAATGAATAGTTAAATCAAAATGATGAAGAGCCTCAACATTATTGCACTTGTAATCCTTGAGATATGAAGGACGAATGATGGTGCAAGATGGACAAGATGAAGGAATAGGGAGGGATGGTGAAGGTAGGGATGATGAAATAATTAAAGGTGACTAAGCAGGAGGACTTTCTGTAGAGGCAGGATGAAAAGGGACAGGAATAGGTTGAGCAAAAGAAGGAGTGGGAGGACTTTCTGTAGTTACTGGTGAATGCAAGGACTGAGTGGTCATCGAAGAAGGGACAGAATATAAGGATGAAGATGGAGATGGAACAATCCATGAAGTAGGAGAATCACCATCAGGGGCAGGGGTAACTAAGGGAAGGGGATGAGAAGATGAAGGTGTGTTACGCTATTTTTGGTTTCACAAAAAGCTTTACATTTATAAACTCGAACTAAAATCCTAAACTACGTAGTGAAACCCGCAGTGTACGGATTGTTTTGTAGAAAGGAAAGTATTCCGAGGTCGAACACAAGGACTGAGGTGAAATCAGGTCATTCAATGATTAAGGATATTGTAAATCTAAACTAAGATGAGATGAGGAATAAAGAAAGTGCAAAACACAATGTTTTTGGATGGTTTTGGGTGATCAAACAAGGATCACAAATATATCAACACAAATAAGCAACACAAACACACAAACACAAAGATAGGAAATAAGAGGTAAGAAAGCGGATTCTAGAGATTCGGAATTCCAATTATGACAATGGACTCATGCTTCTAAAGGTCAAAGGAAGGTTGTGGTTGTTCGGAGTTGGGTGTTTCTCTAATGGGAGCAATTACCGGGTAAGTCTCATGCTCCACTAGTCTCGAACCTAAGGTCCTATTACCGGGTAACTCTCAAGGAACCTAAGGACGGGAATTCTACACAAACCGGCCACTACCTAAGGGTCAAACCCCTCCTTACCGGGTAAGTCTCGGAAAAGGTAAGTCCTAGGCAACGTTCCTAGCACACTCAATCCAATAGCGGTTTTTTTTGGCTCACTACTACCTAGAGTACATCATCTTATGTATCTAAGAGAGGAAATTACCGGGTAAGTCTCATTCCTCAAAAGGTTGCTAACGTTAGGTCACCCTAAGCTAGATTAGGCTCAACAAACACTATTTCAACAAATCTACATCCTAACATCCAGATTCATCAATACAAGCACGACAAAGAGAAGTCACGGGTGGATCATGGAAACCACGGCCATGGAGTCCTAAAGAACAGGCCGTGATTTTACACTGAGTTGGGGTTTCAAACACAAATCGATCCTAAGCTAAAATGGAAGTCCATACAATCATAGTCTAAAGCATAAACATCATTCCTTCACCCTAGAATCACAACTATTCAGCCAACAACATACATTTCTAGATCAAACTTCACAAATAAAGCATGCTTGCAAGTCATGGATAAATGATGAAGAATAATCCAAAGAAAAGACATTAAAAGCTAGAATAGAAGTTACCAAATCTTACAAAGGCTCCAAGAGCTGTTCCAAGTTGTCAACAATGGAAACCTCACTCAAAACCACTCTAATCTCACTTTAAAACGAAAATCTACACTAATCTCTTCCAAGAACACCCACAATGGGTGCTTGGAAGAGAGGCAACAATGGTGAAATGTTTTGGGGAAGAAGCTAGGTCAAAAAGGGAAGAGAAGAAGATCCCCAATTACAGCCTGCAAGATCATTTAAATACCCACCAAGAGCAAGAGTCATCCAAAGAGATCGTGGGACACGTGTCAACGTGGTCCAGACAAAAACCACGGGTAGATTCCACGGGCGTGGTTCTGGTCTCTGGCCGTGGTTTTTCTCCAGAAACTCTCCTTGGATTATTTAGCCATGAGTTGGTGCAAGGCATGTACCAACTAGGTCCTATGTGTTCTTCTTTGCTCCTAGCTTGCTCCTTAACGAGTCCGGAAGTGTGCCATCACGAGGAATGATCCTCGAATGTGTCGATTAAGTCCAAAAGCTCCCCAAAATACCTACAAAACCGACAAAAGTCGTTGTAGACGTCTATCTCGACAATATGCATGAATTAAGCGCAAACGTCATGAACTAATGCCAAACCATGAATGAAAATCGGGAAAAACTATCGAAATGAATGCCTAAACTAACGTCATAAATCGTGTCATCAAGGTGGAATAGAAATTGATGGACTATGAAATGGAAGGATGTGCTCTTGGAACATCACATGACGGCTAATAAGAACTTTTCTGGTGGTAAGATTGAAGTGCTTGTAAGCCTTTTGTCCAGGAGGATAGCCAAAATACATGGAGTTGAAACACGTTCAAACTTGTCTCTCTTTGGAAGAAGACTAAAACATAAGTAGCCAATGACCCTCAAATGATCATAAGAAGGTTTAGATTTATGCAACAGCTCAAAAGGTGACTTCTAGTCAAGAATGAAAGAGGGCATAAGATTAATTAAATATGTAGTAGTGAGGATGCACTCAACCCATAGATAGAGAGGTAACTTGGCATGTAAATGAATAGCACGAGCAATTTCAAGTAAATGGCGATGCTTACGTTCAACTTTGGTATTTTGTTGAGGTACGTAGGGAGCATATTTCTGGTGTATGATACTTGAGGTAGAAAACAAATCCTGGAGCTGATGCTGCATAAACTCAGCTCCATTGTCCGAACGAAAGACTTAGACAACAATATGAAACTGGTTCTTGACATACGCTAGAAACTTGGAGATTATTTTGTAAATCTGCTGCTTAGTTGACATAAGAAACGTCCACGTGGAACAAGTAAAGTCATTTACAATTGTAAGGAAATAACGTGCACCACATAAAGACAGAGTTTGATACGGCCCCAAATATCAACATGAATTATGCTGAAAGCAGTTTTAGCTCGAGAATTACTCGGTATAAAAGGTAATTTGTGCTGTTTGGCAGTAATACAAGCATGACAATCTATATGTGTCAAGTTGAAAGAAAAAGAAGCATCAACATGCTGAATTTTCAACAATGACATATGTCCTATTCTGGCATGAAACAGGTGCATATCACAAGATTTAGAAACTAAATGAGAAACAACACAAGTAATATGGTTGAAACCATATGAGTTTAACTTGTCGAGGTTGCCTTCCTTGTAGCCAGTAGCAATGACAGACTCACTGGAAAGGGCCTCAAATAAACAAGAGGTGTGAGTAAAAATGACCTTCATAGGTAGATCAATTATCAGGCGAGAGATAGACAATAGATTGTGCTTGAACTGTGGAACGTAGAGAACATTATGAAGTGTGATTTCTGGAGATAAAATCACATTTCCTTTGTAATGAACCTCCTTGACTGAGCCATCGGGAAGACCAATCAAAATTGGTTTAACAAGCTGTGTTAGATTAGAAAAAATAGGATTTACAAAAGCTAATATTGATAGCATTATGGACAAAATGGCTAAGAATACCTGCAAAATTAATATATGGAATTTGCTGCTTATCCGTCATTAATTTGAGGACTTCTTGATAAACTGCATTCACCATGGAATTATCCATGGGAAGGGAAGAAGGTGGAACATCTTCAATATCTAGAGGTGTATTAGCAACAGCTAAATCATTGGCAGAGCCAGAAGGTGGAATGTAATTAGGAGCCCGAGCACTTGGAGATTTGTCCTCTTTCTGCTTATACACTTTATACCAGTCAGGAATGCCTGTTAGCTTAAAGAAGCCTCACACAAATGGTCTTTCTCCTTATAGTATGAACATTGTCTATCATACTTCTCCTTTTTAAAATCCTTCCTGCTACCACCTGCTTGCCTATATGGAACAGATGTAGCTACAGCAAGCACATCATGCTGAATTGGAACATGACAGGTTATTTCGTTTTGTTTCTCTACTTGCAATATCATATGGAAAGCCCTATTTTTAGTAGAAAGAGTTTCCATAGACAGAATATGACTACGTATGTGTTCGTATTGCTCATTTGTTCCCATAGGCAATTGCATAACTCGATTATTAACTTCTCTAGCAGAAATTTTCTTGAGAACCTCACAAATGCAGTGACTAATACCTCGACAGGAACAAGCTGGGATAGCATCAATGGAATTCAATTCATCCCATAACTTCTTCATTTTACCAAAATAAACAGAAACAGAAACATTTTCTTGCTTGAGAGATGACAATTCCTTATGACTTGATAGAAAAGAGGTGCGTTAGATACCTAAAAAAAGATATAAAAAAAAAATTTGTCTTGGAGAGGGTAGGTATTAGAACAACAAAAATGATTAATGATTAATTAATTAATGTTACTTTAAACCCAAAAGAAGTTTGTAAGTTGATCATTGGGTACAAGAGAAAAAAAAAGAAGATACAATGGTAATGAGAGTAGATATAGGGAATTGAAATATGCAAAAGACAATCAATGAATAGCACACGAGAGAAAAGACTGTTAAGAGTTGAATTAGAAGAGGTGATCGATGATAACAGGAGTCTGAGTCGTCTTAGCGGGAGTTTGACTCTTCTTAACGGGGTTAACTCTGCGGCACGACTTCCTAACTTGGCCTTGGTTGCCTGTAAGAACTCCCATCCTCCCGAGGTTAACCAAAGCCTTTCCAAAGTTGACTTGGAACAAAGCATTGTTGGAAGCATACTTGGCAACAATGTACTTGGTGGAGGGATCAAGCGCAATTTTTTGATCAATTTCGAGGACACCTTTGCGGGCAATGATTGCCTTATATAAGCCGTTGTCGACGGTGTTGACACTCTTTGGGCTACTTTGGTCAAGGAAGAGTGGGGTGCCGCCATTTCCATTACGAGGACAAGTTCTCTTGAGGAAAGGGACGAATGTAGGGTTGATGCTTGGGTCAGTTTTGCCGGGAACGTTGTTGAAGGAGTAGAGACGGTTTTGAATGAGGGCACAGTGTGTGATACCAACGGTATGACCGCCTAGAAGAAGAACGAAATCTTCCTTTCCAAGACCTTTGGCAGCGAATGCTTGAATAGAGGCAGCAACGGAAACATTGGGTGGAGGGAGAGATTTGGTATCAGCGGCTTTTGAAACGCTTCCGTCTCTTCTTCCGGTTTCTACGTTGTACCACCGTCCCCCGCCCTGCATGTATGTAGTTGAATTGAACCCTAGGTTAGCTTGTACGATCATAGATCATATATATATATATATACATATTTATAGGTAGATATGATGGACTTACCATGACAACAGCCGCTCTAGTGGCTATGTTAACGATATCGGCACAAGACACAAGTCCCGGGCAATAATGTTCCAAAGTACTCTTGACGGCATCGATAACTTCGTAACTCCTGACACTTCCATTCGGTATAGCCGTTTTCTCACTGCCCGGTACGTCCAATAAAAGTGAAGCATCACATCCCTAAAAAAAATGATGTGCACGTTAGATGACGCAGCAAATAGCGCATTCATTATATGGGTTGGTAATCACAACTCACCCGCACAAAGCAGTCATGGAACAGCATACGTAGGAGAGCAGCCGGGAGGGTACGGTCCCTGATGTAGTGACCCTTTACGATGTCAAAGACAATAGCCTCGACATCGTTCCTTCCACACTTTCCGTTGTAGAAGCCGACCCTCAAGGCAGGAGAACCGGCCAGGCACTCCCCTGCAAGAGTCATCACTATAAACACAACAGCCAGTGCCGCCGGAGCCTTGGTCATCTTACCTAGCTTGGATTTGCCGGTAAGTACTGTAAATGTACTATTAGATCTTTGCTTGTTTCTTTGTTTTCTTCTCTTATCTGATGAGGAGGAGGAGGTACCAACATCTTCACTATTTAAAGGGGCCATATCCAGCACCAATCAAGTTGACTCTACAAAATTGTCTTTTTAATTTCAACTATTCAAGACGTGCCTTCTTCTACCAATTTCCACACTTGAATTTGTATGACAAAAAGTTGATATTTGCACGATTACTAATTAGCTTTAGATAAAATATCATAAACTTGGTCTAAATTGTGTGCATTCCACTAGATAGATATAAACAAATAATTGTAATGAAATAATTAGTACGTACTACTTGCTTGCTGTACTTTTGACAGATATTGTAACTGGCTTTTGGGTGTCAACAGGGACATGTATGTAACATATAAATTTGCTACTTATATCTTTATTACCTTTACAAAATATATGGCATATATTAAACTTGATTTAAATTTTATGAAAAAACTAGATATAAATAAATAATTGTAATGAAACATACCGTACGTTGTACTGTGCATACTCCAACTACAAGGGGTGAAGTCTTTGTATTAGGTTATTTTTAATTAGGTATTAGCAATATTTGTTATTCTCTCAATCATATTACAAGGGGTGAAGTCTCTCAATCGTAAATTCTTATCTTATGACTAGATATATAAGGATTAACCTACTCATTAGGGCTACCGTCTTGCACATCATTATACATCCATTACGAAGAGAAGAAATCAAATTTACAATCTCGAGGCGTTCAAGGAGATTGAAGGAAGAAGACAAAGGCTTTACATAGGAGTTAGTGTATCTAGACTTATTGAGGCTAATTTGGATTTGGTAATCTAGGTTCAAAGGTGTATAGTTCGAGTGCTATGTTGTAACCTAGACAATTAATCACTAAAGTTATTTGGATTTCTATCAACTTAGATCGTGTGAAATAGCCTTCTTTGTTCGAGTGAGAACCCAGTCGAGGGTCCAAACCATCTATGTTGAATTTTTTTTGCATCTAATTCTTCTTAGTCTGAGTGGACTGTATTCTATGCTCAAGTGATGTGTTTTCTTAGTCCATTTAAGGTATTCACTCGAGGTACGTTGACAACTCATCTTCAATTGCTTCTTATCTCGAGTGCAACCTTCCTTGCAGCCCGAGTTAGGCTTCACTCCATGCTCTTTATTTGAGGTTTTTTAGCTCCTATAATTTCATGTAAGGATCATGCTTTCCTTCTTCTTTCCTTTGCTCTAAAGAGGTATATGATTATGTGATGATTGCTCCTTTGGAACTGTTGGGATGTTGAATTTTTTCATTTATGCTCCATCTGAGATCTAAAACACCTATAAACACAAAACACGATGGGAGTAGATATTTTTTGATATTTAGAACATTAGCTAAGATGTAGATGCCTAAAAATTGTAAAACAAGGGAAAAGCACATAAACACACATCTATAAACATACCATGAAAGCATTCTATCAAAATACCCCATACTTATCTCTTGCTTGTCCCCAAGTAAGAACAAAATAAGAAGGATAAAGAAAGACAACAAACCAAGAAATATAAAAATAAAATCTTATTTGGGTATGCTTCAAATAGTTGATCACTTTTTAAAATATTAGAGTCATGATAAGGTATAAGACATAGTTGAGAATAATGATTATGAAGTAAACATGGAATATTATATTCTAAATCTTCACTCATAAAACTTTTAGCCTAGAATCCGAAGTTAGAACAACTCATGCTTGCTACTTAAAGGTCTTTAATGATGCTTGCATATGGCTTGTATTGTTCAACTTATGAGTAAGAGATAGGTAAACACTCACATGAGTGTCAACTAAAGCTTTTCTTCTTGGACTCGGCCTAACAAAAAAAATCTTCATGCTCTTTTTTGACATGATTTACAATCACTTGACATTAATCTTTTGATGTTCAGATACATGGAATCATTGACATAAAAGCAAAAAACAAAAAATAAGCATTCATCACATAGCCAATAGGAATTTGAACTTTGATGAGCTATAACTGGCTTTTTCTTTACTTTTTTCATTCATATACCTTTTGTCTAACGGGTAACTTGGTGACTTCGCAAACAAACATTCCACTTTGTTGGAGTTGCTTATACGTCCTAGAACCTAGTGCCGACCGGTTTATGTTTTCCCGAATCGATTCAGGCGGACGAAAAAAGATATACAAAATTTGTGTGGGAGAGGGTAGTATTAGAAAAAAATAAAAAAAAATAATGGTTAATTAATGTTACTTTAAACTCCAAAAGAGTTTGTCAGTCGATCATTGGGCACAAGGCAAAAAGAAAGTAGATACAATGTTAATGAAAGGAGATTTAGGCAATTGAAAAATAAAAAAGACAATCAATGAATAGCACACGAAACAAGAGACCGTTAAGAGTTGAATTAAAAGAGGTGATCGAGTCAGGCCACACGTTCGTTGAGCATCCGGTAGCTGTCTTAGAGCGTAGTATGAGACGCTTTCGCTCGAAGGACATACCGACGATGAAGATTCAGTGGTCGATGCGAGGAGTTGATGAGGTGACATGGGAGACAAAGGCGTAACATTCGGAATTTATATTCCGGGTGTTGAGCGGTTTATCGACCTTCCACAGGTGCGGCTCAGTTTTCCCGCAGGCACGAGGCGCTAAGTGACAGGATTTATCCCAAAATCTCGTTCCGACCTCTCGTTTCCACCATTTCTTTTGGACCCCTCGGTTCCTAGCGTTTTTGGGAGAATGGGTCAGCTGACCCTTGAGCTTCCCCTTTCGTGGCAGCCTTGTCCCTTCTCTCTCTCTCCTCTCATTCTTGATTTCACGTGAAAGTTTCTCTCCCTTTTCTCTTTCTTCTCTCTTTGGCTTGAAAGCACTTGGAAGCCATTCTTGATGATCTTTCCATTCTTCTTCTTGTTTGGATGTCCAGCAGTGGGATTCTACAGATCCGGATTTGTAAGTGTAAGCCCTTTCCTCCCTCTCCATTTCTTCATCTTTATCTCCTTCCCTGAGCTCCAATGGTGGAAGCAATGGTTCCTTAGCTTTCTTCCTCTTTGTATCGTATGTGCTCGGATCTAGCTTAGATCTAGTGTGTTGATGATGTTGAGTGTGGTGATCAATTTGGATTGGAACAAGCCAGCCTTGAGTGGCCGGGAACACCAAAAACTAGTCGAAGAAGAGCTCGAAGTCACCTTTCTGGAGTTCGACCGCACCCGCGGCTGGACAACGCCGCGGGGGCGGCCATGCACCTGAGCCGCAGGGGCGGCTAGCCCAGGCCGTAGGGGCAGCCACTGGCTCAGCCAGCCACCCCGTGCGACCTTCTTCTCCTCTTCGCGGTTGTGCTTCCTTCCTTCCGTTCCGCGCCTTTGCCCAGTGAGTATCCTCCCTTGAACATGTCTTCTTAGCTTCTCCTAGAGTGTATACGTGTTAGAAGCATGCTAGGATGGCTTAGATAACCTTGTGGAATGCCATGTAGTGGCCTTGGATCTTAGATGAGTGTTTGAGGTTATCGATGTTCTTAGACTTGTTGAGTCTTGGGGCTTGAGTTGTTTATCTTGTGGTGAGTGTAGGGCTGTCCTTGTGAGACTCACAAGGATTGTGAGGATTTGATGATTAGGGTTACACATCGGTTGAGGTGGTAGAGATTAGGACGAGTGTATCCATCTTGTGCTTCAGTTTTTGATCTTGCGAGAGCATTAGGACTAGAAGTCTAAGGACTTCTAGCTTGTGAGTAGTTGTTGACTATCGTGCCTTGGCTTGCACATGCTTGGTTATATTCCTATGGGAAATATGATTTGGTTGACCGTTGGGACGAGGTAAGTCTACGGACTTACTTAGCTCGCTTTTACGCATTATTTGGATATGTGATGGTGGTGGTTGCTTTACCTTTGTTTATATCCATGAAACCGGATTAGGGCAACTTGGTTGTATATATGGTTGGCCCATTGTTATTATCCTTATCGGGTGGTGACATCACTGCCCAGCTCCCGAGGGAGACTAGGAGGATCTCTGCGACCAGGCCATACATGGTATACGGGCGGGCTTCTTCATCACTCCCTTAGGGTATACGAGTTTAGTGCCGCCACACTCCTGTATGTTACATGGGGACAGAGGCGAGAGTTATAAGACTCTCGTGTCACACTTTAAACGAATGGAAGTAGTAATGGAATAACCTAAAAAGAGAATAAGAACCGGATGTGTATGTTTATGTGCATGATGTGTGTTATGTATGCTTTCGTGTGTGTTTGTGCCCTTGCAATCTTTATAATGCCTAGAATGTGAGCTAACGGTGTTATACCGCTTGTTGTAGTTGCCGTGTTGGTTAGGTGTGGCCGTTGTAAGATCCTAGGTTTTTGCCTTCACCGCCCCTGCGGTGAAGATGGCCGCCCCCGCGGCCAACCGCCCCTACGGCTGATGAGATCCGCCCCTGCGGATTTTGCGACAGATCGCGCTGATCTGTTTTCGTCGTTTTATCTTTTTTCCATAGATAGAATATCCAATATTCTATCTTATGGGTAGGTTTACTTGTTTCTTTCTAACCCTAGATGCCCTTTCCGTCTAGCGTTCCAGCCCTCCCTATATATTCTCTTCCTTCTCTCCTTTTTCCCATTCCTTGCTATCGTCTTTAAACCCTGGAGAGCTGCAGCTGTCCCTTGCTTCCTGCGACTTCGTTGAACGTGTAAGTTCATTCCTTCCTGGTTCTTCCTCACGTTCTTGCAGTGCTGCATGCCTTCTCTTTCTGTTTGGTTTCTTCCTTGCGTTCTTCTCTTTTCTTCTTCTCCAAGGATCAAGATTGAGCCTTGATTCTTGTGGAGTGTTCCGTTGTTGACCCGTCGTTGTTCTCAGGCTCTCTGGAGTTGACTCTTGACGTGTTGGAACCAAAGGTTCGAGCTTTGGTTGCCCCTGCTGTGAGATCTGTCGAAGAAAAGCCCGACAGTAGCTTCTGACGAAGATCCGCCCCTGCGGTTCCTCTGCTATGACTCCCATCGTTGGTGAGTTGCTTCCTTCCTTCCTTTCCTCGTTCCTTCCTTGGTTCCTTATGGTTGTTCCTTGTTCCCCTGAGTTGTTGTAAGACTAAGGTTGAGCCCTTAGCATGTGTTGATCTCTTAGAGATCTTTGAGACTAGAAGTCTTAGACTTCTAGCAACCGTTTCATTCCTGATTCGTGTTGCTTGTTCGTACAGGCTTTCCTTGCTCCTTTCCTTAGGGAAACTGAGCTTCCTTGTGTGTTTCTGAGTTGTTCGCTGATCTCGTGTTACGTTCGTGTGAGGTAAGTCCCTTGGACTTACTTAGCTTCATTCCACATATTAGTTGGATTGTATGGGCTTGTTTGTGTTGTTATCATGTTTATAATGGATAATTGGAAAGAGGATTCACCCTTTGTTACCCTTAATTAGCCCAAGTGTATTATAACCGGGCGGTGACAACTTGTCTAGTTCTACAGGAGACTAGAATGTGCTCTTGCAACACAGACCCGTAGGTAACGGATAGTAATGATCTATTCCTATTGGTAGACGGAAGCAGAGACAAGTTTCGGGAGATTCTGGTGTGACAAAAGAAGTTGAAATAGTAATGGATAACCTTAATGAAAGATAATAACCGGTTGATGTGTGAGCATGCTATGTGTTTTCTTTACCTTATGTGTGTTTGTGCCTTTACACTCTTGCTTATACCTAGAATGTTAGCTAACGGTTTATACCGTCGTTGTAGATGTTCCGCAGGTTCAGGATGTTGCGGAGTGATCCGGATGGTGTGGTCAGCCGGGGTTCTCGTACATTATAGGACGTGGTTGGCTTTTTGTTTCGTTTGTTTTTTTCCCTTTTGTTTTGACCCGCCTGTGGAGCTTTTGTGTTTTCTTCTGTTTGAACCTGTGGTTTTATTTTAAGTTTTTGTTTTCATTCGTTTGTGTCTTGATGTAAGATCCGTTTGCTGTTGCTACTGTGAGGGTCGGGAACCATTGTGCGGTCCTAGCCCGTAGCGCTTTAAGTTCCCAGAATTTGGGGTGTTAGAATATGGTATGAGAGGACTAGGTTGGCAACAATGGCACTCGAAATCTTCTACAGGTCGGATGGATAAATAAATAGAACTCGCAAGGGGTCTAACATTTTCAAAAGGGGTTTTGTTCTTAACCTTTCGGTCTAGGATAGATGTACGGGCGACCACCACTACCTCCGCGGATCTCAGTAGTGTAGTTTCTTTCGTGTTGGCTTTTATATGTGCTTTTTCTGGACTTTTTCTTTAGTTGTAGCGTGGCCTTATATCTATATATATAGTCTTATATATCTATCCTTATAGCAGATGGCGCGTACTAGAGCTACATCTGCTATGGGGTGAGGAAAGGGTCGACCACCACTTCCACCTGCCGTCCGTGGACGAGGGCGTGCAGGAAGACCTCCACTAGCTAGAGGTCGGGGCCAAGCCCCAGTTGCTGATACGCCTATCGCTGAGGCGTTTGCTGAAGAAGTTGCTGATAGCATTGTTCCTGAGGCTGGAAATGGGACCGCTGCTAGGTTTGGGGCACAAAGAGCGCCATCGACAGAGTCAGCACGAGTATCCATTGGAGCTTCTGCATTTCGCGTCTATGTGCAGAGGGTTGAGGAGGCTATCAGGACTGGAGGACCAGCACCAGTGCCGCTAGTTCCTGCAAGGTCAACCGAGGTTTCGCAGAGAGTTACACAAGCTGTTGCCCCACCTGTTGGAGTTGTTGAGGTTTTTAGAGCGCCGGCTGAGGTAAAAGAGCCAAAGCCTGACAATTGATTGAAGGCTTTCGACCAGCTGAAGGTTCCCGTCTTTGTGGGAAGGACAGGCTTGGAGGTAGAGCAGTGGCTAGGACAGGTGGATTCTGCTATGGAGGCTATCGGTTTATCCTGAGGGACGTCGAGTCAACATAGCACAAACACTGCTAAAGGATCAGGCTCATTCTTGGTGGAGGACCGTTCGCAGTAAGGTCACTAGTTATGAGTAGATGAAGACAGTGATCAGGGATCGCTATTGCATTGCAGCCATGAGGAGGGATCGTCTTCAGGATTTCCTTGAGGTTGGATTCGAGGATTTGCCTATTGTTGAGATAATCCTCAAGTTTCAAGACAAGTTGGCATTGCTAGGTCCGTCCGCACCATCGGAGGATCAACATGTTTACCTTTTCTCTCGGAGGTTGAGAGAGTCGACACGCTCTTATCTTACTGGTTTCCGTTGTGAGTATTTGGCGGACTATCAGGATAGAGCTTTTGCTTATGAGAGAGACCGACCGAGTCAAAGGAGAGCTTCTCAAACAGGAGGCCCTGAGAAGAGACAAAAGACTGGATCCGCTAGTGTTGGAGCTGGAGCAGCTGGTTTTGAATGTAGTTAGACGCCTGAAGGTTCTAGTTTCCAGCATAGTTTTGATAGAGGATGGCAGTGTCATAACTGCGGAGTAGCTGGACACATCCGAGCTGACTGCAAGAAGCCAACAATGACTTGATTTTCTTGTGGCAAGCCCGGACACAGAGCTGCGTTTTGCCGTCAGGGCAAGGCGCTATCCCAACAGGGTTCTTCACCTGCTAGTGTTGCTGGAGGAGGACAGAGATCGCAGTACCAGCAGCAGCAGCAGAGAGTTTTAGGTTCTACCGCTCCTCAGGGTTCCACTCCGGGACAAGGGAGAGGTAGAGGACGTGTTGGTGGATCTGCAAACACCTGAGATGCACCAGCCCGAGTCTATGAGTTGAGGAGTGTTGTAGAGCCAATAACGCCAACAGCTACAGGTACCATTCACATTAATGGTTTTCCTGTCAGAGTTCTTTTCGATACTGGTGCTACGCATTCTTTTATATCTGATGCATGTGTAGATAGATTGGCCTTAGTTACTGTAGAGGGTAGACCCTTCTTTATAGGATTACCCGATGGGGGTAAGATATGAGGTACGCGAGAGGTTCGCGATTGCCCTATTAGATTGGGAGGTCGCGATTGGCCAACTAACTTCTTCGTCATGTACTTAGTACATGAAGAAGTTATTCTGGGCATGGATTGGATGGATTGACATCGAGAAGTTTTGGACATCGGCAAGAGGACAGTGACAATAACTACAGATGTAGGCCATGTTGAGATTTTCCAAGGATGGGATCTCGGAAAGACTGGTACCGTCATCAGTGCAGTTCGAGCTGCGAGGCTTATCAGTCAGGGATGTGAGGCTTTTTGGTGCTATGTGTTCGCCACTTAGCGTGCGTGCAAATAAGCTTTAAATTTATAAAACTAGAATAAAAGCAAGCGAACCCGCAGTGTACGGATCGACGTAGTTAAGCAAGAATTCCAGAGTATCGAACACAGGGATTTGGGGGGTTAAATCCAGTTATAGAATTGTCAAGCAAGTAAATGTATGAAGCTTTGTAAATATTGGGAAAACAACAATCCTAAAGATCCAAGAATCTAGCTGTGGCAATCGATTCAAGATATACTAAAGATATAAGGACAGAGTTAAGAGCTGCAAAGGTATGCTAATGCAAAGCAATGTACGGTGAAGTTCCAAGGCTTTATGTGACTTAACTAAAGACACTCTCTATAAAGGTTGTTGAGGCTTCAGTATAGAAAGGATCTAAAGTCAAGAATTAATATCAAATACCCAAACTTGTAATCCAAGGATCAAGACTAACTAAACCGATTATGGTTGTGACACTCGAAATCGAAGTAGATGTTGTTGAGGCTTCACTACCACCTAGAAAAGGCAAGCCAAGACTAAGTTAAAGCAAATCTTTAACTTTGGATTAAAGTAAAAGCAAGGTTCGTAAACTAGGGAAAATTACGGGTGGATCTTGAGATTCCACGGCCGTGGAACTCAAGAACACACCGTGATTCTGACTCGTCGGCGATTCTCTCTAACTCTCAGGGTCTCAAATCAATCTGAGATCCACAAACAAGGATAATGATATATATCAGATTCGGAATAACACAAACAATCACAATCCTCGATAAGAACGAAGAACGGGATGTCAACCCGTCTTCTAATCAAACCTAAGGACAAAGCGTAACTTCCAAATCTCCAAGTCTTCGCAAATCTCCGTTGCAAAATGGCAATCTCCACACGTCCAACTGTAACCCTAGACACGTGCAAATAAGCGTAAGCGAAGGTGACGGAATCTCTTTCCTTCAGTCCTTTTATAGGGCAAGATAAAATGTCTCTCTCCGGCCCATTGTGTAAAAGATCGTGGCTTTAATTTGTACGTTAAAAGATCGCCTAAATCACGGTCATAGAGGGTTCCACGCGCGTGGTTTAGAGCGTGGAATTGGATTACAGTGCTTCACAACTTCCACGGCCATGTAACTTACTGGAATGCTCCACGCTTGTGTTGCCAAGTTCCACGGCCGTGGTTTAGAGCGTGGACTTCATTACGGCCGTATTTTAGAGCGTGGAAACATAGGTTGCTTGTAATTCCCTTTGTTTTGTGCCATTCTTCATCCTAGCATCTTCCTTAGCTCCTTTGTGGTGTTCTCAATCCTTGGACATGCTCAATCCATCTCCATTCTCCCTTGATTCGTTCGGTTTTAGCTCTTATTTGCCTACAATCAACACAAAGCTTATGTAGACCTCTATATCGACAATATAGATAAACTAGCTCATAATTGCTTCAATGCCTTATCAATGAACACTAATATGGATGAAATACATCTAGAAAACGTGCCTAAAATATCACAATATTTCATGCTAACACTATGCCATGAAGGATAGTACTAGTCCAGCTTTGGAGGAGATTCCAGTAGCTTGCGAGTTTGCTGACATCTTTGGAGAGCCATCAGGTTTACCTCCACAAAGGAGTGTAGATTCCGGCATTGATCTAGAGCCCGGTACGAGACCGATCTCTAAGGCTCCTTATCGTATGGCGCCTATCGAGATGCTTGAGTTGAAGAAGCAGCTTGAGGAGTTAGCAGAGAAGGGCTTCATCCGCCCAAGTGTATCTCCTTGGGGTGCACCAATTCTCTTCGTCAAGAAGAAAGATGGGTCAATGAGGTTATGTATCGACTACCGAGAGCTGAACAAGGTGAGGATCAAGAATAAGTACCCATTGCCCCGTATCGATGATATTTTGGATAAACTACATGGAGCTTCAGTGTTTTCAAGGATCGATCTGAGATCAGGATATCACCATCTGAGGGTGAGAGAGCAGGACGTAGCCAAGACAGCGTTTCGGACTAGATATGGACACTACGAGTTTGTAGTGATGCCATTCAAGCTTACGAATGCGCCCGCAGTCTTCATGGAGTTGATGAACAACATCTTCATCGACTTTCTAGACCAGTTTGTAGTTTTCATCATCGACGACATTATGGCTTACTCCCGCAGTAGAGAGGAGCATGCAGGACACTTGAGAATTGTTCTTCAGGTCTTACAGGATAGAGAACTCTACGCCAAGCTCTCTAAGTGCGAGTTTTGGATGTCCGAGGTAGCATTCCTTGGTCACATCGTTCATCTGAAGAGAAAAAGGTAGATCCGGCAAAGATTGAGTCAGTAGCTTCCTGGCCGCCACCTAAGAACATCAAGGAGGTTCGCAACTTCATAGGATTGGCAGGCTACTACATGCGTTTTGTTGAGGCCTTTTCAGTTATCGCCCAACCGCTCACTTCCTTGCTGCGGAAGGCTACGAGGTTCATATGGTCCGAGTTGTGCCTGCAGAGCTTCGAGGAGCTGAAGAAGAGATTGACCTCTGCTCCTATTCTAGCTCAGCCAGAGGGCATTGAGGATTTTGTGGTTTACAGCGACGCATCCAAGCTGGGTTTGGGATGTGTTTTGGTGCAGAGGGGAAAGGTGATTGCTTATGCGTCTCGACAGTTGAAGACGTACGAGGAGAATTACCCTACCCACGATCTTGAGTTAGCTGTTGTTGTTCATGCTTTGAAGATTTGGAGATATTATCTGTACGGAGCCACGTGTCATATTTTCACACACCATAAGAGTCTGAAGTACATATTCACTCAGCGGGAGTTGAATAACCGCCAGCGCAGATGGTTAGAGTTGATCAAGGACTTTGATCTCGAGATCTTATGCCACCCGGGAAAGGCTAACGTGGTAGCAGATGCTCTCAGTAGGAAGATTTCCCGGGAGATGGCTATCGCTAGACTGACAACTCTGCCACAGTTACAGCGAGATTTGGCATGGCTAGAGATGGATATCTACTTCCCACATTCCGACAGGCAATTGTCCATCTTGGAGTTAATACCTGATCTGTTGGCCGAAATCCGACAAAAGCAGGAGAGTTGCCCAACTTTGACACAGATCCGAGACCAGATGTCTCGAGGAGAGGCACCACATTTTACAGTTGGTGCTGATGGAGTTTTGAGACGCCAGGAGCGTGTTTGTGTGCCGTCAGATGGGGAGTTGAGACAGAGGATCCTTCAGGAGGCTCACTCTTCACCTTACTCAGTACACCCTGGTGCGAGTAAGATGTATCAGGATATCAGATGCTCTTTCTGGTGGGGAGGTCTGAAGCTAGATGTGACGAGATATATAGCTCAGTGTGCGACCAGTCAGCAGGTCAAGATCGAGCATCATAGACAAGGAGGCGAGCTACACCCACTTCCCGTCCCTCAGTGGAAGTGGGAAGACATCTCTATGGATTTTGTGATTGGTTTGAGACCGAGTGTTGGTTTTGATGCTATCTGGATCATTGTAGATCGACTGAAGAAGACCGCACATTTCATTCCGATCAAGGAAACGTGGCCGGTGAGTCGATTGGCAGAGGAGTTCACGAGAAAGATTGTGAGACTTCATGGCATATCTAGGACTATTGTCTCTGACAAAGACGAACGGTTCACTTCGAGGTTCTGGCATCAAGTTCATACCGCCCTAGGTACGAGTCTGCAGTTCACGACTGCTTATCATTCTCAGACCGATGGTCAGTTTGAGCAGACCATCCAGACTTTGGAGGACATGTTACGAGTCTATGTGTTAGACTGGGGACAGGTGTGGCCAGATCACCTTCCCTTAGTAGAGTTTTTGTACAAAAATAGTTGGCACGCATCGATCAGGATGGCTCCTTATGAGGCTTTATATGGACAGAGATGTCGTACACCGTTGTGTTGGGACGAGCCTAGTAGTGCCAGCGGAATAACACTTGAGCAGATTCAGGATGACAAGGCTCGAGTAGCAGTGATCCGAGAGAGGATGTTAGCAGCACAGAGCCGACAGAAGTCTTATGCACATAAGAGGCGCATACCTCTGGAGTTCAGAGTTGGAGCTCAGGTTTGGTTGAGAGTATCCCCGACACGAGGCGTCAGACGTTTTGGTGTCAAAGGGAAGTTGAGTCCCAGATATGTTGGACCGTTCGAGATTCTTGAGCGGGTTGGAGAGGCAGCTTACAGACTTGCATTGCCACCGAGATTTGAGGGTGTTCACCCAGTTTTCCATGTGTCTCAGTTACGGGAGTACATACCTGACCCGAGATACATCGTCAGTCATGAGGATCTAGTGATCGAGCCAAACCACACGTTCGTAGAGCACCCGGTGGCTGTCTTAAAGCGTAGTACGAGACGCTTGCGTTCGAAGGACATACCGATGATGAAGATACAGTGGTCGAGGCGAGGAGCCGATGAGGCGACTTGGGAGACAGAGGATAGTGTCCAAAGGAACTATCCGGAGTTTTACACCGAGCTTGTTACACCGTTAGCTTACTATGCTGTTTGGTTTTCCTTTGTTGCGTTGTGAACGCTTTTGTGTGACGTTATGTGTTACATGCCCCGAGTGGGAATATATGAGCTCAATTCTATTTCTGTGTGTTGTTGTGATCGTTTGGCTTTTGCAAGTTTCGGGACAAAACTTCTTTTTAGGGGGATCTGATGTAAGATCCTAGGTTTTTGCCTTCACCGCCCCTGCGGTGAAGATGGCCGCCCCCGCGGCCAGCCGCCCCCGCGGCCAGCCGCCCCTGCGGATTTTGCGACAGATCGCACCGATCTGTTTTCATCGTTTTATCTTTCTTCCATAGATAGAATACCTAATATTCTATCTTATGGGCCGGTTTCCTTATTTCTTTCTAACCCTACACGCCCTTTCCGTCTAGTGTTCCAGCCCTCCTTATATATTCTCTTCCTTCTCTCCTTTTTCCCGTTCCTTGCTATCGTCTTCAAACACTAGAGAGCTGCAGCCGTCCCTTGCTTCCTGCGACTTCGCTGAACGTGTAAGTTCATTCCTTCCTGGTTCTTCCTCACATTGTTGAAGTGCTGCATGCCTTCTCCTTTTGTTTGGTTTCTTCCTTGCGTTCTTCTCTTTTCTTCTTCTCCAAGGATCAAGCTTGAGCCTTGATTCTTGTGGAGTGTTCCGTTATTGACCCTTCGTTGTTCTCAGGCTCTCTGGAGTTGAGTCTTGACGTGTTGGAACCAAAGATTCGAGCTTCGGTTGCCCCTACTGTGAGATCTATCGAAGAAAAGCCCGACAGTAGCTTTTGACGAAGATCCGCCCCTGCGCCTGAACAGTGCCGCCCCTACGCCTCTATTCAACCGCCCCTGCGGTTTCTTTGCTATGACTCCCGTCGTTGGTGAGTTGCTTCCTTCCTTCCTTTCCTTGTTCCTTCCTTGGTTCTTTATGGTTGTTCCTTGTTCCCTTGAGTTGTTGTAAGACTAAGGTTGAGCCCTTAGCATGTGTTGATCTCTTAGAGATCTTTTAGACTAGAAGTCTTACACTTCTAGCAACCGTTTCGTTCCTGATTCGTTGTTGCTTGTTCGTACAGGCTTTCCTTGCTCATTTCTTGAGGGAAACTGAGCTTCCTTGTGTGTTTCTGAGTTGTTCGATGATCTCTTGTGTTACCTTCGTGTGAGGTAAGTCCCTTGGACTTACTTAGCTTCATTCCGCGTATTAGTTTGATTGTATTGGCTTGTTTGTGTTGTTATCATGTTTATAATGGATAATTGGAAATAGGATTCACACTTTGTTACCCTTAATTGGCCCAAGTGTATTATAACCGGGCGGTGACCACTTGTCTAGTTCTACAGGAGACTAGAATGTGCTCTTGCAACCTAGACCCGTAGGTAACGGATAGTACTGATCTATTCCTATTGGTAGACGGAAGCGGAGGCGAGTTTTAGGAGATTCTCGTGTGACAAAAGAAGTTGAATTAGTAATAGATAACTATAATGAAAGATAATAACCGGTTGATGTGTGAGCATGCTATGTGTTTTCTTTACCTTATGTGTGTTTGTGCCTTTACACTCTTGCTTATACCTAGAATGTTAGCTAAGGGTTTATACCGTCGTTGTAGATGTTCCGCAGGTTCAGGATGTTGCGGAGAGATCCAGATGGTGTGGTCAGCCGGGGTTCCCGTACATTATAGGACGGGGTTGGTTTTTTGTTTCGTTTGTTGTTTTCCCTTTTGTTTTGACCCGGCTATGGAGCTTTTGTGTTTTCTTCTGTTTGAACCTGTGGTTTTATTTTAAGTTTTGGTTTTCATTCGTCTGTACCTTGTTGTAAGATCCATTTGCTGTTGCTACTATTAGGGTCGGGACCCATTGTGCGGTCCTAGCCCGTAGCGCTTCAAGTTCCCAGAACTTGGGGTGTTACAAGTGATCTGGAGGAGTGGGCAGCCGGGTTCCGTACATCATAGGTCGAGTTTGGGGATTTGAGTCCATGAACCTTTGTTGTATATTGTATTCTTGGCTTTGTTGTATAGATGGTTTATGTCGTTCCTTTCTTGTTTTATTCGGGACTTATAGCATTTCATTAAACTTGTTTTCGGTTTTGGCCTTTATTTGTTCCTTGTTGGAAAGGTCCGGTGAAATTGTTGTCAGGCTAAGGGTCAAGACAAAATGTGAGGTCTCGCCCGTAGCATTCCGATATCCCGCGGATTCGGGTGTTACAAAGTGGTATCAAAGCCCTAGGTTGACAACAATGACACTCGCAACCTTCTAAAGACCGAATGAGGAATAAACAAAACCCCCACGGGTTTTCTCTTTTCGTTTTTAAAATTTATATGCATGAGTCAGTTGGGGTAGTATGTACGGGACCACCACTTCCTCCGCGGACCTGGGCTACGTAGTTATTGGTTATTATTTATGTATATATATATGAACTTGTGGACTTAGGATGTTTTGGACTATGGATTTAGGTTTGATTGTAAGTTGTTTTGGACTTGTTGTCTATCTGAATTGTAGTTATGCATGATGGCCTTGGTATGTTTTAGTGTTGGTATGGCCTTTATAGTTATATGAGTTTATACACGTGGCATGATAGTGGACTTTTTGGAGTTAATATGTTGGTAGTTGACCGGAGGTATTTCTATGGTCGTCTATACCCAATCAAAAGTAAATCTCGACTTAGCACTAAGAACAAGTATAGTGATTAAGTAAGGGTCGAACCCAAGAGAGTTGAGGTGTTTTAGATGCAATTATCGATTATAATGACAAGTGACACAAAGGGGGGTTTTTGGTTAAATTGATTCACAAAAACTTATGAAAACAATTAATACGACAAATAAGACAATAATGGGTGAATCTACACTAGGTTGATTCTAAGCATGCAATTGCTACTTTGGTGTATTCCTTTTACAAGTTTTTAAGCAATATCCCGTCTCGATCATACATATGTGTTGAGCCAACCGGCATCAACACAACTTAACCTATTAAAGTTCCGTAAAAGTACAAGAACAAATAATAAGTTAGCATTCAAACAAAGACTAAGGGATATAAAGAGAAGATTAAAACCGATAAACTTATCTTTATATTTGTGTTCCTTTTCTTTAAGTAATTACAACCCGTTATTACTTAAAGTTGCTTCTAGATTAAAGACCCGAACCCGGAACCTATTAATCCTAGTTGTTTACATGCACTTTAGAACCTAAGGTGATCAATCTCAAGTAATAGTTAACATGCAATTAAACAATGGAGATCAAGGAAACACAAAGCATTACTGAATAAAAACTTATATTAAAAGAACTCACAACCAAAGCAACAAAGCAGCTTCAAACCAACCCAATGTAGCAAGGGAGTTAGCAACTCATTACAATGGAAAACTCAAGTCTAAAAATGGATTTTGTGGGGAAAAGCATGGATAATTCTAGCAATCAGCCATGGACTATTTATACTACAAAAGACACTAAATTAGGAGTAAATAGCCGGCCTAAAACAGCCACCTTTAATGCCATAAATGTGGTGCAAACAGCCGGAGTAAAGTTTCTGGCGTTACACCGCAGGGGCGGCCTTCAGGACCCGCAGGGGCGGTTTAGGGAGAATCGGTTGATCTTCTTCATAACCGTTGGCCCAGCTACACAGCTCCGCTGGGGCGGATCTTTAATGCACTTCAACGTCTGACCTTTCGCCTTCCTGACGTTTCTGATGTCAAGGCGCAGGGGCGCCTTAAGGCCAGCGCAGGGGTGGTGACACAGAGTCTTCACCTTCCAGCTCCCAAGGCGAGGCGCAGGCAGGGCGTAGTGGGAGGCGCAGGGGAGTTGGCCTTCGTCTTGTTCGGGCGAGTCATCGCATGGGCGCCAATGGGTGGCGTAGGAGCGGTGATCTGCATCTTGGTCGGCGTTGGTGAAGGTGCTGGGAGCGCTTCAGTGGGAAGTGTCACCCGCTGGGGCGGCTGCAAGGGCCCGCGGGGGCGGTGGAGCAACATAAACTTTGCTTCTTGATTGATCTTTACTTTCTAAGTGCTTATAACTCCTTCCTTAGCTTCTTTTGATCTTCTTCTTCTAGACCAAGGAGTTAGTAGCATAAACCGAAACTAATGCAATAAAAAGACTCTAAATACTACTCTAAATGATAGTGATTCCATCACCTATCAAACTCCCCCATACTTAGACCTTTTACTCGTCCCGAGTAAAACAAATGACATCAATTAGACTCAAGGTCTCAGGAAGCAAGGGAAAGAAAGAGAAATAATGGAAAACAAGAGAAAAACCAAGAAAGAAAGAAAGGAAAAGAGAGGAAATGTGAGAAAAAGAAGATACTACCATCCTTATTGCTCCAAGAGTGGTCTACCCGGACAACCTCCTTATGACTCCCCTTCTATGTCGCCAAAATGCCGGAAGGAAAACCTACACTCGGTGTTGCTCATCTTGGCAAGGCGCCCTTTCGGTTTTTCACCTTGCCACTCTTCTTCTTTTCTCTCTTAAGCTCACATCCCTCAAGTCCATTTTTGCACCAACCTAAGGTTGGTTGGACTACCTTCTTTTTACCTAAACCGCCCTTTCGGGTTTTGATTTATCCAAGGATTTTCATGCCTTTTTTCACTTCTTTGGCTTTTTTCTTTTCTTTCTTTTTTTTTTCAAATTGATTTCAATTAATGCAAAACGAAATGTCAAAACAACTAACAATTGTAGAAGAAATGATATATATCCCTCCCCCATACTTGAAGTGCACTTTGTCCTCATAGTGAAAATGAGTCAAAGATAAATGTGGTAGAAGGGAAAGAGATGTACCCCTCACTAGGGTGGTCCGGATGGACCACCAGGACCCTCCTCCTGCGGGTAAGGGAAGTGGCGGAAGAAATGCTCCTGCCGGCGGTGAAGGGTGTCAATCCGGTCCTCCTGAGCCTCCATCCTCTCTCGAAATGAAGTCTCATAGCTAGCCTGCCAAGCTAGCTGCTGAGTCTCCAGCTGCTGCCGATGAGCCGCCTGCCAAGCATCCTGACGGCGGTCAAAGTGGGTGGTCATGGAGGAGGCGAAGCTGGACTGCCACGCCTGCTGCTGCTCAAGCATAGACAGCTGATACTCTGTCTGCCATGCCTGGTGCTGTGTAGTCAAAGCAACCATCTGAGCCTGCAGACTCTCCATGGTCTGACTGTCGTGTCCCGCCGTCGGCATCTCCTCATCAGTGTGGTGGGCCCTGCTAGAGCCGGCTGCGTACCTCCCAACAATATCAACCTGAGGTCGTCTCGGAGGGACAGGGTCAGCCGGTACATATAGGTCGGAAAGCTCTTCTCCCAAGGGAAGTCAGCGGGGCAAATATGTGAGATGACTCCCATCTGCAAGGGAGATCCAGAAACGATGTCTCCCATCTATCTTGAGGAGCCTACACCTCCTCAATAACCCCTCATTGTATAAGGGTGCCTCCAAACCTTCTTCCCATGGAGGAAGATCCATCACCCGTGCACATAGTAGTGAAATGATACCTCCTCCCACTATGTCACGAGGCTCATTCCTTGTAATCCTCTTTAGGGCGGTGAAGAAGAGATGTGCCCAATCCGGCACAAATTCGTTGGAGAGACAAGCATATAGCAGTGGAAGGTCCTTAAGAGCGACCTTATTCTCTTCCTTATGTCCACAGAAGACACTCATGAGGACCTTGGAGATGAGCCTTAAATAGGGGTGAGTGAATTTGTTGGAGTACTCACCCCCTGCATGAAACTCTGACCTAGTAGCGGCCTGCCAAAACTCCAACAGATCCGGTGTCGGAATGGGTTACATCCAGTCATCGGAAGATGCAATGGTCACTCCCAATGCCTCTTGTATTTGAGTGTAATCCAACGTGTACTTCCTCTTGTTGTACTTGAATGAAACTCCTAAACACAATTGGTCTTGCGTCTCTATTTTGAATGTTGCTATGAACTGTCTAGTGAAGTCGGGGTGTATTGGAGCGCTCTTTATCAGAAAATCACCTAATCCGGCATTGTTAAGGAATTCCTGCATACTTTCCAACATCCCTAGATTTTCCAAGGTGGAAGCATCAAGGAACCGGGTTGCATGCACCTCCCGGCTTTGAGCAATCTTGTACCGGTCCTTCTCACCTTCCGTCAACTTGTATTTCCTTTGTGGTTCCTTCTCTTGCAACTGATCAAGTACAACTCAAGTCTAAAAATGGATTTTGTGGGGAAAAGCATGGATAATTCTAGCAATCAGCCATGGACTATTTATACTACAAAAGACACTAAATTAGGAGTAAATAGCCGGCCTAAAACAACCACCTTTAATGCCATAAATGTGGTGCAAACAGCCGGAGTAAAGTTTCTGGCGTTACACCGCAGGGGCGGCATTCAGGACCCGCAGGGGCGGTTTAGGCAGAATCGGTTGATCTTCTTCATAACCGTTGGGCCAGCTACACAGCTCCGCTGGGGCGGATCTTTAATGCACTTCAACGTCTGACCTTTCGCCTTCCTGACGTTTCTGATGTCAAGGCGCAGGGGCGCCTTAAGGCCAGCGCAGGGGTGGTGACACAGACTCTTCGCCTTCCAGCTCCCAAGGCGAGGCGCAGGTAGGGCGTAGTGGGAGGCGCAGGGGAGCTGGCCTTCGTCTTGTCCGGGCGAGTCACCGCAGGGGCGCCGATGGGTGGCGCAGAGGCGGTGATCTGCATCTTGGCCGGCGCTGGTGAAGGTGTTGGGAGCGCTTCAGTGGGAAGTGTCACCCGCTGGGGCGGCTGCAAGGGCCCGCGGGGGCGGTGGAGCAACGGAAACTTTGCTTTTTGATCGATCTTTACTTCCTAAGTGCTTATAACTCCTTCCTTAGCTTCTTTTGATCTTCTTCTTTTGGACCAAGGAGTTAGTAGCATAAACCGACACTAATGCAATAAAAACACTCTAAAAACTACCCTAAATGATAGTGATTTCATCACCTATCAGTAGTATTGTAGACACAAGGCTTTTATATATATATATATATATATATATATATATATATATATATATATATATATATATATATATATATATATATATATATATGCTTATTATTTATAGTAGCGTATGTAGATATGGGACCTTGTATTTAAGATGATAGTTGGATATCATCGTCTGGACAATGCCGTCGGGCTTAGAAAAGTATACATGAGAGGACGAGTCGACTCATGTATGGAGTGGAGCATCAGGTGTTGGCGAAGCCTTGATGTGTCATCGGATTCCTTCTGAGGATAGCAAAGCAACCACGAGAAGGCTTTTGAAGGTATCTCCGCAAGGACGGACAAGTAGAAGGAAATCTCGAAATAATCTAAGATAAATCGAGGTCAATACCAGCAAGAAATTAACATGGAGATGTGGAGCGGTTTTGAAGAAGCGATGATCGAGCGGGAATGGGAGCAACTAGAGGCAACCAACTTATGAAGAAGTTCAAGTGACGTGACAATAAATAGAAGAAGTGGATTAAGTGTATATGATTGCAAGTGGCGATCCCA
Source organism: Fagopyrum homotropicum (assembly GCA_033239125.1). Lineage (NCBI taxonomy): Eukaryota > Viridiplantae > Streptophyta > Magnoliopsida > Caryophyllales > Polygonaceae > Fagopyrum > Fagopyrum homotropicum. Next base: position 81,068,205 of record BSWB01000008.1, read on the forward strand.
TTTAAGGCAAGTTCTCCCTAGTCACTCCTAAGCTTTGGAATCAAGATGAGACGTATGATCAAGAAATGACGAAAGGATTAGGAGGCCCGTAAGTTAAGCTTATGGAAGTACCAAAAGATGAAGTGAAAAGTTTCCTAGAATACCGGCGGATTAACTTCTTCGGACTTACGAGAATCACGAGAAGAATGGCGAGATGAGGATTCACATGGTGGAATTTCCTTGGTAGAGTTGACCGTTTTTCGAAATTGTGATAATACCAATAAGTATCAAGAAGGAAGAAATATGAATTGATGTTGACCCCGAGAGGATGAAAAACACAACAAAAAGCTTTCTCTTATAAAAGAACCTAAGTTACCAACCCAAGAGAAACGTGAACGAACACTATCCAAACGTTAGAGATGTTTGCATAAAGTGCTCTTGAAGGACTTCATGGGAAAGTGGTTAAAGCTTAGTAAGGTGAGTCATATGACCCAACAAGGTTGAGAAGGATATAAGTATCTATGAAAGAGAAGAGTCTAAGAGTATAGATTCAATTAACGGAGTTAAAGTAAGAGTACCCCGAGGAGGATAACCTTAGGGCTAAAGGTGACATGAAGAGCATAGAAGAAAGTTAAGTTGCTGACCTCAAGGAGGCCAACTATAATCTGACCAGTGGCAATCAATAACATACGTGTGCGGGATTGCCTAACGACGAGCACGGAAGGGAAGAGTAAACAAGATTGTGAAATATAGCGGATTGATGTTGAGAGTGGGTGTATGCCCGGAGGTTCAATGCCAATGGTAAGTAGGTGTATCTGTAACACCCCGAATCCTAGAGGACTCGAAATGCTACGAGCTGGGACCTCACAATGGGTCCCGGTCCTTAGCCTGGTAACAACTTCATCGGATCTTACAACACAACACAAATAAAAAGGCAAAGCATAGAGTTTTATATCATGAGCAAAATGAAAATCCAAATCTGAAAACAATACAGCCAAGTCTCAAAACCAAAATAACAACAGCATTCTCAAAAGTCATGAAATAAAATATAACAGTCCCGTCCTATAATGCACGGAACCCCGGCTGCCAACTACTGCCGGATCACTCGATCGCCTCCCTAACCTGCAAGGCATCTACAAGCGGTATAAAATCGTTAGCTAACAATCTATGCATAAGTATAAAGGTAAAAGCACAAACACACAACCTACACAATCAGCATGCAACACTCATTCCTTTTGTTATCTTTAATTAAGTGATACGTCCTTACTAATGATACTTACTTTGAGCACGAGAGATTCCCAAACCTCGCCCCTGTCCCCGTTTACCAACACGGAATGGTACTAATGCATTTGACGGTCTACCTGACTGGGCTGTTTGCAGGGAACCTCCTAGACTCTCGCAAGAGCTAGACAGATGATGTCACGACTGTTATCATACACTTGGGTCAATTATACAATATACTAAAGTTGGCCTATTCCGGTTTCGTTATTTATCTTAGCTATCAAACACCACTCATACACATCACATACATGCAAGAAGCTAGCTAAGTAAGTCCGAGGACTTACCAGAATCAAATCTCGACTCTCTCGTAACCACCACTCAATCGGTAACTACAGAAACTCAGTTTCCTGTCAAAGGAGGCACGTGGGTCAACACATTTTCCTGGGTACTTAAAAGTCTAAAACTCCTAAGATGTAAGATTCTAATTGCAAAAGTTATTACAGTGCTTATTTAAGGTAAAAAGACTATTTTACCCTTGGTCACGGAACTTCCAAAAACCCGGAATACGTACTTAAATTATTATTTGAGGCTAACTAACCATATTCTACTCCCTGGGGTGATTTTAGGTAACAACTAGCGAAACTACCTATTTTCTATTTCCCAAAAAGTCACTAAGGTCCCACTACAACTTCAAATATGAAATTAAGATAAACTTATAAAAATTCCAAAATAAATTTCTAAATCATCTATGATATCTAATCTACTCATAGGAGTAAAAATTTCTTAAAACCGTTCAACCGTTACTTTTACAAAAATCTTTAAAGTTGGCTACAACACTAAAAATGTTCCTATACTTAACCAAAATTCAATGCTGGAAAAACAGCTCAACTACTCTACTTTGAGACCCTATAACTTTCAATCCGACCGTTCATTTATTCCCAATTTTTATAACACGGTAAACTATGTATATCTATCTATGATCTATAAAAAATTCAACGATGGATCTTCAACCAATCTTTTCAACATTGATTCACAACAGTGGGTAATTTTCAACTTCAAAAATTGCAGAAACAAAAATATGTACTCAAAGAGTTCATGAGATCCTGAGTTCTATATTCACTGTAAACTATTCTGCATCAACACAATTACTCTCACCCCTCCTATGTTCAACCTATGGTGACAAACATCCATCTATACATCTAAGAGTTGTACAGAAGTTAACATCCGGGAATCATTAACTTCGTGGAATGCAGCGACTCAGAGGAAAAACGTGCTACTGGACTCGAGGATAAGACTTCACTGTTGTAGCTTTGGAACGGCTCTACTTGGCCTGGTTGTGGACATCCGGTTTAGTCGAGTTAGGGACCCGTCCGGCACAGAGAAGAAGAATGTGAGCGATTGAATTAAGACAGTAGGGAGAGGGAAGGAAAATGAGGTTGGCCTAACCGGAGGGACTGAAGAAGAGTGATCCGCTTCAGCTGTCCTTGCCGCTGGTGACTATGGTTTGGGTGCTAAGCGGTTCTAGTGTCAACCGTAGATGATGAAAGGCTCCTCCACCTGTTGGCTCCTTTTCTTGAGAGTTTCTGCGTTTGGAACCAATACTGAATGTATGTAGAAGGCTGTTAAACGTTATGCAGAAGATGGAGCAGAAGAGGCGTACATCACACGAGTTACGCTCTTGTAACGTCCAGACGGTTGAACTCTTCCAGATGGGCTGAAGGGGAACGCAGCAAGGGCTGGAAGGGAGCTGTATGGCCTGCATGAAGGGGCTGCTATTGGGCTCGTAAACCAGGCTCTCGTGGGTTGCGGCTAGGCAAGGATGTGGGCTGGGACTGGCTGGGCTCGAAGTGCCGCTGGGGCTGCTTTGGGCTGCGATGACAAGCTGGGGCTGCTGTGGGTTGCGAAGACAAGCTGGGGCTGTTGTGGGCTGCGAAGACAAGATGGGCTGAAACTAAGTAGGAAGAGTTGGGTGAAAGAGTTGTCCTGGCTTTGTCACAGACTTGTCAAAACGTGTCATGGCGTTGTCATGGTCTCGTCTCAGCCTTGTCATGATCTCGTCTCAGCCTTGTCATGATCTCGTCTAAAGTCGTCGTTAAGAATTAATTATAAGAATTATGATTTGATATAATTCTATCATTTTATGTGAATTAAATTCTACATAAAATGATAATTAATTATAAGAATTAGGGCTTGATATAATTTTATCATTTTATGTGAATTAAATTCTACATAAAATGAAAAAACTTGTGCAGAAAGAAATACTAGATAGAATGGGAAACCATCAACGGCTCGAAGTCCGATTTGATTAAGAATTAAACGGAATAAAAATTCCGGATATTACATCAGTACCCTTTTAAAATAAGTTTCGTCCAGAAACTTAGGACAAGGTACTTAATTAAACGACTTCCATAAATAAGCTAGTATGTCCTAGTCTCACTGAACTTTAATTTCGTTTTCTAAACTTCTCTAACATTATCAAAGCGTAACAAAAAAAACAGATGTTACATCAAATCCCCCTCAAAATAAGTTTCATCCCGAAACTTAGGGTAGTTCCCGAGATCATAAAACGTAAGCTAGCCCTATGACTAACAAGTTACTACATCAAGACTACTTATGGTTCACACACAAGCATATCAAACATATCACACATACAATCACTACAAGCAACCAAACAAGGATGTTGAACTACCTGACGGTCCTATAGACGTCTCTAGAACCGCATAAAACTCGGGATAGTTCCGCCGGATACTATCCTCCGTCTCCCAAGTGGCCTCGACGATCCCTCGTCTCGACCACTGCACTCTCAACATGGGTATTACCTTTGATCGAAGGCGTCTCGTACCTCTCTCCAAAACTGCTATCGGGAGTTCTGCGAAAGTATGATCCGGCTCGACCACTAGGTCATCATGACTCACTATGTGTCTCGGATCATGCACATACTCTCTCAACTGAAACACATGAAAAACTAGATGGACTCCCTCCAATCGGGGTGGCAATGCCAATCTATAGGCCACCTCTCCTATCCGCTTAAGGATCTCAAAGGGCCCGACATATCAGGGACTCAACTTCCCCTTAATGCCAAAATGTTGAACACCCCTCGTCGGTGACACTCTCAACCATACCTGGGCGCCAACCCTGAACTCCAGAGGCCTGCGCCACTTATCAGCATAAGATCTCTGATGGCTCTGTGCGGTCAACATTCGCTCTAGGATCAATGCTACCCGAGCCATCTCATCCTGCACCTGCTCGGGTGCCACACCACTCATCCTCCCAGGCTCATCCCAACACAGAGGTGTATGACACCTCCATCCATATAGTGCCTCGTAAGGAGCCATCCCAATAGTCGCGTGCCAACTATTGTTATAAGAAAACTCCACCAAAGGGAGATGGTCGGACCATACCTGACCCCAATCAAGTACACATGCCCTCAACATGTCCTCAAGAGTTTGAATAGTCCTCTTAGACTGGCCGTCCGTTTGAGGATGGTATGCCGTGGTGAACTGTAAGCTCGTGCCTAAGGCGGCGTGTACCTGTTGCCAGAACCTCGAGGTGAACCGCCCGTACCTATCTAAAATGATCGTCTTCGGCACTCCATGGAACCTCACAATCTGTCGGGTAAACTCCTCGGCTAAACGAGACACCGGCCATGTTTCCTTAATAGGAATAAATCGTGCCGCCTTCGTCAACCAATCCACTACAACCCATATCGCATCAAAGCCTCTACTCAACCTTAAGCCAGTAACGAAGTCCATGGAAATGTCCTCCCACTTCCATTGTGGAACCGGAAGTGGTTGGAGCTCTCCTCCGGGCCTGTGGTGCTCGATCTTGACCTGCTGACAGGTCGCACACTGGGCAACATATCTATCCACGTCGGTCTTGAGTCCTCCCCACCAATAAGATCATCGTATATCCTGATACATCTTACTCGCGCCGGGGTGGACGGAGTAAGGTGTAGAATGGGCCTCCTGTAGTATACGCTGCCTCAACTCTCTGTCAGAGAGTACACATATGTGCTCCTGGCGCCTCAAAATCCCATCTGCACCCACCATAAAATATGGTGTCTCCCCTCTGGACATCCTATCTTTGATCCTCGTCAGTGCTGGACAACCCTCCTGTTTCTGCCGGATCTCTTTCGTCAGATCCGGTGAAATATCTAACGCTAACAAATGACCGTCAGTATCCGGAAACCGGATGTCTACCTCCAACCAAATCAAGTCTCTCTGCAACTGGGTCTGAACAGTCAATCTATCCATCGTAGCCTCGCGAGGTGTCCTCCTACTAAGGGCATCGACGACCACATTCGCCTTCCCCGGATGATAAAGGATCTCTAAGTCAAAATCCTTAATCAGCTCTAGCCATCTCCTCTGGCGGTTATTCAACTCCCATTGAGTGAATATATACTTCTGACTATTGTGGTCCGTGAAGATCTGACAGGTAGTCCCGTAGAGGTAATGACGCCAGATCTTCAAGGCATGAATTACTGCATCTAGCTCAAGGTCGTGAGTAGGGTAATTCTCCTCATACGTCTTCAGTTGTCGAGACGCATACGCAATGACCCTACCCCTCTGCATCAAGACGCATCCCAAGCCTAGCTTGGATGCATCACTGTAAACGACGAAGTCCTCAACGCCCTCTGGTTGTGCTAACACCGGAGCAGAAGTCAATCTCTCCTTCACCTCCTCAAAACTCCGCTGACAGGGCTCGGTCCATGCAAATCTGATGGACTTCCTTAACACGGAAGTGAGTGGCTTGGCAATCACAGAAAAACCCTTCACGAACCTACGGTAGTATCCGGCCAGACCTAGAAAACTGCTTACCTCCTTGACCGTCTTAGGGGTCGGCCATGATGCAACTAACTCTATCTTTGCCGGGTCCACCTTGACTCCCTCGGCGGAGAAAATGTGGCCAAGGAAGGCAACCTCTGGTATCCAGAATTCACACTCAGAGAGCTTAGCATAAATCTCTCTATCCTATAAAACCCGCAACAACGTCCTCAGGTGTCCGGCGTGCTCCTCCCTACTCCGGGAGTATACCAAGATGTCGTCGATAAAACCAACCCCAAACTGATCTAAGAAGTCAATGAAGATGCCATTCATCAACTCCATGAAGACAACAGGAGCATTGGTGAGCCCAAAAGGCATCACCACAAACTCATAATGACCGTATCTAGTCCGAAATACCGTCTTCGGTATGTCCTCCTCCCGTACTCTCAGCTGATGATAGCCTGACCTCAAGTCAATACGTGAAAACACCGTAGGTCCCTGTAACTGATCCAACAAATCATCAATACGCGGCAACGGGTACTTGTTCTTGACGGTGACTTTGTTCAACTCTCGATAGTCGATACAAAGCCTCATGGATCCGTCCTTCTTCATGACTAAGAGGATTGGCGCACCCTAGAGAGACACACTAGGTCGGATTAATCCTTTCTCTGCCAAATCCCCGAGTTGCTTCTTAAGCTCAAGCATCTCGACTAGTGCCATGCGGTATGGAGCCTTGGAGATCGGCCTCGTGCTAGGCTCCAACTCAATCCCAAAATATACGCTCCTCTGCGGTGGTAAGCCAGGCGGCTCGCCAAAGACATGCTCGAACTCACAAGCTACCGGGGTCTCTGCTAAAGATGATCCCGTCTCCTCCTTCATGGCGTAACACCAAAAGGCCTCGCATCCCTGACCTATGAGCTTTGCGGCTCGGACCACACTAATGACTATCCCGATCTTTCCGAGGTCCCACCCTCGAAAGACCTCCTCCTGCCCCGACTCCGTAGTGACCGTCACTGTCCTCTTACTGACGTCCAGAACAACTCTATGGCGGTCCATCCAGTTCATCCCGAGTATGACCTCTTCATGCACTAAGTGCATGATGTGGAAGTCGGGTAGCCAGTCATGAACTCTCAAGTGGATGGGACAATCGTGAATCTCCTGAGTACCACGAACCCTACTCCCATCGGGTAACCTTATAAGGAAAGGTCCCCCCTCTACTGTATCTAAGGTCAACCTATCTATGCAATCATCAGATATGAAAGAGTGCGTTGCACCCGTATCAAAAAGCACTCGGACTGGAAAGCCATGAATCGTGATAGTATGTGTGGCTGCAAGTGTTGTTGGCTCTACGGCGCTCCTCAACTCAATGACTCGAGCCTGAGTACCCCTAGTCTCTGAAGTGCCTCCACCAAACCCTCTACCTCTACCAGGAATCTGAGCAGAACCTTGTGAATATGCCTGACCAGGAGCTCGCTGTTGCTGACCTCGAGCCTGATACTAAGACTGCCTCTGTCCTCCTCCTATGGTACCAGCAGGTGAGGACCCCTGTTGTGATGTTACCTTGCCTTGTCGGAAGAAGGTAGCTTTGTGGCCCAGCTGGCCGCAAGTAAAACATGTAACTGGTAGCCTCCTACACTCCGGCTTAATGTGTCCATGCTCCCCACAGTTGTAGCACTGACGTACTCTAGACCCCATCGGCGGTACCACCTGGTAACTAGAACGACCTTGGAACTGACCACGCCTATGACCTGACCCTCCTACTCCAATGCTGATTGGTCCGGTCCTCTGTCTCTTGTTTGACCTTCCAGACTGCATAGCTCTCATGTGACCCAGTCGGTCCCTTTCATACGCTGAAGCCCAATCTTGGTAATCGGTTAAGGAATCACAGCGGAACCCCGCTAGATAGGAGCGGGTAGTCTCCCTCAGTCTCCGAGAGAACAGATACACGTGCTGGTCCACTAGCGGTGCAACAGGGCCCAATAGTGACAGCTCCTCCCGGAACCTCCTAATGGCCTCAGCTATCGGAACATCCTCAAAACCTGCCTCCAAGAATTCCTACACTTGGTCCCTTCTCAGCAAGGTCGGACAAAAAGTCTCCCTCACGAGACTCAGCAATTGCTCAAATCGGGACACTCCGCCCCGCACTGTCCTCCACCAGTATTGTGCCTGGTCCCTAAACAAGGTCTGAACCAACTCCACCTTACGACTCTCAGGTTAGCGAATCGCCTCTAGTGCGGACTCCACATGACAAATCCAATGCTCCACCTCAAGTCCAATGTTCCCGTCAAAGGTGGGAGCTCGCTGATGGTTGAATGTCTTCAACCATTCATCTGGCCTTGGTACCCTTAGCTCGTCTCTCACTCGGTCATCCTCGACAACCCTCATTGGTGCAGCTACCACCGGTGGAACTACCACCTGAGTCACCCTCTAAGAGACCTCTGCTGACCTAGCTGGCACTAGCGGTGCTGGAGGTGGTGCTCCGGCTCTGTATGCCTCTTGCACCTGCTGGACATAAGCTCGATACTCCGATGCTCCAATCGATACACAGCCAGAATCAGTAGGCCCTGCACGCCGTACTCCGGACCTAGTAGCGGTCCCATCCCTAACCTCTAGAATAATACTCTCAGCCACCTCCTTAGCATGTACATCCATAGCTGGCGGATCTACAACAGGAACACGTCCCCGACCTCGGCCTCTCTGAGGCCTACCCACACGTCCCTTTCTCTGAGCTCCTGCAGGAAGGGGAGGTCGGCCCTCTCCTCGTCCAACGTAAGTTGTCGCTCTCGTACGTGCCATCTGGTAGAGACGTGATCAACATAGGACTACTTTAGTTCCTAGTAAGGACATAACTATCTTATTACCCTAGGTCACTTCTAAAGGTCACAACGTAACTAAAATTACAAGTTATAACATAAGTCCAATAAACTATGCTATCGAGTTCAGCGAAGGTAGTGACGGTCCGTGCATTCTATCCCAACCCGTTTATGCTCATGGGTTTGAAAACAAAATTCATTTTAAAAGTTGAGAGTCCTTGCGGTTTCCGTTTAAATGTTTATTCGGCCTTTTTGAAGATAGCGAGTGCCGTTGTAGCCAACCTAGGGCTCTGATACCATATTGTAACACTCCGAATCCTAGAGGGCTCGAAATGCTACGAGCTGGGGCCTCATAATGGGTCCAAACCCTTAGCCTGGCAACAACTTCATCGGACCTTACAACACGGCACAAATAAAAAGGCAAAACATAGAGTTTTATATCATGAGCGAAATGAAAATCCAAATCTGAAAACAATACAGCCAAGTCTCAAAACCAAAATACCAACATCAGTCTCGATAGTCATGAAATAAAATATAAAAGTCCCGTCCTATAATGCACGGAACCCCGGCTGCCCACTACTTCCGGATCACTCGATCGCCTCCCAAACCTGCAAGGCATCTACAAGCGGTATAAAACCGTTAGCTAACAATCTATGCATAAGTATAAAGGTAAAAGCACAAACACACAACATACACAATCAACATGCAACACTCATTCCTTTTGTTATCTTTAATTAAGTGATACGTCCTTACTAATGCTACTTATTTTGTGACACGAGGGATTCTCAAACCTCGCCCCTGTCCCCTTTTACCAAAGTGGAATGGTACTAATGCATTTGACCGTCTACCTGACTGGGTTGGTCGCAGGGAACCTCCTAGACTCTCGCAAGAGCTAGGCAAATGATGTCATGACCCGTTATCATACACTTGGCTCAATTATACAATATACTAAAGTCAGCCTATTCCGGTTTCGTTATTTATCTTAACTATCAAACACCACTCATACACATCACACACATGCAAGAAGCTAGCTAAGTAAGTCCGTGGACTTACCAGAATCAAATCTCGACTCTCTCTTAACCACCACTCAATCGGTAAGTGCAGAAACTCAGTTGCCTGTCAAAGGAGGCACGTGGGTCAACACATTTTCCTGGGTACTTAAAAGTTTAAAACTCCTAAGATGTAAGATTCCAATTGCAGAAGTTATTATAGTGCTTATTTAAGGTAAAAATACTATTTTACCCTTGGTCCCGGAACTTTCAAAAACCCGGAATACGTACTTGAAATATTATTTGAGGCTAACTAACCATATTCTACTCCCTAGGATGATTTTAGGTAACAACTAGCGAAACTACCCATTTTCTATTTCCCGAAAAGTCACTAAGGTCCCACTACAACTTCAAATATGAAATTAAAATAAACTTATAAAAATTCTAAATAAATTTCTAAATTATCTATGATATCTATTCTACTCATAGGAGCAAGAATTTTTTAAAACTGTTCAACCGTTACTTCTACAAAAATCTCTAAAGTTGGCTTCAACACTAAAAATGTTCCTATATTTGGCCAAAATTCAATGCTGAAAAAACAGCTCAACTACTCTACTTTGAGACCCTATAACTTTCAATCCGACTGTTCATTTATTCCCAAATTTTAACACGGTAAACTATGTATATCTATCTATGATCTATCAAATATTCAACGGTGGATCTTCAACCAACCTTTTTAACATTGATTCACAACAGTGGGTAATTTTCAACTTCAAAAATTGTAGAAACAAAAATCTGTAAAGAAAGAGTTCATGAGATCCTGAGTTCTATATTCATTGTCAACTATTCGGCATCAAAACAACTACTCTCACCCATCCTATGTTCAACCAATGGTGAAAAACATCCATCTATACATTTATAGACTCCATCTAAGAGTTGTACAGAAGTTAACATCCGGGAATCATTCACTTACTGGACTGCAGCGGCTCAGAGGAAAAAGTTGCTACTGGACTCTAGGGTAAGACTTCACTACTGTAGCTTTGGAACGGCTCTACTTGGCCTGGTTGTGGACATCCGGTTTAGTCGAGTTAGGGACCCATCCGGCACAGAGAAGAAGAATGTAAGCGACTGAATTAAGACTGTAGGGAGAGGGAAGGAAAAGAAGGCTGGCCTTACCGGAGGGACAAAAGAAGAGTGAGCCGCTTCAGCCGTCCTGATCGGCGCTGGTGACTATGGTTTGGGTGCTGAGCGATTCTAGCGTCAACCGTAGATGATGAAAGGCTCCTCCACTTGCTGGCTCCTTTTCTTGAGAGTTTCTGCGTCTGAAACCACTGCTGAATGTATGCAAAAGGCTGCTGAACGTTATGCAGAAGAGGGAGCAGAAGAGGCGTACATCACAGGAGTTACGCTCTTGTAACGTCCAGACGGTTGAACTCTTCTTGATGGGCTGAAGGGGAACGCAACAAGGGCTGGAAGGGAGCTGTACGGCCTGCATGAAGGGGCTACTACTGGGCTCGTAAACCAGGCTCTCCTGGGCTGCGGCTGGGCAAGGATATGAGCTGGCGCTGGCTGGGCTCAAAGTGCCGCTGAGGCTGCTGTGGGCTGCGTAGACAAGTTGGGGCTGCTGTGGGCAGCGAAGACAAGCCGGGCTGAAACTATGTAGGAAGAGTGGGCTGAAAGAGTTGTCCTGGCTTTGTCACAGCCTTGTCAAAACGTGTCATGGCCTTGTCATGGTCTCCTCCCAACCTTGTCATGATCTCGTCTCAGCCTTGTTATGATCTCGTCTCAACCTTGTCATGATCTCGTCTAAATTCGTCATTAAGAAGTTATTATAAGAATTAGGGTTTCATATAATTCTATCATTTTATGTGAATTAAATTCTACATAAAATGATAAATAAATATAAGAATTAGGGCTTGATATAATTTTATCATTTTATGTGAATTAAATTCTACTTAAAATGATAAAATTTGTGAAGAAAGAAATAATAGATAGAATGGGAAACCGTCAACGGCTCGAAGTCCGATTTGATTCGAAATTAAACGGAATAAAAATTCCGGATATTACATCAGTACCTCCTTAAAATAAGTTTCATCCCGAAACTTAGGACAATGTACTTAATTAAACGACTTCTATAAATAAACTGATATGTCCTATTCTCACTAAACTTTAATTTCGTTTTCTAAACGTCTCAAAGAGTAACAAAAAAAAACAGTCGTTACAGTATCGACTAAGATGCTTGCGACTTGGTCATATAACGTGAAAAGGTTAAAGCAAGTAGCTATGATTAGACCTCCCAAGGAGGGATTGTAACGACCATACATGATCTTTTGTGGTTATGGGATTGACATGTGAGAGAATGGCATGAATTTGGACCTTTAAGGTTTGGACATGGTTAAGAGGACTAGTGATTTAAGAGGAAGGTGAGGTTTCCATTGTGCTTTATGCAAATGACCAATTAAAGAAAGAAGATGGATAATACTTTATTTCTTATGAAACGGATGATACGTTGTCGGGAATACGAGATTAGTCAAGTTTCTTTACTCGCACGAAGGATCCATGTAGCTATGGGTGGAACTGAGGAACGAGATTATGGTAACGTTGTAGGCCTCAAGTGTAAGGTGGTATTACTTGAGAACTGACGAGTTGGAGGTTTCAGTGGTTTTGAAGGGGGACTTTCTTCTGGTTTTCCCCACAAGGCATTCTGGTACGGTTTTGAGGAAAGGTACGAGGCGGAAAGGTTGTACTTCGATTATCAAGAAATGGGTATGATTAACGACAAGAAAAGTTATCTTATCTATTGAGAGGGGCTAGTTAAGACTTGTTGCATATGATTGCTACGTTTTATAAGATCGACTTGAAGTCGAGATGCCACCAGATTCGGGTGGGGTAAAGAAAGAACTATCGATAGACGGAGTTTTGGGCCGGTTTGGTCACTACAGGTTGTAGTGAAGCCTTTTTGCACTCACGAGTGCGATTGGTGAGTTTGAGTTGTTAATGATGTGCTTTTATCTAGTTTCTGAAGCGGATTGCAGTCGCGACATTTGTTTTGTGGTTTGGGTGGTTCTAATCTGAACCCTAAGCTTATGCTAGTGTTGCAGACTAGTAAGATTTGTGATAGTAGGTGGACCGTGACCTAACGGTTCATGACAACTATTGTTGTGCGAGGTGTACGAGTGGTTCTTCGTGTTCTCATTTGCAGAGAAAGGTCTGTTATACTCTTCGATTGAGTGGAACAAGCGTGACACGAGAAGCGGTGATACGGGCCATGCAAGGTAAGAGGATACGCATAGCTGTCTAACCAAGATAGGACGTCCGAGGTAACTTCTTAAGGAACGCAGTGATTTTGATAGTGTCCAGTTGATCCAATGAGGACGAGGTGATAGTTTAGTCATACCTCCAAGGTATGTAGAGGAGCTATGCAACCTATAAGTTGGTGGACCATAACCGCCGGTTGCGGGATGGTTTTGGCACTTCCTCCTTTCTAAGGAAGTCGATTAGATTGTGGGACCAAAACGTGTTCGTGGAGCTTTATTAGAGGCGGAAGAGGTGAGTGACCTCCATTCTGTTTTCTCAGACACAAACATCGAGTCATAGGGACTGTATGGTTTTTGGATACATCCAAGCGGCGCTTCGGATACGTGTGAAATAACGAAAGAAGTTTTGGCATGTGCGTTAGACGATTGTGGGCATATGTGGAAAATGACCGAGGAAGGGTCAAGAGTTAGGCGCTTTAATGCGCGCACTTAAGATGATGACGATAATTGCGTGTTTAGCGACACAATAGTTGTGTATGGACGGTAAGAGTATGATATGTGTATATATTGCTCGACAAGGGTTGAATACCCACCGGATTGGTGATGTTCACAGTGGTGGGACGGCTTTAAGGCCGAGGTGTCTAAGTACATAGCCATTATGTGACCCGTCGTAGGTCAAGTTGAGAACCCTAAGACGGGAAGGAGGACTACATCCACCGCAAGTTATGTAGTGGGAGTGGGAGTGTATCCCCATAGAGGGTACTACCGGTTTGAGACCTTGTGACGGTTGTGACGTGTTTGGGTCAGTATGTATCGACCGACGGAGATAACGCATTTTACACCGTCTTGGGAAGTAGGACCGATGAGTCGGCTATTTGTGGAATCCACAAGGTAATAGTTATATTACCTGGGGCATCGAGTACCATTATTTTGTTTTGAGGTGGGCGTTTCATCTCGAGTTTTGTGCGGCAGCGGGATAATACCGCTTAAGGGCCCAATTATCTTTCAAGACGGCTTTTGTCGTGGGATGTATGGTCAGTTAGAGAGGGATTTTTAAGCCTTAAAGGACGTGTTAAGAACCTCCATGCTAAAATGAGAACAAGTGTCATCTGGACGCTTCCGGGGAATGAGTTCACATTTTATGATAGTTGAAATGTGTTTATGATGGACGTTGCTAGGCTTTTATGAACGAAATTCTAGTACACCGTGGCGTTGTGATTTGGATTGTAGATGTGGCAATAGCTTTCTGAAATGTAATAGATCTAGCCTAGAATACCATGGACGCAAAGCGTCATACATGGTGGACACGAAGAAGGAAAAGTTGAGTTTCCGATTTATCAGACCCTTGAGATATTGATGGGAGTTGGGAAGTGGTTCGCAATTTGTGTTGCCACCAAAAGTCGATAGTATCTTCTGAGGCTTCTTTTGATAACAATCATCGGAGTATATACGTTACTCGAAGTTATGATATTAGTCGTGCTGATCCAGTGGCAAACGCGGAGCCGATGAGACTACCGGAGGACATGGGATACTATCTTTGGTTGAGTTTACGATGAGCTAGTTACAATTGATTTGGCCGATGGGATATATTTTATGTGCATGCGTGAGTTTTATGTGTTTTGGGACCCGAGTGGGAATGTGTTGTGTGTTCGGTTAGGTTGTGACTTGGTATGCGTTATGTGGTTCGTGTGAGTATGTATGTCGGCCTTGAGAGGTCTTGACATTGTTATACGAGTGTGTCATGGTTATCGAGTAGAGAATTTGCACGTTGACGGCTTCGAGAGGTTACCGAGTTAGTTAGGTCGAGAGTTTTACGTTTTGCAAGTTTCGGGACGAAACTTGTTTTTAGGGGGATTAGTTGTAACATCCGGAATTTTAATTCCGGGTGTTGAGCGGTTTATCGACCTTTCGTAGGCGCGGCTCAGTTTTTGCGCAGGCACGAGGCGCTGAGTAACGGGATTTATCCCAAAATCTTGTTCCGACCTCTCATTTCCACCCTCGCTTTTGGACCCCTCGGTTCCTAGCGTTTTTGGGAGAATGGGTCAGCTGACCCTTAAGCTTCCCCTTTTGTGGCAGATTTGTCCCTTCTCTCTCTCTCTCTCCTCTCATTCTTGATTTCACGTGAAAGCTTCTCTCCCTTTTCTCTTTCTTCTCTCTTTGGCTTGGAAGCACTTTGAAGCCCTTCTTGATGATCTTCCCATTCTTCTTCTTGTTTGGATGTCCAGCAGTGGGATTCTACAAATCCGGATTTGTAAGTGTAAGCCCTTTCCTCCCTCTCCATTTCTTCATCTTCATCTCCTTCCTTGAGCTCCAATGGTGGAAGCCATAGATCCTTATCTTTCTTCATCTTTGTGTCGCATGTGCTCAGATCTAGCTTAGATCTGGTGTGTTCATGATGTTGAGTGTGGTGATCAATTTTGATTGGAAACAGCCAGCCTTGAGTTGCCGGGAACACCAAGAACGAGTCGAAGAAGAGCTCGAAGTCACCTTTCTGGAGTTCGACAGCACCTGCGGCAGGACAGCGCCGCGGGGACGGCCATGCACTTGAGTCGCAGAGGCGGCCAACCAAAGCCGTAGGGGCGGCCACTGGCTCAGCCAGCCACCCCGTGCAGCCTTCTTCTCCTTTTCGTGGTTGTACTTCCTTCCTTATGTTCCGCGCCTTTGCCCAGTGAGTATCCTCCCTTGAGCATGTGTTCTTAGCTTCTCCTAGAGTGTATACGTGTTAGAAGCATGCTAGGATGGCTTAGATAACCTTGTGGAATGCCATATAGTGGCCTTGGATCTTAGATGAGCGTTTGAGGTTATCGATGTTCTTAGACTTGTTGAGTCTTGGGTCTTGAGTTGTTTATCTTGTGGTGAGTGTAGGGCTGTTCTTGTGAGACTCACAAGGATTGTGAGGATTTGATGATTAGGGTTACACATCGGTTGAGGTCGTAGAGATTAGGACGAGTGTATCCATCTTGTGCTTCAGTTTTTGATCTTGCGAGAGCATTAGAACTAGAAGTCTAAGGACTTCTAGCTTGTGAGTAGTTGTTGACTATCGTGCCTTGTCTTGCACAAGCTTGGTTATATTCCTACGGGAAATGTGATTCGGTTGACCGTTGGGACGAGGTAAGTCTACGAACTTACTTAGCTCGCTTTTACGCATTATTTGGATATGTGATGGTGGTGGTTGCTTTACCTTTGTTTATATCCATGAAACCGGATTAGGACAACTTGGTTGTATATATGGTTGGCCCATTTTTATTATCCTTATCGGGTGGTGACATCACTGCCCAACTCCCGAGGGATACTAGGAGGATCTCTGCGACCAGGCCATACATGGTATACGGGCGGGCTTCTTCATCACTCCCTCAGGGTATACGGGTTGAGCGCCGCCACAGTCCTGTTGGTTACACGGGGGCAGAGGCGAGAGTTATAAGACTCTCGTGTCACACTTTTAACGAATGGAATAACCTAAAAAGAGAATAAGAACCGGATGTGTATGTTTATGTGCATGATGTGTGTTATGCATGCTTTCGTGTGTGTTTGTGCCCTTGTTATCTTTATGATGCCTAGAATGTTAGCTAACGGTGTTATACCGCTTGTTGTAGTTGTCGTGCAGGTTAGGTGTGGCCGAGTGATCCGGAGGAGTGGGCAGCTGGGGTTCCGTGCATCATAGGTCGAGTTTGGAGATTTCAGTCCATGAACCTTTGTTGTATATTGTATTCTTGGCGTTGTTGTATAGACGGCTATTGTCGTTCCTTTCTTGTTGTATTCGGGAGTTATAGCATTATATTAAACTTGTTTTTGGTTTTGGCCATTATTTGTGCCTTGTTGGAAAGGTCCGGTGAAATTGTTGTCAAGCTAAGGGTCAAGACCCATTGTGATGTCTCGCCTGTAGCATTCCGATATCCCGCGGATTCGGGGTGTTACAAGATGATTGTATCCGACAGAACTATCCGGAGTTTTATGTTGAGTTGGATGTACCTTTAGCATAGATGTTGCATTTTGGTTTCCTTGGTTGAGTTTTATGTACGCTTTTGTTACGCTTTGAGTTATGTACCCGTGTGGGAATATATGAGTTGAGTTCAGCTTCTCTATGTTGTTGTTGTGTGATCTTTCGGGCTATTGCAAGTTTCGAGACGAAACTTCTTTTTAGGGGGATTTGATGTAAGACCCTATTTTTAGCCTTCACCACCCCCGCAGTGAAGGGAGCCGCCCCTACGGCTAGCCGCCCTTGCGGCAGGGCAAACTGCCCCTGCGGTTTTTCCCCAAATATCCCCGATCTGTTTTTCATTCGTTTTATCTTCTTTCCATAGATAGAAGATCCGATCATCTATCTTATGAGTCGGTTTTCCTATCATGTTCTTAACTCTAGAGCGTCCTTCCATCTATCTCTCTTCCAGTTTCCTATAAATTCCCTCTTTTCCTTCTTTTTTCCAGTTTCTTTCTTACGGTTTCCTTCACCCTCGAAAGCTGCAGCCTTGCTTCCCGTGACCTTGTTGAACGTGTAAGTTCATCCTTCTTTGTTCTTTCTCACGTTCATCTGTTTCATTTTCTTCTTTCGTTCTTCCTTTTCTTCTTCTCCAAGAATCAAGTTTGAGCCTTGATTCTTGTTGGCATCCCCGTTGTTGATTCATTGTTGTTCTCAGGCTCTTGTAGTTGAGTCTTGATGTGTGTGTGGTGATAACACGATTTATGACTAGGTTTAGGTAATCATTTAGATAGATTTCTCGCTCATTCATGCATGGTTTAACACTAGTTAGCGACATTTGCACTCAATTCACGTATTATGTCGAGATAGACGTCTACACGGACTTGTGCATTGCTTTGTAGGTATTTCGGGAGATTTAGGAGCTAAAACGATACGTTTGAGGATCGTTCATCAAGATGACACACCCTCGGACCCATTAGGATGCAAGCTAAAGGCTGAGGAGGACTCATGGAACCTTGCCAACACAAGCCATGCACCAAATCGAAGCTTAATGATCAAAGGCAAAGCTGAAGCACAGAATCACGGTTCACTGGTAAACCACGGCCATGGTTTAAACCGTGGATTTTGCCAGGTTTTCGTGACAGCTGTGCCATGATCTCTTGACCAGCTCTTGCAAAGTTGTAGTATAAAAGTGGTCCTGCATTGGCTGAGAGAATCATCTTGGAGCAGCTCTCCATTATCCACTATCATCCAATCAAAATATTCTCTCAACAAGAAGATTCTTTGGGAAGAAGATTGTAGAAGGAAACTACCATTGGAGAGGAGCTTGATTGGAGGAAGAGAAGACACACCATTGATAGACCTAGAGAGTTTTTGTAGTGAAGAACTTCGGATTCAATTTCTAGAGTTGTATGAACCATTTGAACCTTCTTTAAGAAGGATTGTGAGTTATTCTAATTCCACTTTCAGCTTGGTTTTGTTTTAGTTCACTTGTTCATCTTTTTCCCTTCATTATCTTGCAAATGGATGCCATGATTTTATATTTGATTGTTTCAATTTCTATTATGAATGTTTTAGGCTACATAGATGTGGTTCTAGGGTAAGGAAATGATGGTTATGGCTAGGGCTATGATAGGATGGACTTAGATTTACCTTTGGATGACTTGTGTGCATGAACGTAGTTTCTGTTAGGAATCACGGCCAGTTCTTGCCAAACCACGGCCGTGGAAAGGGTAGAACAAACCGTGATCTTACCTGGTTCGATGGATCTAGTCTTGGATTGTTAGAATGTTGAAATCCTAAGTGTTTGTTGAGTCAATCTATCCTAGGGTGACCTAGTGTTAGCAACTAAGTGTTAGGAGAGACTTATCCGGTAATCCTTGCTCTTAGATCTCAAAGATGACAAACCCTAGGTAGTGGTGAGCCTCATAAGCCGCCATTGGATTAAGTGTGCTAGGATGGTTGTTTAGGACTAACCCTTCCGAGACTTACCCGGTAAGGATAGGTTAGATCTCTAGGTAACAATCCGGTTTGTGTAGAATTCCGTCCCTTAGGTTCTTAGAGACTTACCCGGTGATGAGACCTTAGGAATGGACTAGTGGACCATGAGACCTACCCGGTAATTGATCCTAATCTAGAAATGCTTACTCCCAACATATCATGGTTAATCCAAGGAATGTTTAGATAGCTTGAGTCTATGCCATAACCGGACTTTCCAACCCCTAGAATCCGCTTTCTTCTATTTGATCTATATCTTGTGTTTATCTTGTTTGCTTGCGTTGATTTGTTAGCATAGTTGATTGTTTATTCCGCATGATTTGTGATCCTTGATTGATCACCAAAAACCCAACCAAAAACATTGAGATTTTCATTTCTTTATTTCCTTCTCTTTTCTTAACCTAGATCTTCACTAGACTTAATCATAAATTGAATCAATCTCACCTTAGTCTTTGTGTTCGACCTCGGAATACTATCCCTACTACAAACGTCCCGTACACTGCGAGTTTCGCTAGGAGTTAGGATAAATATAACGAGTATAAATTTAAAGCTTATTGCGATTCACACACACATCCTGAGCGTAACATGTGGATTGGGAGAAACAAGCCTTGGTGCCTTGCTATGTTCCTTACTGTCGAAGGATTCGACATCGCTTGCTGTCAAGCCGCCGCCTCCGCGCCTCTGTCGTGCCGCCTCGCGGGATCTGTCCAGCGCCACCCCAGCGCCTTGTCCAGCCGCCCCTGCGGTTTCCTCTGCAATATCTCCGTCTTTGGTGAGCTGCTTCCTTCCTTCTTCCATCATTCTTTTCCTTGGCTTTTGTCGATGTTTTTGACCCCCTGAGAGTGCTGTAATACTAAGGTCGAGCCCTTAGCATGTGGAGATCTCTTAGAGATCATTAAGACTAGAAGTTATAAACTTCTATTAACCGTTCAGTTCTAATTCGTGATGCCTTGTGTGAACAGGCTTTCCTCTGCTCCTTTCCTGAGGGAATCTGAGTTTTCGCTGACCCTTTGAGTTTATCTTCGATTCAGGTAAGTCCCTTGGACTTACTTAGCTTCATTCCGTGTATTGGTTTGAGTGTGTTGGCTTGTTTGCATTTGTTATTGATGTTATAACGGATAACCGGAATAGGATGACCTTTATAACCGTAATTGGCCCAAGTGTATGATAATCGGGTGGTGACCACTTGTCTAGTTCTACAAGAGACTAGGAGGTGCTCTTGCAACACAGGCACGCAAGTAACGGATAGTACTAATCTATTCCTATTGGTAAACGGAAGCGGAGGCGAGTTTCGGGAGATTCTCATGTGACAAAAGAAGTTGAATTAGTAACGGATAACTTAATGAAAGATAATAACCGGTTGAGTGTGAGCATGCTATTTTTTTATATTACCGTATGTGTGTTTGTGCCTTTACAGTCTTTCTGATATCTAGAATGTTAGCTAACAGTTTATACCGATGTTGTAGATGCTAAAAACGCCACCTTGTTTATAATGTCTTACACGTGTTTATGATGGAAGACTTAAACACAAATGTAGTAGTTGGATATACTAACAATGTATTGATTATATTCTCTAGATGCTTGGTTGGTTTGAATTTAGTGCAGGTATTATCAAATATCAAGGGCCTTGATTCAAGGGCCTTGATTCAAGGGCCTTGAAGTATAACTTAAGGACAAGGAATATAGCGTTTACAAAGGGACGATTTCAAAGGCCTTGGAGTTATATATAGATGCACGAAACAAGGATTCAAATGCCAAGAAGATTTTCTAGGAAGATTTGCTCAAACAGAAAGATTTTAGGGATGATCTTTTTTCAACCGAAGATCTCAACCGAAGATTTTCTAAAAAATAAAAGCGGCAAAATATCTTCTCTTTCAATTCAACAGAGGATGAGAAGATCAAGGAGCTAAGGACTTGACGTGTTCTCAGGAGTTGAAGATTTGCAACGTCTACCTTATCTCAAAATAAGAAATGATCTTCATGGAGAAGAAGATTCATCTTCAAACGGTCATCTCTCCAACGGCTAGAAGACCTCTCCATAGAGAGAGAAAACACAATAGCTCCATTGGAAGATCAAAATAGTATTATACTAGATTGTGTGTTACTCTGCGAAGTAACTAGACTATTATAGCTAGGTTGAGAGTTAGAGCTATATCGTAGCATTGGCTACAGTGAGAGAAGAAGGGGATTTCTTCTAGTTTGTATCTAGGACTCTTTGAAACTGATAATAGATAGTTAGATCCTTAGGCTATACCCTGGGATGGAGAGTAGGCTATTTAGACTCGAACTTCGTAAAGATATCCTTGTGTCAATCTTTTATATTCCGCATTATATTTTGCTATTGTGACTAACTTTGTTTTTGCAGGAGCACGAAGTCAAGGCTCTTGAAAGTTGTTTCAAAGCCCTTGAAATCAAAGTTTTCATTAGAGCACATATTGACATCAAGGCCCTTGAAGGGATTTTCAAGCCCTTAAGATTTGGTTTGCGAAAAGTTCCCATACTCTATTCCACCCCCCCTTATAGAGTATCTTTAACTTATTTATTTCATCTACTGGTTCTTCAATTAGTATCACAGCTAGACTCACATTTATTGATTTAACCATCAGTGAGACTAATCTTGAATCCTGTAAGTGATGGTGGATTTGCTCAAGGAAGATCCTCATCTTGACCACCACTCTTCTATGGCAACAACTTTGTTCATTGGAGAGCACTCATGCGTATGTTCATTATTGACCAGGACATGGAGCTTTGGAGCATCATTCAAAATGGACCTAAAGTTCCAATGACAACGGTTGAAGGTGTCCAAGTCCCAAAGAAGGAAGATGACTTCACATAGGCTGACCTGGACTGTGTGTCAATGAATTTCAAAGCAATGAACCTACTATAGTGTGGATTAGATGCAAATGAATTCAACCGCATAATATCTTGCAAGAGTGTTAAAGAAATTTGGGACAACTTGTTGTCACTTACGAAGGAATAAGTCAAGTCAGGGAAACAAAGATTGGCATCTTCCTTAGACAATATGAGCTATTCAAGATGAATCCAAATGAAACAGTCAAAAAAATGTTCACCAGATTCACTGAGATCGTGAACAACTTGGACTCACTAGGAAAGATCTTCACAAATGAAGAGAAAGTTAGGAAGGTTCTAAGGAGCCTACCTAAAGCTAAGTGGGGACGAAAGATGACTGCTATTGAAGAAGCTCGGAATCACACAACTCTTCCTCTTGATGACCTACTTGGAAAAATCATCACACATGAAATGATTCTTGGTGAAGAAGATGGAGAACTCTCATCCAACTCCAAGAATTTAGCATTAAAATTAAGAAGAGATGAATTGCCATCTGATGAAGAGGATAATGATGACGATGAAGAAGAAGATGCGATTGCCATGATTTCTAAGGGTCTCGCAAGAATTCTCAAGATTAATAAACAATCTGCTAATAAAGAATATTCACGAGCATCAAAACCCCGAGGTAAGTTTTCTAACTCTAATAAGAAAACGAGAGTACTGACTTGTTTTGAATGTGGTGAAACAGATCATCTTTTGAAGGATTGTCCACAAAAGAAGAGGATCAACTTCAAGAAAAATGATCGAAAGAAGAAAGCTATGGTTATTTCATGGAGTGATTCAGAATCAACAAATGAATCAGAAGACGAAAAAGAACAAGCAAACTTGTGTCTCATGGCCGATCATGAAGAAGATTCAAATCTTTATGTTTACAATGTGGATATCACCAAGGTAAAGGAGCACAAATGGATATTAGATAGTGGTTGCTCAAGATACATGAGTGGAAAAAGCTCTTTATTCCCACATTTAAAGAAGCAATTATCTGGAACCATTACTCTTGGTGATAAAGGAAAGTGTGACATAATTGTTATTGGTAAAATTTGCTATAATTCATCTAACTTTATGGATGATGTTTATTTGGTTGATGGTTTAAAATATAATCTGCTAAGTATATCTCAAATTTATGATAAAGGCAATAAAGTCATGTTTGATTTAGATAAATGTGAGGGTCAAGACAAAAAGACGGGTGAAGTATTTCTTATTTCTCTTAGATGTAATAATGTTTATTCTATGAGTACTAACCACGTTTCAGGAACTAAACTAAAATGTCTAAAGGCCTTAACTGATGATCCAAGGCTTTGGCATAGAAGACTTGGTCACGTAAGCATGCACACCATGTAGAAGCTACTTACAAAAGATTTGGTACATGGTTTGCCAAACCTAAATTTTAAGGTTAATGATCTATGTAAGGCGTGTACACAAGGTAAACAAACAAGAGTTTCATTCAAACGTAAGAAAGTTGTAAGTTCTTCTCGAGCCATTAAACTTTTACACATGGATCTTTGTGGACCTATGCGTGTCAAATCTCCCAGAGGCAAGCAATACATCCTTGTTATAGTGGATGATTTCTCTCGTTTCACATGGATTTCTTTTCTACGAGAAAAATCTGAAGCTTTATTTGAGTTTTCAAAATTGTGTAAGGAGTTACAAACTTTAAAAAACCTACCAATTGTTTCTATAAGAAGTGATCATGGTAGAGAATTTGACCAAATGAAGTTTGATTTGTTTTGTGCAAAATATGGCATTTCACATAATTTTTCAACTCCTAGAACTCCTCAACAAAATGGAGTTGTGGAACGTAAGAACCGCACTCTTGAGGATATGTCTAGGACAATGCTTTTAAAAAATAATTTGCCAAAAAGTTTTTGGGCTGAAGCAGTAAACACTGCAAATTATATTTTAAATAGATGTTTAATTCGCCCTATTTTGAAAAAGACTCCTTATGAACTCTTTAAACGAAGAAAACCAAATATTTCATATTTCAAACCCTTTGGATGTACTTGTTTTGTTCATAACAATGACAAAGATAATCTTGGGAAATTTGATGCACGTAGTGATGAAGCTATATTCAATGGATATGCTTCAAATAGCAAAGCTTATCGTGTCTATAACAAACGTACAAAAATTGTTGAGGAAAACATTCATATTATTTTTGATGAAAGCAATGATGGTACTTTGAGTGAGAGTTGTGCAGATCTAAATCTAAATCAAAGAGAAGATCATAATTCGGATGAAGAAGAAGATCTTAAAGATAGAAACAAGAATATGCAGGAAAAGATTCAAGATACCGAAAAAAACCTTCAAGACCTTGAAACACACCTTCAAGACCTTGAAACAGGAAACTGTGATAACAGAATTCCGCTTCAAGGGCTTGAATCCCAAATTCAAGGCCTTGAGATTGTATCAACAGGTAATATACCAACGGTACCTGAATCTAGTCAAACATATGAAGCTCAACCTTCTGGATCTGCTCCATTTGTCAAAAGAAGAAAAGTTCAATACTCCTCATATCATCCACAAGAGAATGTGATCTCAGATCCAAATGCCGGAGTTCAAACTAGATCTAAAGTGAACAATCTGTGTGCCTTCTCCTCTTTTGTATCGCTTGTCGAGTCAAAGAACTACGTTCAACCTCTTCAAGAACCTGATTGGATCATTGCCATTCAAAATGAATTGAATGAATTTGAGAGGAACAAGGTGTCGACTCTTACTTCAAGACCATAACATCAATCAGTTATTGGAACGAAATGGGTCTTTCGAAACAAATTGGGTGAAAGTGGCAAAATCATACGAAATAAAGCACGACTTGTAGCACAAGGCTATAACCAAGAAGAAGGTATTGATTATGAGGAGACTTTTGCTCAAGTTGCCAGGTTAGAAGTCATACGTATGCTACTTGCATTTGCATCTTTCATGAGCATAAAACTTTTTCAAATGGATGTAAAATGTTCTTTTCTAAACGGCTTCTTAGAAGAAGAAGTCTACGTTGTTCAACCTCCCGGTTTTGAAAATGATGAATTTACAGATCATGTTTTTAAACTAGATAAATCTCTTTTCAGTCTTAAGCAAGTTCTTCGAACTTGGTATGAAAGATTATCTAAATATATTCTTGAAAACAATTTCAAAAGAGGTTTGATTGATAAAACATTGTTTATCAAAACTAGAGGCAACGACATTCTAGTAGTGCAAATCTATGTTGATGATATATTATTCGGTGCTACTAATGATTCCCTATGCAAGGAATTTTCAGATATTTTGTGCAGGGAATTTGAAATGAGCTTAATGGGAGAGCTAAATTTATTTCTTGCACTTCAAGTTACACAAGCAAAGAAAGGAATTTTTTTCAATCAAAGCAAGTATGCTAAAGACTTGCTTATGAAGTACAAAATGGATCAATCTAAGGCTGCAAAAACTCCAATGAGTTCAACACTTTCGCTAGATCATGACAAGAATGGCAAAAGTGTAGTACAAAAGGAGTATCGAGGTATGATCGGTTCATTGTTGTACCTAACTGCTAGTCGTCTTGACATTATGTTTAGCGTGTGCATGTGTGCAAGATTTCAAGCTGATCCTAAAGAGTCACACTTGATAGCTGTGAAAAGAAATTTTCGGTATCTCAATGGCACTAAGGATCTAGGGTTATGGTACCCACGTCAAAGCTCGTTTCATCTTGTTGGCTATTCAGATGCAGACTTTGCAGGTTATAAGGTCGATAGAAAAAGTACTTCTGGATGTTGCCAATTCTTAGGATCATCCCTAATTAGTTGGCACTCCAAGAAGTAAAACTATGTTGCCCTATCCACAGCTGAAGCTGAGTATATAGTTGTAGGATCCCGTTGTGCACAAAGTCTTTGGATTGCTCAACAACTTCGTGACCTTGGCTTTGACTTGAAAGGTATTCCTATAAAATGTGATAATACTAGTGCTATTTCTATAACCAAAAATCCTGTGCAGCATTCAAGGACTAAGCATATTGATGTAAGACATCACTTCATACGTGATCATGTTGAGAAAGGTGATGTTTCGATCTCTTTTATCTCAACTAACTTGCAGCTTGCAGATATCTTTACCAAACCTCTTCCTGAGGAATAATTTAATTTTATTAGATTGGAGCTTGGTATGTTTAATAAGGAATCATTAACGTAGGGGGAGTAAACGAGTTTAATTGTTCCTACATATGCAGCCCAATTGATGTTTTCAAGGGCCTTAAAATAATATTCAAGGGGTCTTGAAACATATTTCACAGGGTATATTAAATTTACGGATCTTTTAAGAATTACTATCTTTTAGATATTTCAATTCTTAAAATATTTTTAAAATCTTTTGGTTGAAATTTTGAAAAAGATTTGTTTGTCTTGGTTTTTATATAGGTATTTTAAAAGGAGTGATCTTCTCAAGATCTTGTTATTTCCCTGTTAAAAAGGACCTACTTTCTCTATCTTTTTTATTCTTTCACAAAAAACCCTATTTCAAAATCCCTTGATTTCTCTCTCAAACTTCCCTCATTGCACCCAAAAGCAAGAGATCTACTCCTCAAGCTCCCAAAAAGAAAGTAGTTCAGAGTCCCTCAATTGCTAAAGAAGAAAAATCTTCTAAAGATCTGGATACATCTCAGACGACCGGTCTTCCCTCAACATGGTCGTTAATTTTCAAGCTTCTGGATCTTGGCATGATGGGTTTCACAATCGACCGCTCTGTATGTGTGATGTGGTGGACACTGATTTTCTCGGCACTCTTAAGATTCCCTGCATAGACAAGCTAAGGAGTTCAATTATCTAGAAGGTTCTAAACCTTGGAGATTTTGCCTTTCCACGATTCACGAGACTATTTTATGTCAATCTCACCACAAAAAGGGACAAAGGTTGTATTACCCTTGAATCTTTAGTTAAAGGTACTCCAATTTCACTCACTTCTTCTATTTCAAGCGA
The DNA here is from genome assembly GCA_033239125.1 of Fagopyrum homotropicum. Taxonomy (NCBI): domain Eukaryota; kingdom Viridiplantae; phylum Streptophyta; class Magnoliopsida; order Caryophyllales; family Polygonaceae; genus Fagopyrum; species Fagopyrum homotropicum. Next base: position 81,094,919 of record BSWB01000008.1, read on the forward strand.
GATTTTTGAAATTCCTACAGATGTGGTATTCAACCATCCTTCAAGAACAGAGAGTGTTTATATTTCTAAGGAAAAATTTCTAGTTCCAAACTCAACCTCACATCAACTTACTCATACATCTCTAACCTTAGAGGCTAAAATAGTGTTTACTATATTGGTTCGATGTGTTGTTCCTCGTGCAAACTCAAGAGAGCTGCTGACTGATCAATCTCTGGAATTAATTCATTTGCTTATGTCTGATTTGGACATAGATGTGCCTAATCTGATTCTCAACCATATGATGCATTTTGTCAATTCCAAGAGATCTATTCCCCTGCCTTACAAAAATTTGTTGCCTAAGGTCTTTGATTATTACAAAATTGACACATCCTCTGAGGAATGACAGTCTATTTCTGGCAAAATTGATGAGAACTGCTTAGAATATCTGGGATTTAGAAAACTCTTGTAGGAACATGGACCTTAAAAGGAAAAGGAACTACTCAAAATCCAACTGAAGAAGCTAAACCTTCTCCTACTCAAAAAATCAGGTTAGAAGGTTGTGAAAAAAGATATAGCTTGTCTCAATCGTGAATTATTTGATTTTCAGTTTGACACCAAGAGGAGAATGGATATAAATTTCGAGTTGCTAGCTACCATAAATGCTAAAGTTAATGAAATGTATTTGATGAATGCTCTTACACTGACTACAATGGGAAGCATTTTTCCCATACCTGAAGATGTAGCTCAACATACTCAAGAGAAAGTTGAGAATGTGCTAATGAATTGTAAAAGGCATGTACATAATAAATTAATTATGTATCTAACTCATGTTGAGCCAATGTTTTTGCCAAAAGTTGAGTATGAAGTAGTTAAGAAGAGAAGAGCTGAAGAAAAGAGAAGACGTTTGGCAGCTGAAATGGATGATTGGCGCTATAAGAAATCTTCATCCAAAGCAAAGAGGAATATCAATGAGGAGAATATATAGATGCACGAAACAAGGATTCAATGCAAAGAAGATTTTCCAGGAAGATTTGCTCAAACAGAAAGATTTTAGGGAAGATCATTTTTCAACCGAAGATCTCAACCGAAGATTTTCTAAAAACAAAAGCGGCAAAATATCTTCTCTTTCGATTCAATAGAGGATGAGAAGATCAAGGAGCTAAGGACTTGACGTGTTCTCAGGAGTTGAAGATTTGCAACGTCTACCTTATCTCGAAACAGGAAACGATCTTCATGGAGAAGAAGATTCATCTTCAAACGGTCATCTCTCCAACGGCTAGAAGACCTCTCCATAGAAGAGTATAAATGAAGATGATGGTCGAAGAAGAAATGAAACACAAGCACATATGGAAAATATCTTTACGTCTTCAAGCAACTAAATCATCATCATACATTGTTTTTCTTTCTCTCATTTACTCAAAAGCTTTATCCCCTTAGAGAGAGAAAAAACAAGAGCTCCATTGGAAGATCTAAATAGTGTTATACTAAAGTGTGTGTTACTTTGCGAAGTAACTAGGCTATTATAGTTGGGTTGAGAGTTGGAGCTAGATCGTAGCATTGTCTACCGTGAGAGAAGAAGGGGATTTCTTCTAGTTTGTATCTAGGACTCTTTGAAGCTGATAATAGATAGTTAGATCCTAAGGCTATACCTTGGGATGGAGAGTAGGCTATTTAGAGCCGAACTTCGTAAACATATCCTCGTGTCAATCTTTTACATTTCGCACTATATTTTGCTGTTGTGACTAAGTTTGTTTTTGCAGGAGCACGAAGTCAAGGCTCTTGAAAGTTGTTTTCAAAGTCCTTGAAATCAAAGTTTCACTAAGAGCACAGATTGACATCAAGTCCCTTGAAAGGAGTTTCAAGGCCTTAAGATTTGGTTTGCAAAAAGTTCCCATACTCTATTCAACCCCCCCCCCCCCTTCTAGAGTATCTTTAACTTATTTATTTCACCTACCGGTTCTTCAGATGCCGTGTACGATATAGGTGTTGCTGAGTGATCCGGATGGTGTGGTCTGTCGGGGTTCCCGTACATTATAGGACAGGATCGGATTTATGTTTTTGTTGTTGTTTCCCTTTTGTTTTGAACTCGGTTGCAAGTCTTTTACGCTTCCCTTTGTTTAAACCTTTAGTTTTATGATGAGTTTTGGTTTTTATTTATTTGTGCCTTATTGTATGATCCGTTGTGTCATTGCTACTTTGATGGTCGGACCCCGTTGTAAGGTCCTAGCCCGTAACACTTCGAGTTCCTAGAACTTGGGGTGTTACAAGTTTCATGGCATTGCATATGTGAGTTTCTTTTATCCTTATACACACATATATTATTTGTTTATTCTTTTTAATGAGTTTTCTCCTATATGCTTTTATTATCTAGATCTTACGATTGACTTTGTTCTTAAATTCATATTTGTTTTTGTATTTGTAACTTATGAAAATGATTGAGGCATTCTTTAGTTAAGCCTTTTATTCCTTTTGACTACCATGTGCATAAGTTTCCATCTTATTAGCCCCTTCTATAACGTGTTGACCTTTCTTCGTCGCTCCACAAAAATACCCCCAACCATGTTTAGCCTCATTTGCGTCATAGGCAACCAAGAGGTGACACCATTGATTGAGGTTGAAGTGTTACACTCAGGTCCCGCAAATACTTACAAGACCTGTTATAGTATATAGAATCGGGACAAAACACTTGGTTTGATTAGGTAAGTTTTTTCTTACACCTATTGTGGCGGTGAATTGTTTTATTTATCCAATGTTAGTGCATATATTGATTTGTGAAACATTTGCTTTTATTAGGTTGATTATGAGGAATTGACGAGTATTGGTGCTTGATTGATCGTTTATCGCTTTTGGGTAATTGTGTGACATTTGAGTAAACGTATGAAGGCTAGTACTTGTGGGCTTTTATATGAGCATGATTTAAGCTTTACATCATTTATATGTTGCATTGATGATATTGATACTTTTCAAAATGTTGATTTTCTTAGTTATGAATCATGCACTTGTGAGCCATACATTTGTGATATTTTAAAGAAATGAGTTTGTTATTGATTATGAAAGCCTTTGATATTATTTTTGACTTGTTTGATATTTTGCTAATGTTGGTTTTTATATGTTCACATTGCATTTGTGAGCTATGCATTGTGATATTTTAAAGGAACCAGATTGTTGGTGTTAGTACTTGAGTGTTGAATTGGTATTTGACTTGAGGGGAAAAATTTGCCAACATTGATTTGTTTTTGAGATTTTCAATTTTTTCTCACCGATTTAGGCATGCCACATTTACCAATGGTTTTATGGTTTGTGCGGGCTGAGGTTGTGTCCGGCCATTCTGTGTGGACGAGGAATCACTTGATAAGTAATTTACGTGTTCTTCATATGTGGTTGATCTTAGAATGTACCCTATGTGTTCAAGAAATTGGCTTGGACAAGTTTTGAAAATAAAAATTTTATAGTTGATATTTGAATACAATTTCTAAACTAAAGGATGGTCGAGCATGTTTTTAAAATACTTATAAAGGTTCTTTGAGATAATTTACTTTGTTGTTATATTCATGTCAATTGAAAGATTTTGATACAGCTACATTCTTATTAGCATCATATTCATATTTAAAGCATATATTTAAATTACTTTGCAAAGGTTCTTTGAAAGAAAACAAGAGCATTGTTCTGCTCTAAACTCCAAAAGGAGTTTGTAAGTTGATCATTGGGTACGAGAGAAAAAAGGAAAGAAGATATAATGGTAATGAGAGCAGATAAAGTCGGCAATTGAAAAATGTAAAAGACAATCAATGAATAGCAAACGAAACAAGAGACTGTTAAGAGTTGAATTAGAAGAGGTGATCGATGATAACAGGAGTCTGAGTCGTCTTAGCGGGAGTTTGACTCTTCTTAACGGGGTTAACTCTGCGGCACGACTTCCTAACTTGGCCTTGGTTGCCTGTAAGAACTCCCATCCTCCCGAGGTTAACCAAAGCCTTTCCAAAGTTGACTTGGAACAAAGCATTGTTGGAAGCATACTTGGCAACAATGTACTTGGTGGAGGGATCAAGCGCAATTTTTTGATCAATTTCGAGGACACCTTTGCGGGCAATGATTGCCTTATATAAGCCGTTGTCGACGGTGTTGACACTCTTTGGGCTACTTTGGTCAAGGAAGAGTGGGGTGCCGCCATTTCCATTACGAGGACAAGTTCTCTTGAGGAAAGGGACGAATGTAGGGTTGATGCTTGGGTCAGTTTTGCCGGGAACGTTGTTGAAGGAGTAGAGACGGTTTTGAATGAGGGCACAGTGTGTGATACCAACGGTATGACCGCCTAGAAGAAGAACGAAATCTTCCTTTCCAAGACCTTTGGCAGCGAATGCTTGAATAGAGGCAGCAACGGAAACATTGGGTGGAGGGAGAGATTTGGTATCAGCGGCTTTTGAAACGCTTCCGTCTCTTCTTCCGGTTTCTACGTTGTACCACCGTCCCCCGCCCTGCATGTATGTAGTTGAATTGAACCCTAGGTTAGCTTGTACGATCATAGATCATATATATATATATATACATATTTATAGGTAGATATGATGGACTTACCATGACAACAGCCGCTCTAGTGGCTATGTTAACGATATCGGCACAAGACACAAGTCCCGGGCAATAATGTTCCAAAGTACTCTTGACGGCATCGATAACTTCGTAACTCCTGACACTTCCATTCGGTATAGCCGTTTTCTCACTGCCCGGTACGTCCAATAAAAGTGAAGCATCACATCCCTAAAAAAAATGATGTGCACGTTAGATGACGCAGCAAATAGCGCATTCATTATATGGGTTGGTAATCACAACTCACCCGCACAAAGCAGTCATGGAACAGCATACGTAGGAGAGCAGCCGGGAGGGTACGGTCCCTGATGTAGTGACCCTTTACGATGTCAAAGACAATAGCCTCGACATCGTTCCTTCCACACTTTCGGTTGTAGAAGCCGACCCTCAAGGCAGGAGAACCGGCCAGGCACTCCCCTGCAAGAGTCATCACTATAAACACAACAGCCAGTGCCGCCGGAGCCTTGGTCATCTTACCTAGCTTGGATTTGCCGGTAAGTACTGTAAATGTACTATTAGATCTTTGCTTGTTTCTTTGTTTTCTTCTCTTATCTGATGAGGAGGAGGAGGTACCAACATCTTCACTATTTAAAGGGGCCATATCCAGCACCAATCAAGTTGACTCTACAAAATTGTCTTTTTAATTTCAACTATTCAAGACGTGCCTTCTTCTACCAATTTCCACACTTGAATTTTGTAAATGCCTTGTCGATGCCAACCAGGACATATAAATAATTGTAAGAGAATAATTAGCTTTAATTTGACTTGGTCTATGTTTTGTGCAGTCCAATTAGATATAACTATAAAATAATTAGCACGTAGTACTTACTGTACTTTGGCTAAATGGCCTGTGGATGTCACATGTAATGAAGCGTAGTCCAACTACCCCGGCTTTGCCAAGAAGTTTATAACCGGATAAGTTTATCATATTTAATAAGTTTTATCTGTTATTACTGTTAGGAAATAGCTTTCAAATGCCTTTTTATATTATTACCGGTTATGAAATTAAATTGATTCCTAGAGTTTAAGGCTTCACAAGATTGGACTTCCTTATTACATTATAAGCAACCCAATCTCTAGCTTCATAAGGGCCCAATCTCCAATTTTGGTGCCATCCGATCCCGACTACTAAACGTAACACAGGATTTAGCACAAACAAGAATAAAGCTAAAGAAATAAAGAGCTCATTTTTAATCTTTCAAAAGAAGTAGCTAAATGATGTTCCCTCATTTAGAATTTATAATATTTTCATTCTTATTTATTTATATTCGAGATGATTCATTCATTAAATTGATCCAAGAAGCACATGTCTTAAATTTCCTTCTACAAATCCATTTTTATTCTCTTTAGGATTAAGGAAGTTGAAGCCCAACAAAGAGGAGCATGTCTGATACAAGAGCATATCTTAACCTAGTTCAATTCGAGACCATGATTATAGAACGTAGGAGGCAAGGAGTGAAAATCACTATAAGGAGGAGAATAGGAAGAATTAAGACCACTCAAGACAAAAGAGAAATGAAGATCTTTCCCCAAGAGAAATGACGACCATTTGTCGGAGATGGAAAGCATCAATGGTAGAAAGGTCCAACACTCGAGCTAAACAAATACGGTCAAATCTAACAAGTACAAGGATTAAGCTGGATGATATTTTTGGGTGAATTTAGTTCTAATTTTTCACTCCATTTTTATTAATTATGGTTAAGTATTAAGTACTGAGGCTTTTGTATTAGTTTTCGGTCCATGTTCTATTTTATGTTTTTATGTTAAGTCTTACTAGGGAAGACTTAAAGATTGATTTTATCTTAAGATAAATCTTATATTATCTTATCTTAAGGTAGATATTATCTTATCTTAAGATAAATCTAATAGTTAGAGATAACTTTTTAGCTTGTCTATTCTTCTATATAAGAAGAATTTCGGACCAGTTGTTATTGACGAATTTACTAATTCGAATAAATATTTTTGTTTGTGCACATTTTTGTGTGACTTCCCGGAAAAGAGAGAGTGAGTGGATTCTTGTTCGACCTTATAGCTTGGACTGTTTTGTGTTGTGTAACCTTGATTGCCAAATTAGTGCTCTCAATCATTCACAAGCCTTCTTCATGTGCTCTAGAGACCATCGTTTACTCGCTTGTGTAAGTTTGTAGCAAAAGAGTGTAACAACCGGAATTTCTGTTCCGGAAACCGACACTCAGAACTTCCTACGGGGCCACAAGATTGGTGTCAAAAGGAGTTCCCTCCCCCTCAGCCTTAGGAGCCCGCGGGCGCGGCAACTTAGTGTTGTCGCGGCCGCGGCGAAGTTTAGGCGCTGGTGTGATTTAGTTGCCAGATCGTGAGCCGATTCGTTGTAACCGTTCCTCTTACCTTTCCTTTCTTAGCGGATGTGATCTTTTGGGCATTAAATCACCTCCTCAACCCTAGCATCCATTCTTTTCTTCATTCCTCTTGTTTCACGTTCTTTCCCTTCTCCTTAATCCTCTCAAGTGATCTTCCTCTTCAATCGTTCCTCCAATGAGAAATTTTGTGATTCCGTCTTCCTTCATGTTACTACATCCAGAGGAGCAAGAGATTGCCTTGTGGGTTCTCTGGCCGTTGGTAAGCAAGCCCTCTTCTTCCCTTGCTTCTCCTTCTTCTTCTTGATTAGACGAGTCTTGAATCAAGATGTATCCTTGATTCTTTCCCATCCTTGTGTTGGATGCTTGTGTGTGCATCCACGGTGAGATCTCTAGTTGTGTTAGGAACCACAATGTCGAGTTGAGCCAGTTAAAGGACACCGGATCACCGTTGTGAATTTAAGAACGTTGTTGAAGTCGCCTTTGGACTTCTCCCGTGACTGCGCCTTCATCTTCCCATGGTCGCGCCATCACAGTGTTACCACAACCGCGGCTCTAAGCCACCGCAGTCGCGGCATCTCAGAGTTGTCACTGCGCCCGCACCCATTTATCCCTTCGGTCGCGCCTTGCCTCAAGTGGGTACCGTTTTATGGTATGTCACTTCCTTTATGTTGTCATCTTTGATCCTAGAGTGGTACCATGCTAGGTTGGACCTAGCACAACTTGTGAGATTTTCAGTTAGTGGCTTGTGAGTTATTGGGCGTTGAATCCTTAGGTGGTTGTGGAAGTTGGATGAGACCGTTGGACTTATTGTGTTTGATCTTGTGAGGATCTTGAGGCTAGGAGTTGGAACATCCTAGCATAGTGTTATATGATCTTGTAGAGATCATTGAGACTAGAAGTAGGGACCTTTTAGCATGATGTTATATGATCTTGTAGGGATCATTGAGACTAAAATTTGAGGACTTCTAGCATATCGGTTAGTCTTTGATTGTGTGCCTTGTTGTTTAGACATAACGTATTTTCCTACGGGAGGATAAGTGTGGTTTATAGCTTGTATTATCTTGAGACAGGTAAGTCCCTTGGGCTAACTTAGCTGACTTCTGTGTGTTAGTGCGACTGTGATAGTGGTGTATGCTTGTGTGTTTATTATAACGACTTGCTAGGACGACCTCTATTTTGATCTTGGCCCTATAAGTAACGAGCGGTGACAACTTGTTGTGTTCTACAGGAAACTGGGACGTTCTCTGCGACTAGTCAAGGAAACTACACGGTGAGATGCATCTGAGCTAGTCTTGTTATTATAAGGGGATAGAGGTAAGGTTCGGGAGATCCTCGTGTCACAAAAGAAGTTGAATTAGTGGAGTGAATCACCTAATGAAAGATAATAATCGGCTTGAGTGTGAGCATGCTTTATGTGTTAGTAGTACCTTATGTGTGTTTGTATTGTTATACCCTTGCTGATATATAGTATGTTAGCTAAAGGTTTATCCGTTGTTGTAGATGTCTTACAGGATAGGGATGTTGCCGAGTGATCCGGTCGGAGTAGTCATCCGGGGGCTCCGTAAATTATAGGACGGGATACGGGTTTTTATATTCTTGTTGCATTGACGTTGTTATTGTAGAACTCGGTTGAGAGTCAAATTCTTATTTCTTTTGCTAAACAGTTTGATGTTTTAACTATTTGGAGTTTTATATTTATTTGTGTCTTGTTGTAAGATCTGGTGAACTTGTTCTAAATCTAGGGTCATGACCGATTGTGAGGTCCTAACCCGTAGCACCCCGATTTCCTAGAATTTGGGGGTGTTACAAAGATGATGAATTAAGACCAGTCAAGACAAAAAAAAGAAATGAAGATCATTCCCCAAGAGAAATGAAGACCATTTTTGAGAGATGGAAAGCATCTATGGTAGAAATGTCCAAGACTCGAGTCAAACAAATACTATCAAACCTGACAAGTATAAGCATTAAGTTGGACGAAGTTTTTGGGTAAATTTAGATCTAACTTATCAGTCCATTGTTATTAATTATTGGTTATGTATTAAGTATGGGGCCTTTTATATTAGTTTTCAGTCCAAGTTGTATTTTATGTTTTTACATTAAGTCCTACTAGAGAAGACTTAAAGTTTCATTTTATTTTGATTTTATCTTAAGATAAATTTTATATTATCTTATCTTAAGATAAATCTAATAGTTAGAGATAGATTTTCAATTGTCCATTCTTCTATTTAAGAGGAACTTTGGACTAGTTGTTATTGACCATTTTACCAATTCGAATAAACACTTTTGTTTGTGCACATTTTTGTGTGTCTTCCCAGGGAAGAGAGAGCAAGTGGATCCTTATTCGACCTTATAGCTTGAATTGCTTTGTGTTGTGTCACCTTGAATCGTCAAGTTGGTTTTGTTAATAATTCACAAGCCGCTTTCATGTGCTCTAGGGACCATCGTTTACTCTATTGTGTAAGATTGTAGCAGAAAGGTTCTACATTCATTCTTGCTTGTAAGTTCGGGCCTTAGTTTACCAATTCGAATAAACATTTTTCTTTGTGCATATTCTTGTTTGACCTTATAGCTTTACTTCTTGTTTTGTTATTGATGATAGGTTTACTTCTTATGTTTCTCGTCGTTTCTGATCTTCCATTTATTGTTCTGTTGAATTTCACTAATATGCATCCTACTAATTTCCTCTTGAACGTTAGTTTTCACCATCACCGTCTGCATGGTTATATATACTTCCTCTCCTGTCATGAAACCTTGCTTGAGGTTCTCCAACCGTTGTCTGACTTCCCTGGCATAGTGTTAAGGCACAAATCTAGCTTTCATTAAGGTCTTCATTTGGTCCCAAGTTTTGATGTCCGGATCTAGCATTCTTCTCCATTCTTTGACAAGATCCCACCAAACTAGGGCATATCCTTGGATCTCCAATGCAACAAGTTGGATATTCCATTGCTCACTAAAATTAAGGAAAGACCAAATTTGTTCAATTTTAGCCTCCAATTCCATGTAAACGTCGGGATCGCATTTGCCTTCGAAACTTGGAATCTTGACATTAACTTTCCCAACTAGGTTTGTTATCTTGGAAAGGTCAAAAATGATCATAGTCACGACCTCTCCATGGATTATGATGACATCTTGGTAATCTCTCCACATGCCCACATCATCCTCATCTCCTAATTTATGAAAATATCCACCAAAGTGCGGGTTATGAGTTGTATTAAAAAGAGGATTATGATGAGTGATACCTGGCCCTTGGGAAGGGTTTGAAGGTGGTACAGGTGCTGGTGGCGGAGGTCGATCATGGGAACTTCCACCAACCTCGTATAAGGATCTCGGGTCAAATCTCAGCCGAGATTCTAGAAGAGATTCTTCACTGGGACGGGTTTCGAGCTTTTTCATCCGTTCAACGAGTGTGGAAACTGTAGCCATGAATTATTTTAGTAAGTCCATGACTTCTGGACTTGAAGAGTCACTCTTCTGTCATCCTTTCGGACTATCCTCAAGAACCGTTCGGTGAATATAAAGGATAAAGATACTCTAGAAGGGGGTTGAGTAGAGTATGAGAACTTTTCGCAAAAACCTATCTCAAGGCTTTGAAACCGATTTCAAAGGCCTTGATGTCTATCAGAGCTCTCTGTGGCACACTTTGATTTCAAGGGCTTTGAAACTAATTTTAAGGGCCTTGACTTTGTTCACTTACAAAACAAAGTTAGTCACAATAAAGCAAATAAATTGCGGAATGTAGAAGATCAACACGAGGATATGTTTACGAAGTTCGGCTCTAAATAGCCTACTCTCCGTCCCAGGGTATAGCCGTAGGATCTAACTATCTATTATCAGGTTCAAATAGTCCTAGATACAAACTAGAAGAAATCCCCTTCTTCTCTCACCGTAGCCAACGCTACGATCTAGCTCCAACTCTTCACCTTGCTATAATAGCCTAGTTACTTTGCAGAGTAACCCACACTCTAGTATAACACTCTTTAGATATTACAATGGAGATCTCAAGTTTTATCCCTCTCTATGGGATAAAGCTTTTTGTTAAAGATAGAAAGAAAAACTTGTTTGATCGAATAAAGGTGGTTTGGATCACTTGAAGACTTTGGATGTTTCCGTGTAAGCTTGTGTTTTTTTTCTTCAATTGCCATCTTCATTTATAGTCTTTGATGGAGAGGTTTTTCTTCTTCCATGAAAGCCGCTTCTTGGTTGAGATGAGGTAGACGTTGTAGATCTTCTATCCTCTTCATCTCCTTAAAGCACGTTGATCTCCCTTGTCCGTAATCTTCTCATATGATAGCATGTATTATAGTCTATATTTTGGGATGGGTTTAGACGTTTTATCTTCATAAATCTGCATGTGTGGATGTATAATCTTTGAATATTTTATTGTTATGTCTACCTTTGAGGGAATCGAGGTCTACACCTAGTTTCGTTGTAATTGTAGGGAAAATGGCACGTTTTGGACCAAAATGGAGCTAAAGAGTCATTGGAGCTACATTCTGGAGCTTTGAGGAGTTGTAAGAAGATCTCAGGAAGCATGGAAATGATTTAGAAGATTGATTTTGGACCAAATTAGAGAGATTCAATCTCAGCTGAGACTCACATTGGTCAGCTACAGTACCACATCGACCGAGGCGAACTGATGACGGGACATGATATCTTTATTTTTTGCTGAGATCTTCTATTTTTGGAAAGTGAATATCTTATATTTTTGGCTGGATTTCTAGAAGGAAGATATCTTTTTGGCTGATATATTTTGGAAGATATGGAGATATATTTTAAGGAAATTATCTTTTTAAGATATCTTATCTTTGGAAGATAATTCTCCTATATAAAGGGTTGGATTTTCAACAATTCAGCCATATACGGATTATCGTCGGATCACCCATTCTCTGAAGGAAGTTTGAAGGAAGTTCGAAGGAAGTTTTGAAGGTTGAAGTTCAAGGAAGGAAGGAATCAAATTGAAGTTGGCTTTGAAGGAGTTTGTAAGATATTCTTAGTTGGTTTGGTTTGTTGTCTTTTCTGATTTATGATTGAGGAACGCTGCTTGTTTGTTTGTTTGATTAATTCAGTTATTGAGACCTTTGTGTTAAGGTTTTCTTGTTTGAATATTAATTCCTTTCTCATATATTTGGTTATTGTTATCATGATGATTGTTGGCTAAGTTCTTCATGCGATTCTAGGGTGATTGGGTGAAAGTTGTGGGAAAGACGAGGAAAGAATGAGCCTTTATCCCAGTGGACCCTAAAAGCTCGAGCCTTTACCTCAACCGATGAACACCTTGGTCAGTCATTGAACATCTCGGCCGGGATGAAATATAACTGAACGAGGTGAACCTTTTCTTAACCTTGCCTGAGTTTGAGGTTTCTGTTTGCCAAATCCCATCCTTGTTATACCTATCCTGGTTCAACGCAAGCCTAGGATGAGACTTACCCGGTGATTCCTTTGTTTGTTTACCCAAGATCATGAGTGTAGGTAATAAAGGTTTATCCTTTATTGGAGTTTGAGTGTGCCTTCATCCCATCTTTGAAAGTTAGCATGAGACTTACCCGGTAAAGGTTGATTCTATTTCCTTGGGTGGTGTGTTGGTTTGAGATTATAGTTCCTTTCCTTAGTACCTTGAGACTTACCCGGTAAAAGGATGTTTGGTTTGGGATAGTGAGTAGTGAGACTTACCCGGTGATCTATTCCCACCTTGGAAACACCTTCCCTTTGCAAACCTCAGCTTTGTCCAGGTTATCCTTTGAGATCTTGAGTCGGAACCACAACTGGATGCTTTAATCTCTAGATTCCGCATATTCTTTATCTGACTTTTATATCATCTTTGATAGCTTTGCTTTGTTGATTGTTGTTATTTGACAACCTGAATTACCGATCTTTGTTTCACCATAGTCCTTGTGTTCGACCCTGGAATTCTTGCTTTTATTACGATCGATCCGTACACTACGGGTTCGCTTATTTGTAATTATTCTTGGTATAAATATTAAAGCTTGCACAAACATTTTGGAGCGAACATCATACTTGTTGTGAAGATATCTGAAATCCGTTGAGAGAGCATCTTTGCGCTTTTGGTTTAGGATCTTTGCGAGATCCTGTTTTGAATCAAATCTACTTGGTCGGTTGAGATCTTCTTTGAGCGTATCTTCTTGTTTGGCATATCTCCTTGGAAGATCTTCTTTGATTCTTGGTAGATTTAGTTTGTTAGAGTTTTTATCCTTCCAGCCGCTTTGTTTCAAGGCTTTGGCTTCTGGTCCCTTCAAATGGCTTTCAAGGCCTCTGTGTTGATTTCTCTAAACTCTTCGTCTATCCCTTGAATCCTATTTCAAGGCCTGCATACATTCTAGACAAAACACCAAAACAAACCAAGCAACTAGACATACAATCGATAAATTATTAATATTAAAAACCACTTTATTTGTGTTTAAGTCTTCCATCATCATCTATACAAATATATAATCAAGGTGGAGTTTTCAATCTCCCCCTTGATGGATGACAACACAAACATCGACCTGCATTGTAAAGTTAGCGATGCATATATGAATATCAAAGCAGACTTTTAAAATGCAGAATGCAGAAATATATAGAAATGTCGGATCATTTATTTCTCCCCCATTGTTTTTCGACAAGGGAGGAAAATAGTCAAAGCACGGAAGTTTTAAACGATTACAACCCCAGAAAAAAGTATTTCAAAAACCAACACAAGTGTTTTTTTTAACACAACAATCCCACAATCATCATATGCTCAGTCTGAATCTTCCTAAAAAAAACTACCTTTTCCTCTTAGATGAAGCTTTCTTGTGACTCCAATCATCCATTTTAGAGGCTAAGCGTCGTCTCTTTTCTTTAGCTCGTCGTTCCTTAACTAAGTCATATTTTAGCACTGGCAAAGTAGTTGGCTCGACATGGGTAGGATAAAGAATAAAGTTAATTTGTACGCGACGTTTGTAGTTCATCAGAACATTTTCCACTTTTTATTGAGTCTGTTGAGCTGCATCTTTAGTCATAGTTGGGATCATTCCCATGGTGGTAAGAGTAAGAGCATTCATCAGATATATTTCATTTACCTTAGCATTTATGATGGACATTGTAACACCCCAATCAGCGGGACTCGGGATGCTACGGGTTGGGACCTCACAATGGGTCCTGACCCTTAGCTTGACAACAATTTCACCGGATCTTGCAACAAGGCACAAATAAAGGCCAAAACCGAGATACATTTTTATGCAATGAAAAGAAAAACCCGAAAGAATACAACTAATGATTTCAGCCGAAAATACAACCCCAAAGACTAAACGCCATACAACATACAATAAATACAAAACTCAACACGACCCCAACCAAAACCCATTCCTAAAATGTACGGAACCCCGGCTGCCCACTCTTCCGAATCTCTCGGCCGCATTCCTAACTTGCAAGGCAATCTACAACAATCGGTATAAAACCGTTAGCTAATATTCGAAGCATTAGGATCAAGGTGAAAGGCACAAGAACAAGTAAATCAACATAACACACAATGTACACCAAATCACACAAGTCCGGTTTATTATCTTTTTATTATTAAGTCGTATCCCGTTCTAATTCAACTTCTTTTGTGACACGAGAATCTCCCGAAACTCACCTCGGTCCCCATTTCCGGCATGGAACGGTACGGATACTTCCGACCGTCTAACCAGCACGGCTAGTCGCCAAGAACCTCCTAGCTCTACGCAAGAGCTAGGTAGTGATGTCACCCCCGTTATCATACACTTGGACCAAATAATATAAGGGTCGGTGGTCCTATTTCTGGTTTAGTTGTTATAAATAATAAAGAATAAACACACACCACCAAACACACATCAATGCTAATACAAGGAATACGAGCTAAGTAAGTCCGGAGACTTACCTCGTCACCACACTCAACTCACAACACTCTCGCTTCCTAAGGGGAGGAAGTCCATAACCTGCTCACAAGAAGATAACTATATCAACAACAACAACTCACAATAGATGTCTTAGACTTCTACACAAACTATCTACACAAGACCATTTGAATCTCAATTCTAGGACCGCATCCTAGAATCTCTCATGCTTACATCACACTCAATAGAAGCTAGAAGTCCGAAGACTTCTAAACCCTCGGATCTCGCAAGATCATAACTCACAACACCACTAGGATACTCTCGTTCTAGTCCACAACCTCAGCAAGATCAATCAAAATCTCAATCCTCATAAGCTCACAAGATCAACCCAAACACTCAACGCTCTACAATACTCACAAGATAACATCAACACCTCAAGCCTTATAACGTTCCTAAATCCTTAAAACTCACCTAAGGTCAAAGCCACTACTTGGCATTCACTCTAAGTTATGCTAGATTATCCAACCTAGCATGACACTAATACTAAACATAAGTAAATCGAGGAAGAGAATACTCACACGACGTCAAGAAGGATGTCGAACTTGGACTCGTTAGGCCTTTATCGGGGCGCTTCCGGACCTAAAACCAAAGCTACACAAAATTAGCTTAAACACTAATTTTGGAAGGAAAATTAACGCATATAAAAATCTAAGGAAGCCCCGCTTTCAAAACAAGGCTAAAACTCGCAAAACATTTTCAGGGGTGATCACAACAATTTATAAATACGGGTCAAAACCAAGACTATACACAAGGGCATAAAACATCGTGTAAGTAAATACAAGACTAGAACTCGAAGTAAAACCCAAGTTTAAAATCCGCAATTATATTTTCCGGGCAACCTAAACAACATCATAAACCCAAGGTAAAACTCGTTTTTCAAGTCAAGGATAAACAAAACCGCTCAACCGCTTTCCGGGGCAAAATATACAATTTCAGAAACATGGGTTATATTTGGTAAATTAAACTTCCAGCCAAAATCTGTAATTATTTCAACAGGGGCATAAATGCAAACTTCAGAAATTGGGGCCAATACTGAAAATGCAAAACATGGGTACTATATTGTAATTACGCATAAACTAAGGGGGCCCGATTTAATTTCTTAAAAGGGTTTCAGCAGCTTGGAACTAATGTCCGTGGTGAAGGAGAAGTAGGGTGGCGGCTGCTGTGCAAGGGCTCCGACGGCGAGGCTCGAACGACGGACCGGGGCGGCGGTGAGGAGCGTTGGCAGCGAAGGTGGAGGCTCATTCTGGCGGCGGCCGCGAAGCAGAGCTTCTCCGGCTAGGGCTACCCTTATCCGAGGCTCAAACGGGAGCTTTCCCTGCAGCAGGAGAGGTTGAGTTTGCGAGACAGGGGAAAGAGCTCCGGCTGCTGGCATAGGTGACAAAGGGGAGTCGAAGGGCTCGGTTCTGATGGTTTCTTCGGCTGAGGATCCCAAAAGAAGATGGCCGAGGTGGTGGCTGCTGTAAGGAGGAGGGGCACTCCGGCGGCTGTGTTGGCTCTCCGGAGGTGGTGAGTAGGCGAGGCGGCTTCCTTCTTCAGCGCTGGAGGCTTCAGCAGGTGGAAGAGGCGACGGTGCCTTGTGGTGATGCCGATAGAGCTTGCAAGAGAAGGAGGGGAAAAAAAAAGTAGAGGGGAAGGCTTGCGTGAGAGAGACCAAAGAGCAGAGGGGAGGGCTTACATGAGAAAGGCAAAGGAGCAGAGGGGTGGGCTTGCGTGAGAGAGGCAAAGGAGCAGAGGGGAACCAGGAAACGAGGCGTCAGTGCACTCATCAGCCAACAAGGAGAGAGGGTAAGAGAAGAATAAAGAAAAAGGGAAAAGAAATTGAAGAAGAAAAGAATTAATATAAGGATAGACACGTTCTCACACATACGGAACGAAATTTCCGAATCGGAAAAACTTTTCGACCCTTTTCAGAAAATTCAAAAAAAAATAATATAAATGAAATTAAAAAAAATAAAAAAAAACTAATAAAATATCGATAAAAAATAGGGGAAAAATATCGAAAACGCTCCAAGTAAACGGGGCGTTACATTAGATCCCCCTAAAAAACAAGTTTCGTCCCGAAACTTACTATACATCGAACTTCTCGGTCCCTAAGACCGACGTATGAATTCTCGAACTAAGAAGGTTTAAACCTTCTAATCTATACACATAATCTACTCAAACTACCACCACAAAGGTATATCAGGTTATATAGCACAATCCCGCACAGGGCACAAGCTACACATAACATCACACCTGCACAACTCAACCTAGGAAATAAATACGTCTAACCCGTCGATTCTATCGATGTTACTAGATCCGCGTAAAACTTAACTAAAGATACTACCCTCCGTCTTCTAGTTAGCCTTATTGGTTCCTCGTTTGCCACTAGGTAATCATGACTGACAACATGTCTCTAGTCATGTATGTACTCTATCGACTAATACTCCTGAAACACCGGTGAACACCTTCTACTCTTGGCGGCCCCGCGAACCGGTAGACCACTTTCTCAACTTGCGCTAAGATTTCAAAAAGTTCCGATATATAGGAAATCAACTTCCTACTCGGGTCTTTCTCAATGCTGCATTTCCATTTTGTTTCTCTTTGATTGTCTCTAACACAAAAGGTCGAACTTCTTAATTGGTCCCGCTAAACCAAACTTTGATGTTTCATTTTCTCAATCTTGTTGCAAGTTCCAAGCAATGAAGGAAGTACTTTACTTTACACTGCTTCTACTAACGAGACACGTATGCTATTACCTTTACCTCGTTCCTCAATACTAAATCAAGACTTGTCTTGGAGAATCACTTGTCCTCTTCCAACCCATCATACCCCGAGGCAAATTTCAAACAGTTCACCAATGAATCTCCTCTCAACTCTCAACAACTTCATTGTTAATTTTCGTTCCATTCCATACTTCATGGTCATCCGGAGTAGGTTATCCATAGATAGTGTTACTTGGAGAGTATCTCCCCAAATCCGGTAATGACCAACACATCCGAGAATACTTGTAGTTTCTTTCACATCCTTCGGGGGTTGTCATCCCGTGACAATTTGTCATACAACTTCTATGTTCTCGAGAGTAGACCAAAATATCCTATATGGGCATTAGTAAGCCCATATGGAATTGCTATAACTAGTAGTGACCATGGTTTGTCTGGAATGCCGTAATTGTAATGTTCCAGTCTCGAATTCTCAATTGGTGGCAATCAGACCTTAAATCAATTTTAGAAGAGACTATCGACCCTTGCAACCGGTCGAGTAGATCATCCAATCGTTGTAAGGGATACTTGTTCTTCATTGTTATAGTGTTTGTCTCACGGTACTCGATATACAAACGGAGATAACCGTCTCCCTCTTCGCAAACTGGTATTCTCCATAACAACTTCAAATCAAGAGTTTAATATAACGTTTGATGGTCTCTATGGTGGTGCATTGGTTCTAATGAACCCTTATCAACACGTCCTTGCAACTGGTCGTTCAAATGCTCTTTTGACTCACGTATTTTTACAAGTGTCATTATGTAGAGTGCCTTGGAGGTCAGAGTTGAGCCCACACTCAACCTTAGTGGAAAAATCCACATTCCGATGTATTAGAATCCGTGGTATCTCAGGTTCCATCTTTTCTCTTCCCGTGACATATCGTAACAACCGGCCTAAACACGTGTATCGTAATTATCTCGTCTTATCACTTTACAAATGGTCATGACACAATTGATCTACCTCAATCTATTGAGGTGACGCCTTTAAGACTCGTGTATTGTTCCCTCTTCGGCTATGACCGTGTCTGTTCTCTATCGAGGGTCCTTCTTCTCTTGAATCCGTATTGTTCCATCTTTTTCACCTTGAAGGCATGGTCGTAATAACCTTTTAAGAACTCATAATTATGTGTTGCCCCAACCGTCCTAACTGTAGGGCATAATCACGTCTTATAACAAATCAATCTTATATTCTTCGCTCTCCCAGACATCCCAACATATTGGGGGAGTTCTTTTGTATTCTACCTAAGCTTGCATCATTCATTCGAGTAGGTGTAGAACTTACTTCATTTTCTTATGCAATTGTCAAACCGACCGTAGAGGCTCTATCCTCAATCTTTCATGTACATCTTGTACATCTCATATTGACAACAAACTTCAAAACTTCGGTCTTCTCTTACTCTTGTTGGTCACCTTAAGAATCTCTTTGTATTCCATGAACAATCTTCACAACCGTACTAGTATGCCTTTGGCAAAATTCTTCGACCGCAATCACTGAAAGATCCACTCATCACTTCACCAAGCACTAAATCATCATAACCCTAAGCTTGCAGCGTTGCTCTAATCTAGGTCCCCCCCCCTTTCACGCCATAGCCACCATGCCTCTTCCATGTTAGTTTGACGCATCTATCTCATCTTTTGCTCGCGAAAACATACCCTCCATTACTACAAACATATCATGCATCCTATTTACGTATTTCCATTTACGTACATCAACTATAGAAAAACCTCACTTCCTCTCGCTCCTCTATCCCCTTAACTCTTATCAAACCTTAACAGTTCTTATCCGTGTCGTTTCTATACATAACAATCCCCATGACCTAAGAACGTCGTACCAGATCGTTACAATCCCTCCGCAACATACGTTATCATCACTTGTTAGAATCGATAGGATGTTACTTGATTAAAATGTTTATGCTTCCGTTAATGCACCTCCTGTTACTGACATTCAACCACCACGCATGTTCCACTTCTTGTTCCCCTTCTTCATGATGTCACATCCTGGGTTACTCTTCCCTTCTACAGTCACCAGTATACAACCCGCACATGTGCGTTCTTGGTTGTCACCGAGTAGCTTATAGCTGGCCTTCTCCAAGTTCAATGACTCACCATTCTTCCTACCCTCTCTGTTATCATACTCTTAAAGGCTACCCTCTCGGGATACTCTACCTTAAACTTCATTTGATCATATCACTCTTCACCCCCTTTCTTAACTCTTTCTACGTTCCACACTTCCTTCCACTTCTCTAAGATAACAATATCTTCTTTGCCTTGTTGTTTCATATAACTCCCTTTCATAGACTTAAGCATTCTTCCTTGATGTCTTTCAAGTGCGCCCTCCCAAATATTATAACACTAGCTAGCATCCACTCACATTCCTCTTGGATGGTATCTTAAGTCTCTTGATCAAAGCTCCTCGTTTTGTCTTTCATCTTCTTGGGATCATCATTTATACACACTTCCTTCTTCTTGATGTTTCTTAGCCTTATCATTATAATAGAACCCGGTCAACTCTACGTGAATCCCCACCATGTCCTTCTTCTAAAATTGGCAATCCACTTATTGGTACCTCGTAAGCTTAACTTACGGTATCTTAAATTTTTCGCAAATGCTCCGATCACTCTTCTCGTCTTGACTCCAATGCTTAGGAGCGTCTAAGGAAAGCTTCACATCTTAATGGAATACCACCTTTAAACTTGCTATAAAGTAACCATCTCTTTCTCGATTCGCATCTTTAGTAGTTCACGCGTCTTCTTGAAGAACTTAAGTTCGTTCTGTCCATTGGTCTCGTCGTCGTTCGATCATGGCCTCTTTAGAACCACTTCTACACTTTAAGGTTGCTCCTATCTCTTGTATTGCTTCCATCTTGATTCCTCTTAAGTTGTCTCGAGTTTTTCTTTTACTTGTTTGTCCTTCATTTACATAATCTCTACTGCTCCTCTTCGACATCCTCTTAAAGGAATCCGAGAAACACCAAGGTGTTTGCCAGAACGTGATATTCAAATCGGTACTTAAGCATACTCATCTTCGTATAAACGCAATCCCAAGCCACATCGACGTCTTCAAGGTAATGATATCATACTATGATCTTAGCTAAAAGGTTCCATAACTTTATATGCTACTATATATAATAGGAATACATATACATAACTATATAAGTCCTATGTTCATATTACTACTAATATCACGCATTCGGCATTTTCCATTACAACAATACAAGGTCCAAAACATATAATTGTTCACATATACAAATATGCACATAAATCATGTCCATCATGCAACTACAATCCACATATCCATATCTATATATACATATCAAAATCCAATAAATTAAGATGCCGAGATTCGCGAAAGGAGTGGTGGTCCGTACATTCTACCCCGACTCATGCATGTGATTTTGAAAACAAAAACCCGGAACCCGTGGGGTTCTGTTTATTCCTTATTCGGCCTTTAGAAGATTGCGAGTGCCATTGTTGTCAACATAGGGCTCTGATACCAATTTCTGTAACACCCTAATCCGCGGGACTCGGGATGCTACGGGTTGGGACCTCACAATGGGTCCCGACCCTTAGCTTGACAACAATTTCACCGAATCTTGCAACAAGGCACAAACAAAGGCCAAAACCGAAATACATTTTTATGCAATGAAAAGAAAAACCCGAAACAATACAACTAATGACTTCAGCCGAAAATACAACCCCAAAGACTAAACGCCATACAACATACAATAAATACAAAACTCAACACGACCCCAACCAAAACCCATTCCTAAAATGTACGGAACCCCGGCTGCCCACTCTTCTGAATCTCTCGGCCGCATTCCTAACCTGTAAGGTGTAATAACCGAAAATTTTAATCCCGTTAAAAACCGAATTTAACCAAATTCCGATACGTCAATTTGAAATAAAACAAAACGAGTTTAAATTCTATCATTTTATGTGACCTTGATTCACATAAAATGATGAAAACTAGGTAACTGGAAATAATTTACGTACCTCAAATAAAATACGAAATTACATAATACGGAATTTAATTCCGTATTTTATTTTCTCAAATTACCTACCGATCCATGCGAGTAATGGGTTTCGTTTCATTTTTTTTTAAAAGGTAGAATAGGCCCATTTTACGAGCCCATTAGCCCATCAGCCAACTCTTAGACTAATCTAACCCTAATCTAATTATACGCTAAACCTAATCCTAATTCTACCCATCTGCTACTGCCGCTTTTCCCCTTCCCCTTGCCTCTGAAGAACGACAGCAACAGCTACTCCGCCCATCTGCAGACGACGCCACCACGTCCTCGCCGCCATCCTCGTTCGCCGCCTTCCGTCGACCGCCAGGTGAGCCACTAGTTCTATTCCGTCTATCCCTTCTACGTAACTCCTCACCCTCACCTGCTGATCGATATACCCCAGCGACGCCGTCGACCACCCAGGGCATCGCTAGCCGCCACCGGCCGCCGCGCCGCCTCTCTTCGGCCCTGTAGTAGCCCGCAACCACCACCGACTCCTGCAGTAGCCCGTAGCCACCACTGAATCCTACAGTAGCCTCCGCCGAGTCCTGTAGTAGCCACCGCCTTCGACGCCGGACCCTTGCCGCCTAACCTCCCCGCCAGACTACAATTCCGGTAAGACCACTTCCCGGTTCTTCTCCTCTTCTGCACTGGAGCCGGTGTGAGTCAAGGCCGAACCCTCCTATGTCCTGTACTGTAGAATGTATATAAGTATATGCTTATGAATGTGCTGAATTACGTATAACTGTATCGGAGTATGGATATATATATATATATATATATATATATATATATGTAGTAAGAAGTTTTGAAATATGATAGTGTATGTATATATACAGTGACTTGGATGTGGAAAGAGAGAGTTCGTATACAGATGTATATATATACATATATATTAGAAATTAGAGTGAGGTACCGTAGTGTATATATCCTTATATATATAGATACGTAAATCCATAGTGATACAAGCATATATATATATATATATATATATATATATATATATATATATATAGACGTATAAGTTAATGTGTGTAAACTATATAGAACCAAAGAATTAGTAGATATGTATTTTGTATATAAGGACATAATTATAAGCATAAAAATAATGTATATAAATATATGAGTTAATATATAAGTACGAGTTGGGAGTCATGAAATTATGTAAAAATAAATGAGTTGAGGAGAAAGGTTAAAAACATGTTTGACGGTATAATAAATGTAGTAGCGTAATTAGTAACCGTAAAGGAGTGTTGTCCTTCTTCGAGTTGTCTCGAGTTTTGACCTTATAACCTATAAGTAGCTATCCAAGAGACTTATTTTATGGAAAACAAGATAAAAAAAGAAATTAGTAGAATTGAAGTATACACTTTGAGAACTGTCGGCACTAAGGGTAAAATGGTCTTTTACCATAAGAGAACTTTTTCCGTAATTCCTTCGCATGAGGTTGGACATCTGGATGTGATTTTGATCCACATGCCTTATTTGACAGGCGTTTGAGTTACCACGAGTACGGACTGTTTTGAGACGTGTTAGAGTGTATTTTGACTCAGGTAAGTCCTTGCGACTTACTTAGCCGGTTTCTGAATATTAGTTGGGTGATAATGGTTGTGTGTGTGAAATGTGTGTTACAATAAAAATAACTTGTTAGGACGACCGTGGTTATTATGTTTTAAGGCCCAAGTGTATGTATAACGGGCCGTGACATCACTGCCGAGCTCTGCCAGGAGACTTGGAGGTTCTCTATACCCAATCCATACAGGTACACGGTGAGATGCATCGGATCCACTCCTGATGGGTACACGGGGGCGGAGGCGAGGTTTGGGAATCCCTCGTGTCACAAAATAAGTATCATTAGAGTGAATGACTTAAACGAAGATAATAAATGGATTATTTGAAAGCATGATGAGTGTTTATTATTTTATGTGTGTGTGTGTGCTATTATTATTCTCCTAATATTTAGATAACTAGCTAATGGTTTCTCTTGTTGTATTTTTTTAGTTTTACCGCAAGTAAGACCAGCAGCTGAGTGATTCGGAAGTACTGGTAAGCCGGGTCTCCGTACTCCTTAGAGTTGGGGTTGGGGTTGATGTTTGTCGTTCTTTCTTGTGTTTAGACAGTTGATCGTTTTTCCTTTGTTAAGTACTTTAGGCTACTAGACCGTGTTGCATTCATTACCTTAAAAATACTATTTTATAAATTCGGTTTTCCTTATTTGTGTCTTGTTGCAAGATCCTAGTAATATTGTTGTCAAATTGAGGTCGGGACCCATTGTGAGGTCCTAACCAGTAATGCCCGAGTTTTGAGAATTCGGGGTGTTACAATATGGTATCAGAGCTCTAGGTTGGCAAAAATGGCACTTGAAATCTTTTGAAAGACCGAATAAGTAATTGAGCAGAACCCGAAAAGGGATCTGAGTTTTAAAAAGAAATTTTGGTTTTCAAATGCACGCATAGTCGGGTTGGGAGTAGAAAAGTACGGCTGACCACCACTACTACCGCGGATCTCAGTATGCTTAGTATGGACTTTAGGGTTGCTTTAGTTGTACTTATTAGATTGGTTATAATGATAGGCGATATAGATAAGTAGATGCCGAAGATTTGTAGAATTTATAATTATGTTATGCCTTAATGGAGATAACAGTATGAGATCCTCATTCAGTTAACACACCTAAGTTTTGAAGGGTGTCAACGTGAGGAATAGTATGCACATCTTATGTGCATTAGGGTAGGCGAATGGCGGGCAACTCCTTCGAGCTTGCTGAGGAACGTCGAGGCGGGAAAGTGAGAACTGAAGGATAACATCAACGAACATGGCAAGCAAGGGATCCCGAGTCAATTTAACGGAAGCAAATGAAGGTTATACATGAGAGTAGTCCCGGGAGGGCATTGGATGATGGACAATTATGCAAATTGGGAGCGACATCACCTAAGTTCTTTCAAGTGTGGTGTAAAGCAACGTTACAAACAAAGTGGATACCTTCGGAAACACACATGGGCATGAAAGTCAAAGTGAAATATAGTAGCGATCCAAACAAGAAACATTGAATCTAAGCTTACTGACGGGTCAGAAGGTGAGAGTTTGAGGCTAGAAGCAAAGCGGAAGATGATCACTCTCGACAAGCTACGGGACACCACCATCAAGATGGGAAACCGAGACAATCATAAACGTAGGAGTCAAGATGAGATACCTGGTCCACCCAAATACGAAGAATAAAAGAGCCGAAAAAGGGAAGTTTACAAGTTGCGAGAAAGTGGAAGGCATATTTCACCAATAGGGAAGTGGGGTGACCTCCTAGAACACACAAGAAATTCAACAAGGATCGGAGTACAACAAAGACCGGATTCCTAGCTCATTTTTAATCTTTCAAAAGAAGTAGCTAAATGATGTTCCCTCATTTAGAATTTATAATATTTTCATTCTTATTTATTTATAATCGAGATGATTCATTTATTAAATTGATCCAATAAGCACATGTCTTAAATTTCCTTCTACAAATCCATTTTTATTCTCTTTAGGATTAAGGAAGTACTTGTTAATCGATGACCCTGTTATTGAGTTTACTTTGCTTAAAATCTGTAGCTTTGCGGTTATGTCGGTGCCACTCTTCTCGTATCGCTTTGGTTTCCTTTCTTTACACATTTATGTGAGTTTTGCTTTATATTGTTGATTTTCCCTATTTTTCATGTAGCTTTTTCTCTTGTTGCTTCAATGTCCGCTGATGTTAAGGTTCACCTGACTAGTGTCCATGCGGGAACTGTTCATGACTGGTATAAGTTATTTCAGTTTCGGATTTGTCTTCACTTATGTGATTTACAATCTATGGCTTCTCCTTTGTATTTGCTCGTGTCATTCAGGCCAACAATACTGAGTTGTAGGACCACCCTTGCAGATATTACTAAGATTGTTGATGCTCTTGCGATTAAGGTATATTCTTTATACTCCATATTTGTAAACTCTTATTATTCCAGAAGTTTGCTTCCTTGTTTGTAGACTGGTTTGTGGGTTTGCTTATGAGTACGTATATAGTTAAATACACCTTTCCTAACATCTTGATTCAAGTCGGTTTTGACTGGTGCAATTTGTCGAGTTGAATCCGGATTACTTGGTTAGGTCAATAACTCATAAATATACACTTTTTTTTTATTAAAATTTATGTGAAGATTTTTATCTAATAAATTATTTTTGGGTAATCGCGTGTGAATTTTGACAATGTTTAGGCACCAAATCGATCCGACCCGAATTAAATTTTTTTCGAAAAACCTGTGAAGAACCGTAAGGTGAATATAAAAGATCTAAATACTCTAGATGGGGGGTTGAATAGAGTATGTGAATTTTTCGCAAAAATCTATCTCAAGGCTTTGAAATTGATTTCAAGGCCTTGATGTCGATATGTGCTCTTTGTGACAGAATTGGTTTTCAAGGGCCTTGATGTCGATATGTGCTCTTTGTGACAGAATTGGTTTTCAAGGGTCTTGACTTCTTAAACCTGCAAACCAATGTTATCCACAATAAAGCAAGATATGATAAGGAAATAAAAAGATCGACACGGTGATATGTTCACGAAGTTCAGCTCTAACAGCCTATGTCTCCATCCTAGGGTTTCTTTACCCATAGGATCTAACTATCTATTATCATCTTCAAAGAGTCCTAGATACAACCTAGAAGAAATTCCCTTCTTCTATTACAGTAGCCAATGCTACGATCTAGTTCCAACTCTTAACCTAGCTATAATAGCCTAGTTACTTCGCTTAGTAACACACACTCAAATATAACACCCTCTAGATATTCCAATGAATCTCTCTTGTTTTTCTCTCTCAAAGGAAGTACACTTTTGTAATCAAAGAGGAAGAAAAACGTTTGGATCGAAAAAGAAGATGCTTTGGATTGCTTGAAGACTTTGTTTTTTCCGTGTACGCTTCATATTGTTCTCTTCAATCGAAATCTTCATTTATAGTCTTCGATGGAAAAGTTTTCTAGCCGTTGTCAAGATGACCGTTGTTGATGTTACTTCTTCTCCATTGAAAACAGTGTATGTTGGGATGAGATAGCCGTTGTAGATTTTCCTTATCTTCTTCATCTCCTTAACGCACGTTGATTCTTCTTCTCCATAATCTTCTCTTGAAAAACGTTGTGGAAGATCTTGTCGTTCAAGCTCCGAGATCTTCAAGTTTGTTGAGAATCTTTGGCTGAATATCTTAGAGATGTTTTTAAGATCCGTTGGAAGAGATCTTCAAACTTTGGTTGATTTGGTTAAGATCTTTGCAAGATCTTTTTGTTGGGAAAAATCTTCTTTGTTGGTCGAGATATCCTTGATATCTTTTTGGAAGATCTTCTCTTGATCCTTAGTAGGTTTGGTTGTTTGAGATTGATTCTTGATTTGAATTCCTTCAAGCCGTCATATCCTTTGAATCTTGTTCACGGCTTTGACTTTGATCCCTTGAAATGGCTTTCAAGGCCTCCGTGTTGAACCTTTGAAATGCTTTCCAATCTCTGCGATTGTCCTTTGTATTGGTTTTCAAGGCCTCCATTCATCACTTAAAATGCTTTCCAAGGCCTGTATAAATTTGACAACACACAAAACCAAACTAAGCAATCAAGAAATAAATTCGATATTTGTTAGTATAAAAACCGTGTATTTGTGTTAAGTCTTCCATCATCACATATGCAAATTTGTAACAAAGGTGGAGTTATCAATCTCCCCCTTGATGGAAGACAACACAAATATCATACCTGCATTTAAACTTAGTTATGCATATGTAATAATATCAAAACCTAAAATGCAAAAATATCGAAATTTCGGATCACATAATTTCTCCTCCTTTATCTTTCAACAAGGGAGACAAATGGTTATAGCAAGAGAGTTTAAAAACGATTACAAACCCAGAAAAGTATTTCCAAAAACCACAAAAAATAGTAAAAACAGAATTCCCACAAACATAAGTTAGGGCCTTGAAATCAAAACCAAGGGGTTTTGAAAATGATGTCAGGACCTTGACATCCATTTCAAGCCTGTGAGGCGCTACTCCTGGTACCATTTAGGATTCAGACGCCCTCTTCCATAGAGTTCGTCGAGGCACTTCTTTTTCCAGCGAGCATGAGCGTTATTCAAGTCGTTCTTTTTGACGTATTCATCCACACGGCTGATCCAGCGAGCATGATCTCTCTTGTTCTTGTATTTCTTCACTAAGCCAAACTCCTCAATCTATAGAATATCTGGATCCTCAGAAGCAGGTTGACGAATCGGCTGATCCTTCACAATTTTGTAACACTTATTCATAACCTCTTCAACCTGTTTCGTGTTCACTTTGGCGTCGTCCTTAGTCAAGGGTTTGAGACTGCTCGTAGAAGTCAAAGAGAGGGCATTCACATGACACATTTGATTGATTTTCTGATGCATTATGGCAAGTAGATAATGTGATTCATCTAATTTGTCAGTGATCTCGGATCTGAATTCTAGCATATCCCTTCTCAGTGAATCCAAACCGAACTCTACTACGTCAAGCCTCTGTGCTGCAGAAAGTGCACCAAAGCGTTGTCCTTTCAAGATCCATTCCCCAGTCAAGGTTCTTTCTATCCCTTTGTTGTCAAAGAATTCCTCCTCTAGTTCTCCAATTACATAGTGCTTTTCCTCTTCAGCTAAATCGACAAAGACGTATCGAAAGATTTTGGGGAGTAGGTTGGCATAAGGGCGAGGGGTACTACTAGGGGCGTTAATCATATGAAGCAAGTGGTTAAGGATGATACTAGGGATATCAACATCAAGTCCATTCAACACATGGTATAAAAAGGCAAAGAGCTGACTAGTTAGCACATCCCGACACTAAATCCTTGGAACAACACATCGTACAAGAATGACACACATGATTCTTGGTTCAAGAGTTAGAGAGGTCAGGACGGGTTGTGAAGGAGCATTGGGTAGAAGAAATTGTTCTTTGGCTAGATGAACCGCTCGGGTTTTATGGGGTTGTCGAAGGAATTGAAGGTGGGAAGCCCTAAAATTTGTGCAATAACCATGAAGGAAAGGGCGATAGTTTCACCTTTGACCACTGAATCGAGAATTAATTCCCCTCGCTCTCTTTAGGCGGTGAGATTGACGAATAACAACCTAGTCAATCTTGGATATGCTTATGCCCTTGGGTTGAGCATTTTCCAAATGGAGCACCCTCGTAGTAATGTGGTGCAAGGGAGATTGAGAGAAAGAAGGAACTCTTTGTCCACTAACTCATACATGCAGAGGTTGTGATCCTTAAATCCATCGAGCCATTTGCCCACTAATGTGTGACTGCTAAACTAGGTAGAGGGGAAACCTGTCTGAGCGCAAATCTCCACATCGTTCATAGGAACAGAAGAGTCAGAGTCGGAGGAGATGTGAGCTACCTTGGGATGTTTGGTGGCCGACAATGAAGCTTCATAAGTTGATTGTCTCTTGGAAGCCATGGAGTTTGTGAGAGAAGTTGAAAAGGGTTTTGGAAGATGAAAGAGTAAAGCATATGGGCTTGTAATAGAGGTGAAGTCGAAAGTGTTAAAGAAGGGAGAGAAGTAATATATAAGGAAAGAAGTCACATCAATTGCCGGTTTAATGAAATTTTGAAAGAATCAAGATCTTAGAAAACCAATTTTGATTAGAATTCTTTTCCCATTAATTTTGTAACCACTTTTCAAAACAATTCTTTAAATTTGAAAATAAGGGTGTTTGAAATCATTTTAAAAATCCTTCTTTAAAATAATTTAGAGATCAAATATCTAAAAGATATTAACCCCTAAATAAATCCGTGATTTTCGATGAGGCCCTAGAATTCCGTTTCAAGGCCATTGAATTTCATTTCAAGGCCCTTGAAATAGAAAAGTGGGCTGCAGAAAAATGAGGAAATAAAACGATTTACTCCCCCTAAGTTCATGCTTCCTTGTTCAACATACCAAGCTCTAATCTAATATAATTGAATTGACCTTCAAGTAGAGGCTTAGTAAATATATCTACAAGCTGCAAGTTAGTTGATATAAAAGAAATCGAAACATTACCTTTCTCAACATGATCACGTATGAAGTGATGCCTCACATCGATATGCTTTGTTATTGAAAGCTGTATAGGATTTTTAGTAATCGAAATAGCACTAGTATTATGACATTTAATCGGGATACCTTTGAGATCAAAGCCAAGATCACGAAGTTGTTGAGCTATCCATAGAATTTGTTCACAACAAGATCATGTAGCTATGTATTCTGCTTCAGCTATGGATAGGGCGACCGAGTTTTGCTTCTTGGAGTGCCAACTAATTACGGATGACCCTAAGAATTTACAACATCCAGAAGTACTCTTTCGATCAACCTTATAACTTGCAAAGTCAACATCTGAATAGCCAACGAGGTAAACGAGCTTTGACGTGGTTATCATAACCCTAGATTCTAAGTGTTATTGAGATACCGAAATATTCTTTTAAATAGCTATCAAGTGTGACTCTTTAGGATCAGCTTGAAATCTTGCACACATGCACACACTAAACATAATGTCAGGTCGACTAGCGGTTAGATATGACAAAGAACCGATCATACCTCGATACTCCTTTTGTACAATACTTTTACCATCCTTGTCGTGGTCAAGTGAAAGTGTAGAACTCATAGGAGTTTTTGCAACCTTGGATTGATCCATTTTATACTTCTTAAGCAAGTCTTCGGTATACATCCTTTGATTGAGAAATATTCCTTTCTTTGCTTGTGTAACTTGAAGTCCAAGAAAGAAATTTAACTCTCATCAAGCTCATTTCGAATTCCATGCGCATAATATTTGAAAATTCCTTGTATAGAGAATCATTAGTAGCATCGAATAAAATATCATCAACATAGATTTGTACTACTAAAATATCGTTGCCTCTCGTTTTGATAAAAAAAAGTTTTGTCAATCAAACCTCTTTTGAAATCATGTTCAAGGAGATACTTGGACAATATTTCATACCAAGCTCGAGGAGCTTGCTTAAGACCATAAAGAGCTTTGTCCAACTTGAAAACATGATCCGGAAATTAATCATTTTCAAAACTTGGAGGTTGAGCAACGTAGACTTCTTCTTCTAAGAAGCCATTTAGAAAAGCACATTTCACATCCATTTGAAATAACTTTATGTTCATGAAGGATGCAAAGGCAAGTAGCATACGTATGGCTTCTAACGTGACAACCGGAGCAAAAGTCTCCTCATAATCAATACTTTCTTCTTGGTTATAGCCTTGAGCTACAAGTCTTGCTTTGTTTCGAATGACCTTTCCACTTTCATCCAACTTGTTGTAAAAAACCCATTTTGTGCTAATGACAGATTGATGCTTTGGTCTAGATGTGAGGGTCTAAACTTTCTTTCCCACAAACTCATTAAGTTCATTTTGCATGGCCATGATCCATTCGGGTTCTTGAAGAGCTTGAACATAGTTCTTGGGCTCAATAAGAGACATGAACGCTGAAAATGCACATAGGTTGTTAACCCTAGATCGAGTCTGAACTCCTGTGTTTGGATCTGAAATCATATTCTCTAGTGGATGGTATGAAGAATGTTGAAACTTTCTTCTTTTATAAGATGGAACAGATCTTGAAGATTCGGGCTCATTTGCTTGACTAGATTCAGGTACCGTTGGAGTATTGCCCTTGGAACCTATATCAAGGCCTTGAAGTTGAGTTTCAAGGCCTTGAAACGGAGTTCTGCCATCACAATTTTCTGTTTTAAGGTCTTGAAGATGTGTTTCAAGGTCTTGAGATTGTTCTCTGGTATCTTGAATCATTTCTTTCATATTCTTTTCTTGAGCTTTAATATCTACTTCTCCATCAGAATTATGATCTTCTTGTTGATTCAGATTTAGATCTGCAAAACTTTCACCCAAAGTACCATCATTGCTGTCATCAAATATAACATGAATACTCTCCTCAACGATTTTGGTACGCCTCTTATAAACACGATAAGCTTTGCTATTTGAAGCATATCCAATAAAGATTGCTTCGTCACTACGTGCATCAAATTTACCAAGGTTGTCTTTGCCATTATTATGGACAAAGCACGTACATCCAAAGGGTTTAAAATAGGAAATATTAGGTTTTCTTCCCTTAAAGAGTTCGTAAGGAGTCTTTTTCAAAATAGGTCGGATTAAGCATCTAATCAAGATGTAGTTAGCAGTGTTAACTGCTTCAGCCCAAAACCTTTTTGGAAAACTATTTTCTAAAAGCATACTCCTAAATATGTCCTCTAGGGTGTGGTTCTTACGTTCCACAACACCGTTTTGTGGAGGAGTTCTAGGAGCTGAAACGTTGTGTCAAATACCATATTTTACACAAAATAAATCAAACTTTACTTGATCAAATTCTAACATGATCGCTTCTTATAGAAACAATAGGTAGGTTTTTCAAAGTTTGCAACTCCTTGCATAATTTTGAAAACTCAAACAAGGCTTCAAAATTTTCCCGTAAGAATGAGATCCATATAAAACGAGAAAAATCATCCACAATGACAAGAATGTACTGTTTACCTTTGGGAGATTTGACATGCATAAGACCACATAGATTCATAGGTAAAAGTTCAATGGGTCGAGAAGAACTTACAACCTTCTTTGGTTTGAATAAACCTCTTGTTTTTTACCTTGTGTACAAGCCTTGCATACTTCATCTACCTTGAAGTTTAGGTTTGACAATCCACATATCAAATCCTTTGAAAGTAACTTCTTCATTGTATGCATGCTTACATGACCAAGTCTTCTATTCCAAAGCCTTGGATCGTTAGTCAAAGCTTTGAGACACTTTAGCTTAGTTGTTGAAACTTGGTTAGTACTCATAGAATAAACATTGTTACATCTAGGAGCTGTAAGCACAACAACACCCGATATCTTATCTTGAACTTCACATTTTTTTGAATCAAAATTCACCTTGTTGCCTTTATCACATATTTGAGAGATACTAAGCAAGTTGTACTTCAAACCATCAACAAGATAGACATCATCAATGAAGTTAGATGAATTATAACCAATTTTACCAATGTCAATAATGTTACACTTTCCTTTATCACCAAGCGTAATGGTCACACATGATTGCTTCTTTAGATCCGAGAATAGTGAGTTTTTTCCACTTATGTGTCGAGAGCAACCACTATCTAATATCCATTTATGCTCCTTTACGTTGTTAATATCCTGCAAAACAACAAACATCAACCTTTCCGGGTCGACCAAATGGCATATTTTGGTCCATATTCAGGCCCAATCATGTTTGGTTGTCTAGTACCTTTAGAAACCCATATTTGCTTTACTTGTTTCCTTAGACATAGAGGATACGTGTTTTTAATGATGTAAGGATAATTTCTTCTATATGGACATGTTGATTTTACATGACCCTTTTTACAACAATAGAAACAAGTGGGCATATGAATACTTCATTTAGCTTTGACAAAAGTGGTAGTCGTTTTTCTAGGAAAACTAACGTGATAGCCTATACCATTTTTGCTAAGAGAAGATTGTTGCTCACCCATCATCCTTTCGAGGTTAGCTTTCGAACGAGTGAATTGAATAAGTGCAACCTTCTGGTCTTGACACGTCACAGTTAGATCAACCTTTTCTTTCTCTAGATCGATATACTCTCGATGGAGAAAATAGAGATTGTCCTAGAGAATCGCATTTTTTGATTCCAATACCTACATATTGATATCAAGGTCTAACTTTTCAGTGTTAAGATTTTTAATCTTTAGAGACATATCACTTAATCGTTTCTATTGTTTGAGAACCTTTTCTCTCAAGGAACTTATCCTTACCCTATGTTCTTTATCACATATGATTACGTCTTTAAGGAATTTTTTAAGTTCAGATTCGGGTTGAGACATAATAGTACTTACCACGTTATCAACATAGTGATGTGGATCTTCTTCATGATCGGCCATAACAGAAGGGTTTGCTTGTTCTTTTTCGTCTGCTGATTCATTTGTGGAATCTAAATCACTCCATGAAGCTACCATATGTTTCTTCTTTCGATCATTCTTCCTAAAGTTGTTCTTGTTCTTTTGTGGACAATCCTTTACGAGATGATCTGTTTCGCCACATTCAAAACAAGTCAAAACTTTAGTTTTCTTGTTAGGGTTAGAAAACTTACCTCGAGATCTTGATGTTCGCGGATATTCTTTATTGTTTGCAAACTGTTTCTTCATTTGAAGAATCTTCACAAGACCCCTACAAATTAAGGCAAATGGATCTTCCTCATTTTCATCATCACTATCTTCCTCCTCTAATGGTATCTCATCCTTCTTTGATCTTAGAGTCAGGTTGTGTTAGATGGGAGCTCTCCATCTTCTTCACCAAGAACCATCTCGTGAATGATGAGCTTTCCAAGAAGGTCGTCAAGAGGAAGTGTTGTGAGATTTTGAGCTTCTTCGAATACAGTCACCTTTGGTCCCCACTTGACATTAGGTAAGCTTCTTAGAACCTTCCTTACTTTCTCTTCGTTTGTGAAGATTTTTCCAAGTAAGTCCAAGTTGTTCACCATCTTGGTGAATCTTGTGAACATTTCTTTGACTGATTCATTTGAGTTCATCTTGAATAGCTCATATTGTCTCAGGAAGATGTTTATCTTTTTTTCCTTGACTTAACTTGTTCCTTCGTATGTGACAACAAGCTTGTCCAATATTTCTTTTGCATTCTTGCATGAAGAGACATGGTTGAATTCATTTGTATCCAATCCACACTAGAGCAAGTTCATGACCTTGTAGTTCTTTGAAACACTATTTAAGTCGGTTTGTGTGAAGTCAACTTTCTTCTTTTCGACTTGGACACCTTCAACCGTGGTGGTTGGGATTATTGGGCCATTTTGAATAATGCTTTATAGTTCCATGTCCTGATCAATAACAAACATTTGCATTAGTGCTCTCCAATGGGCAAAGTTGTTGCCACAGAAGAGTGGTGGTCGAGATGTGGATCTTCCTTGAGCGAATCCTCCATCACCTACAGAGTTCATGATTAGTCTCAATGATGGTTAAATCAATATACATGAGTCTAGATCTGATACCAATTGAAGAATCGTAAGGTGAATATAAAGGATATAAATACTCTAGAAGGGGGTTGAATAGAGTATCAGAACTTTTCACTAGAACCTAGCTCAAGGCTATGAAACTGATTTCATGGCCTTGATGTCGATGTGTGCTCTTTGTGACACAACTGGTTTTCAAGGTCCTGGACTTCTTAAACCTACAAAAGCAACGTTAGTCACAATAAAGCAAGATATGATGCGGAAATGAAAAGATCGACACAGTGATATGTTCACGAAGTTCAGCTCTAACAGCCTAAGTCTTCGTCCTGGGGTTTTGTTTACCCGTAGGATCTAACTATCCATTATCAGCTTCAAAGAGTCCGAGATACAACCTAGAAGAAATTCCCTTCTTCTCTCACAATAGCCAATACTACGATCTAGTTCCAACTCTTAACCTTGCTATAATAGCCTAGTTACTTTGCAGAGTAACACACACTCGAGTATAACACTCTCTAGATATTCCAATGAAGATTTATTGTTTTTTCCTCTCAAAGGAAGCACGCTTTTATAATCAAAGAGGAAAAAAAACATTTGGATCGAAAAAGAAGATGCTTTGGATC
Organism: Fagopyrum homotropicum; assembly: GCA_033239125.1. Taxonomy (NCBI): domain Eukaryota; kingdom Viridiplantae; phylum Streptophyta; class Magnoliopsida; order Caryophyllales; family Polygonaceae; genus Fagopyrum; species Fagopyrum homotropicum. Next base: position 81,130,055 of record BSWB01000008.1, read on the forward strand.
GCTTGAAGACTTTGATGTTTCCGTGTACGCTTCATATTGTTCTGTGCAATCAAAATCTTCATTTATAGTCTTTGATGGAGAAGTCTTCTAGCCGTTTTCAATATGACCGTTGTTGATGTTTCTTCTTCTCCATTGAAAACGGTGTATGTTGAGATGAGATAGCCGTTGTAGATTTTCCTTATCTTCTTCATCTCCTTAGCGCACGTTGATTCTTCTTCTTTGTAATCTTCTTTTGAAAAACCGTGTTGAAGATCTTGTCGTTCAAGCTCTGAGATCTTCAAGTTGTTGAGAATCTTTGGCTGAAGATCTTCGAGATTGATTCTTGATTTGAATTCCTTACAGCTGTTATATCCTTTGAATCTTGTTTCACGGCTTTGGCTTTGATCCCTTGAAATGATTTTCAAGGCCTCTGTGTTGAACCTTTGAAATGCTTTTCAATCTTTACGCTTGTCCTTTGTATTGGTTTTCAAGGCCGCCATTCATCCCTTGCAATGCTTTCCAAGGCCTGTATACATTTGATAAACACAAAACCAAACCAAACAATCAAGAAATAAAATCGATATTTGTTAGTATAAAAACCGCTTATTTGTGTTAAGTCTTCCATCATCACATATGCAAATTTGTAACCAAGGTGGACTTATGAACCTGATCCGGATACGATCTAGAAACGATTGTATAGCTGGGTAATTACACATTTGATCCGGATTTTAAAACATGGTATCCGGAGATGATTTTAGTTGGATTAAATAATTATTTGCCAATATGATTAGTGATCCAAATTACTAAATCTGTTTGATTGAAAATGACTTTAATATATTTTGGACATCCGACTAGTTCTTTAGATCGGCTAATCCGTTGATCAAAATATCGACCGACCCATTTAATCTTGTAGCAAAGCTTCGTAGGGGCAGAGGGTTTCCACGTTGCCTATTGAACTTTCAATAGTTATGTAAGGTTGCTGAAGTAGCTCTGTTCGTTTTGGTGTTCATTGAGAACTAAGAGGTTTTAGGTTCAAGGCCGTGAGCAACACCCTTTCTCGAGCAAAGAAAATAAATATAAGTGTTGTTTTGTTAAGATGGGGAGAAGGAATTGTAAACATTAATTAGGTTGTTTACTACTCTAATTAAATTAATATTTTTAAACTTTATAATTTCGTTAAGTTGTAAGCATGCTTGTATTAACTTAAGCAAACGGATAAAAATAATTACTAAATTAACTCTTTAATTAATCTAATTTTTACCATATATATTTCAACTTGTTAATTTATTTCCTATTAGTTTATATATATATATATATATATATATATATATATATATATATAGAATCAGACTCTCATGTAAATAGTCCTTATAGTGTACAATGAGAACAAATATAATCCAAAAGATTAGAATAATAGATGGTCAAGATTAACCATAATAAATAGGAAAAAAAATAAAAATAAAACAAATTAGAATGAGTGTGGGGAATTGGCTGCGTGTGAAAATCAATTTTCACTCAATTTGCTCAATTATTGTATATAAAAAGATTTGTTACCTTATATGACCCTAGAATCTCTCATTCAAATCTTTCATCATCGCTCAATAATCGATTATTCGTGAATGCTGTAAATATTCGGTGGTTATATGTCTTTTATCCGGCGATTTGTGGTAGTTTGTCCGTGAATGTGCGACAAGTTATTGAGTACAATTGAATAACTAAATTTTTTAACGAATATATTATATCATATGTACGAATATATTTAGTAACACTAACGAATATTTTAAGTAACATGGACGAATATCTTCGTATACGTATATGTTCGCGAATTGTCCAAAGATTGAAATATTGGTCTCTTCAGATTATGAGCGAATATTTTTCACTATATAAATAAATAATTTATGTACCACTAAGTATTAATTTCATTTATCAATAATCGACTAAAATTTGTTAGACATGAACGAATAATATCGCTATCATGAATGAATTTTTAATAGTATATTGACGAATATTTTCATGAACACAAACAAATACTTTTGTACAATATTAAATTGAAGAATGGAGATGATAATTGAATTGATTTAGAAATGTTGTTGATATCAACTATGGTGAATGATGAATTGAAAAATGAAAAAAAGGGCAATATGAATTCACGTTGAAAACCAGATTTGGATGTAAATGTGAAGATTAGGATAATAACAATTAGGGAGAGAATCTCTAACTGCCATATTTGACTTTAATTACTATGGAGAGTGTAATGCCCCCTCTTTAATTGGAGAGTGGAGTAAAATATTCCCTAAAATTTGGTTTAATTAAAATTCCTAGATCAAAGCAATCCTATGGTTAATGTGTGTTCTCATTGAACACTATAATGGCTGTTTACATGTGAGCCAAACTCTCTCTATATATATATATATTTAATTTAATTATTACACATGATAAAGTATACCGAAATGAACATTAAGATTAAATTTTAGATCGGAACGACCTATTTTGTTACAATGATCTATAATTTATCATGAAACTTTTTTATCGTTATTTATGATGGTTTTATATTTGTGCCTTGTTGCAAGATCCGGCGAACTTGTTGTCATGAAGGGTCAGGACCCAGTGTCAGGTTCTAACCCGTAGCATCCCGAGTTTATGAAATTTGGGGTTCTAGCCCGTCAATTTATTTTATGTAAACATTAGTGACTAAAATATATGCACATTAAAATTAAAATAACGATAAAACTGTTTCACGATAAATTATAATTCTTTGTAACAAAATAGGTCGTTCCGATCTAAAATTTAATCCTAAAGTTCTTTTCGTATACTTTATCATGTGTAATAATTAAATTATATATATATATATAAAGTTGTGTGATAAAATAAGTATTGAATTAAATAAATTAACAAGTTGAAATTTATATTGTAGAAATTAGATTAATTAAAGAGTTAATTTAATAATTATTTTTATCTGTTTGCTTAAATTTAATAAGAGCATCCTTAAAACTTAACGAAATTATTAAGTTACAAAATAATTAATTTAATTAGAGTAGTAAACAACCTAATTAATGTTCAACAATTCCTTCTCCCCATTTTAACAAAACAACACATATATTTAGTTTAGAAAGAGAGTTGTAAGCTGTGTTGGTGGGGTTCAATGGTAGAATCAGTCGAGGGATCTGAGAGATGGTTGTTTACCCTGTGGAGGATGTTAGCGACTCGTATTTATTTGAGAAAGGGAGTTGTAACTTGTGTCACAAAGAGCGCAGATCAACATCAAGACCTTGAAATCAGTTTCAAATTCTTGAGATAGGTTTTTGAGAAAAGTTCTCATGCTCTATTCAACCCCCATTGTAACACCCCAAATTTTACAACTTAGGGAGTTACTGGTTAGGACCGCACAGTGGGTCCCGACCTTAGTTTGACAACAACTTAACAAGATCTTACAACAAGGCACAGATAAGGAAAAACCAGAAATCATAAAATAGTTCTTAATAATGCATGAATGTGACCAGATCAACTACAGCCGGAAAACGTAATATAATAAAGTACGAAAGGAAACAAGGTTCAACTGTAAAACCCACAAATGCAGAAACTGTAAAACGTCCTAAAGTACGACACTCCGGCTGACCACTACCATCTGGATCACTCGGCATCTGCTCTAACCTATGGCAAATCTAAACAACATATCAACAGTTAGCTAACTATCCAAATATAAGCAAAATGATAACAGCACAAGCACACGCAGAAACAAAAATAAACAAACATCATGTTGACACTCAACCGTTTATTATCTATTATTTAAATGATTCACATTATTCAATTTAAGTTGTGGCACGAGAACTATTATTAGTTCTCGCCTCCGTTCCTTATCCAACTGGTGTAGGTCTAGCTGACTTTCACTGGTAGCATCACTACACACCATGTATGGACTAGTCCCGAAAGAAACCCCCAGCGCCCCGCAAGCTACTGAGCAGAATGCCACCGCCCGTTACTCTTAGACCAAAATATAGGTCGGTAATTATATATCACAACCTATCTCTCTAACATTTCAATCATACACCACCATCATCATTTATACTCATATTTAGAAGTCAGCTAAGTAAGCCCAAAGGACTTACCTGATATACAGCTCGACTCTTTGTAAACCACTCGTTCTGTAAACTGTAGCAACTCAGTTGCCTGTCAAAGGCGATAAGTGTATTAGCACACTCTCACGTAGTTAGAAGTCTAAAACTTCTAAGATCGAATGATGTATTAAGACATAATTAGTTACAATGTTAATTTAGGGTAAAATGACCATTTTACCCTTGGTCCCGAAATTCCCGAAAAATCTAGAATTCATGTCTAATCTCCTATTTGAGGTTCTAAATTCATATTCTAACTTCCAGAATTTTATTTGGTTCCAAACTGACATTTTTCCTATGTTTCTATTTTCCGGAAGAATCGTAAAGGTCTAACTTTGGTTCTAAATATAAAATTCTTAACAGCTTATAATAATTCCGAATTAAATCTCTAGATCATCTATGAGATTCTATCTAACCTTAGGAGGAAAATTTTCTCTAAACTGTTCAGCCATTAATTTTATAATAATTCACAAAGTTGGCTACTTCACTCAAAATTCCTATACTTAGCCAAAACTTAAGTTTACCAAAACTGCTCAACTACCTAACTTCGGGAGCTCATAACTTTCAATCCGACCGTTCATTTCTTCTCAAATTTTAATATGCTAAACTACGTATATCCATCTACAACATATCCAAAATTCAACGGTGGATCTTTAACCAAACATTCAATAATTGGCCGACAAGATAGGCAGTTTATAAGTCAAAAGCTGAAGGCATGAAATACAATTTTACAGCAGCCCTTATGTCTATCATTTTATGTATAACTTTCAGCAGCTACTTATTACTATATTAACTATGCTCAAGGCCGACTACAGCAGCTCAACAATCTAACATTAAGGAATCGGTAGGCATACATAAGCTTATACAATAACCTTCTCCTTAGACTAATCGGAAAACTATGCAGCTCTTTGTACCAACTTAATTCTTTACACCTAGAGTACATGGAATCAAGCTGTGGGAGAGAGGAAATTTACCTTCTTCAGTTAGACGGTCCTGAGACGTCTACTCTCGTTTTCGAAGAAGGCTCGTATGTTCTTCCCAACCTAAGGATAGATGGGACGAAATGAGACAAGCAGGAGAGGAGTCGGTAGAGAGAATAAGGTGAAGATGGGAGAATCAGATTGCTGCACTAACCTCTTGACGCGGCTGGCTACGTGCAGAAAGTTGGTATGGACTCGTTGCAGATTCCAATGGCTGCAATTGACGGTTGGTGGTTGTGGGAGTCGATGTTCACAAGCGAGGCAAGGATCAGGGAAGGCGAATGTGCTGAAGAATCTGGATGGTGAAGTGTTTGCAGCGCATAAGGAAGGAAATCAGGCAGTTACGGATCTCTTTCCCTTATTAATATAGCAGTTATGTGGGAGGAATCTGCAAAGATTCGGCTGTTACGTTACTAGCAGCATTCAGTAAGGAAAGCGTGGCATGGTAGTTGGGCTGGCGGATCATGGGCTTGCGAAGGAATGGCCAGCTTCTCCTCTTCCGTGCTGGGCTGGCTGCGTTGGAGTGCTACTGTTGGGCTGGACGAACATTGGACTGAGCTGAAGAAGGCGGAACAGCAGGTCTTCTGGGCTGGACGCGTGAAGCAGCTGGGCGGAGCTGGGCTGAAGGCTGGCGCTGGACAAGGCAGCAGTGGGCTGCTTCTGGGCTGGAGCGGACAAGGCAGCGGGCTGGAGCAGCTGGCAACGCTGGAGGCTGTTGGGCTGGGCTAGCTGGCTGCAGAACTGGATCTGTTGGAGCAAAATTATCGGTTAACGGATGGGCTAAGAACGGCTGCAGCTGGGCTCCTTAATTTAGCGAGTTTCTGGTTGGACAAGATCCCGATATATAAATATACGGACTAGGCGGATAGGGGGTTTATTATAGTTTAAGATCGGCTCAGAATTCTATCATTTTATGCGGAAGTAATCTACATAAAATGATAAACTATATAAAAGATTCTATCATTTTATGTGAAGGAATCTACATAAAATGATAAATCCTATAATAATATGTCTAACTAAGTAGACGGATATGGGTCAACTGATCGAGATCTATTTTATAACGGAAATAGACGGAATAAAAATTCCGGATTTTACACCCATCTAGAGTATTTATATCCTTTATATTCACTTTACGGTTCTTCACAAGTTTTTCGAAAAAATTTGAATTCGGGTTGGATCGATTTGTTGCATAAACGCTGTCATAAATCAAACGCGATTACCCAAAAATATTTTATCATATAAAAATCTTCACATAAATTTTAATGAAAAAAGTGTATATTTATGAGTTATTTGACCTAACCAAGTAATCCTGATTCAACTCGACAAATTGCACCTTTCAAAACCGACTTAAATCAAGATGATAGGAAAGGTGTATTTAACTAAATACGTACTCTTGAACAAGCCCACAAACAAGGAAACAAACTTCTAGAATAATAAGAGTTTACAAATATGGAGTATACAGAATATACCTTAATCGCAAGAGCATCAACAATCTTTGTAATATCTGCAAGGGTGGCCCTACAACTCAGTATTATTGGCCTGAATGAAACGAGCAAATACAAAGGAGAAGCCATAGATTGTAAATCACATAAGTGAAGACAAACCTGAAACTAGAATAACTTATACCATTCATGAATAGTTCCCGCATGGACACCAGTCAGGTGAACATTAACATCAGTGGACATCGAAGCAACAAGAGAAAAAGCTACATGGAAAATAGGGAAAATCAACAATATAAAGCAAAACTCACATAAGTCTGTAAAGAAAGGAAACCAAAGTGACACGAGAAGAGTGGCACCGACATACCCGCGAAACTACAGATTTTAAGCCCTGTAAACTCAATAACAGGGTCATCGATTAACAAGTACTTCCTTTATCCTAAAGAGAATAATAATGGATTTGTAGAAGGAAATTTAAGACATGTGCTTATTGGATCAATATAACGAATGACTCATCTCGAGTATTAATAAATAAGAATGAAAATATTATAAATTCTAAATGAGGGAATATCATTTAGTTACTTCTTTTAAAAGATTAAAAAAGAGCTCTTTATTTCTTTAGCTTTATTTTCATTTGTGCTAAATCCGGTGTTATGTTCAGTAGTCCGGATCGGATGGCACCAAAATTGGCGATTGGTCCCTTATGAAGCTAGAGATTGGGTCTTTATGGAGTGAAAATCCAAACCAAACCGTGAATGTGACTAGTTGAATTCAGTGTAAACAAAAACCTTTGCTTATTCTCATAGACAACCATGAAATGTTATCATAGACAGTAGTTGAGGGTACTCCGAAGGGATAAAAATTGTTGTGCTTGATGCAGCAAATAATGTGGGTGTCTACGACTTCAACAACACTAGAAAAGACACAATCGATCGCTCATAACTGAAACATAATTAGAGGGTTAAAAAAGTGAGAGCATTGATGCAAGGTTATAAGGGCAAAAAAAAAAAAGTCATCACTATTGCAAGGGATAGGTGTGATTTTTAATTCTACGGTTTCCAATATCCCTAGTCGTAGATCCGACTAAAGAGCCAAACAACATTCACACAAGAATTGTTTACGCAATTCGGTGGTAAGAATTACCCCTACTCTGTGGGACCTCAAGAGGGGAGATCCAGTCCCGGGTTTTCACTAGGTTTGCAATACCACCGATTACAAACACAAGACAAGAGATACTAGAACTTTTCCTAAGGTCTAACAATGAAAACAAACATGAAGAACTCAAGAGATACAATGAAAAAAGGTGAAGAAAATCCCCCTCAAAGGCACCTCGACGAAGATCTGAGACTGATCTACATCTCAGTTGCAAACCAACGAAGAAATGGTGAGAAGATGATCAAGAGATAACAGATCTCTCTTCCTCTTCTTTTCTTCTACGGATCCTTCTTGCTCCAAACAAGATTTGGAATATCCTTATTCTTCTTCTTCTTCTTCTTCTCTGATCTCTCTCTTTTTCTATGTGGACGAAGCACACCAGCTTCCACTCTTTCTCTTTGGGCTTTTGAAGAGCTGCTTTAAAACGTTTAAATAACAAAGCTCAACCAAGGTCAAACACTGCATTTTACTCCATGCTCAAATAAACCCTCAAACCCGGTTTCAGACTTCAAGGGATCGGTTGACCACAAACCTATAAGCAGGCCCTTCATACTGGATCACAGAGATGGGCTTCATGTGGGTCACCAAGCCCAGTCTTCTAATTTGCCGGAGAAGTACACAACACACATAAACACTTTACAACTTAGTATCTCCTAATCTACATAATAGCATACCCATGTAGATGAACTTGCCACCATATTAATCACCAAGCTACCTCACTTAAATTAACTAAGTGGCAACATTGGATCATGACAGGCATCAAGATCAACCACATAGCAAACTATCATATGAACACATTTACAAGATTCTCTATAGACCATAGTACTATGTGCTAGTTTTATACTCAATGTCCTATGTTGCATTGTATAGCAAGAATCAAAAACATAACAATAGGGTTGCTTATAATGTAATAAGGAAGTCCAATCTTGTGAAGCCTTATACTGTAGGAATCAGTTTAATTTCATAACCGGTAATAATATAAAAAGACATTTGAAAGCTATTTCCTAACGGTAATAATAGATAAAACTTACTAAATATGATAATGTTATCCGGTGGGAATCGAAATTCCAAAGAGCCTGAAGCAAAATTAAATTCAGCAACTCAAGATCAAATCTTCTCCCTCAACAATGAGATTAAAGAGCTAAAGGAAGTCATAAAATCCAGCCATCAATCAAAAAAGGAGCAGGATGTTGGCTATTTAGGAAGGGAGAACAATCAAGGAAATAGGAACAACTACCGGAACAATAATTGGAACAACAACAACAGGAACGCCAACAACAATTGGAGATCCAACCAACAAAATTCCGGTAATCCCTTTCACATGCTGAAAATTCATTAACACCTCCTTCTTCTTCTATTCCTTTGAAAAGTCGGGGGCAAACATCAAATAGTTCAAGAAAACCGGAGAAGGATAGACACGATGTTTTGCTGGAGACAATCTTGGGATAGATCCAAGGATTGGTGAGTCACATTACTTCGGTTGATAAAGCACAAAAACCTTTAGAGAATCAAGTATTCAGCAAGGCTGGAGAAGTTCCAAGAGACCAAGGGAAACTTCCTAGAAAGATGAAAGACAATCTAAAAGGAAGGGTGATGGCGATTACAACAAGAAGTGGTGCAACAACCACCGATCCGTAGTCCAAGTTTGTTGAAGTCCCCGTTGAGAAAGAAAAGGGAAAGGAGAAGGAAGATGTCTATGTTCCTCCTCCAACTTATAAACCGCCACTACCACTCCCGCAATCTAGAGAAAGAGCGCGTGTAGACAAGCATTTCGGTAAGTTTGTTGATCTTATGAGCAAACTACATATAAACATACCTTTTATTGATGCGATTTTAGGTATGCCCGCTTATGGGAAATTCTTGAAAGAGATCCTCTCTAACAAGAGGAAGCTGGAAGACTTTGGAGAAGTCAAGAAGAGTTCGGAATCTTCGGAGCTCATCAAAACGATGACAGAAAAGATGCCCCCAAATTTGAGAGATCCGGGGTCATTTTTCATACCAATAGGAGTAGGAGAAGTCACATATGATGCACTTTGTGACTTGGGAGCAAGTGTGAGCATCATCCCACTTGCATTGTGCAGGAAGGTCGGTTTAGGTGAACCTAAACCGGTGAAGATGACGTTGTATATGGCGATCGATCCATTACTCGACCCGTAGGAATCATTAGAGGCGTCCCGGTTAAGCTCGGTAAATTCTATATCCCTATAGACTTTGTTGTGCTTGACATCCCTGCAGATTGTCCGGTCCCGATCATACTCGGCAGACCTTTTCTTGCAACTTCCGGCTGTATGGTTGATTGCAAGAACGCTAGATTGGCCTTCGATATTGGAGAAGAAAAGGGTGAATTTGTCCTCTCAACTTTGACAAAAGAACCAGGACAGGATATGTTCAACATCTATGATGAAGAAGTATCTAGAGAAGAAGTGAGTTCAATCTTGTTCAAAGATCCGTTACAAAAGGTTATTACCATGAGCATCATGGAAAGAGGAGAGGAAGAGGATTGCAATGCTGAGATTGATGCTTTGGAGGAGCTAAAAGAAGTCCAAGTCGAAGAATTCGAAAAATTGTACGATGGCTCGGAAAATGTCAAAAACCACGGCCAGTCGTGCTTTTCCACGGGCGTGGTTTCACCTATTCCACCCGTGGAAAGGTATGTCGAGAGCAGAGATTTAATTGACACCACTTTCCACGGCCCCCAAGACACTTTCCACGGCCGTGGAAGTAACAGTGATGCCGTGGTTCTAGAAAATGTTGAAGACAATTCCGTTCTTTCTACAAACACTCATGATTCTTCTTCCAACACTTCCTCACCCTTGGAGACTTCCAAGGAGATATCGGACAACCCTCATGACACTCCAATCGCATCAACAAATTTGGAATTGAAGCCACTTCCCGCACATCTTAGGTATGCATTTCTTGGAACTAATTCTACGTTTCCTGTCATTCTTAGTTCCGATTTGAGTGAAGATGAACATGAAAAGCTTATGATTGTTTTGAGGAAACATAGGAAAGCTTTAGGTTACACCATAGAGGATCTTGTAGGAATTAAACCATCTTTATGTATGCACCAAATTCTAATAGAAGAGGATTATAAGCCTTCACGTCAACCTCAAAGACGGTTAAATCCGATCATGAAAGAGGTCGTGAAGAAGGAGATCCTTAAATTGCTTGATGCAGGTATCATTTCCCTATCTCTGATAGTAAGTGGGTGAGCCCCGTTCAAGTTGTCCCAAAGAAGGGAGGAATGACTGTTGTAGCCAACAAGAACAACGAACTCATTCCAACAAAGACCGTGACAGGATGGAGGATGTGCATAGACTATCGCAAGCTGAACAACGCGACGAGGAAGGATCACTTCCCACTGCCTTCATTGATGAAATGCTTGAAAAGTTAGCACAACACTCTTACTTTTGCTATCTTGACGGTTATAGTGGTTTCTTCCAGATCCCGATTCATCCGGACGATCAAGAGAAGACCACATTCACGTGCCCATGGGGTACGTTCGCTTATAGGAGGATGCCATTCGGACTTTGCAACGCTCCAGCCACCTTCCAAAGGTGTATGATGGCCATCTTCTCGGAGTACATTGAGGAAATCATGGACGTTTTTATGGATGATTTTTCTGTTTATGGTTCCTCATATGATGATTGTCTTGCTAACCTATCTCTTATTCTACAAAGGTGTGAAGACACGAACCTAGTTCTAAACTGGGAGAAGTGTCACTTTATGGTTAAGGAAGGCATTGTTTTAGGACACTTGATCTCTAATAGAGGGATTGAGGTTGATAAGGCGAAGATCGAAACAATAGAGAAACTTTCTCCTCCATCTTCGGTGAAGGGGATTAGAAGTTTTCTAGGACATGCTGGATTCTATAGGAGATTCATCAAACACTTTTCGAAAATCTCTAAACCGGTAATTAATCTATTGATGAAGGATGCTGTTTTTGATTTTCCAAAAGAATGTTTGGATGCTTTTTAAAGGATTCGGGAAGCTCTAATCTCAGCCCCAATAATTCAACCTCCGGATTGGAATCTTCCCTTTGAGGTCATGTGTGATGCAAGTGACGTAGCTGTTGGAGCGATGCTTTGACAAAAGAAAGATGGACACACTCATGCCATCTATTTTGCTAGCAAGACGCTAGATGAAGCGCAACTCAACTATGCTACGACGGAAAAGGAATTACTTGTTGTTGTTTATACTTTTGAAAAGTTTCGCTCTTATCTTGTAGGAGCGAAGATGATTGTATACAGGGATAATTCAGCAATTCGGTATTTGCTTGCCAAGAAAGATGCAAAGCCAAGGCTGATTAGATGGATTCTCCTTCTTCAAGAGTTTGATCTTGAGATTCATGACAAGAAAGGATCCAAAAATTTTGTTGCGGATCATTTAAGTCGTTTACCACATGCTACTAGTGACGACTTGCTTATTGATGACTCTTTCCCGGACGAACAATTGCATATAATGCAAGAGCGCATCGATCATATTTCTAGAGGTAACAAACCTTGTTTTGATAATTTTGTAAATTATTTGGTTTGTCAGGAAATACCTTCCGGGCTATCCTACGCACAAAGGAAGAAGTTCTTTAGGGATGTCCATCAATACTATTGGAACGAACCTCTACTCTTCAAGAGAGGTCTTGATGGCATCATTAGAAGATGCGTGCCTGAAGACGAAATGCAAAGTGACATTCGTCATTGTCATTCGCTTCCTTGTGGAGGACACGCTACCTCTCATAAGACTAGCGCTAAGGTATTGCGATCCGGATTCTTTTGGCCTACTTTATTTAAGGATGTACAAACCTTTGTTGCTTGTTGCGATGCTTGCCAAAGAACATGAAATATTTCAAGGAGGAAGGAAATGCCTCTCAACAATATCAAAGAGGTGGAGATCTTTGACGTTTGGGGAGTTGACTTTATGAGACCATTCCCATCATCTTGCGGTAATCAATACATACCTCTAGCTGTAGATTATGTTTCAAGATGGGTTGAAATTGTTGCCTCTCCAACTAATGATGCAATGGTGGTTGTTAAGTTCTTTAATAGAACTATTTTCCCATGTTTTGGGATTCGCCAAACCATCATTAGTGACGGAGGATCACACTTCATAGCCCGTCGATTTGAAGCTCTACTAGCTAAGTATGGGGTGACTCACAAGATTTCCACACCCTACTATCCGCAAACAAGTGGACAAGTGGAGATTTCTAATAGGGAAATCAAAGGAATTCTGGAAAAGACGGTGTCAAAGACAAGGAAAGATTGATCATTGAAGTTGGATGATGCATTGTGGGCATATAGAACGGCATACAAGACTCCCATTAGCACAACACCATACAACCTTGTGTATGGAAAGTCTTGTAATCTTCTGGTGGAGCTGGAATATAAGGCGTATTGAGCTGTTAAGTGGTTGAACTTCAGCATGAAGGAAGCGGGAGAGAAGCGTCTCTTGGATCTTAGCGAGCTAGAGGAACTTCGCTTGAACGCCTATGAGAACGCCAAGTGTCACGCTAGAAATGTATAGCACAAAAGTCTTACAATTTATAACTCGATATAATTTCCTAACTCCTAGAGAACCCACAGTGTATGGGTCGTTTTGTAGCAAGGATTGTACTCCGAGGTCGAACACGTGATCATGGATAGTGCAAATCTAGTCTAAGAAAAGAGAAGAAAATAAAGAAATGAAAATCATGATATTTTTGAGTTTGGTTTTGTGGTGATCAAGCTAAGATAACAAATCATGCAAGTTTAATAAATCAAACTAAGAAATCAAGCTAGCAACTCAACTAACAACGCAAACACAAGATATGAAATCAAAGAGAGAAAAGCGGATTCTTGGGGTTAGGACTTCCGGTTATGGCATTAGACTCAAGCTTCTAATTGATCCTTGGATCAGCTATGGTATGTTGGGAAAGGGTGTTTGTCAAATGGGATCAATCACCGGGTAGGTCTCATGGTCCACTAATCCCGCACCTAAGGTTCTATCACCGGGTAAGTCTCTAGGAACCTAATGATGCGCTCTTCGTCAGTTGAACGCAAGGATCCGCCGGTGTTGTTCCTCCGACCACTTCTTTTGTGTATTTTCGATTTATATGGGATATGCCAAGCAAGGAATCGTCCAGCCTCGCACCTTGGATCTCCTTGGCTCGAGATCTTCTTTCCTCGGAATCTCACTTCGGAAATTGGATCTCCTTTGTCCTCCTAGCCCGCACCGTAAGGACACCACTCGGCCTCTCACCTTGTGGGTTTCAAAACTTTGGCCTCTCACCTTAGTCTCTAGGTTTGTTTTTCTCAATGTGAAAACACAACTTTTGATTGAACTTAACTCTATATTCTCATTAAAACGTGTTTGGGAGAAGGCCTTATATGGGCTGAAAATTCAGCACCAACTCCCCACAATAATAGCTTACAAGTAGTTCAAGAGTTGTGATATTGAATAAAAGCAAACCTATGGTATTTCAACCAACAACTTCAAGCAATAAATGGCCTAAAAACCATAAATATGGCCGGCCAATTAGAGCTCCAAGGGTCTAAAAACGTGGCTGAAAAGAATCCCAACTAATGTGGTTTTAATCCCTTGAAATAAAGTCAAGCATGACCACATAAAATAAAAAGGTTACATTTAAGGTTTAAAGTGATCCGGCATCCTCAATCGCCTCAAGTATGTTCACCAAGTGATAGTCATGGACGTCCTTAAATGCCGGAGCTCCGAAAGGGTGGTAGGTGAAAGTGGTTTGGCCTAGCATGCGGGCTCTAGCTCGAGTGAGAGGTGGTGTTGATCTTGGTGCTGTCACATTAGTCTCGTTGCTTAAGTCCAGCGGGCTCACATCATCCCCTCCTTCATGGAAAGGATTCGACCCCGAATCCGCCATCTCGTTCTCCGCATCCTCGACCTCATCACCTACATAAAAAGGAGACAAATCAAAAACATTAAACACATTATAGACACCATACTTAGTGGGGAGCTCAATGCGATATGCGTTATCGTTAATCTTCTCGACGACCCGGAAAGGGCCATCCGCTCTTGGGTTGAGCTTAGATTGCCGAATAGAAAGAAAGCGATCCTTCCTCAAATGGACCCACACGAGGTCTCCCTCCATGAAGAGCATTTCCCGGCGCCCTCTGTTGGCTTGGTTGACATATTGCTCGGTACGTTTTTCTAATTGGATTCGGACCCGCTCATGCAAACCTTTCACAAACTTAGCTCTAGATTTCCCATCCACATCAACGGGTTACGGAGCCGGTTGAGGAGTCAAATCCAACGGAGTAAGAGGATTCTTGCCATAAACAATTTCAAAAGGGGACTTCTTGGTTGCTGAATGAATAGCCCGGTTATATGCAAACTCCACAAGGGGCAAACAATCCTCCCACCTGTACAAGTTAGTATCCATCATAGTACGAAGCAAAGTGCCAAGAGTCCGGTTTACTACCTCAGTTTGTCCATCCGTTTGTGGATGACAAGAAGTCGAAAAACACAACTTCGTCCCCATCTTGGCCCAAAGTGTCTTCCAAAAATAACTAAGGAACTTAGAGTCTCAGTCCGACACAATAGACCTAGGTATCCCATGCAGCTTAACAATATGCTCAGAGAAAAGGTTAGCCACATTTGACGCATCATCAGATTTACTACAAGCAATAAAATGCGCCATCTTAGAAAACCTATTAACAACCACAAAAATGGAATCATGTCCTCTCCTAGAACGAGGTAATCCTAGGACAAAATCCATGGAAATGTCTTCCCAAGGAGAGCTAGCAATAGGCAAGGGTAAGTATAATCCATGTGGGTTAGCCTTAGCCTTAGCCTTACGACAAGGTACACAACTAGCACAACATCTCTCTACATCACTTCTCATCTTAGGCCAATAAAAGTGTTCCCTCAATATGCCTAAAGTCTTAGTAACCCCAAAATAACCCATCAATCCCCCTCCATGGGCCTCTAAAACAATCAAAGTTCTCAAAGAACAAGTATGCAAACATAACCTAGAAGCTCTAAACAAATATCCATCATGAATGTAATAACTACTAGCATGAGAGTCACTACTAGAGCGCAAACAAAGCGCAAAAATGTCCCTGAAGTCCACATCAAGAGCATATAAATCACGAATCAGTCAAAAACCCAAAACACATGCATCTAAGGAAGATAGAAGTGTGTACCTACGAGATAACGCATCAGCTATGATGTTGTCCTTTCCCTTCTTGTGGCGCACAACATATGGAAAATCCTCAATATATTCCACCCATCGTGCATGGCGTTTGTTCAACTTGGCTTGTCCTCTCAAATACTTCAACGACTCGTGATCAGAATGTATAACAAATTCACGAGGTAGAAGATAGTGCTCCCAAACCTAGAGGACCCGAACCAAGGCATATAACTCCTTGTCGTATGTAGGGTAGTTCAAGGCGGCTCCTCCCATTTTCTCACTAAAGTAGGCCACGGGGCGTCCCTCCTGCATCAAAACTCCTCCAATCCCGATTCCCGAAGCGTCACACTCTATCTCGAAAATTGTCGAGAAGTCCGGAAGCACAAGAACGGGGGCATGGGTCAGCCGCTCTCTAAGTATCATAAAGGACTCCTCTTGAGCGGATCCCCACTCAAATCGCACGCCCTTCTTGGTCAACTCGGTGAGGGGAGCGGCAATGGTGCTAATGTCCCGAACGAACCTCCTATAGAACCCGGAAAGTCCAAGGAAACCCCGTATGTGAGGGACCGTTGTCGGGCATGGCCATTCTGATATTGCCTTGGTCTTCTCTTCGTCCACTCGCAAGACTTCCTTTCCTACCACAAAACCCAAAAAAACCATAAATTCCGAGCAAAAATGGCATTTCTTAAAGTTTACAAACAAATGTTGTTCTTTAAGCACAAGAAATACACTTCTCAAATGTTCAACATGCTCATCCAACGTCCGACTATAAACTAAGATGTCATCAAAATACACCACAAAAAATTTACCTAAGAAATCACGTAGGACATGGTTCATTAGGCGCATAAACGTACTAGGTGCATTCGTTAATCCAAAAGGCATTACAAGCCACTCATATAATCTATACTTAGTTTTGAAAGCAGTTTTCCATTCATCACCCTTATGTATCCTAATCTGATGATATCCACTTCTAAGGTCTATTTTAGAGAAAAGAGTAGCGCCGTGAAGTTCATCTAACATATCATCAAGACGAGGAATAGGATGTCGGTACCTTACAGTTATTTGGTTGATGACACGGCAGTCGACGCACATCCTTCAACTCCCATTTTTCTTGGCTACCAATAGCACAGGAACGACACATGGACTCAAGCTCTCCCGAATGTATCCCTTACTCAAAAGATCCTCCACTTGAGCTTGTAGCTCCTTTGTTTCCACCGGGTTAGCTCGATATGCGGGCCGATTTGGGATGGTTGATCCGGGTATAAAGTCAATTTGATGTTCTATGCCTCGGATAGGGGGTAGTCCCGGGGGAATCTCTTCGGGCATAATCTCCTTGAACTCCTCAAGTAGTCCTGAAATACAAGAAGGCAAAGACAAATCATTAGCTTCTATAGTAGATAAAACTGTTACACAAACAAGAAGGAAGCAAATATTCCCCCCTTTGTAGGGCTCGACAGGCGTCGTGTAGCCGTGCAGTGAGTAGGGTCTTGGGGTCGAATCCTGTTTCAAGAACCATCTTAGTCTTTCCCTTTGTCCTTGCGGCCTCAACTTTCTCCAACTTCTTCCTTTCTCTACACATGTGGTCTTCCATGATCTCGGATGGACTGAGAGGCATGAGTTTTACTTTGTTCCCGGCCATGGCGAAGAAGTATATGTTGGTGTAACCATCATGAAACACCCTTTGGTCAAACTGCCATGGTCTCCCAAGTAAGAGATGGCAAGCTGTGATTGGAAGCACGTCACAAACAACGTCGTCTTGGTATGGTCCGATGGCAAAATGAACAAAACATTGCTCCTTGACTTGAAGGGGAGCGTTGGTGTTGAGCCACTGGAGCGAATAAGGTTGTGAGTGCGCCTTCGTTTTGAGTCCTAGGTGTGTAACGAACTCCTGACTAACAATGTTACAACAAGGCCCACTATCAATAATAACAGTAAACAATTGTCCCAAAATTAAACAACGAGTGTTAAAGAGATTCTCCCTTTGTGAGAGATCGGGAACGAGTTCGCTTGCTTGTTGGGCCTTTTTTGTGACAAGGCAGAAATCTCCCACAGGAGCACGAACTTCAACTTCAACACCTTCTATGATTGGAGATACTGTTTCATAGTCATCTTCGGCTTCATGATTCTCGGTGACCATGTATTCAATAAAACCTTACGGGGATTAGGGCACTCCCGGGCATAATGACCATGCTCATAACACTTGTAGCACTTCACTTCTCTAGTCCGGCTCGTTTCTGGTGTTGGCTGGATACTTGGAAGAGGGGCACTAGGGTTAGAGGCATAGCTGGCCTTTGGAGCTATTGTTGGGGATGAACCGGTTGTGTTGATAGGATGATTATTTCGAGAGGGTTCAGTGGATTCATGACTTGTCCCTCTTCTTGTTGATCCGGATGCCTTACGTTTTTGGATGACATTATAGGCGTGGGTATCATGGTGAAGGGCATCAGTTAGGCTTGTGTGTTGGAGTTGTTCAACTATTTCGGACACATCGGGGTTAAGCCCAGATAGGAACTTGGCTAGGATATAGTCGTCGGGCTGTCGGGTTCCCGATCTCTGAAGGAGATTTCTCAACTCTTTGTGGTACTCATCTGGAGTTTGGTTACCTTGACGTAGCCTTTCAAGTTTAAGCAACAATTGTTGCTTTTAATCCGAAGGTATGAACCGAGCACGCTTCCTTTTACGGAGTTCAAACCAAGTGTTGATGCGTGGTTGTTGATGTGCCTCCACATATTCCAATTCTTCCTGCCACCAAGTTAGAGCAAAATCAACAAAATGAATAGTAGCAGCTTCAATCTTTTAATACTCGTTAAAATCATAATAACGGAAGACTTGTTCAGCCTTAGTCTCCCACTCAATGTAGGTCTCAGCTTCTGCAGTTCCGGTGAAGTTTGGAACATCCACTTTTGATCCATGGTAACGCCTCCTATTGCGGTGACCACGATTTTCTTCATCGTCCGAGTCATCGTGTCGAGAAGCTTGACTATGGTCCCGGTTTCTGTTCCGGTCTCTATCTCGGCTTCAATCTTGGTTTCTTCTTGCATGGATATTCACACTCATACTCCGACCCCGGCCTCTACGAGGTGGTCCCTGGTTACTACCTCCTTGACCTTGTTCAGGTGGGGCGGGAGGTAGTCATCTTAGAAGCTCTGCTAGTTGGGCTTCAAGGCGGTCAATACGTGGGTCGGCTTGGTTGATCCCATTACCATTGATGGATGCCATCCTGTGTTTTGGGCTACAAAACAAACAAAGAAACAAACAAAACCAAGTGTCCAAAGGTATAACAAAACCAAGTGTTCAAAGGCAAAACCGAAAGTAATAAAAATGCCGATTTTGTGACCGAAACGGTGTCGGATGGCTAAAAAAGCCTTTAGGTCACGGAAAAGCCGTGATTTGGACTCGGAGGCCCGTTTCCCTTCTTGGAAACGTATAACAATTGGAATTCTGAGTTCGGACGCCTTTTTTCCGCAAAACCGCAAAACCGGCCGTTTTTCACCTTTTCTAGTTTCTTAGACTATCACACAAAACAAACTAAAAGGCAAAAGGTTAGCAACAAAAATGTTCTCTCTCTTTCCTCTCTCAAGTGTATTTCTCCTCACACTCACTCAAGTGTTTGATAGTGTTTGGATTCACACAACTCCCCCTTTCCTTTGCTTCGAGGCAAAGCTCTCACTCACCTTTTCCAATGCACTAGGCAATGCCCTCCACTTAAAAATTTCACTTGGTAACAAAATTCCGCAAGATTTTCAAGATAGTTCACGAGGGAAACAAGGTATTCCAAGATGCAATATAACTTCAGAAAAGCAAACACAAAGGGCAACAAAAGCAACAACAAATACGAGGCTTCCGACTAGTATTTACTTAGTCCCTCACAAGTAGTTAGTCAAAGCAATAACAAGCATTTTTCCCCAAAACGTGTTGTTGTGTTTTGGCTGGCTAGAACACTCAAGAAAAACTTTGATAACAATTTCAATAACACTCTCAAGGACAACTTTTGGATAATAATTTCAACGATATCACTCAAACAACTTTTCTTTTCTTTTGTTTTCTTTTCTATAGCTTTCTCTCTTTTTTTTGTTGTCGTTTTTTTTTAATTTACTGGATGATATAAAATATGTGCTGTATGCTTTCATTTTTTTTTTGAATAAAAGGTCAACAAGATCTCTCTCTAAAGACTCACACGAAAGAAGATTGCAAGCACCAAAATTTTGGGGAACTACTCAAAATTGCAAAAACTAAAAACAAGTTTAGGTAAGCAATTCGTACCCCAAAAGCTTGAGGAACTCGCACCGTTGGGCTCTGATACCACTTGATGCGCTCTTCGTCAGTTGAACGCAAGGATCCGCCGGTGTTGTTCCTCCGACCACTTCTTTTGTGTATTTTCGATTTATATGGGATATGCCAAGCAAGGAATCGTCCAGCCTCGCACCTTGGATCTCCTTGGCTCGAGATCTTCTTTCCTCGGAATCTCACTTCGGAAATTGGATCTCCTTTGTCCTCCTAGCCTCGCACCGTAAGGACACCACTCGGCCTCTCACCTTGTGGGTTTCGAAACTTTGGCCTCTCACGTTAGTCTCTAGTTGTGATATTGAATAAAGGAAATCCTAGGGTCTTTCAACCAACAGCTTCAAGCAATAAATGGCCTAAAAACCATAAATATGGCCGGCCAATTAGAGCTCCAAGGGTCCAAAAACGTGGGTGACAAGAATCCCAACTAATGTGGTTTTAATCACTTGAAATAAAATCAAGCATGACCACATAAAATAAAAAGGTTTCATCTAAGGATTAAAGTGATCCGGCATCCTAAATCGCCTCAAGTATGTTCACCAAGTGATAGTCATGGACGTCCTCAAATGTCAGAGCTCCGAAAGGGTGGTAGGTCAAAGTGGTTTGGCCTAGCGTGCAGGCTCTAGCTCGAGTGAGAGGTGGTGTTGATCTTGGTGTTGTCACATTAGTCTCGTTGCTTAACTCCAACGGGCTCACATCACCTAAGGTTGGGAATTCTACACAAACCGGATTGCTATCTAAGAGTCAAACCTCTCCTTATCGGGTAAGTCTCGGGAAGGCAAGTCCTAAGCAACAATCCTAGCACACTCAGTCCAATAGCGGCTAGTGAGGCTCATCACTACCTAGGGTTCATCATATTTGGTATCTAAGATCGAGAATTACCAGGTAGGTCTCTTCCATCACTAAGTTTGCTTGCATTAGGTCACCCTAGGCTAGATTATGGTTAACTGACACTAGGATTTCAACAATCTAACATCCTAACATTCAGTTTATCAATACAAGCATAACAGAGAAAATCACGGGTGGATCATACAGAACCACGGCCGTGGAAAGGTATGAACAGACCGTGGTTTTCAACAGAGGTTCGGTTCGAGAAAGCAATTGATCCAAAGGTACATTCAAGTCTATTCTATCATAGTCCAAGCCATAACCATCATTTTGTTACGTTAGAATCTCAACTATTTAGCAAACAACATGCATTTTAAGATGCAAACTCAACAAGAAAACATTCATGGCTTCCATAGCAAGAAAATGAAAGAAGAACAAGTAAAAACAGGAAATCTCAGCTGAATATAAGTTTAAGCAGACTTACAACCCTTCAAAAGACGGTAAAAAACGTTCCTTACAATCCTTGTAAATGTCTTCAACCAAGGTCACTCAAAAAATCACTCAAAACCTCCAAATACTCTAAGATTCATGTTGTTCTTCTTCTTCCCCAAAATGAGAGTGTTTTTCTTCCTCTCCAAGTCTATCCTCCAATGAAATGATGTGTTGTGAGAGAGTGTGGGAGAGAATCCTCTAGCAACAGCTTGCAGGACCACTTATATTCTCTACCAAGAGCAAGAATCGGGCATGGAGATCGTGGGACAGTTGTCACAACTGTCCAGAGAAAACCACAGCCAAAATTACGGGCGTGGTTCTGGCACTCAGACCGTGGAAATCCCTGTTCAACTCCCTTTGATCATTAAGCCATGAGTTGGTGCAAGGCATGCACCAACAAGGTCCTATGTGTTCTCCTTTGCTCCTAGCTTGCTTCTTAATGAATCAGGAAGTGTGCCATCACGAGAAATGATCCTTAAATGTATCGATTAAGCTCCAAAAGCTCCCCAAAATACCTACAAAACCGACAAGAGTTAGTGTAGTCGTCTATTTCGACAATATGCATGAATTAATCGTAAACGTCATGAACTAATCTCAAACCATGCATGAATAACGGGAAAAACTATCTAAATGAATGCCTAAACTAACGTCATAAATCGTTTTAACAAAATACCCCATACTTAAGACTTGCTCGTCCTCGAGCAAGGTCCGACTATAGGCTAAGAGATGAAATGATTTATGAATGCAGAAAAAAAAAACATAAAATCTTTTTGGAATTGTGGTTCATAAGATGGATCACCTTCATAGTCATGTTTCATAGCAATGGACAAGCAATCATATATCAACTGAATGAAGGCATGGAAAGACAAATTATACTTAACTCGAAAGCATGCATGAAAGGTGAAAATGAAGAAGTCAAGATGATCATAAGAATATCCAATCTAGATCACTAAGTCATACACATATGCAAATAGGTCACAAGGACTTAGGAATGAAGAGGCGAAGAAACGTTGTTATAGGTGGGAAATGTTTTAGGTCATGTGATGCTAATCCGGTTGAGGAACTAACTCCACAATTTCATTTTTGATCAACTTCCCCACAAGTGTATATTTTTCTCCATCTTTTCTTTCTTTTCTTTTCTTTTTCATTTTCTTTTCTTTCACATTATTTTTGAGACAATGGATTTTTCCGAGGTGCCTCATGTTAGCATGAAATATTGTGATATTTTAGGCACGTTTTCTAAGCGTATTTGATTCATATTGATAGTCTTTGATTTAGCATTTTTGCATTTGTGAGCTAGTTTGCCTATATTGTCGATATGGATGTCTACACTAGCTTTATGTTGATTATAGGTGATTGAGAGTCATTCCCGAACGGAATCGAGCAAAGAAGAGTTGATTGAGTATGTCCATGGATTAAGGGCATTCTTAGGAGCAAATTGGAGTTCAACTTGAGGAATGCACGAGGCTAGGGAAGAATCACGTTCTTGCCCTAAACCACGCTCTAAAATACGGCCGTACTACAAACCACGTTTAGTTCCACGGCCGTGGAACCCTGCAAAGAGAGGCGTGATGCATTCCAGTAACTACTACGGTCGTGGAAAACATGGTTCAAACCGTGACACTTTCCACGCTCTAAATTACGGTCGTGGAACCTTCCACGACCGTGATCTTGGCGATCTTTCTCGCCACATTTTGAAGCCACGATCTTTTGAAGATTGGGCCGGGCCGATATCTTATCTTTCCCTATAAAAAGACGGACGAAGCAAGATTCCGTCATCCTCGCTTAGCCCCGCTTAGACACACTTTTGCGACCTCGCCTTAGACTTTGGCTTACGCCTTTGCTTAGCGGCACAACCCTCGTTTGGAAGTATTTACATCTCATTGGAGATTGAAGTTCGTGTTGGGATTTTGCCCTAATCTCGCACTTTTTGTGGAGATTGCTGTGGAGATTTCCGGATTGGCGGAAGATCGAAGCTTTTGGAAGATTGTTGCAAGAAGATTTCTCTTCTTGTTCAGGTTTGATTTAGAAGACGGATTGACATCCCGTTCTTCCTTCTTTCCTAAGATTGTGTTTGTTTGGTTTATTCTGAATTTATTGACAATATTCGTTCTTGGTTGTGACTTTGAGATTGGTTTGAAGTTTATTGAAAGTTTTCGGAAGTTTTCATCTTTCAATCTTTTAATCTTTGAACTTGATATCAACATGACTGTTGTTGGCTAAAAACCCTTAACAATTCTAAGGTGAAGGGTTGATAGTTGTGGCTTAGATGATGATAGATCGATCGTAAACAGATTAGACCCTGAGAGTTTGAGAGAATCGTCGACGAACCCTAAATCACGGTTTGATCTTGAGTTCCACGGCCGTGGAGTCTCAAGATCTACCCGTAATTTCCCTTAAGTTTACGAACCTGCTTTTACTTTAATCCAAAGTTAAAGATTTGCTTTAACTTAGTTTAGGCTTGCCTTTTCTAGGTGGTAGTGAAGCCTCAACAACCTCTACCTCGATTGTGAGTGTCACAACCGTAATCGGTTAAGTTAGTCTTGATCCTTGGATTGCAAGTTTAGGTATTTGACATTAATTCTTATCTTTTGAACCTTTCTATATTGAAGCTTCAACAACCTGTATAGAGAGTGTCTTGTAGGTGAGTCATATAAGGTTTTTGGAACTTCACCGTACGATTACCTTACATTAGCATACCTTTGCATATCTCAACTCTGTCTTTATATCATTAGTATATCTTGAATCGATTTCCACAGCTGGATACTTGGATCTTTAGGATTGTTGTTTTCCCAATAATTTGCAAAAACTCTCATATTTACTCGCTTGATAATCTGCAATTGAATTTGTTCCCACCCAAATCCCTGTGTTCGATACTCTGGAATACTTGCTAATCTACGCCGATCCGTACACTGTGGGTTCGCTTGCTTGATTCTAGTTTTATAAATTTAAAGCTTATTTGCACACACCTTTAGGGGCGAACAAGTTTTTGGCGCCGTTGCCGGGGATTTGGTTTCGGCCGAATTCGGTAGCCGGTTGTCAAGCTTGGGAGCTTGCTCTCGTTATTTGATATTACTTTGAGTGCATGCGCAGGTCTAGGAACACCGAAGATCTCTTACCTCTTGATCAAGAGCTAGAGAAAACTTTAAGGCAAAAGCGCAAGGAAAAGAAGATGGCTGAAGGACACGAACGTGATCTTCAAGCGGAGTTGGCAGAGAAGGAAGCCCAACTCCAATGGAATGAGACCCTCCGCTAGGATGAAATGGATCGTCATCAATCTCAAGTTAACAATCTACAAGACATGATCTTCCAGATGAGGGTAGAGCTAAGCGACCTTAAGAATAAGGGAAGCAAGAAATCCTCAAGGAAAGCATCAAGGTCTGGAAGAAAAGGTCACTCATCCGCTGATGATAGTGATTCTTCCATGCCACCGTTAGAGGAGATTGATCCCACGATCAATGTGAATCCTTTGCATCCACGGGGAGCTGCCAATCGTCGTGTTCCACCTAGGAATGCGAGGATCGAACGTGTAGATGAAGAGCCAAGAACTCTTGGCCAACGGATGGATCCAACGCAACAACCACGCCGTTTGGGCGTGAACTTTGATGCTGATGATGTGCAAGGGTTTAGCTTCAACCCTCAAGTCATTACTCTTGTTCGCCAAAACCAATTTGGCGGAACAAGCGCTGAATCTCCACACCAACACTTGCAGAACTTTGAGTGTATGATGGAGACAATGAGGCCAAAGAGCGCTACTACCAACAACTATAAGCTCAAGCCTTTCTTCTTCTCCTTGAAGGGGAAAACGTTGTCTTGGTATCAAGCTCTTCCTAGTGGGAAACTAGACACGTGGGAAGACCTTTCCGCGGAGTTCCTCACCAAATTTTTTCCGCCATCCAAAACGGAGGAACTTAGAGGTAAGATTAATGCTTTTTCCATGAGATCTAACGAAAGTTTATTTCAATCTTGGGAAAGGTTTCAGGATTTGCTCTTGGATTGCCCTCATTACGGCATATCCAAACTTGCCTTGCTAGAGATTTACTACAAGGGGTTAGATGCGGGAACGCAACTCAACCTCCAATCCCTCTCATGTGGAACATTCATGGACATGAGAGAAGATGACGCTTGGGACTTCATTGAGAAGCAAGCAAGGGTCATAGAGAAGTATTCCCACCGGAAAGTGGAGGGAAATCGTGTGGAGCAAGGAGCAAAGCTCACACATGAAGCTCAAAATCAGATTTTCTCCCTCAACAATGAGATCAAAGAGTTGAAGGAGGCTATCAAGACCAACTTTCCAAAGAAACAAGGGAAGGATGTTGGTTATTTGGGCAACAACAATGGCGGCGACAACAATAACCGGAATAACAACCGGAATAACAATTGGAATGGAAACAACAACAACCGGAACAACAATTGGAACAACAATAGGGGTTCAAACAACAACAATTGGCGCTCCAATCAACAAAATTCCGGTAACTCTTATCCTTCCAACTCTAATTCACTAACTCCACCTTCCTCTTCCTCTACTCCTTTGAAAAGCCAGGGGCAATTATCTAATGGAGGAAACAATTCGGGAAAGGAGAAGCCCGATCCCATGTTTGAAACGATTTTGGGAAAGCTTCAAGGGTTGGAGAACCGCTTCATTAAGGTTGATGATCAAATTTCCAAGGTTGACAAAGCTCAAAAAGTTTTGGAAAACCAAATGTTCAACCATGCGGAGGAAGTTCCTAGGAATCAAGGGAAACTTCCAGGAAAGACGGAGGACAACCCTAAAGGAAGGGTTATGGCAATCACAACTAGGAGCGGAGTGACTACCACCGATCCGCAGCCTAAGTTCGTTGAAGTCTCCGTAGACAAGGAGAAAGAGAAGGGGAAGGAGAAGGAAGATGTCTACGTTTCTCCTTCAGCTTATAAACCTCCCCTACCATTCCCTCAATCTAGAGCGAGAGCGCGCCTAGATAAACAATTTGGTAAGTTCATAGAACTCAGGAGCAAGTTGCATATTAATATACCATTTATTGATGCTATTGTAGGTATGCCGGCTTATGGCAAATTCTTGAAGGAGCTCCTCTCTAACAAGAGGAAGCTAGAAGACTTCGGAGAGGTTAAGATGAGTTCGGATTCTTCGGATCTCATCAAAACCATGAAGGAGAAAATGCCCCCAAAGCTAAAGGATCCGGGGTCATTTTGCATTCCCATAGGAGTGGGAGATGTCACATACGATGCGTTATGTGACTTAGGAGCAAGTGTGAGCATCATACCACTTGCATTGTGTAGGAAGATCGGTTTAGGCGACCCTAAACCGGTGAAGATGACGTTATACATGGAGGATCGATCCATCACTCGCCCCGTCGGTATTGTAGAAGACGTCCCGGTCAAGCTAGGTAAATTATTTGTTCCCATTGATTTTGTCGTGCTTGACATTACTGCAGATAGTCCGGTCCCGATCATACTCGGAAGACCGTTTCTTGCAACTTCCGGCTGTATAGTCGATTGCAAGAATGGTAGACTCGCTTTTGACATAGGAGAAGAGAAAGTAGAGTTCGTTCTTTCTACTCTAGTGAAGGAGCCAATCTTTGATGAGGATATTTTCGATATCCAAGATGAAGAAGGTTTATCTAGGGAGGAGGTAAGTGCGATTCTCTTTAACGATCCTTTACAAAAGGTTATCACTATGAGTCTAACCAATGTAGGGGAAGAAGAAGAGTGCAATGAGGCAATTGAAGCCTTAGAAGCACAAGAAGAAATAGGTGAAGTGGAGTTTGAGAAACTTCACGATGAGGCAGAAAACGTGAGAATCCACGGTTATACCCTGTATTCCACGGCCGTGGATTTCACAACCAAAATCGTGCCTCACTCCAGGGAGTTATACGGTCGTGGAGAAGATGTGACAACCGTATTTCCCTTCCACGCCCTAAACCACGGCCGTGGAGGCCATGAGGAACCCGTAATTTTGGGCGTGGAAAGGAGTGATCGAGACACTTCTTCAACTTCTTCTGATTCTTCTCCCACATACTCATCACCCTTAGAAACTTCTAAGGAGACATCGGACGCTTCTCAAGGATCATTGGAAGCTCCGAAAGCAATGGAACTCAAACCACTTCCTACTCACCTAAGGTACGCTTTTCTAGGATCTAATTCTACCTTTCCGGTTATTGTTAGTTCCGATCTAAGCATAGATGAACATAATCAGCTCATGATTGTCCTTAGGAAACATAGGAAATCTATAGGCTATACTATTGAGGACTTAGTAGGAATTAAACCCTCCCTATGCATGCATAAAATACTAATGGAGGAGGATTTTAGAACTTCAAGACAACCTCAAAGGCGGTTGAATCCGACCATGAAGGAGGTTGTCAAGAAGGAAATTCTTAAACTTATTGATGCAAGTATCATCTACCCTATCTCCGATAGTAAGTGGGTGAGTCCGGTTCAAGTAGTTCCGAAGAAGGGAGGAATGACGGTCATCACCAACAAGAACAACGAACTCATTCCTACCCGAACCGTGACTGGATGGCGGATGTGCATAGACTACCGCAAGCTCAACAATGCAACGCGGAAGGATCATTTTCCATTGCCATTCATTGATCAAATGCTTGAAAGGTTAGCACAACATTCACATTTTTGCTACCTTGACGGTTATAGTGGTTTCTTTCAGATTCCGATACACCCGGATGATCAAGAGAAGACCACATTCACGTGCCCATGGGGTACGTTTGCTTATAGGAGAATGCCGTTCGGGATTTGCAACGCCCCAGCCACCTTCCAACGGTGCATGGTGGCCATCTTCTCCGAATACGTAGAGGAAATCATGGAAGTCTTCATGGACGACTTCTCCGTATACGGTTCCTCTTTTCACGATTGCCTTTCTAACCTTTCTCTTGTTTTGCAAAGGTGTGAAGACACTAACCTAGTTCTTAATTGGGAGAAGTGTCAATTTATGGTTAAGGAAGGAATTGTATTAGGCCACTTAGTCTCTAGTAGAGGGATAGAAGTAGACAAGGCTAAGATAGAGACCATAGAGAAGCTTCCTCCCCCAATTTCGGTGAAAGGGATAAGAAGTTTCCTAGGACATGCTGGATTTTATAGACGTTTCACTAAGGACTTTTCTAAGATATCAAAACCTCTCACTAATCTATTGATGAAGGATGCGGTTTTTGAGTTTTCGCAAGAATGTTTGGATGCGTTTAACACCATTCGGCAAGCTCTAATTTCACCACCTATTATCCAACCCCCGGATTGGACTCTTCCCTTTGAGATTATGTGCGATGCTAGTGACGTAGCTATTGGAGCTGTTCTTGGACAACGAAAGGAAGGGGCAACCCATGCCATATACTATGCTAGCAAGACGCTAGATGAAGCGCAGCTCAACTACGCCACTACCGAAAAAGAGTTTTTAGCCATTGTCTATGCTATTGACAAGTTTCGCTCTTATCTTGTAGGTGCAAAGGTGATTGTCTACACGGATCATGCTGCGATCCGGTACCTCCTTGTGAATAAAGATGCGAAGCCAAGGCTAATTAGATGGATTCTTCTCCTACAAGAATTCGATCTTGAGATCCGCGACAAGAAAGGTTCAGATAATTCTGTTGCGGATCATTTGAGTCGCCTAACACATCTAGAGGACGACCATTTACCCATCGACGACTCCTTCCCGGACGAACACCTACACCTTATTGAGGAGTGCATCGATGTGATCTCCAAAGGTAACGAACCATGGTTTGCTGATTTTGTTAACTATTTGGTTTGTCAGGAGATACCACCCTGACTATCCTATGCACAAAGGAAGAAGTTCTTTAAGGACGTCCGGGAATACTATTGGAACGAGCCTCTCCTCTTCAAGAGAGGTCCGGATGGCATCATTCGGCGATGTGTGCCGGAAGATGAGCTGCAAAGTGTCATCCGTCATTGTCATTCACTACCTTGTGGAGGACACGCTAGTTCGAACAAGACTAGTGCAAAGGTATTGCAATCTGTATTCTTTTGGCCTACTTTGTTTAGAGATGTGCAATCCTCTGTTTCTTGCTGCGATGCTTGTCAAAGAACAGGCAATATCTCTAGGAGGAATGAGATGCCCCTCAACAACATCCAAGAGGTGGAGATTTTCGACGTTTGGGGAGTCGATTTCATGGGACCATTCCCATCCTCTTGTGGAAACCAATACATACTATTGGCGGTGGATTATGTTTCTAGATTGGTGGAAGCAATTGCCTCTCCCACCAATGATGCCATGGTGGTGGTTAAGTTCTTCAACAAGACCATTTTCCCGCGATTTGGGACACCAAGGACAATCATTAGTGATGGAGGTTGTCACTTCATTGCCCGGTGCTTTGAAGCTCTTCTAGATAAGTATGGGGTTACTCACAAGATCGCTACCCCTTACCATCCACAAACGAGTGGACAAGTTGAGATCTCAAATAGGGAGATCAAAGGAATTCTAGAGAAGACGGTTTCAAGGACTAGGAAGGATTGGTCCTTGAAGCTTGACGATGCATTATGGGCATACCGAACTGCATACAAGACTCCCATAGGAACCACACCATACAACCTTGTGTATGGGAAGTCTTGTCACTTGCCGGTAGAGTTGGAGCACAAAGCATTTTGGGCTATCACGTGGTTGAACTTCAGCATGAAGGAAGCGGGAGAGAAGCGTCTCCTAGACATCAATGAGCTGGATGAACTCCGCCTGAACGCTTATGAAAACGCTAAGATCTATAAGGAGAGAGCAAAGCGTTGGCATGATAAGCATATCATTCCAAAGGACTTCAAAGAAGGAGATCAAGTTCTCCTCTTCAATTCAAGGCTTCGTCTCTTTCCAGGTAAGCTTAAATCTCGTTGGACCGGACCTTTTCTAATTAAGCGTATTTTCCCCCATGGTGCAGTTGAAGTATGGGGTGAAGCGAGCGGAACTTTTAAGGTGAACGGCCAACGACTCAAGAAGTATACGCCGGAGCTCCAAGCTGATGAGTTCGCGCCTACCGCACTCGAATAGGTGCGAGATTGGTCTAGCTACGGACCTTAAACAAAGCGCTTCTTGGGAGGCAACCCAAGGTATTGCATTTTTGTTTTTATTTTCGATTCATAGATTAGCTTAGTATAGACGTTTTTTGCTTTGTTTTTGCCTCGATTCCTTCCGGTATGTTCGTGTTTTTGGATGTAAGAACGATGGAAAAGGGAAAGGGGAGGATGATGTTGAAGAAAAGTGACGAAATTTGGATTTTGGAGCTTTACAGAGAGTTCCACGGCCTAAACCACGGTCGTGACAGCTACAGTACCCGTAATTTCCAAAAGCCTTTGAAAAATCACCAAAACCACGGTTCCGTACACTTCCACGGCCGTGGAACACCCCGACAGACCGTGATTTTCAAAACTTTTGCCTGTAACTATATAAGCCACATTCTTCACAAAAATCATTCCAAAAACCCCTCTTCCACGCCCTAATTGCCGAAATCCACGACCCTCTCTCAATCACTCGTTTCCTAATCGTTTTTAACGATTCTTCCTCCTAAACTGAAGCAAATTCAACCACAAACAAGATCCAAGCGACGAATCGAGCGGAAATTCACCAACGAACGCGCAATTCGGATCTTTCAATCCGAAAAATAGGTTTTTTCTCTCTTCTTGATTCTTGCCGATTTGGTTCGTTTTTGTTAGAGATTTTTAGGAAGAACTGATTGAGATTGGAAGAAATTAGATTAGGACTGCCTGTTGTGGAGCTTGATTGCTGATTTGCTGAGATTTGTGATTTTCTGAGACGAATCACGGTCTCTGGGAGAATTACGGCCGTGGTTTCCTATAGAACAGACCGTAATTTTGAGCAGAATTGATTTTTTGAGAAGAGTTTCGGGGAGGATAAAAGAGAAGAAGAATGATCAGAATAAGAAGAGGAAGGGTAATCCCTCCTCCTCCTCATCCTCTAGGGCACCACCACCCTCTTCCCCTTCACCTCCATCCTCACCTTCACCTCCATCCTCACCTTCACCTCCATCCTCACCCTAGAATCCCGACCATACACGACGATCATCTCGATGCACTCGAGAGGATCAAGGAGAGGCCAGTGATTGGCCCTAGATACTTGTTGTTGGAGGATCTAGCTCCTCTCAATATTGTTGATGATCTTACTTGGCTCTTGGATAGAGCCGGACTTATTGTCTTCTCGGCTATCCGAGAAGACGCCTATGAGGAGATTACACGGGATGTTGTGACATCTTTTGAGCACATCCATGTAGACAGGACCGTCTCTTTCCGTCTCATGGAGAGAGACTACCATTTGAGCATCCGTGAGTTTGGGACCATTTTCGGGTTTCAGGAGACCTTTAACGGTCGATTTCCTAGTGGCGTTTACGCCAAGGATTTTTGGGAGGAGGGTGGCGATGATTTACGCTAGCGAGGACCGCTGGCAGCCCGCTGACACCAAGGCTAGGTTGATATACCACCTAGCCTTGAAGATTGCTCATTGTGTTCTTTCGGAGTGTCTCTTTCCTAGGACGGAGACTCCCCAAAAGATCAAGACGGATGAGCTCTTCTTGCTCTACTCCATGTTGTATGGACGCCGTGCTGATTGTGCTACTCTCTTGGCTGCTACTATGAGCAAGCTCAAGAATAAGAAGAAGGGCAACATAGGATATGGTGGGATAATTACCCACATTGCTAGGAGCTTTGGTGTTGATTTTTCTGCTTGCACCCGTATACCGGCCGTACCTTTAGGGCTACATGCTTTCATGACTAGGGGTCTCATTTTCCCCACACATAGAGGTCCGCCTTATGTGGGCATGCCATGGGAGAGCAGGACGGGTAGGGGTATAGAGTGGCTACCGGAGTACTCCATTATGGCGGGATGCCATAATTGGAAGGAGACGTTCGCTACCATGCATGCGAACAGGATAGCAGCTCCCCCATATGTCCCACCGCCAGTTGTTGAGGAGGAGATGGGAGACCAGTTTGAGGGCGGAGGAGGAGCTGAGGAGGAGTTTGGCACGTTTCCGGATCAGCAGGAGGCGGCCCCCGATGCACCTAGACATTCTCCACGTCCAGCTAGAGCTTCAAGCTCGTCTTCTCGCCGCGCTAGCGTGAGTGAGAGGCCTACGTGGATGACCACACCTCCTACATGGTATGGCGTTCCCCCTCCTTGGTCTACAGAGCAGACAGCAGCACCAGCACCACCACCAGCACCATCCGACGCTCCAGCATGGTATAGTCAGACCCCGGGATGGTACGAGCAGATGCCGGATTGGGCTACCGGACTTTCAGAGAGAGTAGGAGCATTGGAGATCCGAGCCGATGCTAGAGACGGACGCCTAGACGACCTCGACCACATGATGAGGGATGTCTACCGCCAGCAGTTTGGGCGGTTCTATGATCCTAGCTTCTCTCCATTCCCGCCTCCACCAGCGCCGCAGTGATGAGAGTTTGATGATTGACCGTTCGCTTTAGACATTCCGCCACCACCTTGTGAGTTTCTTTTTCTTTTTCTTCTTTTCTTTCTTTCTTTTGAACATTAGGGACAATGTTCGTCCTAAGTATGGGGTGGGATGTACTAAAAGTTTGTAATAACTCTTACTCACTATGCTTGCTTCTATTCGAGACTATTTGCATTTTCATTATATTGTTGCACGTTTCATTATCGCATTGCATGAAAAAGAACTTGAAAAACCCATAAAAATTGAAAAATTTTGAAAATTTTGTGCTTCTAATGAATTGAGATGATTTCTATGATAATCACTACTTGTGAATTGAGTTTGATGACAATTGCATGCTTAAAAGAATAGTGAATTGAAAAGAATTTGAATGAATGAATTTTACCTCTTTTGCAAGCTTCATAATGTGATGAATGTTACCTAAATCATGTTGAGAAATTGAAGTTGAAATCACACTATAAGTTCCTATACTTATTGTTGAAATGATTAAGGCAATTCGATTTTTCTTTCTTCTTTCTTTGATCATTTTAGCTCCTCATTGAAATATTGACCTCCTTTACCTATCCGGGAATTTGGAGAAGTGAATGAAAAAGGCATGTTTGATGTGGGAGGGCCATGAGAGCAATTATTTGCAATCAAAAGAATAGAATGGAATTCTAGGTTTGGGGAAGTCAATCATGATGATGAGTAACTCGGCACCATTCACATAGTCGGGTGTTTGTGTCTTGCCAAAGTCGGATTGAGCGATATTCCTAGCGGATTATGGTATGTGCGCTAAGGGTTTGAGGCATCTCATAAAAATTGAGAAACGCCAATCTCCTAGGCTTCGGTTTTTGTGCACCTCTATCCATAACTCCAAAAGTAAAGTTGAAAAATGAAAGGAAGAAGAGCGAAGCTCTAAGTTGAAGTGTTGCGGAAACCGCAAAAGAAGAAGAAGGGTAGTTGTCCACTTTCCCGGATTTATGCACCACATTCCTTAAAGTTTCCTTCCCTTTCCACATTCTAGACCTCTTCTTTGAAAGTCCTTAAGATCAAAAGAATGTTATATAACTTGGTGATCTAAATTGAAGTTTCTTATGATTGATTTTGATAACGTTTGAAGGTTATGATGCTTGTTTAGAAGTTTAATTGATTCATGAGTTTTCTTTGCTTTTTACTCTTTGGATAAGTGTATGAAAGTCTTATAAACAATTGAAGCAAGGTTTGAGAATGATCTATTTTTTAGAAGGAACATTCCTCCAATAGAAGTATTGCTTTGAGAAGGTACACATATTTCATCTTAACTTTTGTTTAAAGCTTTTTGAAAGACCTTTCTTAGGGACAAGCAAGTGTTAAGTATGGGGTTATTTGTTAGCATGAAATATTGTGATATTTTAGGCACGTTTTCTAAGCGTATTTAATTCATATTGATAGTCTTTGATTTAGCATTTTTGCATTTGTGAGCTAGTTTGCCTATATTGTCGATATGGATGTCTACACTAGCTTTATGTTGATTATAGGTGATTGAGAGTCATTCCCGAACGGAATCGAGCAAAGAAGAGTTGATTGAGTGTGTCCATGGATTAAGGTCATTCTTAGGAGCAAATTGGAGTTCAACTTGAGGAATGCACGAGGCTAGGGAAGAATCACGTTCTTGCCCTAAACCACGCTCTAAAATACGGCCGTACTACAAACCACGTTTAGTTCCACGGCCGTGGAACCCTGCAAAGAGAGGCGTGATGCATTCCAGTAACTATTACGGTCATGGAAACCATGGTTCAAACCGTGACACTTTCCACGCTCTAAATTACGGTCGTGGAACCTTCCACGACCGTGATCTTGGCGATCTTTCTCGCCACATTTTGAAGCCTTGAAGATTGGCTCGGGCCGATATCTTATCTTGCCCTATAAAAAGACGGACGAAGCAAGATTCCGTCATCCTCGCTTAGCCCCGCTTAGACACACTTTTGCGACCTCGCCTTAGACTTTGGCTTACGCCTTTGCTTAGCGGCACAACCCTCGTTTGGAAGTATTTACATCTCATTGGAGATTGAAGTTCGTGTTGGGATTTTGCCCTAATCTCGCACTTTTTGTGGAGATTGCTGTGGAGATTTCCGGATTGGCGGAAGATCGAAGCTTTTGGAAGATTGTTGCAAGAAGATTTCTCTTCTTGTTTAGGTTTGATTTAGAAGACGGATTGACATCCCGTTCTTCCTTCTTTCCT
This sequence comes from Fagopyrum homotropicum, assembly GCA_033239125.1. NCBI lineage: Eukaryota > Viridiplantae > Streptophyta > Magnoliopsida > Caryophyllales > Polygonaceae > Fagopyrum > Fagopyrum homotropicum. The sequence continues at coordinate 81,165,078 of BSWB01000008.1, forward strand.
AAGATTGTGTTTGTTTGGTTTATTCTGAATTTATTGACAATATTAGTTCTTGGTTGTGGCTTTGAGATTGGTTTGAAGTTTATTGAAAGTTTTCGGAAGTTTTCATCTTTCAATCTTTTAATCTTTGAACTTGATATCAACATGACTGTTATTGGCTAAAAACCCTTAACAATTCTAAGGTGAAGGGTTGATAGTTGTGGCTTAGATGATGATAGATCGATCGTAAACAGATTAGACCCTGAGAGTTTGAGAGAATCGTCGACGAACCCTAAATCACGGTTTGATCTTGAGTTCCACGGCCGTGGAGTCTCAAGATCTACCCGTAATTTCCCTTAAGTTTATGAACCTGCTTTTACTTTAATCTAAAGTTAAAGATTTGCTTTAACTTAGTTTAGGCTTGCCTTTTCTAGGTGGTAGTGAAGCCTCAACAACCTCTACCTCGATTGTGAGTGTCACAACCGTAATCGGTTAAGTTAGTCTTGATCCTTGGATTGCAAGTTTGGGTATTTGACATTAATTCTTATCTTTAGAACCTTTCTATATTGAAGCCTCAACAACCTGTATAGAGAGTGTTTTGTAGGTGAGTCATATAAGGTTTTTGGAACTTCACCGTACGATTACCTTACATTAGCATACCTTTGCATATCTCAACTCTGTCTTTATATCATTAGTATATCTTGAATCGATTGCCACAGCTGGATACTTGGATCTTTAGGATTGTTGTTTTCCCAATAATTTGCAAAAACTCTCATATTTACTCGCTTGATAATCTGCAATTGAATTTGTTCCCACCCAAATCCCTGTGTTCGATACTGTGGAATACTTGCTAATCTACGCCGATCCGTACACTGCGGGTTCGCTTGCTTGATTCTAGTTATATAAATTTAAAGCTTATTTGCACACACCTTTAGGGGCAAACACCTCACACCGGGCACACATACCAAGGCTCGTTAGGAAATTCGGTTTATCCGACTTTGATAAGGCACAAACACCCGATTATATGAATGGTGCCGAGTTACTCGTCATCAAAACCAAAGTCCCCAAACCTATATTTTTTTTCTACACTTTTCACAACAAATTCAACACTTCATTCACAACATTCATTCATCAACAACTTCATCCCACACTTGCTTTTCACACACTCAATCACACTAGCATGCTCCTATTCCCGGATGGGTCAAAAGAGGTCAAATTTTTATATCAATTGAGATGCTCAAACAACATCATCAAGATGAGAAGAAGAAGAATGAATTGCCTTAATCATTCCTAGATGATGTGCAAGAACTAGCATGTAATTTCGACTATCAATCCTCAATCCAATCAAGGCGAACATCAAAATCACAATTCATACATGGTATTAAAGAAAAGTATTTCAAGTCCACATATGCATCAATCCATTCAACACACAAGGCCATCCATATCCAATTACAAAACAATCTCATCATTAGGGTCATATCCAAACTTAGAAGCACTAAAATTGTTTTAAATTTTCTGATTTTTTTGGATTTTTCAAAATATATATGTACAATGCAAAAGCTAATGACACATGTGACAATATGAAACTATCCTAGATGCAATCATGCAAATGATTATGAAAACCCCACCCCATACTTAAGAACACATTATCACCAATGTGCAAATTAAATAAAGAAGTGAAAGAGAGTCCTCACAATGTAAAAATGATGTTTTCGGTATTTTGGTTCACTCATGTGAAGTGATGGTGGATGATCAATCAAAGGTGGTAGAGAGCTCGTGATGTTCGTTATGGCATCGGGACCCACGCTAAACACCGCTAGCCGTCCAAGTCCCAAGTCCGCTCCACCCACGTTTGATGCGGGATCATCATCATCATCCTCATGCCTTGCAAGACTTCCATGCTACCTAGACTCTAGCACACAAACACCAAACACACAAACACACCAAAACAAAGACAAAAGCAAAAAGTGAAAACGAAAATAAAAACGAAAAGGGAAAGATATGTACCAATGGGTTGCCTCCCATTAAGCTCTTCTTTAAGGTCATTAGCTTGACCAAATTCAGGAGCGTTTCACTCAAGGTGAAGTGGGGCAATCATATCCACCGGAGTTTCCGGGATATACCTCTTCAAACGGTGCCCATTCACCTTAAAATCTCCACAATGCTCCCCACCTATCTCAACCGCTCCATGGGGAAAGACCTTCCTCACCACATAAAGACCGTCAATCTTGACTTTAGCTTTCCGGGGAAGAGCCGCAGCCTTGAATTGAAGAGAAGGACTAAGTCACCCTCACTCAACTCTTTTGGGATGAGACGTTTGTCATGCCAACGCTTGGTCCTTTCCTTGTAAATCCGGGCATTTTCATAAGCATCCAACCGGATCTCCTCAAGAGCATTAATATCTAGCAACCTCTTCTCACCGGCTTCCTTGAGGTCAAAATTCAGCCACCTTATGGCCCAATACGCCCTATGCTCCATCTCCACCGGAAGGTGGCAAGACTTGCCATAAACTAGCTTGTAAAAAGTGGTGCCAATTGGTGTCTTGAAGGCGGTTCTATATGCCCACAAAGCATCATCAAGCTTCATGGCCCAATCTTTTCTTGTCCTAGAAACCGTCTTCTTAAGTATCCCCTTTATCTCCCGGTTGGAGATCTCCACTTGGCCACTAGTTTGGGGATGGTAAGGTGTAGCCACCTTATGAGTCACCCCATACTGAGGCAAAAGTGTCCCAAAGTTCCTATTGGTGAAATGCTTCCCTCCATCACTTATGATCACTCTCGGTATTCCAAACCTAGGGAAGATGACTCGGTTGAAGAACCGCACCACAACTTTGGCATCATTTGTGGGAGAGGCGATTGCCTCCACCCATCTCAAAACATAATCCACCGCCAATAGAATGTAGAGGTTGCCACATGAAGAGGAGAATGACCCCATGAAGTCTACACCCCAAACATCAAATATCTCAACCTCTTGTATGTTGTTCAAGGGCATCTCATTCCTTCTTGAGATGTTGCCCGTCCCTTGGCAAGCATCACAAGCCACTACAAAATTCTGCACATCTTTAAACAAGTAAGACCAATAAAAACCGGATTGCAATACCTTTGCACACATCTTGTGTGAGCTAGCATGACCTCCACATGGCAAGGAGTGACAATGGCGGATCACACTCTCCACCTCATCCTCCGGAATGCACCTCCTAAAGACTCCATCCGGTCCTCTCTTGAACAAGAGAGGCTCGCTCCAATAGTAATGCCTCACATCCTTGAAGAACTTTTTCCTTTGGGCATATGATAAACCAGGTGGCACCTCTTCACACACAAGGTAGTTCACTATATCCACATACCATGGCGCACTCCCTCTAGACACTTGAAGTAGCACTCCTCCATCATTTGCAATTACTAATGAGTCATTAATCGGGATGTCATCTCTTTCAATCTCCAATGGTGGTAGCCTACTAAGATGGTCCGCTACTGAATTTTCAGAACCCTTCTTGTCCCGAATCTCCAAGTCAAATTCTTGGAGGAGAAGGATTCACCGAATCAAGCGAGGCTTGACATCCTTCTTTGTGAGGAGATAACGGATCGCAACATGATCCGTGTACACAATGACCTTTGCTCCAACAAGATATGACCGGAACTTCTCAAAGGCATACACTACCGCTAGCAACTCCTTCTCGGTTGTGGCATAGTTGAGTTGGGCATCATCTAGCATCTTGCTAGCGTAATAGATGACATGTGTAAGCCCATCTTTCTTTTGTCCTAAAACAGCCCCAACGGCCACAACACTTGCATCGCACATTATTTCAATTGCTAAGCTCCAATCCGGAGGTTGCATGATAGGGCGGAGATCAAAGCATCCTTCAACCTACAAAATGCTTCAAGACAATCTTTGGAGAAAACAAACTCAACATCCTTCATTAGTAGGTTAGTGAGAGGCTTAGAAACTTTAGAGAAATCTTTTATAAACCTCCGGTAAAAACCGGCATGACCTAAGAAAATCCTTACCCCTTTCACCGAGGCAAGTGGTGGCAACACTCTATCGTTTCTATCTTGGCTCTATCAACCTCAATGCCTCAGTGGGAAACCAAGTGTCCCAACACTATGCCTTTACTCACCATGAAGTGGCATTTCTCCCTATTCAGCACAAGGTTAGTTTCCTTACATCGCTTTAACACCAAAGACAACTTAGCTAAGTAATCATCAAATGAAGATCCATACACTGAGAAATCATCCATAAACACTTCCATAATGTTCTCAATATATTCAAAACAAATAGCCATCAAACACCTTTGAAAGGTGGCGGGTGCATTACACAACCCAAATGGCATTCTCCTATATGCAAATGTACCCCAAGGACATGTGAAATTGGAAGATCTGGCACAAATGGACATTATAGAGAGTTCCACGGGTGAAACCACGGGCGTGGTTCCTGGTGCCAGGCCGTGGTTCCTACAGTGATTCAGCACTACTTCGTGCACTTGAAATTCAACACTTGTCTCCTTTTCTAATGCATCCAAAGCTCGGATTTCTTCATTGCAATCATCCTCAACTCCTTCCTCCATGATGCTCAAGCTAAGAACCTTCTCAAGTGGGTCCTTGATTAAGATCGAGCTCAAAACTTCTCTAGACTCCTCTTCCTCAACAATGTTGAAGACATCTTCACCAAGGGCTGGCCCCTTCATCATTGTGGATAGCTTGAACTTAATATTCTCTTCTCATATGTTGAAGGAGAGGATCCCATTTTTGCAATCCACTAAGCATCCGGATGTGGCTAAGAATGGCCTTACCAAAATGATAGGAACCGGGTACTCCGCCGGGATGTCCAAAACAACAAAATCGATTGCTACATAGAACTTCCCAAGCTGAACCGGTATGTCCTCTAGGATCCCTACGGGGTGAGTGATGGATCGGTCCGCCATGTAGAGGGCCATCTTGACCGGCTTCGGTTCTCCTAGCCCAACCTTATTACAAAGTGCAAGCGTGATAATGCTTACACTTGCTCCAAGGTCACATAGGGCTTCATATTGCACTTCTCCAACTCCAATTGGCAAACAAAAAGATCCCGGATCTCGCAACTTAGGAAGCATCTCCTCCTTCATGATTTGAATCAACTCGGAAGACCTCTTTGTCATTCTAACTTCTCCATACTCCTCCAACTTCCTCTTCTTGGAGAGTATCTCCTTCAAAAACTTTTCATAGGCCGGCATACCTAGAATTACATCCATGAACGGAATGTTAATATGTAATTTAGACATGAGTTCAAGGAATTTACTGAAATGTTTATCCAAACGAGCTCTTCCTCGTGATTGTGGAAAGGGTAGTGGAGGCTTGTATGGAGGTGGTGCCACATATGTTGGCTCATCATCTTTGCTCTTGCCTCCTTCTTCTTGCAAGGGTTCTTCTTCCACTACTACTTGATTCCCGTTAGCATTCTCCTTAGGTAAGGGATCTTTCATGCTCAGCCCACTCCTTGTGGTAATGGCTAACACTTGACCTCTTGGATTGTCCTCGGTTCTTCCGGAAGCTATCCCGGATCCCTTTGTGCTTCACCCGACTTTTGAAACACTTGTGCTTCTAGCACCTTTTGAGCCTTAGAAATGGATGTCACCGTGTTCTCAAGTCCACTCAACCTTCCAAGCAATTGTTCAAACATCATTTCGGTCCTATCCTTTGGAGGTTGAGCAAAACCGGGTGGAGGCTCTTGTGAAGCCTTAGGTGGTGGGGCTGCGCTTGTAGAAGCGGGAGGGTTCAAGGCACCATCCGGGTTAGAATAGGAGAACCCTGGATGGCTGTGATTAGGCCGGTAATTGTTGTATTGCCGGCTGTTGTTGTTGAAGTTCCTAGGGCCTTGATAATTGTTGAAGTTACCCCTTCCCATGTAGTTAATATCCTCCTCTTTGGAAGCCAAATGGGCTTGCACTTGCACTTGAGGACTTGCTTGATTCTGTAAGGTTGTGTCACATAACTCCCTCAAAAACTTAAGCTCATTGTTGATTGCATCAAGTTTGTAGTTGCTCATGGTAACTTCACTCACTTCATATACTCCCGGTTTCCTCCCATCACTCTTCCTATGGGAGTACTTCTCTATCACCAAGGCTTGCTTCTCTACAAACTCCCAAGCCTCATCCACATTCTTCTCCATGAATGTTCCTCCGGAAACCGATTGGAGCTTGAATTGATATCTCATTAAGCCCTTTTTTATAAATCTCCAATAGCTCTATCTTCGGTATCCCATGGTGTGGACAATCAAGGAGGAGGTCCTTGAACCTCTCCCAAGATTTGAATAGGCTCTCTCTATCCTTCATCACAAAGGCATTGATCTTCCCTCTTAGCTCGGTTGTCTTGGAAGGTGGGAAGAAGTTTGTTGAGAACTCGGTTGTCATCTCCTCCCAAGTACTCACACGTCCTAGTGGAATGGATTGGTACCAAGCCAAGGCCTTATCCTTAAGTGAGAAGGAAAATGCCCTTAGCTTGTTGTTGTTGCTCTCCAATCTAGGTGGTCTTAGAGTCTCCATCAAGATCTCATTGTTCATCAAGTGTTGATGAGGAGACTCTCCTTTCAACTCTCCAAATTGATTGTGCCGGATCATTTGTAGCACTTGAGGGCGGAGCTCGTGGTCATGGGTTGTGGGATCTCCTAAGTTTACACCCGGACGGTGCACTCTTTGGGCTGGATCCATATGTTGCCCTAGCGTTTGTGGCTCCTCAATGATGATCGGCTCAAACCGAACATTGACCGTCGGCTGTGGTGGTGGTGGTGGAGGTTGTTGACGATTAAGCTCCCTTTGCACAAGGACTTGCCTAATCTCTTCAATTTCCCTTCTAGTTGCTTCTTGCCTCTGATTTGCAAGTCTCCTCTCATTTTCCAAGGCTTCATCCCTTAGCCTAAGTTGCTCTAAGGCCTCATTCAACTCAGCTTGAAGATCTCTTCCGGCTATCTCCTTCTTCTTCTTCTTAATGCTCTAGGATCTAGTCTTAAGGGTTTTCTCTGGTTCGGGATCGAATGGAGCTAAATCCTTGCCACGAGATCTTCGCATGCACCTAAAGAATCAGAGATTTCCTGAAAATTCAAAGACACAAACCAAACAAGATCAAAAGCAACAAGAAAGACCTACACTATAAATAATCACAAACAATGATTCAATCTAGACCTAGTCCCCGGCAACGGCGCCAAAAACTTGTCACACTAGAAATGTATAGCACAAAAGTCTTACAACTTATAACTCGATATAATTTCCTAACTCCTAGCGAACCCACAGTGTATGGGTCGTTTTGTAGCAAGGATAGTTGATAGGTGATGGAATCACTATCATTTAGGGTAGTTTTTAGAGTCTTTTTATTGCATTAGTGTCGGTTTATGCTACTAACTCCTTGGTCTAGAAGAAGATGATCAAAAGAAGCTAAGGAAGGAGTTATAAGCACTTAGGAGTGAAGATCGATCAAGAAGCAATGCTTCTGTTGCTCCACCGCCCCCGTGGGTCCTTGCAGCCGCCCCTGCGGTGACTTGCCTTGACGAGACGAAGACCAGCTCCCTTGTGCCTCCCACTGCGCCCTGCCTGCGCCTCGCCTTGAGAGCTGGAAGGGGAAGAGTCTATCTCACCGCCCCTGCGCCTTGAAATCAGAAACGTGAGGAAGGCGAAAGGTCAGACGTTGAAGTGCATTAAAGATCCACCCCAGCGGAGTTGTGTAGCCGCCCCAACGGTTATGAAGAAGATCAACCGATTCTGCCAAAACCGCCCCTGCGGGTCCTGGAGGCCGCCCCTGCAGTTTAACGCCAGAAGCTTTACTCCGGCTGTTTACACCACCTTTATGGCATTAAAGGTGGTTGTTTTAGGCCGGCTATTTACTTCTAATTAAATGTGTTTTGTAGTATAAATAGTCCATGGGTTATTGCTAGAATCATCCATGCTTTTCCTCACAGAATCCATTTTAGACTTGAGTTTTCCATTGTAATGAGTTGCTAACTCCCTTGCTACATTGGGTTGGTTTGTAGCTGCTTTGTTACTTTGGTTGTAAGTTCTTTTAATATAAGTTTTTATTCAGTAATGCTTTGTGTTTCCTTGATCTCCATTGTTTAAATTGCATGTTAACTATTACTTGAGATTGATCACCTTAGGTTCTAAAGTGCATGTAAACAACTAGGATTAATAGGTTCCGGGTTCGGGTCTTTAATCTAGTAGCAACTTTAAGTAATAACGGGTTGTAATTACTTAAAGAAAAGGAACACAAATATAAAGATAAGTTTAACGGTTTTAATCTTCTCTTTATATCCCTTAGTCTTTGCTTGAATGCTAACTTGTTATTTGTTCTTGTAGGTTTACGGAACTTTAATAGGTTAAGTTGTGTTGATGTCGGTTGGCTCAACACATATGTATGATCGAGACGGGAGATTAGTTAAAAACTTGTAAAAGGAATGCACCAAAGTAGCAATTGCATGCTTAGAATCAACCTAGTGTAGATTCATCCATTATTGTCTTATTTGTCGCATTAATCGTTTTCATAAGTTTTTGTGCATCAATTCAACCAAACCCCCCCCCCCTTTGTGTCACTTGTCATTATAATCGATAATTGCATCTAAAACACCTTAACTCTCTTGGGTTCGACCCTTACTTAATCACTATACTTGTTCTTAGTGCTAAGTCGGGATTTACTTTTGATTGGGTATAGACGACCATAGAAATACCTTCGGTCAATAGTATTCCGAGGTCGAACACGAAGACTAAGGTGAAATAAAATCAAACAAGTGATCATGGATAGTGCAAATCTAGTCTAAAAAAAGAGAAGGAAATAAAGAAATGAAAATGATGATATTTTTGGGTTTGGTTTTGTGGTGATCAAGCCAAGATCACAAATCATGCAAGTTTAATAAATCAAACTAAGAAATCAAGCTAGCAACTCAACTAGCAACGCAAACACAAGATATGAAATCAAAGAGAGAAAAGCGGATTCTAGTAGTTAGGACTTCTGGTTATGGCATTGGACTCAAGCTTCTAATCGATCCTTGGATTAGCTATGGTATGTTGGGAAAGGGTATTTTTCAAATGGGATCAATCACCGGGTAGGTCTCATCGTCCACTAATCCCGCACCTAAGGTTCTATCACCGGGTAAGTCTCTAGGAACCTAAGGTTGGGAATTCTTCACAAACTGGATTGCTGTCTAAGAGTCAAACCCCTCCTTACCGGGTAAGTCTCGGTAAGGCAAGTCCTAAGCAACAAACCTAGCACACTCAATCCAATAGCGGCTAGTGAGGCTCACCACTACCTAGGGTTCATCATATTTGGTATCTAAGATCGAGAATTACTGGGTAGGTCTCTTCCCTCACTTAGTTTGCTAGCATTAGGTCACCCTAGGCTAGATTATGCTTAACAGACACTAGGATTTCAACAATCTAACATCCTAACATTCAGATTTATCAATACAAGCACAACAGAGAAAATCACGGGTGGATCATACACAACCACAACCATAGAAAGGTATGAACTGACCGTGGTTTTCAATAGAGGTTAGGTTCGAGCAAGCAATTCATCCAAAGGTACATTCAAGTCTATTCTATCATAGTCCATGTCATAACCATCATTCCGTTACCCTAGAATCTCAACTATTTAGCCAACAACATGCATTTTAAGATTCAAACTCAACAAGCAAACATTCATGGCTTCCATAGCAAGAAAATGAAAGAAGAACAAGTAAAAACAAGAAATCTCAGCTGAATATAAGTTTTAGCAGACTTACAACCCTTGAAAAGACGGTCCAAAATGTTCCTTATAATCCTTGCAAATGTCATCAACCAAGGTCACTCAAAAAATCACTAAAAAAACCTCCAAAAACTCTAAGATTCATGTTGTTCTTCTTCTTTCCCAAAATGAGAGTGTTTTTCTTCCTCTACAAGTCTATCCTCCAATAAAATGATGTGTTGTGAGAGATTGTGGGAGAGAATCCTCTAGCAACAGCTTGCATGACTACTTATATTCTCCACCAAGAGCAAGAGTCGGGCATGAAGATCGTGGGACAATTGTCACAACTGTCCAAAGAAAACCACGGCCAAAATTACGGGCGTGGTTCGGGCACTCAGACCGTGGAAATCCCTATTTAGCTCCCTTTTGATCATTAAGCCATGAGTTGGTGCAAGGCATGCACCATCAAGGTCCTATGTGTCTCCTTTGCTCCTAGCTTGCTTCTTAATGAGTCCGGAAGTGAGCCATCATGAGGAATGATACTGGAAGTATCGAATAAGCTCCAAAAGCTCCCCAAAATAACTACAAAACCGAGAAGAGTTCGTGTAGACGTCTATTTCGACAATATGCATGATTAAGCGTAAACATCATGAACTAATGCCAAGCCATGCATGAATAACGGGAAAAACTATCTAAATGAATGCCTAAACTAACGTCATAAATCGTGTTATCAACAAGATCTACAAAGAAAGAGCAAAGCGTTGGCATGATAAGCATATCATTCCAAAGGACCTCAAAGAAGGAGACCTTGTTCTTCTTTTCAATTCTAAACTTCGACTCTTTCCCGGTAAGCTTAAATCTCGTTGGACAGGGCCTTATGTAATTAAACACGTTTTCCCCCATGGTGTAGTTGAAGTATGGGGTGAGAAATGCGGAAGTTTCAAAGTGAATGGTCAACGACTCAAGAAGTACTCACCGGAACTCCAAAATGAGGAAATCGCTCCGATTGTGCTCACTTAAACATAAAGGAAAGGTCTAGATACGGACCTAAAACAAAGCGCTTCTTAGGAGGCAACCCAAAGTATTGCATTCTCGCTTTTGTTTTTGTTTTCTTTCTTAGATTATATTAGGTTAGTTGTTTTTGTTTGTTTTTTGTCGATACCTTCCGGTATATTTGTGTCTTTGGATGCCAGGGATAAGAAACGAGCAAAAGAAGTTGAGAAAGCCAAAAGAACGACGAAACTTGGATAACAGAGATTCCACGGGTGGCTGTACGTTTCCACGGTTGTGGAACAACCCGATAAGCCGTGGTTTTCAAGAATTTTACGGGCCTATATAAGTTCTTCTTCTTCATATTTTTCTCACAAAACCAACCCCTCCACGCCCAAAACCACGCCGGCACTTCCTCAATCCCGTGCTTCTTCATTCAACAATCGTTTTGCGCGATTCTTTGGCCTAAATTGAAGCAAATCAGATTCTACAAAGGATTATAGCAACAAACTGCACAAACATTTAACAATCGGACGTGAATTTGGATTTTCTCAAATCCAAACCCTAGGTTTTTCCTCAATCTTCTCCTTGGTTGATTTCATTTGTTTTTCTTGAAGATTTATAGGAGAACTGAACGGAATTGAACTTAGAAGTAGTTTAGGACTGCTGCTGTTATGTTTGTTGTTGATTTGCTGAGTTTTTGAGTGAAATCAAGTGATTCCACGGGTAGCCGTACGTGTCCACAGCCGTGGAAATCGAAGAACATGCCGTGGTTTTGGTGATTTTGATCGAAAGTATTTGGAACAAGGAAATCAAACAAGAACAAGAAACAGAAAGGTATTGGGTCCTCTTCCCAGCCCCCTCCAATTGTCCCATCAACCCCCAAAGTCCCTACAATCCATGAAGATTACATTGGAGCAATTGAAAAAATTCATTAATGCAAAGTGATAGCTCCTAGGTACATTGCGCTTGAGGAACTCTAGGAGTTGAATGTTGTTGAGGATTTGAGATGGCTGTTGGATAGGGTTGGATTGACTTTATTTGCTAGCATTAGGGAAGATGCATATGAGGAGATTACGAGGGAATTCATTACTTCCTTTGAGCATAGCGCCGTTAACCGAACGGTGTCTTTCCGGTTGATGGAACGTAACTACTACTTTTCTATAGCTCAGTTTGGAGCATTGTTTGGGCTTTCTGATATGTTCAATGAGACGTTTCCTAGGGGTGTCAAGGTTAAATATTTTTGGGGAGAGATTGCTATGATTTAGGAGTTGATTCCCCGCCACCGAGGTCCACCTAATGCTTCCATGCCTTGGGAAGACAAGGGAGGTAGAGGTATCCCATAGAGCACTGATTATTCCCTTAGGACGAGCCGGCAGAACTAGAATGCTACGTTTGTCCCTATGTAGGCAAACCTTTTAGGAGCTCCTCTATACATCCCTGAGGATATACCCGCTGCAATTGATGATGATGAGGATGAGGAGATGGGCGGAGACGAGTTCCCGGATGTTGGAGGTGGTGAGTAGGACTTTGGAGACTTTCCAGATCAGCCGACTGATTTTCAGGAGCCAGCTAGGTGGTCCACATATCATTAGCGGCCTTCCACTTCTTCCTCCTCCCGCCGTTCTAGCGTGAGCGAGCGTCCTACATGGATGGAGGGTCCACCGGAGTGGATGCAGCAGTAACCGGCTTGGAAGGGTGTTGGTCCGGCTTGGGCGGCGACTCCACCAGATTGGATGCAGCAACGGCCTGCTTGGAAGGACCAACAGTCGGGGTGGGTGACCGGTCTTACACAGAGGATGGATAGTCTTGAGACACGATTTAACGAGCGTGATGATGAGCGCCGGGAAAATGCTAGGATCCTCCGTGACGTCTACCGCCAGTAGTTTGGGCGTCCATTCGACCCCAACTTCTTCCCTTACCCACCACTACCTCCTCTGGAGTGAGATGACTTGGATAGTTCGAGCTAACCGCCATCTTTGTGAGTTTACTTAGTTCTTTTCTTTTAATTTTCCTTTCTTGCAACATTGAGGACAATGTGAATTTCTAAGTATGGGGTGAGTTGACTCTCGTTAATGTAATAACTTGATACATTTGCTTCGCTTTATTCCATGAACAATTGCATCTTTCTTTTTATTGTCACACGTTTCCTTATTGCATTGCATTATTAAGCTTTGAAAAACCCATAAAAATTTGAAAAATTTTGAAAAATTATTGTGCTTCTAGGATTGGAAATGACCTTTATGATGAATCTATGTAACACCCCAAATTTTCGGAACTCGGGGAGCTACTGGTTAGGACCTCACAATGGGTCCCGACCTTGGTTTAACAACAACATTACTCGGATCTTACAACAAGGCACAAATGTATTTAAAACAGTTTCTAAAAACATAATATTTTTAATGGTATAAACGTACACATGTGACAGCCTTACAAACATATATAAAGATACATAACATGCATGACGTATGGAAGACTCCCCCGTCCCCATCTAATGAGTACGTGGACCCGGCTGACCATCCGTTCTGGATCTCTCTGCAACTGTCTATCTCTACAGGTCTACAACACGGATAAACCGTTAGCTAACTATCCAAATATAAGCAAAAATGATAACAGCACAAACACAAGCAGAAACAAAATAAACAAACATCATGCTGGCACTCAACCGTTTATTATCTATTATTTAAGTGATTCACATTATTCAATTTAAGTTGTGGCACGAGAATTATTATTAGTTCTCGCCTCCGTTCCTTATCCAACTGGTGTAGGTCTAGCTAACTTCCATTGGTAGCATCACTACAAACCACGTATGGACTAGTCCCGAAAGAAACCCCCAGCGCCCCGCGAGCTACTGAACAGAATGCCACCGCCCGTTACTCTTAGGCCAAAATATAGGTCGGTAATTATATATCACAACCTATCTCTCTAACATTTCAATCACACACCACCATCATCATTTATACTCATATTTAGCAGTCAGCTAAGTAAGCCCAAAGGACTTACCTGATATACAGCTCGACTCTTTGTAAACCACTCGTTCTGCACTGTAGCAACTCAGTTGCCTGTCAAAGGCGATAAGTGTATTAGCACACTCTCACGTAGTTAGAAGTCTAAAACTTCTAAGATCGAATGATGTATTAACACATAACTAGTTACAGTGTTAATTTAGGGTAAAATGACCATTTTACCCTTGGTCCCGAAATTCTCGAAAATCTAGAATTCATGTCTAATCTCTTATTTGAGGTTCTAAATTTATTTTCTAACTCCTAAAATTTTATTTGGTTCCTAACTGACATTTTTCCTATGTTTCTATTTTCCGGAAGAATTGTAAAGGTCTAACTCCGGTTCTAAATATAAAATTCTTAACGGCTTATAATAATTCCGAATTAAATCCCTAAATCATCTATGAGGTTCTATCTAACTTTAGGAGAAAGAATTTCTCCAAACTGTTCATTCAACAGTTTTATAAAAATTCCTAAAGTTGACTACTCCCTTTACAAATTCTATACTTAGCCCAAATCTGAGTAGACTTTGAAAAATCATAACTCCTAAACCACTCACTGGATTTATCCCAAATTTTAATATGATCTACTATAAAATCTTATCTATAATATATCCAAAATTTAGCTGCAAAGGAGATCAAAATCCTATTTAAAACTATCTCCCAAAACCGAATTTCAGCACAACAGAAAAACTGCTTACGACTCAATCTTGGAAAAATCGTAAATCCCAAACCACTCGCTGGATGCCTCTCAAATTTTTATATGTTCTACAACAGTATGTAAACTATATCATATCCAAAATTCAAGTCCAACGGATATCAAGAGCTTATTCAAAATCATCTCACAAAACAGCATCACTTGCTGTTTTCCCCAATACTCAGCACGTATATAAAAACGTCAACTTTGAAACACAATAACTCTCAACCCGTAACTCCGATTCTTCCCAAATTTTAATATGATCTCCAGCAAGATATCAACTATATCATATCAAAAATTCAAGCCTAACAGAGGTCAAAAGCCTATTCAAAACTATCTCACAAAACAGCATCCCATGCTGTTTTTCTCAACTCAGCACATTTATAAAGCTGAACTTTGAAATCCCATATCTCTCAAACCGTAACATGGATTCCTCTGAAATTTTAGTATGATCTACTATACTATATCAACTATAACGTGTCCGAAATTCAAGTCTAACAGAAGTCAATAACCTCTCCAAATTTATTCTACAAAACTGCATCGCAAGCAAATTTCCTCAAACTCAGCACACTTAGAAAACTGCATGAGAAGCCAACTTGATAAACTCATATCTCCTAAACTATAACTCAGAATTGGCTCAAATTTCAGTATGTTCTACACTGCAATACCGACAATAACATATCCAAAATTCAACGGTAGATCTTTATCCAAACGTTTAATAATTGTCCGACAAGATAGGCAGTTTATAGGTCCAAAGCTGAATGAATAAATGAATTTACAGCAGCCCCTTATTTCTATCATTTTATGTATACATTCAGCAGCTACCTATCTATGTTAACTATGCTCAAGGCCGACTACAGCAGCTCACATACATATTTATGACAGTGAAATTGAAAAGTGGAGGAGCCAGCTTACGGAACTGCAGTCCGGCGGTAAGGGGTTGGCGTTCCGGCGGCAAAGGGTTGGCGTTCCGGCGGCAAAGGGCTAGCGTTCCGGCGGCAAAGGGGCTGGCTGCGCAGGAAGACAGTTACTTCCTCGGAATCGAACCAGAAAGCGGAAGGAAAGGAGGGAGGCGGAAGGAAGGAGGCACAACCTTACCGGCGTCACTGCGGCGGGCGTCTGAAGCGGCGCGGCTCGGTGGCTCCAGCGGTCGCACGGTGGTCCACGGCGAGGGAAAGACGGCTGCGTCTTCGGTACTGCAGTGGTCGACGGAAGGTAAGAGGCGGAACCGCAAAGAGTGCGGAGAAGAACGGAAAGAGGAGAAGGGCGGTAGACTTACCGGAGCCGGCGGAAGGTGGCGCAGGACCCGGCGGCGATGGCTCCGGCTGAAGGAGGGCGGCGGCGAGGCTGTTGTCGTCCGTATCGCAAGGGAGCAGAAGCGGGGCTGCAGTTCGATTGTTTGCGAGAGGGAAAAGGCAGGAGCGGCAATCGCGTGAGATAGGTTAGAATTAGGGCTAAATTAGATTAGTTTAATTAGGTTAATTTTAATTAGTTTAGGGTTAATGATGGGCTTAGGAAGTGGGCTGATGGCTTGGGCCTAGGGTTGGCCCAATTGAGCGGTGATCTCATAAAATCGAAAGCGGAACTCGTAACTCGTTAAATTTTTTTTTTTTTGTGCGAGAGTTTAAATAATACGGAATTAAATTCCGTATTTATAAATTATTATTAAAAACGTAATTTATTTCCGGTCATTTAGTTTATCATTTTATGTGAATCTGGGTCACATAAAATGATAGAACTAACTCGTTTTATTTATTTATTTGTTTATTTACGATTATTTCATCGGACTTTGGTTAATTTCAATTTACCGGAACTTAAAATTTTCGGTTATTACAATCTACTTGTGGATTGAATTTTTGTTGACGTTTATGTGCTTGAACTAAGTTATGAACTGCAAAGAAATTAAATACATTGTTCGATCTTCTTGCATGTTTCATAATGTGAAAGTTTTTGTTTAAATCATATTGAAGAATGAAGGTTGAAATCACAATATAAGTTCTTGCGCTTCTTTATGTAATGATTAAGGCACCTCGATTTTTGTTGCTTCTTCTTTGTTCATCTAGCCCCTCAATGAAGTTTTTGCCTCCTTTACTTATCCGGAAATTAGGAAGAGTGTGAATTTTGACATGTTTAATGTGGGAGGGCCATGAAAGAAAATTTGTGCTTTCATAGTATAGAAAAATAGGTTTGGGGAAGTCAATCTTGATGATGAATAACTCGGCACCATTCACATAGCCGGCTGTTTGTGTCTTACCAAAGTCGGATTGAGCGATATACCTAACGGAATATGGTATGTGCATCAAGGGTTTGAGGCATCTCGAAATTGAGAAATGCCAATCTCCTAGGCTTCGGTTTTTATGCACCGCTGTCCATACTTCCCAAAAGTAAAGTCGAAAAAGAATTTTGTGTTGAAAAGGAGATCAAAGCTCTCAAATGGTGGTTAGTTCAAGTTTGCAATAAAGAAAAGAGTTTGTGTTGTTCCTTTTCCCGGATTTGTGCACCACATTCCCTTATATGTTTCCCACATATTCACGTTTCTTTACCTTTACTTGAAAGTCCTTAAGATCTATGGAATGTTGTTTGGCTTGGTGATCTAAGTTCGAATTTCGCATGATTGATTTTGACATTGCTTTAGGTTATGATATTTTTCTTAAAGTTTATGCAATATACGATGTTTCTCTTGCTTGATGTAATTTGGTTTATGTACGTAGAAGTTCTCAAGGAAATATGAAGTGAGATTTGAGGGTGATCTATTGATTAGAAGCAGAATACCAAAAAGATTGTTTTTACCTTGTTTTGCATTCATATTTCATTCTACCTTGTGTTCTGAGCTTTTGAAAACCTTGCTTGGGGACAAGCAAGATGCAAGTATGGGGTATTTTGATAGCATGAAATATGACCATATTTTAGGCACATGTTTTGGTTGTTTTTCCTCTTCTTATGTGTATATGGATATAAGTTTGAAGCATTTATGAGCACAATCACCTATTTTATCGATATAGACATCTACACAAGCTTTGCTGTGTTTTTAGGTGAATAAAGGCTTGGATTGGAGCATATATGGAATGAGTAGGAGTATTTTTATCATGCTAGGCATCAAGAAGATGCATTGGAAAAGCCAAAAAAAAGACATGAGTTGAAAGCTTTCGGAAACAAGATATTTCATGCATGTTTCAAGCATTTCACGGTCATACATGAGTTTTCACGGTCGTGGTCTTGTAACTTAATTTAATTCCAGCCGTGGGAAACAAGGTCGCGAGCAAGGAGTTGGTTCCACGGTCCATTCCACGGCCGTGGAAAATTGTACTAGGCCGTGATTCTTGTAACGGTCACCACGTGTCATATTTGCCACGTCAGCAGCGATTATTGGGCTTTTGTAACCCTATTTTATTCCTATAAGAAGGCTAAAGAAAGGAGAAAAATGGACGTATTGCATCCAACAACATTTCGAGGGCATTGCTTAGAGAGATTTTGGAAGATCTTATTTCGTGAAGGGAAGATTTAGAAAAGGACGCATTTGAAGATTGGGTACGTAGAGAAGATCTTAGGTTTCACCTTGAAGGCGGATTGACATCCCGTTCTTCATTGTTCCTTGAGATTTGTGAGAGATTGCTATCTTATTCTACATCCATTGAACGCAGTTTGCGATTATTTTGTTTGATTGACTTTTATTTTGAGTTTGTTATTGAGATTTCAAGGTTTTACCCTTCTCTCTTTTATATTTTATTTTTGATTTCATTATGATGATTGTTGGCTAAAACATTTAAGAGATTCTAAGGTGAAGGGTTGATAGTTGTGGCATAGATGATGATAGATTGAACCAAAACAGATTGGACCCTGAGAGTTGCCAGAAACCTCGTCGTCCAGGATTTCCACGGCATGTTCTTGAGTTCCACGGCCGTGGTTCTTCAAAATCCGACCGTGGTTTTCCTGTGTCGTACGTGCTTTGCTTTTGCTTTGATCCAAAGTTAAAGATTTGCTTTAACCTAGCCTTGGCTTACCTTTTCTAGGTAGTAGTGAGAATCAATATCCTCTACTTTGGTTTCGAGTGTCACAACCTTAACCGTTTTGGCTTATCTTTGATTCCCTTGGGTTTGGGCATGGGTGTTTGAGAGTAATTCTTATCCTTTGATCCTTTCTATATTGCAGCCTCAACAACCTTTATAGAGAGAGCGTTTCAGTGAGACACAATCTTTTGGAACTTCGCCGTACAATTCCCTACCTTAGATATACCTTTGCAATCCCGACTCTGTCCTTATATCTTTAGAATATCTTGAATCGATTGCAACAATTGGATACTTGAATATTTAGAATCGTTGTTTTCCCAATTAATCTTTAAAAACGCTTTTTATTTGCTTGACGATTTTGTGAACTGAATTTGTTCTCCCCAAATCCCTGAGTTCGATACTCTGGAATTCTTGCTTTACTATGCTAATCCGTACACTGCGGGTTCGCTTTGCTTTGATTTCTATTTTATAAATTTTAAGACTTAGTGAAGCACACTTTTGAGCAAACAACATGCAAGTAATCATCATTGTCATGCAAGTAATCATTATTATCATGTTCATGCAATACATTATCAGAAAGAGATAAAGGAGCAGTAGAGATACCACTACTATTTTCTACCCCCCTTGATTCTGAACTATGGTTCTCACTGCGTATAGCCGGGTTATTAGTAATATTTTCATCATTATTAGGAAGATTATCAACATCATAGTTCTCTTCACTAGTACTAGGTGTTTGATAATATCCTATGTCAAATTCTTCATCTATTATTTGATTTTCTCTATTTTGATCATTTGTGTAGAAATGGTAAGATCTAGTAGATTCATTTTCACTTTATTGTAAATCTCAACGGTATTGGTTTTTCTGGTTTTAAAATAGAACTCTTTTTCACGAAAGGTCACATTTCTAGATGTTATCACTTTATAGCCATGTGGTTGTATGATTAAAAGTTAATAGCCCTTAACACCTTCAGGGTAGCTTAGCATTACACACTTCTGTGCCCTTGGTTGCAACTTCCCTTGTGTTATATGGGAATATGCAGTGCACCCAAAGGGTCTTAGGTGGGTAATACTATGCTTCCTTCCAGTCCAAAGCTCTAGGGGTGTCCTAAACTCTATAGCAGAGGAGGGAGACCTATTAATGGAGGCCTATTAATGAGGTAAGCTATTGTAGTAAAAGCTTCTCCCTATAGGCTATGTTTCATACCAGCACTTATAAGCATACATCTAGCCTTTTCTAAGAGGGTTCTATTCATTCTCTCAGCTATACCATTTTGTTGAGGTGTACTAGGAACAATTAGGTGTCTTTTGATACCATTTGTTTTACAATATTCATTAAAGATGGTGTTACAAAATTCAAGGTCATTATCAGTCCTAAGGTATTTTATTTTCAAGTCCATTTCATTTTCAACTGAAGTTTTCCAGTTTTTAAAATTTTCAAAGGCTTCATCTTTAGTTCTTAGCAGATAAATTCATACTCTTCTCGAGTAATGGTCAATAAAGGAAATGAAATACCTCTTACCACCTATAGTTTCTATTTGTGCAGGACCCCATAAATCTTAGTGTATGTACTCTAGGGGTTTGCTAGCCTTATATATAGATTTATTAAAACTAGTTTTACTATCTTTTCCAAACACAATTTTCATAGAAACTAAGGTTGGTCAACTTATTCGTTAGAATGCCTTGTTTATGTAACTGAAGTAAGCCATTATTCCTTATATGCCCCAACCTGCTATGCCATAAAGTAGTTTGATCTAGGATGTTTTTATCAACATCAGCAGTGGAGATATTTAATTCAGGTGATTGTTCTACAAAGTACAAACCACTCTTTTTATAGCTCCTAATAAGAGTAAGACCAATCTTGACAACTTCTCTTATACCATTACTAGTGTTTGTATTACAACCTAAGTCGTCAAACATAGATTCGGACAAAAGGTTTTTCCTAATTAAGGCCAAGAACCCATCTGACATTCTGTATCACCCTAACTTTTCCATCAAACATGCACATAGGTATACTTCCTATTCCTTTTATTTCTAAAGCAGTATTATCACCTAGCATGACATCATCACCATTATAAGTTTCTAAGGAACAGAAAGAGATCTATCAGGACAAGCATGCATGGTACATCTAGAGTCTAATATCAAATCATTAGATTTACATTTTAAAGGAATAACACACATCAACACTTCACATGTGTATTGAGCATGCATATCTTCAAATAAGGATACATTATTCTTAGTTGTTCCTTTACTAGACTTATATTTCTTTTTCTTTCTACAATCATTTATTAAATGACCAACTTTTTGACATTAAAAGCATTTTTTTTTTCAGATTCATTATTAGAGCTTTTATCATAGAGATCATCTTTCTTATCCTGTTTATTATGCTTGTTGTTCTTTTTAAACTTTTCCTTAGTCATAAGAACCTCAACTTTAACTTCTGATTTCTTATCATTATTTCTAGCCTTAAAGACTTTCATAGACTAATTTTTATCAAATATGGATTCAATGATTTTAGCTTTAGTTAAATTTACAGTACTATATTGAATCACATCTCTAAAGGTGTCAAATTGGGATGGAAAAGAACCAAGCAGGATAATAGCAAGATGAGTGTCTTTAATAGTGTCATCACATTTTTCTAAGTTAATTTCCATTTTTAGAAATCTTTCTAGGTTATCATTCAAGGTCAAGTTCACTCCCATCTTAAAAGTGAATAACCTATGTAAAGTAGATATCCTAAAAGGCAAAGTTTTTTTGTTATATTGTTTACCTAGTGTATCCCATACATGTTTGGCAGTAGAGATAGTTACAAACTGACGAGCCATGTCGTGAATCAACCTTATCATTATTTCAGCATGAGCTTGTTCCTCCATTTCCATTTTCTGGCAGCTGAAGTTTCAGCCAGATAGTCACCAGTTATGGCCCTCCAGCATTTTCCCTTGCTCAAGATGGCCTTCAAGTTAACCTACCACATGATGAAATCTAAGACTCCATCATAGGGCTTTAATCTGATGCTACTTTCTGTCATCTTTTATTTTTCCTGTAAACAAAGAGTGACAGAATTAGTGTTTTAATCAGAAAGCCAAAGACAACATATGAGGAGGAGAGGTAGATAACGTAAGCAAGAAGTCAAGAAGAAAAACAAGATAACAATATACAATCAAGATGAGCACTAATATGTCACTCAGAGGAGATTTAACCACACAAGGTAAATCAATGAAGGAGCGGAAGCAAGATAAGAATGCAAGATGTACAAAAATACCAAGCAATACTGTAAACCCTAGTAATTTAGGGTTTGTAAAGCACAACAAGAAAAACTCACAGAAATGCTCTGATACCACTTTGTGATTGTTAATACTAAGGTTTCTAATATCCGTAGTCGTAGATCCGACTAAAGAGCCAAACAACATTCACACAAGAATTGTTTACGCAGTTCGGTGGTAAGAATTACCCCTACTCTGCGGTACCTCAAGAGGGGAGATCCGGTCCCGGATTTTAACTAGAATTAACTCAGGAGATACAAAGAAGCAAAGGTGAAGAAAATCCCCCTCAAAGGCACCTCAACGAAGATATGAGATTGATCTTCGTCTCTTTTGCAAACCAACAAAGCAATGGTGAGAAGATGATCAAGAGATAACTGATCTCTCTTCCTCTTCTTTTCTTCTACCGATCCTTCTTGCTCCAAGCAGTTTTGGAAGATCCTTCTTCTTCTTCTTCTTCAATGATCTCTCTCTTTCTCTCTGTGGACGAAGCACACCAGCTGCCACCCTTTTTCTCTGGGCTTTTGGAGAGCTGCTTTAAAACGTTTAAATACCAAAGCTCAACCAAGGTCAAATGCTGCGTTTTACTCCATGATCAAATAAACCCTCAAACCCGGTTTTAGACTTCAAGTGATCGGTTCACCAGAAACCCGTAAGCAGACACTTCATATTGGATCACAGAGATGGGCTTCATGTGGGCAGCCAAGCCCAGTCTTCTAATTTGCCAGAGAAGTACACAACACACATAAACCCATTACAACTTAGTATCTCCTAATCTACATAATAGCATACCCATGTAGGGGAACTTGTCACCATATGAACACATTTACAAGACTCTCTATAGACCATAGTACTAAGTGCTAGTTTTATACTCAATGTCCTAGGTTGCATTTGGAGAGCTGCTTATAATGTAATAAGGAAGTCCAATCTTGTGAAGCCTTATACTGTAGGAATCAATTTAATTTCATAACCGGTAATAATATAAAAAGGCATTTGAAAGCTATTTCCTAACGGTAATAACAGATAAAACTTATTAAATATGATAAACTTATTAAATATGATAAACTTATCCGGTTATAAACTTCTTGGCAAAGCCGGGGTAGTTGGACTACGCTTCATTACATGTGACATCCACAGGCCATTTAGCCAAAGTACAGTAAGTACTACGTGCTAATTATTTTATAGTTATATCTAATTGGACTGCACAAAACATAGACCAAGTCAAATTAAAGCTAATTATTCTCTTACAATTATTTATATGTCCTGGTTGGCATCGACAAGGCATTTACAAAATTCAAGTGTGGAAATTGGTAGAAGAAGGCACGTCTTGAATAGTTGAAATTAAAAAGACAATTTTGTAGAGTCAACTTGATTGGTGCTGGATATGGCCCCTTTAAATAGTGAAGATGTTGGTACCTCCTCCTCCTCATCAGATAAGAGAAGAAAACAAAGAAACAAGCAAAGATCTAATAGTACATTTACAGTACTTACCGGCAAATCCAAGCTAGGTAAGATGACCAAGGCTCCGGCGGCACTGGCTGTTGTGTTTATAGTGATGACTCTTGCAGGGGAGTGCCTGGCCGGTTCTCCTGCCTTGAGGGTCGGCTTCTACAACCGAAAGTGTGGAAGGAACGATGTCGAGGCTATTGTCTTTGACATCGTAAAGGGTCACTACATCAGGGACCGTACCCTCCCGGCTGCTCTCCTACGTATGCTGTTCCATGACTGCTTTGTGCGGGTGAGTTGTGATTACCAACCCATATAATGAATGCGCTATTTGCTGCGTCATCTAACGTGCACATCATTTTTTTTAGGGATGTGATGCTTCACTTTTATTGGACGTACCGGGCAGTGAGAAAACGGCTATACCGAATGGAAGTGTCAGGAGTTACGAAGTTATCGATGCCGTCAAGAGTACTTTGGAACATTATTGCCCGGGACTTGTGTCTTGTGCCGATATCGTTAACATAGCCACTAGAGCGGCTGTTGTCATGGTAAGTCCATCATATCTACCTATAAATATGTATATATATATATATGATCTATGATCGTACAAGCTAACCTAGGGTTCAATTCAACTACATACATGCAGGGCGGGGGACGGTGGTACAACGTAGAAACCGGAAGAAGAGACGGAAGCGTTTCAAAAGCCGCTGATACCAAATCTCTCCCTCCACCCAATGTTTCCGTTGCTGCCTCTATTCAAGCATTCGCTGCCAAAGGTCTTGGAAAGGAAGATTTCGTTCTTCTTCTAGGCGGTCATACCGTTGGTATCACACACTGTGCCCTCATTCAAAACCGTCTCTACTCCTTCAACAACGTTCCCGGCAAAACTGACCCAAGCATCAACCCTACATTCGTCCCTTTCCTCAAGAGAACTTGTCCTCGTAATGGAAATGGCGGCACCCCACTCTTCCTTGACCAAAGTAGCCCAAAGAGTGTCAACACCGTCGACAACGGCTTATATAAGGCAATCATTGCCCGCAAAGGTGTCCTCGAAATTGATCAAAAAATTGCGCTTGATCCCTCCACCAAGTACATTGTTGCCAAGTATGCTTCCAACAATGCTTTGTTCCAAGTCAACTTTGGAAAGGCTTTGGTTAACCTCGGGAGGATGGGAGTTCTTACAGGCAACCAAGGCCAAGTTAGGAAGTCGTGCCGCAGAGTTAACCCCGTTAAGAAGAGTCAAACTCCCGCTAAGACGACTCAAACTCCTGTTATCATCGATCACCTCTTCTAATTCAACTCTTAACAGTCTTTTCTCTCGTGTGCTATTCATTGATTGTCTTTTGCATATTTCAATTGCCTAAATCTCCTCTCATTACCCAATGATCGACTGACAAACTCCTTTTGGAGTTATGAGCAAAACAATGCTTTTGTTTTCTTTCAAAGAACCTTTGTAAAGTAATTTAAATATATGCTTTAAATATGAATATGATGCTTATAAGAATGTAGCTGTATCAAAACCTTTCAATTGACATGAACATAACAACAAAGTAAATTATCTCAAAGAACCTTTATAAGTATTTTAAAAACATGTTCGACCATCCTTTAGGTTAGAAATTGTATTCAAATATCAACTATAAAATTTTTATTTTCAAAACACATAGGGTACATTCTAAGATCAACCACATATGAAGAACACGTAAATTACTTATCAAGTGATTCCTCGTCCACGCACAATGGCCGGGCACAACCTCAGCCGGCACAAACCATAAAACCGCTGGTAAATGTGGCCTGCCTAAATCGGTGAGGAAAAATTGAAAATCTCAAAAACAAATCAATGTTTGCAATTTTTTTCGCTCAAGTCAAATACAAATTCAACACTCAAGTACTAACACCAACAATCTGGTTCCTTTAAAATATCACAATGCATAGCTCACAAATGCAATGTGAACATATAAAAACCAACATTAGCAAAATATCAAACAAGTCAAAAATAATATCAAAGGCTTTCATAATCAATAAAAAACTCATTTCTTTAAAATATCACAAATGTATGGCTCACAAGTGCATGATTCATAACTAACAAAATCAACATATTGAAAAGTATCAATATCATCAATGCAACATATAAAGGATGTAAAGCTTAAATCATGCTCATATAAAAGCTCACAAGTACTAGCCTTCATATGTTTACTCAAATGCCACACAATTACCCAAAAGCGATAAACGATCAATCAAGCACAAATACTCGTCAATTCCTCACAGTCAACCTAATAAAAGCAAATGTTTCACAAATCAATATATGCACTAACATTGGATAAACAAAACAATTCACCGCCACAATAGGTGTAAGAAAAAACTTACCTAATCAAACCAAATGTTTTGTCCCGATTCTATATACTATAACGGGTCTTGTATGTATTTGCGGGACCTGAGTGTAACACTTCAACCTCAATCAATGGTGTCACCTCTTGGTTCCCTATGATGCAAATGAGGCTAAACATGGTTGGGGGTATTTTGTGGAGCGACGAAGAAAGGTCAACACGCTATAGAAGGGGCTAATAAGATGGAAACTTATGCACATGGTAGTCAAAAGGAATAAAAGGCTTAACTAAAGAACGCCTCAATCATTTTCATAAGTTACGAATACAAAAACAAGTATGAATTTAAGAACAAAGTCAATCGTAAGTTCTAGATAATAAAAGCATATAGGAGAAAACTCATAAAAAAGAATAAACAAACAATATATGTGTGTATAAGGATAAAAGAAACTCACATATGCAATTCCATTAAACTTGTAACACCCCAAGTTCTAGGAACTTGAAGCGTTACGGGCTAGGACCTTACATTGGGGCCCGACCCTCAAAGTAGCAACGACACAACGGATCTTAGAACAAGGCACAAATAAATGAAAACCAAAACTCATCATAAAACCAAAGGTTTAAACAAAGGGAAGCGTAAAAGACTTGCAACCGAGTTCAAAACAAAAGGGAAACAACAACAGAAACATAAATCCGATCCCGTCCTATAATGTACGCGAACCCCGGCTGACCACACCATCCGGATCACTCAGCAACACCTATACCCTACACGGCATCTGAAGAACCGGTAGGTGAAATAAATAAGTTAAAGATACTCTAGAAGGGAGGTTGAATAGAGTATGGGAACTTTTCGCAAACCAAATCTCAAGGCCTTGAAACTCCTTTCAAGGGTCTTGATGTCAATATGTGCTCTTAGTGAAAGTTTGATTTCAAGGGCTTTGAAACAACTTTTAAGAGCCTTGACTTGGTGCTCCTACAAAAACAAAGTTAGTCACAATAGCAAAATATAGTGTGGAATGTAAAAGATTGACACGAGGATATGTTTACGAAGTTCGGCTCTAAATAGCGTACTCTCCGTCCCAGGGTATAGCCTTAGGATCTAACTATCTTTTATCAGCTTCAAAGAGTCCTAGATACAAACTAGAAGAAATCCCCTTCTCTCACTGTACCCAATGCAACGATCTAACTCTAACTCTCAACCTAGCTATAATAGCCTAGTTACTTCGCAGAGTAACACACACTCTAGTATAACATTATTGAGATCTTCCAATGGAGCTCTTGTGTTTTCTCTCTCTAAGGGGATAAAGCTTTTGCTTAAATGAGAGAAAGAAAAACAATGAATGAAGATAATTTAGTTGCTTGAAGATGTAAAGATATTTTTCGTATGTGCTTGTGTATCATTTCTTCTTCGACCATCATCTTCATTTATACTCTTCTATGGAGAGGTCTTCTAGCCGTTGAAGAGATGACCGTTTGAAGATGAATCTTCTTCTCCATGAAGATCGTTTCTTGTTTCGAGATAAGGTAGACGTTGCAAATCTTCAACTCCTGAGAACACGTCAAGTCCTTAGCTCCTTGATCTTCTCATCCTCTGTTGAATCGAAAGAGAAGATATTTTGCCGCTTTTGCTTTTTAGAAAATCTTCGGTTGAGATTGATAACACGATTTATGACTTAGTTTTAGGTAATCATTTAGATAGATTTCTCACTCATTCATGCATGATCTAGCATTAGTTCACGACGTTTGCACTCAAATCATGCATTTTGTCGAGATAGACGTCTACGCGGACTTTTGCTTGCTTTGTAGGTATTTTGGGAGATTTAAGAGCTTAATCGATACATCCAAGGGTCGTTCCTCGAGATGACACGCCTTCGGACTCATTGGAATGCAAGCTAAGGGCTAAGGAGGGCTCATGGAACCTTGCCCACACAAGCCATGCACCAAATCATGGCTTAACGAGCCTAGGAGATCTTCTGGAGCAAACCACGGTCAGGGGCCTTTCCACGGCCGTGGACTATGCCCGTGGTTCCTGCCAGGACCACGTTGACAGCTGGGCCACGATCTCTTCCATTGCTCTTGCTCTTAGTGGGTATTTAAAGGGATTTTGCAGGCTGTAATTGGGATCTCTCTTCCTCCTCTTTGACCTATCTTCTTCCCCAAAACACTTCTCCATTGTTGCCTCTCTTCCAAGCACCCATTGTGGGTGTTCTTGAGAGAGATTAGTGTAGATTCTTGTTTTAGAGTGAGATTAGAGTGGTTTTGAGAGAGGAGTCCATTGTTGACAACTTGGATTAGCTCTTGGAGGCTTGTAAGATTTGGTAATCTCTATTCTAAACCTTTAATGTCTTTTCTTGAGATTGTTCTTCATTATTTAACCATGACTTGCAAGCATGCTTTATTGGTGAAGTTTGATCTTGAAAATAATGTTGTTGGCTGAATAGATGTGATTCTAGGGTGAAGGAATGATGATTATATCTTGGATTATGATTGTATGACCTCCATGTTAGCTTAGGATCGATTTGTGTTCGAAATCCAAACTCAGAGCCAAACCACGGCTTGTTCTTCATACTTCCACGGCCGTGGTCTGTATGATCCACCCGTATTTTGCTCTACTGATCTTGAATTGATTGAATCTGGATGTTTGGATGTAGATGTGTTGAAACCCTAGTGTTTGTTGAGCTTAACCTAACTTAGGTAGTCCTAATGTTAGCAACCTAATTGAGGAATGAGACCTACCCGGTGATTTCCCCTCTTAGATACCTAAGATGATGAACTCTAGGTAGTAGTGAGCCTCACAATCCGCTATTGGATTGAGTGTGCTAGGATCGTTGCCTAAGACTTGCCTTTTCCGAGACTTACCCGGTAAGGAGGGGTTTGACCCTTAGGTAGTGACCGGTTTGTGTAGAATTCCGTCCCTTAGGCTCTTTGAGACTTACCCGGTGATGAGACCTTAGGAATGGACTAGTGGAGCATGAGACTTACCCGGTAATTACTCCCATTTGAGAAACACCCAACTCCGAACAACCACAACCTTCCTTTGATCTTTAGAAACATGAGTCCAATGCCATAATCGGAATTCCAAATCTCTAGAATCCACTTTCTTACCTCTTATCTCTCATCTTTTGTTTGTAAGTGTGTTTGCTTATTTGTTGTGTTGAAATATTTGTGGCCCTTGTTTGACCACCAAAAACCAACCAAAAACATTGTGCTTTGCTTTTCCTTATTTCTCACCTCATCTTAGTTTAGATTTACACTATCTTTGATCATTGAATGACTTGATTTCACCTCAGTCCTTGTGTTCGACTTCGGAATACTTTCCTTTCTACAAAACGACCCGTACACTGCGGGTTTCGCTAGGTAGTTTAGGATTTAGTTCGAGTTTATAAATGTAAAGCTTTTTGTGCTATTTCCTAGCGTAACAAGTTTTTGGCGCCGTTGCCGGGGAATAGGTTAAGATTAAGTCATTTACTTTTGATTGTTTTTAGTGTTTATCTTTCTTGTTACTTTTGATCTTGTGTTGTTTTCGTCTTTTCCTTTTCATGTTTGCCATGGACGGATTGAACTTCCAAGACGACCTTGACAACATGGAGTATGAGGAGTGGACGGAGACCCAAGGTCTAGGACCTCTCCATGATGAGTTTTAGTATTGGGAGGAGTTTAATGCCTATCATGAGTCTCATAATCAAGCTCACATGACTATATTACCTCATGAGGAACCTCACCAACAACCACACAATGATAGGGTAGAATCAATGCTAGAAGCAATGTTGAGGAAGATGGATGATCTAGAAAGCAACCTTGCTTCCATTTCGAGTTCCAACATGGAGCTCGAAGCGGATGTATCTCAACAAGAGGAGGTTCACCATGAGGAGATCCAAGGATTGCCCGAATCAACCATGATCATTAAGGAACTTCAAGGAGAGTTGGATGAAGCTTGGGAGCAAGTGAGGCTAAGGGATTTGGCCTTCAAGGATGAAAGAAGATTGAATTTCGAGAGGGAAGAACAAATGAGGAAGGAGATTGAAGAGATTAGGAATGCTCTTATGCTAGGAGATCCTACCATCCTTCAAGATCTACCTCCACCTCCTTCACCTTTGGAGGAGTGCAATGAATTACTCTCTCCCCCGGACATCCTTGCCATCAACCCCGGAACCACACTTGAAGAGCTCACTTGGAACGAAGACAACAGAGAGAACCACCACCGTGGAGGACAAATCACGCCCGTGGAAGGTTCTGTCCTAGACAATCCTAAGCTAATTTCAGCCCCTTCCAACCCTTCCTTGCTTGCCTGGAGTACACACGAAGATTGGAGCCCCTTTCCTAAGGATTCTCCATTATCGAATGAAGAAAGCAAGCATGATGGATCCATGATGTTCATGAAGCACTTCAATGAGGGATTCTTTCCAAGAATCGGCTTTCTTCGGATCATAGAGGATGAGGATGACAAGCATTTCACCGGAGTGACCGCGGGGTATAAATTGCCTAAGTATGGGGTGGCATCTATGGTTGCAACACCATACTATTATCAAGGAAGTGGTGATGAAGGAGTCTACTACTCACCGGTGAAGAGAGAACCTAAAGCTTATTTGGGCATCAAGTGGCCCTTGCTTGTCATCATGGATTCCGGAAAGAAATGGTTGCTTGGACTCCTCAAGCAAACCATGGTATTCGAGGTGGATTGACATATCCACGGAGTTTGGTCAAGCTAATGACCTAAAAAGAAGTGCTTAATGGGAGGCAACCCATTGGTACAACTCTTTCCCTTTTCTCTTTCGTTTTTGCTTTTCTTTTTGCTTTTGTGTGTTTTTGTGTTTTGTGTTTGTGTGAAAGATCTTAGGCAATAAAGAAGCCTTGCAAGGCAAGTTGATGATGATGATTCCATTTTCAACCATGGGTGGAGCGGACGTGGGACTTGGACGGCTAAAGGGGTCTTTGTTGGATGGAAGAGCTCCCATCTCACATACACCTTGGCGCAGGTCTCGACGCCGGAATGACTATGAAGAGCTCTCTACCATTGTTGATAGGATCATCCACACCACCACTCCACACGAGTTAACCCAAATACCGAAAACGCCACATTTTTACATTGTGAGAACCCTCTTTCACTCTTCTTTACTTCATTTACACATTGGGGACAATGTGTTTCTAAGTATGGGGTGGGGTTTGCATGATCTTTTGCATGATTATCATCTAGGATAGTTTCGTTTTAGTTGTCACACGTTTCTTTTCATGTTTTGCATTGTACATATACATTTCAAAATTCCAAAAAATCGAAAAATTTTCAAAATTTTTGTGCTTTCTAGGTTTGGATATGACCCTAATGATGAATGTTGTCTTATCAATTGGCTATGGATGGCCTTGTGTGTTTAATGGATTTTTGCATATGTGGACTTGATGTACTTCTCTTGAATTCTATGTATGAATTGTGATCATGATGTTTCCCTTGATTGAATTGAGGATTGAAAGTCGAAATTACATGCTAGTTCTTGCACGTCATCTAGGAATGATTAAGGCAATTCATCTCATCATCTTCTCATCTTGATCATGTTGCTTAAGCATCTCACTTGATTAAAAATTTGACCTCTTTTGACCCTTCCGGGAATAGGAGCATGCTAGTGTGTTGATGTGTGTGAAAAGCAAGTGTGGGGTGGTGAAGTTGATATTATGAATGTTGTGAATGATGTTGTTGAAAATGTGTTGTAAAAGTGTAGACAAAATATAGGTTTGGGGACGTTGATTTAAATGACAAGTAACTCGGCACACTTCACATAATCGGGTGTTGGTGCCTTGTCAAAGTCAAATAAACCAATAGTCCTAACGAGCTTTGGTATGTGTGCCCGGTGTGGATGCACCTCGAAAAATAGAAAAAGCCCGAGGACGGCTAATCACCAAGGTTTCGGCTTTTGTACACCAATGCCATTGTCTCAAAAATAAGTGAAAAAGAAAAGAAAAGAAGGAGAAAAATACACTTTGGTGGATGAAGTATAAATGTAAAAGTTGTGGTTGTTTAGTTCCTTTCCCGGATTTGCACCACATGACCTTAGAAAATTCCCACCTTATCATCACGTTTCTTGACCTCTTCTTTCCTAAGTCCTTAAGACCTATTTGCTTATGTGTATGACTTAGTGATCTAGATTGGACATTCTCATGATCATCTTGACTTCATCATTTTTACCTTTCATGCATGCTTTCGAGTTAAGTATGATTGTCTTTCCGTGCCTTCATTCATTTAATACATGATTGCTTGCCCATTGCCATGAAACATCACTATGAAGGTGATCCATCTTTAGAAGCACAATTCCAAAAATATTTTCATTTTTTTTCTGCATGCATAAATCATGTTATCTCTTAGTCTATAGTTAAGCATTTGCTCGGGGACGAGCAAACCTTAAGTATGGGGTATTTTTGATAACACGATTTATGAATTAGTTTTAGGTAATCATTTAGATAGATTTCTCACTCATTCATGCATGATCTAGCATTAGTTCACGACGTTTGCACTCAAATCATGCATTTTGTCGAGATAGACGTCTACGCGGACTTTTGCTTGCTTTGTAGGTATTTTGGGAGATTTAAGAGCTTAATCGATACATCCAAGGGTCGTTCCTCGAGATGACACGCCTTCGGACTCATTGGAATGCAAGCTAAGGGCTAAGGAGGGCTCATGGAACCTTGCCCACACAAGCCATGCACCAAATCATGGCTTAACGAGCCTAGGAGATCTTCTAGAGCAAACCACGGTCAGGGGCCTTTCCACGGCCGTGGACTATGCCCGTGGTTCCTGCCAGGACCACGTTGACAGCTGGGCCACGATATCTTCCATTGCTCTTGCTCTTAGTGGGTATTTAAAGGGATTTTGCAGGCTGTAATTGGGATCTCTCTTCCTCCTCTTTGACCTATCTTCTTCCCCAAAACACTTCTCCATTGTTGCCTCTCTTCCAAGCACCCATTGTGGGTGTTCTTGGGAGAGATTAGTGTAGATTCTTGTTTTAGAGTGAGATTAGAGTGGTTTTGAGAGATGAGTCCATTGTTGACAACTTGGATTAGCTCTTGGAGGCTTGTAAGATTTGGTAATCTCTATTCTAAGCCTTTAATGTCTTTTCTTGAGATTGTTCTTCATTATTTAACCATGACTTGCAAGCATGCTTTATTGGTGAAGTTTGATCTTGAAAATTATGTTGTTGGCTGAATAGATGTGATTCTAGGGTGAAGGAATGATGATTATGTCTTGGATTATGATTGTATGACCTCCATGTTAGCTTAGGATCGATTTGTGTTCGAAATCCCAACTCGGAGCCAAAAAAACGGATTGTTCTTCATACTTCCACGGCCGTGGTCTGTATGATCCACCCGTATTTTGCTCTGTTGATCTTGAATTGATTGAATCTGGATGTTTGGATGTAGATGTGTTGAAACCCTAGTGTTTGTTGAGCTTAACCTAACTTAGGTAGTCCTAATGTTAGCAACCTAATTGAGGAATGAGACCTACCCGGTGATTTCCCCTCTTAGATACCTAAGATGATGAACTCTAGGTAGTAGTGAGCCTCACAAGCCGCTATTGGATTGAGTGTGCTAGGATCGTTGCCTAAGACTTGCCTTTTCCGAGACTTACCCGGTAAGGAGGGGTTTGACCCTTAGGTAGTGACCGGTTTGTGTAGAATTCCGTCTCTTAGGCTCTTTAAGACTTACCCGGTGATGAGACCTTAGGAATGGACTAGTGGAGCATGAGACTTACCAGGTAATTACTCCCATTTGAGAAACACCCAACTCCGAACAACCACAACCTTCCTTTGATCTTTAGAAACATGAGTCCAATGCAATAATCGAAATTCCAAATCTCTAGAATCCACTTTTTTACCTCTTATCTCTCATCTTTTGTTTGTAAGTGTGTTTGCTTATTTGTTGTGTTGAAATATTTGTGGCCCTTGTTTGACCACCAAAAACCAACCAAAAACATTGTGCTTTGCTTTTCCTTATTTCTCACCTCATCTTAGTTTAGATTTACACTATCTTTGATCATTGAATGACTTGATTTCACCTCAGTCCTTGTGTTCGACCTCGGAATACTTTCCTTTCTACAAAACGACCCGTACACTGCGGGTTTCGCTAGGTAGTTTAGGATTTAGTTCGAGTTTATAAATGTAAAGCTTTTTGTGCTATTTCCTAGCGTAACAGAGATCTTCGGTGGAAAAAAGATCTTCCCTAAAATCTTTCTGTATGAGCAAATCTTCTTGGAAAATCTTCTTTGCATTTGAATCCTTGTTTCGTGCATCTATATATAACTCCAAGGCCTTTGAGATCGTCCCTTTGTAAACGCTATCTTCCTTGTCCTTAAGTTATACTTCAAGGCCCTTGAATCAAGGCTCTTAACATTTGATAATACCTGCACTGAATTCAAACCAACCAAGCATCTAGAGAATATAATCAATACATTGTTAGTATATCCAACTACTACATTTGTGTTTAAGTCTTCCATCATAAACACTTGTAAGACATTATAAACAAGGTGGAGTTTTCAGCATCTACAACATCGGTATAAACTGTTAGCTAACATTCTAGATATCAGAAAGACTGTAACGGCACAAACACACATACGGTAATATAAACAAATAGCATGCTCACACTCAACCGGTTATTATCTTTCATTAAGTTATCCATTACTAATTCAACTTCTTTTTTCACAAGAGAATCTCCCGAAACTCGCCTCCGCTTCCGTTTACCAATAGGAATAGATTAGTATTATCCGTTACTTGCGGGCCTGTGTAGCAAGAGCACCTCCTAGTCTCTTGTAGAACTAGACAAGTGGTCACCACCCGGTTATCATACACTTGGGCCAATTACGGTTATAAAGGTCATCCTATTCCGGTTATCCGTTATAACATCAATAACAACGCAAACAAGCCAACACACTCAAACCAATACACGGAATGAAGCTAAGTAAGTCCAAGGGACTTACCTCAATCGAAGATAGACTCAAAGGGTCAGCGAAAACTCAAATTCCCTTAGGAAAGGAGCAAAGGAAAGCATGTTCATACAAGGCATCACGAATCAGAACTAAACGGTTGCTAAAAGTCTATAACTTCTCGTCTTAATGATCTCTAAGAGATCTCCACATACTAAGGACTCGACCTTAGTATTACAACACTCTCAGGGGGTGAACAATATCCACAAAAGCCAAGGAAATGAATGATGGAAGAAGGAAGGAAACAACTCACCAAAGACGGAGATACTGTAGAGGAAACCGCAGGGGCGGCTGGACAAGGCCCAGGGGTGGCATTGGACAGATCCCGCGAGGCGGCACGACAGAGGCACGGAGGCGGCGGCTTGACAACAAGCGATGTCGAATCCTTTGACAGTAAGGAAGACAGCAAGGCACCAAGACTTGCTTCTCCCAAACCACACACACGTCAAAACTCAATTATAAGAGCCCGAAAACAACAATGAATCAACAACGGAGATGCCAGCAAGAATCAAGGCTCAAACTTGATTCTTGGAGAAGAAGAAAAGGAAAAGCGAAAGAAGAAAATGAAACAGATGAACGTGAGAAAGAACAAAGAAGGATGAACTTACACGTTCAACAAGGTCACAGGAAGCAAGCCTGCGGCTTTCGAGGGTGAAGGAAACCGTAAGAAAGAAAGTAGAAAAAGAAGGAAAAGAGCGAATTTATAGGAAACTAGAAGAGAGATAGATGGAAGGACGTTTTAGAGTTAAGAAAATAATAGGAAAGCCGGCCCATAAGATAGATGATCGGATCTTCTATATATGGAAAGAAGATAAAACGAATGAAAAACAAATCGGGGCGAATTGGGGAAAAACCGCAGGGGCAGTTTGCCCTGCCGCAAGGGCGGCTAGCCGTAGGGGCAGCTCCCTTTACCGCCACTACAAATAGGGTCTTACATCAGATCCCCCTAAAAGAAGTTTTGTCTCGGAACTTGCAATAGCCCAAAAGATATCACAACATCAACATAGAGAAGTTGAACTCAACTCATATATTCCCACACGGGCACATAACTCAAAACGTCACAAAAGCGTACATAAAACTCAAAAAAGGAAACCGAAATGCAACATCTATGCTAAAGGTACATCCAACTCATCATAAAATTCCGGATAGTTCTGTCGGATACAATCCTCTTGTAACACCCCGAATCCGCGGGATATCGGAATGCTACGGGCGAGACCTCACAATGGTCTTGACCCTTAGCCTAACAACAATTTAACAGGACCTTTCCAACAAGGCACAAATAAAGGCCAAAACCGAAAACAAGTTTAATGAAATGCTACAACTCCAGAATACAACAAGAAAGGAACGACATCAGCCGTCTATACAACAGTGCCAAGAATACAATATACAACAAAGGTTCACGGACTCAAATCGCCAAACTCGACCTATGATGTACGGAACCCCGGCTGCCCACTCCTCCGGATCACTCGGCCACACCTAACCTGCACAACAACTACAACAAGCGGTATAACACCGTTAGCTCACATTCTAGGCATTATAAAGATAACAAGGGCACAAAAACACACGAAAGCATACATGAGACACATCATGCACATAAACATACACATCCGGTTCATATTCTCTTTTTAGGTTATTCCATTACTAATTCCATTCGTTTAAAGTGTGACGCGAGAGACTTATAACTCTCGCCTCTGCCCCCGTGTAACCATCAGGACTGTGGCGGCGCTTAACCCTTATACCCTGAGGGAGTGATGAAGAAGCCCGCCCGTATACCATGCATGGCCTGGTCGCAGAGATCCTCCCAGTCTCCCTCAGGATCTGGGCAGTGATGTCACCGCCCGATATGGATAATAACAATGGGCCAACCATATATACAACCAAATTGCCCTAATCCAGTTTCATGGTTATAAACAAAGGTAAAGCAACCACCACCATCACATATCCAAATAATGTGTAAAAGCGAGCTAAGAAAGTACAAGGACAACCCTACACTTGTCTATATTTTGTGATTATATTTTGTGATTAAGACTAGAAGTCCTTAGACTTCTAGTCTTAATGCTCTCGCAAGATCAAAAACTAAAGCACAAGATGGATACGCTTGTCCTAATCTCTACCAACTAAATCCTCACAAGCCTTGTGAGTCTCACAAGGACAACCCTACACTCACCACAAGATAAAAAACTTCAAGACCTAATGATAGCATGAATTATTGTCTATATTTTGGGACTTGTTTAGACGTTTTATCTTCAATAATCTGCATGTTTGTATGTATATTATGTGATTATATTGTCGTTTCATCTACCTTTACGGGAATCGAGATCTACACCAAGTTTCGTTGTAATCGTAGGTAAAATGGCATATTTTGGACTAAAAAGGAGCAAAAGGAGCTATGAAGTCATTGAAGCTACATTCAGGAGCTTAAGCAATGATCCAGGAAGCATGGCCATGGATTAAAGATTCACTTTGGACCAGATTTGAGAGATTTCACATTCAGTTGTGATTCACCTCGGTTGACTACAGAGTCACCTCGACCGAGGTGATCCAGAGGAGCCGACTCGACCGAGGCGAACACCTGGGACGCGGCGAGAATATTTTATTCTTGGCTGAGATCTTTTATCTTTGGAAAGAGGATCTTATATTTTTGGGCTTTATTCCTGGAAGGAAGAAGATAAGTTAGATCATATATTTTACCTATTTTTATGGGAAGTGATCTTTTTAAGATATCTTATCTTTGGAGAGTAATTTTCCTATAAAAAGGGTTGGATTTTCCACCAATCCATACGCCGCATACCACAAAATATCCGCTATCACCCGGAACAGCCTGCATACATCCGAATACACCGCTGTAGCCATACTTCAGTTGGGAGATTTGAAGAACCTTTTTGAAGGTTGAAGGAAGAAAGTCTATAGCTTTTATAGCTTTTTGAAGGGTTTTTGTAAGATCATCTTAGATTCCCTTCTTTGTTGATTGTCTTGTTGGATTTCTATCCAAGGAACGCTTGTTGGTTTTATAATTGATTCAGTTATTGAAGCCTTTCTCTTAAGGTTTTCTTGTTCAATTATCCTCTTTCTTCCCATATATTTGATTAATACTTTCATGATGATGAGTGGCTAATTTCCTTGTGTGATTCTAGAGTGATTGGCTGAAGGTTGTGGGAAAAACAATGATAGAATAATCTTAATCACAGTAGGACCCTGAAAGTTCGAGTCTTTACCTTAACCCTAAGCATCTCGCTCAGTCGATGAACATCTTGGCCGGGGTGGAATTTGGCTGACCGAGGTGACTTATCTGATCCAAAACTGAGAGTTAAGTGTTAGAGTTTTCCAAATCCTATTCTTATTACACCTTTCCTGGTTCAATGCAAGCCTAGGATGAGACTTACCCGGTAATTCCTTTGTTTGTTTACCAAAGATCATAAGTGTAGGTAATAAAGGTTTATCCTTTATTGGGGTTTGAGTGTGCTTTCATTCCATCTTTGTGAGTTAGCCTGAGACTTACCTGATAAAGGTTGATTCTATTTCCTTAGGTGGTGTATTAGTTTGAGGTTATAGTTCTTTATCTTAATCCCTTGAGACTTACCCGGTAATAGGAGTTACGGTTTGGGATTAGTGAGTAGTGAGACTTACCCGGTGATCTATTCCACTTTAGTAACACCTTCCCTATGCAAAAATCTCAGCTTTGTCCGCTTATCTTTAGATCTTGAGTTGGAACCACAACTAGATGCTTTAATCCCTAGAATTGCATATTTCCCTTATTGACTTTTTATCATCTTTGATTGTTTTAATTGCTTTTGTGGTTAGTAATTACAAAGCTTACCTATTCCAACTTTGTTTTACTAAGTCCCTGTGATCGACCCCTGGAATTCCTTGCTTTTTACTACGATTGACCCGTACACTGCGGGTTCGCATCCTTGTTTTAAGCTTATATCTAGGGTTATAAATTTAAAGCTTGCACACACCGTTTGGAGCGAACACCTAAGACTCAACAAGTCTAAGAACATCGCTAACATCAAACGCTCATCTAAGATCCAAGGCCACTACATGGCATTCCACAAGGTTATCTAAGCCATCCTAGCATGCTTCTAACACGTATACACTCTAGGAGAAGCTAAGAACACATGCTTAAGGGAGGATACTCACTGGGCAAAGGCGCGGAACAGAAGGAAGGAAGCACAACCGCAAACATGAGAAGAAGGCCGCACGGGGTGTGATAGCATGTATTATAGTCTATATTTTGGGACTTGTTTAGACGTTTTATCTTCAATAAACTGCATGTATGGATGTATATTATATGATTATATTGTTGTTTCATCTACCTTTACGGGAATCGAGGTCTACACCAAGTTTTGTTGTAAGCGTAGGTAAAATGGCACATTTTGGATCGAAATGGAGCTGAGGAGCAAAGGAGTCATAGAAGCTACATTTTGGAGCACAAAAGAGAACTCAGAAAGCAAGGAATTAATAAAGAAGATTTACTTTGAACCAGAATTGAGAGATTTCACATTCAGTTGAGATTCACCTCGGTGAGGTACAGTGTCACCTCGACCGAGGTGATCTTGAGGAGATTCCTGTCCGAGGCGAACATCCTGGCGCGGCGAGATCGTATCTTTTGGCTGAGATCTTTTATTTTTGGAAGGAAGATATCTTATATTTTTGGGCTGAATTTCTAGAAGGAAGATCATATATTTGGGAGATCTATTTTAGAGATATGGATATATTTTTATAGGAAATTATCTTTTTAAGATATTATTATCTTTGGAAGATCATTCTCCTATATAAAGGGTTAGATTTCCCACAATCCAGCCATCTTTAATTTGGGGATCATTAAAGAAGCTGCAGTTAGGAGATTTTCTGGAAGTTTTGAAGATTGAAGGAAGGAAGATTCCTAGTTTGAGATAGCGTTTGAAGGAGTTTGTAAGATTTTCTTAGATACCTTTTGGTTCATTGTCTTGTGTGATTTGTGATTTAGGAACGCTGATTTGTGAATTATTTGATTCAGTTATTGAAGCCTTGTTCTTAAGGTTTTTGTGTTCAAATATTCATTCCCTTATCTTATATTCGATTATTGTTATCATGATGATGAGTGGCTAAATTTCTTGTGCGATTCTAGGGTGATTGGATAAAAGTTGTGGGAAAGACGATGATAGAATGATCTTAGTTCCAAGAGAACCCTGAAAGCTCGAGTCTTTAACCTTAACCCTAGAGTACCTCGCTCAGCCGATGAACATCTCGGCCGGGGTGGAACTTGACTGAACGAGGTGACCGTTTCTGATACGAAACTGAGAGTTAAGTGTTATGGTTTGCCAAATCCTATCCTTATTACACCTTTCCTGGTTCAATGCAAGCCTAGGATGAGACTTACCCGGTGATTCCTTAGTTTGTTTACCAAAGATCATGAGTTTAGGTAATAAAGGTTTATCCTTTATTGGGGTTTGAGTGTGCCTTCATCCCATCTTTGTGAGTTAACCTTAGACTTACCCGGTAAAGATTGATTCTATTCCCTTAGTTGGTGTGTTGGTTTGAGATTATAATTCCTTTCCGTAGAACCTTGAGACTTACCCGGTGATAGGAGCTTTGGTTTGGGATAGTGAGTAGTGAGACTTACCCGGTAATCTATTCCACTTTAGAAGCATTTTCCCTTTGCAAAATCTCAGCTTTGCCCACTTTATCTTGAGATCTTGAGTCGGAACCACAACTAGATGCTCTAATCCCTAGAATTTGCATTATTCCCTTATTTGACCTTATTATCATCTTTGATTACTTTAAT
This sequence comes from Fagopyrum homotropicum, assembly GCA_033239125.1. Taxonomy (NCBI): domain Eukaryota; kingdom Viridiplantae; phylum Streptophyta; class Magnoliopsida; order Caryophyllales; family Polygonaceae; genus Fagopyrum; species Fagopyrum homotropicum. The sequence continues at coordinate 81,205,176 of BSWB01000008.1, forward strand.
TGCTTTTGTGTTTATTAGTTGCATTGACAACCTATACTTGCTTAGTTTCACCTAAGTCCCTGAGATCGACACCCCGGAAGTCTTGCTTTTTACTATAATTGATCCGTATACTGCGGGTTCGCATCCTTGTTTTAAGCATATTTCTTGGGATATAAATTTAAAGCTTGCACACACCATTTGGAGCGAACAAGTTTTTGGCGCCGTTGCTGGGGACTTGGTGTAGACCAAGCCGGTTGCGGTTGTCTTTCGGGGCAATTGCTCTTGTTTCTACTAACCACTCTACTTGAGTGCTTTCGCAGGATCTTCTTCTTAGGTTTATGCGAAGAACCCATGCTGGGAAGGAAATCGTTCCTTACAATCCCAAACCAGAAAAGACATACAAAAGACGCTTGAAAGAAGCAAAAATGGTCAACCAAGACAATCGCGATCTTGAGGCCGAATTGAAGGAGGCGATGGAACAACTACGCCTCAATAGGGAGGAATTGGAGCGAGAAAGAGAGCAGACTCGCACCAGAACTGCAGAGATTGAAGCAGATATGGCCGATCTACGAGCCCAGTTTCTGCATCGACCGTGGCAGGACCCAGTCCCAGTTGTAGCGGCCGAGATACATCCACCTCGGATGCCTGTCCGAGATGTTCTTTTTGCTGGAATTCCACAAACCCTAGGACAGAGGATGGACCCAAACCAGCAAGTGAGGCGTCCAGGAGTCAACCTAGGTGATCCAGTGGAGCATGATTATGAACTTCGACCGCAAGTTCTATCCATGATCCGCCAATGCCAGTTTAGAGGTTTAGAGAGGGAGTCTCCGCATCAGCACTTGCAAAACTACGAGATTTTGATGGAGAGCTTAAGACCTTCAAGGCTGGAAAATAATAATTACAAGCTAAGGCCTTTTTATTTTTCTTTGAAAGACAGGGCACTTACTTGGTATCAATCTCTTCCTCCCGGAAAGATCAACACTAGGGAGGAGATGATGACGGAGTTCTTAACAAAGTTCTTTCCCCCCTCCAAAATCGCTGAATTGAGAGGGAAGATTAATGCATTCATCATGAAGGACAAGGAGAGTTTGTCCAAGTCATGGGAAAGATTTAAAGATGTTCTATTGGATTGCCCACATCATGGGATTCCAAAGATAGAGTTGTTGGAGATATACTTCAAGGGATTGGATGGAGCTACCCAATTTAATCTTCAACTACTCTCCGCCGGCACTTTCATGGACATGCCGATTGATGAAGCTTGGGAATTCATTGAGAAACAAGGTTTGCACATGGAGAAATACTCCCACCAAGGAACCGAGAATGGAGTTAAGAGAGTTAATTTCAAGAAGTTCCATCAAACGATAATCAACTCATCTCCCTCAAGAACGATGTGAAGCAATTGAAGGACCTTTTGGTTGCTCACACGAGGAAGGAAGAAGGAGGATATCAAGGCTCAAGGAACAACAATCAAGGGCCCAGGAACAACAATTACAACAACAATAGAGGCTCCAACAACAACAATTGGAGATCCAACAATCAAAATTCGGGAAACCCTTATTCTAATTCAAATTCTAATAATTCTTCTAACCCTTTCTCTTCTTCTTCTACTCCATTGAAGAGCCCGGAGCCTGGATCAAGTTCGTCCCAGCCAGAAAAGAAAGATGTAGTGCTGGAGGCCATCTTGATCAAGCTTAACGCTATGGAGACGTCCATGACTTCATTTTCAAAGGCACAAAAAGCCTTAGAGCAACAATTCTTTAATAAGGCGAATGAAGTTCCAAGAGATCTAGGGAATCTCCCAGCAAGGACAAAGAGCAACCCCAAAGGACAAATCATGGCAATAACGACGAGAAGTGGACTGAAAACTACATATCCAGTGCCTCGGTTGATGTCAGTGCAGACAAAGAACACCTCGGTCCAGGTACAGACGAGGAACACTTCGGTCGAGGTGCCACCCGAGGTGGAGTCCCAGAAGGCGATGGACAAATCTGAAGTTTATGTCCCACCTCCTGCATATAAACCACCACTTCCATTCCCTCAGTCAAGGGCTAGAGCACATCTAGACAAGCACTTTGGTAAGTTCCTTAACTTGATGAATAAAATACATATTAACATCCCTTTCGTTGATGCAATTCTAGGGATGCCCGCCTACGGGAAGTTCTTAAAGGAGATTCTATCAAGGAAGAGGAAACCGGAAGATTTTGGTGAAGTAAGGATGCAATCTAAATCCTCAAAGCTCATTCAAATCATGAAGGAGAAGATGCCACCCAAGTTGAGAGATCCCGGCTCATTTTGCATTCCCATTCAAGTTGGGGATGTAACTTGTGAGGCTTTATGTGATCTAGGAGCCAGTATGAGCATCATCCCGCTAGAGCTATGTGTGAAGATCGGACTTGGAGAGCCCAAGCCGGTGAAGATAAGGTTATACATGGCGGACCGCTCCATTACCCACCCCGTGGGCATTTTGGAAGACGTTCCGATTAAGTTAGGTAATTTCTATTTACCTATAGACTTTGTTGTACTTGATATACCCGTAGATTATCCCGTTCCTATCATTGTCGGGAGACCATTTCTAGCAACTTCGGGTTGCAATGTGGATTGTAAGAACGCCAAGTTGAAATTCAACATTCGCGGAGATCAAGTGGAGTTTGCATTGCTTGCTGCATTGAAAGAAGAGCCGCTGGAGGATGATATCTTCAATATCTATGATGAAGAAGAATCAAGAGAATAGGTGAGCTCTATCCTTATTAATGACCCTCTTAAAAGAGTTATTAGTTTTAGCTTAATGGAGAAGGGTATAGATGCTTTTTGTGATGCAGATATACGGAGCTTAAAGGCACTGGAAGAAGATCCAGGAGCTAAGATTGAGAAACTAATCCAGGAGAGGAGAATCTCCAGTTTCGGTCCCAGTTCCAGTACCTCGAATGAGGCACTTTCTGGACCAAGCGAGGTGTTCTTATTTGAAGAACATCTCGGTCACCCACTCTGGACCTCGACCGAGGTCGCAAGCGAGATGATGTCAACTGAGACTACTGAAAGTCTAGTTCTTTGTTCTAAGTCTACTCCACTGGAAGGAGGAAGCAAGGATCCCCCTCAGAAAGCACCCCCAGTTGTGGATCTTAAACCGCTTTCAAGTCACTTGAGGTATGTTTTCCTTGGACCGGATTCTACATATCCCGTTATTGTAAGCGCTTCCCTTTCCAAAACTGAATTTTCTAAACTGATGCATGTCTTGAGAAAACATCAAAAGGCTTTGGGTTATACTATTGATCTTACTGGTATTAAGCCTTCTTTCTGCATGCATAGAATACTAATGGAGGGTGATCATAAGACTTCACGGGAACCTCAAAGATAGTTAAATCTGATCATGAAAGAGGTTGTGAAGAAGGAGATTCTTAAATTTTTGGATGCAGGCATCATATTTCCTATCTCGGACAGCAAGTGGATGAGCCCAGTACATGTAGCTCAGAAGAAAGGAGGGATGACCGTTGTGACGAATAAGAACAACGAGTTGATCCCAACTAGGACCGTTACGGGCTGGAGGTTGTGTATCGATTACAGGAAGCTGAACGTGGCCACTCGGAAGAATCATTTTCCACTTCCCTTCATCGATCAAATGCTCGAACGGTTAGCCCAACATTCCCATTTTTGCTATTTAGATGGTTATAGTGGCTTCTTTCAGATTCCTATCCATCCGGATGATCAAGAGAAGACCACTTTCAATTGTCCTTGGGGGACATTCGCTTATAGGAGGATGTCATTCGGATTATGTAATGCACCCGCTACCTTCCAGCGTTGCATGATGGCTATCCTTTCCGAGAACATAGAGGAGATCATGGAGGAATGTCTTGATGCATTTTACAGAATAAAGGAAGCGTTGATCTCCGCTCCCCTTATTCAACCTCCGGATTGGACCTTGCCCTTTGAGATCATGTGTGATGCGAGTGATGTGTCGGTAGGAGCGGTTCTTGGACAAAAAAAGGATGGCCGGACCAACGCTATTTACTATGCTAGCAAGACGCTTGATGAAGCTCAACTAAACTACGCCACCATTGAAAAGGAGCTTTTGACGGTTGTGTATGCTTTTGAGAAATTTCGCTCTTACTTAGTAGGAGCGAAAGTTATTGTTTACACTGACCATGCAGCTATTCGTTACTTGTTTGCTAAGAAGGATGCAAAGCCGCGTCTTATTCGATGGATTCTCTTGCTTCAAGAGTTTGACCTAGAGAATCGAGATAAGAAGGGATCCGAAAATTCTATTGCGGATCACCTCAATCGGCTACCTCCCTCTTCACGCGAGAAGGACGACCCGCCCATAGACGATTCATTCCCCGATGAACACTTGCATTTGCTGGAACGTTTGATAGACTTCTTTATCTCATCCCATGATGAAGGTGAAGTATGGGGTGAGGATACCTTCCAGCATGTTTAGGGATGGCGTACGGTCCAGCTAGCGACCGTAAATCAAGCGCTTCTTGGGAGGCAACCCAAGGTATTGCTTTCTCTTCCCATTTTTTAGTTTCGCTTTAGATAGTTTGCTTTTGCTTTTGTTTTGTTTTTGGCGTCCTAGACAGAAACCAAGTACTTTCTAAGGAAGGATTACAACTCAGGAGCAACACTGGAAGGACAGATGTTCGAGAAATTGAGAAGACAAAGTTTGACTGAGACACATCTCGGTTGCTGTCACAGCACCTCAACCGAGATGATTCTTGAGAAACCGAGGCGACTAGGTCTGATAATCCAGTTAGCCACCTCAGTCCGATCGGGACCACCTTGACCGAGCTGACAGCAGAGTCGGCGAGGGGTATAAAAGGGGGAACGATTTCACTCTCTTCCCTCCCAACCCCCTTCTCGACCGCGGTAGCCCCTCACCTCGTTTCTTCAATTTCCAACCATTTTCCACAATTTTTTCTCCGATCTCGCAAGGAAAGGCAAGAGGATCAGATTGCAAGCGAGAAAATGCAACAAAAACGCCTCGAATCTGCGTACTTTTGGGTAAACCATTCGAAAACTCTAACTTTTCTATTTTCACTTATTTCAGTTGGATTTGGCTTTGGTTGCCATCCATTGTTGTTGGAAAAGGTATAAGTATCCCATAGGAACAATTGGTAGTGATTTTGGGGGAAAAGAACTGGAAATCAAAGAGTTGGAATCGAACAGCATTTTTGCCTCGGTCCAGTCGAACTGTGCCTCGGCCGAGGTGTTCTTGAGTCTGTCAGACCGACCGAGGTGTCTTGTCAGCAAAAACAATGACTTCTCGTTCTGACCTTCAGCTTGTCTTGAGAGATACCCCTAGTGGTTCTTCCCTTTCCCCTTCTTCTAGACCTTTGGTCCCGGTGATCCATGATCGTCACCAGGCAGACTTCGACCGTATATGCGCGCGCCCTGTCATTGCGCCGCGCTTCCTAGATGTCCCAGCCTTCAAGTGCCTCCACGTGGTGGAGGACTTGAAGAAGATGATATCCATGGTGGGGCTGGAGAGTTTTATGGAGATCAGAGCGCCAGCCTACCTCGAGCCTACCCTAGAGTTTGTGAGTTTTGTTACTCACTTGCCTGAGAGGAAAGCCATCAAGTACCGGTTGCCGAACCGGAACTACATTGTCCCTATGGATCACTTCAGGGATATATTTGGCTTCCCAACCCCTATAGTTCCCGACTTTCCCTCTCGAGCCGTGGCTCGACAGTTTTGGGGGCAGATTGCCCATGTAGTGGAGCATGCTGATAGATGGAGACCCCTTTGGCACGTACTGAGACGCCCCAGAAGATTAGACAAGGGGAACTTCTGAGTCTTTTCTGGATGGTGACTGGAGGAGTGCCTGGTTTTGGGGCCATGTTAGCTGAGGATATGCATCGGATCAAGGCCAAGGGGAAGGGAGATATCTGTTGTGGAGGACTGGTGACTCATATCGCTACAGTCATGGATCTTGACTTGAGTGCTTTTATGTTGGTGGCGGCTACAAAGCCGCTTGGACTTCAGGAGATTATCACGAGGAGGATAATGGTTCCTCGTGGCCTTACTACTCCTTACGTGGCGATGCCTTGGGAGCAGACTACCCCTCAGGGTATTCCATGGTCAGATCAGTTTACAGTCTTTGATCTACAGTACTGGTCTACAACCTGGTTTCCATACATCCAGGATGCTCAAGATGCTGACATTGCTGCTGAGGAGGGAGAGGATGATGATGGAGATGATGGAGATGAGGGAGAGCCAGCACTACCAGCGCCGGATGATGGAGATATAGTTCCAGCATACCATGGGTTATCCGTTTGACCCATCTCAGTACCCCTTCATCCCGTATCCACCACCACCAGCAGATCAGGATTAGAGTTTGCATGGATTTTCTTTTCTTATTTATTACGCAGCTTAGCATGTCCGGTGAGTTCTCCTGTTTTTAGACTTATTTTGAATCATTGGGACAATGTATCCCAAATATGGGGTATTTATGTGTATTATTCGACGCTATGTATGCTTGTATGACTCGACTTGTTATTTATGATCTTTCTTTATGCTCTATGTGCTTATTTGAGATTACATGCATTCATACAGGTTATTTGATTGAAAAAAACGTCAAAAACTGGTTAAGAAAAAAATTTTTAATGACCTTGACCGGGATGATTCTGGCCAAACGAGGTCGAGTACCTCGGTTGACTTAGAACACCTCGACCGAGGCGGTTTAACTGAGAAAATTTTTGAAACGATTTCTGTGCTCCTTTTCTGGATTTGACATCAGTGATGATTTTGTTTGTAGATTGATTTTCGAATCTTTATATGTTTGAAAGGTTTTATAATATGTTTAAATTGCTAAATGCTTTGTTTGAAATTTTGGCATGTTTAATACTTTGTTTGTATCCTAATTATGTTGAATTTTGGCATGTTTAATACTTTGTTTGAAATTTTGGCATGGGTTATCCGTTAGACTCTCTATAGACCATAGTACTAAGTGCTAGTTTTATACTCAATGTCCTAGGTTGCATTTTATAGCAAGAATCAAAAACATAACAATAGGGTTGCTTATAATGTAATAAGGAAGTCCAATCTTGTGAAGCCTTATACTGTAGGAATCAATTTAATTTCATAACCGGTAATAATATAAAAAGGCATTTGAAAGCTATTTCCTAACGGTAATAACAGATAAAACTTATTAAATATGATAAACTTATCCGGTTATAAACTTCTTGGCAAAGCCGGGGTAGTTGGACTACGCTTCATTACATGTGACATCCACAGGCCATTTAGCCAAAGTACAGTAAGTACTACGTGCTAATTATTTTATAGTTATATCTAATTGGACTGCACAAAACATAGACCAAGTCAAATTAAAGCTAATTATTCTCTTACAATTATTTATATGTCCTGGTTGGCATCGACAAGGCATTTACAAAATTCAAGTGTGGAAATTGGTAGAAGAAGGCACGTCTTGAATAGTTGAAATTAAAAAGACAATTTTGTAGAGTCAACTTGATTGGTGCTGGATATGGCCCCTTTAAATAGTGAAGATGTTGGTACCTCCTCCTCCTCATCAGATAAGAGAAGAAAACAAAGAAACAAGCAAAGATCTAATAGTACATTTACAGTACTTACCGGCAAATCCAAGCTAGGTAAGATGACCAAGGCTCCGGCGGCACTGGCTGTTGTGTTTATAGTGATGACTCTTGCAGGGGAGTGCCTGGCCGGTTCTCCTGCCTTGAGGGTCGGCTTCTACAACCGAAAGTGTGGAAGGAACGATGTCGAGGCTATTGTCTTTGACATCGTAAAGGGTCACTACATCAGGGACCGTACCCTCCCGGCTGCTCTCCTACGTATGCTGTTCCATGACTGCTTTGTGCGGGTGAGTTGTGATTACCAACCCATATAATGAATGCGCTATTTGCTGCGTCATCTAACGTGCACATCATTTTTTTTAGGGATGTGATGCTTCACTTTTATTGGACGTACCGGGCAGTGAGAAAACGGCTATACCGAATGGAAGTGTCAGGAGTTACGAAGTTATCGATGCCGTCAAGAGTACTTTGGAACATTATTGCCCGGGACTTGTGTCTTGTGCCGATATCGTTAACATAGCCACTAGAGCGGCTGTTGTCATGGTAAGTCCATCATATCTACCTATAAATATGTATATATATATATATATATGATCTATGATCGTACAAGCTAACCTAGGGTTCAATTCAACTACATACATGCAGGGCGGGGGACGGTGGTACAACGTAGAAACCGGAAGAAGAGACGGAAGCGTTTCAAAAGCCGCTGATACCAAATCTCTCCCTCCACCCAATGTTTCCGTTGCTGCCTCTATTCAAGCATTCGCTGCCAAAGGTCTTGGAAAGGAAGATTTCGTTCTTCTTCTAGGCGGTCATACCGTTGGTATCACACACTGTGCCCTCATTCAAAACCGTCTCTACTCCTTCAACAACGTTCCCGGCAAAACTGACCCAAGCATCAACCCTACATTCGTCCCTTTCCTCAAGAGAACTTGTCCTCGTAATGGAAATGGCGGCACCCCACTCTTCCTTGACCAAAGTAGCCCAAAGAGTGTCAACACCGTCGACAACGGCTTATATAAGGCAATCATTGCCCGCAAAGGTGTCCTCGAAATTGATCAAAAAATTGCGCTTGATCCCTCCACCAAGTACATTGTTGCCAAGTATGCTTCCAACAATCCTTTGTTCCAAGTCAACTTTGGAAAGGCTTTGGTTAACCTCGGGAGGATGGGAGTTCTTACAGGCAACCAAGGCCAAGTTAGGAAGTCGTGCCGCAGAGTTAACCCCGTTAAGAAGAGTCAAACTCCCGCTAAGACGACTCAGACTCCTGTTATCATCGATCACCTCTTCTAATTCAACTCTTAACAGTCTTTTGTTTTTTGTGCTATTCATTGATTGTCTTTTACATTTTTCAATTGCCTATATCCACTCTCATTACCATTTTATCTTTTTTCTTTTTCTCTTGTACCCAATGATCTACTTAAAAACTCCTTTTGGAGTTTAAAGTTAAGTGACACTAATTAAACATTAATCATTTTTTTGTATACTGGTTTGTGGGTTTGGTTATGAGTACGTATTTACTTAAATACACCTTTTCAATGCACTCACATAAATCAAATGTAGAGGTGTCAAACGAAACGATGCTAGCGGGTTTTGTTCGGGTCGGATCACAATAGATTCGGGTTGGAATTCAGGTCGGCCTAAAAAACAGGCTTTGTTTTTTAATGGTTTATTTTAGGCTGGGTCGGTTTTGGTCGGGTACCAATTGTTTGTGTTAGAATAGATTAGCGGGTACCATTAGTTAACCTATATTTATTTTTCTTTTTTTGAAAATTCATCTCTTATCACTTTTGGATTGAATCCATATATCAGACTTGAGATGTTGCCGATACTTTGAGCATAAAAGGAATTGGGTGTCCTATATGTTGTCGTAAGAAATCAACTGAGACAATCCTTGCTTAAACAATAATTGAAGGATCATATTGTTATGGAATATCACAAATACATGTTAGACATATATTCTACAAGTATAAGTTACAAATACTTGTATTTTTACTAACATGATTGGTAGGAGAATTCTAGAGTGAATTATTGCTGGATAATTTGTGGTAAATTGTACAAGGTGAATTGTTCACGTTCTTTACCTCCCTAATTTTCTATTGCGAAATTCACCTTCACTTTACCTATAAATAGAGGCATTCACCCACTGTAACAAGTGCACCAAGAGCAAGCAAGCAATCTACTCTTCTTGTTCACTCCTCTCTTATAGCTCTAAGTGTTCTTGAACATAACCCACAAAAGTTGAAGTAAACAAGAGAACGAAAGCAATCAAATTACAACACGTTATCAGCACTAGGATTCTAAGTCCCAACTGAGCTTTATTACTACTAAGGTATGTTTCTTAAACATTTCTTAGTCTTTCATTACACAAAACTATTACAACACGTTATCAGCACGAGGATTTTAACCTGAGATCTAAAATAACTTTTGTCAAAATAAAATCATAGTTTTGGGATTTATGCTATGATACAAGCAAATTAAGATTTACTTACCTCTTTTGACAAATTCCCACAAACTACTTGTTTGTCACCACTTGGTTTACGAACTAAGTTTTCTCACCAAAATAATGATTATGATAATAATGATGATGTAAATAAGGACAAGGCAAATGAAAATCTCAATTAAAAATCGATTGTTATTAGCAAGCCGATGAGTAATATCATCACTGGCCATGGATTTTTTTTTTTGACATTGAATAATGAAAATGGATTTAAGGAAGAAGGAGATAAGGATGGTGAAAGTGAAAGTGAAAATGAAAGTAAAATGGATGGATGAAGATTAAAGGGGATAAAAGGAATCGGTTTTTACAATTATTCCCACTAGACTAATTTAACCATATGATCACAATTTATGATACATAATTAACCATTTTTCGGACTATTGACATGTCATCCATGACTACTCTTCACGGACTATTAATGACTATTGTCAGAAACCGTGACTATGACTTACACGACCATTGACTATGACTTACATCATTGTACTTGACGGACCATGACACACAGACTGCACGTGACAGACTACTAACACAACTGACTGTTGACTATTTATTTGCTTATGTTTATGTCTAACATATTACTAACACATGACTAACATATGACTAACACGTTCTAACAATTTTATCATTTTGTCATTTTTCACTTACTTTATATATTTGATTTACATTTTTATGTAGTAACCAATGACAAACATTGCAAAAAGAGACTTTGACATTCTTGACTTATCAGGCCAAAATTACCTTGAATGGAAGGTAGATGCGGTAAACCATCTTAAGGCGAATGACTTTGAAAAAAACAATTGAGGATAATAATGATGCCACTCTTCCACAAGAGAAAGCAAAAGCAATTGTATTCCTCCACCACCACATTCATGAAAGCCTCAAGACCGAATACTTATTTGTGGAGGATCCTAAAGAATTGTGGGAAAGTTTGAATGAAAGATATGGACACCAAAAGGAAGTCTTTTCCCATAAGCTTTGTATGAATGGAACAACTTAATGTTCCAGGAATTAAAGTCCATATCTGATTACAACAGTGCTATCCACATGATCACCTCCCAATTGAGGTTGTGCGGTCATATGATCACTCAAGAAGAAATGCTAGAGAGAACATTCTCTACTATGCATGCCACGAATCTATTGTTACAACAACAATACCGAGAAAGAGGCTTCAAGAGGTACTCAGACCTCTTGAAAGTATTATTAGTGGCTGAAAAGAATAATGAGCTCTTAATTAGAAACCACAACCTCAGACCCACTAGATCAGTAGCAGCTACGGATGCCAATGCCACTGAAAAGGCATCCGATGACAAAAACAAGAATCACAAAGAACGTGGGCAACATTCACGGAACTATAATAGCCGTGGTCGAGATCGTGGAGATCGTGGTAGCCGTGATGGCCGTGATGGTCGTGGTGGTGGCGGTCGTGGCCGTTGACAAGGCTATAATGATGGCCGCCATGATAACCGAGGTAACTATGGTTACAAATGGAATGACAAGCAAAAGGTTCAGACGGGTCAAAAGGGGCCCTCTCATAAGCCAAGAACTGTCTGCTATAGATGTGACATAGCTGGTCATTGGGCAAAAATATGTCGTATCACTTCACATTTGGTGGATGCTTACCAAGCTGAAAGGAACAAAGAAAAGGCTAATAAAACCAACTTCGTTGAAAACGAAGGTGTTGGTAGTTCACCCATGACCAGCCTAGATGTTTCTCACTATCTCAACTTGAGAATGATGATGCATGTGCATTGGACTGAAGTATTGGTTTAAGAACTTATGAGATCATCCTTATTGTATAATAATGTATAATATGTCATGTAATGTTTTCTTTTAAGATCTAGTAGAACTATGTAAAATATGCTTATCGTAATGTATAATATGAAGTCTTAATTAACTTATCTATGTCCTCCTTTATATAATACATGGAACCTTCTAAGGAAAGACTCGATGATAAAGATCAATGTCTTGTAGACAGTGCCACCACACATACCATCTTGAGAAATAAAGAGTATTTCACACAATTGAAACCCTTTAAGGAAAAAGTGAATACCATATCCGGTGTGGCTAAACTTATCGAAGGCTCGAGAAGAGCTCTTGTTCTACTCCCCAAAGGAACAAAAATAGTAACAAATAACGCATTATATTCGAGTAAATCTCGAAGAAATTTACTGAGCTTTAAGGATGTGCGTCAAAATGGGTTTCATATGGAAACCATGAATGAAAATGGGAGAGAATATTTGTGCATCATAACACATGAATGTGATAAGAAACAGATCCTTGAAAAAATACCAAGACAAGCCTCCGGATTATATGAGACATATATTTATCCGGTTGAGGCTAATGTGATATCTTAGAAAAGGTCGGATGACCGAGATGAATTTACACTTTGGCATGACCGATAGGGTCACCCATGATCAACGATGATGCACAAAATTATAAAGATTTAACTTGGACACCCACTAAAGAACATGAAAGTTGTGCCGCCAAGTCATATTAATTGTGAGGCTTGCTCACTTGGAAAACTTATAATGCCACCTTCTAAAAGTAAGGTTACAAGTGAGACTCCTACATTTTTGGAAAGGATACAAGGAGATATGTGTGGACCAATTGCTCCACCGTGTGGCCCATTTCATTACTTTATGGTGTTAATTAACGCATCTACAAGATGGTCACATGTAAGTCTATTATCGACTACAAATGCGGAATTTGTTAAACTCCTTGCTCAAATAATCCGATTGAGAACTCAATTTCCGTATTATACAATAAAGAAAATCCGGCTTGACAATGCAGGAGAATTTACATCCCAAACATTCAATGACTTTTGCATGTCAATTGGGATTGATGCGGAAAATCATGCACGAGCCTTGATCTTGGAGCCCTTTGTGACCTTTGTTGAGCCAGGCAGCCGCCCATACAGACCTAGAGGGCCGCACCAGCGGCTGGCCGCCCCTGCGCCTCATAGGGTCCGCCCCTACGGCTCTGTCTGGCTGCAGCCGTCTTCGTTAACCTTGACTCGTGCTTTGTGCCTGGCTTCCTTTATAAGCCTCCGATTGCTTCAGATGAAGGGTTTCTTCATCTTTCCATCTCCTTTACTGCTTCTCACGTTCATCTTCTCTTTCCTTCTCTCTTGGATCTCTTTTTGATTTTTGTTTGATATTGTGTGTGTGTGAGAGCTTGTGAGCTTGGCCTTGTTGTTGATTGTTGATGGTTGTTGTTGTTGTTGTGCCTTGTTGAGCTAACTTGGGGATATGGTGAGAGGTTTTCAATCTGTATAGGTTCAGCTTGATAGGTTTGTCTTCCATTTCCTCCTATCTTTCTTCTTTCTTTCTTCTTTCCTTTTTTTCTTCCTTTCTAGCTTAGGTTCCACAAGTTTGATCTTGTGGCAGCCTTGATTGGCTTCAACTGATATATATATATATATATATATATATATATATATATATATATATATATATATATATATATATATATATATATATGTGTGTATATGTATGGCTCCTGGATGAAGAAGGAGTGAAGAAGCAAAGGATAGCCGGAAGTGCACCTTCTGCACACCATCCGCCCCTACGCCATTTTGGACCGCCCCAACGCCGGCTGTGAGCCTCCCTTGCGCTACCTTCTAGCGCCCCTACGGCCACCTACACCACCATTACCTTGATCTTGGTTCTACAGGCGTGTCTTGCTTCTAGGCTTGCCTATGGTTGGCATTGCCTCTTCCTTTCCTAGTGTGAGAGTGTAGAACCATGCTAGGTATAGATGAGAGTGTTTGGAGGATGTATGATCATGTTATGCCTTGTATGGCCTCTGAGGATAATTAGGTTATGAGGTTAGGTTGAGGATGATCCTATGGATCCCTTGGGTCTAGGTGTGACCCCTTTCATTGATATGAGATTTACATATATCTATGCCTTGTTATTAGGCAGTGTACCTCTCAAGATTGGATGTTGATCGTGGTTGAGTGTTATATGAGGTTGAGGTAAGTCCGTAGGACTTACTTAGCTACCATCCTTATATTGGGTGTTTGCATGAGTAGTTTATACGTTATATGTTTGCTGTGATAGCCTGAGACATCGTTCATTACCGACCTATGTTTTCTTGATTGCCCCATATGTGTGGCTGTGATAACCTTTCCCTTTCATTCCGCCGTGGAGTCTAGGAGGTTCTCTGATGTCATGACATCCGGAATACAGGAAGGGCGCAGTCCACTCCCATAGGGTACACGGGTTGTGTGACCGACACTACTTCCAGATGGCTAGCAGGCTCAGAGGCGAGAATGTATCGGTCCCCGTGTCACTTAGTTTCATCTATCTATATATATACGATTTGAGTAAATGACCATTATATAAAGATGATAAAATGGGTAAATGTGTGATAGCATGTTGATGTGTTTATCTTTCATGAATGTGCTTGTTCTTATGCATTACCTTATAACGTATGGTTAGTTAATGGTTTCATACCATGTTGTAGAGGCCTTGCAGGATAGGCGTGATGTTGAGTGATCTGACAAGGTGGCAGTCCGAGGACATCTCGTACATAGGATGGTTATGGCTTTTGGGGTTGTTTATGTTTCCTTCATGCGTAAGGATGATCTTTTGTCAATCTCCTGTGCGAGGATGTTGTGCTATACTCGGCTATGATATTGTTTCCCTTTTTGTTGTACAGTTTTATACAGCTTTATGTATTTGTTTTATATTTGTAAGTGACATGTTGTAAGGTCCAGTGAACTTGTTGTCAGGCTAGGGTCACGATCCGCTGTGAGATCCTAGCCCAATGTCGCATCCCGAGTCCCGCGGATTTCCAGTAGATCATGTTCACACATAAAATGGTCTTGTTGAATCATTGATAAAGAGATTCCAATTAATTGCTAGACCATTATTGATGAAATCTAAATTACCACCATCTACTTGGAGACATGCGATATTGCATGCTGCAGCCTTGATCCGATTAAGACCAAGTGCAAACCATGAACAATCCCCCTGGCAATTAGTGTTTGGTAAGGAGCCTAATATGTCACATCTAAAAATATTTGGATATGCAATTTACGTTCCTATTGCTCCACCACAACGTACAAGATGGGTCCACAAAGAAGATTGAGAATATATGTTGGTTTTGAATCCCCCTCGATCATTAGATATCTTGAACCAACAACGGGTGATTTGTTTACAACAAGATTTACTGATTGTCATTTTGATGAAAATACATTCCCAATCTTAGGGGGAGAAAAGAAGAAAGTGGACCCAAGTATGAAAGAAATTACATGGAATGCAACATTGTTATCATACCTGGATCCAAGAGCAACAATGTGTGAACAAGAAGTTCAACGAATAATTCACCTACAAGGTTATGCTAATCAATTACCAAATGCATTTACATACACTAAGAAGGTGGTAAAGTCACATGTTCCTGCAACAAATGCCTCTGGAAGAATTGATGTACCAATTGGACAACCGAACGTGTCCATTACAAATGAGTCTACAACACGTCAAAAACGTGGTAGACCACTTGGTTCAAAAGATTTGAAACCGAGAAAAACAAGGAACCAAAAGGGTATAGCAAGAGAGGCTATAATAACTTATCAAAAGAAAAAGAAAACGAGGATGAGAACATCCCAAATAAAGATAATATCCTTGATAAGGATGAAAGAATCGACAATTATGAAATTGCTATAAATTATGTCGATACAAAGATACAATGGAATAGAAAGGATATCATTGTTGATGATATATATTCCTATTTTGTGGCTAATGATATCGAAATTGACGATGACGACATTGAGCCAAAATCAGTTGAGGAATGTCGTCGTAGAAAGGATTGGCCAAGATGGAAAGAAGTAATTCAGGCAGAATTGAAATCACTTGAAAAACGTGAAGTTTTTGGGCCTGTAGTCTATACACCAAAGGGTGTAAAACCAGTCGGCTATAAATGGGTTTTTGTAAGAAAATGAAATGAGAAAAACGAAATTGTGAGATATAATGCGAGACTTGTAGCCCAAGGTTTTTCTCAAATTCCAGGAATCGATTATGATGAAACATATTCGCTAGTAATTGATGCGATCACATTTAGATTCATAATTGGCCTGACTGTCTTTGAAAAACTACAGATGCGTCTTATGGATGTCGTGACTGCGTATTTATATGGGTCACTTGATACCGACATCTACATGAAAGTCCCACAAGGACTAAAATAGCCTGATGCCAACTCCTCAAAGCCACGAGAAACATTTTCCATAAAATTGAGAAGATCCTTGTATGAATTAAAACAATCAGGAGGAATATGGTACAATCATCTTAGTGAATATCTTCTCAAAGAGGGATATAAGAACAACATTATATGTCCATGTGATTTCATCAAGCGATCCAAAAGTGGATTTTCTATAATCGCAGTTTATGTTTATGATTTGAATATCGTACAACTTCTAACGAGCTTGAAGAAACTGCAAAGTATTTGATGAAAGAATTCGAGATGAAAGATCTCGGAAAGACCAAGCTTTGTTTTGGCCTAAAAATTGGGCACTTAAGGATGAAATCTTTATCCATCAATCTAATTACACAGAAAAAATATTAAAGAGATTATACATGGACAAAGCATACCCTTTACGTTCACCCATGGTTGTTCGATGCCTTAATGTGGAAAACGATGAGTTCCGTCCTCAAGAAGAGGATGAAGAAATCCTTGGCCCAGAAGGGCCATATTTAAGTGCAATTGGTGCTTTAATGTATTTGACTAACAATACAAGACCAGATATTGCCTTTGCTGTAAATTTGTTGTCCAGGTACAGTTGTGCACCTACAAGAAGACATTGGAATGGCAACAAATGTATATTCCGCTACCTTCGAGGTATGCATGACCTTGGTCTATTTTATCAATACATAGAAGATGCCACTTTGGTGTGATATGCAGATGCAAAATATTTGTCTGACCCACACAAGGCCAAATACCAAAACGGGTATGTGTTCACATATGGAGGCACGACAATTTCATGGAGGTCAACAAAGCAAACAATTACCGCCACTTCCTCAAATCACGCAGAGTTGATCGCTCTATACGAGGCTGGAAGAGAATGTGTGTCCCTACGATCGATGATCGACTTCATTCAGAAAGAGTGCGGGATGAAACCTATCACCGAAGAACCCACCATTTTGTATGAAGATAATTCAGCATGCATTGCTCAGATGAAGAAAGGGCATATCAAGGGAGATCATACAAAGCATATATTGCAAAAGTTCTTCTCCACCCGTGAGCTGGACGAAACCGGGAAAGCTGATATTCAACAAATTCGCTCCAGTGACAATCTTGCTGACTTGTTCACAAAATCATTGAGCCCCAAGAAATTTGAAGAGCTTGTGCGCAAGATTGGAATGTATAGATTCGAAGACATATGTTGAAATCAGGGGGAGCATTATACACGGTGCACTATTTTTCCCTTCGATCAGGTTTTTTTATCCCACTTGGTTTTTCCTGACAATGTTTTTAATGAGGTAGTTTCACCCAAGCGTATACTGAGTATGGAGTCATTAACAACCTCTCAAGTTTGATAATGGAAGAAGGTGAACATTCAAGGGGGAGTGTTATGGAATATCACAAATACATGTTAGACATATATTCTACAAGTATAAGTTGCACATACTTGTTTGTCTACTAACATGATTGCTAGGAGAATTTTAAAGTGAATTATTGCTAGATATTTTCTGGTAAATTGTACAAGGTGAATTGTTGACCTTCTTTACCTCCATAATTTTCTATTGGGAAATTCACCTTAACTTTGCCTATAAATAGAGGCATTCACCCATTGTAACAAGTGCACTAAGAGCAAGCAAGAAATCTACTTTTTTTGTTCACTCCTCTCTTCTAGCTCTATGTGTTCTTGAACATAACCCACAAAAGTATAAGTAAACAAGAGATCGAAAGCAATGAAATTACAACACAAATAACCAAGAAATAAGATGAACACTAGGATGTAAATATTTTGAACGTGAGAACAAGTATAGAAGACGATCAAATGTGTTGTTATTCGTAGCAATTGTGTTATCTTGTTGACACATTCGGTTGGTTTCTATTGGACGCCTTTCGCTTCTGAATTGGGTCAACTTACTTTTGATAGGGTGTTCCAAAGATGGGTATGGTTATTCCTGGGCACAACCATTAGCCTGATGTGGAAGTTCTAAACAAATATTTCTAAGCAAAATCTCACCCGCAAAAAAACTTGTTCGCTCCAAACGGTGTGTGCAAGTTTTAAATTTATAACCGAGGAAATATGCTTAAAACGAGGATGCGAACCCGCAGTGTACGAGTCAATTGTAATAAAAAGAAAGAATTTCAGGGGTCGATCACAAGGACTTAGGTGAAACAAAGCAAGTATAGGTAGTCAATGCAATTACTAATAACCACAAAAGCAATTAAAGCAATCAAAGATGATAAAAAGTCAATTAAAGGAAATATGCAATTCTAGGGATTAAACCATCTAGTTGTGGTTCCAACTCAAGATCTAAAGTTAAGCGGACAAAACCAAAGAACCTATTACCGGGTAAGTCTCAAGATACTAAGGAAAGGAACTATAATCTCAAACCAACATACCAACTAAGGGAATAGAATCAACCTTTACCGGGTAAGTCTCAGGCTAACTCACAAAGAAGGAATGAAGGCACACTCAAACCCCAATAAAGGATAAACCTTTATTACCTACACTTATGATCTTGGGTAAACAAACAAAGGAATCACCGGGTAAGTCTCATCCTAGGCTTGCATTGAGCCAGGAAAGGTGTAATAAGAATAGGATTTGGCAAACTCTAACACTTAACTCTCAGTTAAGGATCAAAAGGTCACCTCGGTTAGACAAATCCCACCCCGGCCGAGATGTTCATCGACTGAGCGAGATGTTCTAGGGTTAAGGATTAAGACTCGAGCTTTCAGGGTCCTACTGGGATTAAGATCATTCAATCATCGTCTATCCCACAACTTTCAGCTAATCACCCTAGAATCACACAAAGAAATTAGCCACTCATCATCATGAAAGCAATAATCAAATATATGAGAAGGGAATGAATATTTGAACACAAAAACCTTAAGAACAAGGCTTCAATAACTGAATCAAATATCAAACAAATAAGCGTTCTTTGGATCACAAATCCAATCAAGACAATCAACCAAAGGGAATCTAAGAAAGTCTTACAAATGCCCTTAAAAATCTATAACAAGCTATGAACTTCCTTCCTTCAATCTTCCTTCCAACTTTCAAATACTGCAATGGTAGCGGGTTTTCGGTGATGCGCCGATGTTGAATTGTGTAAAATCTAGCCCTTTTATAGGAGAATTATCTTCCAAAGATAAAATATCTTACAAAGATAATATCATAATAAAATATATCCATATCTCTAAAATAGATCTCCAAAATATATGATCTTCCTTCTAGAAATCCAGCCCAAAAATATAAGATTTCTCATTCCAAAAATAAAAGATCTCACCCAATTAAAATATATCTTGCCGCGTCAGGGTATTCGCCTCGGTCGGGGCGCTCCTCAAGATCACCTCGGTCGAGGTGGTACTGTAGCTGACCGAGGCGAATTTCAGCTGAATGTGAAATCTCTCAAATCTGGTCCAAAGTAAATATTCTTCATTAATTCCATGCTTCCTGAGTTCCTCTTTAAGCTCCTGAATGTAGCTCCAATGACTCCTTAGCTCCATTTTAGTCCAAAACGTGCCATTTTACCTACATTTACAACGAAACTAGGTGTAGATCTCGATTTCCGCAAAGGTAGATGAAACGACAGTATAATCACATAATATACATCCAAACATGCAGATTGTTGAAGATAAAACGTCTAAACAAGTCCCAAAATATAGACTATAATTCATGCTATCAAAATACCCCATACTTGTCCCTTGCTTGTCCCCAAGCAATTTCCAAATCTTAAGTACAAGATAGAATGGATTATAAGTCATTAAAATCAATGAAAAGTTTTTAAAAACATTTTCGGTGGTTTTCTCCACTCATAGATCACTCTAAGAGAATGCTTCATGACAATTGAAATCAAAACATGATCAAAACATTTTATAAATATAAGAAAGTTGTTCATCTTTGCATAAAATCATAGAATGCATAATAAATCATAATCATCGAAATTAATCATGTATAATGCAGTTTAAACCACCAAGTCAATCAACAAGCTCGAGGTCTCAAGGGCTTTTCAAGAGAAGGTCAAGAAACGTGTGAGGGTGGGATGTATATAAGGAATGTGGTGCTAGAATCCGGGAAAGAGGATCTTCACTTTACTTTGCTTTTGAACTTCAACATCTTCTACAATAAGCTTTGCTTATTTTTACTTTTTTACTTTACTTTTTGGGATGCATGGACAGAGGTGCACAATAACCGAAGCCTAGGAGATCAGCAATCATCAATTTCTCGAGATGCCTCAAACCCTTGATGAACATACCATGACCCGTTAGGAATATCACTCAATCCGACTTTGGCAAGACACAAACACCCAGCTATGTGAATGGTGCCGAGTTACTCATCATCATGATTGACTTCCTGATACGCCCCAGCCAAAGGATCCAACGATGCAAGACAAACGAAAATCTAAAGAAAACATACACATGTGTTTTGGATTTGTGATAATTGAAAATAAAGTACAAGATATGTATTGCTAGAGCTTCAAGCATCTCACCATCCACTCTACAATACTCGCATCAACTCTCACAAGCCTCTCACCTATGAGAACTAATGCCTTCGCCCTCGCATCTCACAAAGGCAACCCACCCGGCATCTCACCAAGGAGGAGGTTTCGGCATCTCACCAAAAACCATGTAACCAAATTGTTTTCCAAATATTATCAACTCTCACTTATTTTTCTATGAACCAAGCAAACCTTTAAATAGGGAAAATAAGGCTAGCTAAAAGATAAAAAACAAGGCCAAAAGTCATAATAAATTATAGGCCTTAAAGATCCACATAATGAGGCATTGGTTTTGGACTCTTCACATCTTGACCATAAATCCGGCTGTTAGAAGAACTGAAATTAAGACCCATTGATTGGACGAATCTGCTGTTGAAGTCTTCATCAATATTGTAGCCCTTGAAAGCAGCTTTCCAACAAGTATTTACGGACCTTCATTGGATAAACGTAGCATTCGTTATGACCAAAATACTGAAGGGTCGAATTAAAGTGAAGCCGTTTGCATTGGTTTCCGGATCACATCATCCTCTCCACCTTTTAAAAAGATTCGTCCTCGAATCTTCATGCCTCTTATTGAATTGCATCGAATAAGGCTCTGATACCAAATGATACGCCCCAGCCAAAGGATCCAACGATGCAAGACAAACGAAAATCTAAAGAAAACATACACATGTGTTTTGGATTTGTGATAATTGAAAATAAAGTACAAGATATGTATTGCTAGAGCTTCAAGCATCTCACCATCCACTCTACAATACTCGCATCAACTCTCACAAGCCTCTCACCTATGAGAACTAATGCCTTCGCCCTCGCATCTCACAAAGGCAACCCACCCGGCATCTCACCAAGGAGGAGGTTTCGGCATCTCACCAAAAACCATGTAACCAAATTGTTTTCCAAATATTATCAACTCTCACTTATTTTTCTATGAACCAAGCAAACCTTTAAATAGGGAAAATAAGGCTAGCTAAAAGATCAAAAACAAGGCCAAAAGTCATAATAAATTATAGGCCTTAAAGATCCACATAATGAGGCATTGGTTTTGGACTCTTCACATCTTGACCATAAATCCGGCTGTTAGAAGAACTGAAATTAAGACCCATTGATTGGACGAATCTGCTGTTGAAGTCTTCATCAATATTGTAGCCCTTGAAAGCAGCTTTCCAACAAGTATTTACGGACCTTCATTGGATAAACGTAGCATTCGTTATGACCAAAATACTGAAGGGTCGAATTAAAGTGAAGCCGTTTGCATTGGTTTCCGGATCACATCACTTCCCCAAATCTATTTGTTTTTTTCTAACTTTCAACCAACATCTCCACTTTTCTTTCACTTGCTTTTCAATTGTTTGCTTCCAAATTCCCGGATAGGTAAAAGGAGGAAAATATGTATATGAGGGGCTAAGCATGATCAAGAAGAAGAAGAGAAGAGAATGAATTGCCTTGGTCTTTCCAGGAAGAGAGTGAGAGAACTCATAATGTGGTGTCCACCTTCAAATTCAACATAATTTCGATAAAAACAAAGTATTAAACATGCCATAAATTTCAAACAAAGCATTTAGCAACTTAAACATATCATAAAACCTTTCAAGCATTTAAAGATTTCAAAACCAATCTGTAAACAAAATCTTCACTGAGGTCATATACAGATAAGAAGCACAAAAATCGTTTCGAAAACTTTCAGTTAAACCACCTCGGTCGAGATGTTCTAAGTCAACCGAGGTGAAGTACCTCGTTTGGTCAAAATCATTTCGGTCGAGGTCATTTTTTTTAATTTAAACTAGTTCTTGACGTTTTTCTCAATCAAATAACCTGTATGCATGCATGTAGTCTCAAGTAAGCACATAGAGCATAAGAAACTCATAAATAGAAAGTCATACAAGTCATACATCAAATGTCAAACAACATCAATACCCCATACTTGGAACACATTGTCCCAATGGGTCAAGATAAGTCTAGGAAACAGGAAAACTCACCGGACATAAGCTGAGTTGCATAATAAATAAATAAAAGAAATCCCTGCGAGCTCTAGTCCTGATCCGCTGGTGGTGGTGGTGGATATGGAACGTACGGATGCTGGGATGGGTCAAACGGATATCCCATCATGTGCTGGAACTAGATCTCCATCATCCGGCACTGGCAGTGCTGACTCTCCAACACCTGATGTGTCCGACTATCCATCTCTCGACGATGGTCATCCAATCGCTCACTAATATCGACTGTCAGGGCTGCGTAGGAGTTAATCATCTGATCCGTCAGCTCGTCAACATCCTCTATTTCAGTTTCGAGTGTCACAACCTTAACCGTTTTGGCTTATCTTTGATTCCTTTGTTCTGGGCATGGGTATTTGAGATTAATTCTTGTCCTTAGATCCTTTCTATATTGCAGCCTCAACAACCTTTATAGAGAGTGTCCTTGGGTGAGATATATAGGGTTTCGAAACTTCACCATACTCAACCTTACCTTAGTTATACCTTTGTAACCTCAACTCTGTCCTTATATCTATAGAATATCTTGAATCGATTGCCACAATTGGATACTTGGATCTTTAGGATTGCTATTTTCCCAATTATTTGCAAAGCTTCTATACTTTTGATTGCTCGATTAATCGAAACTGATTTTGTTTCACCAAATCCCGGAGTTCGATACTCTGGAATTCTTTCTTTACTACGCCGATCCGTACACTGTGGGTTCACTTGCTTTGGTTTCAGTTTTATAAATTGAAAACTTATTTGCACGCACACTTTGAGGCGAACAAGTTTTTGGCACCGTTGCTGGGGATTTTGTCTAGACCAAATTTCGGTTCTCGGTTGTTGAGTTTGGGAGATTTTCTCTTGTTATTTGATATCTCTTTTTGAGTGATTTTTGCAGATTCTTTAGGTATATGCGAAAGGCTAGATCTACAAAAGATCTAGTTCCTTTTGATCCAGAACTTGAGAAAACTTTGAAAAAAAAGTTGAAAGAGAAAAAGATGGCTGAAAACAATGAGAGAAATATCCAACCGGAGTTGGATGAAGCTCAACTTCAACTCAAGTTGAGTGAGAAAGCTCGTATAGAAGAATTGCGGCGTCATCAATTCCAAATAGATGAGCTCAAGGCTATGATGCTACACATGAAGTTGGAGATGAATGATGCTAAGAATAAGAAGGTCAAGAAACCTAAGTCCATTAGAGTTGAATCATCCGACGATCAGGATGAGGATATGCCGGCACTAGAGGACATTGATCCGGTGATCCATCCCGTTCGTAACAACCCTAGACCACCAGTTGTTCCTCGCATCCGCGTTGGAGATGTGAGAGTTGCTCATGAAGGGGATGAACCACGGACTCTTGGGCAAAGGATGGATCCGATTCAGCAACCGCGCCGTCTAGGTGTGAATTTCGGAGCTGAAGATATCCAGGAATTCAGTTTTAGCCCGCAAGTTATCACCATGGTTCGCCAAAGTCAATTTGGTGGAACGAGTGCTGAATCTCCACACCAACATTTGCAGAATTTCGAGATTCTCATGGAGACATTGAAGCCGAAGAGGGCTAACAACAACAACTACAAGATCAAACCGTTCTTCTTCTCTTTGAAGGACAAGGCTTTGTCTTGGTATCAAGCTCTTCCAGTTGGAAGACTTAACATATGGGAGGATCTATCTTCGGAGTTCCTTACCAAGTTCTTTCCGCCATCCAAGACGTCGGAGTTGAGAGGTAAGATTAATGCATTTTCTATGAAACCTAACGAAAGTTTGTTTCAATCTTGGAAAAGGTTTTAGGATTTCTTATTGGATTGCCCACACCATGGCATTTCAAAGTTAGAATTATTGGAGATCTACTACAAGGGTTTGGATGTGAAAACACAATTCAATCTCTAATCTCTCTCTTGTGGTACATTTATGGACATGAGAGAAGATGACGCTTGGGACTTCATTGAGAAGCAAGCCCGAGTGATTGAGAAGTATTCCCACCGGAAGGTGGATCCTAATAACCGGAATTAAGGGGATCCGGGAGCTAAGTTGAATCAAGCTGCGCAAACTCAAATATTCTCCCTCAACAATGAGATCAAAGAGTTGAAGGAAGTCATAAAAACTAGCCTTCAAAAGGCGAAACAGCAGGAGGCCAACTACTTAGGGAGAGACAACCACCAAGGCAATAGGAATGATTACCGGAACAACAACAGGAATAACTGGAACAATAACAATAGGAACTCCAACAACAACCATTGGAGATCCAACCAACAAAATCCAAGTAATCCCTATTCACATGCTGAAAATGCTTTAACATCTCCATCTTCTTCTACTCCTTTGAAAAGCCAGGGGCAAGCATCAAATAGCTCAAACAAGATAAAGAAGGAGAAGCTCGATCCCATGTTGGAGACAATCTTAGGAAAGCTACAAGGTTTGGAGAGCTACATAACTTCGGTTGATAAAGCACACAAAGCTTTGGAAAACCAAATGTTCAGCAAGGCCGGAGAAGTTCCTAGAGATCAATGGAAGCATCTCGGAAATACGGAGGACAACCCGAAGGGAAGGGTGATGGCTATCACTACTAGGAGTGGCGTGACAACCACCGACTCGCAACCTAAGTTTGAAGAAGTCCCAGTTGAGAAGAGAAATGATAAGGAGAAGGAGAAGGAAGATGTCTATGTTCCTCCTCCAGTTTACAAACATCCTCTACCATTCCCGCAATCTAGAGCAAGAGCGCGTCTAGACAAGCAATTCGGTAAGTTCATTGAACTCAGGAGCAAACTGCATATTAACATACCTTTTATTGATGCAATTGTAGGTATGCCCGCTTACGGGAAGTTTTTGAAAGATCTCCTTTCTAACAAGAGGAAGCTAGAAGACTTTGGAGAAGTCAAGATGAGTTCGGAATCTTCGGAGCTCATCAAAACGATGACGGAAAAGATGCCCCCAAAGCTGAGAGATCCATGGTCATTTTGCATTCCAGTTGGAGTAGGAGAAGTCACATACGACGCTGTTTGTGACATAGGAGCAAGCGTAAGTATCATTCCACTTGCTTTGTGTAGGAAGGTCGGTTTAGGTGAACCTAAACCGGTGAAGATGACGTTGTATATGGCGGATCGATCCATAACTGATCCCGTCGGTATCATTGAAGACATCCCAGTCAAGCTCGGTAAGTTCTATATTCCAATAGACTTTGTTATGCTTGACATTCCTGCAGATTGTCCGGTCCCGATCATACTCGGAAGACCGTTTCTTGCAACCTCCGGTTGTATAGTGGATTGCAAGAACGCTAGACTAGGCTTCGACATAGGAGAAGAGAAGGTTGAGTTTGTTCTCTCAAATTTGGTGAAAGAGCCAACACTTCGAGAGGATATGTTCAACATCTATGACAAAGAAGCGTCTAGAGAGGAAGTGAGCTCGATCTTATTCAAAGATCCAATGCAAAAGGTCATAACCATGAGCATCATGGAAAAATGAGAGGAAGAGGATTGCAATGTTGAGATTGAAGCCTTGGAAGAGCTAAAGGAAGTACAAGAGGAAGAGTTTGAGAAACTATACGATGGCTCAGAAAATATGAGAACTCACGGTCAGTCGTGCTATTCCACGGCTGTGGTTTCACCAAAACTGGCCGTAAACTACTATTTTGAGAACAACAGAGAGTTCCACGCCCTAAACCACGGCCGTGGTAGTAACAGTGGTGCCATAATTTTAGGAAATTTTATGAACAACTTCGTTCTTTCCACAACTACTCTTTAGTCTTCTTCAATCACTCCTACACCCTTAGAGACTTCTAAGGAAGCATCGGACACACCTCAAGACTCATCAAAGGCATCAATAGCTATGGAATGGTAGCCACTTCCCACACATCTTCGGTATGCATTTCTTGGAACTAATTCTACTTTCCCCGTTATTGTTAGTTCCGATTTAAATGAAGATGAACATGAGAAACTAATGGCTGTTCTAAGGAAACATAAGAAAGCCCTAGGTTATACCATAGAGGATCTTGTAGGAATTAAGCCATCTTTATGCATCCACAAGATTCTAATGGAGGAGGATTTCAAGCCTTCGCGACAACCTTAAAGACGGTTAAATCCGATCATGAAGGAGGTTGTTAAGAAGGAAATTCTTAAGTTACTTGACGCAGGTATCATCTATCCTATCTCCGATAGCAAGTGGGTGAGCCCCGTTCAATTTGTCCCGAAGAAAGGAGGAATGACAGTTATCACCAACAAGAATAACAAGCTCATTCCTACAAGAACCATGATGGGATGGAGGATGTGCATTGACTACCACAAGCTGAACAATGCAACTAGGAAGGATCACTTCCCGCTACCATTCATAGATCAAATGCTTGAGAGGTTAGCACAATACTCCTATTTCTGTTATATTGACGGTTATATTGGTTTCTTTCAGATTCCGATCCACCCGGACGATAAAGAGAAGACCACATTCACGTGCCCATGGGGTACGTTTGCTTATAGGAGGATGCTATTCGGACTTTGCAACGCTCCAGCCACCTTTCAAAGGTGTATGATGGCCATCTTCTCGGAGTATATTGAGGAAATCATGGAGGTTTTTATGTATGACTTTTCAATTTATGGTTCCTCATTTGACAATTGTCTTTCTAACCTTTCTCTTGTGTTGCAAAGGTGTGAAGACACTAACCTAGTTCTTAATTGGGAGAAGTGTCAATTCATGTTTAAGTAAGGCATTGTGCTAGGACACTTGATCTCTAATAGAGGGATTGAAGTTGACAAAGCTAAGATAGAGACTATAGAGAAAATTCCTCCTCCATCTTCGGTGAAGGGGATAAGAAGTTTCCTAGGATATGCTAGATTTTATAGAGATTCATCAAGGACTTTTATAAGATTTTGATACCGCTAACCAATCTATTGATGAAGGATGCAGTTTTTGACTTTTCGCAGGATTATTTATACGCCTTTTATAAGATCCGGGAAGCTCTCATATCATCCCCGATTATCCAACCTCCGGATTGGAATCTCCCGTTCGAGGTTATGTGTGACGCAAGCGACGTAGCTGTTGGAGCGGTGCTTGGGAAAAAGAAGGAAAGCCGGACTCAAGCGATCTACTATGCTAGCAAGACGCTAGATGAAGCGCAACTCAACTACGCCACAACGGAGAAAGAATTTTTAGCCATTGTATATGCATTTGAAAAGTTTTGTTCTTATCTTGTAGGACTAAAGGTGATTGTATACATGGACCTTTCAACAATCCGGTGTTTGCTCGCTAAGAAGGATGCGAAATCGAGGCTTCTTCTCCTACAAGAACTCGATCTAGAGATCCGTGACAAGAAAGGCTCAGAAAATTCTGTTCCAGATCACTTGAGTCGTCTACCACACATTGAAGACGACGATCTACCCATTGATTACTCCTTCCCGGATGAACACTTACACATCATGGAAGAGTGCATCGACAAGATCTCTAGAGGTAACGAACCGTGGTTTGCTGATTTTGTAAATTACTTGGTTTGTCAGGAAATACCTCCCGGACTATCCTATGCACAAAGAAAGAAGTTCTTTAGGGATGTCCGGCAATACTTTTGGAATGAACCTCTACTCTTCAAGAGAGGTCCCGACGGCATCATTAGGAGATGTGTGCCAGAAGACAAAATGCAAAGCGTCATTCGTCATTGTCATTCACTTCCTTGTGGAGGACACACTAGTTCCAACAAAACTAGACCTAAGGTATTTCAATATGGATTCTATTGGCCTACTTTATTTAAGGATGTGCAAACCTTTCCCATCATCTTGCGGAAACCAATACATACTTCTAGCTGTAGATTATGTTTCGGGATGGGTTGAAGCTATTGCCTCTCCAACTAATGATGGCATGGTTGTTGTCAAGTTCTTAAATAGAACTATTTCCCCAAGGTTTGAGACACCACGGACCATCATTAGTGACGGAGGTTCATACTTCATTGCCCGACGATTCGAAGCTCTACTAGCTAAGTATGGGGTGACTCACAAGATCGTCACTCCCTACCATCCACAAACAAGTGGGCAAGTGGAAATTTCGAATAGAGAGATCAAGGGCATCCTTGAGAAGACGGTGTCAAAGACAAGGAAGGATTGGTCTTTGCAACTAGATGATGCGTTATGGGCTTATAGGACTGCATACAAGACTCCCATAGGTACAACACCATACAACCTTGTGTATGGGAAGTCTTGTCATCTCCCGGTGGAGCTAGAACACAAGGCGTACTGGGCTATGAAGTGGTTGAACTTCGGCATGAAGGAAGCGGGCGAGAAGTGCCTCTTGGAGCTTAACGAGCTTGAAGAACTCCGCTTGAACGCCTACGAGAACGCAAAGATTTACAAAGAAAGGGTGAATCGTTGGCATGATAAGCATATCATTTCAAAGGACCTAAAAGAAGGAGATCAAGTTCTCCTCTTCAATTCAAGACTTCGGCTCTAACTAGGTAAGCTTAAATCTCGTTGGACTGGACCTTATTTGATTAAACGTGTTTTTCCCAATGGCGCAGTTGAAGTATGGGGTGAAAAGTGCGGAAGTTTCAAGATGAATGGCCAATGACTAAAGAAGTATTAACCGGAGCTCCCAGTTGAAGAACACCCCGACCAGCCGTAATTTCCAAATTTTGCACAAAACAAAAAATTACACGGCCAAAACCACGGCCGTGGAACGGCTCGAGTGACCATGATTTTCCAAAAAATTACGGGGACTATATAACCTTATTACCTTCTTAAAAACACATCCATCCTCACCTTCCACGCCCAGAACCACGCCCAAATCGCCGACCACTTCTCTCATCCCGTAATTCTTCGTCCGGAGTCCGATTCAATTGATTCTTCAACCAAAAGTGGAGCATTTTCATTCATCTACAAGATCCAAGCATCAAACTTAGTGAACAATCCACATTGGAGAAGGAATTTGGATTTTTCAAATCCAAACCTAGGTTTTATTCTCTATTCTCTTCTTGGTAAATTTGGTTCAATTTCCTTGCAAGATTATAGGAGAATTGGACGAAATTGGATTTAGAATTAGTCTAGGGTTGTGATTGCTGAATTTGGTGTGAATCTGATGAATTTTAAGAGAGACAGTGCAAATCTACGGGTCCGTACATTTCCACGGCCGTGGAATTCCAAGAACAGACCGTGGTTTTTTCTGTTGTTAAGAAAAAATGTTTAGAAGGAAGTCAAGTAGGAACAAGAAGTAGAAAGGTGATAGTTCCTCTTCCTCCCAACCCCCTCCTAGTGAACCACCATTACCACCACCTCCTAGAATCCCTAAAATCCATGAGGATTATGAAGTAGCCATAGAAAAGATTTCAAAGAGACCAATCATAGGACCTAGGTACCTTGTCCTAGAGGAGCTTGAAGAGCTCAATGTAGTGAATGATTTGACTTGGCTCTTGGATAGAGCCGGATTGATCATCTTCTCCGCTATTAGGGAAGATGCTTATCAAGAGATAACGAGGGAGTTTGTAACTTCCTTTGAGCATAGCAATGTTAACCAAACAGTGTCTTTTAGGTTGATGGAGCAAAACTATGAGTTCTCCATAATTCAGTTTGGAACCTTCTTTGGGTTTCATGAGAGTTTTAATGGAAGGTTTCCCGGGGCAGTGAGGGCCAAGGATTTTTGGAGAGATATTGCTACGATCTATGCTCAGTGAGGATCGTTGGCAACCGGCCGACACCAAGGCTAAACTTATATACCATTTAGCCTTGAAGATAGCCCATAGAGTCCTTTCCGAATGCCTTTTCCCTAGGACCGAAACACCACAAAAGATTAAGACCGATGAACTTTTCCTCCTCTATTGCATGCTTACCGGTACTTACGCAGATTGTGCCACCCTACTAGCCTCTACCATTAGTAAGTTGAAGAACAAAAGGGCCGGGAATATAAGATATGGGGGTATATTGACTCACATCGCCAACCAGTTGGGCATAGACTACTCCACTTGCACTAGGATAGTGGCGAGACCTTTGGGTCTCAATGGGATTATGATTAGAGGGATCATCTTTCCCCACCACCGTGCTTCACCTACCGCAGCCATGCCTTGGGAGGAGAGAGGTGGTAGGGGCATTCCATGGCTTCCCGAGTATTCTATCATGCTAGGCCGTCACAACTAGAAGGAGACTTTCGTACCGATGCATGCCAATAGACTTGTAGCTCCTCCATATGTGCCGGATGAGGTTCCAACTGAGGATGAAGATGAGGAGATGGGAGGAGGAGATGACCAGGATGAAGGAGGCACTGAGCATGACTTGGGCACATTCCCGGATCAGCCAGCCGACTTCCCGGAGCCTCCTAAAAGATCTCCCCGTCCATCTAGACCTTCCGGTTCTTCTTCTTCACGTAGGGCTAGTGTGAGTGAGAGGACGACGTGAATAAAGACCCCACCTGCTTGGTATGGAGCGCAGCCGCCATGGATGGGAGCTCCTCCTCCATGGTATGATCATCCACCGGTGGCACAAACTCTTCCTCGAGATGCGCCTTCATGATATGGCCAGCCGCCAGCTTGGTATTCGCAGCTTCCAGATTAGACGGACGACCTTTTGAGGAGAGTAGGAGACTTAGAGGCTCATCAGCAGGCTCATGACATGGAGCGCCAGGAGAACGCCCGGATCTTGAGGGACGTCTACTGCCAGTAGTTTGGGCGGCCTTTTAGCTCTGACTTCTATCCATTCCCGCCGCCTCCTTCACAGTGATGATGATGAGATGATCTGCCGGTTAGAGCCGCTCCACCGCTATTTATGATGTTCCTTTTCTTTGCATATTTTAGTTCATGTGTATGAACTTTTTTAAGGATGAATGAAGCAAGATTTGAGGATGATCTATTGATTAGAAGCGCATTACCAAAAAGATTGTTTTGTTTTGTTTTGCATTCATATTTCATTTTACGTTATGTTCTAAGCTTTTAAAAACCTTGCTTGGGGAAAAACAAGCGACAAGTCTGGGGTATTTTTTTAGCATGATATATGACTATCTTTAGCGCACCTGCTTTAGTTCTTTTTCCCTCTTTTATGTGTGCATGTATATGAGTTTGAAGCATTTGTGAGCTCATTCACCCACTTTGTCGATATAGAGATCTACACTAGCTTCGTTTTGTTTATAGATGAATAAAGGCTTTAATTGGAGCAAAATGTGGAAGGAAAGGACTATTTGATCATGATAGATGTCAAGGAGAGACTTTGGAGGAGCTAAGGAAGGAGCATGATTAAAGAACATCACGAAATAAAGGCTTTCACAAAGGATTTGGACTTCCACGCCCTAAATTACGGCCGTGGACTTGGCCTTGGATCGTGGAGAGTGAATTTGGAGCACAACAGAAAGTTCCACGCCCTAAACCACGGCCGTGGAAACTTGTACTAGACCGTGATTTCCATGACGAAGTGACGTGTCATATTTGCCACGTCAGCGACGGTTATTGGGTTTTTCTCGTAACCCTGTTTCGCCCTATAAGAAGGCTTGAGAAGAGAGTTTCGAGGGGGCGGCTTAGGGTTTCATTTTTGACCTACGCTTGCAATTCGGTGGAGAGTCGAGACGGAGATTAGAAATTTCGGATTGTGGCTTGTGAAAGACGTGATATTGAAGATTGCATACTTTGGAGATTTTCTTAGGGTTTTGCTTTCGGAGACGGATTGACACTCCATTCTTCATTGATCCCTAAGACTGCTTTGAGGATTCATGTTCCATATTTTGAATTCATTAAACATATTACCTTGTTGTTCGGATTTGGGATTGATTGTTTGGTTTTTATAGAGTTTTCGAGGATTTACACTTTTTCTCTTCTTATATTGATATTTGATTCAATGACAATGATTATTGGCTAAAACCCTTTAGCAATTCTAAGGTGAAGGGTTGATAGTTGTGGCTTAGATAATGATAGATCGATCGTAAGAAGATTGGACTCTTAGAGTGTGAGACACCTTGTCGACAACCTAAATTACGGTTTGTTCTTGAGTTCCACAGCCGTGGAAACTCAAGATCTAGCCGTGATTTTCTCTATTTTACGACTTTTGCTTTTGCTTTAATCCAAAGTTAAATATTTTCTTTAACCTAGCCTTGGCTTGCCTTTCCTAGGTAGTAGTGAGACTCAACATCCTCTATTTCGGTTTCTAGTGTCACATTCTTAACCGTTTTGGCTTATCTTTGATTCCTTGGTTCTAGGCATGGGTATCTGAGATTAATTCTTGTCCTTAGATCCTTTCTATATTGCAGCCTCAACAACCTTTATAGAGACTGTTCTTGGGTGAGATATATAGGGTTTTGGATCTTCACCGTACTCAACCTTACCTTAGTTATACCGTTGCAACCTCAACTCTGTCCTTATATCTATAGAATATCTTAATCGATTGCCACAATTTGATACTTAGATTTGTAGGATTGTTGTTTTCCCAATTATTTGCAAAGCCTCTATACTTTTGATTGCTCGATTAATCGAAACTGATTTTGTTTCACCAAATCCCTGAGTTCGATACTCTGGAATTCTTGCTTTACTATGCCGATCCGTACACTGCGGGTTCGCTTGCTTTGATTTCAGTTTTATAAATTTAAAAATTATTTGCACGCACACTTTGAGGCGAACAATGCTTATGTGATATGTTGTGCTTTCGTTCTAGCTGTGATATGTGCATATGATCTGTTAGATCTTGTTTTCTAGCGCAAGATAGGTATAGCTGAAGATGGTTCTTTCCTTCATGCTATGATGTGTGTTAGGATTAGCTGGAGATGGTTATTTCCTCCATGCTATCTCTTCTGGACATATTGTGAGTGGAGATCGTTTTCCTCCACATAGTAGTGTTATGTGTACATTTTGGCTGGAGACGGCTTTCCTCCATGCTAGTGTGATGTGGTTAGTGTTTGGCTAGAGATGATCTTCCTCTAGGTCTTTTTGAGAGTTGATGATAGTGTTTAGAGTTATACCTCGGCTTATGGGTCCGAGAGTATTTGGGATCTTGCATGTTTCGGGACGAAACTTGTTTTTAGGGGGGGTGTCATGTAAGAGCCTTAGTCCTTGGAGCCTAGGAGCCCTGTTGAGCCTTAGTTGAGTCCTAGTTGGACCCTGTCAGCCACCCCAGCGGATCGTGTGAGCTGCCCCTACGGCTCAGGAGGGCCGCCCCTACGGCTCATGAGGGCCGCCCTTGCGTCTCACTGGATCAGCTTGGAGTTCCTTGCTTTTGTTGGTACATACCTTGTTGGTATGTCTCCCTTCCTTCCTTTCCTTTGGCCTTGGCTTAGATGTTAGCTAGGCTAGCTTGGCTAGGACGAGTTGGATGATAGAGATGTGCCTTAGGCACTCGTGTTGATGTTAAGTTTATGCTATAGGCCTTTGTGAGCTTGTTATGGTCTTGAGGGTTAGATTGAGGTTATAGGTTGGTTATGGTTATGGTTATGGAGACGAGTCTCCTAACCCTTGCAGTATGTGATGTTGTGTTCCTTGCTATTGCAGGCGTTGATTTCTTCCCCAAGGAGAAGATGTGACGTGGTATTGGATACGAGTATATGAGGTAAGTCCATATGACTTACTTAGCGTTCAGTTGTGAGTTTGTGTGATTGTGATGATTGTGTGTTCATATGATTGTGCATTTATAAACTAAACTGGACTAGGCTGACCTTTTATTACTTTAAATGGCCCAAGTGTATTATAACGGGTTGTGACCACTTGCCTTTGCCTGCGGGTAGGAGGAGGTGCCCTGAATATGATCTCACAGGAGGGGACGAGTGATGATCACCCCCATGCAAAACTCCTGTGTTACGTTGGATGGGACGGGGTTTTTGAGGCTCCTCGTGTTACAAAAGAAGTTGAATTAGTAATGGAATAACGTAATGAAAGATAATAAATGAATGTGTGTGGCATTGGATGTACGAGATGTTGATGTGTGTTTGTGCTATTACTTTCATTCTTATTCATTTCTATAGCAAATGGTGTATACCGTGTTGTAGATGATCTGTAGGTTAGGAAGACTATAGAGTGAGCCAGATGGTATGACTAGCCGAGAACTTTTATACATTAGAACGCGTGGGATATGGGATCTTTTGTATCAGATGTTTATATTTGATGTTTTGTATTCGGCTTTGTGTTTGTAAACTCTTTTGATGTATCATATAATGCTTTAATGTATTTGGTTTTAATCTACCTCTGCCTTGTTGTAAGATCCAGTGAACTTGTTGTCAGGCTAGGGTCAGGATCCATTGTGAGATCATAACCCAATGTTGCACCCCGGGTCCCGTGGATTCGGGGTGTTATAGAGCTCCCATCCAACACTAAGAATCTGACATTAAAATCAAGAAAGAATGAATAACCATCAGACGAGGAAGATAGTGATGATGATGATGATGATGATGATGAAGATGCAATTGCCATGATCTCTAAGGGTCTCGCGAGAATTCTCAAGATAAAGAAACAATATGCAAACAATAGAGAACATCCACGAACATCAAAACCCCGAGGTAAGTTTTCTAACTCTAACAAGAAAACTAGAGTGCTGACATGTTTTGAATATGGTGAAACAAATCATCTTGTGAAGGATTGTCCTTAAAAGAAGAGGACCAACTTTAAAAAAAAATGATCGAAAGAAGAAAGCTATGGTAGCTTCATGGAGTGATTTAGAATCCTCAAATGAATAGGAAGACAAATAAGAAGAAGCAAACCTGTGTCTCATGGCCGATCATGAAGAAGATTCAAATCTCTATGTGGACAATGTGGTAAGTACTATTATGTCTCAACCTGAATCTCAGCTGAAACAATTCCTTAAAGACATTATTATATGTGACAAGGAACATAGAATAAGGATAAATTTTCTAAAAGAAAAGTTTCTTGAACAAGAAAAATAACTAAGTGAGATGTCTCTAGAGATAGAAAATCATAACACGGAAAAGGTAGACCTTGATGACAATATCAAGGCCTTGAAATCGGAAAATGCGATTCTCAAGGACAACCTCTCCTCTCTTCATCGAAACTATATCGATCTAGAGAAAGAGAAAGTTGATCTAACTTTGACGTGTCAAGACCAGAAGGCTGCACTTGTTAAATTTACTCGTTCAAAAGCTAATCTTGAAAGAATGATGGTTGAACAACAATCCTCACTTAACAAAAATGGTATAGGTTATCATAGGAGCTTTCCTAGAAAACCAACTACCACTTTTGTCAAAGCCAAAGGAAGTATTCATATGCCTACTTGCTTCTACTATTGTAAAAAGGGTCATGTGAAATCTACATGTCCATATAGAAGAAATGACCCTTATATTATTAGAAACATCTATACTCTATGTTTAAGGAAACATGTCAAACAAATCTGGGTTCCTAAAGGTACTAGACCACCAAACATGATCGAACCTGAATATGGACCAAAATATGTCATTTGGTCGACCCAAAAAGGTTGATGTTTGCTATTTTGCAGGATATCACCAAGGTGAAGGAGCATAAATGGATATTAGATAGTGGTTGCTCAAGACACATGAGTGGAAAAAACTCACTATTCTCAGAATTAAAGAAGCAATCATTTGGAACCATTACGCTTGGTGATAAAGGAAAGTGTGACATTATTGGTATTGGTAAAATATGTTATAATTCATCTAACATTATTGATGATGTTTATCTGGTTGACGGTTTAAAGTACAATCTGCTTAGCATCTCTCAAATATGTGATAAGAGCAACGAAGTATTGTTTGATTCAGAAAAATGTGAAGTTCAAGACAAAACGACGGGTGACATTGTGCTTACTGCTCCTAGATGTAACAATGTTTATTCTATGAGTACTAACCAAGTTTCAGGAACTAAGCTAAAATGTCTCAAGGCCTTGACTGATGATCCAAGGCTTTGGCAAAGAAGACTTTGTCACGTAAGTATGCACACAATGCAGAAGCTACTTTCAAAAGATTTGGTACGTAGCATGCCAAACCTAAATTTCAAGGTAGATGAACTATGTAAAGTTTGTACACAAGGTAAACAAACAAGAGGTTCATTCAAACCTAAGAAAGTTGAAAGTTCTTCTCGACCCATTGAACTCTTACATATGGATCTTTGTGGACCTATGCGTGTCAAATCTCGCAAAGGCAAGCAATAAATCCTTGTTATTGTGGATGATTTAGATTTCTTTCCTACGAGAAAAATCTGCAGCATTGTTTGAGTTTTAAAAATTATGTAAGGAGTTGCAAAGTTTGAAAAACCTACCAATCGTTTTTATAAGAAGTGATCATGGTAGAGAATTTGATCAACTGAAGTTTGATTTTTTTTGTGCAAAATATGGTATTTCACATAACTTTTCAGCTCCTAGAACTCCTCAAAAGAATGGAGTTGTGAAACGTAAGAACCGCACTCTTGAGGATATGTCTAGGACTATGCTTTTAGAAAACAGTTTGCCAAAAACTTTTTGGGCTGAAGCGGTAAACACTGCTAATTACATTTTGAATGGATGTTTAATTTGACATATTTTGAAAAATACTCCTTATGAACTCTTTAAATGAAGGAAACCAAATATTTCATATTTCAAACCCTTTGGATGTACTTGTTTTGTTCATAACAATGGCAAAGATAACCTTGGGAAATTTAATGCACGTAGTGATGAAGCTATATTCATTGGATATGCTTCAAATAGCAAAGCTTATCATGTTTATAACAAACGTACCAAAACTGTTGAGGAAAGTATCCATGTTATTTTTGATGAAAGCAATGATAGTACTTTGAGTGGAAGTTTTGCAGATCTAAATCTGAATCAACGAGAAGATCACAATTCGGATGAAGATGAAGATCCTAAAGATCAAGAAATGAATATGCAAGAAAAGATTCAAGATACCGATGAAAACCCTCAAGACCTTGAAACACATCTTCAAGACCTTGAAACTGAAAACCCGACTGGATCATTGCCATGCAAAACGAACTAATTGAGTTTGAGAGAAACAAGGTTTGGAATCTTACTACAATACCAAAACATCAATCCGTCATCGGCACAAAATGGGTCTTTTAAAATAAGTTGGATGAAAGTGGCAAAGTCATACGAAATAAAGCACGACTTGTAGCACAAGGCTATAACCAAGAAGAAGGTATTGATTATGAGGAGAATTTTGCTCCGGTTGCCAGGTTAGAAGCCATACATATGCTACTCGCATTTGCATCTTTCATGAGTATAAAATTGTTTCAAATGGATGTAAAATGTGTTGTCCTAAACGGCTTCTTAAAAGAAGAAGCCTACGTTGCTCAACCCCCTGGTTTTGAATGTGATGAATTTCCTGATCATGTTTTTAAACTGGACAAAGCTCTTTATGGTCTTAAGCAAGCTCCTTGATCTTGGTCTGAAAAATTGTCCAAGTATCTTCTTGAAAACAAATTCAAAAGAGGTTTGATTGATAAAACTTTATTTATCAAAACCAGAGGCAACGATATATTAGTAGTACAAATCTATGTTGATGATATATTATTCGGTGCTACTAATGATTCCCTTTGCAAGGAATTTTCAGATATTATGTGTAGGGAATTTTAAATGATCTTAATGTGTGAGGTAAATTTCTTTCTTGGAGTTCAAGTTACACAAGCAAAGAAAGGATTTTTTCTCAATAAAAGAAAGTAGACTAAGGAATTGCTTAAGAAGTATAAGATGGATCAATCTAAGGTCGCAAAGACTCCTATGAGTTCGACAATTTCGCTTGATCATGACAAAGATGGCAAAAGTGTAGTGCAAAAGGAGTATCGATGTATTATCGGTTCATTGTTGTATTTAACTGCTAGTGGACCTGACATTATGTTTAGTGTTCGCTCCAAACGGTGTGTGCAAGCTTTAAATTTATAACCGAGGAAATATGCTTAAAACAAGGATGCGAACCCGCAGTGTACGGGTCAATTATAGTAAAAGCAAGAATTCCGGGGTATCGATCTCAAGGACTTAGGTGAAACCTAAGAAAATATAGGTAGTCAATGTAGTTACTAACCACAAAAGCGATTAAAGCAATCAAAAGATGATAATAAGGTCAAATAAAGGAAATATGCAATTCTAGGGATTAAATCATCTAGTTGTGGTTCCAACTCAAGATCTAAAGATAAGCGGATAAAGCTGAGATTTTGCAAAGGGAAGGTGTTTCTAAAGTGTGAATAGATCACCAAGTAAGTCTCACTACTCACTAACTCCAAACCAAAAGAACCTATCACCGGGTAAGTCTCAAGGTACTAAGGAAAGGAACTATAATCTCAAACCAACACACCAACTAAGGGAATAGAATCAACTTTTATCGGCTAAGTTTGAGGCTAACTCACAAAGATGGGATGAAGGCACACTCAAACCCCAATAAAGGATAAACCTTCATTACCTACACTTATGATCTTGGGTAAACAAACAAAGGAATCACCGGGTAAGTCTCATCCTATGCTTGCATTGGACCAGGAAAGGTGTAATAAGAATCGGATTTGGAAAACTCTACACTTAACTCTCAGTTTCAGATCAAAAGGTCACCTCGGTTAGACAAATCCCACCCTGGCCGAGATGTTCATCGACTGAACGAGATATTCTAGGGTTAAGGATAAAGACTCGAGCTTTCAGGGTCCTATTGTGATTAAGATCATTCTATCATCGTCTTTCCCACAACTTTCAGGCAATCACCCTAAAATTGCGCAAAGAAATTAGCCACTCATCATCATGAAAGCAATAATCAAATATAAGAGAAGAGAATGAATATTTGAACACAAAAACCTTAAGAACAAGGCTTCAATAACTGAATCAAATATCACACAAATAAGCGTTTCTTGGATCAGAAATGCAATCAAAGACAACAAACCAAAGGAATCTAAGAAAATCTTTCAAACTCCTTCAAAAGCTATGACTACGAACTTCCTTCAATCTTCCTTCAAACTTCAAAACGTGCCATTTTACCTATATTTACAACGAAACTAGGTGTAGACCTCGATTCCCGCAAAGATAGATGAAATAACAACATAATCACATAATATACATCCAAACATGCAGATTATTGAAGATAAAACGTCTAAACAAGTCCCCAAATATAGACTATAATTCATGCTATCATTTAGCGTGTGCATGTGTGCAAGATTTTAAGCTGATCCTAAAGAGTCACACTTGATAGCTGTGAAAAGAATTTTTTGGTATCTCAATGGCACTAAGAATCTAGGATTATGGTACCCACGTCAAAGCTCGTTTCACCTTGTTGGCTATTCAGATGCAGACTTTGCAGGTTATAAGGTCGATAGGAAAAGCACTTCTGGATGTTGCCAATTTTTAGGATCATTCTTAATCAGTTGCACTCCAAGAAGCAAAATTATGTCGCCCTATCCACAGCCGAAGCTATATATC
The DNA here is from genome assembly GCA_033239125.1 of Fagopyrum homotropicum. NCBI lineage: Eukaryota > Viridiplantae > Streptophyta > Magnoliopsida > Caryophyllales > Polygonaceae > Fagopyrum > Fagopyrum homotropicum. The sequence goes on from BSWB01000008.1 coordinate 81,245,103, forward strand.
TAGTTGCGGGAGCCTGTTGTGCACAAATTCTATGGATTGCTCAACAACTTCGTGATCTTGACATTGATTTCAAAGGTATTCCTATAAAATGTGATAAAACTAGTGCTATTTCTATAACCAAAAATCATATGCAGCATTCAAGGACTAAGCATATCTATGTAAGGAATCACTTCATACGTGATCAGGTTGAGAAAGATGATGTTTCGATCTCTTTTATATCTACTAACTTGCAGCTTGCAGATATCTTTACCAAGCCTCTTCATGAAGAGAAATTAAATTTTATTAGCTTAGAGCTTGGTATGCTGAACAAGGAAGTGTTAATGTAGGGGGAGTGTTCGCCCTAAAACATGCGTGCAAATAAGTTTTAATTTATAAAACTAGAATAAAAATAAGCGAACCCGGGGAATTGGTGAAACAAAATCAATTTCAAGTAATCGAGCAATCAAAAGTATGGAAGCTTTGTAAATATTGGGGAAAACAGCAACCCTAAAGATCTAGGTATCAAACTGTGTCAATCGATTCAAGATATACTATAGATATGAGGACAGAGTTGAGAATTGCAAACGTATACTAAGGTAAGGTTATGTACGGTGAAGTTCCAAAACCCTATATGTCTAACCCAAAGACTCCCTCTATAAAGGTTGTTGAGGCTGCAGTATAGAAAGGATCTAAAGATAAGAATTAATCTCAAATACCCATGCCTAAACCCAAGGAATCAAAGACAAGCCAAAACGGTTAAGGTTGTGACACTCAAAACCGAAATAGAGGATGTTAAGTCTCACTACTACCTAGTAAAGGCAAGTCAAGGTTAATTTAAGCCAATCTTTAACTTTGAATCAAAGCAAAAGCAAAGTTCGTAAACCAGGGGAAATCACGGCTAGATCTTGAGAATCACGGCCGTGGAAACCAAGAACAACCGGTGATTTAGGGTGTCGGCGACGTTTCTCACACTCTCAGGGTCCAATCAAATTATGATCGATCTATCATCATCTAAGCCACAACTATCAACCCTTCACCTTAGAATTGCTAAAGGGTTTTAGCAAACAATCATTGTCATGATATCAATAATCAAATTAAGAAGAATGAAAGATGAAAACCCTCGAATACTCAAATAAAACTCAAAGTTAATCTCGAAATCCAAACACAAGTAGTATGTTTATGAATTCAGAAGAATAGGAATAGAAATCCTCACAAAGATCTAGAGAAGTCACAAAGAACGGGATGTCAATCCGTCCTTCAATGAAAACCCTAAGAAATCTCCAAAAGTATGCGACCGTAAGCGAACGTCCTGAAAACTCTCTTCTCAAGCCTTTTTATAGGGCGAGATAGGGTTACGAAAAATCCCAATGACGTGGCTGACGTGGCAAAATATGACACGTCATATGATCTCCAAAATCACGGTTAAGAACAACTTTCCACGACTGTAATTCAGGGCGTGGAACTAGATTACGGCACATCTTGATTTCCACGGCCGTGGTTTAGACCGAGTAACTCTCTGCAGTTCTCCAAACTCACGTCCACGTTCATGTTGCCAAATCCACGGCCGTAATTCAGAACGTGGACTTCAAAACTCGCTTCCACGACCATAATTCAGGGTGTGGTTCTTCTAACTCTTTGTTTTTGCCTTAGTTTCGTGACATCCTTCATCAACGCTCCTTCCTTAGCCTCTCCAATGCATCTCCTTGCCATCAAGCATGGTCAAACACTCCTTTCCTTCCTTATTTTTCTCCAATCCAAGCTTTATTCACCTAAAAACAAAACGAAGCTAGTGTAGATCTCTATATCGACAAAGTGGGTGAACTAGCTCACAATTGCTTCAAACTCATTTCTAAGAACACAATAAAGAGGGAAAAACAACTAAAACAGGTGCCTAAAATATAGTCATATTTCATGCTAACAAAATACTCCATACTTGCCACTTGCTTGTCCCCAAGCAAGGTTTTTAAAAGCTTAGAACATAAGGTAGAATGAAATATGAATGCAAAAGAAAACAAAAAAAAATCTTTTTGGTTGGTGTGCTTCTAGTCAATAGATCATCCTCAAACCTTGCTTCATTCATCCTTGAAAACACTCATATTCACAAACCAAAATATGCAAAGCAAAGAAACTTCATAAATTGCAAATACTTCAAGACAAACATCATAACCTTCAAGCATTGTCAAAATCAAGCATGTGAAACTTCAATTTAGATCACCAAGTCAAATAACACTTTTTGATCTCAAGGACTTTCAAATAAGGCCAAGAATGCGGAAAATGTGGGAAATTTGTAAAGGAATGTGGTGTATGAATCCGGGAAGAAGGACAACACAAACTCTTTTCTTTTTACCATTTGAAATTCCACCAACTTAGAGCTTTCCTCTAGACTTTTTGCACATAATTTTTCGACTTTACTTTTGGAGTTATGGACAGCGGTGCACAATAACCGAAGCCTAGGAGATTGGCGTTTCTCAATTTTTATGTAACACCCCGATTTCTAGAGGACTCGGAATGCTATGAGTTGGGACCTCACATTGGGTCCCGGCCCTTAGCCTGTCAACAACTTCATCGGACCTTACAACACGGCACAAATAAAAAGGCAAAACATAAAGTTTTATAACATGAGCGGAAGTAAAAAGTACAAATCTGAAAAAGGAACCATCCAGCCGAGTCTCAAAACCAAAGAACAACATAAGTCTCAACATTCATGAAATATAAAGATAACAGCCCCGTCCTATAATGCACGGAACCCCGGCTGCCCACTACCGCCGGATCACTCGATCGCCTCTCTAACCTGCAAGGCATCTACAAGCGGTATAATACCATTAGCTGACAATCGATGCATAAGTATAAAGGTAAAAGCACAAACACACAACATACACAATCAGCATGCAACACTCAATCCTTTTTGTTATCTTTAATTAGGTGATATGTCATTACTAATGATACTTATCTTGTGACACGAGGGATTTCCAAACCTCGCCCCTGATCCTGTTTACCAACAAAGAATGGTGCTAATGCGTCTAACCGTCTACTTGCCTGGGTTGGTACAGGGAACCTCCTAGACTCTCGCAAGAGCTAGGCAGATGTTATCACGACCCGTTATCATACACTTGGGTCCATTACGTAATATAATAAAGACGGCCTAATCCGGTTTCGTTATTACCCTAGCTAGCAAACACCACTCATACACAACACACTCATACAAGAAGCCAGCTAAGTAAGTCCGTAGACTTACCAATCTCCGAAGCGCACAAGATCACCTCACTCGAAAGTTCCCTCGGGAAAACGTACAACGCATGTTCAAGACACGGCACACAATCAAACCACACTCTATTCCACTAGAAGTCTTTAAACTTCTAGGATCAACTCCTCAACCACCTAGTCCAAGAAGACTACACTCTCAGTCCATGACCTATCCAACTCTCCTCATAACGATATACACAAAGGTTACTTCCACAAAGCTCGAAACTAACCCTCAACAACATACCACCACAAGCCTCACGTAATCACACTAGACTTCTAAGGTCCAACCAATCTAAAGCATTCTAGTTCAACTACCCTAAGCCAGCCTAACATGCTTCTAGGGTATAACGAGACTAAGGAAAGAAAGAAGGAAAAGCTAGAACGAGATTCGGGACTCACTGGAGCAAAACAACCTTTGCGCCTGCCTGAGCCGCCCCTGCGCCTATCTGGGTCTGCCCCTGCGTCGATCTGGGTCCGCCCCTACGCCTGACAGAAGCTGCCCCTGCGCCTTGGTGAATCCGCCCCGGCGCCTGTCTGTGCAGGAAGTCCGTCGGCTGAGTTCTTCGAATGTGCGGCCGGTCCTTTCGGGTCTCCTTTGGTGCTATGAACGTCTTCTACTTCTCTCACTGGGTCTTAGCCTCCCTCCAAGGTCTAGCTTCGTCATCGAACCAACAAAACAACAATAGATCGTTGACCAAGGATTCAAGAGTGTCTTCCATTCAAGCCATGGAAGGGAAAGGAAGAAGGAAGAAGGAGAAGAAAGAAGGAAGAAGAATAGAAGGAACCTTACCCACGTCCCGTCACTGCAGTCCCGGCCTCACGAAAGGTGGATCCAAGATGGAGCACTCCAAGGGAAGAATGGAGGAGAAGGATGTAACAGGAAGTGCAAGAGGAGTAAGTGGGAAGGAGGAAGAAAGTAACGTGAGTAAAAAATGAGAGGAGGAGAAGAGTTGGCTGCATAAAAGAGGGAGGATACCAAAGGTCTCCAGCCCATAACTCTTCATGGAATTTAAGAGGAGAGTTATAAAAGATCGGAATGTGAACGGTTGCCCAAAACGCTGCTACCACCCCGCCCACGTGTGTCACCGCCCCAGCGGGAATCCTAGCCGCACTTGCGGCTTACTCGACTGTGTCGCCAAAGCCGCAAGGGCGTGAGCCCTTACGCCCGGCTTCTACCCTCCCCTAACTCTATCCATGCGTAATGAAAAATCCGGTCGTTACATCAGATCCCCCTCAAAAATAAGTTTCGTCCCGAAACTTAGGGGTATTAACCGCGGTCATAAGATATAAGCAAGCCCTATGACTAACAAATTACCACATCAAGACCACCTAAGGGTCACACACAAGCACATTAGATATATCACACATACAACACTGCAAGCAACCAAAACAAAAAGGTAGACTACCTGACCGTCCTATAGACGTCTCTAGACCCGCATAAAACTCCAGGTAGTTTCGCCGGATACTATCCTCCGTCTCCCAAGTGACCTCGTCAACCCCCGTCTCGACCACTGCACTCTCATCATGGTTATTACCTTCGACCGAAGGCGTCTCGCACCTCTCTTCAAAACTGCTATCGGGTGCTCTGGAAATGTATGATCCGGCTCGACCACCAGGTCGTCATGACTCATTATGTGTCTCGGGTCATGCACATATTCTCGCAGCTCCGACACGTCAAATACCGAATGAACTCCCTCCAATTGGGGTGGCAGTACCAATCTGTACGCAACCTCTCCTATCCGCTCAAGGATCTCGAAGGGCCCGACATATCGGGGACTCAACTTTCCCTTAATGCCGAAACGTCTAACACCTCTCGTCGGCGACACTCTCAACCATACCTGGGCTCCAACCCTGAACTCCAGAGGCTTGCGTCTCTTATCAACATAAGATCTCTGACGGCTCTGTTCGGCCAACATGTGCTCTCGGATCAAAGTTGCCCGAGCCATATCATCCTGCACCTGCTCGGGTGCCACACCACTCATCCTCCCAGGCTCATCCCAACACAAGGGTGTACGGCACTTCCGTCCATATAGTGCCTCGTAAGGATCCATCCTAATAGTCGCATGCCAACTATTGTTATAAGAAAACTCTACCAAAGGGAGGTGGTCGGGCCACACCTGGCCCCAATCAAGCACACATGCCCTCAACATGTCCTCGAGGGTCTGAATCATCCTCTCCGACCATCCATCCGTCTGAGGATGGTATACCGTGGTGAACTGTAAGCTCGTACCTAAGGCGGCGTGTACCTGTTGCCAAAATCTCGAGGTAAAACGCCCATCTCTATCCAAGATGATCGTCCTCGACACTCCATGGAACCTCACAATCTGTCGGGTAAACTCCTCGTCTAAACGAGACACCGGCCACGTTTCCTTAATAGGAATAAATCGTGCCGTCTTCCTCAACCGATCCACCGCGACCCATATCGCATCAAAGCCTCTGCTCAACCTCAAGCCGGTAACGAAGTCCATAGAAATGTCCTCCCACTTCCACTATGGAGTCGGAAGTGGTTGGAGCTCTCCTTTGGGCATGTGGTGCTCGATCTTGACCTGCTGACAGGTCGCACACTGGGCTACATATCTAGCCACGTCGGGCTTGAGCCCGCCCCACCAATAAGATCGTCGTATATCCTGATACATCTTACTCGCGGCCGGGTGGATGGAATAAGGTGTCGAATGGGCCTCCTGCAGTATACGCTCCCTCAACTCATTGTCGGAGGGTACACATATGCGCTCTTCGCGCCTCAAAATCCCGTCTACACCCACCATAAAATGTGGTGCCTCCACTCTGGACATTCTATCCCTGATCCTCGGCAGTGCGGGACAACCATCCTGTTTTTGCCGGATCTCTTCCGTCAGATCCGGTGAAACCTCTAATGCTGACAAATGACCGTTAGTATCCAAAAACCGGATATCTACCTCCAACAAAATCAAATCTCTCTGCAATTGGGTCTGAACGGTCAATCTAGTTACCGCAGTCTCGCGGGGTGTCCTCCTACTCAAGGCATCGGCGACCACATTCGCCTTCCCCGTATGATAAAGAATCTCTAAGTCAAAATCCTTAATCATCTCTAACCATCTCCTCTGGCGGTTATTCAATTCCCGCTGAGTGAATATGTACTTCAGACTTTTGTGATCTGTGAAGATCTGACAGGTGGGCCCGTAGAGGTAATGACACCAGATCTTCAATGCATGAATGACTGCAGCTAGCACAAGGTGGTGAGTAGGGTAATTCTCCTCATATGTCTTCAACTGTCGAGACGCGTAAGCAATGACCCTACCCCTCTGCATCAGGACACATCCCAAACCTAGCTTGGATGCATCACTCTAAACGACAAAGTCCTCAACGCCCTCAAGTTGTCCTAACACGGGAGCGGAAGTCAATCTCCCCTTCAGCTCTTCAAAACTCCGCTGACAGGGCTCGGACCATGTAAATCTGATGGACTTCCTTAACAAGGAAGTGAGTGGTCTGGCAATCACAGAAAAACCCTTCACGAACCTACGGTAGTATCCGGCCAGACCTAAAAAACTGCGTACCTCCTTGACCGTCTTAGGAAGCGGCCATGATGCAACTGACTCTATCTTCGCCGGGTCTACCTTGACACCCACGGCGGAGACAATGTGGCCAAGGAAGGCAACCTCTGGCATCCAAAACTCACACTTAGAGAGCTTAGCATAAAGCTCCCTATCCTGTAAAACCCACAACACTGTCCTCAGGTGTCCAGCGTGCTCCTCCCTACTCCGGGAGTATACTAAGATATCGTCGATGAAAACTACCACAAACTGGTCTAAGAAGTCGATGAAGATGCCATTCATCAACTCCATGAAGACAGCAGGAGCACTGGTGAGCCTGAAAGGCATCACCACGAACTCATAACGACCGTATCTGGTCCGAAACGCCGTCTTCGGTACGTCCTCCTCCCCTACTCTCAACTGATGGTATCCTGACCTCAAGTCAATGCGGGAAAACACCGTAGCTCCTTGTAACTGATCCAGCAAATCATCAATACGCGGTAACGGGTACTTGTTCTTGACAGTGACTTTGTTCAACTCTCGATAGTCGATACAAAGCCTCATAGATCCGTCCTTCTTCTTGACGAAGAGGACAGGTGCACCCCAGGGAGATACACTGGGTCGGATGAATCCTCTCTCTGCCAAATCCTCGAGTTGCTTCTTGAGTTCAAGCATCTCGACTGGTGCCATGCGGTATGGAGCCCTAGAGATCGGCCCGGTGCCGGGCTCCAACTCAATCCCAAAATCTACGCTCCTCTGCGGTGGTAAGCCAGGCGGCTCGCGAAAGACATCCTCGAACTCACAAGCTACCGGGGTCTCTGCTAAAGATGATCCCGTCTCCTCCTTCATGGCGTAACACCAGAAGGCCTCGCACCCCTGACCTATGAGCTTTGCCACTCGGACTGCACTAATGATTGTTCCAATCTTTCCAAGGTCCCACCCTCGAAAGACCTCCTCCTGCCCAGACTCCGTGGTGACCGTCACTATCCTCTTACTGACGTCCAGAATAGCTCTATGGCGGTCCATCCAGTCCATCCCAAGTATGACTACTTCATGCGCTAAGCGCATGACATGGAAGTCGGCTAACCAGTCACGATATCCCAAGTGGATGGGACAACCGTGAATCTCTCGAGTACCGCGTACCTTACTCCCATCGGGTAACCTTATAAGGAAAGGTTCCCCCTCTACTGTATCTAAGGTTAACATATCTATGCAATCATCAGATATGAAAGAGTGCGTCGCACCCGTATCAAAAAGTACTCGGACTGGAAAGCCATGAATCGTAATAGTACCTGTGGCTACGGGCGCTGCTGGCTCTGCGGCGCTCCTCAACTCAAAGACTTGAGCCTGAGTACCTCTGGTCTCTAAAGTGCCTCCACCATGCCCTCTACCTCTGCCGGGAATCTGAGCCGAACCCTGTGAATATGCCTGACCTATGGCCCAGCTAGCCGCAAGTGAAACATGTAACTGATGGTCTCCTACACTCCGGCTTAATGTGTCCATACTCTCCGCCATTGTAGCACTGACGTCCCATAGAAACCGTTGGTGATACAACCTGGTAGCTAGAGCAGCCCTGAGGCTGACCACACCCATGACCTGAACCTCCAGCTCCTGTGCTAGCCGGTCCGGTCCTCTGTCTCTTGTCTAACCCTCCAGACTGCATAGCTCTCTTAGGACCCATTCGGTCCCTCTCAAACACTGAAGCCCGATCCTGGTAATCGGCTAAGGAGTCATAGCGAAACCCTGCCAGATAGGAGCGTGTAGTCTCCCTTAGTCTCCGAGAGAACAGGTACATGTGCTGGTCCACAGGTGGTGCAGCAGGACCCAGCAGTGACAGCTCCTCCCGGAACCTCCTGATCGTCTCAGCTATCGGAACATCCTCGAATCCTGCCTCTAAGAAGTCCTGCACTCGGTCTCTCCTCAATGAGGTAGGACAAAAAGTCTCCCGCACAAGGCTCAACAACTGCTCAAATCGGGACACTCCGCCCCGCACGGTCCTCCACCAGAATTGCGCCTAGTATCTAGCAAGGTCTGAACCAGCTCCACTTTACGACTCTCAAGACAGCGGATAGCCTCCAGTGCGGACTCCACATGGCTAATCCAATGCTCTACCTCAAGTCCAACATTCCCGTCGAATATGGGAACTCTTTGATGGTTGAAAGTCTTCAACCATTCGTCCGGCCTCGGTACCCACAGCTCCTCTCTCACTCGGTCATCCTCAACAACCCTCACTGGTGCAGCTACCACCACCTTAGTCACCCTCTGAGAGACCTCAGCTGACCTAGCTGGCACCGGCGGTGCTGGAGGTGATGCTCCAGCCCTGTATGCCTCTTGCACCTATTGGACATACGCTCGATACTCCGATGCTCCAATCGACACACAGCCATAATCAGCAGGCCCCTCACTCCGTACTTCGGACCTAGTAGTGGTCCCTTGCCTAACCTCGGGAGCAATGCTCTCAACTACCTCCTCAGCAGGAACGTCCGCAGCTAGCGGATCAACAACGGGAGCACGTCCCCGACCTTGGCCCCTTTGAGGCCTGCCCACATGTCCCGGTCCCGGAGCTCCAAGAGAAAGGGGAGGTCGGCCCCCTCTTCGTCCAACGTAAGTTGTCGCTCTCGTACGTGCCATCTGATAGAGATGTGATTGGTGTAAGTCTACTTTAAAGGCTAGAGAGGACATAACTCTCTTACTACTCTAGGTGGCTTCTAAAGGTCATAATGTAACTATTAAACACAATCTATAACAAAAGTCCAATAAACTACGCCATCGACTTCAGTGGAGGTAGTGGCGGCCCGTGCATTTTATCCCAACCCATTTATGCTCTTGGTTTTGAAAACACAAAATTCAATTTAAAAAGTTCGGAACCCTTGTGGGTTCCGTTTATTTTTTTATTCGGCCTTTTGAACATAGCGAGTGCCGTTGTTGCCAAACTAGGGCTATGATGCCATATTTTAACACCCCGATTCCTAGAAGACTCGGAATGCTACGAGCTAGGACCTCACAATGGGTCCCGGCCCTTAGCCTGGCAGCAACTTCATCGGACCTTACAACACGGCACAAATAAAAAGGCAAAAGACATAGTTTTATAACATGAGCGGAAATAAAAACTACAAATCTGAAAAAGGAACCATCCAGCCGAGTCTCAAAACCAAAGAACAACATAAGTCTCAACATTCATGAAATATAAAGATAACAACCCCGTCCTATAATGTACGGAACCCCGGCTGCCCACTACCGCCGGATCACTCGATCGCCTCTCTAACCTGCAAGGCATCTACAAGCGGTATAATACCGTTAGCTGACAATCTATGCATAAGTATAAAGGTAAAAGCACAAACACACAACATACACAATCAGCATGCAACACTCAATCCTTTTTGTTATCTTTAATTAGGTGATATGTCATTACTAATGATACTTATCTTGTGACACGAGGGCTTCCCAAACCTCGCCCCTGATCTTGTTTACCAACAAAGAATGGTGCTAATGCATTTGACCGTCTACCTGCCAGGGCTGGTACAGGGAACCTCCTAGACTCTCAAAAGAGCTAGGCAGATGTTGTCACGACCCGTTATCATACACTTGGGTCCATTACGTAATATAATAAAGTCGGCCTAATCCGGTTTTGTTATTACCCTCGCTAGCAAACACCACTCATACACAACACACTCATACAAGAAGCCAGCTAAGTAAGTCCGTAGACTTACCAGTCTCCGAAGCGCACAAGATCACCTCACTTGAAAGTTCCCTCGGGAAAACGTACAACGCCTGTTGAAGACAAGGAACACAATCAAACCACACTCTAGTCCACTAGAAGTCTTTAGACTTCTAGGATCAACTCCTCAACTACCTAGTCCAAGAAGACTATACTCTCAGTCCATGACCTATCCAACTCTCCTCATAACGATATAGACAAAGTTTACTTCCACAAAGCTCGAAACTAACCCTCAACAACATACCACCACAAGCCTCACGTAACTCACACTAGACTTCTAAGGTCCAACCAATCTAAAGCATTCCAGTTCAACTACCCTAGGCCAGCCTAACATGCTTCTAGGGTATAACGAGTCTAAGGAAAGAAAGAAGGAAAAGCAAGAACGAGATTCGGGACTCACTGGAGCAAAACCGCCCCTGCGCCTACCTGAGCCGCCCCTGCGCCTATCTGGGTCCGCCCCTGCGTCGATGTGGGTCCACCCCTGCGCCTGACAGAAGCCGCCTCTGCGACTTTGTGAATCCGCCCCTGCGCCTGTTTGTGCAGGAAGTCCGTCGGCTCAGTTCTTCGATTGTGCGGCCGGTCCTTTCGGGTCTCCTTTAGTGCTATGAACGTCTTCTACTTCTCTTACTGGGTCTTAGCCTCCCTCCAAGGTCTAGCTTCGTCATCGAACCAACAAAACAACGATAGATCGTTGACCAAGGATTCAAGTGTGTCTTCCATTCAAGCCATGGAAGGGAAAGGATGAAGGAAGAAGGAGAAGAAAGAAGGAAGAAGAATAGAAGGAACCTTACCAACGTCCCGTCACTGCAATCCCGGCCTCACGAAAGGTGGATCCAATATGGAGCACTCCAAGGGAAGAGTGGAGGAGAAGGATGTAAGAGGAAGTGCAAGATGAGTAAGTGGGTAGGAGGAAGAAAGTAACGTGAGTAGAAAATGAGAGGAGGAGAAGAGTTGGCTGCATAAAAGAGGGAGGATACCAAAGGTCTCCAGCCCATAGCTCCTCATGGTATTTAAGAGAGGAGTTAAAAAGGATCGGAATGTGAACGGTTGCCCAAAACGCTGCTACCCCGCCCACGTGTGTCACCGCACCAACGGGAATCCTAGCCGCACCTGCGGCTTACTCGACTGCGTCACCAAAGCCGCAAGGGCGTGAGCCCTTGCGCCCGGCTTCTACCCTCCCCTAACTCTATCCAAGCATAACGAAATCCGGTCGTTACATTCGAGATGCCTAAAACCCTTGATGCACATACCATAATCCGTTAGGAATATCGCTCAATCCGACTTTGGCAAGACATAAACACCCGGCTGTGTGAATGGTGCCGAGTTACTCATCGTCATGATTGACTTCCCCAAACCTAGAATTTTCTTACACTTTGAAAACAATTGCTTTCATGGCCCTCCCACATCAAACATGCCAAAATCAACTCTTCCTAAATCCCGGATATGTAAAGGAGGCAATTATTTCATTGAGGGGCTAAATGATCAAAGAAAGAAGTAAGAAAATCGAGGTGCCTTAATTATTTCATAAAGAAGTATAAGAACTTATATTGTGATTTCAACCTTTGTTTCTCAATATGATTTAGATAAAACCTTCACATTATAGAATTTGCAAAAGGATAAACAACATACTCAATCTCTTCACAATTCGTAATTCAATTTAAGCATACAATTGTCATCAAAAACTCATTCCACAAGTAGTTTTCATCATAGAAGTCATCTCTAATCTTAGAAGCACAAATTCTTTTCAAATTTTTCAAATTTTTATGGGTTTTTCAAAGCCTTTTTCATTCAATGCAATAATGAAACGTGTAACAATGAAAGGAAACATGCAAGTGTTCAAAGAATCATCAAAGCAAAGTAAGTAGAGTTATCACAAACCAAAGTCACACTCCACCCCATAATTGAAACATACATTGTCCTCAATATTCAAAAGAAATAAAGAAAAGTGAAGAAAACAAAGAAACTCACTAGACGGTGGTGGGGCGGCTCAAACCGGCGATCACTCGACATCATCACTGAGGAGGAGGCGGTGGAGAAAATGGACGGAACTCCGAGCTAAAATTCCGCCCAAACTGTTGGCGGTAGATGTCTCTCATCATCTGGTCGTGCTCCTGGCTCCGGGTGTCATGAGTCTCCCGATGGATCTCTAGGTCTCCTACCCTTCTCGAAAGATCGGTGGCCCACTCCGGTAGCTACTGGTACCAAGCTGGTGGTTGTCCATGCCATACGGGAGCGTCCTGAGGAGTCGGTGCTACCGGTGCCTGCTCATACCATGGTGGAGGAGCTCCCATCTAGTCCGGCTTAGCTCCATACCAAGTGGGTGGAGCATCCATCCAAGTTGGCATCTCACTCACGCTAGCCCTGCGTGAAGAAGAGGCAACAGAAGGTCTAGAAGGACGGGGGAGAACGTCTAGGTGGGTCCAGGAAGGTGTCCGGCTGATCCGGGAATATACCAAAAGTGTGCTCATTACCTCCTAACTCATGGTCATCACCCCCTCTCATCTCCTCATCATCATCCCCAGCTGGGATATCATCCGGCACATACGGAGGAGATACTAGCTTATTGGCATGCATAGTCGCAAAGGTCGCCTTCCAATTATGGCGTCCGGCTATAATGGAGTACTCGGGGAGCCAAGGGATACTTCTACCACCTCTCTCCTCCCATGGCATGGTTGCGGTAGGTTGAGTTTGGTGGCGGGGAAAGATGATGCCTCTAGTCATAAGGTTGTTGAGACCCAAAGGTCTCGCCGCTATCCTAGTGCAAGCGGAGTAATCTATGCCCAGTTGGTTGGCAATATGAGTAACCATGCCACCATAACCAATGTTCCCGGACTTCTTGTTTTTCAGCTTACTCATGGTGGAGGCAAGGAGGGTAGCACAATCAGCGGATCTACCATAAAGCATGCAATAAAAGAGGGAAGAGCTCATCGGTCATAATCTTTTGGGGGGTCTCGGTCCTAGGGAAGAGACACTCGGAAAGGACCCTATCAGCTATCTTCAAGGCTAAGTCATACATGAGCTTAGCCTTGGTGTTGGCCGGTTTCCAACGATCCTCACTAGCATATATCATGGCTATCTCCTCCCAAAAGTCCTTAGTGTACACACCACTAGGAAATCTACCATTGAAACTCTCATGGAACCCAAAGAAGGTTCCAAACTGAGCAACGGAGAACTCATAGTCTTGCTCCATTAGCCTAAAAGAAATGGTTCGGTTCATGTGGCTATGCTCAAAGGAGGTGACAAACTCCCTTGTGATCTCATCATAAGCGTCCTCTCTAATAGCGGAGAAGACTATCAAACCAGCTCTATCCAAGAGCCATGTCAAGTCATTGACAACGTTGAGCGGCTCAAGCTCCTCAAGGACTAAGTAACGAGATCCTATGACCGGCCTCTTCTCGATCCTCTCTAAGGCTCCTAAGTAGTCTTCATGGATAGTTGGGATTCTAGGAGGTGGTGGTGATGGTGGTGGTGGTTCGCTAGGGGGAGGTTGGGAAGAGGAAGAACTAACATCCTTTCTCTTCTTTTTCTAATTGGATTTCCTTATAATCATATTTTTTCAACATCAGAGAAAATCACGGCCTGTTCTTCGAAAACCACGGCCGTGGAACCTACAGGGACCGTGGTTTTGGTCTGTTTTCCTCAAATCTCAGCAAATCAACACCAAACTCAGTAATCACTGTCCTAGACTAATTCCAATTCCAATTCTATTCAGTTGTTCTAAATTCTTGCGAAAAATAGAGCGGAATTGACAAAGTAGAGAAAAGGAAGAAAAACCTAGGTTTTGGATCTTTAAAATGCAAATTCCTTCTTCTGAGTGGATTGTTCACTTGGTTTCTTGCTTGGATCGTGTAGATGATAAAAAAATGCTCCACTTTAGGCTCAAGAATCGATCGAATCGGACTTCGAACGAAGATTTGCGAGATGAAGAAAGGGGTTGGCGATTGGGGCGTGGAACTGGACGTGGAATTGGGATTTTTGGTGTGTTTTGTGAAGGGAGATAGTTTATATAGTGCCCGTAAAATTTTTGAAAATCACGGTCACTCGGCCCATTCCACGGCCATGGAAATGTACGGAACCCGTGGTTTTCGTGATTTTTGCCAATTTTTGAAGATTTACGGCCACTATTACTTCCACGACCGTGGTTTAGGGCGTGGAAGTCTCTGTTGTGTGCCAAAATCCAAGTTTCGTCAATTCTTTCCATCTTTTGCTTCTTTCCTTTGCCCAATCCTTATTCCTACATCCAAAAACATAACATACCGGAGGTATCGAGGGAAACACAAAGCGAAAACAACTAAACTAAACTACTCTAAGAAAGAAAAACAAAAAGGTAAGTGCAATACCTTGGGTTGCCTCACAAGAAGCGCTTGTTTTGGGTCCGTAGCTAGACCATTCCTGTCTCTATTCGAGGGTAATCGGGGCGATTTCCTCAACCGGGAGCTCCGGTGAATACTTCTTAAGATGTTGACCATTAACCTTAAAACTTCCGTTGTTTTCACCCCATACTTCAACTGCGCCATGGGGAAAAACACGTTTGATTAGATAAGGTCCAGTCCAACAAGATTTAAGCTTACCTGGAAAGAGACGAAGTCTCGAATTGAAGAGGAGAACTTGATCTCCTTCTTTGAGATCCTTTGGAATGATATGCTTATCATGTCAACGCTTCGCCCTTTCTTTGTAGATCTTCGAGTTTTCATAGGTGTTCAAGCGGAGTTCTTCAAGCTCATTGAGGTCTAAGAGGCGCTTCTCGTCCGCTTCCTTCATGCCGAAGTTCAACCACTTCACAGCCCAGTACGCCTTGTGTTCTAGCTCAACCGGGAGATGACAAGATTTTCCATACACAAGGTTGTATGGTGTTGTACATATGGGAGTCTTGTATGCAGTCCTATATGCCCATAATGCATTATCCAACTTCAAAGACCAATCCTTCCTCATCTTTGAGACCGTCTTCTCAAGGATGCCTTTGATCTCTCTATTTGAAATCTCCACTAGTCCACTTGTTTGAGGATGGTAGGGGGTGGCGATCTTGTGAGTCACCCCATACTTAGCTAGTAGAGTTTTGAATCATCGGGAAATGAAGTGAGAACCTCCGTCACTAATGATGGTCCGTGGTGTCCCAAACCTTGGGAAAATAGTTCTATTAAAGAACTTGACAACTACCATGGCATCATTAGTTGGAGAGGCAATAGCTTCAACCCATCTCAAAATATAATCTATAGCTAGAAGTATGTATTGGTTTCCACAAGATGATGGGAAAGGTCCCATGAAGTCTACTCCCCAAACGTCAAAGGTTTCCACCTCCTAAATGTTATTGAGAGGCATCTTGTTTCTCCTCGAGATGTTTCCTGTTCTTTGACAGGCATCGCAATACGAAACAAAGGTTTGCACATCCTTAAATAAAGTAGGCCAAAAGAATCCAGATTGCAATACCTTATTTTATTAGAACTAGAGTGTCCTCCACAAGGTAGTGAATGACAATGACGAATGACACTATGCATTTTGTCATCCGGCACACATCACTTAATCATGCCGTCAGGGCCTCTCTTGAAGAGTAGAGGTTCATTCCAAAAGTATTGCCGGACATCCCTACAAAACTTCTTCTTTTGTGCATAGGATAATCCGGGAGGTATTTCCTGAAAAACCAAGTAATTTACAAAATTAGCAAACCAAGGTTCGTTACCTCTAGATATCTTGTCGATGCACTCCTCTATGATGTGTAAGTGCTTATCCGAAAATGACACATCTATAGGTAGATCATCGTCTTCAATGTGTGGTAGATGACTCAAATGATCCGCAACAGAATTTTCCGAGCCTTTCTTGTCACGGATCTCCAGATCGAATTCTTGTAGGAGAGGAATCCATCTAATCAGCCTTGGTTTCGCATCCTTCTTGGCAAGTAGATACCGGATCGCAGAATGGTCCGTGTATACAATCACCTTTGCACCTACAAGATAAGAATGAAACTTTTCAAAGGCATATACAATAGCTAAGAATTCCTTTTCAGTTGTGGCGTAGTTGAGCTGCACTTCGTCTAGCGTCTTGCTAGCATAATAGATAGCATGGGTTCGGCCTTCTTTCTTTTGCCCAAGCACAGCTCCAATAGCTACGTCACTCGCATCACACATAACCTCGAACAGGAGATTCCAGTCCGGAGGTTGGATAATCGGGGCTGAGATGAGAGCTTCCTGGATCTTGTAGAAAGCATCTAAACAATCCTGTGAGAAATCAAAAACTGCATCCTTCATCAATAGATTAGTAAGCGGTTTCGATATCTTAGAAAAGTCCTTGATAAAACGTCTATAGGATCCAACATGTCCTAGAAAACTTTTTATCCCCTTCACCGAAGATGGAGGAGGAAGTTTCTCTATGATCTCTATCCTAGACTTGTCTACCTCAATCCCTCTACTAGAGATTAAGTGTCCTAGCACGATGCCTTCCTTTACCATGAATTGACACTTCTCCCAATTAAGAACTAGGTTAGTGTCTTCACACCTTTGCAACACAAGAGAGAGGCTAGAAAGACAATTATTAAATGAAGAACCATAAACAGAAAAATCGTCCATAAAAACCTCCATTATCTCTTCAATGCACTCCGAGAAGATGTCCATCATGCACCTTTGAAAGGTGGATGGGGCGTTGCAAAGCCCGAATGGCATCCGTCTATAGGCAAACGTCCCCCATGGGCACGTAAATGTGGTCTTCTCTTGATCGTCCGGATGGATCGAAATTTAGAAGAAACCACTATAACCGTCAAGATAGCAAAAATAGAAATGTTGTGCTAACCTCTACAAGCATTTGATCAATGAATGATAATGGGAAGTGATCCTTCCTAGTTGCATTGTTCAGCTTGCGGTAATCAATGCACATCCTCCATCTCGTCACGGTTCTTGTAGAAATGAGCTCATTGTTCTTGTTAGTGATAACCGTTATTCCTCCTTTCTTTGGAACAACTTGAACGGGGCTCACCCACTTGCTATCGGAGATAGGATAGATGATACCTGTGTCAAGTAACTTAAGAATTTCCTTCTTAACAACCTACTTCATGATCAGATTTAACCGTCTTTGAGGTTGTCGTGAAGGCTTAAAATGTTCCTCCATTAGAATCTTGTGCATACATAATGATGGTTTAATTCCTACAAGATCCTCTATAGTATAACCTAAGGCTTTCCTATGTTTCCTTAGAACAGCCATTAGTTTTTCATGTTCATCTTCACTTAATTCAGAACTAACAATTACGGTGAAAAGTAGAATTAGTTCCAAAAAATGCATACCGAAGATGTGTGGGAAGTGGCTTCAATTCCATTGTTATTGATGCCTTTGATGAGTCTTGAGGTGTGTCCGACGATTCCTTTGAAGTCTCTAAGGGTGTGGGAGTGATGGAAGAAGACTCAAGAGTATTTGTGGAGAGAACGGAATTGTTCTCAAAAATACCCAAAATTACAAAACCACTGTTACTTCCACGGCCGTGGTTCAGGGCGTGGAAGTCAATTACGGCATCACTGGTGATGCCGTAATTGGCCGTGTAACTTACTGGAGCTCTCCGAATAGCTGGTTATGGTTATCTTGGGGGAAATCACGGCCGTGGAATAGCACGACTGGCTGTGGTTCCTCACGTTTTCTGACCCATCATAGAGTTTTTCAAACTCTTCCTCTTGCACTTCCTTTAGCTTCTCTAAGGCTTCAATCTCCTCATTGCAATCCTCTTCCTCGATCTCCCTTTTCCATGATACTCATGGTAATGGCCTTTCGCAATGGATCTTTGAATAGAATCGAGCTCACTTCTTTTCTAGATGCTTCCTCATCATAGATATTGAACATGTCCTTTCCAAGAGCTGACTCTTTCACCAAAGTTGAGAGAACAAACTCAACCTTCTCTTCACCTATATCGAAAGCCAGTCTAGCATTCTTGCAATCCACGATGCAACCGGATGTTGCAAGAAACGGTCTTCCGAGTATGATCGGAATCGGACAATCTGCAGGAATGTCAAGCACAACAAAATCAATTGGAATGTAAAACTTACCGCTCTTGACTGGGACTTCTTCAATGATACCGACGGGACAAGTTATGGATCCCTCCGCCATGTATAACATCATCTTCACCTGTTTAGGTTCACCTAAACCGATCTTCCTACACAAAGCAAGCGGAATAATGCTTACGCTTGCTCCCAAGTCACAAAGGGTGTCACATGTGACTTCTCCTACTCTAATTGGAATGAAAAATGACCCCGGATCACTCAGCTTTGGGGGTATCTTTTCAGTCATTGTTTTGATGAGCTCCAAAGATTCCGAACTCATCTTGACTTCTCCAAAGTCTTCTAGCTTCCTCTTGTTGGAGAGGAGCTCTTTCAAGAACTTCCCATAAGCGGGCATACCTACAATTGCATCAATGAAAGGTATATTAATATGTAGTTTGCTCATGAGTTCAATGAACTTACCGAATTACTTGTCTAGGCGCTCTCTTGCTCTGAACTGCGGAAATGGTAGGGGAGGTTTATAAGCTGGAGGAGGAACATAAACGTCTTCCTTCTCCTTCCCCTTCTCTTTCTCCTTCTGAGTTGGGACTTCCACAAACTTGGGCTATGGGTCGGTGGTTGTAACGACACTCCTAGTGGTGATAGCCAACACCCTTCCCTTTGGGTTGTCCTCCGTTTCCCGGGAAGCTTTCCTTGATCTCTAGGAACTTCTTCAGCCTTGCTGAACATATGGTTTTCTAAAGATTTTTGAGCTTTATCAACCTTAGTTATGTAGCACTCTAGTCCTTGAAGCTTTCCTAGAATCGTCTCCAACATGGGATCGGGCTTCTCCTTCTCCTTATTGCTTGAACCATTTGATGTTTGCCCCTGGCTTTTCAAAGGGGTAGAAGAAGAGGGAGATGTTAGTGAATTTCCAGAATTTGAATAGGGATTACCGAATTTTGTTGTTGGTTGGAACGCTAATTGTTGTTGGAATTTCGATTGTTGTTGTTATTCTAATTGTTGTTGTTCCAATTGTTGTTGTTCCAGTTGTTGTTCCTATTCCCTTGGTTGTTGTTGTTGTTGCCTAGGTAGCCAACATCTTGCTCATTTGGCTTTTAAAGGCCAGCTCTAATAATTTCCTTCAACTCTTTGATTTCGGTGTTGAGGGAAAAGATTTGAGTTTGTGCAGCTTGTGTTAGTTTCACTCCCGGTTCTACCTTCCGGTGGGAGTACTTGTCAATCACTTGGGCTTGCTTCTCAATGAAGTCCCAAGCGTCATCCTCTCTCATTCATGAATGTACCACAAGAGAGAGATTGGAGGTTGAATTGTGTGTCCACATCCAACCCCTTGTAGTAAATCTCTAATAACTCCAAATTTTGAAATGCCATGGTGTGGGCAATCCAATAAAAGGTCCTGAAATCTTTCCCATGATTGAAACAAACTTTCGTTAGCTTTCATAGAAAATGCATTAATTTTACCTTTCAATTCCGCCGTCTTGGAAGGCGGAAAGAACTTGGTGAGGAACTCCGAAGATAGATCCTCCCATGTGGCAAGCTTTCCAGTTGGAAGAGCTTGATACCAAGATAGAGTTTTGTCCTTCAATGAGAAGAAGAACGGCCTGATCTTGTAGTTGTTGTTAGTAGCCCTTTAAGGCTTCAATTTCTCCATGAGAATCTCAAAATTCTATAAATGTTGGTGTGGAGATTCAACACTAGTTCCACAAAATTGACTTTGGCGAACCATGGTGATAACTTGCGGGCTAAAACTGAACTCCTGGATGTCCTCAGCTCCAAAATTCACACCTAGATGGCGTGGTTGCTGAATTGGATCCATCCTTTGCCCGAGAGTACGTGGTTCATCCCCTACATTAGCAACTCTCACATCTCTAGCGGGAATGCGAGGAACAACCGGTGGCCTTGGGTTGTTACAAACGGGGTGAATCACTGGATCAATATCCTCAAGTGGTGGCATATCTTCATCCTCATCGTCAGATGATTCAACTCTAATGGACTTAGTTAGTTTCTTGACCTTCTTCTTCTTATCATCATTCAACTCCAACTTCAAGTCCAGCATCATAGCTTTGAGTTCATCAATTTGGAATTGATGACTCGTTAACTCGTCCAAACGAGCTTTCTAACTTAACTTAAGTTGAAGTTGAGCTTCATCCAACTCAGCTTGGATGTTTCTTTCATTGTTTTTGGCCATCTTTTTCTCTTTCAACTTTCTTCTTAAAGTTCTCTCAAGTTCTGGATCGAAAGGAACTAGATCTTTGGTAGATCTAGTCTTTCGCATATACCTAAAGAATCTGTAAAAAAAAAACACTCACAAAAAGATATCAAATAACAAGAGCAAAAGCTCCCAATCCCGACAACCAAAAACTGGAATTGGTCTTGACCAACTCCCCGGCAACGGCGCCAAAAACTTGTTTGCCCTAAAACGTGCGTGCAAATAAGTTTTAATTTATAAAACTAGAATAAAAGCAAGCGAACCCGCAGTGTACGGATCGGCGTATGTTAGCAAGTATTCCACAGTATCGAACTCAGGGAATTGGTGAAACAAAATCAGTTTCAAGTAATCGAGCAATCAAAAGTATGGAAGCTTTGCAAATATTGGGGAAAACAGCAACCCTAAAGATCCAAGTATCAAACTGTGAAAATCGATTCAAGATATACTATATATATATATAAGGAAAGAGTTGAGAATTGAAAAGTTATAATAAGGTAAGGTTATGTACGGTGAAGTTCCAAAACGCTATATGTCTAACCCAAAGACTCCCTCTATAAAGGTTGTTGAGGCTGCAGTATTGAAAGGATCTAAAGATAAGAATTAATCTCAAATACTCATGACCAAAGCCAAGGATTAAAGACAAGCCAAAACGGTTAAGGTTGTGACAATCGAAACCGAAATAGAGGATGTTGAGTCTCACTACTACCTAGTAAAGGCAAGCCGAGGCTAGGTTAAAGTTAATCTTTAACTTTGGATCAAAGCAAAAGCAAAGTTCGTAAACCAGGGGAAATCGCGGCTAGATCTTGAGAATCACGGCCGTGGAAATCAAGAACAGCCCATGATTTAGGGTGTCGACGACGTTTCTCACACTCTCAGGGTCCAATCAAATTACGATCGATCTATCATCATCTAAGCCACAACTATAAACCCTTCACCTTAGAATTGCTAAAGGGTTTTAGCAAACAATCATTGTCATGATACCAGTAATCAAATTAGGAAGAATGAAAGATGAAAACCCTCGAAAACTCAAAGGCAATCTTGAAATCCAAACACAAGTAGTATGTTTATGAATTCAGAAGAATAGGAATAGAAATCCTCACAAAGATGTAGAGAAGTCACAAAGAACGAGATGTCAATCCGTCCTTCAATGAAAACCCTAAGAAATCTCCAAAAGTATGCGACCGTAAGCAAACGTCCTGAAAACTCTCTTCTAAGGCCTTTTTATAGGGCGAGATAGGGTTACAAAAAAGCCCAATGACGTGGCTGACGTGGAAAAATATGACACGTCACAGGATCTCCAAAATCACGGTTAAGAACAACTTTCCACGACCGTAACTCAGGGCGTGGAACGAGATTACGGCGCATCATGATTTCCACGGCCGTGGTTTAGACAGTGTAACTCTCTGCAGTGCTCCAAACTCACGTCCACGTTCATGTTGCCAAATCCACAGCCGTAATTCAGAGCGTGGACTTCAAAACTCACTTCCACGGCCGTAATTCAAGGCGTGGTTCTTCTAACTCCTTGTTTTTGCCTTAGTTTCGTGACATCCTTCATTCACGCTCCTTCCTTAGCCTCTCCAATGCATCTCCTTTCCATCAAGCATGGTAAAACACTCCTCTCCTTCCTTATTTTGCTCCAATCCAAGCTTTATTCACCTAAAAACAAAACGAAGCTAGTGTAGATCTCTATATCGACAAAGTGGGTGAACACGCTCACAATTGCTTCAAACTCATTTATAAGAACACAATAAAGAGGGAAAAACAACTAAAAACAAGTGCCTAAAATATAGTCATATTTCATGCTAACAGGGAGTAAATCATTTTATTTTCTCCTTCGTATGCAGCCCAGTTATCTTTTTCAAGGGCCTTAAAATGAAATTCAAGGGCCTTGAAACAAGATTCAACGGTAAATTGATTTACACGGATCATTTAGGAATTCATATCTTTTAGATATTCAAATTCCTAAAAAAATTTTAAAGTTTTCTTTAAAAGAGATTTCAAAAGACTTTATTTTCAAATTTAAAGAATTTTGAAAAGTGGTTACAAAATTTATGGAAAGAATTTTAATCAACAATGATTCTCCCAAGATTTTGAGTTCCTCAATATCTTAGTGATCTTATGTTGATGTAACTTCTTCCCTTAAATACTACTTCTCTTCTTTCTTTATCTCTTCCGCTTCATCTTCTCTTTGCAAACTCAGTGCTTTACTCTTTCAATTTTTCACAAACCCGCTTCCTCTCTCTCTCTCAAACATTTTCATGGCTTCCAAGAGATCTTCAGTTGATGATGCCGCATCATCGGCCCCCAAACGACCAAGATTTTTTCAGATCTTCCCCGACTCAGATTCTGACTCAAGCTTAGGTTCATATCCAAGCTCTAGTGCCCCATTTCATATGGATGATGTGAAATTTTTGCCAAGATGGGCCTTCCCTCACACTGGTTTGGAAGTCAAATAGCCGTCAAGAAATGGCTGACTGAGTTCAACGAACGACACGAAGGCATGTGCGAATTAGTCGATCGAGAACTATTCACATGCCTCTCTCTACCAAGGCTTGAAGAGCTTCAAGCAAGTTCTATCTGGATTCTTCTCAACCCAGGGGAGACATCCTTCCCTAGATTAACGAAGTTATTCTTCATCAACTATCCGCCCGAGAAGAAAGGGAGAACTGATTCTGGACTCTATCGTTAAAGGTAAGAAAATCACTATTACCTCTGAGATTATTGTTGATATTTTTGGTATTCCTCGCTATGATGCTTTTGACCACCCTACCCCCGCTAGAACTGTTAAGATGGCCAAAGAACAGTTTCTTCTACCTAATGCATTACCACAACCTACCACCACTTGTCTAACCCTTGAAGCAAGAATTGTTTGTACTCTTTTGGTTAGATGTGTGGTACCAAGGGTTAACAACAAAGATGTGCTGACAAATGAACTACTTGTTTTTCTATATCATGTGCTGAATGGGCTAGAAGTTAATCTTCCAGAAATTATCATGTCTCATATGGTTCACATTATAAATTCTCCCAGTGATTACCACTTGCCATATGGAAATTTGCTCCCAAAAATCTTTCAACACTTTTCGATTGATTATTCTAATGAGGAGCAACATTTTGTGTGTGGAGAACTGGATGAGGAATTCTTTGACAGTATGGGGATTAAGAGAACTGTCACTAGTGAATGGGTTCTAAAGGAGCAACCAATATGAACTATACCACTGTACAGCGTTTAGAGGCTGTAGAAAGAGGATTGGATTCTTTGAAAAGTGATCTTGTTTTCTTCCGATCAATAGTGAATGACCGTCTGGACGAAACACAAGATCTACTGGGTATTTTAAATCAGAAAATTAATCAGATTTTTCATGTAAACACTCTTTCTCTTACAGCTGCCAACAACATCAAGCCCTTAACCGAAGAAGATGGGTAAGCTACCACGAACGATCCTGAACAGGTCATGACACAGTGCTATAAGATCGTCAAGGATCGTCCTAATCGCCAACCATCTTTTGAGGATCTAGACGTTTTGCATATCGCGGAATTTTTTGTTGTCAGTAAATATGACAAGAATTCTGATCAGAGGCGAACAGATATTTCCAAAAAGAACATGACCTCCTGAATGCTCAACATCGTTGGAGGAAGATGTGCATGAAGGAGCATTCAGGAAAAGGGAGCTCTTCCAGGTGGTATCAAGAATGAAGTTCTGTGGATGACCATGACTGTCAAGGCCCTTGATTATAATATTAAAGGCTTGTTTTTGAAAAACTTGATTTATTTTTGTGGGTTTTGTGAAATACTTTTCTGGGTTGTAAACCTTTAAAACTTCCTTGCTTTGACTATTTTTCTCCCTTGTTGAAAGACAAAGGGGGAGAAATAAATGTGATCCGACATTTTCGATATTCTGCATTTTTGCATTTTAAGTTAGTTTGATATTCATATATGCATCGCTAACTTTACAATGCAGGTACGAAACATTTGTGTTGTCTTCCATCAAGGGGCAGCTTGAACTCCATCTTGATTATAAAGTTATACAGGTGATAATGATGGAAGACTTAAACACAAATGAAGTAGTTTTATACACTAATAATTTATTAATTATATATCGAGTTGCTTGGTTTGGTTTGGTGGTTTGTGTTGAATGAGTGCAGGTTTTGAAGGACACTTCAAAGGACCTTGGAAGACCTAGAAATCAGATGCAAGGAAAGACAACGAGTTTAGAGTGTTTAAAAGACAGAGGCCTTGAAATTCATTTCAAGGGAACCAAAAGACGTCAAGGCTGCAAGCTAAAGGAATTCAAAACATTTATCCAACAAAGTGCCAAAGAAGATCTTCTAGGAAAGATATGCTCAACAAGAAGATATGATTGAACGAAGATCTCAACCGACCAATAAAGATCTTGCAAAGATCCTCAACTGAAAGCACGAAGATTCTCTCTTATGGAATTTGATATCGTCACAACAAATACGAGAAGATTAAGGAGCAGAGAGATCAACGTGTTCTCAGGAGATGAAGATCCACAACGTCTATCTCATCTCAACCAAGAAGCGATCTTCATGGAGAATAAGAATCATCTTCAAATGGTCATCTTTCCAACGGCTAGAAGACCTCTCCATAGAAGGCTATAAATGAAGATGGCGATTGAAGAACAAAGACACAAGCTTACACGGAAACATCAATAGTCTTCAAGCGATCAAAAACATCTTCATTCGATCAAATAGTCTTTCTTTCTCTCTTTCACTAAAAGTGTTATCCCCTTGAGAGAGATAAAACTCGAGAGCTCCATTAGTATATCTAAAAAGTGTTATACTCGAGTGTGTGTTACTCTACGAAGTAACTAGGCTACTATAGTAAGGTGAAGAGTTGGAGCTAGATCGTAGCATTGGCTATAGTGAGAGAAGAAGGGGATTTTTTCTAGTTTGTATCTAGGACTCTTTGAAGATAATAATAGATAGTTAGATCCTAAGGACATACCCTGGGCTGGAGAGTAGGCTATTTCAGCCGAACTTCGTAAACATATCCTCGTGTCGATCTTTTACATTCCGCATTTTATCTTCCTTTATTGTGACTAACTTTGTTTTGCAAGATTACAAAGTCAAGGCCCTTGAAAGTTGTTTCAAAGCCCTTGAAATCAAAGTGTATCACAAAGAGCTCAAATTGACATCAAGGCCCTTGAAATTGGTTTCAAAGCCTTGAGATTGGTTTTGCGAAAAGTTCTCATACTCTATTCAACCCCCCTTCTAGAGTATCTTTTACCCTTTTTATTCACCTACCGGTTCTTCAATCTTAAACACAATACTGCTTATATTTGCATTCATTGTTTTCTCCTTTTTTCTTTCTCTTCTTCTTTATCTTTAATGTTGTCAATAAAACTGTCTTCAACCTCCTTCTCTAATTCTCTTTCTTTAAACTCCATCACCTCTTCTTTTCTTCAACAACCATCCCCTCTTCTTTCTCTTCAATCACACCCTATCTTTCCTTTTATCCTCTCATGGCATCATATATTGTAATGCCATAAAAAACAACATTTGGATTAACATCTTACTCTTCTCCAATCTTTTTTGTTTCGTCACCTTTCTTTCCTTCTTGATGTTTTTCCTCAAGTCTCTTTACTTTGTCTTTCAATGCTTTTTTTATCTTCTCATACTATTTTTCAAAATTTATTGAACATTTCTTTGAATTGCAATATATAAATTGGTTCATCTTTCCCTTTTTTCATTGAATTGCATTACATAAATTTGTTCCGGTTACCGACCGTTAGGACTTCTTACGGGACCACAAGAATGGTGCCGAAAGGGAGTTCCCGCCCTCGTGGCCCCGGAGTTCTGTGGGAGCTGCAACCTGGTGTTGTCGGGGTCACAACAGGGCTTTGTTGTGGGTGCGGTTTTGCAACAGGTTGTAAGAGATCTATATGTAACCGTCGTCCTTTTATTTCCTTTTTCGTTATATCCCATATTCGGATCTCCTTAGGGTACTTTTAGGATCTATTCAACCCCGAGTCGTTCCTTCTTTTTGCTATTACGTAAACCTATCATCTCCTTCACCTTCTCTTTCACCCTTTCCAGCATTTCTTCTCTTTTTCCATTCCTCCAACTAGCAACCTAGTGATTTCGTCTTCCTTTGTTCGACTGCATCTAGAGGAACATGTGAGTGCCTTGTGAATCCTGTGATAGTGGTAAGCATATCTTCTTCTTCTTCCTCTCTTTATTCTTCTTCCTTTCTTGTCTTGGTTTCTTCCATGGAATCTTGTCATGTGTGTTCCTTGTACGTGATGTGTAATAAATGATGTCTAGGAAGTAGTAAGTATCCTAGACTTGAAGGAGATGATCCATAGAGGGATCGTGTAGACGAAGGAAGTTCAACGACGGTTCTGGAGTTCGCCCGCACTCGCGCCTGTGCATTCTCGCACCCGCGCCTTTCCTAAGGCACTGCCCCTGCGGCTTAGTGTCACTGCGGTCGGGGCGTCTCGGATCTTGTCACCGCGCCCGCACCTCTATTTTCCCGCGGTCGCGCCTTGCGTCCAATGGGTACCGTTTTGGTGGTATGTCACTTCCTTCCTTTCTTCATTGCTTATCCTAGAGTTGTATCATGCTAGGTTTGACACTAGCATAACTAGTGAGAATGGTAGTTAGTGGTTTGTGGATTAATATGTAGTGTTAGTTGGATGATAACGTAAGGCTTGCGGTTGAAGTTGTTGATCTCTTAAGAAATTGAGACTAGGATTAGGAGTATCCTAGGATAGTGCTATATGATCTTACAAAGATCATTGAGACTAGAATTTGGAACCTTTTAGCATCATGTTTGACCTTGTAGAGGTCAATGAGACTAGAAGTTGAGGACTTCTAGGATATCGGATAGTTTTTTATTTGGTTGCCTTGTCTGAGCAGGCATAGAGTGCTTTCCTACGGGAAGCTGAGTGTGATCTTTGAGCTGGGATTATCTTTGAGACAAGTAAGTCCCTTGAGCTTACTTAGTTGACTTCTATGTGTTAGCTTAGCTATGATAGTGGTGTGTGATGCATGTTTATATTAAGAACATGCTAGGACAACCTTTTATGTTGATTGACCCAGGTGTATGATAACCGGGTGGTGACAACTCGTCCAGTTCTACAGGAGACTGGAGGTTATCTACAACTAGTCCAGGTAGGTAAACGGTGAGATGCATCGAGAATCTCCCAAAAACTCGCCTATGCATCTCACCGTTTACCTACCTGATTCGTGTCACAAAAAAGTTGAATTAGTAAAGTGTATCACCTAATGAAATATAATAACCGGCTAGAGTGTGAGCATGTTTTATGAGTTTTAATACTTGACGTGTGTTTGTGTTGTTATAGTTGTTATGATTCATGGAATTTTAGCTAACGGTTTATCCGTTATTTAGATGTCTTACAGGTTAAGGATATTGTCGAGTGAACCGGTCGGAGTGGTCAGTCGGGGTTCCCGTACATTGTAGGACAGATTTTGGGTTTTCTTATTTATGTTGCATAACGTCATAATTGTAGTACTCGGTTGAGAGTCAGTTTTCTTTATTATGTTATCATTTGACGTTTTAATATATTTTGGGTTTTATATTTGTTTGGGCCTAGTCGTAAGATCCGGTGAAATTTTTATCAAGCTAAGGGTCAAGACCCATTTTGTGGTCCTAACCCGTAGCATCCCGAATTCCTAGAACTTGGGGTGTTACAAGGTATCAGAGCTCTAGGTTGACAACAATGGCACTCGCAATATTATGAAGGTCGAATAGATAACTAAATAGAACCCGAAAGGGGTCTGAGTTTTGAAAATGGTTTTTGGTATAAAACTTGTGTATAGTCGGTCAGGGATAGAATGTATGGGGACCACCACTACTTTCGCGGATCTCCGCAGCCTAGTTTATATGTTGGATTGTAGTTGTTTTCTTGACTTTGTATGATTGCAGTAGTGTTAGCATAGTTTGTTACGTAGGTATGTCCTTATCTCAAATGGCACGCACTAGAGCTACATATGTTGTAGAACGAGGTAGAGGTCTACCACCTCTTCCTCTTGCAGTCCGAGGACGCGGACGCGTAGGTAGACCTCCAATAACTAGAGGTTGAGGCCGAGTCCCCATTGTTCATCCACCAACGGCGGAGGCTATCACTGAGGAGGTCGTTGAGAGTGTTATTCTTGAGGTCGGAAATGGGACTGCTGTTAGGTCCAGAGCGCAGAGAGCACAGTCATTCAAGTTAGGTCTGATAACTCCACCTTGATTATGAGTTGGTTATATTTATGATGGAAGACTTAAACATGTATCTAGTGGTTTTATGAACTAACAAATGTCAATCATATTTCTAGATTGTTTGGTTTGTGTTTGTTTAATGTGTGCAGGCTTTGGAAAGAATTTTAAGGGGCCTTGAAATGGATTACAAGAGACAAGCAAGAGACTCTGATGTAGTTTTGAAAGGAGTTTCAAGGGCCTTGAAAAACAATACAAGGAGAATTCGGCTGAAGCAGTTTAAACGAGCAAA
The DNA here is from genome assembly GCA_033239125.1 of Fagopyrum homotropicum. Lineage (NCBI taxonomy): Eukaryota > Viridiplantae > Streptophyta > Magnoliopsida > Caryophyllales > Polygonaceae > Fagopyrum > Fagopyrum homotropicum. The sequence continues at coordinate 81,274,207 of BSWB01000008.1, forward strand.
GACCTTGAAAGGAGTTTGAAGAGCCTTGAATAGCAATACAAAGAGAATTCGGATGAAGACATTTTAACACGCAAAGAATTTGAACGGAGTTCCAAGGGTTTTTGAAAAGCGTTTCAAAGGGCCTTGGAATTGATATCAAGGGACAAGCAAATTTTGAAATGGATTTAAGGGCCTTGATACATGATACAAGGGCAGATTCGGCTGGAGCATCTTCAAAGACAAAGACTTTTCAACAAACGAAGATTCAAACCAAATCAAGCTTTACTATCATGGATTACAAGAAGATCTTTCAAGATTTAACAAGATGATTTGGGTCACCAACAACAATATTATTCGAAGATTATATTGCGGCCTACAACGAAGAAGATCTCACAAGGTTTCTATACAAAGGATCACAAGATTTCTACACAAAGGATCTCGGTCAAGTAAAGAAGAACATTCAAGATGCAACTATTTTAGCTCAACAAGAAGATCTTCAAATGGTGCAAGATCTTAGCTAACTAGAAGAACATTTAAGATGCAAGGAGAAGATCTCGACCACCATGAAATGGCAAAAGATCTTATCTAACAAGAAGAGCATTCAAGATGCAAGGAGAAGATCCAGGCCACAATGAAAATATCTCAACAAGATCTTAACATTTGACGCAAAGGGATGAGGTTGTTTCACAATGCAAGATCTCAACGTTCAAAGGGAAAAGCTTCGACGACATTCCAAGAAGGAGAAGATCTAGATGATTATCGAAAATAGGAAGAAGATCGAGGATCTCCAACAAGAAAGATGTTTTAATATTATAATCAAGGGAGAGAATATCTAGGATCTCCAACATACAAGATTTTCAACAACCAAGATCTTCATAGATCTTCAAACGGCATATCTTATGAGAAGACCTAGGACTTCAACAAACAAGATCTTTAACCAACAAGATCTTCAACAACCAAGATCTCATATCCTTAGGAGAAGATCTAGGACTTTAACAACCAAAGATAACAAGAAGATCTCAGCACAAGATCTCCAACAGAAAGATCTCATAAAAGATCTTAACAACCGAAGATAACAAGAAGATCTCGGCACAAGATCTCCAATGGCTCTACAACAACAAGATCTCGTATCTTAAAAGAATATCTTCAATGGCTGATTTACAAATTAAAGATTACGGTGATGAAGATATTCAACTAGCGTCAAAAAGAAAAAGAATCAAAAGAGAGAAGATCTTGGAGAATCTACAACAAGCGTCAATGAAGGGAAGCAAGAGAAGAACGACGACTAAAAAACGGCTACTTCACCTTCAACAACTCACGTCTTCTATGGAGGAATTAGAACGTTGCAACAACCTTTTCAATAGCTACAAGACTCCTCATAGAAGAATATAAATGGAGATGAAGTTTGAAGACACAAGACACGGAAAGCGATCAAGGAAAGATATACGTCTTCAAGCCATCACCATCTTCATTCTTTCCACAAGTTTTCCTCTTCTTATAATCATAACGTCTACATTCTAGAGTGAAGAAAACACTTAGAGCTCCATTGGCATATCTAAAGAGTATTATACTAGAGTGTGTGTTACTCTGCAAAGTAACTAGGCTATTATAGCAAGGTTAAGAGTTAGAGCTAGATCGTAGCATTGGCTACAGTGAGAGAAGAAGGGGTTTTCTTCTAGTTTGTATCTAGGACTCTTTGAAGCGGATAATAGATAGTTAAATCCTACGGATATACCCTGGGACGGAGAGTAGGCTATTCAGAGACGAACTTCGTAAACATATCCTCGTGTCGATCTTTTACATTCCGCACTTTATCTTGTTTTATTGTGACTAACTTTGTTTTGCAGGATTACAAAGTCAATGCCCTTGAAATCAGTTTCAAAGCCCTTGAAATCATAGTGTGTCACAAAGAACTCAGATCGAGATCTAGGCCTTTGAAATAAGTTTCAAAGCCTTGAGATAGGTTTTTGCGAAAAGTTCTCATACTCTATTCAACCCCCTTCTAGAGTATCTTTATCCTTTATATTCACCTAACGGTTCTTCAATTGGTATCAGAGCTAGACTCATGTATATTGATTTAACCATCAGTGAGACTTATCATGAACTCTTTAGGTGATGAAGGATTCGCTCAAGGAAGATCCACATATCGAACCACCACTCTTTTGTGGCAACAACTTTTCCCATTGGAGAGCACTAATGCAAATGTTTGTTATTGATCAGGACATGGAAATATGGAGCATTATTCAAAATGGCCCCAAAGTCCCAACTACCACAGTTGAAGGTGTCCAAGTCGCAAATAAGGAATTTGACTTCACACAAGCCGACTTGGATAGTGTTTCAAAGAACTACAAGACCATGAACCTGCTCTATTGTGGATTAGATACAAATGAATTCAACCGCATCTCATCATGCAAGAATGCAAAAGAAATATGGCACAAGCTTGTTGTCACATACGAAGGAACAAGTCAAGTCAAGGAAACAAAGATCAGCATCTTCCTTAGACAATATGATCTATTCAAGATGAATCCAAACGAACCAGTCAAAGAAATGTTCACATGATTTACTGAGATTGTGAACAACCTCCACTCACTTGGAAAGGTCTTCACAAGCGAAGAAAAAGTTATGAAGGTTCTAAGGAGCTTACCTAAAGCTAAGTGGGGACCAAAAATGACTGCCATCGAAGAAGCTCAGAATCTCTCAACTCTTCCTCTAGACGACCTCCTTGGAAAACTCATCACACACGAGATGGTTCTTGGTGAAGAAGATGGAGAGCTCCCATTCAACACAAAGAATCTAGTTTTAAGATAAAAAAAAGGATGAGTTACCATCAGAAGAGGAAGATAGTGATAATGAAGATGAAGAAGATGCAATTTCCATGATCTCTAAGGGTCTTGCAAAAATTCTCAAAATAAAGAAACAATCTACAAACTATAGAGAATATCCACGAACATCAAGATCTCGAGGTAAGTTTTCTAACTCTAACAAGAAAACTAAAGTTCTGACTTGTTTTGAATGTGGTGAAACAGATCATCTCGTTAAGGATTGTTCATAAAAGAAGAGGAGCAACTTCAGAAAGAATGATGGAAAGAAAAAGGCCATGATAGCATCATGGAGTGATTCAGATTCTACAAATGAGTCAGAAGACGAGAAAGATCAAGCAAACTTATGCTTAATGGCTAATTATGAAGAGGATCCAAATGTCTATGTTGATAGTGTGGTAAGTACTATAATGTCTCAACCTACCCAAGACGTCACTCAATTTCTTAAAGACATTATCTATGTGACAAAGAACATAGGATAAGGATAAGTTCCTTAAAAGAAAAGCTTCTCGAACAAGAGAAACGACTAAGTGATATGTCTCTAGAGATTGAAAATCTTAACACGGAAAAGGTAGACCTTGGTGACAGTATCAAGGCCTTGGAATCGGAAAATACGATTCTTAGGGACAACCTCTCTTCTCTTCATCGAAACTATATCGATCTAGAGAAAGAGAAAGTTGATCTAACTTTGACGTGTCAAGAGTAGAAGACTGCACTTGTCAAATTCACTCGTTCAAAAGCCAATCTTGAAAGGATAATAGGTGAACAACAATCCTCACTTAACAAAAATGGTATAGGTTATCATAGGAGCTTTCCTAGAAAATCGACTATCACGTTTGTTAAAGCTAAAGGAAGTTCACACATGCCCACATGTTTCTATTGCAATAAAAAGGGTCACGTAAAATCAACATGCCCATATAGAAGAAATGATCCTCATATCATTAGAAACACTTATCCGTTATGTCTAAGAAAACAAGTGAATCAAATATGGGTTCCTAAAGGTAATAGAACACCAAACATGATTGAACCGGAATATGGACCAAAATATGCCATTTGGTCTACCCGGAAAGTTTAATGTTTGTTATGTTGCAGGATATCACCAAGAAGCTTTATCTGGATATAATATGCTTGGTGATAAAGATAAGTGTAGAGCTTTAACATTAATGGATATCCAAGGTTGCAAAATTCCTTTAAGTTCCACACTTTTACTTGCCTTTAACAAGAACAGTGAAAGTGTTGTTCTACATGAATTTCGATGTATGATTGTTTATTTGTTATAATTAACCACTAATCAACCTGACATTATGTTTAGTATATGCATGTGTGCAAGATTTCAAGCTAAACTTGAGAAGTCTTTCTAAGGTAAAGTATCACGTCACATGTGATCATTTTGGAAAGGTAAAGCTTCAATTTTTTTTATGTCAAATGATTTGTAGCTTGTAGAAAGATCTCTAAGCTTCTATATATAGATCTATCCAATTTTATAAGATTGAAGCTTAGCATGAAGAACAAGGAAGCATTATTTTAGGGGGAGTAAATTGTTTTATTTCCTTTTAATGCAACCCACTTTTCCATTTCAAGGGCCTTGAAACTCAATTCAAGGGCCTTGAAACGGATTTCAAGGGCTATATGGAAAAACGGATCAAAATTAATGGTTATTATCTTTTAGATAATTGATCATTAAATTATTTTTTTAAAAAAAAAGATTCTAAAAAAAATGATGACAAAAGTTTTGTTTTTAAATTCAAATCTTTTTTGAAAAGTGGTTGCGAATTATTAGGATAACATGCTAACCAATTTCAGTTTTCAAGGTCTTGATTTTCTCAAGATCTTAACAAGTCTCAAATGGATTTGACATGCCTCCCTCCTTCTTTATCTCTTTCCTTCGTTCAAAACTTTACAAATCCTATTTATGTTTTGATTTATTTTGAAATACTTTTGGTTTGTAAAATTTTTGAACACTCGTGTTTTAACTATTTTTCTCCCTTATTGAAACACAAAGGGGGAGAAATTCAAATATGTGTGTTGATCTAAATTTCTGCATTCTACATTTTATTCGATTTATACATGTATATCGCTAACCAAAAATGCAGGTATGATATTTGTTTTTGTCTTCCATCAAAGGGGAGATAAGTGTTCATAGGGGTGTTTGAGTATCGGGAGTACATCCAAAGAGTCAAGGAGCCTATTAGGACACGGGTACCGGCCCCATCACCACCAATACCTGCGAGATCTTCCGAGGTTTCTCAAAGAGTGACACATGTGATAGGTGCAACGGTTAGAGTTGTTGAGGCTAACAAGGCTCGGGATGAGCCGAGAGCACCACAACCAGACTCTTGGTTGAAGACTTTCAACCAGCTGAGAGTACCCCCTTTTGAAGGAAAGGTGGAGTTAGAGGTGGAGCATTGGCTAAGCCACGTAGAGACAACACTAGATTCGATCCGTTGCTCAGAGGATCAACGAGTTGAGTTGGTACAGACCGTGTTCCGAGATCATGCGCACTAATGGTGGAGGACGGTCCATAGTAGAGCACAGGGTTTGACCAAATGAGAAGTCTCATCCGAGAGCGCTACTGCCCAGCAACATTGAGGAGATAGAGACTGCAGGATTTTCTTCAGGTTGGGTTTGAGGATATTACTGTTACGGAGACGTTCAGGAAGTTCCAAGAGTAGTTGGCACTATTGGGTCCAGCCGCACCTCTAGAGGATCGTCATGTATATCTGTTTTCTTGGAGACTACCCGTGTCTATCTTGCAAGTGTTTGTTGTGACTCCCTGATGGACTGTTAAGACCGAGCCTCAGCGTATGAGAGGGACCAACCGGGTCCGAGGAGGGTTGTTTAGGCAGGAAGGCCTGAGAAGAGACAAAGGACTGGGCCACCCAGTACGGGTACTGGAGCTACGGGATTCGGGTGTAGTCAATCGTAGGGATGCCTTAGTTCTCAGCAGTCAGCATAGGCTTTTGTTAAAGGACGGCAGTGTCATAACCGTAGAGGTTTTTGACACATGAGAGCCAAGTGTAAGATGTCACCAGTGACTTGCTTCACATGCGGCAAGCTAGGACACAAAGATGTATATTGCCGTCAGGGCAAGGCACCATCACGTCAGGTTCCTCCCCTCCTAGCGTCCTTGAGTTGCTCTAGTCCAGAAGGTGCCATACTTGAGTCATTATGTGCTTAGTGATGATCAAGACTATGATTCGAGGTCGAATCATTTTTAAGAAGGGAAGTATGATGTGGGACTATCTTTGAGGGTTTATCAATCTTACAACACAAGAACCTTGTGAACCTCGTACATTACTTGTCCTGAGTAAACTTCCTACAGGAGTTCCTTGACCATCTCACAACACAAGAACCTTTATTCGAACCAAGTTGATTACTTGAGTCATCCCAGGAGTTCTAGTGAGACCAAGACACCGATGGATAAATAAGCATTAATCCATCCAAGAAACCTACATCAAACCATCTTACGATAACACAATAGAGTGTGAGTGCAAGAGAAAACAAGTAAAGAACCTTCGTTTTCGCTAACTTCACGTGTTTGTTGTTACTATATGTGATTGTGCAAGATGTATAGATCTAAAGATCATAATGGGTCACAAGGAGGTTGGTTAGACAACCCTGAGGGTCTAGCCGTGCTAAAACAACTCAAGGGACAATTTGACAACATAAACCAATGATAAGAAGATTACGAATCTCGTTCTAATGGCAAATCTCAGCCCCCAAAACAAAATCTCGCCAAAGATTTTGGCCGAGATATACCCCAATCGAGGCTTAATGGGTATGTTCCTCAACGGAGATCCGCGAACAAGGATGATGGGCGTTCACGTGTCCCATATAGAATCCAGACCCGAAACCACATCCACGAATCCATTATGAGCAAGGTATGAAATATTCGAATTTCCGTTATAATACACCTAACATTCTAGAGTTTGGTGATTCTCAAAAATTTGGAAATAAGAATGAAGAAAACATTCGGAGAGGATATTCCAGACGTGACTCTTGTTAGTGATTTAAGCTGATCAATAGTTTCACCATGTTTTGTCCAAAGCTTACACCTCACCCATAATCCATTTACTTGAAGGAACTTCCTAACTACCGGTCTTCCAAACAAGAGCCGATTTTGACATTTCCTACAAAGACAATATATGCTAGAACCAACTTCCTTGTTGGCATATGCAAACTCTAAACATTCGTCTAACTTTTTAAAATATGACACAGAACATCAAGTTCCCCAATCAATCCATAACTTGTCTAAAGGCATTGTAATCACATCGGATCACCTACGTATATATGAGCATTGTAAACAAACAGATAAATAAGTATATGAGCTTGCAGCAAACATACAGCTTATGAACTAAACTTCACAATAGTCCAAATTGATCTCATCTAACGGCCATGATAATCTTCGTGACATCATTGAGCTAGCAAGCAAGCACAAGAATAAAGTATATCTAAACAAAACACATAATGTCAAGCATGTGGTTTTGTATGTGAAGACTTTAATAACTCCGAGGTTTCCGTACTGAACCGAAGTAAGGCTAAAGAGGTAAAATAAGGTAGGAAGTGGAGAAGTCATGAGGACGGCAATAATAGACGATAGGTGCAGTGCACATGGCAAAAGCTTTTGATTAGTTGAAACTTTGACATGATAACAATATAGGGAAGCAAAAAAGCGAAAGGCAAAAGCCATACACATATTAGGAGCATGGAAAAAAAAAGATTGATACACACAATATCTAATCTTACAACACACACTACTCCTAATATACTTAGCATTAATCCACTACTACAAACATCAGTTCATTCATTGGCCTGCACTTAGAGTCACTTAATCTATTGCTAGGTCTAAGAACAAGAGTAATTATGCAATATACTACATATACAATGATACACACAATATCTACCTTGGTCTTCTATCATCTCTTGTCCTTAACTTTCCAATTTAATCGAGCAGATCTTGTTGTCTTGGTAGCTGTTGTGATACTAGTTGGCTTGTTCTACATGCAACAATATGGTACTGATAAATTTGGATGGCCCTATGCTCCTATCGTTCTTCTTTGGTTTCTTTTGATCGGAGGGATTGGTATTTACAATGTAAAGCAGTACGACAGGAGTGTTCTAAAAGCGTTTTCCCTTACTTTAAAAGGGATGGACGGGAAGGTTGTATTTCCCTTGGAGGAATCTAGCTTAGTATAATAGTTATATACGACTTCTTTGAATTCTCACTATATATGTACAAGGACTCCCGAGTCATTCATATGTTCAAACAGTTAGTCATCCAAATATTGCAGAAACAGAAGCTCTTTTTGCTGACTTGTCTCCTTTTCCAGTTCCATCTATACAAATTGCATTTACAGCAATTGTGTTTCCTTGCCTACTTCTAGCATATGCTGGGCAGGCAGCTTATCTGATCCAAAATACTGACTATATACTTTCATAAAATATCCTAGGTTTATCAGATTATATAGGAATATCAGATTGGTGTATATGATATACTAAGTTGATTAAAGTCTGCATAATACATTGATACAGACAATCTAAAAATATTGCATCAAAGTAATTATGCAATATACTACAACCCACATATAAGCCAGCCAAAATTGTAGACCTCTCATGCTTTCTAAAATGAAAGTGAACACCAAAATAGCATACAACATAAAGCAAGCATGAACCATTGTGAACTACAACTAGTGGCACAAGGGTGAAGAAGAACTCAATGTTCTCAATAGCACAAATCTAAACAACTCAATTGTTTTAACAGCACAAGACATATACAACACCGTACCGTAGGCTTGGTTCATTCTAAAAAGCATGTTGATTTCATTCGAAGTATAAGCGACAGAGGGTATGACTCGAGAAGAAACAGGATTGAATATAGTTTTAATTCCATACACTTCAACAAAAAATCATCATAAGTTGCTTATCTTGCCGTTGGTTCTGTTATCGAGGTAAACATGCTTACTTTTCTCTATTTCATGTTTTACATCTTATAGTTCCATGTGTTTATATGTGAAATAGTAGGTGACCACAAATAAGATAATGCACAACAAGTCATTTCATGTTGGCATATAATAATATAATCCACAAAAATAAAAATGAAAGAGACAATCTAGGAAGCAAGTACAAATAGCTAACTCATCTTGACAAATAAAGCACCAAGCAAGTCTTTTCATGTTGGCAAATTAAGCACTAAGTATTTTTTTCGTGACTGCAACATACTTAGCAAATCAAGAAAAATTCATATTGACAAATTACAAATAACATACAGGAAAAGTTCATCCATACCTGGTGATTTCATCAATTCCTTAGAAACAAAATGTGTTAAGAATAACTATTAAAAACTCAAGCTGCAAAGTGCAATAGTTTTACATACTCAGCAAATCAGGAGAAGATGAATAAGATAGATATATAGGAGTAGAGGATACCAAAGACTCAAAGAGAGAGAGACAAAGAGCATACTTGAGACTGAGAGAGAGACCGGAGAATGCTCGGAGTCGGAGACGTCGTCTTGTTGCCAGTCTTCATCGGTTACTCGAGACTGCGAGACTGCCACAGTCGAGACCTATAGCTAGATAAATACAAAGGAATATAGGATGGTATGATACTCGAGGCTACGAGAAAGGGAGCATACCTGAGGCTAAGAGAGAGACCGAGAAATGCTTGGAGTCGGAGGCGTCGTCTTCGTCGGCCGACGGTTGATCGTCGCTAGTCCTCGCCAAACGCTAGTCGCCGAAGTGTCGTCTTGTTCCAAATTAACAATTGCCAAAACCTAATCTAGCTATGAGTATCGGGGGTTACGAGGTGAGGGCGAGTGTGCTTTTTTCAAAACTTTTATTTTAATATTAATACTATTAATATTATTATTATTATTATTATTATTATTATTATTATTATTATTATCATCATCATCATTATTATCATTATTAGTAGTAGTAGTAGTAAATGGGTTTTTCGAGCCGCTCGTATTCTGCTCGGGCTCGTTACGAACTCAATACCAGACTCGTATTCGGGTTGTTTTATAATAGGAACGAGCCGAATACGAGCTTTTGGCAAGCCGAGTCCGAGCCGAGAAGAAAAAGATGGACAAGTATGATGAAAACAAGTAATTAAAAAAGGTTATTAAAGAGAACATCATAGGAGATTAAGTGGACATTAGTCTCGTACCATAAAAGTGGTGTGTTTAGCAAGCTTACCGGGAAGAACAAGATGGACATCAAACTGGAATTCTCAAGAAGTGATTGTCGGCTTCTTGGTAACAACGAAGGAGAATAAAAACAACACGGAGGATAGTAGAAGATGATGGTGAGTAGAGGATGGTGTCAATCGATTCCAACTATAATTCCGCAATTGATACTTTGGGATAGGGTTTTCCGAGAAGAGTAGAGGATGAATCAACAAGGAGGAGAGTAGAGGGCGGTTTCAAATTCAAACTGTAATTTCGTCCGTAATTGATATTTTTGGCGAGTATTCTTGGAGACAAACAAGGAAGAGAGTTCATCATCTCTTCGATGAGATAAATTTGGTTAAGGATTTTTAATCATAGTGATTTTTAATTATTTTGATAGAAAAAAAAAATTAATTATATTATTTTTATATCTTTTACACCATTATTTCATATGGGGCCAAAAAATTTGGTTGTTAGCGTCGGCGACAAAGCCGTCGCCAACGGTACATTTTATTAGCCACGGTGATTAGCCGACTCCAATTACAAGACTATTAGCGACGGTCCTATACCGCCGACGCAAATAATTGGTATTTTCTGCCACGCTGATGTTGACGTCGCTTCACCGTCGCCAAATAAAGACCAATGGCGACGGCAGAGGTTCGCCATCGCCAACAAGCGTAGCCAAAAATTATCGAGTAAATAATTGGTATTTTTTGTAGTGGAATCACAAGTCTTCAGCCCCAAAAATTATCGAGTAAGATTGATAAACCCTCAAAGGTAATTGATTCTAAATCTTCTACTTCTATACTTGAAATAGATGGTAGTGAATTATATGCACATGCTTTGACTTAGTTGATATTATTGATCATAAAGTACCTAAGCATGATATGAATAATACTGATGGCAATGTGCACGGGCAAGTTATGTCTAATCTTGAGATAAATGTGCATAAATCTGAGCTAGGGTGTGTCCAACTTCTTGAGCATCATTTAGATTTATTAAGATCGGAATCTAAACATGTGTCACATGCTAGGATTAGTATGGAACCCCATAAGCATGATTCTAGTTTAATAAATAAATTTGATAATGATAAGCATAGCATAGATGCAAGTAATTTGTATGCATATGATCTTGTTTTAAATAATGTTGTTAAGTGTGATGTGCATAATCATAACATGATTGATCTTGATTGCCATATACATGAGCATGCAATGAATGATCTTGAAGTATATATGGATAAATCTCACTTAGAGTGTGTTAAATCTCTTGATGATGATACTATCTCTTTGTTGTTGCATTCATCTTCGGCTTGTTCTGTAGTTTGGATTCAAGAATCGATACCTAGGGAAATGTCTTTTGTTGTACCTTTAGTAAAGGACTTAGATCCTTATAGGAGATACATTAGGGATTAGAATTTAGTACCACCATAAATGGAGTTTGTTAGTTCTAGGATTTTCAATCCATGTTTATCCTTGAATTACTATGACTTTGTTGATGTTGTGTTTTCCTCAATCTTTGCTAATCTTGCACCGTTGTACATAAGGAAGCGAGTAAGTTTAATTGTAGGAATGCGAGTTAAGAACATCCAAAAGAAGGGAAAGTACCGAAGCTATATCTTGGAGATACCGGAGGATTATGGTGAAAAGAGTACTACCATGATTAGGACATAATCGCGGCATAAGAAAGCAAAGTTTCACTCCAGAGAAGAAACCTGGGCTATAATGTAGAAAGCTTGGCCGAGATTCCTACCCGAGATAGCCTATTGTTGTCGATTAAAATTTACGGGACCTCACCTAGCCCTTCAAGGTTTCTTTCAAACCTTATGAAAGAGATTTCTACGGAGACTCCACCCATTAACGTCACTCCTAGAAGTTTGGATCGAAAATTACTCATGCCGAAGAAAGCACCAAGGAAAGATCTTAGTGAGAGCTTATTTTAGGAGTTAGTTAAAGCTAAGAAGGGGAGAAACTACATCTTTGAGGTTGTATTGTTATCTCTTAGTAGTTGTGCTTATTCTAGGAGTTGCGATCCTTATCCAGCCTTGAATTACCATGATTTTGTAATTGAGTTATTTTCCTTAACCATCTTTGATCTTATACAGTCACCTTTAGTGGAACGAGTAAAGTTAATTCTAGGAAAACACGAGGACAATGTCAAGGAGACACATGAGACATCATGCAAGGAGCTAGAGGAGAAATGGAAGCTAGTTGGACCAAGACTCATCAAATTCGCTAGGAAATTTCATTCAAGCCAGGAGATCAAGTATGGATGCACCTAGAAAAAGGAATGTTCCAAGAATCCATCCAGCTTTCACCATCTAAGACGAATTGTGGATTCACAGTAAACATATCGGCCCAATACATGAAATCTTGCCCAAGATTTAAGGAAGCAGTCCGAGATTGAAATCCGTTTTTTGATCCCACTTTAATGCGGGGTTGAACCCGTAGTTCCCGGTCTAGATTGAAATTCCTCGACATAAGCAAATCTTGGGTGAATAATAGAAATCTCGGGCAAGATTTCGTGAAGAATAGGTTGAGATTTTTAGAAACTCAGAAAATGGATTAGTGGATGATGTGAAAACATAAGAAGATGAATATGGAATGATATATGATAAACATAGGAAGATATGAACCAAGATATTTCCGCAAAGAACCTTGATCATTGATGTGTCAAAACCCTTAACGAAGAGCTTACCATAACCCTGACTTCTTTAACCTTACATAAGTCTTTTAAGACAAGTACAAGGAGGGACTAGTATTGACCAGGAGCACCAACCTTCAAAAAGATTAACACACACAAGCACAATCTTGCAAGGACTTCACAACGATTTAATCAAGCCTCTCTCTTAGATTGAATAGGAATGAATACAACACAAACTTCTTAAGTGAAGCTACGAGTTAACATGATATGTGGAAAATAATATCAAATCTAATCTATCTATTAAATCTCTCCTTCTAAGTCTATTTATAAGAGAGACTTCCTATGTAAACTAGGAAAGATATTTTTACAAGATAATCTAGGAAATATATCTTTAAAAGATAATATAGGAAAAATATAATAAATGCTCCCAAAAATAGGATCAAAGACTAAAAATTACCTTAAATAATGTTTGAGAGCTTTTAAGGTAATAAAATAATAAAAGATAGTTCTTCCACAAATAGAAGATCTTGACCCGATTTTCTAGCGCGCGTCAGGCTCCAAATCTCGGATAAAATCTCGAGCGATATTTAGGGTTTGTTGACCGAGATTTTACATCTTCCATCCAATCTTCCATTTTCTCGGATCCTCCCATGTTGGCATCTTACAAGCAACCTTTTCTTGAGTATCTCCTACTCTTGACTTAGTGAAAAGTCCATGTAATACGGGTGTAGATGCTATCAAGGATGGTCCTGCATCACCAGGTTTAAAATGATTGAGAGTTCGATTTCATGGATCTAGTGACATATGGCGCACATAGATCGACACCTTGACGATTTGAGGCTCGACATTCAATTCCATTCACACCGGGTTTGAGGACCTCTATCGCCATACCTTTGGTTCCGCTTATGATCCGCACTACGCTTGATTTCCGCCACCACCGCCTGAGGAATAAGTTGTGTTGCTTGATCGTCATTTTACATTGTGAGTATCTTTTTCCACTTTTCTATAGATTCTTCACATTGGGGACAATGTGGTTTTTAAGTATGGGATGGAGATATTTGCAATTTGCATGTTTCCTTTCATTGCATTGTATTTAGAGTAGTTTCATTTTTCTAGTCACACATTTCCTTTTAGTTTTGCATTGTATATATTTCTAACCAAAAAAATCCAAAAAATTAAAATTTTGAAAACTTTTGTGCTTCTAGGATTGATATGATCCCTATGATAATATTGTTTGTGGATTGGCTATGATGATCTTTATGTGTTTAAATTGATTTATGGCATATGTGGAATTTGAATACTTTGCTAGAATTCATGCATGGATTGTAATGTGCTTTTGTCTAGTTTATGTTGAGTGTTGATGCTTGAAACCGCATGATAAGTTCTTACACATCATTTTGGAATGATTAAGGCAATTCAATTCTTTTTCCTTCTTCATCTTGATCATGTTTGCTTTGGCACCTCTTTGAAAGAAAAATGTATAAATTTCCTCTTTTGACCTATCTGGAAAATAGGAAGCATGCTAGTGTGGTTGATGTGTGAAAAGCAAAGTGTGGGTGGATATGGTAAAAGTGTTGAAAAGTTGAAGTTGAGATGTGTTGTGTAGAAAATAGGTTTGGGGAGGTTGGTCATAATGATGAGTAACTCGATACGATTCACATAGTCGGGTGTTTGTATCTTGTCAAAGTCAGATTGACTGATAGTCCTAACGGGTCATGGCATGTGCATCCGGTGTGAGACACCTCGATAAAATTTTCGAGGATCGCTAATCACCGAGGTTTCGGCTTTATGCACTAATGTCATGTTATCAAGTGAAAAAAAAGAGAGAATAATTGCTTGTTCGGTGGATGTTGTGTGAAAGTGTTGATTGTGGAGTTGTTCCTTTTCCCGGATTTGCACCACATATTCTAGAATGCATCCCACCCATGACACGTTTCTTGGCCTCTTCTTGATAAGTCCTTAAGACCTTCTTGCACATGTGTTTTGGCTTAGTGGTTTAGATTTGATTCCTTATGATTGGATTGTACTATGCATGCAATGATTTTCGATGTAAAGTGTGATTATCCTTTCCATGTCTATCTTTTTTTGACATGTAATGATCTATCTTTATCCATGAAGCATGACTTTGAGGATGATCTATGACTAGAAGCACATCCAAAAATAGTTTTCCTTGTTTTTGCATATGCATAATCCATGTCATCTTGTATCTTAGATTTGAACCTTGCTTGGGGACAAGCAAGAGGCAAGTATGAGGTATTTTGATAAAATGAATTATGTCCTTAGTTTAGACTTGCATGTAATGATCCATCTTTATCCATGAAGCATGACTTTGAGGGTGATCTATGACTAGAAGCACATCCAAAAATAGTTTGCCTTGTTTTTGCATATGCATAATTCATGTCATCTTGTATCTTAGATTTGAACATTGCTTGGGGACAAGCAAGAGGCAAGTATGAGGTATTTTGATAAAATGAATTATGTCCTTAGTTTAGACTTGCATTTAGGTATATTTTCCTTTTGTTTTGAATGCATAGACATGAATCCATTGCATTTGGCTTAACTTTGCATATTACTCTAGAATATATGTCTACATGGATTCTTGTCTCATTTTCAAGCAATTTGGTGAGCTTTGGAGCGGAATGACACATATGAGGACCAAGCCTTGAGGCAGAACATGGTGGAGAACAAAAGGGAAGCTAGGAACACCACCAAAGGATTCGAGCAAAGGAGCTAAGGAGAAGGAAAGCACAGAACAAAGCGTGGCCTCAACTTGTGAAATAAACCACGACCAAGATTATTACCAGAGCGACCGAGATTTATCTTTTTGTGGCCCATGACGCATCATCCTTGGAGATGGCCCATGCTAATCCATCCTTAAACCAACTCCTATTGATCCCTGAACCTACAACATTGGGTAGGACGGTTTTTTTCATCCAACGACGGCAACACTTGCTTATTCTAGATTTGGGAAAGATTTGTGAGAGAGAATTCTTGGAGAGAAAGACTTACGTTCTTAAATCATTTCAGTTTGTATTAAAGAATCTATTTTTACTATTGGATTGCTATTCTATTGGAGTTTTGAAGACACCTTACTAAGTATTTCTTACTTTTCTTTGTTATGTTGCTTATGGTTGATAGCATGTATTATAGTCTATATTTTGGGATTGGTTTAGACGTTTTATCTTCATAAATCTTCATGTATGGATGTATATTCTACGATTATATTGTTGTTTTGTCTACCTTTTTGGGAATCGAAGTCTACACCTAGTTTTGTTGTAATTCTAGGGAAATAGCACGTTTTGGACCGAAATGGAGCTAAGGAAGCTAAGGAGTCATTGGAGCTACATTCTAGAGCATTGAGGAGTTATAAGAAGATCTCAGGAAGCATGGAAATGATTTAGAGGGTTGATTTTGGACCAGATTCGAGATGATTTACATTCAGCTGAAACTCACCTCGGTCAGCTACAGTACCACCTCGACCGAGGTGATCTTGAGGAGCGTCCCGACCGAGGCAAACTGATGACGGGACATGAAATCTTTATTTTTGGCTGAGATCTTCTATTTTTGGAAAGTGAATGTCACATATTTTTTGCTGGATTTCTGGAAGGAAGGTATCTTTTTGGCTGATATATTTTGGAAGATATGGAGATATATTTTAAGGAAATTATCTTTTTAAGATATTTTATCTTTGGAAGATAATTCTACAATATAAAGGGTTGGATTTTCTGCAATTCAGCCATCCTTGGAGCATCTCCGGATCACCCATTCTCTGAAGGAAGTTTGAAGGAAGTTTTGAAGGTTGAAGTTCAAGGAAGGAAGGAATCAATTTGAAGTTGGCTTTGAAGGAGTTTGTAAGATCTTCTTAGTTTGGCTTTTGGTTGTGTTGTCTTTTCTGATTTGTGATTGAGGAACGCTTGTTTGTTTGTTTATTTGATTCAGTTATTGAAATCTTTGTGTAAAGGTTTTCTTGTTTGAATATTAATTCCTTTATCATATATTTGATTATTGTTATCATGATGATTGTTGGCTAACTTCATTATGCGATTCTAGGGTGATTGGCTTAAAGTTGTGGGAAAGACGATGATAGAATGATCTTAATCCCAGTGGACCCTGAAAGCTCGAGCCTTTACCTTAACCGACGAACACCTCGGTCAGTCATTGAACATCTCGGCCGGGATGGGATATAACTGAGGGAGGTGAACCTTTTCCTTATCCTTATGTGAGTTTGAGGTTTTAGTTTGCCAAATCCTATCCTTGTTATACCTTTTCTGGTTCAACGCAAACCTAGGATGAGACTTACCCGGCGATTCCTTTGTTTGTTTACCCAAGATCATGAGTGTAGCTAATAAGGTTTATCCTTTATTGGGGTTTGAGTGTGCCTTCATCCCATCTTTGAGAGTTAGCCTGAGACTTACCCGGTAAAGGTTGATTCTATTCCCTTAGGTGGTGTGTTGGTTTGAGTTTATAATTCCTTTCCTCAGTACCTTGAGACTTACGCGGTGAGAGGATCTTTGGTTTCGGATAGTGAGTAGTGAAACTTACCCGGTGATCTATTCCCACCTTAGAAACACCTTCCCTTTGCAAACCTCAGCTTTGTCCACGTTATCCTTTGAGGTCTTGAGTCGGAACCATAACTGGATGCCTTTAATCTCTAGAATCCGCATTTCTTTTATGTGATTATATAATCTTTGATAGCTTTGCTTGTTACTTGTGTTATTGACAACCTGATTACCGATCTTTGTTTCACCATAGTCCCTGTGATCGACCCCTGGAATTCTTGCTTTTATTACAATTGATCCGTACACTGCGGGTTCGCATATTGTTCAAGCATACTTCTTGGGTTATAAATATTAAAGCTTGCACACACCTTTTGGAGCAAACAATGGTTTACTTAAATTTTGCTTTTACCTTTCTTGATTTGAATATATGTGTTGTTGGCTAAACCTCTACGATTCTAGCGTGATTGGTTTATGGTTGTGGTTTTGATGTTGATTGACTGAGCCCTTATTTTTGAATTGCACGATTAGAGTTGGTTTAATCCTTGCTCCCTAGAACCTTGGCTTTGTCTTCAGGAATCGCGTCCGCGGTTTATCTTAGAACCCAAGGTGTCATCTTTTGATCCGTAGATGATATATTTTTATGCTTGGGTGTTAGATTGGTCAAATCCTAGTCTTTGTTGTGTGTTTTATACCCTTAGATCCCTCTAAGGCTCACATCTAAGCTTGGGAAGAGACTTATCCGGTGATTCCCATTTTTAGGTACCTACGATTATGAATTCTAGGTAATGGAGGATTCAAAACCCTTTATTGGATTGAGTGTGCAAGACTTATTTCTTGAGTAAGCTTAACCCGAGATTTACCCGGTGAAGGTTAGTTCAATTCCCTTAGGTAGAAAACTCGGTTTAAGTATATGTCCTATCCTTAGAGCCTTGAGACTTACCCGATAATAGGTGATTCGGTTTGGGATAGTGGATTGTGAGACCTCCCCCGTGATCATTTCCACCATAGAAACACCATTCCTTAGCTATCCCAACCTTGTCCTAGTTTGTAGAAGTCTTGAATCTAAAACCACAACCGAATTCCTTGATCTCTAGAATCCGCATTGCGCAATTATCATTTTTTCTTATCTTTATTATGATTTGCTGGACTCATTCTTTATTTATTCTAGGTTTGCCCTATTTTTTATCATTACATAATTTGATTTCACCTCAGTCCATGTGCTCGGCCTTGAAATATTTGTTGTTGCTACATAACGATTCATACACTATGGGTTTGCTTAGTTGTTTAGACTTTTATTACGCGTATAAATTTAAGACTTTGTTGAGCATCATTATCACACCCTTTTGGGAGTGAACAATATTCAAAATCAAACATCCTTCGACGTCCATTTTTTATTATTCTTTTGACTTGAAAAAATGCAATATGTGATTTTACCGTCGAATCGATATCAATGATGTCGATGAAGATAGTATGCAGTGAAATATCTTGATTTCGTGACTGAACCAGTAGAAGTTGAATCGTTTTTTTAGTTTTAGAAAGAGCGTTTTTTAGAGCTGTTTGATGAAAGAGGGGGAACTTACAATTTTTTATTTTTGATAAAGGTAAATTCATATAAGAAAAGAGAAAATACCATAACCAAGTTGTTAATACCCAGTTACACTAAAGTAACAAAGTTTATGTACATGCTTACGGCCTGAGATCTACGACCCAAAACAGACATACACAAAGTATCTAGATAAGCATGCAATCCTCCTAGACATACAAACTACCTGAAACCAATAGGTCATGAGAATACATATGAACCTGGCACAACTCATGAGGCTAGTTCACATTCGGCAAAGCCATCAACAAACATAGACACTCACAAGCCAAACAAGTGCCCAACCTCAGGTCAATGGCCAGTCCTCCTTCGGCAAAGCCATTAGCAGTCTAGATCCATGTCCGGTACATACATAGCTAAAACCATAAGAGTATGGAGTAGAATGCAACCTCATTAAAGACCAACAACTAGGATATAATCCTCTCTGTAGCTCCTGCTCCGTCCACAGCGGGAAAAGCCTCATGTAGCAAAGTGTAGATATGTGTCTTGATCATCTTCAAAAGGATATCTATTGGAATCATATTCTTGTCAAACACCAAGCCATTTCTAGAATACCAAAGGTAGTAGACGGTGGCAGAAAACGCATAAATCCTAGATCGGCGTCCAACTCCTACCATGTACGGTGTGAGTCAGCCAATGAAATATCTCTGATTTGTTAGTAACATTGTTGGGAACTCCGAAAACCGCTCCAACCTGCCTCCAAACTCCTTGTGCATATGTGCATCCAAAAATCAAGTGGCCATGCGACTCACTCTCACTCATACACCAACTACAAGTACGATCAATATCAAGAAAATGTTGGTAGATAATCGGCCACTAATCGTCATCCATAGTACAAAGCAATGTTTGGGTGTACTACCAGGATCCCAAACTACTTTGTGCCAATCCACCTCCTCTATATATGGTCTAAGCATCTCATATGCTTCAAGGACTTGGAATATCTCTCCATGACAGCAGTGTTCAAGTATCTCCGTCAATGATGTGGTGTGGTCGGTGAATACAACCTTCTCATTTCTAGCCATGAGGATTTCCTTAACCAAAGGCGAGTCTCGACGAGTAACAAACCACTATTCTGGCTCTGTGGTGTACAAGTATTTGTAATGGATCCATCTGGTTCATAGACCACATCGATCATGTATGTTGTGGTAGTACTTGCACATGAATGCTACATACCAAGACCTGAGATCTAATAGTCCTAAGTCTCCCTCCGTCTTAGGCAAACAAACTGTAGACCATGCAACACGGGGCCAACTCCACAAGAACTGCTTGCAAAGAATAGTAACTCTATTAAGTACTAGTGTTGGGACTGGGAGGAGAGAAAGCCAAAAGCTCGATGTACCTTGTAAAACTGCTCTAATCAGCTCGAAACAACCAACAAATGACAAGTGTCTCTTGTTCCACCACTGAAGGTGTCTCCCGATCCTTTTAACAAGAGGAGATTATTCTCTAGATCGAAGAATAGTGGGAGAAATAGGAGCACCCAAGTATCTAAAAGGGAACTCCCCTTCCGCAAAAAACCCGAGAGTTCGTCTCCTACTCAATCATGTATGCTAAGTAGATCGAGGATTTGGAGAGATTTATAGCCAACCCCGATATCCTCTCAAATCAACAAAGACACTCAATCAGAGTCTCGATAGATCCTCTATCTCCCCGGCAAAACAACACCACATCATCCGCATGCATAAGGTGTGAAATCCCATGCTCCTCACAATACTTATGGAATCTAAATCCTAGCCTAGAAGTCTCCACAAGAATCATCCTCGATAAAACCTCTATGCAAATCACAAAGAGAAAAGGTGATAAAGGGCATCCTTGCCTCAGCCTCCAACGACCCTGAAAGAACCCATGTGAAATTTGGTTTACCAAGATCGAGTAAGATGTCGTGGTGACGCACTCTATCACCCAATTAATGAACTTGGTCGGGAGCTTTAACTCCAACATGGCAAAACGTAGGAACCTCCAACAGATGATGTTGTACGCCTTGGTTAGATCATTTTTCATGAAACACCATTTGTTGTCATTTTACACATTATATCTCCTCGGTAGCTCCTGGACGAGAAACACATTATCTGACATCAATATTCCTAGAACGAAGGCGGATTAGCCCGGGTCAATGAGATAACCAAGGCATGATCCTAGTTTGTTCGCCATGAGTTTGATGATGATCTTATATATAATATTGCAGCAAGATATCGGCCTAAACTTCTCCACACGTGTGGGTGCCTCTACCTTGGAAACCAATGAAACGATGGTGTGGTTCCCCTGACTCAATAGCTTCCGCAGTACAGACTTCACTCCTCATTGTTTTCCTGTGGCCTTAAAAAAGTTTGAGGAGAATCCATTTGGTCTTGGTGCCCTCATTTCACCTATAGACCAAAGCACATCTTTAATCTCTGCTTTAGATATCGGGCTAGATAGCCTCTGTTGGTCCTCATCTACAACTCTAGGCCCCATGGAGAACCAATCCTCTGCGCATCCTCCACCTCCCGCTCCGTCCCGAGAAGACCCTAAAAAGGGTGAGAAACTCCCCGGCCACATCCTCCAAGGAGGTTGTGGTCTGGACATTAGTTACATCAAAACTCCTCTCATTTGCTTTCATAAGATTGTGAAAGTAAGAAGTACATCTATCACTTTATAGAATGTACCTGGTCTTTGCGTGTTATGCATAAAAGCTCCTCTCTCTTGCATTGAGTCTCCTAGCTTTCGATCTAAGGTCATCCAAATCCATCCTAAGGGACTCATATTTGGGATCTAGTAAAAAGCTCTCCAAGCAAGTAGCAAATTCCTCATTTGCTAGCTTTTCTTTTTCTAAGATATGTGCAAAGTGTCGTGTGTTCAGACCTCTCAGAGGGCCTTTAAGGCCACGGAGGAGGGAAACCAAGTGGTATTGGTAGATTCCTCGGAGTCTACAACTCCAATTCGCCACATTATCTTGGAAATGATCATGGGAAGTCCACATATTAAGAACTTAAAACTAGGCTTCCCTAATCTAGGGCGGTCGACGATGTGACTTATCGTTGCCTTGTGATCCGAATATTGCCACCTATTCGGAATACTCGCATGACAATACACCCCTTGCTCGAGCAAATCATGGTTAACCATGACTCTATCGATCCTACTCCAAATAGTATTATTCGTCCAAATGAATTTGTTATCACTTGTAAATGGAATGTCTGAGAGGCCAAGCTCTTGGCAGGCATCTAGCCTACACTTGTACTCGTACATGCGTACCGGTGCACCATTAACTCGTTCATCTAGGAACACGACGATGTTGAAGTCGCCCAGGACAAGTCATGGCATAGGGTACATATTAAACCAAGCGTGTACGGTATGTCACCCCTCTTTGTGAGCAACGATATCGCGGACCCCATAGATGTAGCAGACACCGTACGTGACACCCGTCACTCTACAAGTTTCTAGGCTAACAATATATTGCACCCCACCGCACCAATCTCCATCTCAAAGTGGTTTCCATCCCACATGACCAAAGTACCATATCTATCATCAATATCAAAATTGGTGACGTAACTCCAATTTTGGAATTAGTTTTGCATCACCGGGATAATGTCAGAAGGACTAACCTCAAATTTAGTCTGTAACACCACAAATACACGCATCATAATCTCGCATGAGATCTCTCACACCATTTTGTATCTAGGGGTTGGTAAAACCCCTTAGCATTCAATGATATGATACTCATCGAGAGACCTTGTTCTTTCTTTCATCCCTTTCTCTTTATCTACATTCTTCACTCTCCCAGAAGTGGCAATTCTAGTGGATCTTCGTTCTCCCAACCTCAATCCTAATCTGATTTATCCTTTCTTCCTTATTAGTCTTATGGGGCTGTCCAACTCTTCTTTCGGATCGAGATAGGACAGTCCCTCATCAATCATCTCAACCTCCGTAGTCACAACCAATGCGGTAGTCGCATTTGTCATTGTAACATTTGGAAATTTACTAGAAACTATCACTTCCTCCTCTTTATGCGAGGTCTAAATCTCC
Organism: Fagopyrum homotropicum; assembly: GCA_033239125.1. NCBI lineage: Eukaryota > Viridiplantae > Streptophyta > Magnoliopsida > Caryophyllales > Polygonaceae > Fagopyrum > Fagopyrum homotropicum. The sequence continues at coordinate 81,296,911 of BSWB01000008.1, forward strand.
TCACTATTCTTCTAGACCTCATCCGAGGTTTTTGTTGAGGCCTCAACAGTGTTAGTCACCACCGATTCATCCTCCCTAGAGATATAGTCTAACGAGTTAACTTCATAAGATGAGTCATCTGACACAATCTAACCTCTTAATATCTGACATCCCCTCCTTCTTTCTTTGTTATACATTCTCGTGACGGTCAATAGTGTATTTTTCTATTATGGTGGAGTCGGTAACGGCCTTTATAGTAGTTGTTACAAAAGTGACACCCTCTGTGGTCTAGGTTGCACGCTTAGTCTTACGACGTCTACGCCTAGTCCTATTAACCTGTGTGTCATCCTTAGCCGTGCCACTTGGCCCTGGATTACTAATATCTATGCCCACATTTTCTTTTCCTTTATTCATGATCCTGATTTCAGCTAAATTTTGAGGATTATCCATTAATCCCTTGCTCCCTATGATCTCCTTATCTCCATCTTCTTAGCCGCTATCTTGTATCATTTTCCTACTTCCCAAGTGAAGATTTTGGGTCTAATTCCTACAATACCTTTAGCCTCCTTGAAAGAACATATATCATCCTTGTGACCAAAAGAGAGGCATCATTTACAATAAAAAGACTCATTTTCATAAAGGACCTTACACACTATTCTAACATGGTCATCAAATTCCGAGCTAATCTCTCTCTTGACCTCATTAGCAAAGTTAAATTCCATAAGAACCTAGCATAAGATCCTCTTCCCTTTCCCCTATTATAGGATTCATAAAGTGGAGGTTTTCAATCATTGAGGCTACTCTTCCTAAAATCTCAGTTGTTCAATAATCATTAGGAGTGCCTAAGAATCTAACCAATAGATGTGTAACAACTTTATCCTTTTCACTAAAAGCAAATTTATCAGGAACATGCTTAAAGATCAGAGGTCTTCCATGTATGTAATAAGGACCCTCTCTCAGCACTTTATCTCTATCACCATCCATGTTAAAGGTAAAAATGATCCATCCACCTTCTACCCTAAACTTGCACCTAACCCCCCAAGACATCCTAAGCCCCTCAATGGCAATATATCCTGGGAAATATCCGACATATTGACCTAGGAGACAACTACCCTACACATGTTATTTGGGTATTGCCTCAACACATCTAATCTTGACGGTGTCTCCTATTGGAGGCGAAAATGAAATTCCTCCCAACCCATTATTCATTAAGACCATGGCAGGAGGTCTAATTCAAGCAAATTGCCTTGGTTGGTCTTCAGAACTCTTAGGAGTGTTTCCTTCCTTGGGTAAAGGAGGGAAAGTTTCATTTTTATCTATTCTCAAGTTGGCTCTAGAGGTATTTCCAGCATTCCAGTTATCAGTCAAGTCCACCCTAGCATGAAGATCTACATTGTTACCATCCAACGTAGCCCTAGGGTTCAAAACACCTTCCTTAGTCCTAAGAGATATGAGGTTACCCTTAAAGTTCTCGATCAAGTTAGGAGGGTTAGATAAAGAATTCAAAGCATCTAAAATCCGATCATTTAGGACATTTCCAGTTTCATTACCACCTTCTTCATTTTCCGAGAGTATATTACGAGTGTCACGGGCTAGTTCAGTATTAATACCTTCCGGTTCTAGTTCCGCTAACACAGATTGAGCTACTGCATTGGCCGTGTCATTTCCCAGCCCTTCTTTCCCGTTGTTGCCATTTTCTTTATGCCTAGTAAGTGCAACATCACTGTCTGCAGAAGGTTGGGACATGATATTAGGTGTGGGAGCTTCATGTAGGGGGTAGAGAGTCCTACCTGAGCTGCCATTAATCCCGAGTCAAGGTCCTATATTCTGCCGCAATTGTCTAGCCAACACTACTATGGCTGCATCAAAGTATTCATGTGATATTTTCATCGAATCATCCGCCTGTAGTAATGTCTCTCCAGGAGCTTGTTGTTTGCTTTTAATCGATCTGCTGTTCTGTGTAACCTTTCAGTTCAACCATATTCATCGACTCACTTACTTGTGGTAGTGCATCTCCAAGATGTTGTTCTTTATTTGCAGTCTGCTTCCCTTTGGAGCCTTGCATTTTAGATGTCACTATGCGTAATGCATTTATCTGGTCCCGAGCAAGGACTCATTCTGTTTCGTTAATGGAGGAGCGTGCTAAGTGGAAGGCGGTATTATTTGTCAATACGTGTCGTTTCACCCCCATATTGCGAAAACCAGAAACCGCTCTACCCTTCATTTCCTTTTACGGAAACATCAAACTATTTCAAATACCACCCCGCCATCAATCCATCTTCCTAAACACTCCACCTATCTATCTATCTCCCTCTCTTTCAACAGGCAACCAAATGGACGGACAAATCGGATCTCTGGAATCATGCAAATCGGCCTCCGGTGACGTCTGCTGCGCTTCCGGAAACGGTAGCGTCGGAGCCGTCTCGTCGGGTGCTCCTATCATTACGTCTTCTGAAGCTACGCTGGGGCGACACCTCGCTCGCCGACTCGTCGAGATCGGCGTTCACGATGTCTTCTCCGTTCCCGGCGATTTCAATCTCACTCTCCTCGACCTCTTGATTGCTGAGCCAGGCCTCAATGTTGTCGGCTGCTGTAATGAGATCAATGCTGGATATGCTGCAGATGGCTACGCTAGGCGCCGTGGCGTCGGAGCTTGCGTTGTCACTTTCACCGTCGGAGGTCTTAGTGTTATCAATGCAATCGCCGGTGCCTATAGTGAGAATCTTCCTCTCATCTGCATCGGCGGAGGTCCTAACTCCAATGATTATGGAACCAACCGGATTCTTCATCATACCATCGGATTGTCTGATTTCAGCCAGGAGCATCGCTGCTTTCAAACCGTTACCTGCTATCAGGTAAAGATCACGTTTCCCTCCAGCATCAATTATTCGATTATTTCAGATTAATTTGTCCTCACTTGGATTTTGATGTTTAGGCTGTGATAAACAATTTGGAAGACGCGCACGAGCAGATCGATAGGGCTATCTCCACTGCTTTGAAGGAGAGCAAGCCGGTTTACATAAGCGTCAGCTGCAATTTACCTGCAATTCCTCATCCCACTTTCAGCCGGGACCCTGTCAAGTACACTATTGCCCCTCGGTATTGTTCTTCACCTCTTCTTTCTCCCTTCGGGTGCAATAGACATTCATTAATGTTAAACAGTGGTGAGTTAAAGTCTCATATCCAGTTCTTCTAATAATGCCTTGCCAACAGGTTGAGCAATGAAGAGGGGCTTGAAGCAGCAGTGGAGGCAGCAGCGGAGTTCCTGAACAAGGCTGTGAAACCAGTGATGGTTGGTGGGCCGAAGCTCCGTGTATCAAAGGCGTCTGAGCACTTTGTTGAATTTGCGAAAGCTAGTGGGTACCCGGTGGCAGTGATGCCCTCTGCTAAAGGGATGGTGCCAGAGCACATCCCTCACTTCATTGGCACTTACTGGGGTGCCATAAGCACTGCTTTCTGCGCCGAGATTGTGGAATCAGCTGACGCCTACATATTCGTCGGCCCTATCTTCAACGACTACAGTTCCGTGGGTTACTCCTTGTTGCTCAAGAAGGAGAAGATAATCATCGTGCAGCCTGACCGTGTTGTGGTTGGTAGCGGCCCTGCTTTCGGGTGTGTCCTAATGAAGGACTTCTTGGAGGCATTGGCCAAGAGGGTCAAGCATAACCCTACTGCTTATGAGAACTACGAAAGGATATTCGTACCTGACGGCCAACCTCCTAAGCCTACTGAACCAAATGAGCCTCTGAGGGTGAATGTGCTTTTCCAACACATACAGAACATGATATCAGGTGACAATGCTGTCATTGCTGAGACAGGTGACTCTTGGTTTAACTGCCAGAAACTCAAGCTCCCTGAGGGTTGTGGGTATGCACTTCTCTGTCAGCTGCTTTGAAATTATGGTTCTTGGATTTGATTTTCTATAATATAAGAATGTATTTGCAGGTATGAGTTCCAAATGCAGTATGGATCAATCGGTTGGTCAGTTGGTGCAACTCTCGGCTATGCTCAAGCCGCTAAGGATAAACGAGTTGTTGCTTTCATTGGAGATGGAAGTTTCCAGGTAATAAGTTCAAGTTTAAAAGCCTTAAGAATCATTTCCGGTAACGCAATGATTCCGAATCAATAAAAATTTTGTTTTTCCATTTTCTTTCCTTAACCTTATCCGAGTTCATTCATTTTATCGTTCCAACTAAACGGACACTCAAGTTGAATATGTTATTGAATCATACAGGTGACTGCACAAGACATATCAACAATGATACGATGTGGGCAGAACACCATAATATTTCTGATAAACAATGGAGGATACACCATTGAAGTTGAAATCCATGATGGGCCATACAATGTAATCAAGAATTGGAATTACACTGCACTGGTTGATGCCATCCACAACGAGGAGGGGAAGTGCTGGACAACTAAGGTAAGTAAATATTTATGAACTAACATCCTAGAGGGTTGGGTTGAATAATCAAACACACTAATAATTTCAGGTAAAATGTGAAGAGGAACTTATTGAAGCAATTGAAACAGCAACTGGAGCAATGCAGGATTGCCTGTGCTTCATAGAAGTAGTTGTGCATAAAGACGACACGAGCAAAGAGCTGCTCGAATGGGGATCAAGGGTGTCTGCTGCCAACAGCCGCCCTCCAAACCCTCAGTAATTCTCACGTTGCAGAAACCCTTCATCTTTGGATTTTGAGAATTTATAACTAGCTAGTATAGAGATCCTGGCAAGTGCCATTGGGTTCCTTTCCAATAAGCATTCAAATGTCCTAGTAAATTTTGTTTGACAGCAGCAAAAGTTATAATGTAGGAATGAAATTCTGATATTATACAACTGAATTTATTACATAAGATTGTGAGTGAATTTGAATATTTGTATATTTTGCCACACAACTAGGGCTAAAACTGGTTCGGGTGAGGAGGGTGAACCTGAGCTCGACAAAGAGGACAGTTCGACTGAGTAACAAGCCACTTGTCTAGACACTCGGAATGAAAAGCATGGTAGCATTGAGGCAGAAGCTTCACCTTCTCCCCATATTGAAAGTTGCCAAGGCAAATGGAGCAATCCATTTCCTTGCTCATACTGGCCGAACCATAAGATACTATGGGCAAGCTGTTGATAGCCACCGGGTCAAGGCCAGGTCCGGAGATCTCGTGGAAGGATGAATGGTTGTCTGCGTGGGCGACGGGCTGGTGCCAGCGATGTGTGCAGAGGTACAAGGTGTAGATGAAACATAAGGCGAATAAGAGGAGGAAGCTGAAGATGAGGAAGGAGAAGATTATGCTTTGGTTGTGGATTTCGCTTATCTTTCCGTCGAGATCGAGGTCTCGGAAGAGAAGCTGTTTGAAGTCATCATTTGATGCCATGGTACATGCTCATCATGTAGAGCTTGAGTGATTCTTAGGAATTGTGGTTGCTATTTTGAAGAGGATAAAAGGGATGGGTTTTGTAGCCACCTTTATTATCAATGGAAAGTTTGATGCCAACAAGTCTCTTATAATGTACTCGCCCTCGTGCTTCATCAAATTTCAGCCACAATCTTGTGCTTTCATGCTTCATACGCTTTCGATTTTCCTTGTCAATGAGGGAGACTTAGAGAGACTGCCCAAGATCATTTGAGTTGTATCTACTATATACCTAATTAACCCGTATACTAACTAAATATTGGACATGTTTAAAGGAGGTCCACTACCCTTAATATCGTGACGTAGAAAACATAAATCACTCTCCACCGGGTTAAGTAGTATACTAAAGCAAATAGTATAATGGTTTAATGGCTAAGTAGGCGTTAATTACCCAATTTCCGGTTTTAGTTACCAATGCTTGCATCATGAAGCATACCAATGTAACAGTATCACATGACTATTGATTTTAACACAGTCACAAAGGAGGAATCATATACCCAATAAGTGAAGTTAAGGCGGTTCAAACAGTCCGAACCGGACCGGACTGGAAACTCTCAGACCAGATCGGACCGTTTCACTGCTAATGTGAAACGGTCCATGGACCGAACCGGATACTCTTCTTCTTGTTCAAAAATAATTAAAATGTAAATTAACGGATCGGAACACTACGGTTCAGTACCGGACCGTAATGTTTCATCTACACCTTGTACCTCTAATACCAAACACCAAAGATTACGGTCCGGTTTTCCGGTCCGGTCCTGTGCACCCCTAAGTGAAGTAACTGAAGTTATTGGTATTATTCAATCCCATATCAAGCAATAAACTAAAGATCTTACTGTTAAGGGCATGTTTGGTGTTTGGTATCAAATTGTTGGAGATTCATTTAGATCATATGGGAGGGACTTATATTTGGATGTGTTTGGTATATGAGATTGAGATTAGGGATTGAATTATTCGATGAGATTATTTGTGAAGAATAATCCTCAGAATGGAGGCAAGATTATATGAGATTAATCTCGTGAAAAAATCTTCACTATATGTGATACCCCTAAGTATCCCTATTCACGGTTCTCCTCTTCTCTCTCAAAAACACGATACCACACAAAAGAGACAACTCGATCTCCTCTCTTGTAGATGACCTTCGGCATGGATCCTCCTCCTTCTACGAATGATGTGAAACATATTGGACGAAGGAAAAAACAAGTGCCTACTAGTCCCACAATGAAGAGGTGCCAATTTAGGGTTTTAACCTTTACTCTATGATTGAATTCTTTGGAGTTTATTTGGCCAGATTGCATTTCGAATATTCATTATATATTGTGGTTTTTAGTAATTTCTGGTTATTTATAGATAGACATTGGACGATTAATTTCTTACTGATGAACTTGGTGAACTAAAATAAATTGACTTGTTCAAAAGAAAAACGCACTCATTGCAGAGGAAATTGACTTGATCTTTGTAAACTGGATTAATTAGGCTTGATCATTTGTAGACATAAACGAGCAGCTGAGCAATGAGCACTGCTGCATTGGAGCAATTCTTGAAACGGTCCAAACGGTCCGGACCGGACCGGACCCCCACGTTCCGGTCCGGTCCGTGGATCTAAGCTAGCTGCGTTTTTCCGGTCCGGACCGGACCGTCTGCACACTCCTAATCCAAGAAGTGCTAAAATGGAAGAACCAAGTTAAACCTGACATCTTGAAGAGTAAGCATGTAGGGCTCAAAACCTAGCTAATGTTGTGTGGGGTTAGTCAAAAAATTAAGGGGTGGGGTTAGTCAAACAATTAAGGGGATGAAGATTATGGGGATGAAAAGCGTAGAATAATTTTCATTATCTTGTTTGGTAAGGGACTGAAAGAGACGAAGGGCATTAAACTATGGAGCGTAACGAAATTAGATTATGGGAATTGTGTAATTCGACTAAACTTCGATTATAAGGATTATAGAGGCTCTCTTCTTCCTTTTTATCATCTCTTTCATCTATAAAAAAAACTTACCACATATTTTTTTCGTAATTTTACCCACCATCATATTCATTTTACCAAACACTCATTTTACTTATTGTCGTATGCATCTCCTTAAACAATTTCATCTCCTTAATTGTTCATCTATATAATTTAGGGTCACTTTCATAACCCAAGGAGCACCAAGCAAGTCACAATGCTTAAGTGTGGCTCTACAATGATTCATCTATCGTTGTGATCATGGAGGGTCGTCGTCCTTGTCTTGCGATTCCAGGATTTTGTTGAAAATGCCAAGAAATAAAGTCATTGTCCTAGACTGGGAGTGAATTGTTTCCCTTAAAGACAAAGTATGGGTTCATTGTCCTAGACTGGGAGTGAATTGTTTCCCTTAAAGACAAAGTATGGCCTTGAGTGGGAGTGAATTGTTTCCCTTAAAGACAAAGTAGAGGTGAACTTCAGGCCATCAATAAATGCATGTTAGATTAAAAGTACCATCTGATGTTGTTATCGTAGCATGGATATGATGCTGAGAGTATGCAGAAATTGTTAGATTCACAATACGCCACCATAAGTCAAGGCCTCCGGTGAGACCATTAGAGGATAAACATTGGCCATTAACGAAATCATTATTAGATCAGTTTTTTTCCTAATCACGCTAGTCAATCTTTGTTTCCATGACGAAGATTGTGTATGGGCAATACTTCCAAGACCAATCCTAGAGGGCACGAACTGTCCGGGCATTACCCAAGGCTTGACAGTTCCAACTAAACATTTTCATTGTTGTTCATGGGCATGGTCATGAACCATGGTTGCTACTTCAAAGTCTTTGAGCCTCTTATCGGTTATAGCAAAGTCTTGGATGTTAGATGGTGGCAATTCATCCTCAACTAGTTGCTTACGTTTTTGCAAAAAGTGGAGGAGAAGACCTTCTCATCATAGTCTTTATCTTAGACTTTCGGGGAGTGTGATTATTGTCCATGTTGTTCCTTTGTCCCTCGTCGAAAACCAATAGGGGAGAAAGATGTGCACTTGAAGCAGGAGTTGTTGGGTTCTTGAAAGCGTGAAACCAAGAAGACTCTTGATCAAGTGTGTCTTGACAAAACCCTAGACGACTTCGTATGACACTAGCCCTCATCCAACTGCCATATTCCAAAGATGTACCGATTTCATGGGTTGGGATGTAGAGTAAGAATGGCCAAGAAAACCACAACTATAGAAAGTAGGTAGGCGTTCATAACACAATGGAAGACGCAAGACTCGATCATCAGGGATGGTGAATGTCCAACTCTACCCGGATACGAAGACTTCCTTGGATGCCTAAGAAATCGGTTTTGTCAAGTGTGATGAAGTTTCCAATGGAAGACCTGATTGCCTCTGCTGATGGACGAGAGTAGTTGGTTGGTGGTAAGTGGTCAACTAAGAAATCGGTTTTGTCAAGTGTGATAAAAAATTTGGGTCGACCATGCATGAATAAGGAGGGGACAAAATTAAAAGCGTGACAGGAAACCAGCGATAGAGAAAATCGTCAAGGAGAGTGAGAGGAAACCCTAACTGCAGCAGGGAGGGTTGAATGAGTAAGCGTAAAAAATTACTAAATTTTAGACGTACATCCAATTTTATCTTCGACAACCTCTTAAAGTGTCAAGGTCCAAACATCTATAATAAACCTCTTTTCACGTAGTGAATATAGTTATTGAAACTGGGTAGGTGACAACAATGTTGGTGACGGCACACTAATTTGGTGAGAACACAAGGTGACAACACAAATGACAACATCACAATTGATGAATATATATATATATATATATCTATCTATAGAGTATAGATCCTATGAGAACACCCCTAACGTGTATACATGAGAACAGATTCGTAATTATTATTAGTTTTTGTTACGAAGGTGTCATATCGTTTAATGTATTAATCGTAGTTATTGTTGGTTGAGTGGATTATTCGTAGTTATTGTTGGATTCCTAATTATTATTATTCGTAGTTATTATTAATTTTGAATTAATATCTACTCTAAATCTCAACCCTTAATACTCATCATCCAACGGTGTACGATTGTTCTCATGTATACACGTTAGGGGTGTTCTCATGGGAACCACACCCTCTCTCTCTCTCTCTCTATATATATATATATATATATATATATATATATAGTTAGGGACAAACAGTTGTGAAAATACATTTGGTAACAATATAGGGTGAGTAACAATATAGTTGAATACAATACAATTGTTGACAACATAGTCGTTGATAGAACAATATTATGACAATGAAGTTTGCGACAACACAATTAGGGCCCGTTTGGTTCCAGCTCCGGAAACAGAAACGGAATGGAAACGAATTTAGTCCATATATGTATCCTTATTCATAAAATTTCGTGGAATCATTCCTTGTGGATTAATGCAAAATGCACATACTTCCCCACATTTTGTTACCCTATAGGGTATCAAAAGTAATCAAACTCTACTTCAATTTCATCATACCATAAGGAATGATTCCACAAGCTTTCATGAACAATGGTATGCATATGGACTAGATTCGTTTCCATTCCGTTTCCGATTCCGGAGTTTAAACCAAACGGGCCCTTAGTGATAATACGGTTGATGGCATTACAGTTGGTGATAATAAGGTAGTTTGGTAACAACACATTTGTAGATAACAAGATAGTTTGGTGACAATACATTTGATGAAAATACAATCGCTAACATTATAATCGGTGACAATACAATTGATGATAATACAATTAGTGAAAATATTATGTTTTAAAGAAATAATTTGTTAGAGTAAGCTCTTTTTTGTGGACTTTTATTTTTGTATACCCTTCTAATTTTTACCACTAATTATTTACCACTATTACTCTATTAGCGGCATATTTACAAAATGAGATTATGTTTTGGGCCTAATATTGTTAAGAGGTCTAGTTAGTGATATTGACTTTTTTAAATTCAATTACTTTCTTACTTTGGGGTAAAAAAAGGTGTTTAGTTTTTAATTCATAGTTCAAAGTGGTCTTCTTATTTGATCGGTCATGTAAAAAATGGCATTCCACTAAAACAAAATTGCAACCTAATTTTTATCGTAATCTCACAAAAAAGAGTTAAACATTTTATTTTTAATTTTAACTATGTTCTCATTTCATATTTTCTTCCAAACCTCTTTCAATCTTCAATTTGCATTTTGATGTTAGGGTTTAAGTTTTAATTTTAAAGTTCCGAATTTCATGATTTTGTGTTGTTATTATTAAGTAAATTTTGAATTATGTTAGAACTCCATGAATTATTGTTAAATAACAATACATTTGAAAAAAAATGATTAAAATGGAAAAAAAAATATGTAACAAGTATAAAAATTGAATCATGTTCGACGAGATACAACCTATTTTTATAATTAAGGGTAAAATTGGGTGTAACTTTCGATTTCAGGGAACTTCTACTTTTTTCATGGTATTTCATCCTAGGCTAGGATTTTCAAAAATCTAAAAAAAAAAAGTGCAGAAATATTGATATTCGATTTCGTATAAATGGGATATTAATCTAAACTTTTCAAATTTTAAGGTAATTAATTGAAAAATCGATGTTTAAAGTGCGGTTAAATGAAATCTTGCTTCTTTTTTAATAAAAAAAAGTATTTTTTTTGATACAAGGTAAGCAGAATAGGTGGATCAGTTTCTAGAAACCGATCGACCTACAGCATCCTTACGGATGAGTAGAACCACATCTTCTGGAAGACCTTCGTCATCCGCTAGCGCGGAGTGTCCGTGCATTGCTAGCTTGTCTGCAACCGTGTTGATTTCCCTAAAGATGTGGGTAATACTGGACTGGGGGAAGCCCGCGATTAAGGCGGAAATATCTGAGATGATCATGTCCGTCTCCCATGGGGTTTCCAAGTCCTGTTAATTGAGTTGATCAACGTCAAATTGTCCCCCTCAATCTCGATAGCTGAAAACCCTAAGAGTATGGCCTTTTGAAGGCCCTCCCGCAGAGCGAAGGCTTCTGCTTCAAGAATTGATTCCGCATTGCATTTCCCTTTTCCAAAAGCCAGAGGATGACCTTGGTTATCACGAATAATGAAACCATAAGCGAAATGATTTGTGTTGTTTGTTGACGCGTCAAAATTGAGTTTGACATAGTTTCCTTTAGGTTTTTGCCATCTGATGTTCTTGGTTTTCCGTCTGCTTCGGGTTTGATTATTGGTCTTATGTTTAGTGTTGGCTTGTTCCCATTCATCTATTTGTTTCAACGCAACTTGTTTCAAATTCGACGCTGGTTTTTTGTTGTTAAAGATAATTTGGTTCCTATCCAACCAAATGTTCCACCATATCATAACTATTTGTCTAAACTCTGTCGATGATGTTTTCTCCTTCAGGAATAGAAGAGTATCATAAATTGTGTTGTTATATGTATCGATATCTCTCAGGATTGTGGATATTTTGGTATTATCCAGAACACGGTGAGTGCATTAACAATCAAAAAACAGATGTTAAGCACTCTCAGTGTGATGATTGTAGAATTCACAGTGCATTACCACCGGGATCTTTTGTTTGTCAAGGTTTTCCTTTGTTGGGAGCCCATTTAGAGTCAATTTCCATAGGAAATTTTTTACTTTTGGCATGATGTTCATTTTCCATAGCCAAGTTTTGTCTTCTGAGACTCCTACTTTCCGTTGTTGAATCATCATCATGGCCGATTTGGTGGAATACCAACCCTCATCATTATTTGACCAGTATATTCTATCTCTAATGTCAGTTGTAGGGAGGTTATAATTCTTGATTCTATTGATAATTCTGGTCGGAAGGATGGCGCCCAATTGATCAAGAAGTGGTTCGTTCCACTTTTTGTCCAAAATAAGTGAACACATAGTTTCAGATGGTTTTATTAGGGTTTGATCAGAAATTATAGAGCTTAGTGGTTCCTCCATTAGCCACCTGTCTTTCCAGAACTTTATTGTCTTTCCGTCTCCCACCCGCCATCGAAGGCCTTTATTAAATTCGTCTTTCAATTTAATCAACTTTTTCCATTGCCAAGACGTGTTTTTTCCACACTCGTAGTTCCATAAGCATTGCCCACGAAGATATTTTTCTTCTCTAATTTTAACCCATATATTATAGGTTCGGCCATGATCTTCCACAAGAGTTTATAAAAAAAAGTATTTGATCATTGAATTGGACATCTGGACGCAACCTATTCAAGCAAAAAAGAAAATAATTTCAGGTGTAGAGCGAGAGCGAAAGATATGAATCCGTCGGTTACCGGTAAAATCAACGACGACACGGATTGCCACGTCACTTCCGGCGGAATGTTCGTCCAGAGGAGAGATACTCCAGGCGACGAGTCTCTTATCAAGATCAAGGTCTCTTATGGCCCTTCCCACTATGATGTTTCCGTTCCTCTCCGCTCTACTTTCGGTATTTTATACTTCTCTTTCCCCTCCTCTCTCTTCGATGAATTTGGTACTATCGTCTTCTATTCGGAATCAGAGTTGTCTTCCTGCCGTTGAGATCTTGATTAGAAGGAGAATTTATCGTTTAAGCCGTCGGTTTTATCTGTCTGCTTGTTACAACTGTTTACTTCCATACAGATTTTCGCTTTCGGCTTCGCGAGTATCCTGCATATTGTGCAATTTAGCATTGTGATAGAGTTTAATTGGTATTTTGATGGTGAATTTGCTCATAAGTTTCACCGAATTCAATTTCGGCTTTCTCCTGCGGCGGCCATATGTTGTGCTAAACCCTAGATGAGAAGTCAACCGTGGACAGTAGTACACTTGAATGTACGTCTGCAATGGTTGCAGGCTGTGCTTGCTCAAGTTGAATTGCCTGAAATGATTTTTTTTGAAGCTGAAAATCGATCTGGCTGACTGTGCACTTTGTATTTTGGCTTGATGAAAAAGGTTATTTGAAGAAAATTCTTGCGCAACAGACAGGGTTAGATCCTGAGGATCAAAGGCTCTTCTTCCGTGGAAGGGAGAAGGATGATTCCGAGACTTTGCAAGCTGCAGGTTTAAAGGACTTGTCGAAGCTACTACTCATGGAGCATCCAACAAGCAAAGAGAGGAAGATTGAAGATATGAAGAAAAGGGAAGAGATGGTGAAGGCCTGTGAAGCAATATCTGGAGTTCGTTCTGACGTCGATAAACTCTCCCAGAAGGTGGCTGTTTGTGTGGGTTTTAACTTATAAGTAAACAACAAATGATTCATTTCGTTGTTTCTTTTACTGGCTTTAGGTTGCTGCTTTGGAAGCAACTGTCCGCAGTGGTGCCCGTAAGGTAGACGAGAAGGAATTTGTTGTCTTAACCGAACTGCTTATGAGGCAATTGCTGAAATTGGATGGCATTGAGGCTGAAGGAGAGGCTAAGCTGCAGCGAAAGAATGAGGTCAGTATAGACACAGCAGAAAATCCTCATTTGAGTATTTTTCAGCTGTCAAATTTGTTTGGTTTGCCATTCTTGCAGGTTCGGCGTGTTCAGGGCTATGTGGACGCTCTGGATTCTCTCAAGGCAAAAAACTCAAACCCATTTGCGGATTGCAGTAACTCAGCCTCAATGACGACACAGTGGGAGACATTTGATTCCGGTGTGGGCAGCTTGACCCCTCCTTCATCTGCACCGACGGAAATAAATCAAGACTGGGAAAGGTTTGAGTAGCTTTCCTTCTGTGGTTTCCTGTATTATTTTTGCATAGGGATACCATGTGTACTTGTTGAAGAGGCATATATATGTTCTATATGGGAAGAACTCTTTGGAAGAGGCTCAAATAAAGCCCTTTTTGGAAATACTTGAGTTGGCCTCTTTTTAGTCTTAAAATTCATGATTCACCAATACATACACAAGAAAGAGAGATGAAAATTCTGAGATTTGGATTTGTCATATGTTATGCTGACGGAGCTCGAGTTTATGTCCTGTCATATACATTTTTTTCTTTCTAACAATTGTTGTTGATAGCAAAAAGATATTGTGTTCCATCATAGTTTGGAGTACTTTGCACTTGAAAGGTTAGCTAAGGAAGTTGACCAACCACAAGAAACTATGTATTGCACTACATACATTTTATAAACGAGACAATTTTAAGATGAAAGTTTCACTTATACTATCACATTTTTTCCACAATATTTTAGCTTATTCACTCACTTCATAATAATAGCACCAAATGGATATATGCTCAAACATAAATTCACGGACACCTCTATAAGCCGGAGTGCCCGTGTCCTATCATGTCGGACACGGCGGGACACAACTCGGACACAATCAAATATATACCGACACGGTCAAGACACGGTGCAGATGGAAGCGGACATAGATTGTGTCCGGTTAAGATACAATCAATGAAAGTTTCCCTATTTTAAGGCTAAAAAAAAGAAAAACAAATTTTAAAAAATTAAAGAAATATCAATTTACCGGGAGATTGTGGTTGCCAGAAATAAGACATCGATCTTCTTCTTCATTACAATTTTTTATTATTGTTTTTTTTTTGGGTGATTATGTTGTTTGATTGTTGTTGATTTGCAAAATGGATGATTTATTCTTCAACTAGAAATTTTAAAAAATTAAAGAAATATCAATTTACCGGGAGATTGTGGTTGCCAGAAACAAGACACCGATCTTCTTCTTCATTACAATTTTTTATTATTGTTTTTTTTTGGTTGATTATGTTGTTTGATTGTTGTTGATTTGCAAAATGGATGATTTATTCTTCAACTAGAAATTTTAAAAAATTAAAGAAATATCAATTTACCGGGAGATTGTGGTTGCCAGAAACAAGACACCGATCTTCTTCTTCATTACAATTTTTTATTATTGTTTTTTTTGGTTGATTATGTTGTTTGATTGTTGTTGATTTGCAAAATTGATGATTTATTCTTCAAACTAGTTTACAACCCGCACTTTGTGCGGGTATATTTATATATTGGATTTTTGAGTAATTAATTCTTATACAATACACACTTTTTAAGCTTTTTAAATAAATTACCCTAATTATGCTCACGCATATTATTTTTGTTGCTGAAAAATTTAGGCACTATAAGGCGCTAAAAATTTGTGAGCGAAGATTCAAATTTCAAATATGAAAAATTAAAAATAATATTTAAGATTACTAAAATAATGATTGAGTACAAAACTTCTAGTAAAAATTAACTAAGATTTCTTAAAAAAGTTACAAATTACCTATATTATACAAAATTAATTTGGATATTTAACATTCAACCAAGTTTATGTATATAATATAAAAACAGGAATCATAACAAAATTGATTACTCGAATGAGATTACGCTTGTGGATGATTAAAAAAATAAAACAAATAAAAATACGAATATAAAAAAATAAAAAGTGTAATCAATTTTTTAGTCGAATCTGAATAAAAAAAATGAATAAGAAATTTTGAATATTAACGAATCTAAATTGAAAAAAATTAAAAACTTGTAAAAAAACAAATATAAAAAATAAAAATCGAATATTTTTTTTAAAATATATATGTATGATAATAAAACGAAGCTGAACGAAATTTTCTTGATAATAATGAAAGATTCTGCAATCGAATATGAATAAAAAACAGAAAACTTTAACAGTAACAAATCCGAATCAAAATATTAAAAAAATTGTAAAAACACCGAGTTTGAATATAATAAAATGTTTTTTTTAAAAATATATAAAAAATATTAATATAAAATAATAAGATTCCGAGAAATTTTTTAAAAAGTAATATAAGATTTGCAATCGAATTTTTTTTATAAAAAAAACAAGAAAAAGAAAATTTCCCGCAAAATTAAAGAACTTTCTTATGAAAACTAATAAACTTGAAATCCATGTATGGGTAAAATAAATCCTTAATTTAATATTTTTTTGAATAAGTTTTTAGCTAATAAACAAACCCACACCTAAAGGGTCTATTTTAATTAATTTAGTATTTTCTATGAAGTTGTTAGTTAGTAAAATTTATACTCCAATATAACATTTTTTAAAACAAAATAAATAGGAATAAGCAAAAGACTGTTTTTGGTTAAAAAATATAATACATAAAATATATAATGAAATGACATAATTAAAAATATACTAAAAAGATTATTGTTAGAAGATTTGTAAAATATATTAACGTGATCATGAGTTGTAGATTTGGTAACAAGCAAAATCGTATTGTTATAACAGTAAGATACTGAACATGATGAGATGAAATTCTTTTTGTTGAATTGGCATGATGAGATAAAAAATATTCAAAATTTGAATTAAAATTGTAATTAAAATATGGCACATATGTAATTAAAGTATGGAAAATCCATAACTATTTACCCAAAAATTCTAGGTGGCATGGCTACTGTGTTGATACGTGGACTAAAACGGTTGTGTTTTAGTGTACCTGTTCCGGTACGGCTTATAATTAGGGTAGGACCGTGTGGTTGCATGTGCAGCTGACACGTGTCCAAATTTTTTTTTTTTTTTTTCCAGAAACGAATGAAAATGATAGTTCAAAAGTTATTAAGGGATAGTTCATAACTTAAAAAAGAATAGTTCATGAATTATAATAGAATAATTCATAGTGCAAAATGTAACACCCCAAATTCTGAGAACTCGGGAAGCTACTGGTTAGGACCTCACAATGGGTTCCGACCATAGTTTGACAACAATTTTACTTGAATCTTACAACAAGGTACAAAAGTATTTAAAATATTTGAAAACTGTAAACAATATATACATGAAGAATATGTTTCAACCTTACAAGAAAAGATACTAAAACGACGCATATGAAGAACAGAAGACATCCCCGTCCCCAACTAAATGAGTACGCGGACCCGGATGACCATTTCCTCCGGATCTCTCTACAACTGTTTTAACCTGCAAGGCATCTACAAGCGGTATAAAACCGTTAGCTACCATTCTATGCATAAGTATAAAGGTAAAAGCACAAACACACAAGATACACAATCAACATGCAACAATCAATCCTTTTATTATCTTTAATTAGGTGATATGTCATTACTAATGATACTTATTTTGTGACACGAGGGATTCCCAAACCTCGCCTCTGTCCCCGTTTACCAACGCGGAATGGTACTAATGCATCTGACCGTGTACCTGACTGGGCTGGTCGCAGGGAACCTCCAAGACTCTCGCAAGAGCTAGGCAGATGATGTCACGACCCGTTATCATACACTTGGGTCAATTACGTAAATAATAAAGTCGGCCTAATCCGGTTTCGTTATTTATTATAACTAACAAACACCACTCATACACATTACATTCATACAAGAAGCCAGCTAAGTAAGTCCGTGGACTTACCTGAATCAGATATCGACTTTCTAATTCGCAAATCGATCTGTACAATAGGAATTCAATGGACTGTCAAAGGAGGCAAGTGTGTCAGCACACTTTCTAGGTGATTAGAAGTCTAAGACTTCCAAGATAGTAGGTCTTAATAGAACGGAATTGATTACAATATTAATTTATGGTAAAATGACTATTTTACCCTTGGTCCCGAAACTTCTAAAAATTCCATAATTTATGTCTAAACTCTTATTTGAGACTGAAATGCCATATTCTAACTCCTAAAGATGAGTTTGGTTACAAACTGACAATTTACACATTCTTTTTATTTTCCGAAAGGTCATTAAGATCCAACTTCGGCTTCAAATATAAAACTCGAATAAATTTATAAAATTTCGAAAATAATTCCTTAGGTCCTCTATGATATCCCATCTACTCATAGGAGAAAGAATTCTTAAAACTGCTAAAGCATCACTTCTACAAAAATTTCTAAAGATGGTTACAACACATAATAAACAACACACTGTCTTAACTTTGAAAAATCATAACTCCTAAACTACTCGCTGAATTTATCCCAAATTTTGATATGTTCTACTATAAAATCTTATCTATAATATATCCAAAATTCAGCCGCAAAGGAGATCAAAATCCTATTTAAAACTGTCTCACAAAACCGAATTTCAGCACAACAGAAAAACTGCTTACGACTCAATCTTTGAAAAATCATAAATCCCAAACCAATCCCTGAATTCCTCTAAAATTTTAACATGTTATACAAAAATATGCCAACTATATCATATTAAAATTTCAGTCAAAAAGGAGGAGTATTTCATACCTAAATCTGATTCTGAAGTTGTGTACTGGACACAGTTTTGAAAATTCAGAAAAGTAAATCCTGTTACAATGCTTCTCCTGCTCGACCTGAGTGAGTTTAGGACAGATTTTGTAGCATCTAATAGCTCATATGTATGGAGGGAAAGGTAACCAAAATAGGTATGGGTCTTACTCGATTCTAGGGTTGATTGTATGCAGAACCAAGTCCTGGAGACGAACAACCTGTGCAGAAGCGAATCCTGGAGTCGAAGTGCACAGAAGAGGGCTGCTGCTGTGCGAGGTTGGTGCTTCGATGGGCTGCTGAGATCTGAATGTCGACAAAGAAGAAGGGGAGGAGAGGTTTACGTGCATCTGGACAGCCAATAAATGAAATTATATGAAGGAAGGCAGGCAGCAGTAACCTCCGGCTGTTACAAGCAGATGGGGAAGCTGACGGTTCTGGGCTGAGTTCGGGCTGCTTCTGGCTGGGCCTCTTGGGCTGTTTCGATCCGCCAGCAAGGGTTTAAGGTAAGGGCTGAGAAAAATAAATCCAATTAAGAACAATGGGCTGAAACAAGGCAAGAAATAAGTGGGCTGAAAGTTTGTCAAAACTTGTCAAAAACTCGTCATGGCTTTGTCAGGCCCATGCATGACTTCGTCACAGAGTTGTCGGGCTTTGTCATGACCTCGTCTCAGCTCTGTCATGGTCTCGTCACAGCTTTGTCACATTCTCGCCTCAGCCTTGTCATGATCTCGTCTAAAGTCGTCGTTAAAGATTAATTATAAGAATTAGGGTTTGATATAATTCTATCATTTTATGTGAATTAAATTCTACATAAAACGATAAATAATTATAAGAATTAGGGTTTGATATAATTCTATCATTTTATGTGAATTAAATTCAACATAAAATGAAAAAATTTGTGAAGAAAGAAATACTAGATAGAATGGGAACCGTCGACGGCTCGAAGTCCGAATTGATTCGGAATTAAACGGAATAAAAATTCCGGATATTACACAAAACTTATAAAGGATAGTGCATAACTTAAAAAATGATAGTTCATGAATTATAATTGAATAGTTCATAACATATAAACGATTAATTTATAAATAATTTGATATAATATATTAAAAAGTAATAGTTCATGAATTATATGAGAATAGTTCAAAGTTTATAAAAGAATAGTGCAGAATTTATAACATGGTAGTTCAAAAAAAATTTCATTCGTTTTTGGAAAAAAAAATCAATCGTTTCTGAAAAAAAAAATTGACACATGTCAGCTCCCGTGCAGCCGCACGACCCTACCTGAAAAACTCAATCACACCTGAACAGTAATCTGTGTTTTAGTAGTATATATGAATTTTCAAACTAGGTATGTTTATTCAAGATTGTAAGACTAAATATGTTTATTTATATATTTTGTAAAATTGAAAATGTTTCTTTTTAAGTTTTTGTTTCGGTTGTTTTGTCATCATGCTAATGTTTATATTTACTCATATATCATTGGGTTTTTTAAAACATGTATCTTATTACAATATATGAATTCTACATTTTAATAGTTTTAAAATGATACATTATTCTTATCAAAAAAATTATATATTATTTATTTTCCTCGCCGTGTCCATTTCCCGTGTCCGTTTTTCGTGTCGGTGTCCGTGCATCATAGTAAACTACTAAAAACATAGATAAGTTTTGATTCTAAACTAGACTTATCAGACAACTGTATCAAACATATTCCCATACTATCAAATTATCAATCAAGTCCGATAGACTCCCTTTAGTATGAGTACGTAGTAAACTAAAAACTCAGATGAGATTATAATTTACACCAATCAGTTATAGGAAAGAACATCATACAAAATTATTATGATACTATCATAATAGATTACTATATTTCCCACATGCGCACAACATCAAATATGATGGATGATGATCAGTGTCGTAGCCCGACCCATTTATTAATGGGTCAAATCTCTAAAAAAACAAAATTAGTACGTAAAGTTTCGTGATTGTAAATAAAATCTATATATTCTACTAAAGTACACTACACTAATGCTGTAACACCCCAAGTTTTAGGAACTCGAAGTGTTACGGGTTAGGACCTCACAATGGGTCCCGACCCTCAGAGTAGCAACAATAACATCGGATCTTGCAACAAGGCACAAATAAATGAAACCCAAAACTTTATAAAAAGCCATAAGGTATAACAAAGGGAAAAGCAAGGACTCTCACCCGAGTTCAACAACAAATTGAAAAAACAACAAAAATATAAAACCCGATCCCGTCCTATAATGTACGGGAACCCCGACTGACCATTCTATCCAGATCACTTAGTAGCATTCCTAACCTGCAGGGCATCTACAACATCACTATAAACCGTTTGATAACAATAATACAACAAAGGGATCAAAGCTCGAATCCTTCAATCCACACACGACAACTCTCAATAAAAGAAGCCTGGAACACATACTCGTCAACAACGGACGATAAACAAGAATCAAGACTCGATCTTGATTCATGTGAAGAAGAAGAAGAAGAAGAAGAAGAAGAAAAGAGAAAGAGAAAGAAGAAGGAGAAGCATTCAGCAGATTCATGAACGTCAAAAGGATCAAAGGAATGAAGAACTTACACGTTTTACAGAAGATCACAAGGAAAGGCCACAACTTTGCTCGAGGTTGGAGAAGAACGTAAGCAATAAGTGAAAAACGGAAGAAAAGGCAGAAATATATAGAGAACAGTTAGGAAAGAACAAAGTAAGGGCAGATTAGGGTTGGAAGATAGAAGGAAAGACGGCCCAAAAGATAGCAGATCGGATCTTCTAAAAAAGGAAAGAATAAAAGACGGAAAGAATTATAGATCATGCGATCTGCTAGCCGCAAGGGCGGCCCCGTTCATCGCGGGGTCTGTGAAAGCCAAAACCATATGTTATATCAGATCCCCCAAAACGAAGTTTCGTCCCGAAACTTGTAACACACCATGTAAGATCACACAATGACGAAGCAGAAACACTGATCACAACATCTCTTGCATTCAGGACCTGCTTAATCAACCCTGAATCCCGCATCTTTGGCTGCCAAAGGAACACATTCTATTCTTGCAACACCTTAGTCTTAATCCAACTTACCCACAAATTATCATGTCCTTTATAAATACTCCAAAAGCATCTGAACATGAAAGCCAGATTCCACTTCTGCAATTGCATAAGCCTTATACCTCCTTAATCCTTTGGTAGGCACAAGGTTGCCCAAGCAACTTTAGGCCATTTCCATAGAAATCGTCTGCACAACACAATTCGCTGATCCATCACTGTGACTAGCATTGGAAGAATAGACATCCAGAACGCCTCCACACCCTGAATAACTGTCTTGATCAATTATGCTCTTCCTGCAAATGACAATCCAACACTCCTCCAACTGTTAATTCTACCTAACACTCTTTTAATAAGAGGCATATATTGTATAACCTTCAACTACACAGAAGATATAGGAACACCCAAATATCTAAATGGAAACTCCCCTACCACATGTCCAGTCATATTCCTTATCTGTTCCCTTTCAACTTGACTCATAGAAGCAAAGAAGACTCTTGACTTTCCTTGACTCACACAAAGTCCAGAAATCTCTTCAAACTCAGCCAAGCACTGTAATAAAATCTTTACAGACCCCACATCCCCCCTGCTAAACAATATCAAATCATCTGCATAAGCCAAGTGGGTAATTTTCAAACTTCCACATCTTTGATGGTAATGAAAATTGGAATCCATTGTATCTGTCTTCAACATTCTAGATAGGAATTCCATTCAAACTACAAACAACAAAGGCGACATTGGATCTCCTTGCCTCAGCCCTCGTTTCCCCTTAAAATGACCATGAGTTCTTCCATTAATTTTCAGAGAATATGTGGCACTCTGAACACACTCCATAATCCACTGCAAAAATTTCATTGGGAAGCCTAAAGCCTTCAAAGCATAATTCAGAAACTTCCAGGACACATAATCATAGGCTTTTGCAATTTTTATGTTCAAAATACATCTCTTTGCCCCTCTTTTCATCTCATAATTCCTCACAAGCTCTTGCAAAAGCATAACCTGATCAGCCAAATGTCTATCATGAATAAACCCAGCTTGATCCTTATCAATCACTACTGGCATCAGAGGCTTCGTCCTATTGACTATAATCCGAGTGATAACCTTGTAAATAACATTGCAACATGAGATAGGCCTAAATTGCTATACTCTCATTGGACTATCCACCTTAGCATTAGTGATATCACTATGTGATTCCATTGCTTTAATAGTTTGCCTGAGTAAAAGAATTCCTTCACTGCTAAACACAAGTCCTCCCTAGTATACTCCCAAGTTTTCTTAAAAAATTTGGAAGTATACCCATCTAGCCCAAGAGCCCTATTCTTACCAATACTCAATAGTGCATCTTTAATCTCAGCATTCGAAACTGGAATAATCAACCCATTTGCTTCCTCCATTGTCAGACATGGACCAACATTCAGTAAATATTCTGGTGGCTCCTTAACTGTCACATCTCGTCCCAACAAATGTGTATAAAACCTAAGGAAATTATCTACCACCTGTTGACCATTTGTAGTACGCACATTATTCTCATCCATTACAAAGGCAATATAATCTCTCTTCACATTCCTCCTCATTAATCTATGGAAGTAAGCAATGGTTCTATCCCCTTGCAATTCATACTTTGCTTTCGCATGCTGAGCTAAAAATTGATACTCCCACCTTTGATATTGCTTTGCCTTATGCTTTGCTTCATTTAACTTCCTTTGTCACGACTATTAAGCAGCTCTATGCACAGCTGATTATATATCTCATTTGCTTATTTGGCTCTCGAGGAAATATGAGAAAAAAGCCTCTTATTTAACTGCTTCAGTTTCCCTTTCAAGCTTCTCAACATCTGACATAGTCTGAACTACTTTGTTCCTTGCACTGAACAACTCCAAGAAACTCTCACCACTGAAGCAAACTGCTCATGCTCAACCCACATATTACAAAACTTAAAGCTCCTCTTACCAATAACCTGCCTGATCCCATAATTCACAATCATGGGCTTATGATCAGACATCTCAATCAGATCCAAAAACTGTGTTGTACATATATATTCAGAAACCACCCAGTCCTCATTGATCATAGCTCGATCAATTCTACTCCATGTATTACCATCAATCCTAGTAAATATACTGGACCCTAATGCATGCACATCCTGTAACCCAAGATGCTGGCAACACTCAAAGAACCCTTGACATTCATACATTGTCACTGTCTCACCATGTATTCTTTCCTCAAAACTTAACACATTGTTGAAGTCCCCCAAAACCAACCATGGCCTGGCATGATTAGGCAACAAAGTCAATAAATCCTCCCATAAAACCTTCCTGTGTGACACTCTATGCAGTCCATAAACTGAAGATACTCCAAACTTAAAGTTCGTAGTTCTGCACACCACAAGACACCCTATACATTGGGAAGTATTCAAAACTACTTCTACTTCAAATAGCTGTGGATTCCAACAAACAAGTATTCTGCCAAACTCATGCATTCGAAATTTATTAACCAACTCCCAACTAGGAAAGATTCCATCCACAACTTGATGCACTTTCACATTAGCACAATCCATTTTTGTTTCTAAAATAGTCACAAAACCAGCCCTGTACTTCTTCACCAACTAAACCAAACCATTTTGTTTCAAGGGTGTACTAAAACCCCTTATATTCCAGGCAATTAAACTCATTTATTTTGTGCTCCATAAGCAGATGCTACACTACTTCGAGTTGATATCCTCCTAGGTGTTTGACCAACATAAACACCCCTACTTGTGCCCCTCTGTGTCCCACCTACTCTTGTATTTCTCTGTGTACTCACATTACTGCATGACTCAGCCCCAGTCTGCTCACTTGTTCCATCATAACTTGCACTTACAGTACCCATAGCTGGCACTTCAGTATCTCTTGCCTTCCCTGATTCCATCTCATCTCTACTTACAACTGGTTCATCAATTACACCGAACCCTTGTTGTTGACTACCTTGACTACCAGCATTGCAACCACCACTATCAACCAGTCCATGCATTTCCTCAAAGCTTCCACCCTTTGCCTACTCCTTATCAGGTGGCTCCTCTAATATCTCAATATCCTATTGCACTTGGAAATTTTCAACACCTGTCTAAACACTTATTATACTCTCTACAAGACCCCTTTTGTCACCCTCCATCTGAACATAACTTATGTCCTCAGCCTGAGTATCATTAACATCCTCAGTCTGGACATCAAGTGCACCTCCATCCTGCACTCTTACCACATCTACATTCCCATCGACTATCTCATTTGACACCTTCTCTACCTCCTCATTAGGTACCTTCTCTACCTCCTCAGTTTGCATTTCTTTGACAGGTTCCCCTAGTCCACTCTTAGAAGAGCCTTCATCTAGTCTCCCTTCTTTCATTTGCTTTCCATTACCACTCTTCTTTGACACAATTCGAGGGCACACCTCCACTCTATGTCCAAAACCATAAAAGTGTTGACAAAATCGAGGTTCATTCTCATACAAAACATCATTGTCAAAATGTTCGCTCCAAACGGTGTGTGCAAGCTTTAAATTTATAACCCTAGATGTAAGCTTAAAACAAGGATGCGAACCCGCAGTGTACGGGTCAATCGTAGTAAAAAGCAAGGAATTCCAAGGGTCGATCACAGGGACTTAGTGAAACAAAGCAGGTATAGGTTTGTCAATGCCACTACTAACCACAAAAGCAATTAAAACAATCAAAGATGATAAAAAGTCAATAAAGGAAATATGCAATTCTAGGGATTAAAGCATCTAGTTGTGGTTCCAACTCAAGATCTATAGATAAGCGGACAAAGCTGAGATTTTGCATAGGGAAGGTGTTACTAAATTGGAATAGATCACCGGGTAAGTCTCACTACTCACTAATCCCAAACCGTAACTCCTATTACTGGGTAAGTCACAAGGAATTAAGGAAAAGAACTATAGCCTCAAACTAACACACCACCTAAGGGAATAGAATCAACCTTTACCGGGTAAGTCTCAGGCTAACTCACATAGATGGGATGAAAGCACACTCAAACCCCAATAAAGGATAAACCTTTATTACCTACACTTATGATCTTAGGTAAACAAACAAAGGAATCACCGGGTAAGTCTCATCCTAGGCTTGCATTGAACCAGGAAAGGTGTAATAAGAATAGGATTTGGCAAACTTTAACATTTAACTCTCAGTTTCGGATCAGATAAGTCACCTCGGTCCGAAGAATTCCACCCCGGCCGAGATGTTCATCGACTGAGCGAGATGCTTAGGGTTAAGGATAAAGACTCGAACTTTCAGGGTCCTACTATGATTTAAGATCGTTCTATCATTGTTTTTCACACAACCTTCAGCTAATCACCCTAGAATCACACAAGGAAATTAGCCACTCATCATCATGAAAGTAATAATCAAATATATGGGAAGAAAGAGAATAATTAATTGAACAAGAAAACCTTAAGAGAAAGGCTTCAATAACTGAATCAATTATCAATCAACAAGCGTTCCTTGGATCAAAATCCAACAAGACTAACAACAATGAAGGGAATCTAAAGGAAACTTACAAAACCCTTTACAAAGCTATAAAAGCTATGATCTTCCTTCTTCAACCTTCAAAAAGGTTCTTCAAATCTCCCAACTGGAGTGTATGCGGGGTGTTGCTGCTGTAAGCAGGATATAGCGAATGTTCTCCGGGTGATCGCGGGTGTTGGATTTGTGGAAAATCCAACATTTTATATAGGAAAACTACCCTCCAAAGATAAGATATCTTAGAAAGATCTCTTCCCATAAAAATAGGTAAAATATATGGGCTAAATTATCTTCTTCCTTCCAGGAATCCAGCCTAAAAAGATAAGATCCTCCTTCCAAAAATAAAAGATCTCAACCAAGAATAAAATATCCTTGCCGCGTCCAAGGTGTTCGCCTCGGTCGAGTCGGCTCCTCTGGATCACCTCGGTCGAGGTGACTCTGTAGTCAACCCAGGTGAATCACAACTGAATGTGAAATCTCTCAAATCTGGTCCAAAGTGAATCTATAATCCAATTCCATGATTCCTGGATTCTTCCTTAAGCTCCTGAATGTAGCTCCATTGACTCCTTAGCTCCTTTTTGATGCAAAACGTGCCATTTTACCTACGATTACAACGAAATTTGGTGTAGACCTCGATTCCCGCAAAGGTAGATGAAACGACAATATAATCACATAATATACATTCAAACATGCAGATTATTAAAGATAAAACGTCTAAACAGGCCCCAAAATATAGACAATAATTCATGTTATCAAAATACCCCATACTTAGCCCTTTCTTGTCCCCAAGCAAGTCCCGAATATAAAATACAAGATAGAATGAATTATAAGTCATGAAGATCAATGAAAAAGTCTTTCAAAATATTTTAATGGTGTGCTACAATCATAGATCACTCTAAGAGAATACTTCATGGAATTTAAAATCAAAATATGCTTAAAACATTTTATAAATATAAGAAAGTTGTTCATCTTTGCATAAAATCATAGAATGCATAATAAATCATAATTATCGAAATTAATCATGTATAATCCAGTTTAAACCACTAAGTCAATCAACAAGCTCGAGGTCTCAAGGGCTTCCCAAAAGAAAGGTCAAGAAACGTGTAGGGTAGGGATGTATAGAAGGTAATGTTGTGCTAGAATCTGGGAAAAGGATATCACTTCACTTTCACTTGACTTTCAACATCATCCACCAATAAGCTTTGCTTATTTCACATTTTTCCTTTTTTTACTTTACTTTTTGGGATGCATGGACAGAGGTGCACAATAACCGAAGCCTAGGAAATCAGCAATCATCAATTTCTTGAGATGCATCAAACCCTTGATGCACATACCATGAACCGTTAGGAATATCGCTCAATCCGACTTTGGCAAGACACAAACACCCGGCTATGTGAATGGTGCCGAGTTACTCATCATCATGATTGACTTCCCCAAACCTATTTATTACTTTCTAACACTTTCACTTCCAACTTCTCAACTTTTCTTTCACCTGCTTTTCACTTTCTTGCTTCCAAATTCCCGGATAGGTAAAAGGGAGGCAAATATGTATATGAGGGGTTAAGCATGATCAAGAAGAAGAAGAGAAAAGAATGAATTGCCTTGGTCTTTCCAGGAAGAAAGTGATAGAACTCATAATGTGGTGTCAACCTTCAAATTCAACATAATTTTGATAAGGACAAAGTATTAAACATGCCAAAAATTTCAAACAAAGCATTTAGCAACTTAAACATATCATAAAACCTTTCAAACATATAAAGATTTCAAAACCAGTCAGCAAACAAAGTCTTCACTGAGGTCATATCCAGATAAGAAGCACAAAATCGTCAACGAAAAAGTCCTTTAAGTTAAAACGCCTCGGTCGAGATGTTCTAGTCAACTGAGGTGAAGTACCTCGTTCGGCCAGAACTACTTCGGTAGAGGTCAATTTTTTTTTCTTTCCAGTTTTTGACGTTTTTCTCAATCAAATAACCTGTATGCATGCATGAAATCTCAGATAAGCAAATAGAGCATAATAAGATCATAAATATCCGTCATAGTAGCATACAATCATCCACAGTCAAATAATACATCAAATACCTCATACTTGGGACACATTGTCCCAATGGGTCAAAATAAGTCTAGAACATAAAGTACTCACCGGACATAGCTGAGCTGCATAATAAATAAAGAAAGAAAATCCTGCAAGCTCTCAATAATCCCGATCCGGTGGTGGTGGTGGTGGTGGCACATATGGGTACTGGGATGGGTCAAATGGATAACCCATGACATGCTCAAACTGGATCTCCGCCATCCGTCGCTGATAGTGATGGCCCTCTAGCATCTGATGAGTCCAGCCCTCGATCTCTCGGCGCTGGTCGTCAAATCTCTCCTGGATGTCTATAGTCAGGGCAGCATAGGAGTCTATCATCTGATCGGTGAGATCATTGATCCGATGGTGAGCATATGGATCCCTCTGCCGGCGTACCCTACGCCTAGCGGGACGTGCTGGTGCTGCAGCCGGCTCGGTCTCAGTCTCGTCATCATCCAAATCGATGACCGGCACAATAGTCCCAGCCGTATTCGTGCCCGTATCCATAGGAACACCACCATCCTCATCATCATCAGCCTCCTCTGCCTCATCCTCCTCAGCTGGCCCCTGAGCTGCTGTAGTTGCCGCCTCTCTAGCATCCTCCATAAATTGGATCCACGCAGTCTGCCAGTAATATGGATCAAACACGGAGAACTGAGCTGACCATCTGATCCCCTGCGGTGCAGTCGGCTCCCATGGCATCGCCATATATGGCGTAGTGAGTCCTCGGGGAACTAGTATCCTCCGAGTGATCATCTCCTGAAGTCCAAGCGGCTTGGCAGCCGCCACCATGGTACAAGCACAGAGGTCCATATCCATGTAACTCGCTATATGAGTCACAATACCTCCACAACAGATGTTGCCCCTCGCCTTTGCCTTGATCTTATGCAAGTCCTCTGCCAACATCAACCTAAAATCTAGGACTCCTCTAGTCACCATGCAATATAAACTCAGAAGCTTGCCCTGTCTGACCTTCTGGGACGTCTCAGTGCGTGCCAGAAGAGTCTCACTGAATATCTTGTGGGCCAATCTAAAAGCAAGATGGAATATAATCCTCTCCTTGGAATCTCCAGGTCTCCATCTATCAGCATGCTTAACCACGTGAGTTATCTGTCCCCAAAACTCCCTAGCTACAGCTCGGGAGGGAAAATCAACAACTGTCGGGATCGGGAAGCCAAAGATATCCCGCAAGTGATCTAAAGGAATCAAGTAGTTCCGGTTCATCAACCGGTACTTCACGGCGCGCTCGGTAGGCAGGTAGGTAAAGGAGCTGACAAACTCCAGGGTCGGCTCTAGATAGGCCGGAGCTCTAATCTCTGTGAACTGCTCCAGCCCCACAGTAGAAATCATACGCCTCAGATCATCATCAATGTGGAGGCATTCAAAAGCTGAGATGTCCAAGAAGCGAGGTGCAATCACTGGACGGGCCGCTATGCGGTCATAATCGACTTGGTGTCTCTCGTGGATCACCGGTCTAGTACGTCGAGAAGGAGAAGATCTATCCCTCAAAACCAACTGCCTGTCAGAACTCATAATTTCTGGACCTGTCAGACCACCTCGGTCGACCTGACAACTCTATAGAACACCTCGGCCGAGGCACAGGCCGACTGGACCGAGGCGAAACTCTGCTCGATCGATTCCCTCAAAAATCCAGTTCTTTTCCCCCAAAATCACTACCACAGGTTCCTATGGGGTACTTAATCTGTTTCTCAGCAAATGTAGGGGCAACCAAAGCCCAGAACGAGAGAAATCAGTAGAGAAAGATGAAGTTAGGGTTTTTCCGATAATTACCCAGATTCGGTCGATTCGATTCGTTCTTTCTGCAGATTGGTTCTTGCAATGCGATCCTCGATGCTTTCTTCTCAGTTTGGAAGCAAGAATCGTCGAAAATGAGCGAAGAATGGAGGAGCGAGGTGGAAGATGTGCCGCGGTCGAGAAGAGGGTAAAGAGAGGAGAGAGAAATCTTCAGCCCCTTTTATACCCTTTTCTGGAACTACTGTCACCTCGATCGAGATGGTCTCGACTGGACAGAGGTGTACGGACCGAGGTGAATCTTCAGAAACCCTAATCGCCTCGGTTGCTCAAGAATCATCTCGGTCGAGGTGCTTTGACAGCAACCGAGATGTGTCTCAGTCAAACTCCGTCTTCGCAAATTCTCGAACTTCTATCCTTCCAGTTGTGCTCCTGGGTTGTATTCCTTCCTTAGATGTCATCTGTTGTCTATCTAGGATGCCAAAAACAAAACAAAGCAAAGCAAAAGCAAACTATCTAAGTTAGACTAGAAAAAGGGAAAAGAAAGCAATACCTTGGGTTGCCTCCCAAGAAGCGCTTGATTTAAGGTCGCTAGCTGGACCGTACGGCATCTCTATGCGTGATGGGAGGTGTCCTCACCCCATACTTCACCTTCATCATGGGGTGAGATAAGTAAGTCTATCAAACGCTCCAACAAGTGCAAGTGCTCATCGGGGAATGAATCGTCTATGGGTGGGTCGTCCTTCTCGCGTGAAGATGGAGGTAGCCGGCTGAGGTGATCCGCAACAGAATTTTCGGATCCCTTCTTATCGCGGATCTCTAGGTCAAACTCTTGAAGCAAGAGAATCCATCGAATAAGGCGTGGCTTGGCATCTTTCTTAGCAAGCAAGTAACGAATGGCTGCATGGTCGGTGTAGACAATGACTTTCGCTCCTACTAAGTAAGAACGAAACTTCTCGAAAGCATATACAACCGCCAATAGCTCCTTCTCGGTGGTGGCGTAGTTACGCTGGGCTTCATCTAGCATCTTGCTAGCATAGTAAATGGCGGTGGTCCGGCCATCCTTCTTTTGTCCAAGCACCGCTCCTACTGCTACATCACTAGCATCACACATGATCTCAAAGGGCAAGGTCCAATCCGGAGGCTGGATAATGGGAGCGGAGATCAACGCTTCCTTAATCCTGTAAAATGCATCAAGACACTCCTGCGAAAACTCAAAAACAACATCTTTATTCGAGAGGTTAGTTAGAGGTTTAGAAATCTTCGAGAAGTCCTTGATGAATCTCCTATAGAAACCTGCATGCCCGAGAAAACTCCTCACACCTTTAACAGAACAAGGAGGAGGGAGTTTCTCAATAGTTTCGATCTTAGCGCGATCGACCTCAATACCTCGATTAGAAACGAGGTGTCCTAGCACAATGCCTTGATTAACCATAAAAATGAAACTTCTCCCAGTTCAAGACGAGATTAGTGTCTTCACATCTTTGTAGTATTAGAGAAAGGTTAGATAGGCAATCATCAAAAGAGGAACCATATACTGAAAAATCATCCATAAATACCTCCATGATTTCCTCTATATACTCGGAAAAGATCGCCATTATGCATCGCTGGAAGGTAGCGGGTGCATTGCATAATCCAAATGGCATCTTCCTATAAGCGAATGTCCCCCATGGACAAGTGAAAGTGGTCTTCTCTTGATCATCCGGATGGATAGGAATCTAGAAGAAACCACTATAGCCGTCTAAATAGCAGAAGTGTGAATGCTGGGCCAACCGCTCGAGCATTTGATCAATGAAGGGAAGTGGAAAGTGGTCCTTCTGAGTGGCCACGTTCAGCTTCCTATAGTCGATGCAAACCCTCCAGCCCGTGACGGTCCTGGTTGGGATTAACTCGTTGTTCTTATTCGTCACAACGGTCATCCCTCCTTTCTTCGGAACTACATGTACTGGGCTAACCCATTTGCTGTCCGAGATAGGATATATGATACCTACATCTAACAACTTAAGAATTTCCTTCTTCACAACCTCTTTCATGATCGGATTTAACCGTCTTTGAGGTTCCCGTGAAGTCTCATGATCGTCCTCCATTAGAATTCTATGCATGCAGAAAGAAGGCTTAATGCCAATAAGATCATCTATAGTATAACCTAAAGCCTTTTGATGCTTTCTCAGGACATGCATTAGTTTAGATAATTCAGGTTCGGAGAGGGAAGCACTAATAATAACGGGATAAGTAGAATCTGGTCCAAGAAAGACATACCTCAAGTGACTTGGGAGTTGTTTAAGCTCTACAACTGGGGGTGCTTTCTGAGGGAGATCCTTGCTTCCTCGTTCCAGTGGAGTAGATTGAAGAACTAGACTTTCAGAAGTCTCAGTTGACATCATCTCGCTTTCGACCTCGGTCGAGGTCTAGAGAGGTTGACCGAGATGTTCTTCAGTCACCTCACTCGGTCCAGGAAGTGCCTCGGTCGAGGTACTGCAACTGGAACCGAAACTGGAGATCTTCTTCTCCTGGATTAGTCTTTCAGTTTTAGCTCCTGGATCTTCTTCCAGTGCCCTCAAGCTCCGTATATCTGCATCACAAGAAGCATCTATACCTTCCTCCATTAAACTAAAACTAATAACTTTTTCAAGTGGATCGTTAATAAGGATAGAGCTCACCAATTCTCTTGATTCTTCTTCATCATAGATGTTGAAGATACCATCTCCTAGATGTTCTCCTTTCATAGCCGCAAGTAATGCGAATTCCACTTCATCTCCGCCAATATTGAACTTCGGCTTGGCGTTCTTACAATCCACATTGCAACCCGAAGTTGCTAGAAATGGCCTCCCGAGAATGATAGGAACAGGATAATCTCCGGGAATATCAAGCACAACAAAGTCTATAGGTAAATAGAAGTTACCTAACTTAACCGGAGCGTCTTCCAAAATGCCCACGGGATGGGTAATGGAGCGATCCGCCATGTATAACCTTATCTTAAACGGCTTGGGCTCTCCAAGTCCGATCTTAACACATAGCTCCAGCGGAATGATGCTCACACTGGCTCCTAGATCACATAAGGCTTCACAAGTGACATCCCCAACTTGAATGGGAATGCAAAATGAGCCGGGATCTCTCAACTTGGGCGGAATCTTCTCCTTCATGATTTGTATAAGCTCCGAGGATTTAGATGTCATCCTTACTTCACCAAAGTCTTCCAGTTTCCTCTTCCTTGATAGAATCTCTTTCAAGAACTTCCCATAGGCGGGCATCCCTAGAATAGCATCAAGGAAAGGAATATTAATGTGTAGTTTATTCATCAAGTCAAGGAACTTACCAAAATGCTTGTCTAGATGTGCTCTGGCCCTTGACTGGGGGAATGAAAGTGGTGGTTTATATGCAGGAGGTGGAATATAAACTTCAGTTTTCTCCTCCGCTTTCTGTGGCTCCACCTCGGTTGGCATATCGGCCGAAGTGTTCTTCGACTGTACGTGGACCGAGGTGGTCTTCATCTGTACTGGCATCGACCGAGGCACTGGATCTACAGTCTTCAGTCCACTCCTCGTCGTTATGGCCATAATCTGGCCCTTAGGTTTGCTTTCCGTTCTTGCTAGAAGCTTCCCTGGATCTCTTGGCGCTTCATTCGCCTTGTTGAATAATTGTTGTTCTAAGGTTTTTTGTGCCTTCGAAAATGAAGTCATGGATGTCTCCATAGAGCTTAGCGTGATTAAGATGGCCTCCAGCACTGCGTCTTTCTTTTCTGGCTGGAACAAACTCGATCCTTGCTCCTGGCTCTTTAATGGAGTAGAAGAAGAAGAGGAAGAGAGGAAAGGATTAGAGGAATCGTCGAATTGGAGTTAGAATGATTGTTACCCGAATTTTGGTTGTTTGCCCTCCAATTATTGCTGTTGGATCCTCTATTGTTGTTGTAGTTGTTGTTCCGGGAACCGTTGTTGTTGTTACGGTATCCATTGTTGTTCCTTGATCCTTGATCTTCCTTCTTGGTTTGAGCAACTAAGAGTTCCTTCAGTTGTTTCACGTCATTCTTCAAAGACGTGAGTTGATTGTTGGTAGGTGGAGCATCTTGAAAGTTGACTCTTTTAACTCCACCTTCAGCTTCTTGGTGGGAGTCTTTTTCCATGTGCAAAGCTTGCTTCTCTATGAAATCTGTTCGCTCCAAACGGTGTGTGCAAGCTTTAAATTTATAACCCTAGACTTAAGCTTAAAACAAGGATGCGAACCCGCAGTGTACGGGTCAATTGTAGTAAAAAGCAAGAAATTCCAGGGGTCGATCACAGGGACTCGGTGAAACAAAGTCAATAACAGTAAGCTTCGTGAATACTAACCACAAGAGCAATTAACACAATCAAAGATGAATAAGAAGTCAATAAAGCAAACATGCAATTCTAGGGATTAAAGCGTCTAGTTGTGGTTCCAACTCAAGATCTAAAGATAAGCGGACAAAGCTGAGATTTTTGCAAGGGGAAGGTGTTACTAAAGTGGACTAGATCACCGGGTAAGTCTCACTACTCACTAATCCTAAACCGTAACTCCTATTACCGGGTAAGTCTCAAGGAATTAAGATTAAGAACTATAACCTCAAACTAACACACCATCTAAGGGAATAGAATCAATATTTACCGGGTAAGTCTCAGGCTAACTCACAAAGATGGGATGAAAGCATACTCAAACCCCAATAAAGGATAAACCTTTATTACCTACACTTATGATCGTTGGTACACAAACTAAGGAATTACCGGGTAAGTCTCATCCTAAGCTTGCTTTGAACCAGGAAAGGTGTAATAAGAGTAGGATTTGGCAAACTCTAACACTTAACTCTCAGTTTAGGATCAGATAAGTCACCTCGGTCAGCCAGATCCCACCCCGGCCGAGATGTTCATCGACTGAACGAGATGCTTAGGGTTAAGGTTAAAGACTCGAACTTTCAGGATCCTACTGGAATCTAAGATTATTCTATCATTGTTTTCCCCACAACCTTCAGCCAATCACCCTAGAATCACACAAGGAAATTAGCCACTCATCATCATTATGAAAGTATTAAATATATGGGAAGAAGGTGAATATTTGAACAAGAAGAATTTAATGAAAAGACTTCAATACTGAATCAAATATCACAACAAAGCGTTCCTTGGATAGCAATCCAACAAGACAAGACAACAAGTGAGGGAATTAAAGACAATCTTACAAAACCCTCCAAAAAGCTATAAAGCTATGATCTTCAATCTTCCTTCAACCTTCAAAAAGGTTCTTCGAAACTCCCGATTGGAGTATGGTTGCAGCGATGTATGCTGGATCTCGCAGCCTTCAATGGTGTATAACGTGCTAAGCGGGATAATAGCGAGATCTTCGGTGTAAGCAGGCTGATAGCGAGATGTTGGATTTGTGGAAATCCAACCCTTTTTATAGGAAAATAACCCTCCAAAGATAATAAATCTTAGAAAGATCTCTTCCCATAAAAATAGGTAAAATATAAGATCTTCTTCCTTCCAGGAGCCAAGCCCAAAAATATAAGATCACCTTCCAAAGATAAAAGATCTCAGCCAAGAATAAAATATTCTCGCCGCGTCCTAGGTGTTCGCCTCGGTCGAGTCGGCGTCTCTGGATCACCTCGGTCAAGATGAATCTCTGGTCAACCGAGGTGAGTCATAACTGAATGTGAAATCTCTCAAAACTGGTCCAAAGTGAATCATTAATCCATGGCTATGCTCCCTGGATGTAGCTCCAAATGTCTCATGACTCCTTTTGTTCCTTTTTGATGCAAAACGTGCCACTTTACCTACAATTACAGCAAAACTAGGTGTAGACCTCGATTCCCGCAAAGGTAGATGAAATGGTAATATAATCACATATTATACATGTTAACATGCAGATTATTGAAGATAAAACGTCCAAACAAACCCCAAAATATAGATTATAATTCATGCTATCAAAATACCCCATACTTAGCCCTTGCTTGTCCCCAAGCAAGTTCCGCATATAGAAGACAAGATAGAATGGATTAATAGTCATAAAAATCAATGAAAAGTCTTTCAAAAACGTTTTTATGGTGTGTTACAATCATAGATCACTCTAAGAGAATACTTCATGGAATTTAAAATCCAAACATGATCAAAACATTTTATAAATATAGGAAAGTTGTTCATCTTTGCATAAAATCATAGAATGCATAATAAGTCATAATTATCAAAATTAATCATGTATAATCCAGCTTAAACCACTAAGTCAATCAACAAGCTCAAGGTTTCAAGGGCTTCCCAAAAGAAAAGGTCAAGAAACGTGTAGGGTAGGGATGTATGTAAGGTAATGTGGTGCTAGAATCCGGGAAAAGGATGAACTTCACATTCACTTTGACTTGCAACATCTTCCACCAATAAGCTTTGCTTATTTCACACTTTTTCTTTTTTACTTTACTTTTTGGGATGCATGGACAGAGGTGCACAATAACCGAAGCCTAGGAAATCAGCAATCATCAATTTCTTGAGATGCATCAAACCCTTGATGCACATACCATGACCCGTTAGGAATATCGCTCAATCCGACTTTGGCAAGACACAAACACCCGGCTATGTGAATGGTGCCGAGTTACTCATCTTCATGATTGACTTCCCCAAACCTATTATTGCTTTCTAACACTTTCACTTCCAGCCACTTCTCAACTTTAACTTCACTTGCTTTCACTACTTCGCTTGCTTCCAAATTCCCGGATAGGTAAAGGGAGGCAAAGTGTATATGAGGGGCTAAGTATGATTAAGAAGAAGAAGAAGAAGAGAATGAATTACCTTGGTCTTTCCAGGAAGAAAGTGAGAGAACTTATCTTGTGGTGTCAACC
The DNA here is from genome assembly GCA_033239125.1 of Fagopyrum homotropicum. NCBI lineage: Eukaryota > Viridiplantae > Streptophyta > Magnoliopsida > Caryophyllales > Polygonaceae > Fagopyrum > Fagopyrum homotropicum. Next base: position 81,333,581 of record BSWB01000008.1, read on the forward strand.
TTCAAATTCAACATAATTTGGATAAAAACAAAGTATTAAACATACCAATAATTTCAAACAAAGCATTTAGCAACTTAAACATATTATAAAACCTTTCAAACACATAAAGAATTTAAAACCAGTCACTAAACAAGATCTTCACTGAGATCATATCCAGATAAGTAACACAAAAATCGTTTTCGAAAACTCTCAGTTAACCCACCTCGGTCGAGGTGTTCTTGGTTCAACCAAGGTGAAACGCCTCGTTTGGCCAAGACTGACTCGGTCGAGGTCAAAAATTTTTTTTTTTTTTAAATCCATTTTTTTTTCAGTTTTGACGTTTTTCTCAATCAAATAACCTGTAAATTTGCATGTAATATCAGATAAACATATAAAGCCAACTGAAGCATAAATATGAAATATCCGATCAAATAAGTCGTACATCGAAGTCATCAAATAAGTACATCAAAGTCATCACATAAATACAAACACCCCATACTTGGGACACACTGTCCCAGTGGGTCAATATAAGTCTAGAGACAAGAGTACTCACCGGATAAATAGTTGAACTGCATAAAAATATAATAAAGAAAATCCTGCAGCTCCTCAATAGTCCTGATCCGGTGGTGGTGGTGGTGGCATGTACGGATACTGAGTCGGGTCGAACGGATAGCCCATAGTCTGCTGGAACTGAAGCTCCATCATCCTGCGCTGATAGTGCTGCCCCTCTAACATCTGATGAGTCCAGCTGTCAATCTGTCGGTGCTGGGCAGCAAATCTCTCATGCATGTCCACAGTAAGGGCAGCATAAGAATCTATCATCTGATCTGTCAGATCGTCGATCCGACGATGAGCCTCCGAATCTCTATGACGGCGTGTCCGACGCCTAGCAGATCTAGCGGGTGGTGCAGCAGGTGCAGGCTCAGTATCCTCCTCATCATCCAAGTCTATGATCGGCGGTGCGCTCGTCCCTGCAGTATCTGTCCCTGTATCCATCGGGACTCCACCATCTCTCTCATCTACTGTGTCCTCGTCATCGTCAGCCTCCTCCTCCTCATCCTCAGCTGGGGCAGCTACTGCCTCCCTATGATCCTCCATTAGTGGAGCCCAAGCTGTCTGCCAATAATGCGGATCGAAAACTGTGAACTGAGCAGACCAGCGGATCCCATGTGGTGCAGTCCGCTCCCACGGCATAGCAACATATGGAGTGGTCAGACCTCGGGGAACTAGAATCCTCCGAGTGATCATCTCCTGTAATCCAAGCGGCTTCGGAGCCGCCACCATCGTACAAGCACTGAGGTCCATCCCATGAAAAGCAGCTATGTGGGTGACTAGACCTCCGCAGCAGATATCTCCCTTCGCTTTGGCCTTGATCTTGTGCAGGTCCTCTGCCAAGATCAAGCCAAAGTCTGGGAAGCCCCTTGTAACCATACAGTAAAGACTGAAAAGCTCGCCCTGTCGGATCTTCTGGGGCATCTCAGTACGCGCCAGAAGTGTCTCGCTGAATATCCTATGGGCTAATCTGAAGGCTAGGTGGAAGATGACCTTCTCCCTGGAATCTCTAGGGCGCCATCTATCTGCATGCTCAGTAATATGGGCAATTTGCCCCCAGAACTCCCTAGCTACAGACCGGGAAGGGAAGTCAGTGGCGGTGGGCTCAGGAAAGCCGAAAATCTCTCTCCAAGCCTCTAAGGGAACTATGAAGTTCCGGTTCATCAACCGGTACTTCACAGACTGCTCTGTGGGAAGGTAGGAAAAGGAGCTAACGAACTCTAGGGTCGGCTCCAAGTAAGCTGGGGCTCAGATCTCAATAAACTGATCCAGCCCAACTGTGGTGATCATCCGCCTAAGGTCTCCATCTACCCCTAGGCAATCAAAAGCTGACACGTCCAGGAAACGTGGTGCAATCACTGGACGGTTAGCTATACGCTCATAATCTACCCGGCATCTCTCGTGGATCACCGGGCGGTAAGGTCGGAAAGAAGAGGAAGGAGGGGAGGGTGAGGATCTATCTCTGAGGGCAAGGCGACGTTCGGAACTCTTTTTTTTTTTTCAGCTACTGTCAGAGCACCTCGGTCGCTGACAATCCTCAAGAATCACCTCGGTCGAGATGCAGTTCGACTGGACCGAGGCGTAACAGTTTGCGAATCAAATCTCAGAAATCCAGTTCTTTTCCCCCAAAAATCACTACAATTGCTTCCTATGGGGTACTTAAGCCTTTTCTCAGTAGATTCAGGGGCAACCAAAGCCCAAATCGAAACGAATGAACGAGTTAGGGTTTCGACTGTTTTTACCTCGTTTCGGTCGATTCGTTCGATTTCTTCGCAGATCTGTACTTGCAAATGGATCCTCTACTCTTCAATCGCAGTTTGGAAGCGGAAATCTTCGAAAACGAGCAAGATCTGAGGAAGCGAGGTGAGAAGGCGCCGCGGTCGAGTCGAAGAAGGTAAAAGTGAAAACAAAATTTTTTTTTTCTTTTATACTGTTCCTGGAACTGCTGTCACCTCGGTCGAGATGGTCTCGACTGGACCGAGGTGGTACGGACCGAGGTGGTTCTGCAGAAACCCTAGTCGCCTCGGTTGCTCAAGAATCAACTCGGTCGAGGTGGCCTTGATTGGACCGAGGTGTCTCAGTCAAACTTCGTCGTCTCGAATTCTCGAACTTCTGAACTTCCAGTTATGCTCCTTCCTTAGATGTCTCCTGTTATCTGTCTAGGACGCCAAAAACAAACAAAACAAAGCAAAAGCAAACTATCTAAGCTAGACTAGAAAACGGGAAAAGAAAGCAATACCTTGGGTTGCCTCCCAAGAAGCGCTTGGTTTAACGTCGCTAGTTGGACCATGATGTATCTAAAATGAGGTATATTGGTGCAACCTTCTTAACCGGAGTCTCCGGTAGGTACTTCTTAAGTCTATGACCGTTGACCTTGAAGCTTCCGCTAGTTTCGCCCCATATCTCAACTGCACCATGAGGAAAAACATGTTTCACAACATAAGGTCCGGTCCATCTGGATTTTAACTTACCTGGAAAAAGGCGGAGGCGGGAGTTGAAGAGTAGAACTAAGTCTCCTTCGTTAAGCTCCTTTGGGACGATACGCTTGTCATGCCATCTCTTCGTCCTTTCCTTGTAGATTTTGGCATTCTCATAAGCGTTCAAACGCAGCTCCTCCAGCTCGTTGAGTTCCAATAGTCGCTTCTCGCCGGCCTCCTTAATGTCGAAATTCAACCATTTGATCGCCCAATACGCTTTGTGCTCCAATTCGACGGGCAAATGGCAAGACTTCCCATATACCAAATTGTAAGGGGTGGTACCTATGGGAGTCTTAAATGCGGTCCTGTACGCCCAAAGAGCATCGTCCAATTTCATGGACCAATCATTCTTCGTTCTAGAGACGGTCTTCTCCAAAATTTCTTTGATTTCTCTATTCGAGATCTCGACCTGTCCACTAGTTTGAGGGTGATAAGCAGTTGATACCTTATGGGTTATCCCATACTTCGATAGAAGTGCCTTGAACTTCCGGTTGATGAAATGCGTTCCTCCATCGCTGATGATGATGCGCGGAGTTCCAAACCGTGGAAAGATGGTTCTGTTCAAGAACTTCACAACCACCTTTGCGTCGTTAGTGGGAGAAGCAATGGCTTCAACCCATCTAGAGACGTAATCAACCGCAAGAAGGATATAGAGATTTCCTCTGGAGGATGGGAAAGGTCCCATGAAGTCAATTCCCCATACGTCAAAGATTTCCACCTCTTGGATGTTATTGAGTGGCATTTCGTTCCTCCTCGATAGTTTCCTTGTTCTTTGGCATGCATCACAAGAGACAACAAAAGCTTGTACATCCTTAAATAATGTAGGCCAAAAGAAACCGTAACGCAATACCTTAGCGCATGTTTTATCGGTGCTAGCATGTCCTCCACAAGGAAGCGAATGGCAATGTCGTATAACGCTATTAACCTCATCTTCCGGAATGTATCTTCAAAGCATCCCATCCGGTCCGCGCTTGAATAGCATCGGCTCATCCTAGTAATAATGTCGTACTTCCTTGAAGAATCTCTTCTTTTGAGAGTACGTCAATCCGGGCGGTGTTTCCTGGCAAACAAGATAATTCACAATATCAGCATACCAAGGTCCGTTTTTATCAGAAAGTTGGTGGATAGAATGTTCCACCAACTGAGGATGAATGTCAGAGAAGTGAGTAAGAAGATTATTATTCTCAGTAGTCTCAGTTGACATCCTCTCGCCGTCGACCTCGGTCGAGGCGCAGAGGCGTTGACCGAGATGTTCTTCAGTCGCCTCGCTCAGTCCAGGAAGTGCCTCGGTCGAGGTACTGCAACTGGAACAGAAACTGGAGATCTTCGTCTCCCGAAGTAGTGTCTCAGTTTTAGCTCCTGGATCTTCTTCCAGTGCCTTCAAGCTCCGTATATCTGCATCAGAAGAAGCATCTATACCTTCCTCTATTAAACTAAAACTTATAACTCGTTCGAGTGGATCGTTAATAAGGATAGAGCTCACCAATTCTCTTGATTCTTCCTCATCGTAGATGTTGAAGATATCATCAGTTAGCTGCTCCCCTTTCATTGCTGCAAGTAGTGCGAACTCCACTTCATCGCCACCAATGTTGAATTTCAACTTGGCGTTCTTGCAATCCACATTGCAACCCGAAGTTGCTATAAATGGCCTCCCGAGAATAATAGGAACAGGATAATCTGCGGGAATGTCAAGTACAAAAAAATCTATAGCTAGATAGAAGTTACCTAACTTGACCGGAACGTCCTCCAAGATGCCCACGGGATGGGTGATGGAGCGATCCGCCATATAAAGTCGAATCTTGACCGGCTTGGGCTCTCCAAGTCCGATCTTCATGCATAGCTCCAGCGGAATGATGCTCACGCTGGCTCCTAGATCACAAAGGGCTTCACAAGTGACATCCCCAACTTGAATGGGAATGCTAAATGAGCCGGGATCTCTTAATTTAGGTGGCATCTTCTCCTTCATGATCTTAATAAGCTCCGAGGATTTAGATGTCATCCTAACTTCACCAAAGTCTTCTAGTTTCCTTTTCCTTGATAGGATCTCCTTTAAGAACTTCCCATAGGCGGGCATTCCTAGAATAGCATCAAGGAAAGGAATGTTAATATGCAGCTTATTCATCAAGTCAAGGAACTTACCAAAGTGCTTGTCTAGATGTGCTCTGGCCCTTGACTGGGGGAATGGAAGCGGTGGTTTGTATGCAGGAGGTGGAACATAAACTTCAGTTTTCCCCTCCACTTTCTGTTGCTCCGCCTCGGTTGGCATCTCGGTCGAGGTGTTCTTCGACTGGATTTGGACCGAGGTGGTCTGCGTCGAACGAGGTACTAGATCTGCAGTTTTGAGTCCACTCCTCGTCGTTATGGCCATGCACTGGTCCTTAGGGTTGCTTTCCGTCTTTGCTGGAAGCTTCCCTGGATCTCTTGGCGCTTCATTCGCCCTACTTGCAAGTTGTTGTTCGAAGGACTTTTGGGCCCTCGAAAATGAAGTCATAGAATTCTCCATAGTGCTAAGCTTGATCAAGATAGCCTCCAGAACTGCGTCTTTCTTTTCTGGCTGAGACGAACTTGATCCTTGCCCCTGGCTCTTCAATGGAGTAGAAGAAGAAGAAGAAGGGGAAGAGAGGAAAGGGTTAGAGGAATTATTAGAGTTGGAGTTAGAATAATTGTTACCAGGATTCTGGTTGTTTTGATTGTTCGTCCTCCAATTGCTGCTATTGGATCCTCTATTGTTGTTGTTGTTGTAGTTGTTGTTCCGGGAACCGTTGTTGTTGTTACGGTATCCATTGTTGTTGTTCCTTTGTCCTTGCTCTTCCTTCTTGGTTTGAGCAACCAAGAGTTCCTTCAATTGCTTCACGTCATTCTTCAAAGACGTGAGTTGATTGTTGTTGGATTGAGTCTCTTGAAAGTTGACTCTTTTAACTCCACCTTCAGCTCCTTGGTGGGTATATTTCTCCATGTGCAAGGCTTGCTTCTCAATGAAGTCCCAAGCCTCATCAATCGCCATGTCCATGAAGGTACCGGCGGAGAGTAGTTGGAGATTGAACTGGGTGCTTCCGTCCAGTCCTTTGAAGTAGATCTCCAACAACTCGATCTTTGGAATCCCATGATGTGGGCAATCCAAAAGGATGTCCTTGAACCGCTCCCATGACTTGGACAAGCTCTCCTTGTCTTTCATAATGAAAGCATTGATTTTCCCTCTCATTTCAGCTGTCTTTGAGGGGGGAAAGAATTTGGTTAAGAACTCCGTCGTCATCTCCTCCCATGTGCTAATTTTACCTCGAGGAAGAGATTGATACCAAGTAAGAGCTCTATCTTTTAAAGAAAAGTAAAAAGGTCTTAGCTTGTAGTTGTTATTTTCAATTCTGGAAGGTCGCAAGGTTTCCATCAAGATCTCGTAGTTTTAAAGATGTTGATGTGGTGACTCCTTCTCCATCCCTCCGAATTGGCATTGGCGAATCATGGATAGAACTTGCGGTCGAAGTTCGTAGTCATGGTCTGCTGGATCTCCTAGGTTGACTCCTGGACGCCTCAGTTGTTGATTAGGGTCCACCCTTTGACCTAAGGTTTGTGGGATTCCTGCAAGAAGAACATCTCGGACCGGCATCCGAGGTGGATGTATCTCGGCCGGGGCGTCTGGTACTGGGACTTGCCTCGGTCGAGGGTCAGCAACTGGGACCTGCCTCGGTCCAGCATCGGGAACTGGGTCGTCCCTCGGTCGAAGTAGAATCTGGTCTCGTATGACGGCCATTTCTGCTTCGATTGCTTCAGTCTTGGTGCGAGTTTCTTCCTTCTCTCGCTGTAGCTCTTCCTGGCTGAGGCGTAGCAGCTCTAACGCCTCCTTTAATTCGGCCTCAAGATCGCGGTTGTCTTGTTGGGCCATCTTCGCTTCTCTCAAACGTCGCTTGTATGTCTTTTCTGGTTCGGGATCGTAAGGAACGATTTCCTTCCCAGTGCGGGTTCTTCGCATATACCTAAGAAAGAACCTGCAAAAGTCACTCAAGTAGAGTGGTTAGATGACACGGGGGCAAGTGCCCCAAGAGCAAACCGTACCGGCTCGGTCTAGACCAAGTCCCCGGCAACGGCGCCAAAAACTTGTTCGCTCCAAACGGTGTGTGCAAGCTTTAAATTTATAACCCTAGACTTAAGCTTAAAACAAGGATGCGAACCCGCAGTGTACGGGTCAATCGTAGTAAAAAGCAAGAAATTCCAGGGGTCGATCACAGGGACTCGGTGAAACAAAGTCAGTAACGGTAAGCTTCGTGAATACTAACCACAAGAGCAATTAACACAATCAAAGATGAATAAGAAGTCAATAAAGCAAACATGCAATTCTAGGGATTAAAGCGTCTAGTTGTGGTTCCAACTCAAGATCTAAAGTTAAGCGGACAAAGCTGAGATTTTTGCAAGGGGAAGGTGTTACTAAAGTGGACTAGATCACCGGGTAAGTCTCACTACTCACTAATCCTAAACCGTAACTCCTATTACCGGGTAAGTCTCAAGGAATTAAGATAAAGAACTATAACCTCAAACTAACACACCATCTAAGGGAATAGAATCAACCTTTACCGGGTAAGTCTCAGGCTAACTCACAAAGATGGGATGAAAGCACACTCAAACCCCAATAAAGGATAAACCTTTATTACCTACACTTATGATCGTTGGTACACAAACTAAGGAATTACCGGGTAAGTCTCATCCTAAGCTTGCTTTGAACCAGGAAAGGTGTAATAAGAGTAGGATTTGGCAAACTCTAACACTTAACTCTCAGTTTAGGATCAGATAAGTCACCTCGGTCAGCCAGATCCCACCCCGGACGAGATGTTCATCGACTGAATGAGATGCTTAGGGTTAAGGTTAAAGACTCGAACTTTCAGGATCCTACTGGAATCTAAGATTATTCTATCATTGTTTTCCCCACATCCTTCAGCCAATTACCCTAGAATCACACAAGGAAATTAGCCACTCATCATCATTATGAAAGTATTAAATATATGGGAAGAAGGTGAATATTTGAACAAGAAGAATTTAATGAAAAGACTTCAATACTGAATCAAATATCACAACAAAGCGTTCCTTGGATAGCAATCCAACAAGACAAGACAACAAGTGAGGGAATTAAAGACAATCTTACAAAACCCTCCAAAAAGCTATAAAACTATGATCTTCAATCTTCCTTCAACCTTCAAAAAGGTTCTTCGAAACTCCCAATTGGAGTATGCTTGCAGCGATGTATGCTGGATCTCGCAGCCTTCAATGGTGTATAACGTGCTAAGCGGGATGATAGCGAGATCTTCGGTGTAAGCGGGCTGATAGCGAGATGTTGGATTTGTGGAAATCCAACCCTTTTTTATAGGAAAATAACCCTCCAAAGATAATAAATCTTAGAAAGATCTCTTCCCATAAAAATAGGTAAAATATAAGATCTTCTTCCTTCCAGGAGCCAAGCCCAAAAATATAAGATCACCTTCCAAAGATAAAAGATCTCAGCCAAGAATAAAATATTCTCACCGCGTCCTAGGTGTTCGCCTCGGTCGAGTCGGCGTCTCTGGATCACCTCGGTCGAGATGAATCTCTGGTCAACCGAGGTGACTCATAACTGAATGTGAAATCTTTCAAAACTGGTCCAAAGTGAATCTTTAATCCATGGCTATGCTCCCTGGATGTAGCTCCAAATGTCTCATGACTCCTTTTGTTCCTTTTTGATGCAAAACGTGCCACTTTACCTACAATTACAGCAAAACTAGGTGTAGACCTCGATTCCCGCAAAGGTAGATGAAATGGTAATATAATCACATATTATACATGTTAACATGCAAATTATTGAAGATAAAACGTCCAAACAAACCCCAAAATATAGACTATAATTCATGCTATCAAACTCCCAAGCTTCGTCAATCGGCATGTCCATGAACGTGCCGGCAGATAGTAGTTGAAGGTTGAACTGGGTGCTTTCGTCCAGTCCCTTGAAGTATATCTCCAACAACTCTATCTTTGGAATCCCATGATGTGGGCAATCCAAAAGAATGTCTTTAAATCTCTCCCATGACTTGGACAAGCTCTCCTTGTCCTTCATGATGAATGCATTAATCTTCCCTCTCATTTCAGCGGTTTTAGAGGGTGGAAAGAATTTAGTCAATAATTCCGTAGCCATCTCCTCCCAAGTACTGATTTTTCCTGGAGGAAGAGATTGATACCAAGTAAGAGCTCTATGTTTCAAAGAAAAGTAGAAAGGCCTTAGCTTGTAATTGTTGTTTTCCAGCCTTGAAGGTCTCAAGGTCTCCATCAAGATCTCATAGTTTTGTAGATGTTGATGCGGAGATTCCCTCTCTAGCCCTCCAAACTGGCATTCGCGAATCATGGAAAGAACTTGCGGTCGAAGCTCATAATCATGTTCCGCTGGATCGCCTAGGTCGACTCCTGGACGCCTCAATTGTTGATTGGTGTCCATCCTCTGTCCTAGGGTTTGTGAGATACCTGCAAAAAGAACATCTCGGACTGGCATCCGAGGTGGAAGTATCTCGGCCGGGGCGACAGGTATTAGATTCTGCCTCGGTCGAGGGTCTGGAGCGGGGTCTTGCCTCGGTCGAGGATCTGGGTTCGGTCGAGGTAGATACTGGTCTCGTAAAGCTTCCATATCTGCTTCGATTGCTTCAGTCCTTACGCGAGTTTCTTCCCTCTCCAGCCTCAGTTCTTCTTTGCTGAGGCGTAGCTGTTCTAACGCCTCCTTCAATTCGGCCTCAAGATCACGATTGTCTTGGTTGGCCATCTTCGCTTCTTTCAAGCGTCTTTTGTATGTCTTTTCTGGTTCGGGATCGTAAGGAACGATTTCCTTCCCAGCGCGGGTTCTTCGCATAAACCTAAGAAAAAGAACCTGCGAAAGTCACTCAAGTAGAGTGGTCAGTAGAAACAGGGGCAAGTGCCCCGAAAGCAAACCGCAACCGGCTCGGTCTAGACCAAGTCCCCGGCAACGGCGCCAAAAACTTGTTCGCTCCAAACGGTGTATGCAAGCTTTAAATTTATAACCCTATATGTAAGCTTAAAACAAGGATGTGAACTCATAGTGTACGGGTCAATCGTAGTAAAAAGTAAGGAATCCCAGGGGTCGATCACAGGGACTTAGTGAAACAAAGCAGGTATAGGTTTGTCAATGCCACTACTAACCACAAAAGCGATTAAAACAATCAAAGATGATAAAAAGTCAATAAAGGAAATATGCAATTCTAGGGATTAAAGCATCTATTTGTGGTTCCAAATCAAGATCTATAGATAAGCTGACAAAGCTGAGATTTTGCATAGGGAAGGTGTTACTAAATTGGAATAGATCACCGGGTAAGTCTCACTACTCACTAATCCCAAACCGTAACTCCTATTACTGGGTAAGTCTCAAGGAATTAAGGAAAAGAACTATAACCTCAAACTAACACACCACCTAAGGGAATAGAATCAACCTTTACCGGGTAAGTCTCATGCTAACTCACATATATGGGATGAAAGCACACTCAAACCCCAATAAAGGATAAACCTTTATTACCTACACTTATGATCTTAGGTACACAAACAAAGGAATCACCGGGTAAGTCTCATCCTAGGCTTGCATTGAACCAGAAAAGGTGTAATAAGAATAGGATTTGGCAAACTTTAACACGTAACTCTCAGTTTCGGATCAGATAAGTCACCTCGGTCAGAAGAATTCCACCCCGGCCGAGATGTTCATCGACTGAGCGAGATGCTTAGGGTTAAGGATAAAGACTCGAACTTTCAGGGTCCTACTGTAATTTAAGATCGTTCTATCATTGTTTTTTCCACAACCTTCAGCCAATCACCCTAGAATCACACAAGGAAATTAGCCACTCATCATCATGAAAGTAATAATCAAATATATAGGAAGAAAGAGAATAATTGAACAAGAAAACCTTAAGAGAAAGGCTTCAATAACTGAATCAATTATCAATCAACAAGCGTTCCTTGGATTAAAATCCAACAAGACTAACCAGAATGAAGGGAATCTAAAGGAATCTTACCAAACCCTTCACAAAGCTATAAAAGCTATCATCTTCCTTCTTCAACCTTCAAAAAGGTTCTTCAAATCTCCCAACTGGAGTGTATGCGGGGTGTTGCTGCTGTAAGCAAGATATAGCGGATGTTCTCCGGGTGATCGCGGGTGTTGGATTTGTGGAAAATCCAACCCTTTTTATAGGAAAATTACCCTCCAAAGATAAGATATCTTAGAAAGATCTCTTCCCATAAAAATAGGTAAAATATATGGGCTAAATTATCTTCTTCCTTCCAGGAATCCATCATAAAAAGATAAGATCCTCCTTCCAAAAATAAAAGATCTCAGCCAAGAATAAAATATCCTTGCCGCGTCCAAGGTGTTCGTCTCGGTCGAGTCGGCTCCTCTAGATCACATCGGTCGAGGTGACTCTGTAGTCAACCGAGGTGAATCACAATTGAATGTGAAATCTCTCAAATCTGGTCCAAAGTGAATCTATAATCCAATTCCATGATTCCTGGATTCTTCCTTAAGCTCCTGAATGTAGCTCCATTGACTCCTTAGCTACTTTTGCTCCTTTTTGATGCAAAACGTGCCATTTTACCAACGATTACAACGAAACTTGGTGTAGACCTCGATTCCCGCAAAGGTAGATGAAACGACAATATAATCACATAATATACATTCAAACATGCAGATTATTGAAGATAAAACGTCTAAACAGGCCCCAAAATACAGACAATAATTCATGTTATCACAAAACTATCCCCATCCTTATACTTAACCTTGATAGATCTAAGTACTTCCTTAGCAAAATTCACCTCAACTAGCACTCTAGCATATGTACCTCTTCTTCTTTGCTCAGTAACTGGATCCATATACAAAGGAGTACCTAGTTGTGATGCTATTAAACTCAATACATTAGCTGTCCAGTAATCCTTTGGCACTTCATGTAATCTAACCCAAATTGGCATAATAGCCATACCTCCTTTGTAAATGCAAACCTCTCAAGCATCTGCTTCACCAACAAAGGCCTATTAAAAATAAAATAAGGCAACCCAAGCAACACCTTATCCCTATCCTCAAGATTGTCAAACGTAAAGAACATAAGTCCAACCTCATATGTATAATATGACTTCACACCCCAAGTTCTCCTAAGGTCATTTACAGCCTTATGCCCCGGAAACCTTACAACATACCTTCCAATGAGGCAATAACCCCATACTTTCTCTATTGGAATTGCATCCGATCGCTTGAGGATTACTGGCTTATCCTTAATCAACCTTAGCTTAGCCCCCACTCCTGCATTCATGAATATCCTTTTACTATCCCCTTTCCATGTTCTTGGTTTTCTATTTAGCTTGTCCAGATGGTTCTTGTTGGAACTCGAAGCCTGAACACCTAATTTTGGAAATTCGTGCTCATACACTTCATCCTCAACAACACTTTTACCTCTATCCTTCCCCTGCTCACACACTATCACATGCTTTCCAGCCTCAGCCTCCTCCAACTCTGCACAAGCTCCAATCACCAGCGGAAAAGTTACTACATCATCAGCAATACTCTGATCCATCTTAGTATCCTCCGTATCCACCTCTGGCTGATGCACACGATAAGCAACATCAACCTCTATAACACTGCCTTCCACCACCTTAGCCACAATTTTTGAAGCTCCAACAACTACGATATGACCACCATCTTCCATAATCGACCTCAGTTCCTCCTTCTCTCCTACCCTAACTATTTCCTTCCCAGTCGCCATGTAACAGAAAACCTGGTTCAATTTCCAGGGAAACAAAAACCAGAAATCTCAACTCCACTTATTGAATCACCTGGTTCGTGCAACCTCCTCTTGGACTGAATCCTTAGCTAAGTGTTGAACTAAGCGATTTACAATCCAAAGTTGAGAACTCTAGATGACGCTTACTCCAAATACTTACAGATCAGTGCTATTCAGAAGAAGCGCACAGAGCCAAAACCTCGTCAAATCACCTCCAGATTCAATCGAATCAACCAACTCCAGCATAGCTCCAAGAACAGCTGCAGTACCAAGAAGCGTGTAATTCAAACCAAGAACAGATACAATAACATAATTTTAGAGAAGAGAATATTCAGCCAAAAATTCAGCCACAAGAGAGAGCATCTCTCTCTACATTCTCTCTCTATATACGAATGATTATATGTTTATGCTTCTATGACATGTGTTTATCATTCAATGACATGTGTATGTGCTTATGCATTATCTTATATATGATTATGTGTTTATCATTCCATGTGTATGTGCTTATATATGATTATGTCATGGAATAATTATGTGTTTATCATTCCATGACATGTGTATGTGCTTATGCATTATCTTACATATGAATGGTTAGCTAATGGTTTATACCGTGTTGTAAATGATCTGCAGGTTAGGAGGATTGCTGAGTGATACAGATGGGTGATCTTCTGAGGGCTTCCGTAAACTAGGATTGTGCGAGGGATTATGGGATATTTTGTATATGTATGGATTGATGTTTTGTACTCAGCTATGCTTCCATGTTTGTATAGATTTATACGGTTTAATGTTTTGGTTTTAATCTATCAATGCCATGATGTAAGATCCAATGAACTTGTTGTCAAGTTAAGGTCAAGATCCACTGTGAGATCCTAATACAGTAGTGCCCAGAGTCCTGCGGATTCTGGGTGTTACAACAGCGACTCTCGTGTAACTACCAGAAGTTGAATTAGTAATTGGATAACGTAATAAAAGATAATAACCGGCTGAGTGTGAGCATGCTATGTGTTTACTTTACCTTATGTGTGTTTATGCCTTTACTGTCTTTCTGATATCTAGAATGTTAGCTAACGGTTTATACCAATGTTGTAGATGCCTTGTAGGATATAGGTGTTACTGAGTGATCCGGACGGTGTGGTCAGCCGGGGTTCCCGCACATTATAGGATGGCATCGGGTTTATATTTCAGTTGTTGTTTCCCTTTTTTTTGAACTCGGTTGCAAGTATTTTACGCTTCCTTATGTTTAAACCTTTGGTTTTATTATAAAGTTTTGGTTTTCATATGTATGTACCTTGTTGTAAGATCCGTTGTGTCATTGCTACTTTGAGGGTCGGGACCCATTGTGAGGTCCTAGCCCGTAACGCTTCGAGTTTTCCAGAATTTGGGGTGTTACAAGGAGAGCATAGAAGGACAAGGTATCAAAAGAATAGCATACTGGAGCACAATGGAACATAAAAAGAGAGCAAAGGTCATCATCAAAAGGGTATAAGCAAGGAGTTAAGGGAAACACGCAACAAAATATAATCTTGGTCAATCCACAAAAATCTCGGCCGAGATTATTATCGGGCTCACCCGAGATTTAGTGAAAAACGGTGTTCGCCCCTAAAGGTGTGTGCAAATAAGCTTTAAATTTATAAAACTAGAATCAAGCAGCGAACCCGCAGTGTACGGATCGACGTAGCTAAGCAAGAATTCCAGAGTATCAAACACAGGGATTTGGGTGGGAACAAATTCGATTTCAGATTATCAAGCGAGTAAATATGAGAGTTTTTGCAAATATTGGGAAAACAACAATCCTAAAGATCCAAGTATCCAGCTGTGGCAATCGATTCAAGATATACTTAATGATATAAAGACAAAGTTAAGATATGCAAAGGTATACTAATGTAAGGTAATCGTACGGTGAAGTTCCAAAAACCTTATATAACTCACCTACAAGACACTCTCTATACAAGTTGTTGAGGCTCAATATAGAAAGATTCTAAAGGTAAGAATTAATGTCAAATACCCAAACTTGTAATCCAAAGATCAAGACTAACTAAACCGATTGAGGTTGTGACACTCACAATCGAGGTAGAGGTTGTTGAGGCTTCACTACCACCTAGAAAAGACAAGTCTAAACTAAGTTAAAGCAAATATTTAACTTTGGATTAAAGTAAAAGCAGGCTCGTAAACTTAAGGGAAATTACGGTTGGATCTTGAGGTTCCACGGCCGTGGACTCAAGAACAGGCCGTAATTTATGGTCTGTCGGCGATTCTCTCTAACTCTCAGGGTCTAATCTGTTTGCGATCGATCTATCATCATCTAAGCCACAACTATCAACCCTTCACCTTAGAATTGCTAAGGGTTTTTAGCCAATAATAGTCATGTTGATATCAATTCAAGAATTAAAAGATAAAAAGATGAAAACTTTCAATAATCTTCAAACCAATCTCAAAGTCACTATCAAGAACGAGTGTTGTCAAAGGATTCAGAATAAAACAAACAATCACAACCTTAGGAAAGAAGGGAAAACAGGATGTCAATCCGTTTTCCAAATCAAACCTAAACAAGAAGAGAGATCTTCTTGCAAAATCTTCCAAAAGCTTCGATCTTCCGCCAATCCGGAGATCTCAACAGCAATCTCCACCAAAAGTGTGAGATTAGGGCAATTCCCAGATGCGAACTTCAATCTCCAATGAGATGATCAATGCTTCCAAGCGAAGGTCAAACGGCGTTGAAATTCTCTAAGCGGAGATGAACGATCCTAAGCGTCAATGAAGCGTGGATTGCCAAAATTCCCTTCTAAGCCAAGATGGCGGGTGTAAGCGGCGATCATGGAATCTTGCTTCGTCCGTCTTTTTATAGGGCAAGATAAAATATCGGCCCGGCCCAATCTTCAAAAGATCGTGGCTTCAAAGTGTGGCGAAAAGATTCGCCAAGATCACGGTCGTGGAAGTTTCCACGACCGTAATTTAGGGCGTGGATTAGGTCACGGTTTGTACCATATATTCCACGGCCGTAATAGTTACTGGAATGCATCACACCTCTCTTGCAAGGTTCCACGGCCGTGGAACTGAACGTGGTTTGTAGTACGGCCGTATTTTAGAGCGTGGTTTAGGGCAAGAACGTGATTCTTTCCTAGCCTCGTGCATTCCTCAAGCTAAACTTCAATTTGCTTCCAAAGAATGTCCTCAATCTATGGACATATCAAATCAACTCTCCTTTGCTCGATTCCATTCGGAAATAGATTCAAATCACCTATAATCAACATAGAACTAGTGTAGACATCCATATTGACAATATAGGTAATACTAGCTCACATATGCACAAAGTTCAATCCAAGACTATCAATATGAATCAAATACGTTTAGAAAACGTGCCTAAAATATCACAATATTTCATGCTAACAAATAACCCCATACTTAACACTTGCTTGTCCCTAAGCAAGGTCTTTCAAACAGCTTTAAACAAGAGTTAGAATGAAATATGTGTACCTTCTTTTTGGGTGAATGTGACTTCTAAAGAATATATCATTCTCAAACCTTGCTTCAATCGTTTATCAAACTTTCACACACTCAATTAAAGAGTAAAAAGCAAAGAAAATTCATGAACCAATTTAACTTCTAAACAAGCATTATGACCTTTAAACATTATCAAAATCAATCACAAGAAACTTCAATTTAGATCACCAAGTCATATAACATTCTTTTGATCTTAAGGACTTTCAAAGAAAAGGTTTAGAATACGGAAGGGAAGGGAAAACTTTAAGGGAAAGTGGTGCATAAATCCGGGAAAGTGGACAACTACCTTCTTCTTCTTATGCGGTTCCCGCAACACTTCAACTTAGAGCTTCGCTCTCTTCTTTTCATTTTTCGACTTTACTTTTGGAGTTATGGATAGAGGTGCACAAAAACCGAAGCCTAGGAGATCGGCGTTTCTCAATTTTTCAAGAGATGCCTCAAACCCTTAGCGCACATACCATAATCCGCTAGGAATATCGCTCAATCTGACTTTGGCAAGACACAAACACCCGGCTATGTGAATGGTGCCGAGTTACTCATCGTCATGATTGACTTCCCCAAACCTACAATTTCTTTCTATTCATTTGATTGCAAATAATTGCTCTCATGGCCCTCCCACATCAAACATGCCTTTTTCATTCACTTCTCCAAATTCCCGGATAGGTAAAGGAGGCTAATATTTCAATGAGGAGATATATGATCAAAGAAAGAAGAAAGAAAGTATCGAATTGCCTTAATCATTTCAACAAGAAGTAAAGGAACTTATAACGTGATTTCAACTTCAATTTCCTAGCATGATTTAGGTAACATTTTCACATTATAAAACTTGCAAAAGAGGTAAAATTCATTCATTCAAATTCTTTTCAATTCACAATCCTTTTAAGCATGCAATTGTCATCAAACTCAATTCATTAGAAGCTCAAAATTTTCAAAATTTTTCAATTTTTATGGGTTTTTCAAGTTATTTTTCATGCAATGCAATAAAGAAACGTGCAACACATAATGAACATGCAATGATAGTCTCAAATGAAAGCGAACATATAAGTAGAGTTATTACAAACTTTTTAGTACATCCCACCCCATACTTAGGACGAACATTGTCCCTAATGTTCAAAAGAAAGAAGGAAAAGAAAGAAAAGACAAAGAAACTCACAAAGTGGTGGCGGGAATGTCTAAAACGAACGGTCATGCATCAAATCACTGCGGCGCCGGCAGAGGCGGGAATGGGGAGAAGCTGGAGTCGTAGGGCCGCCCAAACTGCTGGCGGTAGACGTCCCTCATCATGTGGTCGAGGTCGTCGAGGCGTCCGTCTCTAGCGTCGGCCCGGATCTCCAACGCTCCAACTCTCTCTGAAAGTCCGGTAGCCCAATCCGGCATCTGCTCGTACCATCCCGGGGCGTGACTGTACCATGCTGGGGCGTCGGATGGTGCTGGTGCTGCTGGCTGCTCCGTGGACCAAGGAGGGGGAACGCCATACCATGTGGGAGGTGTGGTCATCCACATAGGCCTCTCACTCACGCTAGCGCGGCGAGATGACGAGCCTGAGGCTCTAGCTGGACGTGGAGAGTGTCTAGGTACATCTGGGGCCGCCTCCGGCTGGTCCGGAAACATGCCAAACTCCTGCTCCGCTCCTCCTCCACTCTCAAACTGATCTCCCATATCCTCCTCCTCGACAACCGGTGGTGGGACGTAAGGGGGAGCTACTATCCTGTTCGCATGCATCGCAGCGAACGTCTCCTTCCAATTATGGCGTCCCGCCATAATGGAATACTCCGGCAGCCACTCTATACCCCTGCCTGTCCTAGTCTCCCAAGGCATGCCCGCATAAGGCGGACCTCCATGTGTGGGGAAAATGAGACCCCTAACCATGAATGCATGTAGTCCTAAAGGAACGGCCGGTATGCGGGTGCAAGCAGAAAAATCTACACCAAAACTCCTAGCAATGTGGGTAACTATCCCACCATATCCGATGTTTCCCTTCGACTTGTTCTTGAGCTTGCTCATCGTAGCAGCCAAGAGAGTAGCACAATCTGCACGGCGTCCATAAAGCATGCAATAGAGCAAGAATAGCTCATCCGTCTTGATCTTTTGGGGCGTCTCCGTCCTAGGAAAGAGACACTCCGAAAGAATACGGTGAGCTATCTTCAAGGCTAGATGGTACATCAATCTAGCCTTGGTATCAGCGGGTTGCCAACGGTCCTCGTCGGCGTAAATCATTGCAACTTCCTCCCAAAAATCCTTGGGGTAAAAACCACTCGGAAATCGACCATTGAAGGTCTCATGAAACCCAAAAATAGTCCCAAACTCAACGATACTCAAATGGTAGTCTCTTTCCATGAGACGGAAAGAGACGGTCCTATCTACGTGGCTGTGCTCGAAAGACGTCACAACCTCCCGGGTGATCTCCTCATAGGCGTCTTCTCGGATAGCCGAGAAGATAACTAATCCGGCTCTATCCAAGAGCCAAGTAAGATCATCAACTATGTTGAGAGGATGTAGATCCTCCAACAACAAATATCTAGGGCCAATCACTGGCCTCTTCGTGATCTTCTCAAAAGCAGCAAGATGGTTCTCATGTATGGTCGGAATTCTAGGGTGAGGAGGTGAGGATGGAGGTGAAGGTGAAGATGGAGGTGAAGGAGATGAGGGTGGTGGTGCCCTAGAGGATGAGGAGGTGGAGGGATTGCCTTTTCTTTTCTTATTCTGCTCACCCTTCTTCTCTTTTATCCTTCCAGACACTCTCCTTAGAAAATCCATTCTGCAGAAAAATTACGGTCTGTTCTTCAAGAATTACGGCCGTGGTTTACCCAGAGGCCGTGGTTCGTCCCAGAATTTCCCGAATCTCAGCAAATTCACAAGCAATCACCACAACAAGCAGTCCTAGTCTAATTCCTTCCAGTCTCTATCAGTTCTTCCTAAAAATCTATAGCAAAAATGAACCAAATTGGCGAGAATCAAGAAGAAAGAATAAACCTCTTTTTCGGATTGAAAAATCCGAAATGCGCGTTTGTTGATGAATTTCCGTTTGATTCGTCGCTTGGATATTGTTTGTGGTTGAATTTGTTGCAGTTTAGGAAGAAGAATCGTTAGAAACGATTAAGAAACGAGGATTTTGAGGAGGTCGTGGAATTCCGGCAATTAGGTCGAAGAAAGAGGGGTTTTTGGGATGAGTTTGTGAAGAACGTGGCTTATATAGTTGCAGGCAAAATTTTGAAAATCACGGTCTGTCGGGGTGTTCCACGGCCGTGGAAGTGTACGGAACCGTGGTTTTGGTGATTTTTCAAAGGCTTTTGGAAATTACGGCCACTGTAGCTATGACGACCGTAATTTAGACCGTGGAACCTCCTGTAAAGCTCCAAAGTCCGAATTTCGTCGCTTTTCTTCAACATTACTCTCCTCTTTTCCTTTTCCATCGATCCTGCAACCAAAAACACGAACATACCGGAAGAAATCGAGGCAAAAACAAAGCAAAAACGTTTATTCTAAGCTAAACTATGAATCGAAAACAAAAACGAAAATGCAATACCTTGGGTTGCCACCCAAGAAGCGCTTTGTTTAAGGCCCGTAGCTAGACCAAACTCGCACTTATTCGAGTGCGGTAGGCGCAAACTCCTCAGTTTGGAGTTCCGGCGTATATTTCTTGAGTCGTTGGCCGTTCACCTTAAAGCTTCCGCTCGCTTCACCCCATACTTCAACTGCACCATGGGGGAAAATACGCTTAATTAGAAAGGGTCCGGTCCAACGGGATTTAAGCTTACCTGAAAAGAGGCGAAGTCTTGAATTGAAGAGGAGAACTTGATCTCCTTCTTTGAAGTCCTTTGGAATGATATGCTTATCATGCCAACGCTTTGCTCTTTCCTTGTAGATCTTGGCATTTTCATAGGCGTTCAAGCGGAGTTCATCCAGCTTATTGATGTCTAGGAGACGCTTCTCTCCTGCTTCCTTCATGCCGAAATTCAGCCACTTGATAGCCCAAAACGCTTTGTGCTCCAGCTCCACCGGCAAGTGACAAGACTTCCCATACACAAGGTTGTATGGTGTGGTTCCTATGGGAGTCTTGTACGCAGTCCGGTATGCCCATAATGCATCATCTAGCTTCAAGGACCAATCCTTCCTAGTCCTTGAAACCGTCTTTTCTAGAATTCCTTTGATCTCCCTATTTGAGATCTCAACTTGTCCACTAGTTTGTGGATGATAAGGGGTAGCGATCTTGTGAGTAACCCCATACTTAGCTAGAAGAGCTTCAAAGCGACGGGCTATGAAGTGAGAACCTCCATCACTAATGATTGTCCTTGGTGTTCCAAATCGCGGAATGATGGTCTTGTTGAAGAACTTAACCACCACCATGGCATCATTTGTGGGAGAGGCAATTGCTTCCACCCATCTAGAAACGTAGTCTACCGCCAATAGTATGTATTGGTTTCCACAAGAAGATGGGAATGGTCCCATGAAATCAACTCCCCAAACGTCGAAAATCTCCACCTCTTGGATGTTGTTGAGGGGCATCTCGTTCCTTCTAGAAATATTGCCTGTTCTTTGACAAGCATCACAGCAAGAAACAAAGGATTGCACATCTCTAAATAAAGTAGGCCAATAGAATCCAGATTGCAATACCTTTGCGCTAGTCTTGTTCGAACTAGCGTGTCCTCCACAAGGTAGTGAATGACAATGGCGGATGACACTTTGCATCTCATCTTCCGGCACACATCGCCGGATGATGCCATCCGGACCTCTCTTAAAGAGGAGAGGCTCGTTCCAATAGTATTCCCGGACGTCCTTAAAGAACTTCTTCCTTTGTGCGTAGGATAGTCCGGGCGGTATCTCCTGGCAAACCAAATAGTTAACAAAATCAGCAAACCACGGTTTGTTACCTTTGGAGATCACGTTGATGCACTCCTCTATGATGTGTAAGTGTTCGTCTGGAAAGGAGTCATCAATGGGTAGATGGTCGTCCCCTTGATGTGTTAGACGACTCAAATGATCCGCAACAGAATTTTCTGAACCTTTCTTGTCGCGGATCTCAAGATCGAATTCTTGTAGGAGAAGAATCCATCTAATTAGCCTTGGCTTCGCATCTTTCTTCGCAAGGAGGTACCGGATCGCAGCATGATCCGTGTAGACAATCACCTTTGCACCTACAAGATAAGAGCGAAACTTGTCAATAGCGTAGACAATGGCTAGAAATTCTTTCTCGGTAGTGGCGTAGTTGAGCTGCGCTTCATCTAGCGTCTTGCTAGCATAGTATATGGCATGGGTTCGCCCTTCCTTTCGTTGTCCAAGAACAGCTCCAATAGCTACGTCACTAGCATCGCACATAATCTCAAAGGGGAGAGTCCAATCCGGAGGTTGGATAATAGGTGATGAAATTAGAGCTTGCCGAATGGTGTTAAACGCATCCAAACATTCCTGCGAAAACTCAAAAACCGCATCCTTCATCAATAGATTAGTGAGAGGTTTTGATATCTTAGAAAAGTCCTTAATGAAACGTCTATAAAATCCAGCATGTCCTAGGAAACTTCTTATCCCTTTCACCGAAATTGGGGGGGGGGAGTTTCTCTATGGTCTCTATCTTAGCCTTGTCTACCTCTATCCCTCTACTAGAGACTAAGTGACCTAACACAATTCCTTCCTTAACCATGAATTGACACTTCTCCCAATTAAGAACTAGGTTAGTGTCTTCACACCTTTGTAAAACAAGAGAAAGGTTAGAAAGGCAATCGTTAAAAGAGGAACCGTATACGGAGAAGTCGTCCATGAAGACTTCCATGATTTCCTCTACGTATTCGGAGAAGATGGCCATCATGCACCGTTGAAAGGTGGCTGGGGCGTTGCAAAGCCCGAACGGCATTCTCCTATAGGCGAACGTACCCCAAGGGCATGTGAATGTGGTCTTTTCTTGATCATCCGGATGTATCGGAATCTGAAAGAAACCACTATAACCGTCAAGGTAGCAAAAATAGTCCCAAACTCAACGATACTCAAATGGTAGTCTCTTTCCATGAGACGGAAAGAGACGGTCCTATCTACGTGGCTGTGCTCGAAAGACGTCACAACCTCCCGGGTGATCTCCTCATAGGCGTCTTCTCGGATAGCCGAGAAGATAACTAATCCGGCTCTATCCAAGAGCCAAGTAAGATCATCAACTATGTTGAGAGGATGTAGATCCTCCAACAACAAATATCTAGGGCCAATCACTGGCCTCTTCGTGATCTTCTCAAAAGCAGCAAGATGGTTCTCATGTATGGTCGGAATTCTAGGGTGAGGAGGTGAGGATGGAGGTGAAGGTGAAGATGGAGGTGAAGGAGATGAGGGTGGTGGTGCCCTAGAGGATGAGGAGGTGGAGGGATTGCCTTTTCTTTTCTTATTCTGCTCACCCTTCTTCT
The DNA here is from genome assembly GCA_033239125.1 of Fagopyrum homotropicum. Classification (NCBI taxonomy): domain Eukaryota; kingdom Viridiplantae; phylum Streptophyta; class Magnoliopsida; order Caryophyllales; family Polygonaceae; genus Fagopyrum; species Fagopyrum homotropicum. Next base: position 81,356,246 of record BSWB01000008.1, read on the forward strand.
CTTTTATCCTTCCAGACACTCTCCTTAGAAAATCCATTCTGCAGAAAAATTACGGTCTGTTCTTCAAGAATTACGGCCGTGGTTTACCCAGAGGCCGTGGTTCGTCCCAGAATTTCACGAATCTCAGCAAATTCACAAGCAATCACCACAACAAGCAGTCCTAGTCTAATTCCTTCCAGTCTCTATCAGTTCTTCCTAAAAATCTATAGCAAAAACGAACCAAATTGGCGAGAATCAAGAAGAAAGAATAAACCTCTTTTTCGGATTAAAAAATCCGAAATGCACGTTTGTTGATGAATTTCCGTTCGATTCGTCGCTTGGATATTGTTTGTGGTTGAATTTGTTGCAGTTTAGGAAGAAGAATCGTTAGAAACGATTAAGAAACGAGGATTTTGAGGAGGTCGTGGAATTCCGGCAATTAGGTCGAGGAAAGAGGGGTTTTTGGGATGAGTTTGTGAAGAACGTGGCTTATATAGTTGCAGGCAAAATTTTGAAAATCACGGTCTGTCAGGGTGTTCCACGGCCGTGGAAGTGTACGGAACCGTGGTTTTGGTGATTTTTCAAAGGCTTTTGGAAATTACGGCCACTGTAGCTATGACGACCGTAATTTAGACCGTGGAACCTCATGTAAAGCTCCAAAGTCCGAATTTCGTCGCTTTTCTTCAACATTACTCTCCTCTTTTCCTTTTCCATCGATCCTGCAACCAAAAACACGAACATACCGGAAGAAATCGAGGCAAAAACAAAGCAAAAACGTTTATTCTAAGCTAAACTATGAATCGAAAACAAAAACGAAAATGCAATACCTTGGGTGGCCTCCCAAGAAGCGCTTTGTTTAAGGTCCGTAGCTAGACCAAACTCGCACTTATTCGAGTGCGGTAGGCGCAAACTCCTCAGTTTGGAGTTCCGGCGTATACTTCTTGAGTCGTTGGCCGTTCACCTTAAAGCTTCCGCTCGCTTCACCCCATACTTCAACTGCACCATGGGGGAAAATACGCTTAATTAGAAAGGGTCCGGTCCAACGGGATTTAAGCTTACCTGGAAAGAGGCGAAGTCTTGAACTGAAGAGGAGAACTTGATCTCCTTCTTTGAAGTCCTTTGGAATGATATGCTTATCATGCCAACGCTTTGCTCTTTCCTTGTAGATCTTGGCATTTTCATAGGCGTTCAAGCGGAGTTCATCCAGCTTATTGATGTCTAGGAGACGCTTCTCTCCTGCTTCCTTCATGCCGAAATTCAGCCACTTGATAGCCCAAAACGCTTTGTGCTCCAGCTCCACCGGCAAGTGACAAGACTTCCCATACACAAGGTTGTATGGTGTGGTTCCTATGGGAGTCTTGTACGCAGTCCGGTACGCCCATAATGCATCATCTAGCTTCAAGGACCAATCCTTCCTAGTCCTTGAAACCATCTTTTCTAGAATTCCTTTGATCTCCCTATTTGAGATCTCAACTTGTCCACTAGTTTGTGGATGATAAGGGGTAGCGATCTTGTGAGTAACCCCATACTTAGCTAGAAGAGCTTCAAAGCGACGGGCTATGAAGTGAGAACCTCCATCACTAATGATTGTCCTTGGTGTTCCAAATCGCGGAAAGATGGTCTTGTTGAAGAACTTAACCACCACCATGGCATCATTTGTGGGAGAGGAAATTACTTCCACCCATCTAGAAACGTAGTCTACCGCCAATAGTATGTATTGGTTTCCACAAGAAGATGGGAATGGTCCCATGAAATCAACTCCCCAAACGTCGAAAATCTCCACCTCTTGGATGTTGTTGAGGGGCATCTCGTTCCTTCTAGAAATATTGCCTGTTCTTTGACAAGCATCGCAGCAAGAAACAAAGGATTGCACATCTCTAAATAAAGTAGGCCAATAGAATCATGATTGCAATACCTTTGCGCTAGTCTTGTTCGAACTAGCGTGTCCTCCACAAGGTAGTGAATGACAATGGCGGATGACACTTTGCATCTCATCTTCCGGCACACATCGCCGGATGATGCCATCCGGACCTCTCTTAAAGAGGAGAGGCTCGTTCCAATAGTATTCCCGGACGTCCTTAAAGAACTTCTTCCTTTGTGCGTAGGATAGTCCGGGCGGTATCTCCTGGCAAACCAAATAGTTAACAAAATCAGCAAACCACGGTTTGTTACCTTTGGAGATCACGTTGATGCACTCCTATATGATGTGTAAGTGTTCGTCTAGAAAGGAGTCATCAATGGGTAGATGGTCGTCCCCTAGATGTGTTAGACGACTCAAATGATCCGCAACAGAATTTTCTGAACCTTTCTTGTCGCGGATCTCAAGATCGAATTCTTGTAGGAGAAGAATCCATCTAATTAGCCTTGGCTTCGCATCTTTCTTCGCAAGGAGGTACCGGATCGCAGCATGATCCGTGTAGACAATCACCTTTGCACCTACAAGATAAGAGCGAAACTTGTCAATAGCGTAGACAATGGCTAGAAATTCTTTCTCGGTAGTGGCGTAGTTGAGCTGCGCTTCATCTAGCGTCTTGCTAGCATAGTATATGGCATGGGTTCGCCCTTCCTTTCGTTGTCCAAGAAAAGCTCCAATAGCTACGTCACTAGCATCGCACATAATCTCAAAGGGGAGAGTCCAATCCGGAGGTTGGATAATAGGTGCTGAAATTAGAGCTTGCCGAATGGTGTTAAACGCATCCAAACATTCCTGCGAAAACTCAAAAACCGCATCCTTCATCAATAGATTAGTGAGAGGTTTTGATATCTTAGAAAAGTCCTTAATGAAACGTCTATAAAATCCAGCATGTCCTAGGAAACTTCTTATCCCTTTCACCGAAATTGGGGGGGGGGGAAGTTTCTCTATGGTCTCTATCTTAGCCTTGTCTACCTCTATCCCTCTACTAGAGACTAAGTGACCTAACACAATTCCTTCCTTAACCATGAATTGACACTTCTCCCAATTAAGAACTAGGTTAGTGTCTTCACACCTTTGTAAAACAAGAGAAAGGTTAGAAAGGCAATCGTTAAAAGAGGAACCGTATACGGAGAAGTCGTCCATGAAGACTTCCATGATTTCCTCTACGTATTCGGAGAAGATGGCCATCATGCACCGTTGAAAGGTGGCTGGGGCGTTGCAAAGCCCGAACGGCATTCTCCTATAGGCGAACGTACCCCAAGGGCATGTGAATGTGGTCTTTTCTTGATCATCCGGATGTATCGGAATCTGAAAGAAACCACTATAACCGTCAAGGTAGCAAAAATGTGAATGTTGTGCTAACCTTTCAAGCATTTGATCGATGAATGGCAATGGAAAGTGATCCTTCCGCGTTGCGTTGTTGAGCTTGCGGTAGTCTATGCACATCCGCCATCCAGTCACGGTTCGGGTAGGAATGAGTTCGTTGTTCTTGTTGGTGATGACTGTCATTCCTCCCTTCTTCGGAACTACTTGAACTGGACTCACCCACTTGCTATCGGAGATAGGATAGATGATACCTGCATCAAGAAGTTTAAGAATTTCCTTCTTGACAAGCTCCTTCATGGTCGGATTCAACCGCCTTTGAGGTTGTCTTGAAGTTCTAAAGTCCTCCTCCATTAGTATCTTATGCATGCATAGGGAGGGTTTAATTCCTACTAAGTCCTCAATAGTATAGCCTATGACTTTTCTATGTTTCCTAAGGACAATCATGAGCTGTTCATGTTCATCTATGCTTAATTCGGAGCTAACAATAACCGGAAAGGTAGAATTAGATCCAAGAAAAGCGTACCTTAGATGAGTAGGAAGCGGTTTGAGTTCCATCACTTTCGGAGCTTCCAATGATCCTTGAGGAGCATCCGACGTTTCCTTAGAAGTTTCTAAGGATGTTGAGTGAGTTGGAGAAGAATCAAAAGAAGTTGAAGAAGTATGCCGATCACCTTCTTCCACGGTCAGAATTACGGCCTCTCCATATGTTCCACGGCCGTGTAATCCCCTGGAATGGAGGTCGATTTTGGTTGTGAAATCCACGGTCGTGGAATACAGGGTATGACCGTGGATTCTAACATTCTCAGCCTCATCGTGGAGTTTCTCAAACTCCACTTCATGCATCTCTTCTTGTGCTTCTAAGGCTTCAATTTTCTCTTTGCACTCTCCTTCTTCCCCTACATCTGTTAGACTCATGGTAATGACTTTTTGTAAAGGATCGTTAAAGAGAATCGCACTTACCTCTTCCCTAGATAAACCCTCTTCATCTTGGACATCGTAAATATCCTCCTCGAATATCGGCTCCTTCACTAGAGTGGAAAGAACGAATTCTACTTTCTCTTCTCCAATATCAAAAGCGAGTCTACCATTCTTGCAATCGACCATGCAGCCGGAAGTTGCAAGAAACGGTCTTCCGAGTATGATCGGGACCGGACTATCTGCAGGAATGTCAAGCACGACAAAATCAATGGGAACAAAGAAATTTACCTAGCTTGACCGGGACGTCTTCTACAATACCGACGGGGCGAGTGATGGATCGATCCGCCATGTACAACGTCATCTTCACCGGTTTAGGGTCGCCTAAACCGATCTTCCTACACAATGCAAGTGGTATGATGCTCACACTTGCTCCTAAGTCACATAAAGCGTCATATGTGACATCTCCCACTCCAATGGGAATGCAAAATGACCCCGGATCCTTCAACTTTGGGGGCATTTTCTCTTTCATGGTCTTGATGAGATCCGAAGAATCCGAACTCATCTTGACCTCACCAAAATCTTCTAGCTTCCTCTTGTTGGAGAGGAGCTCCTTCAAGAACTTACCATAAGCCGGCATACCTACAATAGCATCAAAGAAGGGTATATTAATATGCAGCTTACTCATGAGTTCTATGAACTTACCGAATTGTTTGTCTAGGCGCGCTCGCGCTCTAGATTGAGGAAATGGTAGGGGAGGTTTGTAAGCTGGAGGAGGAACATAGACACCTTCCTTCTCCTTCCCCTTTTCTTTTTCCTTCTGTACGGGGACTTCAACGAACGTAGGCTGCGGATCGGTGGTAGTCACTCCGCTCCTAGTTGTAATCGCCATCACCCTTCCCTTAGGGTTGTCCTCCGTCTTTCCTGGAAGTTTCCCTTGATTCCTAGGAACTTCTGCGCGTGGTTGAACATTTGGTTCTCTAAAACCTTTTGAGCTTTGTCAACCTTAGAGACTTGATCATCAACTTTGATGAGGCGGTTCTCCAACCCTTGAAGCTTTCCCAAAATTGTTTCCAACATGGGATCGGGCTTCTCCTTTCCCGTATTGTTTCCTCCATTAGATGATTGCTCCTGGCTTTTCAAAGGAGTAGAGGAAGAGGAAGGTGGAGTTAGTGAATTAGAATTTGAAGGATAAGAGTTACCGGAATTTTGTTGAGTGGAGCGCCAATTATTGTTGTTTGAACCCCTATTGTTGTTCCAATTGTTGTTCCGGTTGTTGTTGTTTCCATTCCAATTGTTATTCCGGTTGTTGTTCCGGTTATTGTTGTTGCGGTTGGTGTTATCACCGCCATTGTTGTTGCCCAAATAGCCAACATCCTTCTCTTGTTGCTTTGGGAAGTTGGTCTTGATAGCCTCCTTCAACTCCTTGATCTCATTGTTGAGGGAGAAAATCTGATTTTGAGCTTCATGTGTGAGCTTTGCTCCTTGCTCCACACGATTTCCCTCCACTTTCCGGTGGGAATACTTCTCTATGACTCTTGCTTGCTTCTCGATGAAGTCCCAAGCGTCATCTTCTCTCATGTCCATGAACGTTCCACATGAGAGGGATTGGAGGTTGAATTGCGTTCCCGCATCCAGCCCCTTGTAGTAAATCTCTAGCAAGGCAAGCTTGGATATGCCATGATGAGGGCAATCCAAGAGCAAGTCCTGAAACCTTTCCCAAGATTGAAACAAACTTTCGTTAGGTCTCATGGAAAAAACGTTAATCTTACCTCTAAGTTCCGCCGTTTTGGAGGGCGGAAAGAATTTGGTGAGGAACTCCGCGGAAAGGTCTTCCCACGTATCTAGTTTCCCATTAGGAAGAGCTTGGTACCAAGACAACGCTTTCCCCTTCAAGGAGAAGAAGAAAGGCTTGAGCTTGTAGCTGTTGGTGGTAGCACTCTTTGGTCTCATCGTCTCCATCATACACTCAAAGTTTTGCAAGTGTTGGTGTGGAGATTCAGCGCTTCTACCGCCAAATTGGTTTTGGCGAACAAGAGTAATAACTTGAGGGTTAAAGCTAAACCCTTGCACATCTTCAGCATCAAAATTCACGCCCAAGCAGCGTGGTTGTTGTGTTGGATCCATCCGCTGGCCAAGAGTTCTTGGCTCATTATCCACACGTTCGACCCTCACATTCCTAGGTGGAATGCGGCGATTAGCAGCTCCTTGTGGATGGAAAGGATTCATATTGATCGTGGGATCAATCTCCTCTAACGGTGGCATGGAAGAGTCACTATCATCAGCGGACGAGTGGCTTCTTCTTCTAGTTCTTGATCCCCTCCTTGAGGATTTCTTGCTTCCTTTATTCTTAAGGTCGCTTAACTCCATCCTCATTTGGAACATCGCATCCTGCAGTTTGCTAACTTCAGATTGATGACGATCCATTTCATCCCGGCGGAGGTTCTCATTCCATTGGAGTTGAGCTTCCTTCTCCGCCAACTCCGTTTGAAGATCACGTTCGTGTTCTTCGGCCATCTTCTTTTCCTTGCGCTTTTGCCTAAAGGTTTTCTCTAACTCGTGATCAAGAGGTAAGAGACCTTCGGTGTTCCTAGTCCTGCACATGCACTCAAAGTAATATCAAATAACGAGAGCAAGCTCCCAAGCTTGACAACCGTCAACCGGATTCGGCCGAAACCAAATCCCCGGCAACGGCGCCAAAAACTTGTTCGCCCCTAAAGGTGTGTGCAAATAAGCTTTAAATTTATAAAACTAGAATCAAGCAGCGAACCCGCAGTGTACGGATCGACGTAGCTAAGCAAGAATTCCAGAGTATCGAACACAAGGATTTGGGTGGGAACAAATTCGATTTCAGATAATAAAGCGAGTAAATATGAGAGTTTTTGCAAATATTGGGAAAACAACAATCCTAAAGATCCAAGTATCCAGCTGTGGCAATCGATTCAAGATATACTTAATGATATAAAGACAAAGTTAAGATATGCAAAGGTATACTAATGTAAGGTAATCGTACGGTGAAGTTCCAAAAACCTTATATAACTCACCTACAAGACACTCTCTATACAAGTTGTTGAGGCTCAATATAGAATGATTCTAAAGGTAAGAATTAATGTCAAATACCCAAACTTGTAATCCAAAGATCAAGACTAACTAAACCGATTGAGGTTGTGACACTCACAATCGAGGTAGAGGTTGTTGAGGCTTCACTACCACCTAGAAAAGACAAGTCTAAACTAAGTTAAAGCAAATCTTTAACTTTGGATTAAAGTAAAAGCAGGCTCGTAAACTTAAGGGAAATTACGGTTGGATCTTGAGGTTCCACGGCCATGGACTCAAGAACAGGCCGTAATTTATGGTCTGTCGGCGATTCTCTCTAACTCTCAGGGTCTAATCTGTTTGCGATCGATCTATCATCATCTAAGCCACAACTATCAACCCTTCACCTTAGAATTGCTAAAGGTTTTTAGCCAATAATAGTCATGTTGATATCAATTCAAGAATTAAAAGATAAAAAGATGAAAACTTTCAATAATCTTCAAACCAATCTCAAAGTCACTATCAAGAACGAGTGTTGTCAAAGGATTCAGAATAAAACAAACAATCACAACCTTAGGAAAGAAGGGAAAACGGGATGTCAATCCGTTTTCCAAATCAAACCTAAACAAGAAGAGAGATCTTCTTGCAAAATCTTCCAAAAGCTTCGATCTTCCGCCAATCCGGAGATCTCAACAGCAATCTCCACCAAAAGTGTGAGATTAGGGCAATTCCCAGATGCGAACTTCAATCTCCAATGAGATGATCAATGCTTCCAAGCGAAGGCCAAACGGCGTTGAAATTCTCTAAGCGGAGATGAACGATCCTAAGCGTCAATGAAGCGTGGATTGCCAAAATTCCCTTCTAAGCCAAGATGGCGGGTGTAAGCGGCGATCATGGAATCTTGCTTCGTCCGTCTTTTTATAGGGCAAGATAAAATATCGGCCCGGCCCAATCTTCAAAAGATCGTGGCTTCAAAGTGTGGCGAAAAGATTCGCCAAGATCACGATCGTGGAAGTTTCCACGACCGTAATTTAGGGCGTGGATTAGGTCACGGTTTGTACCATATATTCCACGGCCGTAATAGTTACTAGAATGCATCACGCCTCTCTTGCAAGGTTCCACGGCCGTGGAACTGAACGTGGTTTGTAGTACGGCCGTATTTTAGAGCGTGGTTTAGGGCAAGAACGTGATTCTTCCCTAGCCTCGTGCATTCCTCAAGCTAAACTTCAATTTGCTTCCAAAGAATGTCCTCAATCTATGGACATATCAAATCAACTCTCCTTTGCTCGATTCCGTTCGGAAATAGCTCCAAATCACCTATAATCAACATAGAACTAGTGTAGACATCCATATCGACAATATAGGTAATACTAGCTCACATATGCACAAAGTTCAATCAAAGACTATCAATATGAATCAAATACGTTTAGAAAACGTGCCTAAAATATCACAATATTTCATGCTAACAAACGGCCCATGGCCCGGAGGTTCAAAACCCTAGATTTTCTTATAAGGTCGAAGTATGGCTGCAGCTAGGGAGGAGGATACACAACATTCAAACAACATCTTACAGCATAGATACGGTTATACATTGAGAGATACACAGATTACATCATAGTTAGTTACAATGCATTTGAATTGAGAGAGATTTGTGAAGATTCATGGAGGGAAATACTTAGTTTTTAGATTTCATTGCTTTAGAACACAAGGTTGGATCTTTGTTATTGCTTTTGCCACATTTTTGGATATTGAAGACTTCTTGTTAAGTATATCTTTCCCTTCTTTTAGTTATTTTGGTTTTATGAGTTTCCTGATTTCTTATATCTTCCTTGATTTGAATATGTGTGTTGTTGGCTAAAACCCTTGCGATTCTAGGGTGATTGGTTGATGGTTGTGGTATATATAATGATAGAATGAGCCTTTAAGTTAGATTGGACCCTGAATGTTGGTTTTAACCTACGCAGATGCCGAATCTCGGTTTGTTCTCAAGAATCTCGGCCCAGATTTTAGCAAGAACAACCCTAGATTTTTTTTCTGTTGATCCGTTCATGTTATATCTTTATGCCTAGGTTTTAGATTGCCCAAATACTAGCCTTGTTGAGCCTTTCAAGCTTATATACAACCTTGGGAAGAAGGGGCGGCCCTTGGGTGGGGCAGGGTGGGGCAGCCGCCCCACCCTCAAAAAAAAAAAAAAAAAAATTTCTTTTTTTTTTAAAAAAAAAATCGTTTTAAAATGGGTTGTGGCTTCTTGTTTATAAAAATTTTTCTACGATTTATTAATTTTAAAAAATATTTTGTGTTATATTTAAATGTTGTTTTGGATCTTTCTCTGAAGTAAACGAAACTTCAAAAGAATTTTCCGTTTTAGGCTCGGAGTGAAATAATTCACAAAAATGCACGAGATGTTTTGTTTGAAGTAGAAGCCCGGTCTTAGACCGCACTATTATTTGTAAAACGCTTTGTCGAGGACAGCGTTTTAATATTCAAAATAAAGATAATAAAAACACAAATAGATGTGCGGTCCTAGACCGCGGCTATAGTGTAACGTTTTTGAAAGAAAAAAAAAACTAAAGAGACGCGGTTATAGACGCGCCTATAGGGCAGCTATTTTTTTTTAAAAAAAATTTATAGGCGCGATCGTGGATCGCGCCTTAATGTAATCTTTTCTTAATTTTTTTTTGTATTTTTGTTTATTGTAAGTAGATGACATATTGATTTTGTTTTTTATCGCTATTTTATTTTCATAGATATATTTATCGAAAATAAAATTTCGCCCCCCTTTTCAAACCCTGCGGCCGCCACTGTTGGGAAGAGACTTACCTGGTAATTCCCTTTCTTGGTTGCCAAAGATGATGAGCTCTAAGTAATAAAGGTTTATCCTTTATTAGGTTTGAGTGTGCCTTCTTCTTACCTGAGTGAGCTAGCCTGAGACTTACCCGGTAAAGGTTAGTTATTTACCCTTAGGTTGAGTTGTTGGTTTGAGTTTATAGTTCCTTTCCTTAGATCCTTGAGACTTACCCGGTAATAGGAGCTTTGGTTTGGGATAGTGGATAATGAGACCTCCCCCGTGATCTTTCCCACCTTAGAAACACCTTTCCTTAGCAATCCCAGCTTTGTCCATAGATCTTTAGAAGTCTTGAATCAAAAACCACAACCACTTGATTTTACCATAGTCCTTGATATTTGCAATAATCTATTCTAGATTTGATTTATTACCGCTTGATTTCACCATAGTCCCTGTGATCGACCCTGGAATATTTACTTTTGTTGCGATTAATCCGTACATTGCTTCGCTTATTTTCTTTGGCTTTTAGTTCAAGTATAAATTTAAAGTTGTTTTCGTTCATATTTCACACACTTTTGAGAGCAAACACACATCTATCCCAGAGGTTTGCTAAAAAACGAATGTTCTTAGGGCACTCATAGCTAACATCAATGAAACACGATTTGTTTCTAGTAGAAAAAGCTATTTTGATAGAACGTCTCCATTCATTAAACGATTTTCCATCAAATTGATCAAATACTAGAGATAAACCTGGACCTTCAGAGGCATGGATGTAGAGTGGATCATTTACATCCATATTTGATCCTCCAGAACCAATCCTCACATCATTAGATGAAAATTGGTTTGTTTGTTCATTTACATTCCTTCTCAACAAAGTAGAATCTGAGGGAGATCGAATCATTGTGATTAGATTAGGAAACGAATTTGGTGATGGGATTCCAAATCTTTTTCAACTCTAATGGAGACTCAAAGAATGTGAGGAGATTTGAAGGTGAATAAATTACGGAAAGGCCTTCAAATCCAAAGGAGAAAATGAGAGCGTATGCCATGGTGAGAATGAATGAGTGATCGAGAACAAAATTTCTCTGATACCATGTTACCTTCTGAAACCCTAGCTCATCACGTCCAGAAGAAGAGAGAAACAAAATTTTGAGAAGAATGATTGAATTGAATTGAGTGATGCGTATGTAACAAGCCTTATATAGGCTGACTCATATAGCAAACTCATCAACTAAATGTAACCACCTCCTCATAAATAAGAGGCATTTTGTTTTATTACACTTTTACTAAGCTGAATGTATATATATGCTATCAGCCTGCCGCCGTCTGCCACTGGGAACGAAGAGCCATTCAGAACGCCATCGTCCACCGCCTCGCCGTCGAGCTCCCTAGTTGCCGGGATCGAGCCCCCTACCACCGCAACACGACTTCTAGAAAACCCTAATCGCGTGTTTGAGATTTTGGGTATAATTACGGTTTTTGCCCCATATTTTATATTTGTGTTTAATGACCCATATTTTTGGAATTTGCAAAAATGGCCAAAAAAGGTAATTATAGAAAATGACACATGTTTTATATATACAAAAAAGGTCCTAGACTTTTAGAAGTTCACCAATTGCCCCAATTTTTTAAAATTATAGATTTTGGCCCAATATTATAATTACGGTGAATGACCTATATATTTATAATTATATTTTATGGCCCAAGTTTTGGTAAATAGAGCTAAAACTTGTGTTGTTGATTTTTTTAGGTCTCTTATGACTTGGAGACACATTTGGATATGAAGAAACTTTATTTGGCATTGATATGCGACTTTTGACATTTGCTCTAACTTGCGATATATAAGTGTCCCTAAACCTTTATCGGATTCCGTTGTTAGGATTTGTTTGTTGATTATTTGCATTGAATGAAATTGATTGATGATACTATATATGATACATTGATATTAGGTACATGAATGTTGGTTACTAAGTTTGGATAGTTATGGTGATGTTGATATTTGAGACTCGTCTTTTTTAGGTAATTCATTTTGACTTACTTAGTTGCCGTCTTGTTTTAGATTAGATTTGTTGTTGAGTGTAAGTAGAATATATTTTCGATATTATATTTACACCTTTTATGCTTTAAATTATATTCATTAAATAATGTCAACTGTTATATCTTGAGTGTTTAGAAGATGTTGATATTAAGATGGTAGAGGCTAATAAAGTGTCATAGATTGATGAAAAATGTTTATGGAAAATGATACAAATAACGATGAGAGTGTGAGATGTGTTTTTTATGAGTATCCAGATATTATGACACAGGGGATAATAAATACGATGAGATACATGAATATATGTATGAATGATAGGATATGTAGACGATTATAGAGGAGGATATAAGTTGATGGTTGCATGTCAAGGAAGTATATATATGATACGATGAGGATTGTGATAAGCTATGTGAGTGAATAATGGTGTTGTTAGTAAAGAGAATTGAAGGAATTAGCATATCTATGATAGGTTCTCAATTGTTAAATATGGTTTATATATATATATATGATACGATGAAGATTTTACGTTCCTTTTTTGTTTTATGAAGAATTAGGTTATATATAGGATGTGGACATCAATATATTGTCAGTATTTTATTTTGATGTTCCTATAAGATCCATATAAGTTTGATTTGATTCTTGAACTACGGCTCTGACTTTGGGACGCTAGCTAATGGTTTTATATTTTGTTGAATTTAAGAATAACTTCAAGTTGTAGGTATGATTCGGAGAAACTTATCGGAGCTGGTGATCAGCCGGACCCGCGTGTGCCTTAGGATTTGGGAAGGTGGTTGTACTATTGATCTTGAGATTAAGTCTGGAATGTTGTACTAGTCTTTATCTTATTTCTTTACATGATTTAAAAGTGCATGTTATTACAACTATTTACAAAATTAAAGGTCGGTTATGTTTTATTGTTTTGTCATGTTCTTGTTGGAAGGTCGAAGAGTGAAGTTGTTGTCAAGCTAAATCTAGTGAACCCACTGTATGATTCATATCCTAGTGACACTCCAAGTTTCCCAATTCGGGGTGTCACAATACGGTATCTATAACACCCCAAATTCGTGGGATTCGGGATGCCACATTGGGATAGGATCTCACAATGGATCTTGACCCTAACATGACAACAAGTTCACTGGACCTTAAAACATGACACTGACAAATATAAAACAAATACATAAAATTGTATAAAACTGTACAATCAAAAGGTAAACAAGATCATAGCCGAGTATCAAACATAACCCTCACACGGGAGGTATACAAAACATCATCCTCACACATGTGGTAAACATAAACAACCCCAAAAGCCATAACCCCCTAATAGACGAGAGTCCTCAGTAGCTCGCCTATCCTGCAAGGCATCTACAACATGGTATGAAATCATTAGCTAACCATACATATATAAGGTACTGCATAAGCACAAGCACAAGTCATGAAAGATAAACACATAAGCATGCTGTCACACATTTACCTATTTTATTATCTTCATATAATGGTCATTCACTCAAATCATATATATATATATATATATATATATATATATATATATATATATATATATATGAAAATATGTGGCACGAGGAACTTATCATCCCCGCCTCCGAGTGCTATAGCCAACTGGAGTGGTATCGGTTACACAACCCGTGTACCCTATGGCAGTGGATTGCGCCCTTCCCGTAAACCAAGTCTAGCCTGATTACAGAGAACCTCTCAAACTCCACGGCGGGATGAAAGGCAAAGGTTATCACGGCCACTACAATGGGCGGTCACTAAAACATAGATTGGTAATAATCAAATATCACATGCTATCAAGCATATATCACACACCACTCATACAAGCACCCAATATAAGGATGGTAGGTAAGTAAGTCCTACGGACTTACCTCAACCTTGTACTATCACAACCACGATCAACCTCTAATCTTGAGAGGGACATTGCCTAATAACAAGGCATAGAGATATATCAATCTCCTATCAATCAAAGGGGTCACACCTAGACCCAAAGGGATCCATAGGATCATCCTCAACCTAAACCTCGCAACCTATTAATCCTGAAAGCGAAATAAGGCATAACATGATCACATCGTCAACACACTCTTAACTATACCTATCACAATACTACACACTTTCACTAGGAAAGGAAGGGACAATGCCATCCATAGGCAAGCCCAAAAGCAAGGAAAACCTGCAGAACCAAGAGCAAGACAAGGTTGGTGCAGGTGGGCGTAGGGTCGGCTGCAAGGTGGCGCAGGGGCGGCTGGTGTGCAGAATGCACACTTTCAGCTCCTCTTCACTTCTTCACTCGAACATCTTCACACCTTCTTCAGCCAGCATCCAAGCACATACATATACATACATATATACATCAAATGAAGCCTATGAAGACTGCCACAAGATCAATCTTGTGGAATCCTAAGCTAGGAAGGAAGAAAAGAAGAAAGAATGAAGAAGAAAGAAAGAAAGGAGAAGAAGATGAAGATCTTACCAAGCTGTAACCTAATAAGGGTAAGAACCACACCACAACCTCAAGGATGGCTAACACAAGCACAACAACGTCCTCAATCATCAACCATAATCAAATCCACACAAAAACTCTTCAAAAATCTCACAAGATCAAATAAGAACAAGATGGAGATCCAAAGAAGGAAGGAGAAGAAGATGAACATGAAGGAGAAGATGAAGCTGCAAGAAGATGAATCAAACCCTCATTTGTAAGCAAGGGAGGCTTATATAGGAAGCCAACCCAAAAGCACGAGTCAAGAGTCAACAAAGTCGGCTGCAGCACACCCTAAACCGCAGGGGCGGCTCAGGTAAACCGCAGGGGCAACCTCTGGCACACGCAGGGGTGGTTTAGGCTAAATCTATACCCTCAACACTCATTCTCAGCTCCTCCAGACTAAGGCTCTTACATCTTACCCCCAACCCCTAAAAACAAGTTTCATCCCGAAACTTGCAAAATCTCAAATCCTCTCGGACCCATATGCCGAGGTATAACTCTCTCTATCGGAGGTATCACATCTCCGATCAAAACACAAACATGGAGGAATCATCAACTCCAAAAATCAGGGCCATAACGCTACCTCAAAGGCATAGAGTAACCACATCTCTTGCCATGCTCACATCACAAGGCATAGAGGAAACACGTCTCTAGCAAGATGATACGCATACACAACGCATGGAGGAATAACATCTCCAACGAAACTATGTCCATCAAAGTAGCGTGGAGGAAAGAACCATCTCCAGCTTAATCTTAATCACACTCAGATAGCATGGAGGAAAGAACCATCTCCAGCTATAATCATAGATCGTGCTAGCACATCAAGATCTAATAAGATCCTATATCACATCATAGCTAGCACGAAAATAAACATATCAAGGCATACAAGCACATAAGCACATAATCACATACTCACCAAGATAGCGCTAAGATCTACCCGGTGATCCTACAGGTGCATCTATCTCAGCATAAAACTTTGGATAGTTCCTCTGGATACTATCCTCAGTCTCCCATGTAGCCTCCTCAGGTCCTCGTCTCGACCACTATGTCCTCAACATTGGAATGCCCTTCAAACACAAGCGTCTCACATCTTGCTCTAGGACTGCAATAGGATGCTCAACAAAGGTCTGGTCCGGCTCAACCACCGAATCATCATAACCCACAATGTGCCTCGGATCTGGTATATACTCCCTCAGCTGAGACACATGAAATACAAGGTGAACACCCTCTAACCTCGGAGGCAAAGCTAATATGTAGGCTGCTCTCCCAACTCTCTCCAGTATCTGAAAAGGACCGACATATCGGGGATTCAGCTTCCCCTTTATGCCAAAACGTTTGATGCCTCGCGTCAGAGATACTCTCAACCAGACATGAGCTCCAACTCTGAACTCTAGAGGTCGGTGCCTCTTGTCTATATATGACTTCTTGCGACTCTATGTAGCCAACATCCTCTCTCTAATTAACGCTACTCGAGCCATATCATCCTGAATCCGCTATGGCGTTATCCCACTGACGCTGCTAGGCTCATCCCAGTATAAAGGTGTATGGCATCTCCGTCCATACAGTGCCTCATATGGGGCCATTTGATAGGTGATGGAATCACTATCATTTAGAATAGTTTTTAGAGTCTTTTGATTGCATTTGTGTCGGTTTATGCTACTAACTCCTTAGTCCAGAAGAAGAAGACTAAAATAAGCTAAGGAAGGAGTTATAAGCACTTAGGAGTGAAGATCGTTCACGAAGCAAAGCTTCTGTTGCCTCACCGCCCCTGTGGAGCCCTGCCACCGCCCCTGCGGGTGACGCCTTACACCGGAGCGCTCCCTACGCCTTCACCAGCGCCAACCATGAAGTGTGTCACCGCCCCTGCGTCACTCCCTGGCGCCCCTGCGGTGACCTACCCTGAAGAAATGAAGACCAGCTCCCCTGTGTCTCTTACTGCGCCCTGCATGCGCCTCAACCTGGGAGCTGGAAGACGAAGAGGCTGTGTCACCGCCCTGCGTCGACGTAGGGACGCCCCGGCGGCTTGGCATCAGAAACGTCAGGAAGTCGAAGGGCCAGACGTTTGAAGAGCATTGAAGATCCACCCTAGCGGAATTGTCTAGCCGCCCCTGCGGCCTTGAAGAAGATCAAGCGTTTTTGCCTTCACCGCCCCTGCGGAGCTGAAGGGCGCCCCTGCGGCTTAACGTTAGAAGCTTTACTCCGGCTGTTTACACCACCTTTATGGCATTAAAGGTGGTTGTTTTGGGCCGGCCATTTACTCCTATTTAGTGCCTTTTGTAGTATAAATAGTCCTTAGTTGATTGCTAGAATCATCCATCTTATCATCTTGTTAGCCAACAAATTATCAACTTAGATTGTCTTGCTACCTTGTAATGAGTTGCTAACTCCCTTGCTACATTGGGTTGGTTTGAAGCTGCATTGTTACTTTGGTTGTAAGTTCTTTATAATATAAGTTTTCATTCAGCAATACTTTGTGTCTCCTTGTTCTCCATTGTCTAATTGCATGTTTACTATTGCTTGAGATTGATCACCTTAGGTTCTAAAGTGCATGTAAACAACTAAGATTAATTGGTTCCGGGTTCGGGTCTTTAATCTAGTACCAACTTTAAGTAATAACGGGTTGTGATTACTTAAAGAAAAGGAACACAAATATAAAGATAAGTTTAAGGGTTTTAATCTTCTCTTTATATCCCTTAGTCTTTGTTTGAAAGCTAACTTGTTATTTGTTCTTGTAGGTTTACGGAACTTTAACATGTTAAGTTGTGTTGATGCCGGTTGGCTCAACACATATATATGATCGAGACGGGAGATTACTTGAAAACTTGTAAAGGGAACTCACCAAAGTAGCAATTGCATGCTTAGAATCAACCTAGTGTAGATTCATCCATTATTGTCTTACTTGTCGCATTAATCGTTTTCATAAGTTTTTGTGCATCAATTCAACCAAACCCCCCCTTGTGTTACTTGTCACTATAATCGATAATCGCATCTAAAACACCTTAACTCTCTTGGGTTCGACCCTTACTTAATCATTATACTTGTTCTTAGTGCTAAGTCGAGATTTACTTTTGATTGGGTATAGACGACCATAGAAATACCTTCGGTCAAATTTTGGCTCCGTTGCCGGGGAGTTTTAGTGTTTTATTGTTATTATTGATTATTGGTTTGAACCATTTTATGGTTCAAACCCGTGCTACTAACTCCGGCTTTGCTTCTTTTGATCCAGAAATTGAGAGGACGCATATCCGCAGTGAAGACAACAACAACTTCAACAAGAGATGGTTGACTGTACTCTTCGTTAACTTATGCAGCCCACCTTGGCTCAAAACCCTCTTGTGGTCACTATACCGGCACTTGGGGAAGGAGTCAACTTTGAGCTCAAGCCGGGCCTCATTCACTTGCTCCCATCCTTCCATGGGCTAAGTGGTGAATACCCCATCAAGCACCTTGGGAAGTTTCATACCGTGTGTATGAGCATGAAGCCAGCCAACATTACCGAAGAACAAATCAAGATGAGAGCATTCGGCTTCACACTTAAAGATTTGGCGGATGATTGGTATTACCACCTTCCATCCGGCAGTATCGACACTTGGAAGAACATTCACAAGGCGTTCTTGGAGAAATACTTTCCAGCTAAGAAGGCCAATATCTTGAAGAAAGCTATAAGCAACATCGAGCAAGAGGCAAACGAAACTCTCTACGAGTACTTCGAAAGGTTTGCACGCCTCCGATCCAGCTGTCCTTTTTACGGATATTCAACTTAAGATCTAGTCTTGTACTTGTACAATTGCTTGCTAGACAATGAAAGGAGGATCATCGATTCGGCTTGCGGAGGTAATATTCTTAACTCTACTCCTCACCTTGCTTTGGAAAAGATACAGGAACTAGCGGAAGGTACTCGGAACTTTGGAAGGACCCCGGCTAAGAAAGGAGTTCATGCTGTGAGTTCCGGGAAGAGTGAGATTTCCACTGAGCTCGCGGAATTGAAGGAAATGGTGAAGATGCTAACACTTATGGGAACACCGCAACAACTCAAAGCTTGTGGAGTTTGTGCTGACCCGTATCATCCAACGGACATGTGTCCACAAGTACAGAATGACGATGCTGAGGTAAACACAATGGGTTATGGACAACCACAGCAGCAAAGACCTAGGAACGATCCCTATGCACAGAATTTCATGCCAAATTGGCGTGACAAACAGAATTTTCGTTGGAGGGATCAACAAAACCAACAACAACAGCCCCGCCAAGGTAAGTATCACTCAAATGAGGATATGTTGCAGGTTTTGACTAAACACTTTGCTACTCATGTCCAAACAATAGAATCTAGCATCAAGAACCTTGAGAAACAGGTTGGTCAAATGGCGGAAGCCATTACAAGAATTGAAACTAGGGCCTCCGGCGGATTACCTTCTCAAACGGTTATAAACCCAAACGTAATATTGGAGGAACCTCAATCATAGAGGAAGAATCCCTACGTCGAGCCAACGACATAAAACAAAGGTGCCGCTCGGGAGGCAACCCGAAGAAATAAGAAGAGGAGTTTTTGTCAAGAAAACTGCCCCTGCGGCTCTAAGTCCCCGCCCCTGCGGTGACACCCTTGGCCAGCGCCGCCCCCGGCACTGGGCCAGCGTCTGCTCACGTAGGCTACCGCCCCCGCGGTGACACCCCTACGCCCCTGCGGCGGCCACCCTTGACACACATCCTCAGCTCCGCCCCCGGCGCTGAGGCTGCGTACCCCCTCTTCCTTGTCACCGCCCCCGCGTTGACAAACGCCGCCCCTGCGGTTCTGTTAAGGAAAGAAAAAAAATACACTTCCCAAAAATAAACCTACATCTACCGCCCTCTTTACTCCCTCTCCATTCATCCTTCAAAAACCTAGCCGACTCGTCTCCCACGCCCTCGCACCCTCTGGAAGATCTCGCACCGCCCTGTCCAGACGCCGTTGCGCCGCCTCCGGCAACCTAGTGTCGACGCCCCTTTGTAACACCAACCATCTCCACCACACACACACCCTCAACCCTTTCACTTTCCCAACTCCACTGTCCCACGTCCGGCGACGTCTGCGACAGCAAGGAAGGCGCTGGAAAAGCCCCATCGCCACCACCTTCGTCGAACGCCCAAATCGCCCTCTGCTCTTTGGCCGCCCCTGCGTCGAGCCGCCCCTGCACCTGTTGCAGCCGCCCCTGCGGAAAACACAATAGAGGGTTCGTTTCATACTCAATTTTCTGAAAATTCTAATTCCTTTGATTGTCTCAATTGCAAGAGATGGAGAATCAGAAGAAGTATAAGTTTTCGGAAGCCGAGACAACTCGGTATAAGATTGCACAAAGTCGGGATGTGTATGTAACCCGATTTCTGGACGTTCCTACCTTAGAACAATTGGGTTTGTTGGAAAGCATGCAAGAGCTTCTCAAAAATGCCGGGCTCGGGGATTTTTTTGACAACAATCGCTCCAACATACCCTGAGCTCAGCCGCCAGTTTATCGCCACCTTTCAAAATGGAAACGGTGGACCACGGGTATGTTGGACTTACATTCAAGTTCAACAAAAAGAAGTACACATTAGACTACACCCAGCTGCAGGAGGCATTAGGGGTGACCATAGCCGCTTCCGACGACTAGTGGAACCTATTCCGACACCTGATTTGATGGAGTTCTGGCAGGCCGCCACCAGGTCTGAATTTCATGCAGAGGGTGAGTACTCCAATAAATTCACTCACCCCTATTTAAGGCTCATCTTGAAGGTATTTATGAGTGTCTTCTGTGGACACAAGGAGGAGAATAAGGTCGCTCTTAAGGACCTTCCACTGCTATACGGCTGCCTCTCCATGAATGACTGGGTGCCGGATTGGCCATACCTTTTCCTTACCGCTTTGAAGCGGATTATGAAGAATGAGCCACATGATATTGTGGATGGAGGGATCATCTCCTTGTTGGCTGAACAGGTGATGGATCTCTCTACTTTAAAAGAAGGATTAGAAGCCTCACTTTATACGGAGAGTATGTTGAGGAGGTGTACGCTCTTTAGGAGAGACAGGGAACATCGTTTTTGGCTCTCTTTAGTAGATGGGAGTCACATCACATACCTCCCCCTACGAATTCCATTGGGAGACGAGCTCTCCGATCTGTATGTACCAGCTGACCCAGTTCCTCCGAGACGACCTCAGACAGATATTGTTGGGAGATACGCAGCCGGCCTCAGCCGAGGCCCAACCACTGATGAGGAGATGCCGACAGCAGAACACGATAGTCAAGCCATGGAGAGCCTGCAGACTCAGATGGCGGCCTTGACTACACAGAACCAGGCATGGCAGACCGAGTACTAGCGGTCCATGCTTGAGCAGCTGCAGGCGTGGCAGTCCAATTTCGCCTCCTCCATGACCACTCACTTTGACCGCCGTCAGGATGCTTGGCTGGCGGCTCATCAGCAGCAGTTGAAGACTCAGCAGCTGGCTTGGCAAGCTAGCTATGTGACTTCATTTAGAGAGAGGATGGAGGCTCAGGAGGGCCGTATCGATACCCTTCACCGCCGGCAGGAGCACTTCTTCCGCCATTTTCCTTACCCACTGGAGGAGGGTCCAGGTGGTCCATCCGGACCACCCCACTGGGGGGTACATTTCTTTTCCCTTCTCCCACATTTATCTTTGACTCATTTCCACTTTGAGGACAAAGTTTACTTCAAGTATGGGGGAGGGATATATCATTGCTTGTATAGTTCATTGATTTGTTTTGAATTTGTTTTGCATCTTTTGAATTCAGATTGAAATTCACAAAAAAAAAAATCCAAAGAAAATGAAAAAAGGCATGAAAAACCTTGGATATATCGAAAACCCGAAAGGGCTATTTAGGCAAAAAGAAGGTAGTCCGACCAACCTTAGGTTGGTGCAAAATTGGACTTGAGGGAAGTGAGTTCAAGTGAGAAAAGAAGAAGAGTGGCAAGGTGAAAACCCGAAAGGGCGCCTTGGCAAAATGAGCGACACCGAGTGTAGGTTTCCCTTCCGGCGTTTGGCGACATAAGAAGGGGAGTCATAAGGAGGTTGTCCGGGTAGGCCACTCTTGGAGCAATAAGGATGGTGGTTTCTCTCTTTTTCTCATTTTTCCTCTCTTTTCATTCATTCTTTCTTGGTTTTTCTCTTGTTTTCATTGTCTTAACTTGCCTACCCATGCTTCCTGAGGCCTTTGAGTCTAGTTGCTGTCATTTGTTTTACTCGAGACGAGTAAAAGGTCTAAGTATGGGGGAGTTTGATAGGTGATGGAATCACTATCATTTAGAATAGTTTTTAGAGTCTTTTGATTGCATTTGTGTCGGTTTATGCTACTAACTCCTTAGTCCAGAAGAAGAAGACTAAAAGAAGCTAAGGAAGGAGTTATAAGCACTTAGGAGTGAAGATCGTTCAAGAAGCAAAGCTTCCGTTGCCTCACCGCCTCTGCGGAGTCCTGCCACCTCCCCTGCGGGTGACGCCTTACACCGGAGTGCTCCCTGCGCCTTCACTAGCGCCAACCATGAACTGTATCACCGCCCCTGCGCCACTCCCTGGCGCCCCTGCGGTGACCTACCTTGAAGAAATGAAGACCAGCTCCCCTGCATCTCTCACTGCGCCCTGCCTGCGCCTCAACCTGGGAGCTGGAAGGCGAAGAGGCTGTGTCACCGCCCCTGCATCGACATAGGGACGCCCTGGCGGCTTGGCATAAAAAACGTCAGGAAGTCGAAGGGTCAGACGTTTGAAGAGCATTGAAGATCCGCCCCAGCAGAATTGTCTAGCCGCCCCTGCGGCCTTGAATTAGATCAAGCGTTTTTGCCTTCACCGCCCCTGCGGAGCTGAAGGGCGCCCCTGCGGCTTAACGTCAGAAGCTTTACTCCGGCTATTTACACCACCTTTATGGCATTAAAGGTGGTTGTTTTGGGCCGGTTATTTACTCCTATTTAGTGCCTTTTGTAGTATAATTAGTCCTTGGTTGATTGCTAGAATCATCCATCTTATCATCTTGTTAACCAACAAATTATCCACTTAGATTGTCTTGGTACCTTGTAATGAGTTGCTAACTCCCTTGCTACATTGGGTTGGTTTGAAGCTGCATTGTTACTTTGGTTGTAAGTTCTTTATAATATAAGTTTTCATTCAGTAATACTTTGTTTCTCCTTGTTCTCCATCGTCTAATTTCATGTTTACTATTGCTTGAGATTGATCACCTTAGGTTCTAAAGTGCATGTAAACAACTAGGATTAATAGGTTCCGGGTTCGGGTCTTTGATCTAGTAGTAACTTTAAGTAATAACGGGTTGTGATTACTTAAATAAAAGGAACACAAATATGAAGATAAGTTTAACGGTTTTAATCTTCTCTTTATATCCCTTAGTCTTTGTTTGAAAGCTAACTTGTTATTTGTTCTTGTAAGTTTACGGAACTTTAACCTGTTAAGTTGTGTTGATGCCGGTTGACTCAAAACATATATATGATCGAGACGGGAGATTACTTGAAAACTTGTAAAGGGAATTCACCAAAGTAGCAATTGCATGCTTAGAATCAACCTAGTGTAGATTCATCCATTATTGTGTTACTTGTCGCATTAATCGTTTTTATAAGTTTTTGTGCATCAATTCAACCAAACCCCCCCTTGTGTTAATTGTCACTATAATCGATAATCGCATCTAAAAAACCTTAACTCTCTTGGGTTTGACCCTTACTTAATCACTATACTTGTTCTTAGTGCTAAGTCGGGATTTACTTTTGATTGGGTATAGACGACCATAGAAATACCTTCGGTCACCATCCCAATAGATGCATGCCAGCTGTTGTTGTAGGAAAACTCAATCAACGGGAGGTAATCAGACCATCCATGTTTCGAATCCAACACACAAGGTCGCAGCATATCCTCAAGGGTCTGGATGGTCCTCTATAACTGACCATCTGTATGGGGGTGAAACCTAGTCGTGAAGTGTAGATTTGTCCCCAAAGCAGTCTGAATCTACTGCCAAAACCTCGAGGTAAACCGTCCGTCTTGATTAGAGACGATCGTCCTCGGTACACCATGGAGTCTCATTATCTGTCTAGTGTACCCAATCTACTCACTGTCCACGTCTCTTTGATGGGGATGAAACGTGTCGTCTTCGTAGGTCTATCAACAACAACTCAAATGGAATCAAAAATCCTACTGAGCCTCAATCCGGTCACAAAATCCATGGAGACGTCCTCCCACTTCCACTACGGCACTGGTTCTTGATGAAGCTCACCTCCAGGTCTACAATGCTCTATCTTCACCTATTGACAAGTCGTGCACTGTGCCACAAATCTGGCTACAACGGACTTCATCCCTCCCCGCCAATATGATCGTCTCACATCATGGTACATCTTATTCGTACCTGGATGTACTGAGTAAGGTGTACAGTGAGCCTCTTGTAAGATCCTTTGTCTCATCTCTGTATCAGTAGGTACACAGATGCGGTCATGGCGTCTCATCACTCCATTTGCTCCAATGGAGAACTGTGGTGCCTCACCACGAGGCATCCTCTCTTTAATCCTCATTAGGGTCGGGCAGGTCCGCTGCTACTGTTCGATCTCATCTAATAGACTAGTTAGAACATCTAAAGCGTACAACTGGGCATCCCCGTCAGGAAACTGGATGTCCATCTCTAGCCAAGCTAAATCCCTCTGAAGCTAAGATTGAACTGTCAATCTAGCAATCTCCTTCTCTCGAGGCGTCTTCCTGCACAAGGCATCGGCGACAACAGTCGCCTTCCCTGGATGATATAAAATCTCAAGGTCAAAGTCCTTGATCAACTCGAGCCATCGATGTTGGCGGTTATTCAACTCCCGCTGCGTGAAAATGTACTTCAGACTCGATCTTTGCCGGATCAACCATGATCCCACTGGCAGAGACAATATGGCCTTGGAAGGCTACCTCTGGCATCCAGAAGTCGCACTTAGAGAGTTTAGCATACAACTCTCTATCCCTCAAAATCTGCAAAACCGTCCTCAGATGACTGGCATGCTCCTCGCTGCTACGAGAGTAGACCAGAATGTCATCAATGAAGACAACCACAAATTGATCAAGTAAGTCATTGAAAATACTGTTCATCAACTCCATGAAAACTATTGGAGCATTCGTAAGCCCAAATGGCATCACTACAAACTCGTAGTGTCCATAACGGGTACAAAATGCTGTCATGTGCACATCCTGCTCCCTCACCCTCAACTGGTAATATCCCGAGCGTAAATCAATCCGAGAGAACACTGTCGCTCCCTAAAGCTGATCAAGCAGATCATCAATACGAGGCAGTGGATACTTGTTCTTGATGGTCACCTTGTTCAGCTCTTTGTTGTCAATGCATAGTCTCAACGATCCGTCTTTCTTCCGCACGAAGAGGACATGTACTCCCACGGGGATACGCTAGGGCGAATGAAGTCCTTCTCAGCCAACTCCTCGAGTTGCATCTTCAGCTCCAACATCTTGACAGGCTCCATACGATATGGGGTCTTCGAGATCGGTCTCGTACCAGGCTCTAACTTGATACTGAAGTCCACACTCCTCTGAGGCGGCAAGTTAGACGGGTCAACAAACACGTCTGCAAACTTACAGACCACGAGAATATCCTCTAATGCTGAACTCTCTCCCTCCTTCATGGCATAACACCAGAAGGTATCACATCCCTGTGCTATAAACCTCGTTGCTCGTACAATACTGATGACAAAACCCGTCTTCCCAAGGTCCCAACCTCGGAAGACCTCTATCTGACCTACCTCAGTAGAGACTATCATAGTCCTCCTACCTACATCCAATACCGCACGGTGTCTACGAATCCAATAAAAACCTAATATGACCTCTTCATGCATCAATGGCATGACTAAGAAGTCCACAAGCAACACACGAGTCCCTAATCAAAAGGGGACAACTACGTATCTCATGGGTACCCCTGACCCTACTACCATCAAGTAACCCTATAGAAATGGGTATCCCCTCTATAGTAGCTAAACTCAAACACTCAACACATACCATAGAAATACGGGAATGCGTAGCACCCGTATCAAATAAAACTCTAACAGGTAAACCATGAAGTAGAATGGTACTTGTAGCAGCCGGTGCAGGCGGCTCCTCGGCGCACCTGATAACATGTATTATAGTCTATATTTTGGGATTGATTTAGATGTTTTATCTTCATAAATCTACATGTATGGATGTATATTCTTTAATTATATGGTTGTTTTGTCTACCTTTGCTGGAATCGAGGTCTACACCTAGTTTCGTTGTAATTGTAGGGAAAATGGAACGTTTTGGACCAAAATGGAGCTAAGGAAGCTAAGGAGTCATTGGAGCTACATTCTGGAGCTTTGAGAAGATCTCAGGAAGCCTGGAAATGATTTAGAGGATTGATTTTGGAACAGATTCGAGATGATTTACATTCAGCTGAGATTCACCTCGGTCAGCTACAGTACCACCTCGACCGAGGTGATCTTGAGGAGCGTCTGGACCGAGGGGACCACCTCACCGCTAACAAGATCTTTATTTTTGGCTGAGATCTTCTATTTTTGGAAAGAGAATATCACATATTTTTGGCTGGATTTCTGGAAGGAAGATATTATATTTGGCTGATATATTTTGGAAGATATGGAGTTATAATTTAAGGAAATTATCTTGTTAAGATATTTTATCTTTGGACGATAATTCTCCTATATAAAGGGTTGGATTTTCTACAATTCAACCATGCTTGGAGCATCTTGGAATCTTCGGATCACCAAATCTCTGATTCAGGAAGTTATAGGAAGTTTTGAAGGAAGTTTTGAAGGTTGATGATCAAGGAAGGAAGGAATCAAGTTGAAGTTGACTTGGAAGGAGTTTGTAAGATCTTCTTAGTTGGCTTTTGGTTTTGTTGTCTTTTTTGATTTGTAATTGAGGAACACTTGTCGTTTGTTTGATTCATTCAATTATTGAGACCTTTGTGTTAAGGTTTTCTTGTTTGAATATTGAGGATAAATTTGATTATTGTTATCATGATGATTGTTGGATAAGTTCTTTATGCCATTCTAGGGTGATAGGCTGAAGGTTGTGGGAAGGACGATGATAGAATGATCTTAATCCCAGCAGGACCCTGAAAGCTCGAGTCTTTACCTTAACCGTAGAACACCTCACTCAGTCATTGAACATCTCGGCCGGGATGAAATTAACTGAACGAGGTGAACCTTTCCCGAACTTTATCTGAGTTAAGAGTTTCAGTTTGCCAAATCTTATCCTTATTATACCTTTCCTGGTTCAACGCAAGCCTAGGATGAGACTTACCCGGTGATTCCTTTGTTTGTTTACCCAAGATCATGAGTGATAGATAATAAAGGTTTATCCTTTATTGGGGATTGAGTGTGCCTTCATCCCATTTTTGTGAGTTAGCCTGAGACTTACCCGGTAAAGGTTGATTCTATTCCCTTGGGTGGTGTGTTGGTTTGAGATTATAGTTCCTTTCCATAGGATCATCCTCAACCTAAACCTCACAACCTATTAATCCTCGAAGCCATACAAGGCATAACATGATCATAACATCATCAACACACTCTCAACTATACCTAGCATGATACTACACACTCACACTAGGAAAGGAAGGGACAATGTCATCCATAGGCAAGCCCAGAAGCAAGACACACCTGCATAACCAAGAGCAAGACAAGGTCGGTGCAGGTGGGCGTAGGGTCGGCTGCAAGGTGGCGTAGGGGCGGCGACTATCCGGCGCTGGGGCGACTCCAAGGTTGCGCAGGGGTGGCTGGTGTGCAGAATGAACTGGCGCAGGGGCGGCTGGTGTGCAGAATGCACACTTTCAGCTCCTCTTCACTTCTTCACTCGATCCTATTCACACCTTCTCCAGCCAGCAACCAAGCACATATATATACATACATATATACAAGAAATGAAGCCTATGAAGGCTGTCACAAGATCAATCTTGTGGAATCCTAAGCTAGGAAGGAAGAAAAGAAGAAAGAATGAAGAAGGAAGAAAGAAAGGAGAAGAAGATGAAGATCTTACCAAGCTGTAACCTAATCAAGGGAAGAACTACACCACAACCTCAAAATTGACTAACACAAGCAAATCAACGTCCTCAATCATAAACCACAATCAAAGCTAGAAAAACCTCTTCAAAATTCTCACAAGATCAAAGAAGAACAAGATGGAGATCCAAAGAAAGGAGAAGAAGATGAACGTGAGGGAGAAGATGAAGTTCTAAGAAGATGAAGCAAACCCTCATCTGTAAGCAAGGGAGGCTTATATAGGAAGTCAGCCCAAAAACACGAGTCAAGAGTCAACAAAGTCGATTGCAGCACACCCTAAACCGTAGGGGCGGCTCAAGGAGGCGCATGTGTGGCCCAGGCAAACCGCAAGGGCGGCCTCTAGCACACGCAAGGGCGGTTTAGGCCAAATCTGTACCCTCGGCACTCACTCTCAGCTCCTCCTGACTAAGGCTCTTACAGTATAAAAGGTGAGGTTGACAACAAGAGCACTTGTAACTTGAATACGCGACGTGACAATCCGATCGAAACAAAACTTAGACCAAGTTTTGACGTTTTAAGAACAAAAATTTTAAAAGATTTTTAACTAGATCTCTTGGATTTCTAAATGGCATGATGCATTGTCAGGTTGGTTGTGTAGTAAGGCATGTGGATCATCACCAACCTCTTAGAAGAACTCCGAGTGTTACTATATTTTTATGTTATAGTCATAAAATTAGTAGTCTAAGATGACGAGTGCTAGCAACCTAAGACAAGTGAATGACAGTATCACGCCATTGAAGTTGAGGAATGTGTAGAAGGATGGAGAATGCAATTACCGACAAGATGAAGAAACTCCATCTAACACGGAATAAGAGTCAACGAGGTTATAGAAGGGACATGTAGAATAAACAAGAAATTGAGGGGCTCAATTCCATACCGATGGTGAAACATAGAGGAAGGTAACCCTCGTCCCCCTAGGGAGGATATCGGGTGGCTCATCAAAAATTTCAACTTTGTGTCTTACAATTGAAAATCGCATAAATGACCATTGAACCTCCAAGTGATATCCCTCAAATAACTGAGAAGGATGTTCAAAGGGGACTAATACCCCCATAATCGGAAACCAAGTTATCAATGTGAAACCTTAACACAAGATTGTTGTTTATACTCCAGAATGCATTTGGGAACTCTTGGATTGGAAGTCAACATACATCACTGCATGGGTAAGCATTATTGAAGAGATTTTTTAATAATGGGATTGTTGGGACGGATAATCACCAAACTCGGATAAGTGGTGACTAGAAGATCAAAGAAGATTTTAAAGGGGAAGAGTTACTAGTAGATCAAGGCGTACACAAGTAAAAGTTCTCTTAAATTACTCGCCTTAGTGTGACAATCAAGAATTATGAAGGTTGAAATAAAGATAGAAAATTGCACGATGACATGACCGAGTTAGCTTACAAGAGTAACTTGGGTGAAACAACAAAGCTTGAAGCAACAAGTTCACTTTAGGTGGAGGACTAAGCAAGAAATATGTAAAAACAAACAATTTTTTGTAATCTGATACTTAACAAGTAAACGAAGATATAAGGATTCACTAATGTCGGATGACATGGGAGATGAACTGAATGACACATTTCAAGGTGAGTAGTCCATTGTAAGACAACATACTTGAGAACCTGCTATATAATTGGTAACTCGATTGCCGAGGGATATATATTTTAGCAAGTGATAAGATCTAACACGTCTGTTTTGATCAAAATCTTGCTAAGATTGAAATTTGTAACAATCCGGTTGAAGAGAGTCCATGTGAATGGTTTTTCCGAGGAGCTGATCGAATCACCTTGGTGAAACAGCCCAATATAGGGTTGGCCTAAATCCAACAAAGAGATCTTTCGAGGTTATGAACGAAAGTAGAGAGCATATCGACCCAAAACAAGATAAGTAGTTGAAGGCATTTCATCTACGAAGGATTCATCCTTTGTGGGGGCATGTGGAGTGAGGTGGAGTTATGGCTTGGACGATTTAATGTTGCCTTAATTCGTTGAGAGCACTATGGGACGGAGATTGGAGTTAATACATAGAGCAATGGAAGGTCCTTGAGGGCGATCTTGTTCTCCTCCTTGTGCCACAGAAGACACACATGATGATCTTTGAGAGGAGCCGCAAGCCATTGTGGCTGCCTCGGTACGTATGGGTCAGCGGCAATGTATAGGTCGGAGAGCTCCTCTCCGATGGGTAGCGGCCGGGGAAAGTAAGTGACATGGCTCATATCTACAAAAGAGAGCCAAAAGAGGTTATCACCGTCCCTATTCAATAGCTTGCAACGCAGGAGAAGACCTTCGTTGTAGAACGGGATCGCCATCCGATCCTCTAACTCGGTCAAGTCCATGACCTGTTCCGCAATCAAGGAGATGATGCCACCTCCAACAATGTCCCTATGCTCGTTCTTCCTAATCCAATTCAAAGCGGTGAGGAAGAGGAAAATCCAATCCGGCATGTTGTCACACGCCGGAATGCAAGCATAGAGCAATGGAAGGTCTTTGAGGACGACCTTGTTCTCCTCCTTCTGTCCACAGAAGACACACATAATGATATTTCAGAGGAGCCACAAGCCTTGTGGCAGCCTTGGTACGTATGGGTCAGCGGCAATTTATAGGTAAGAGAGCTCCTCTCTGACGGGTAGCGGCCGGGGCAAGTAAGTGACATGGCTCCCATCTGTAAAAGAGAGCGAAAAGAGGTTCTCACCATCCCTCTTTAATAGCTTGCAATGCCGGAGAAGACCTTTGTTGTAGAACGGGATCGCCATCCCATCCTCCAACTTGGTCAAGTCCATGACCTCTTCAACAATCAAGGAGATGATGCCACCTCCAACAATGTCCCTAGGCTCGTTCCTCCTAATCCGTTTCAAAGCGTAAGGAAGAGGAAAATCCAATATGGCACGTTGTCACACGCCGGAATGCAAGCATAGAGCAATGGAAGGTCCTTGAGGGCGACCTTGTTCTCCTCATTGTGTCCACAGAAGACACACATGATGATTTTTGAGAGGAGTCGCAAGAAGGGGTGAGTGAGCTTGTTTTGTACTCACCCCTGCATGAAAATCAAAAAGCGGTAGCAGCTCGCCAGAACTCCACCACGTCCGGTGTAGGGGTTGTCTCCCACCATTTGTCAGATGGAGACTTAGTAACCCCAAAATCCTCCTACAACTGAGCGAAGTACACTGTGTACTTCCGCTTGTTGTATTTGAATGTGAGGCCAACACAAATTTGGTCCTCCTTCTCCATGTTAAATGTAGCCACAAAATGTCTGGATAGCTCGGGATACATTGGGGCACTCTTTCAAAGGAAATCCCCGAGCCCAACATTGTCGAGGAATGCCTGCATACTCTTTAGCATGCCCAAATTCTCCAATGTCGGAATATGTAAAAACTGAGATGGAAAGATTGCTCGATCTTTCACAATCTCATACCTCGCCTTTTCCCTCTCATTCATATTATACTTCCTTGTAGTATCCATTATAACAACAGTTTTAAGCAGCTGGATTAGAAATCACCAAAAATTGCCAAGAAACGGACTTTTCTGTTGTGATTTCCGTAGGGGCGGCTGGCAGACCTGCAGGGGCGGAGAGGCGTAGAGGCGGGCGGAAGCAGGCACAGGGGCGGGCGAAGACTGGAGGGCGATCTTTGACAGATCGTTGGAAACCGTCGTCGTTGGGGCGCTTCATCTAGTGTTTGTTGGTGATGCCGATGGTGGTTGGTGTTGGAGTACGAGGGTAATAGTTGGTAGTGAGGGGTGGTGGAAGATTAGGGTTAGGGTTGGTGAGAAAGAGGGTTAAGGAAGGGTGCATCACAGTGTTGGAGAGCAGACAATAGAGGGGTGGCGCATGGACGTCGACAGGGGGCGGCGAAGCGTGGTGGTGGTGGCGCTGGGGCGTGGTGGTTGCGGTAAGAGGGTGAGTTAGAGTTGAAGCGAGGGTGTGAGTCAGGGAGAGAGTTCGTGGGTTGAGGTATGTAAGGAGGATATATATATATATATATATATATATATATATATATATATATATATATATATATATATAGAGAGAGAGAGAGAGAGGTGGGTGGGGTAGGTGTAGGGGTTATTTTTCGATTTTTATTTTTTTCTTTATTGTGTAAACCGATAGGGGCGGTGCTTGTCACCGTGGGGGTGGTGACAAGGAGGGGGTAGCCGCAGGCCTAGCGTCGGGGGCGGCGCTGGGAATAAAGTAATATCCACGGGGGCGGGGGTCTGTCACCGCGGGGGTGGTGACAGCATTATGCTGGCGTTGGCCCAGCGTCGGGGGCGGTGCTGGGAGCGCAATGTCACCGCAGGGGCGGTGACACATCGCCGCGGGGGCGGTTTTCTTGACAGAACCTCCTTCTCGGCTTGCCTCCTGAGCAACGCCTTTGTTTTATGTCGTTGACTCGACGTAAGACCTTCACTTCTCTACTTGGGCTTCCTCCAAGACCATATCATCGATCGGATGATTCTTCACTCCCTCGTGATATAACTTCCGCCTTTTTCTTTTGACTTTGAAGATCTTGTGTGTTTGTGGATCGTAAATATCCACAACACCATGTGGATGGACTTTGGCTATGACATAAGGGCCTGTCCATCTTGAGCGGAGCTTTCTTGCAAAAAGTTTCAAACGTGATTAAAATAGGACTTTATTACCCACTTGAAAGTCCTTTCGGAGGATATTCCGGTCATGCCATGCCTTGGTTTTCTACACTGATGCATGTTAATTCATAGAAAGATTAGTATGCCTACTTACATGTTAAGACATGCTTTCAGCTACAAAACATAGTATAAAACAAGCGATAGAGGGTGTATCACAACCACAACCTCCCTATAAACCCTTCAAGAGTACATAAACAATAACTAAATGACTGAAGGTATTTCTATGGTCGTCTATACCCTATAAAAAATATAATCCCGACTTAGCACTAAAACAAGTATAGCGGTTAAGTAAGAGTCGAACCCAAGAGAGTTAAGGTATTTTATTAGATGCAATTATTGATTATAGAAACAAGTAACGAAGGGGGGGTTTGGTTGAATTGATGCACACAAAACTTATGAAAACAAGTAACGCAACAAATGAGACAATAGTGGATGAATCTACACTAGGTCGATTCTTAGCATACAAATGCTACTTTGGTGAGTTCCTTTTACAAGTTTTAAGTAATCTCCCGTCTCGATCATATATAAGTGTTGAGCCAACCGGCATCAATACAACTTAACAGGTGTTAGCATGAAATATTGTGATATTTTAGGCACGTTTTCTAAACGTATTTGATTCATATTGATAGTCTTTGATTGAGCATCGTTGCATATGTGAGCTAGTATTGCCTATATTGTCGATATGGATATCTACACTAGCTTTATGTTGAAATATAGGTGATTGAGAGTCATTTCCGAACGGAATCGAGCAAAGAAGAGTTGATTGAATATGTCCATGGATTGAGGACATTATTAGGAGCATATTGGAGTTCAACTTGAGGAATGCACGAGGCTAGGGAAGAATCACGTTCTTGCCCTAAACCACGCTCTAAAATACGGCCGTACTACAAACCACGTTTAGTTCCACGGCCGTGGAACACTGCAAAGAGAGGCGTGATGCATTCCAGTAACTATTACGGCCGTGGAACATATGGTTCAAACCGTGACATAATCCACGCTCTAAATTACGGTCATGGAATCTTCCACGACCGTGATCTTGGCGATCTTTTTCGCAACATTTTGAAGCCACGATCTTTTGAAGATTGGGCCGGGCCGATATTTTATCTTGCCCTATAAAAAGACGGACGAAGCAAGATTCCGTCATATCGGCTTAGGGAATTTTGAGCATCGACGCCTACACCTCGTTAATCTCCGCTTAGAGAATTTCAACGCCGTTTGAGCCCTTGCTTGGAATCATCGACATCTCATTGGAGATCGAAGTTTGCATCTGGGATTTGCCCTAATCTCGCACTTTTGGTGGAGATTGCTGTTGAGATCTCCGGATTGGCGGAAGATCGAAGCTTTTGGAAGATTGTTGCAAGAAGATCTCTCTTCTTGTTTAGGTTTGATTTGGAAAACGGATTGACATCCCGTTCTCTCTTCTTTCCTAAGATTGTGATTGTTTGCTTTATTCTGAATCCATTGACAATATTTGTTCTCGATTGTGACTTTGAGATTGGTTTGAAGATTATTGAAAGTTTTCGGAAGTTTTCATCTTTCTATCTTTTAATCCTTGAATTGATATCAACATGACGGTTATTGGCTAAAAACCTTTAACAATTCTAAGATGAAGGGTTGATAGTTGTGGCTTAGATGATGATAGATTGATCGTAAACAGATTAGACCCTGAGAGTTAGAGAGAATCGTCGATGAACCCTAAATTACGGGCTGTTCTTGAGTTCCACGACCGTGGAGTCTCAAGATCTAACCGTAATTTCCCTTAAGTTTACGAACCTGCTTTTACTTTAATCCAAAGTTAAAGATTTGCTTTAATTTAGTTTAGACTTGTCTTTTCTAGGTGGTAGTGAAGCCTCAACAACCTCTACCTCGATTGTGAGTGTCGTAACCATAATCGGCTAAGTTAGTCTTGATCTTTGGACTATAAGTATGGGTATTTGACATTAATTCTTGATTTTAGAACCTTCCTATATTGAGCCTCAACAACCTGTATAGGGAGTGTCTTGTAGGTGAGTCATATAAGGTTTTTGGAACTTCACCGTACGATTACCTTACATTAGCATACCTTTGCATATCTCAACTCTGTCTTTATATCATTAGTATATCTTGAATCGATTGCCACAGCTGGATACCTGGATCTTTAGGATTGTTGTTTTCCCAATATTTGCAAAACTCTCATATTTACTCGCTTGATAATCTGCAATTGAATTTGTTCCCACCCAAATCCCTGTGTTCGATACTCTGAAACTCTTGCTTAACTACATCGATCCGTACACTGCGGGTTCGCTGCTTGATTCTAGTTTTATAAATTTAAAACTTATTTGCACACACCTCTAGGGGCGAACAACAGGTTAGTGTTCCGCAAACCTACAAGAACAATTAACAAGTTAGCTTTCGAATAAAGACTAAGGGATATAAAGAATAGATTAAAACCGTTAACCTTATCTTTATATTTGTGTTCCTTTTCTTTAAGTAATTACAACCCGTTATTACTTAAAGTTTACTACTAGATTAAGGACCCGAATCCGGAATCTATTAATCCTCGTTCTTTGCATGCACTTTTGAATGAATAAATTTTACCTCTTTTGCAAGTTTCATAATGTGATAAATGTTACCTAAATCATGTTGAGAAATTGAAGTTGAAATCACACTATAAGTTCTTATACTTCTTGTTGAAATGATTAAGGCAATTCGAATTTTCTTTCTTCTTTCTTTTGACCATTTTAGCTCCTCATTGAAATATTAGCCTCCTTTACCTGTCCGGGAACTTGGAGAAGCGAATGAAAAAGGCATGTTTGATGTGGGAGGGCCATGAGAGCAAATTTTTGCAATCAAAAGAATAGAAAGAAATTCTAGGTTTGGGGAAGTCAATCATGATGATGAGTAACTCGGCACCATTCACATAGGCGGGTGTTTGTGTCTTGCCAAAGTCGGATTGAGCGATATTCCTAGCGGATTATGGTATGTGCGCTAAGGGTTTGAGGCATCTCATAAAAATTGAGAAACGCCAATCTCCTAGGCTTCGGTTTTTGTGCACCTCTGTCCATAACTCCAAAAGTAAAGTCGAAAAAATGAAAAGAAGAGAGCGAAGCTCTAAGTTGAAGTGTTGCGGAAACCGCAAAAGAAGAAGAAGGTAGTTGTCCACTTTCCCGGATTCATGCACCACTTTCCCTTAAAGTTTTCCCTTCCTCTCCATATTCTAGACCTTTTCTTTGGAAGTCCTTAAGATCAAAAGAATGTTATATGACTTGGTGATCTAAATTGAAGTTTTTTATGATTGATTTTGATAATGTTTAAAGGTTATGATGCTTGTTTAGAAGTTGAATTGATTCATGAATTTTCTTTGCTTTTTACCCTTTGATTGAGTATGTGAAAGTTTGATAAACAATTGAAGCAAGGTTTGAGAATGATCTATTCTTTAGAAGGCACGTTCATCCAAAAGAAGGTACACATATTTCATCCTAACTCTTGTTTAAAGCTTTTTGAAAGACCTTGCTTAGGGACAAGCAAGTGTTAAGTGTGGGGTTATTTGTTAGCATGAAATATTGTGATATTTTAGGCACGTTTTCTAAACGTATTTGATTCATATTGATAGTCTTTGATTGAGCATCGTTGCATATGTGAGCTAGTATTGCCTATATTGTCGATATGGATATCTACACTAGCTTTATGTTGAAATATAGGTGATTGAGAGTCATTTCCGAACGGAATCGAGCAAAGAAGAGTTGATTGAATATGTCCATAGATTGAGGACATTATTAGAAGCATATTGGAGTTCAACTTGAGGAATGCACGAGGCTAGGGAAGAATCACGTTCTTGCCCTAAACCACGCTCTAAAATACGGCCGTACTACAAACCACGTTTAGTTCCACGGCCGTGGAACACTGCAAAGAGAGGCGTGATGCATTCCAGTAACTATTACGGCCGTGGAACATATGGTTCAAACCGTGACATAATCCACGCTCTAAATTACGGTCGTGGAATCTTCCACGACCGTGATCTTGGCGATCTTTTTCGCAACATTTTGAAGCCACGATCTTTTGAAGATTGGGCCGGGCCGATATTTTATCTTGCCCTATAAAAAGACGGACGAAGCAAGATTCCGTCATATCGGCTTAGGGAATTTTGAGCATCGACGCCTACACCTCGTTAATCTCCGCTTAGAGAATTTCAACGCCGTTTGAGCCCTTGCTTGGAATCATCGACATCTCATTGGAGATCGAAGTTTGCATCTGGGATTTGCCCTAATCTCGCACTTTTGGTGGAGATTGCTGTTGAGATCTCCGGATTGGCGGAAGATCGAAGCTTTTGGAAGATTGTTGCAAGAAGATCTCTCTTCTTGTTTAGGTTTGATTTGGAAAACGGATTGACATCCCGTTCTCCCTTCTTTCCTAAGATTGTGATTGTTTGCTTTATTCTGAATCCATTGACAATATTTGTTCTCGATTGTGACTTTGAGATTGGTTTGAAGATTATTGAAAGTTTTCGGAAGTTTTCATCTTTCTATCTTTTAATCCTTGAATTGATATCAACATGACGGTTATTGGCTAAAAACCTTTAACAATTCTAAGATGAAGGGTTGATAGTTGTGGCTTAGATGATGATAGATTGATCGTAAATAGATTAGACCCTGAGAGTTAGAGAGAATCGTCGATGAACCCTAAATTACGGGCTGTTCTTGAGTTCCACGACCGTGGAGTCTCAAGATCTAACCGTAATTTCCCTTAAGTTTACGAACCTGCTTTTACTTTAATCCAAAGTTAAAGATTTGCTTTAATTTAGTTTAGACTTGTCTTTTCTAGGTGGTAGTGAAGCCTCAACAACCTCTACCTCGATTGTGAGTGTCGTAACCATAATCGGCTAAGTTAGTCTTGATCTTTGGACTATAAGTATGGGTATTTGACATTAATTCTTGCTTTTAGAACCTTCCTATATTGAGCCTCAACAACCTGTATAGGGAGTGTCTTGTAGGTGAGTCATATAAGGTTTTTGGAACTTCACCGTACGATTACCTTACATTAGCATACCTTTGCATATCTCAACTCTGTCTTTATATCATTAGTATATCTTGAATCGATTGCCACAGCTGGATACCTGGATCTTTAGGATTGTTGTTTTCCCAATATTTGCAAAACTCTCATATTTACTCGCTTGATAATCTGCAATTGAATTTGTTCCCACCCAAATCCCTGTGTTCGATACTCTGGAACTCTTGCTTAACTACATCGATCCGTACACTGCGGGTTCGCTGCTTGATTCTAGTTTTATAAATTTAAAACTTATTTGCACACACCTCTAGGGGCGAACAACAGGTTAGTGTTCCGTAAACCTACAAGAACAATTAACAAGTTAGCTTTCGAATAAAGACTAAGGGATATAAAGAATAGATTAAAACCGTTAACCTTATCTTTATATTTGTGTTCCTTTTCTTTAAGTAATTACAACCCGTTATTACTTAAAGTTTACTACTAGATTAAGGACCCGAATCCGGAATCTATTAATCCTCGTTCTTTGCATGCACTTTAGAACCTAAGGTGATCAATCTCAAGTAATAGTAAAACATGCAATTAGACAATGGAGATCAAGGAAACACAAAGCATTACTGAATGAAAGCTTATATTAAAGAAAACTTACAACCAAAGTAACAACGCAGCTTCAAACCAACCCATTGTAGCAAGGGAGTTAGCAACTCATTACAATGGAAATGATGAGAAAATTGGATTCTAAGTGGATAATGATGGATAATAAGTTGTTGGATGATTCTAGCAATCAACCAAGAACTATTTATACTACAAAAGACACTAAATAGGAGTAAATGGCCGGCCCAAAACAGCCACCTTTAATGCCATAAAGGTGGTGTAAACAGCCGGAGTAAAGCTTTTGTCGTTAAACCGCAGGGGCGGCCTTCAGCTCCGCAGGGGCGGTGAAGGCAAAATCTCTTGATCTTCTTAATGACCGCAGGGGTGGCTAAGCAATTCCGCAGGGGCGGATCTTTAATGCTCTTCAGACGTCTGACTCTTCAACTTCCTTCCGTTTCTGATGCCAAGCCGCCGGGGCATCCCAGTGTCGACGCAGGGGTGGTGACATAGACTCTTCATCTTCCAGCTCCCCGGTTAAGGCGCAGGCAGAGGCGCAGGGGTGCTGTTCTTCGCTTCTTCAGGGCAAGTCACCGCAGGGGCGCCAGGGGTTGACGCAGGTGCGGTGACAGTCTTCGTGGCTGGCGCTGGCGAAGGCGCAGGGGGCGCTCTGGAGTGTGGTGTCACCCGCAGGGGCGGTGACAAGGCTCCGCGGGGCGGTACGTGAAGCCACATAAGCTTTGCTTCGTGAACAAACTTCACTCCTAAGTTCTTATAACTCCTTCCTTAGCTTCTTTTAGTCTTCTTCTTCTGGACCAAGGAGTTAGTAGCATAAACCGACACTAATGCAATAAAAAGACTCTAAAAACTATCCTAAATGATAGTGATTCCATCACCTATCTAACTCCCCCATACTTAGACCTTTTACTTGTTCCGAGTAAAACATATGACAGCAAACTAGACTCAAAGGCCTCAGGAAGCATGGGCAAGCAGAAAAGACAATGAAAAAAAAAGAAAAGCCAAGAAAGAAAGAAGGAAAAGAGAGAAAATGTGAGAAAAAGGTGAGAAACTACCATCCTTATTGCTCCAAGAGTGACCTACCCGGACAACCTCCTTATGACTCCCCTCCTTATGTCGCAAAACGCCGGAAAGGGATCCTACACTCGGTGCCGCTCATTTTGCCAAGGAGCCCTTTCGGGTTTTCACCTTTCCACTCTTCTTCTTTTTTTTTTTGTTCTCACTTTGAACTCACATCCCTCAAGTCCAATTTTGCACCAACCTAAGGTTGGTCGGACTACCTTCTTTTTGCCTAAACCGCCCTTTCGGGTTTTCGGTTTATCCAAAGATTTTTCATGCCTTTTTTCATTTTCTTTGGCTTTTTCTTTCTTTTTTTTTTACTGAATTTCAAACTGAATTCAAACTCATAAGACTCGTTGAAAAACAACTCAAAACAACCTGTACATGCAATGATATGTCCCTCCCCCATACTTGAAGTACACTTTGTACTCAAAGTGGAAATGAAACAAAGATAAATGTGGGAAAGGGATGAGAATGATACCACTAGTGGGATGGTCCGGCTAGACCACCCGGACCCTCCTTTGGTGGGTATGGAAAGTGGCTGAAGAAGTGCTCCTGTCGGCGGTAGATGTCATCGATGCGGTCCTGTTGAGCCTCCATCCGACGACCAAAAGAGCTCTCAAAGCTGGCTTGCCAAGCCAGCTGCTGAGCCTCCAGCTGTTGCTGCTGGGCCGTCTGCCAAGCCTCCTGCCTCTGGTCGAAGTGGGAGGTCATGGAGGCGGCAAAGCTTGTCTACTAGCTCTGCTGCTGCTCCAACATAGTCCTCTAGTAGTCGGACTGCCATGTTCGGTGTTGGGTGGTCATAGCCTCCATCTGAGCCTGAAGGCTCGCAAGGGCCGGATCCTCCTCTGGTGCCGCAGTGGGCATCTCCTCGTTGTCGGGGATGGGCATGTGCTCCTCCTGATGAGCCCGGATGGAGCTCGCAGCATGCCCTCCACAATGGCCACTAGCGGCCTCCTCGGTACGAAGGGATCTGCCAGAATGTAAAGCTCGGAGAGCTCATACCCGAATGATAAAGGCCGAGGGAGGTAAGTGAGGTGGCTCCCATCTGCAAGGGAGATCCAAAATAGGCTCTTCCCGTCCCGTCGGAGGAGCTTGCACCTCCTAAGCATCCCCTTAGTGTAAAGGGGAGCCTCTAGCCCGTCCTCTAGCTCGGACAGGTCCATCACCTGTGAGGTGATCAAGGACATCACCCCACCGCTGACAATGTCCCTCGGCTCGTTCCTCCTAATCCGCTTCAAAGCGGCAAGGAAGAGGGACGACCAATCTATCATCTTCTCGCTCATCGAAAGGCAGGAGTATAGTAGTGGGAGGTCCTTGAGGGTGACCTTGTTCTCCTCTTTGTGTCCACAGAAGACACTCATGAGGATCTTGGAGAGGAGCCTCAAGCAAGGGTGAGTTAGTTTGTTGGAGTACTCACCCTCTGCATGGAACTCTGACCCGGTAGCTGCCTGCCAAAACTCACACAGGTCCGGGGTTAGGACTGGATCCCACTAGTTTGCGAAGGGGTTAAGAGTCACCCCGAAGGCCTCTTGTAGCTTGTGGTAATCAAGTGTGTATTTCACCTTGTTGAACTTGAAAGTGAGTCCAATACACACATGATCCTCCTTCTACATGGTGAAGGTGGAGATGAACTGTCTGTTGAGCTCGGGATATGTTGGAGCACTCCTTTGTAGGAAGTCTTTGAGCCCAGCATTGGCCAGAAAGGACTGCATGCTCTCCAACATGCCTAGCTTCTCCAATGTAAGAATGTGCAAAAACCGAGTTGCGTACACAACTCGATCCTGTACGATCCTATACCTCTCCTTCTCAGCTTCGGACATCTTGTATTTCCTTTGTGGCTCCATTATGGTATTTATTTTAGCAAAGGAATCAGAAACTTTCAAAAATAGGGAGAGAAGACGAACCCTTTGTTGTGTTTTCCGCAGGGGCGGC
Organism: Fagopyrum homotropicum; assembly: GCA_033239125.1. Taxonomy (NCBI): domain Eukaryota; kingdom Viridiplantae; phylum Streptophyta; class Magnoliopsida; order Caryophyllales; family Polygonaceae; genus Fagopyrum; species Fagopyrum homotropicum. Next base: position 81,396,986 of record BSWB01000008.1, read on the forward strand.
TAAAGTAGGCGCAGGGGCGGCAAGGCGCAGCTGTGGGAGCTTGCAGGCGCAGGGGCGGGAGAAGTGCAGAGGGCGAATTCTGGGGAGCGACGAAGGTGGTGATGCTGAGGCCGTTCCGGTGACTTCTTTGTTGGTGTAGCCGTCGCTGAAGGTGGAGCAGGAGTGGAGTTTTGTGGTGGGTGGTGATGAAGAGTGTAGTAAGGTGAGAGAGTTTGGAGGGAGGAAGGTGGAGCTGGTGAGGGTGGCGCAGGGGTGTCACAAGGGGTTGCCTGTCGTCGGAGGTGGCGCAGGAGCGTCGTAGGGGTGGCTTGTGAGTATTTGGTGGAGGCGCAGGGGTATTGTAGTTTGAGAGGGGTAAAGGCGTGGGAGATGTGGTTGTGGTTGGTGAGGAGAGAGAGAGTGGGTGGGGTAGGTGTAGGGGAATGTTTTTGCGATTTCTATTTTTTTTCTTTTCTGGGTACACCCACAGGGGAGGGGGCTTGTCGCTACGGGGGCGGTGACAATGGAGAGGGGCCACCCAGGCTCAGCGCCGGGGGCGACGTTGAGGATGTGTGTCATGGACAACCGCCGTAGGGGCATAGGGGAGTCACCGTGGGGGCGGTGACAAGTATGTTGCAGACGTTGTCGCAGCGCTAGGGGCGGTGCTGGGCATGGGTGTCACCCCCGGGGCGGTGATACTAAGGCGCAGGGGCGGTTTTCTTGACAGAGGTTCCTCTTCTTATTCCTTCGGGTTGCCTCCCAAGCAACGCCTTTGTTTTACGTCGTTGGCTCGACGTAAGGACTCTTCCTCAATGATTGAGCCTCCTCTAGCATCACCTTGGGGTTTATAACCGTCTGTGAAGGTAATCCTCCGGAGGACCTAGTCTCAATCCTTGTAATGGCTTCCGCCATTTGACCAACCTATTTTTCAAGGTTCTTGATGCTGGATTCTGTTGTTTGGACATGAGTAGCAATGTGTTTAGTCAAAACCTGCAACATATCTTCAGTTGATTGATACTTACCTTGTCGGGGCTGCTGTTGGTTTTGTTGATCCCTCCAACGAAAGTTTTGTTGATCACGCCAGTTTGGCATGAAATTCTTTTCATATGGATCGTTCCTAGGCCTTTGCTGCTGTGGTTGTCTATAGCCCATTACGTTCACCTCAGCATCATCATCCTGGACTTGGGGACACATGTCCGTTGGATGGTATGGGTCAGCACATACTCCACATGCCTTCAACTGCTGTGGGGTTCCCATAAGTGTTAATCTCTTCACCATTTCCTTAAGCTCCGCGAGCTCAGTGGAGATCTCACTCTTCCCGGAACTCACAACATGAACACCTCTCTTGGAAGGAGTCTTTCCAAAGTTCCGGGTCCCTTCAGCTAGTTCCTATATATTTTCAAAAGCAAGGTCAGGTGTAGAGTTAGTAATGTTACCTCTACAAGCCGCGTCGATGATCCTCCTTTCATTGTCTAGCAAGCCATTGTACAAGTACAAGACTAGATCTTGAGTCGAATATCCGTGGAAAGGACAGCTGGATCGGAGGCGTGCGAATCTTTCGAAGTACTCGTAGAGCGTTTCGTCTGACTCTTGCTCGATGTTGCTTATAGCTTTCTTCAAGCTATTCGCCTTCTTGGCTGGGAAGTATTTCTCCAGAAAAGCCTTGTGGAGGTTCTCCCAAGTGTCGATACTCCCGGATGGAAGGTGGTAATACCAATCATCCCCTGAATCTTTGAGTGTGAAGCCGAATGCCCTCATCTTGATTTGTTCTTCGGTAATGTTGGCCGGCTTCATGCTCATACACACGGTATGAAACTTCCCAAGGTGTTTGATGGGGTCTTCACCACTTAGCCAATGGAAGGATGGAAGCAAGTGGATGAGACCCGGCTTGAGCTCAAAGTTGATTCCTTCCCCTAATGCCGGTATGGTAACCGCAAGAGGGTTTTGAGCCAAAGTGGGCTGAGTAAGTTGACAAAGAGTACGATCAACCATTTCTTCTTGGAGTTGTTGTTGTCTTCGTTGCCGGATGTGCGTCCTCTCTGGATCAAAAGAAGCAAAGCCGGAGTTAGTAGCACGGGTTTGAACCATAAAAATGGTTCAAACCAATAATCAATAATAACAATAGAATAAAAACATTAAACTCCTCGGCAACGGCGCCAAATATTTACTGAAGGTATTTCTATGGTCGTCTATACCCTATCAAAAATATAATCCCGACTTAGCACTAAAACAAGTATAACGGTTAAGTAAGGGTCGAACCCAAGAGAGTTAAGGTATTTTATTAGATGCAATTATTGATTATAGAAACAAGTAACACAGGGGGGGGGCTTGGTTGAATTGATGCACACAAAACTTATGAAAACAAGTAACGCAACAAATGAGACAATAGTGGATGAATCTACACTAGGTTGATTCTTAGCATGCAAATGCTACTTTGGTGAGTTCCTTTTACAAGTTTTAAGTAATCTCCCGTCTCGATCATATATATGTGTTGAGCCAACCGGCATCTACACAACTTAACAGGTTAATGTTCCGTAAACCTACAAGAACAATTAAGAAGTTAGCTTTCAAATAAAGACTAAGGGATATAAAGAATAGATTAAAACCGTTAACCTTATCTTTATATTTGTGTTCCTTTTCTCTAAGTAATTACAACCCGTTATTACTTAAAGTTTACTACTAGATAAAGGATCCGAACCCGGAATCTATTAATCCAAGTTCTTTGCATGCACTTTAGAACCTAAGGTGATCAATCTCAAGTAATAGTAAAACATGCAATTAGACAATGGAGATCAAGGAAACACAAAGCATTACTGAATGAAAACTTATATTAAAGAAAACTTACAACCAAAGTAACAACGCAGCTTCAAACCAACCCATTGTAGCAAGGGAGTTAGCAACTCATTACAATGGAAATGATGAGAAAATTGGATTCTAAGTGGAAAATGATGGATAATAAGTTGTTGGATGATTCTAGCAATCAACCAAGGACTATTTATACTACAAAAGACACTAAATAGGAGTAAATGGCCGGCC